>CP106730.1:112517292-113917292 GCA_025506655.1 Gossypium rotundifolium
GTGGCACCCAGTCTGGTGAATCTTGGTTGGAGGCAATGGCGTATTATGGATGAGCTGGATCGACCCGGAGAAGAAGTTGAAGGGAATGGTGGCACTATTACGCGATGAAGCGTATCAATGGTGGTTAACAGTGAGGGATGGTGCCACTGCGAGGATCGACATGGGAGTATGCTAAGGAGGCATATCGGAAAAAGTATGTCGACACGATATATTGATGAGCGGATGAAAGCTTTTCTAGGACTAGTTCAAGGAACAAATCGGTAGCGACATATGAAATTTGAATTTACGAGGTTAAGCCGATATGCTCGAGGAGTAGTCATGGCGAACATGAACAGCATTGTCCGTTTGAGGGCGGACTAAGGGATGATTTGAGATTGTTGATAGCACCGCATCAGGAGCGGGAGTTTTCCACGCTAGTGGAAAAGGCTAAGGTGGCCGAGGGAATCAAGGACTCGGCTAAGCAGAACTCTGATAGGAATAGACCCAAGAGGGGTTATGGATCGTCGGGAAATGTGCAAAAAAAAGCCCATAACTGATGGGCCACGAAATCAGCAAGCTAGTTCAGGAGGGCAGTATCGTCCTTATGAACATTGTGGAAAGAAGCACTTAGGAGAGTGCTGGAAAAAGACAGGAGGATGTTTTAAGTGTGGGTCCAAGGACCATATGCTCAAGAACTATCCAAAGAGATCAGATGAAAAGCGACGATAACTCGAATGTTAATCAGTTTGGTAGGGAGGACAATGACCTCAACGAGGTCGTGGTTCGAATAACGAGAGGTAATGGTCTTTGGCGGAGGGCGTGGAACACAAGGTAGAGGTGCTGCTAATACTGAGGCAAGGCAGCCAGGTTTGGTTTATGCGGTTCACCGTAAGGAGGATGGAGACGCGTCGGACGTCATAATCGATACGTTCTTTATTCATGGCAAACCCTATTATGCTTTAATTGATGTGGGCTCGACCCATTCTTATGTTGCTTGTAGTGTAGTTGAAACACTAGGCCTAGACTCTGAACTTTCTGATAGGGAGATGACGGTAGTAAGCCCATTAGGCCAAACTATAGTGGTGAATAAGATCTTTCAGAATGTATCCCTAGAAATACAGGGAGTGAGCTTTCGAGCTGACTTAATGGAGTTACCCTTCGGAGAATTTGACCTCATACTTGGTATGGATTGGTTAGTAAAACACCGAGCCGTGTTGGATTGTGTGGCTAAACGAATGGAACTAAGGACCCCTGATGATGAGGTGGTCATTATGATAGGAGAAAGAAGAAACTACTTGTCTAATGTAGTTTCGGTACTTAAAACCAAAAGATGGTTAAGTAAAGGGTGCGAGGCATTTTTAGCCTTTGTAAGTGCTTTGGATGGAAAGGAGGAAGGTGTCAATAGAGTTAGAACAGTAAGGGACTTTGAGGATGTGTTCCCAGAGGAATTACCATGAATACCCCTAGATAGGGAGGTGGAATTTGAAATAGACTTGCTACCGGGAATAGCTTCTGTGTCAATCGCTCCATACCGAATGGCGCCAAAAGAGTTGGTTGAGCTCAAGGCTCAAATCCAGGAATTACTTGACCGTGGGTTTATTCGGCCCAGTGTGTCTCCGTGGAGAGCACCGGTCCTGTTTGTAAAGAAGAAGGATGGAACTATGCATATGTGCATAGACTATCGTCAGCTAAATAAGATGACCATCAAGAACAAGAACCCTTTACCTAGGATTGATGACTTGTTCGATCAGCTTAAGGGGGCGACAGTGTTTTCAAAGATCGACTTAAGGTTAGGATATCATCAGCTGAAGGTGAAGGAGGCGGATATCCATAAGACAGCTTTTAGGACAAGATACGGCCATTTTGAGTTTGTAGTAATGCCGTTTGGGTTGACGAACGCTCTAGCCGCGTTCATGGATATGATGAACCGGGTGTTTCAACCCTACTTAGATAGGTTCGTCGTAGTGTTCATCGATGATATTTTGGTATACTCTAAGTCTGAAGAGAAGCATGATGAGCATCTCCGGATTGTGTTGCAAGTATTGAGGGAGAAGAAGCTTTATGCCAAATTCAGCAAGTATGAATTTTGGCTTAGGGAAGTTGCTTTCTTAGGACACGTGGTGTCTGCCGAAGGAATAAGGGTGGATCCTAAGAAAATTGAAGCTGTGTTGGATTGGAAATCACCTAAGTCGGTGACAGAGATCTTAGGACTGGCAGGCTATTACAGAAGGTTCGTGGAAGGATTCTTGTTAATAGCCGCGCCATTAACAAAGTTGTTGAGGAAGGAAGTACCCTTTGTATGGACAGATAAGCAACAGGAGAGTTTTGAAAAACTGAAGAAAGTATTGATGGAAGCTCCAGTGTTGATTCAGCCGGAGGCGGAAAAGGATTTCGTGGTATACTGTGACGCTTCACATATGGGATTAGGATGTGTTCTAATGCAAGATGGAAAAGTAGTAGCTTACGCGTCTCGGCAGTTAAGGCCGCATGAGGTTAACTACCCAACCCATGACTTGGAATTGGCAGCCGTGGTTTTCACCCTTAAGGTGTGGAGGCACTATCTCTATGGAGAAAGGTCGGTGATCTACAGACCACAAGAGCCTTAAGTATCTGTTGACTCGAAGGAGTTGAACTTGAGGCGTGAAGGTGGGTGGAGTTATTGAAGGATTATGATTGCTCGATAGAGTACCACCGGCAAAAGCGAATGTGGTAGCGATGCCCTAAGTTGGAAGGTGGTGTCGGATCTGAGGGCAATGTTCGCCCATTTAAGTTTGTATGAAGATGGAAGCTTGTTGGCTGAGTTGCAAGTCAAGCCAACGTGGTTGAAAGAGGTGAAAGAGGGATAGTTGGTTGATAAGGATTTAAGTGTTAAGTTACAACAAGCAGAGGATGGAGAGTTAGAGGACTATGAGATTAGTGATGAGGAATGTTGTGCTTCAAAGGAAAGGTCGCATCTTGAGGGACAAGGAGTTAAGACAGAGGATTCTTGGGAAGCGCATAGTAGCCCTTATGCTATGCATCCGGAGGCATTAAGATGTCTGAGACCTAAGAGAATAATTTTAGTGGCACGATCTTAAGCGAGAATTCTTGAATTGTGGGAAAATGTCGGCGTGTCGACAAGTTAAGGTGAACACCAAGTCCCATCGGATTGCTTGACCAATCGAAATTCCATGATGGAAGTGGGAAAGAATTACCATGGACTTCGTTAGTGGGCTTCCTCTTACGCCTACTAAGAAGGACTCGGTATGGGTGATCATGGACTGTTTGACTAAGTCCGCACATTTCATTCTGGTAAGAGTGGATTATTCCCTTCAGAAGTTAGCCAAGTTATATGTGACAGAAATTGTGAGACTACACGGAGTGCCGGTATCAATTATTTCAGATAGAGACCCAAGGTTCACGTCTCGATTTTGGAGGGCACTTCATCAAGCTTTAGGCACTAAGTTGGACTTCACTCGACCTTTCATCCACAATCGACAGGCGATCGAGCGGAGTAATACTAAGTGTTGGAGGATATCTTTGAGAGGTCAGATGATGGATTTACGAGGAAGTTGGGAGGATTACTTGCCTTTAGCAAAGTTAGCCTACAATAACATTATCGAGCTAGCATTCGGATGGCACCATATGAAGTATTGTACGGTCGGAAGTGTCGAACTCCTACTTGTTGGACTGAGCTAGGAGAACGTCGAGTTTTGGGACCAGAGATGGTGGCAGAAACTGAAGAGAAGGTTGAAATAATTCGAGCATGGTTAAAGGAAGCCTCTGATAGGCAGAAGTCTTATGCCGACCTCAAGCGGAAGGAAATAGAGTTTGAAGTGGGAGACCAAGTGTTTCTAAAAGTCTCGCCTTGGAAAAAGGTGATGAGGTTTGGTCGGAAAGGGATGTTAAGCCCAAGGTTTATAGGGCCCTATCGGGTACTAAAGCGAGTGGGACCAGTGGCATACCAATTAGAGTTGCCACCAGAGTTACAGCAGATGCACGACATATTCCATGTATCCATGCTACGTCGCTACCGATCGAATCCCTCTCACGTGGTACCAGTTGAAGAAGTGGAGCTAAGGCCAGACTTATCCTATGAGGAAGAGCCGATTCAGATTTTGGAACGTGGCGTGAAAGTGTTATGGAGGAAGTCAGTTCCTCTAGTCAAAGTGTTATGGCGCAATCATGGATCGAAAGAAGCTTCGTGGGAACCAGAAGAGGCAATGCGATAGCAATACCCTCAATTATTTTAGCTAGGAAAATTTTGGGGACGAAATTATTTTAAGGGGGTAGAACTGTAACATCCTGAAAAGGGCCTATGTATTTTCGGTTTAATTGTACGAAATGACATGTCTATTGTGTTATGAATGCATTATGAGCATTTTTGGAAACTTGGAAATGTAAGAAATGATTTAGAAATGTTAAGTCTCAAAAAGAGGAAAGTGAACATTTTGGAAACTTGGAAATGTTAAGTTAAAAGAGAAAAGTGAACATTTTTGGAAACTAAGAAATATAAGGAAATGATTTGGAAATGATTCAAAAGAGGAAAGTAAACATTTTTGGAAACTTGGAAATGTAAGGAAATGTCAAGTTTAAAGAGCCAAGCGAAAATTTTGGAAACTTAGAAATGACTTAGAAATGACGAGTTTTAAAAGTTTAAAGGAGGAAACTAAGGCTAGGTGGCCTTAAGAAAATTAATAGGAAGAATTTGACACCCAAACAGGCTTGGAAAAGTGGCCTGAAGATACCACTTAAAGCCCAAAGGTGGCGCCACTTAGGTGGATAATTTGGGCCTCGTAAGGCCACAAGGAGTCCAATAGAACAAGTTAAAATTAATTTGAACAAGGGAAGGGTGGACGACATCTAGCTAATACTTTAAGTGATTTTTTTATTTAATTACTTAGAGAGGAAGCAATGGACGGCAATAGGGACTCTTAAGGGAAGAGTTTTATTCCCTTTAGAATTTCGGCTAAATAAGAGATAAAGCTATCAAAATAGAAGAGTGGTGGCCAAGTAGGGGACTCTAGCCTAGGAATTTCGGCAATAGAAGGAAAATAAGGCCATTCATCCATTCACTTTTCCTTTGCCGAATTTCTTAAGCAAATTCTCTTCTCTTCTACCGAATTTCTTCCTCCTCTCCTCTCCAATATTTTCTTCTTCTCAAGCCAAATTCTTCATAGCCTCAAAAGCCGAAAATAAGCAAAGCCCTAGCCGATTTCTTCATAGTTACAAAAGCCAAAACTTTGTGTTACATATGAGAGCCATAGCCAATTATTACTAAGGATCATTCGGGATTTAAAAACAAGGTAAGTACATATATGTACATTCGGCCAAAGGCTTATTTTTTTGGATCTATCTTTTATTATCTTAAAAGCCGAAAACTAATATGTTAAAAGGATCTGAAGTTGGCCGAATACAAGAAGGAGCAGAAGCAAAGTTTCGGGATTTAAGAATTTCAAGGTAAGTGTACTTACATATTCGGCCAAGGCCTATCTTAAGTACTTAGATCTATTTGTTTTAATCGAAAACTAACCGATTCAAGGGATCTAGTGAGTAGCCGATTTCATGGGGAAGAATACAAGTTTTCGGGATTTGAATTTTAATTCAATCAGCAACAAGGTAGGTTTTAGTATACTAATCCTACTAGGATTTGGTTTTATTGCCGAATAGGCCTTTTCTTAATATTACCATGTTGGTCGAATGTAGGAATTGAGATCTAAGGCATTAGATCAAGCTTTTTGGGATTTAAGTGAACCGCTAAGCAAATCAGGTGTGTACCCCACACTAATCTTAATAGATTTATGGCTTTAACTTGATATATGTGTTAATATGAAAGTGTAAGAATGTGGCTAAAGAACCATGTTATGGTACAAAGTACTCAGGTACGTTTTCCTACTCCTACTAGGATTACGAAATATGTTATACTTAACATGTGAAAAGTGACATAAATGTGAATTTAAGTATGATATGCATGATATGAATAATATGGGGCATTCGGGTTATTTGAGAAAGGGGAAGTGAATGTGATGACTTCGGTCTCACTATTTGAATGTGGTGACTTCGGTCACATTATCTGAATGTGGTGACTTCGGTTACATTATCTGAATGTGGTAACTTCGGTTACATTATCTGAATGTGGTGTCTCGTGACACAATTATCTGGTGGCTATGCCATGAATTTTATATGGGCGATGAGCACGTCGACTGCAGCAACTGCCTTCGATGGTATGTAGCGGATGGAGGGTTGACTTAGTAGTCCCCACGGTGTGTATGATGGTACGGGTGGAGTGTAGCGAATGGCATATAGGTTTGGGTTCGGGATTGCATCATTATTATTATATGAACATGATTTGTATGGTATGCCTAAATTTTGGTGTTGGTTACACATTGAGTCTGTTGACTCACCCCGTTGTGGGAACATGTTTCAGGTGATGAACAGTGATGGACCGGGATGGCAGAACTTGTGGTGGCCATGCTCAGCTAAAAGTTTTATTCAATTTAGACTTTTTATTTTATTTAAGTACTCTACAATTTTATTTTGGGTTTTATTTTATGAAATAAGGCCATAGTGATGATTTTATTGATGTTTTAATTACTATGTTACGTATTTATGTTATTTAAAGATTAAGACAATTTAATTTAAAATAAACTTTAAATATTTTGTCACCGAAATAAATGGGTTTTCAATATAAAAATAAACTTGTTTTCAACTCGAGCCCAACCCACAAACAAACTATCTTCAAAACACACAGTTTTCAAAGTGTTCGAAAGAATTTTGAACCGGGTTACATCGAGGAACATACCAGACCTAGTCCAGGCTCGTGGCCGGGTGTGGGGTGTTTCACGGGCAGAGACACGAGCGTGTGTTTCATCCGTGTGTGGCACACGGCCTAGCACATGGGTGTGTGGTTTGGCCGTGTGTCCCCTGCATCTATTAAATTGAAAAACAGAATACCCAGGATTTTTCATACGGCCTAGCACGCAGGCGTGTGGCTTGGCCGTGTGACCTAAGTTAGTAAGCACCCTAATTTGGACACGGGCTAAGACACAGCTGTGTGCCGTTATTTTGAATGTCCACATGACCTGAGACACGAACGTGTCTCTTGACCGTGTAAGCCACACGGTCTAGCCACATGGGCGAGTGTCCCTTGCTCCATTAAATTTTTTTGATATTTTCTAAAAAATTTTCTAAGTTCCTAGTTTAGTCCCGATTTATTTCATATGCTTATTTTGGGCCTCGATGGCTCACATAAGGAACAATATGGGTGATTATGATTAGTTTTTTATATATACGTTAAATGACATGAAATGTTAGTATTTGATCTGAAAAGTTCAGTAATGCTTTGTAACCTTGTTCCAGCAACGGATAAAGGTTAGGGTGTTACAGGGACTATTATTATATTCCTACCTTAATTTGAACCCAGTTGGACCCTTCATTGGGTCATCCATGGCCCAATGAGTGGCATAGTTGGGTAATAACACTTACTTATAAATACCCAAATGTATCAACATTATAGGGGACTCCTCCACTTTCAACCCTAGTACACTAAATCATCTATCACCGTTGTCTAAGCCCCTCTACTTGTCCAGCTCTCGATCCTAGAGTGGGTGAACCAACCTTCAACAGTGCTCCCTATCCTCCTTCTCCATATTTATTAATACCATGTATCAACACATGTTAATTAAAATATTGAAAAAACTAACATTTCATCATATTTTTCATAATTTGTAATAGCCCAGTTTAGACCCTAGTCAGAACAGTGGTTCGAGACCACAAATTCGAGGTCGTAAAAATATTATAATGATATTTTCTGTGTGAATGATATGTGACATAGTCTGTGTGAAAATTTTGTGTGATGATTTGATCGTTTTAGAGTCGGATTAAGAGAAAGGACTTAATTGCGTAAATAGTAAAAGCTATGTGCTGATTTATAAGTACCTAAGTGTTGTTGTCTTTTAAATAAGGAGGTCTTATGGTGCAATTAGACCATATTTAATGATAGTGTAACACCCCAAACCTGACCCAAACACTACAACCGTCGGTATGTCAATCGAGAAAATTTTTGTAAAACTAATCGTGTAATAAACGAAAGCCCAAATAAGAATTACATAAAATGTGCCTTAATAATCGAAAGCCCAAAACTTAATTACATGTCCTTGAAAGAAATTAAAACGAGAATAAATAGTAAAGGCCCATAGTAAAACTAGAATGTAAACTAATGGCCCATGGCCTTATTACAACGTAGTTCAAATCCATAACATAAAATACTTTTAAAAAGAAAACTATTATGGGGAACTTTTCGCCAGATCCACATTCTTTTGCATGGCCACCTTGCGCTCCACTCCGGCCCGGTCCGATGCACTAATCGTCACCTGAAAGGTTAGTTTAAAGGGGGTGAGTCGCGAGACTCAGTGTGCAACCCTCATGCACCACTAGATTTGGGCCTCATAAAACATAACAACAATTTTATTTACATGGATAACAAGTAATATGCAAAGCCCAACCCATTTGCCTAGGTTTCCATTCGCTAAACGCCCCTGTACCAACCAACACACCATTGGGGATTTCTACAATCAACCCACACCGCTACACTCTAAGATGGCAGTCATGCTACTCATCAACATATACTGGCCGAAGCCCGTATAACAAATCACGGCATTAGCCACTACAGTAATTCACGATAAAAACCGCTACACATATGCATATACATATACTTCCTCCTTTCATCACCCAACCCATGCAACATGCACAATAATTTAAAACATGTACAACAGTTTACTTGTAACATATAGTCAGATTACTTACTAACCTGAGCGTCCGCTGTTTAAATCCGAGATTTTAGCTTTTAACATATACAACTTATGAACATATAGATATAATTAATCAGATCTAGTCGGTGGGGAAGTATTACACACCTGATTCGCATACTAAGGCTTTCGCTATGTCTACGCTACTATCACTCGAAACAACTACTATTGGCCTACGATCTGACTTTGATTTCGGTCCACACCCCGATGGCCAATCTCGCACTATCGATACAGATTGCTTCTTGAATTTGGGCTACGGTTTTACAGATCCAACCTTCTCTGCTTGACTGTTAGTTGAGTCCATAACAATCCCTTAATCACTAAACCAAATCAATGATGAGATCTAACTCATTAGTTAAATGTAACCCTTAAAATGAACACTTACCTAGTTAGTCGAATCTCGAATGTCCTTGAGAAATTGTCACCACCAACCTACCTACATTCGGCCATCCTCCAAATATCAAACCAAACGATACACACAACCAACCTAACCCAAATAGTATTCGGCCAAAGCAAAAAGAATCATGGAAGGCCATTGGCCAAACTTACCACCACCTACCTTCGACTTTTCCACCAAATCGGCTTTAATGGGGCAGATTCGGCTTCAAGGGGTAAAGAGTATAATCGGCAGGGCCTTGGAAATAATGATTCAGATTAGGAGTTTGATAAAAATAAAGGAATCGCAGAAAAGGAGAAATCCCAAAACTCACCGGATTACTAAGGAGTATACGACTTACAGTGCACCTTCGAGAAAACAAAGATCTCCCTTGTAGATTCGGCTATAGAGGAAGAAGATGTGCACTAAGAGCATTCGGCTTTCAGAAGGGTTTTTGAGGAGAGAAGAAACACTAAGGAGTTTCGGCTAGAAGAGAAAAATTAAGGCAAGTGAGTGAGAAGAGTTTCGGCTAGAGAGGAAAAAGTATGAAAGAAAGAGAAGCAAATGGAAGAAAAAGATGGTTTCCTCCGATTAAATTCGGCACACACACACCAACACATAGAGTTGGAGTTTCTGCCAACTCTCTCCCTCCTGATAGCCTTCATCTCACCTGATAACCCCAATCCTTAACTTACCTTTAGAAGAGCCCTCACTAAAGCCAACTCCTCCCTCCTTGATTATCATCTTTTATCACTTAAATAAAAAAAAGAATAAAGCTCCTAACTAGTAGCCTACATGCCGTCCACCCCCTTCCCATTTAAGTGCCGAATTTTGATCCATCTCCTAAGGCTCAATCGGCCACATAAGGGCCCAAACTCCTCCCCCCTTAAGACGCCACCTTATGCCCACTTAAAGCACTTTAATTCTTTGGGCTACAAGCCCAGCTTGTCACTTAATTAACTATCTCCTTAAATTATGAGCTAACACCATTTATTAGCCACCTAACCCAAATTTTAAAAGCCCAATATTTCACTTTAAATTACCCAGAGTACTAACTTAAACCCTAATTCAAATATTTAATCAAAAAGTCAGCTTGATCCTTAAAATCTCAATTTAACATATTAGACTATCATATAAATGTGTACGCCCACTTTAAGGATGTTACGCTTCTACCCCTTAAAATAAATTTCTACGAAATTTACTTGGTCGAAAAAGATGGGATATCATTGTCAGATAACATCCTCGCTCCCACGTCACCTCTTCTCGCCGTGATTTTGCCACAACGAATGACTTCCTTCTCAATACTTTCACATCTCGATCCAAAATTTGTACTGGTTCCTCCTCAAAGGACAAGTCCGGCCTTACTTCTATCTCTTCTACCGGCACTACGTGCGATGGGTCAGATCGATAACGTCTCAGCATCGAGACATGGAATACGTCATGTATCTGCTCCAACTCTGAAGGCAACTCCAACCGATAAGCCACTGGACCCACACGTTCTAGTACCCGGTAAGGCCCAATAAACCGTGGACTTAACTTTCCCTTTCGACCAAACCTCATTACCTTCTTCCACAAAGATACCTTCAAGAAGACTTGATCACCTACCGCGAATTCCACCTCCTTCCGCTTTAGGTCCGCGTAAGACTTCTGTCGATCAGATGTTTTCGAAACTAATTCTGGACCTAACACCTTACGTTCACCCAAATCCGTCCAACATGTTGAGTCGACATCTCCTTCCATATAACGCTTCATAAGGCGCCATCCGAATGCTAGCTTGATAACTATTATTATCGTAAATTCGCCAAGGGCAAATACTCTTCCCAAGCGCCTAAAGTTGATGATGCAACCCTTAGCATATCTTCCAAGATTTGAATTACCCTCCTGGATGACCATCGATTACGTGGGTGAAAAGCGATACTAAAGTCTAGCCTTGTTCCCATTGCTTGATGAAGAGCCTTCCAAAATCGTGATGTGAACCTAGGGTCCCTATCTGATATGATCGACACTGGCACACCATGCAATCTTACAACCTCAGCCACATACAATTTAGCCAGCTTTTGTAAAGAAAAGTCCACTCGAATCGGTATGAAGTGAGCAGACTTTGTCAGTCGGTCAACAATCACCCAAATTGAATCCTTCTTAGTGGGTGTAAGGGGTAACCCACTAACAAAATCCATCGTGATTCTCTCCCATTTCCATTGGGGAATCTTCACCGGCTGCAACAATCTCGATGGCACTTGGTGTTCAGCTTTGACCTGCTGACATGTCAAACATTTTCCTACGACTTCTGTTACCTCTTTCTTCAGACCTGGCCACCAAAATTGCTCTCGCAAATCACGGTACATCTTGACTCCTCTAGGATGCATAGCATAAGGGCTACTATGCGATTCCCGAAGAATCATCTGTCGTAACTCCTTGTCTTTAGGCATGCAAATCTTCCCACGATAACACAGAACTCCATCCTTGTTCAGACTATAGTCCTCCATTCCACCATCCCTCACTTGCAAAAGTCGAGCACTCAGAACATCATCCACTAACCGTTTGTCCCTAACCTGACTTACCTATGTTGGCTTTACTTGCAACTCAGCCAGCAAACTCCCATCGTCGAATAGACTCAGATGAGCAAACATGGCTCTTAACTCCGATACTACCTTACGGCTTAATGCATCTGCTACCACATTCACCTTTCTAGGATGATATTTGATCGAACAATCATAATCCTTCAGGAGCTCGATCCACCTACGTTGTCTCAAATTCAGCTCCTTCTGGGTAAGGAGGTACTTCAGACTTTTATGGTCGGTGTAAATTATCGACTTCTCCCCATATAAGTAGTGCCTCCAAATCTTTAAGGCAAACACTACCGCTGCCAACTCCAAGTCATGCGTAGGGTAGTTCAACTCATGTGATCTCAATCTGGCGAGACGACATCGCCACCACCTTTCCTTCTTGCATCAAGACACACCCTAAACTTCGTGTGTGACGCATCATAATAGACGGTAAATTCCTTTTACGCCTCATTTGAATTAATCTTGGCGCTTAGTCAGGATTCTCTTTAGCTTCTCAAAGCTTCCCTGTTGTTTGCCGGTCCATACGAATAATACTCCCTTCCTCAACAACTTAGTCGGAGGAGCCGCTATTAGAAAACCCTTCAACGAACCTTGGTAATACCTGCTAAACCTAAAAACTCGAACCTCGCCACGAGACTTTGGTGGTTTCCAATCCAGATGACCTCTATCTTTCGAGGGTCCACCTGATTCCTTCTTGGTGAAACCACATGTCCTAAGAAAGTCACTTCCTTGACCGAACTCACACTTCTTGAACTTTGCAAACAGTAGCTTCTCCTCAGAGTTTACAACACCACGTGAAGATGTTCGTCATGCTCCTCCTCTGACTTAGAGTAAACCAGGATATCGTCGATGAACACCACATGTAACACCCCAAACCCAGCCAAAAACACTACAGCCGAATTCAAAATGCTACTGAAAAGCCTTAGGTTGAAAATAGCTAAGTGATGATAAAACTTGCTTGTAGCAGTGTTAGGGTCGACATGAAAACAAGTGCTAATCTAAATCCCTAATGATTAGGTTTTAAAATAGGATTCAATTTCTTAGAGTGACGTTTCATTTGAAAAACAATTTGAAGTTCAAGGTTAGTTGGAAACGGGTCCTTTTGAAATCTTTAAAAGAATCCGAGTAATTACGAGAATCTCAATTAGAAAACCTTAGTTAAGTTTTTAAAATCATCAAATGTCATTATCTGAAATTGTTAGCAATTACTAATTCATGTCTAGTCTAGCATAAACCATAATGAAAACCCAAAATAGTTAAATGGCCATATTACAATAAAACAACCCAATTAAACCAAATTAAAAGTATATGTTTCTAAATATAAAAACCCCGTCTGCATGGCCATCTCGAATCCCATCCAAGCCCGGTCCAAACTTCACGAATCACCTACATTGTTTGGTAAAAATTTGGGTGAGTCAACCGACTCAGTGTGTAATTAGTCCACAGATTTCCACGTATGGGCTTAGCCCAAAACCACACCAATCCACATAAGTAGAATAATGCAAAATGCACCCAACCCAACCTAGGGTCCATCCTCTACACACCCCCGTATCCAACCACCAGACACCAGGAGATTACTAAATCGACCCTCCAACTTCTACACACCAATTCGGCAAGTCATGCCATCCACCAAGTGGTCGAGCCACTAATCCACGTGATCAAGTCACAAAATAATCCACAACGTGACCGTAGTCAACGTCAATCCACGATGAGGCACATAGCCATCACCAACCACGATATGGCACAGAGCCGATACCAACCATGATGAGGCAGGAGCGATCATCAATCCATGTGAGGCCGTAGCCATCACTAAACCACGTACATAAATGCACACCCTGTCCTTCTTTCAAATATACAAATCTCGCCCATGATTATGCAACATACGGTAGTGATATGATGAAATAATGCATGAACATGTTAATCAAACATACAAACACATATATCAAAGAATAACCACGGTTTATCGTCATTTAACATCGACACGATTATCGACATACCCATTAAGGGTATCCGTCTCATTACCGCCACTGCATTAGTCATCACACTTATAACACATACAAATGTTTTATATAACCGAGAAATCGTGAATTAATCACACACCTCATAACCCGAAGGCTTTTGCTTTACTTCCCACTTGTCGAACTGCCCCTAAAAGACCATAGTCAGAATCGGCCAACCTTAATAGACAATATGGCCTTTGGCCGGACATCTAGACCCCCCTTACCTTATGCAATCGAACCCAAGAGATCCTTAGCGCTTCCTTCCTTTGGCTACACATGAAAGAGACACAAAATTAAGGCCCTACTAAGGTTCGGCCATCCCAAATAACCAAGGCCAACCATTCAGTTTCGGCCACCAATGAAGAAGAGATAAAATTGATTGCTAAGAGAAAGGTACTTACCACCAACGCTTGCTTGAAGAGACTAAAAGAAAGTAGTCGACGGCACTACCCTTGTAGGTTCGGCCACTTTCGGCTACTAACAAAAAGTATTTTGGCCTTTAAGAATTAAGAAAAGAAGTGAGAAAGAAAATGAGAATAGAAAGAGACTAGAAGAATTTGACAATCACTCAAAACGTACAAAAATGCCCAAATGGTTACTTCAATTTTTGGTTTCTTGCTTCAAAGAAAAGAGAGGAAAAAGGGAGAATTCTTTTGACTAACAATTTCAGCAAGTACAACTAAAGGAGAAACAAAAATATGGGCACACACTCAAAGTCACTTTTGGCACCTATCCCCCTACATAACCGAATTTGCCACCCCACAAAGCCCCACATTCGGCCAACTCCTCCACCTCACCCCCTATCCCTTATTTTCCTCCTATTTTCCCTCATCAACACTCATTCAAACTCATTTGAATGAGTCAAACTCCTCAAAAAGCTTTCTTCCTTCAATCCAAACACTTAGACCAAGTCGACCCTCATCCCTTCAAAGTCCAAATGCCGTCCAACACCTTCCCCCTTTCTTGACGCAAAAAGCAAAATAAACAACACTCCCTTGTTGTCTGCGTGACTCGAACCTCCTTCCTTGAAACCCCTTATTGACGCAACCTCCCCTGCACCTTAGGTAGCGTCCCATGCCACTCCACCACCTCACTTTTTGTGTCATAAATCCCACACTAATGTCCTTAAGGCTTAGCTCCCCTAGCTCCCCCTAACTCAGGTTAGAACAAAAATTTTTCCTATGACCTCTACCAAAGCCCAAGGTTTCCCGAAACCCCCAAACACTTCCAACCAACATGCAGAGCGCATTAACACACAGATACAAATTAAAATATGCTCAACCCCCGAATCTCGATATTACAGTTCTACCCCCTTAAAAATAATTTCGACCTCAAAATTACCTAATCAAAATAAGTGAGGGTATTGATGCCGCATTGCTTCCTCTGGCTCCCACGAAGCTTCCTCTGATCCATGGTTATGCCATAACACCTTAACTAAAGGAACTAATTTCCTACGCAAGACTTTCACATCCTGCTCCAAAATTCGAATTGGTTCTTCCTTGTAGGACAAGTCTGGTTTCAACTCCACTTCTTCAGCTAGAACCATGTGAGATGGATTCGATCGGTAACAACGTAGCATCGAGACATGGAATACATCGTGCAACTGCTTTAACTCTGAAGGTAACTCCAATTGATATGCCACTGGTCCAACCCGTTTCAAAACCTGATAAGGCCCTATAAACACAGGACTCGACTTTCCCTTGCGACCAAATCTCATTACCTTCTTCCACGGCGAAACTTTTAAAAACACATAGTCACCTACTGCAAACTCTATCTCTTTTTTCTTAAGATCTGCGTATGACTTTTGCCTATCAGATGCCTCCTTCAAGCGTGCTGAATTACCTTAACCTTTTCTTGGATTCTCTAATCTCTAGACCCAACACCGACATTCCCTAATTACATCCAACATGAAGGTGTGCGACACTTCCGATCCATCTGATAGCTTCATACGGTGCCATCCGAATACTAATTGATAGTCATTATTATATGCAAATTCGCTAAAGGCAAAAACTCCTCCCAACTTCCTCTGAAATCTATCACACATCCCTCAACATATCCTCTAATACTTGGAGTATTAGCTCAGATTAGCCGTCCGACTATGGATGAAATCTTTGATCAAGTCTAACCTAGTGCCTAATGCCTGATGTAGTGCCTTCCAAAATCGAGACGTAAACCTTGGGTCCCTATCCGAGATGATCGACACCGGCACTCTATGTAGTCTCACAATTTCTGCCACATCTGATTCGCCAACTTCGCAAAGAATAATCAACCCAAGACCGGATGAAATATCACGACTTTGTCAACCGATCTACTACCACCCATACCGAGTCTTTCTTAGTAGGCGTAAGGGAAAGCCCACTAACGAAGTCCATGGTGATTCTCTCTCACTTCCACTGCGAAATCTTTACCGGCTGAAGTAACCCCGAAGGTACCTGGTGTTCAACCTTGACTTGCTGACACGTTAAACACTTCCCTACCAACTCTGTAACTTTTCGCTTAAGACCAGGCCACCAAAACTGATCCCGTAGATCTCTGTATAACTTGCTTCCTCAAGGATACATAGCATAAGGACTACCATGCGATTCCTGAAGAATCCTCTGCCTAAGCTCTTCATCCTTCGACATACAAACTTTACCCTTGAAATACAACACCCCGTCACTGTTCACACCATAACCTTCCAATTCCCCATCCTGCACTTGTCGTAGCTTAGCACTTAGATCATCGTCTACCAACTGTCTTTCTTTCACCTGACTCAACCATGTTGGCTTTACTTGTAACTCAGCTAGCACACTTCCGTCGTCATACAGGCTAAGATGTGCAAACATCGCCCTCAGATCCGACACTACTTTTCGACTTAGGGCATCTGCCACCACATTCGCCTTGCCCGGGTGATACTTTATAGAACAATCATAGTCTTTCAACAACTCCACCCACCTTCGATGTCTCAGATTTAGCTTCTTCTGGGTCAACAGATACTTAAGACTCTTGTAGTCCGTATAGGTCACTGACTTCTCTCCATATAAGTAGTGCCTCCACACCTTTAGCGCAAAAACCACAGCAGCCAACTCCGTGTCATCGTCGGGTAATTAACCTCATGAGGCCTTAGCTGCCGAGACGCATAGGCAACAACCTTCCTTCTTGCATCGAACGCATCCCAATCCGTGTGAGAAGCATCACAATACACCACAAAGTCCTTTCACGCCTCAGTCAATTAAAGCTGAGCTTCAATCAAAACTCGCTTCAATCTCTCAAAACTTCCTGCTGCTTGCATCCCACATGAAAGGTACCTCCTTTCTCAATAATTTCATCAAAGTCTTTGCTATAGACGAGAACCCTTTTACAAATCTCCTGTAGTAGCCTGCTAATTCCAAGAAATCTGCGACCTCTCGCCATCGACCTAGGTGGTTTCCAATCTAACACCGCCTCAATCTTCCCTGGATCTACCCTTATCCTTCCGCAGACACCACATGACCCAGAAAAGCAACCTCTCTTAGCCAGAATTTACACTTACTGAATTTGGCATATAGTTTCTTTTCCTTTAACACTTGCAACACCACCCGGAGATGCTTATCATGTTCCTCCTCAGACTTGGAATACACCAGGATGTCGTCTATGAACACAACGACGAATCGATCCAGGTAGGGTTGGAAAACCCGATTCATCATATCCACGAACGCAGCTGGGGCGTTTGTCAACCCGAACGGCATCACTAGGAATTCATAATGCCTGTATCGAGTCTAAAAAGTTATTTTATGGATATCCGCTTCCTTCACCTTGAGTTAGTGGTATCCCGACCTTAGATCTATTTTTGAAAATACCGCAGCCCCTTTAAGCTGATCAACAAGTCGTCTATCCTCGGCAGCGGGTACTTGTTTTTGATCGTCAGCTTATTCAGCTGCCGATAGTCTATGCACATCCGCATAGACCCGTCCTTCTTCTTTATGAATAAGACCGGTGCTCCCCACGGAGACACACTTGGTCGGATAAACCTACGATCAAGCAACTCTTGGATCTGAGCCTTGAGCTCAACCAACTCCTTTGGTGCCATTCTGTACGGAACGATAGATACTGGCCCTGTGCCTGGAAACAAATCAATCCCAAATTCCACCTCGCGATCTGGAGGCAACCCTGGCAGTTCCTCCTGAAAAACATCCCCAAACTCTTTCACTGTCTTGACCTCACCTACCGCTGCTCCCTTAGCCTCCAAAGCACTAACAAGCATCAGAAAAGCCACACATCCTTTCTTCACCATCTTCTCTGCCTTAGGAGTAGACACTATATTCGACAAGTAGTTTCTCCGTTCCCCTATCACTATAATCTCTTTGTCATCAAAAATTTTCATCGACATGCACTTAGCAGCACAGTCCAGATTCGCATGATACCTCACCAGCCAGTCTATGCCTAATATTAGGTCAAACTCCCCGAATGGTAGTTCCGTTAAATTCGCTGGAAGCTTCACTCCTTGAACCTCTAAAGGCACTTCCTTAAAGAGTTTGTCTACTATTACTGATTGCCCTAAAGGACTAAGTACGGTCATCTTCCTAGGTACAACCTCAAAGTTTACATTCAGAGTTCCAGATACTTCACTAGCAATATAAGAATAAGTTGACCCGATGTCTATTAAAGCAATAAAAGGTAATCCGAAGAATAAGGAACGTGCAGTGATTACATCCGGCATCCCCCTCCTCATGACCTTTGGCTATATAAACTAACCTGGCTGTCTCACTTTGACCCCCAAAGACTCTCCTGGTGCTCCACGACCTCTATGGACCCATTCCTCTATGGCTCGAACCACGACCCTCGTCGCTCACGACCACTTTTGCCCTACAGCACATATCCACAGCCTCTTGTCAAGAGCCCTTTCCATCTCCTAAGGACAATTCCTAACCAAATGAGCCTTGGACCCACACCGAAACATTCCTTACTCGTCCTCAAAGACTCTCTGCATGAGCTCTCCCAAGATTTAGCACATGGGCGACTCGATTCTCGAATCGGGACCGGTGCCTGATGCAATTCTCAACCCTTGGTCTTTTCTAGAAACCCCTAGATGATGCTAACGGCCCAAAACTCCTCTTATTTTAGTTTCTATCTCTATCCCTGTTTTGTCTCTCAGTCCTCTTGACCTCCTCAGCTATCCGAGCTTTCTCTACTAGAACAAAGAAAGTCCCTCTCTCTCTAAGCAATCAAGACTTTCATGACTCATCTCTCATCCATCTTCGAATCGGACACACCTCTCATAATCAAGAGCCACGATGCCCCGAGCATACCGCTCAATTGTAGAAATTTTACCTTGTACTCACTCTTGACTTGCCACCTTGCACTAAATTGAAGAACGCCTTCCTCCAGGCATCCACATAACTAGCTCCTACGTACTTTCCTCAAACTTGATCTTAAATAACCCCAGTCCACTCGGGCATGCAAGAGTACCTTCCTAATCGTGAGCCACCATTGGTAAGCCTCGTCTGAGCAACGAAATAACACCCTTTAGCTTTTCTTCAAAGAGGTGAAATCCAAATCGTCCATGATCCTTTCGATGCTTCTAACCAAGATTTCCACCACATTCGAGCTACTCCCGACACTCTCAAAAACCTCAACTCCATTCACTCTAAGTCTCTCAGATACTGACTTTCGAGCCCCATTTCCCATACTTGCACCAGCCACTCGCTCTAAAACTCATAGCATAGCTCATGACATCGCTCATCTCCTCCTCGTCACGCTCTTAAAATTACGCCTCTATAGCGGGTGGCGGTGCTTCATTTTCTAACCTGACTGCACCTAATCGGCTCAAACAGTCATTCTGCCTCTACCACGCCCTCGCACATTACGACCATGTCCCCTAGAACTTATGTCTACGTTCGTGATTTAATCTGCTTTAAAAAGTTTTATGCATTAGTTTTTGTTCCACTGATTACCCACGAACAAGTTTTATGTGAAGAAGTTTAGTGGTAGTTCTTTCGATCATTTCAGGGTTTCCGTTTCAAGTTTTCTACCTAATTCAGAGAATCCTATCCATTCAGTAGTACCTACTACACACATTCACCACTCAAACATTTTCATCTGCTCCAAATTGAGGTATTTTTGTAATTTGTCATATAGGGGTATTTTGGTAATTTTCCAAATCATGGTATCCCGATATTTAGCAAAATAGGGTTTTTGGTATTTTGTAAAACAGGAATATTTTGATAAAAGTTGAGGTAATATGACAATTTTGTAAATGGAGGGTATTTTAGTAATTTTACAAACCAGGAATATTCTGAAATTTTTTTTTTTCAAACCCAAAATTGCTTTTACAAATCAAATGGATAGTTCGATGATTTTTAAAACTAAGGTTTTATAAAACAGTGTAGTTAATCCCTTCCTAAGTTTAGTTATCGAGCTTAACCGGTGAATAAGTCCTCTTGGTTAGGGTGAACTGTCACGCACTGTAGGATTCGAGCGACGAGGAGGTGAGTCACTAGGACTGCTTAAATACCAAGCTCCCTCTGAATCCAATCCTAGACATGCGCTGCATCTGCTACCACACCCTTAACTCGTGACTTACTCATGATTTGTTTGATTAGGCTTTAAATTTTATGCACCTCTGTGTTGGGGTAAGCTAACCCTAGGGTTCATTAACTCCTAATCTACTAATCTACGATCCCGTAATACCCACATACAATCATACAATAATTAGGGGTACTTACCCGTGGACTTGGTAGAACGATTCGAAAGTGCCATGCTTCACAAAACCCTTTTACTTGAAAATTTTTCTTTGACCCACTAAAACACAAAATAAAAACATTTATGGGCTTCAAAAATCCATAGGTCGAGTGTAAAAATTGGGCTCTGATACCAATTTGTAACACCTCAAACCTGTCCCAAAACACTACTACCAAGTTCGAAATGCTACTTGAAAAGCCTTAGGTTGAAAAACGACTAAGTGATGATAAAACTTGCTTGTAGCGGTGTTAGGTTTATATGAAAACAAGTGCTAATCTAAATCCTAATGATTAGGTTTTAAAATAGGATTCAATTTCTTAGAGTGACGCTTCATTTGAAAAACAATTTGAAGTTCAAGGTTAGTTGAAACGGTCTTTTAAAATCTTTAAAAGAATCCGAGTAATTACGAGAATCTCAATTAGAAAACCTTAGTTAAGTTTTTAAAATCATTAAATGTCATTATCTCAAATTGTTAGCAATTACTAATTCATGTCTAGTCTAGCATAAACCATAATGAAAACCCAAAATAGTTAAATGGTCATATTACAATAAAACAACCCAATTAAACCGAAATTAAAAGTATATGTTTCTAAATATAAAAACCCCGTCTGCATGGCCATCTCAAATCCCATCCAAGCCCGGTCCAAACTTCACGAATCACCTACATTGTTTGGTAAAAATTTGGGTGAGTCAACCGACTCAGTGTGCAATTAGTCCACAGATTTCCACGTATGGGCTTAACCCAAAACCACACCAATCCACATAACAGAGAATAATGCAAAATGCACCCAACCCAGTCTAGGGTCCATCCTCTACACACCCCCGTATCCAACCACCACACACCAGGGGATTACTAAATCGACCCTCCAACCTCTACACACCAATTCGACAAGTCATGCCATCCACCAAGTGGTCGAGCCACTAATCCACGTGATCAAGTCACAAAATAATCCACAACGTGACCGTAGTCAATATCAATCCACGATGAGGCACATAGCCATCACCAACCACGATATGGCACAGAGCCGATACCAACCACGATGAGGCACTGAGCCGATCATCAATCCATGTAAGGCCCGTAGCCATCACTAAACCACATACATAAATGCACACCCTGTCCTTCTTTCAAATATACAAATCCCACCCCATGACTATGCAACATACGGTAGTGATATGATGAAATAATGCATAAACATGTTAATTAAACATCTGAAGACATATATACAAAGAATAACCACGCTTTTATCGTCATTTAACATCGACTGATTATCGACATACCCATTAAGGGTATCCATCTCATTATCGCCATTTGCATTAGTCATCACACTTATAACACATACAAATGTTTTATATAACCGGGAAATCGTGAATTAATCACACACCTGATAACCCGAAGGCTTTTGCTTTACTTCCCACTTGTCGAACTGCCCCTAAAAGACCATAGTCAGAATCGGCCAACCTTAATAGACAATATGGCCTTTGGCCGAACATCTAGACCCCCTTACCTTATGCAATCAAACCCAAGAGATCCTTAGCGCTTCCTTCCTTTGGCTATATATGAAAGAAATACAAAATCAAGGCCCTACTAAGGTTCGCCACCTCAAATAACCAAGGCCAACCATTCAGTTTCTACCACCAATGAAGAAGAGATAAAATCAATTGCTAAGAGAAAGGTACTTACCACTAACGCTTTCTTGAAGAGACTAAAAGAAGTAGTCGACACTACCCTTGTAGGTTCAGTAGCTTTCGCTACTAACAAGAAGTATTTCGCCTTTAATAATTAAGAAAAGAAGAGAGAAAGAAAAAGAGAATAGAAGGAGACTAGAAGAATTCGACAATCACCCAAAACTCACAAAAATGCCCAAATGGTTACTTCAATTTTCAGTTTCTTGCTTCAAAGAAAAGAGAGGAAAAAGGGAGAATTCTTTTGACTAACAATTTCGGCAAGTAGAACTAAAGGAGAAACAAAAAGATGGACACACACTCAAAGATACTTTCGGCACCTACTTCCCCCTACATAATCGAATTTGCCACCCCAAAAAGCCCCACATTCGGCCAACTCCTCAACCTCACCCCCTATCCCTTATTTTCCTCCTATTTTCCCTCATCACCACTCATTCAAACTCATTTGAATGAGTTAAACTCCTCAAAAAGCTTTCTTCCTTCAATCCAAACACTTAGACCAAGTCCACCCTCATCCCTTCAAAGTCCAAATGCCGTCCAACACATTTCCCCTCTCTTGACGCAAAAAGAAAAATAAACAACACTCCCTTATTGTCTGCGTGACTCGAACCTCCTTCCCTGAAACCCTTTGTTGACGCAACCTCCTCTGCACCTTAGGTAGCGTCCCATGCCACTCCACCCCCTCACTTCTTGTGTCATAAATCCCACACTTAGCTCCCTAGCTTCTCCTAACTCAAGTTAGAACAAAATTTTCCTATGACATCTACAAAAGCCCAAGGTTTCCCAAAACCCCAAACACTTCCAACCAACATCTGAGCGCATTAACACACGATACAAATTAAAATATGCTCAACCCCAAATCTAGGATATTACACCACAACGAATCGATCAAGATATGGTTTGAAACACCTACCATCATATCCATAAAGGTCATTGTGCGTTCGTTCCAACCCGAACGGCATTACCAAGAACTCATAATGCCCGTCGAGTCCGAAACGCCGTCTTATGAATGTCCCCTTCTTTAAATTTTAATTGATGATATCCCGACCGTAGGTCAATCTTAGAAAAGACCGATGCTCTTTTGAGCTGATCGAATAGGTCGTCGATCCTTGGTAACGGATACTTGTTTTTGATCGTCAACTTGTTCAATTGACGATAGTCTACGCACATACGCATGGATCCGTCCTTCTTCTCCACGAATAGGACCGGTGCTCCCCATGGAGACACCCTCGTTCGAATGAACCCACAATCCAATAGTTCTTGAATCTGAGCCTTGAGCTCCACCAACTCCTTCGGTGCCATTCTATAAGGAGCAATAGATACTAGAGTGTGCATCTAAGTAGGTCTATTCCAAATTCCACCTCGCGATCCGGGGTAATCCTGTAATTCCTCAGGAACGACATCCACGAAATCCTTGACCGTTTGGACCTCATTAACATCACCTCCTTAGCATCAATGCACTAATAAAAGCCAGATATGCACTACATCCCTTCTGAATCATCTTAATAGCTTTTAAGGAAGATATCACGTTGGACAAGTAATTCCTCCTTTCTCCTAACACAACCACCTCCCCGCCTTCCGGGGTACCTAACATCATACGTTTGTTCTCACAGTCTAACTTGGCACGATGCTTAGTTAACCAATCCATTCCCAAGATGAGGTCAAACTCTCTAAATGGCAATTCCATCAAGTCTGCTGGGAATACTACCCCTTGAGTCTCTAAAGGTACATCCTTAAACAGTTTGTCCACTACCCTAGATTATCCTAGGGGACTAACCACAGTCATTTTCCTAGTGGTTATCTCATAATCTATACTTAGAGTCTCAGATACTGAGCATGCAACATAGGATTGGGTTGATCCAATATCAATTAAAGCAAGAAAAAGGGTTATCAGCGATAAGAAACGTACTGGTTATAACATCCGGTGCGTCTCCGTGCTCTCTTCAGTGAGCCGTAAAAACTAAACTCGGCTGCCTTGCACCCATATTACCTGTACCTCTGCTGGGTGCTCCACGACCCCGACTGGGTCCATTTCTTCCTCTAGCTGCACCTCTACCCATTGGTCCAGGCTGATCACCCCTCTGAGCCTGATCAGAACCTCGACCCGTTGGCTGCCCACGATCCATCTGAGGACAGTCCCTTATTAAATGTTCTGTGGATCCACACCTAAAGCATCCACTGATTTTCACTCTGCACTCCCCATAATGGGTTCTCCCACATATAGAACATGCTTGACCCTGGCCCGATGGAGCACGAGTGGCCCATCGGTTCTAGGCCTCTTCCGAAAATTTTGATTGCTCTGAGGGTCTAAAACTTCTCTTACTCTTGCCTCGATCCTTATCCTTCTCTTGTCTCTCCACCCGCTTCACCTCCTCGGCTATTTTAACTTTATCCACTATGAAACACCCCAAACCCTACCCACAAGCCCTTAAAGAAATCCCACCAATCAAGTCCGGATCTTTCACCGTGCATGCTTCTAGGAAAACCACTCAATTTTTATTTGAATCTTTGCTAAAAGTTCTCGCTTTTTGAAAACACCACGCCCTCTCCACATGCTGTTGATTTTGGCTCAATTTAAAACCCGTGTTGATTAGGTGTCAAAACATTTAATATTTATATTTAAAAAAGATGGACTTTAATTTTGAATTAATAAAGATTGTGTCATACTTAAATAAGTAAATATGCATGCTTAAATAAGTAAATATGCATCAAACCAAGGCCTTATTACATCAAATCGAAACCCAAATTAAATCCAAAATACTAAAAAGAAAGAAAAGCCCAAAATAAAATAATGAGTTCAGAGTTGTGCATGGCCACCACTTGAGCTCCTGCCAACCCGGTCCATTACTAAGTGTCACCTGAAAAATAATCCCACAATGGGTGAGTCAAATAGACTCAATGTGTACAACCATCACAAAACTCAATTAATTTAGGCATGTCAAATCGTACATGGTATACATATATAAATCGTGATGCAAACCCGATCCCAAGCCTAGATAACCATCCGCTACACATCACCCGTACCAACCATCACAAAGATGGGGACTACTAAGTCAACCTCCATCCGCCACACACCATCGAAGGCGTCATTGCAATGACCGCTCATCGCCCTTATAAAATTCATGGCATGGCCACCAAATATATATTTGTGACATAAGTCACCACATTCATATATTGTGACATAAGTCACCACATTCGGATATTGTGACATAAGTCACCACATTCAGATATTGGGGTATAAAACCACCAATTCACTTCCCCTTTACATATCACCCATGTGCCCCATGTCAAACACATCATGCCATATCATGCTTTATTTCACATTCTTATCACTATTGTCATTTTTATCATACTCATAGTGGGAGTAGGAAAACGTACCTGAGTACTGCGTACCATTACATGGTACCTTAGCCACATCATAACATATTCTTGTAACATATTAATTAAAACATAACCATCAATTAATTAAAGCTTAGTGTGGGGTACACACCTGATTCACTTAGTGAGTTCACTCAAATCCCAAAAATCCTGATCTAGACTTTAGATCTTTTAGTTCCTATATTCGGCCAACACTAGGTATATTAGTAAAACCCATTCGGCTATAACCAAATCCCGAGAGATTATTGTAACCAAAACTAACCTTGTTGCCGATTGGATTAAAAATCAAATCCTGAAACTTTGCTATGTTCCTTCTTAATCGGCCAAGCACTAGATCACTTCACAGGTTAGTTTTCAGTTTTTGAATAAGAATGAAATATATCTAATCACTAAATAGGCCTTGGCCAAATATCTTAAGCACTTACCTTGTGGATCTAAATCCCGAATTATCACTTGTCCTTGGCCTTTGTCGAAATCCCTACATAGACTATGTTAGATCCAATCCTAACATTTAAATAAATGGCCTTCGGCCTAATCCACACTTTACTTACCTTAGATTTTGGAATCCCGAGTGATCTCCTACTTGTAGTCGACACAACCAAATCCTAAATTCCCCCTTCAAAGTTTTGGCCAAACAATACTAATGGGATTAGATTCCATCTTTCGTCATAAGAAAAGAAAGAAAAGAATTGATAGTTAACCCTTACCCTTATTACAAGAGTCGACAGCACCTATGCCTGACACCACAGAGATTTGGCTTTGAGGCTCAGAGTATAGTCGGCTATGAGTCACTTGTGTATTCAGCTTCAACAAGGATGAAAAGAGAGGGATATGAGGCTTAGGGAGAATCGGCAATGGCTAGATGTTGTTCACTTAAGTTTCGGCTTTTGGTTAATAGTAGTGATAATGGGAAAAAGATGAGACAGAATGATATGAGGGCTCAAGTATGATTCGGCTAGAGTGGAGAAGAAAGAAAGAATTTGAGAGGAGGAAGGAAAGATGATAAGAAATTCGGCAAGCACTAAAAGAGAGAAAAGATGAATGTCTTTTGTTCTAATTAAAATTTGGCACTTATGCCTCCCTTTCATGACCGATTTTTACCAACCAAGGAGTCCCTTGGACGGCCACTATATCCCATTTGCTTCTCCTCCTTTATCTTTTATCTATTCTTAAAAAAAATAATTATCACAAAGAGTTTAATCACATCTAAAGCTCCTCCCTCAGTCTCCCAATGACGTCCACCTCTACTCCTTATTGCCATTGATTTCCTTGTGACTCAAACTTAGGCCCATTTGCACCTACTTGTGGCGTCACTTACAGAGGCTTTCAGTGGCACCTTGTAGCCACTTTACCAAGCCCAATTTCATGTCATGTTTTCCCTACTATTTCTCTTAAGGCCACCCTACTTAGCTTCCTCTTTTAATTATTAGAATCTAATAATTTCTAAGGCACTCCCCTATTTTCTAAAGTTCACAAAATTCATACAACACATTCTTAATCACACAAGGCATGCTATTTCATATTATTTAGTAATAATGCATAAGCCATAGTCTGGGATATTACAGTTCTACCCCCTTAAAATAATTTCGACCTCGAAATTACCTGGCTAGAATAGGTGGGGGTATTATCATAGCATTGCTTCTTTCGGCTCCCACAAAGCTTCCTCTGATCCATGATTCCGCCATAACACTTTAACTAAAGGAACTGACTTCCTCCAAAGCACCTTCACATCTCGTTCCAGAATTTGAATCGGCTCTTTCTCATAAGATAGATCTGGTTTCAGCTCCACCTCTTCAACCAAAACTACATGAGATGGATCCGATCGATATTGACGTAGCATGGAAACATGAAATACGTCGTGCATCTGCTTCAATTTTGAGGTAACTCTAACTAGTATGCCACCGGTCCGATTCGTTTCAATACCCGATAAGGTCCTATGAACCTTGGACTTAGTTTCTCTTTTCGACCAAATCTCATTACCTTCTTCCAAGGTGAAACTTTAAGGAACACTTGATCTCCCACATCAAATTCTATTTCCTTCTGTTTGAGATCTGCGTACGACTTTTGTCTATCAGCTGCCTCCTTTAATCGTGCCCGAATTATCTTAACCTTCTCTTCGGATTCAGCCATGATTTTTGGACCCAAAATTTGACGTTCCTCTAATTCCGTCCAACACGTAGGAGTGCGACACTTCTGACCATACAGCGCTTTATACGGTGCCATCTGTATACTTGCCTGATAGCTGTTATTGTAAGCAAATTCCACTAGAGGAAAATATTCTTCCCAACTTCCTCTGAAGTCTATTACACAGCCTCTTAGCATATCCTCCAATACTTGTATTACTCGCTCAGATTGACCGTCTGACTGTGAATGAAAAGCCATACTGAAGTCCAATCTAGTACCCAAAGCTTGATGTAGTGCCTTCCAAAATCGAGACGTAAACCTTGGATCCTTATCCGAGATAATTGACATTGGCACTCCATGCAACCTTACAATCTCAGCTACATACAACCTTGATAACTTTTGTAGGGAGTAGTCAATCCTCACTGGAATAAAATGCGCAGACTTTGTCAGCCGATCTACTATTACCCATACCGAGTCCTTCTTATTAGGCGTAAAGGGAAGCCCACCAATGAAGTCCATGGTAATTCTCTCCCACTTCCACTGTGGAATCCGTATTGACTGAAGCAACCCTGACGGAACTTGGTGCTCAGCCTTAACTTGCTGACACGTCAAACATTTGCCAACAAATTTAGTAACTTCCTGCTTAAGACCAGGCCACCAAAATTGTTCTCTTAGATCTCTGTACATTTTACTACCTTCGGGATGTATAGCATAAGGGCTACTATGGGATTCCCAAAGAATTCTTTGCCTAAGTTCCTCGTCCTTCGGCATACAGACCTTACCCTTGAAGCACATTACTCCCTCGTCATTAACACTATAACCCTCTAACTCTCCATTCTGCACTTGTCAGAACTTAACACTTAGATCCTCATCCATTAACTGACTTTCCTTCACCTCATTCAACCATGTCGATTTAACTTGCAATTCTGCCAGCAAACTTCCATCGTCATACAAGCTCAGATGTGCAAACATCGCCCTCAGATCCGACACAACCTTTCGACTTAGGGCATCTGCTACCACATTCGCCTTGCCCGGGTGATACTCTATAGAGCAATCATAGTCCTTCAATAGCTCCACCCACCTTCGCTGTCTCAGATTCAACTCCTTCTGGGTCAGCAGATACTTAAGGCTTTTGTGGTCTGTGTAGATTACAGACTTTTCTCCATAAAGATAGTGCCTCCATACCTTAAGGGCAAATACCACTGCCGCCAATTCCAAGTCATGCGTCGGGTAGTTAACCTCGTGTGGCCTTAATTGTCGAGGCACATAAGCGACCACTTTCCCATCTTGCATAAGGACACCTCCCAATCCTATATGGGAAGCATCACAATACACCACAAATCCTTCCCTGCCTCAGGCTGAATCAAAACTAGAGCTTCGGTCAAGACCCTCTTAAGCTTCTCAAAGCTCTCCTGTTGCTTATCGGTCCATACGAAAGGCACTTCCTTTCTCAACAACTTTGTCAGAGGCGCAGCTATCGACGAAAACCCTTCCATGAACCTTCAGTAATAGCCTGCTAATCCTAAGAAACTCTGAACTTCCACCAAAGATTTAGGGGGTTTCCAATCCAACACTACCTCAATCTTCCGAGGATCCACCCTTATTCCTTCAGCAGATACCACATGTCCTAAAAACGTAACCTCTTTAAGCCAAAATTCACACTTGCTGAATTTGGCGTAGAGCTTTTTTTCCCTTAACACTTGCAACACTATCCGAAGATGCTCATCATGTTCTTTCTCAGACTTCGAATACACCAAAATATCTCTATGAACACAATAACAAACCGGTCCAGATAGGGTTGGAAAATCCGATTCATCATGTCCATAAACGTAGCTAGGGCATTAGTCAAACCGAACGGCATTACCAAGAACTCATAATGCCCGTACCTTGTTTAGAAAGTCGTCTTATGGATATCAGCCTCCTTCACCTTAAGCTGATGATATCCAGACCTTAGATCGATCTTTGAGAATACTGCGGCCCCTTTAAGCTGATCGAACAAGTCATCTATCCTTGGCAAAGGGTACTTGTTCTTGATGGTCAGCTTATTCAACTGACGATAATCTATGCACATACGCATAGTTCTGTCCTTTTCTTCACGAATAAGACCGGTGCTCCCCATGGAGACACACTGGGTTGGATGAACCCACGGTCGAGCAATTCTTGGATCTGAGCCTTGAGCTCAACCAACTCCTTTGGTGCCATTCTGTATGGGGCAATGGACACAGGAGCTGTACCCGGCAGCAAGTCAATTCCAAACTCCACCTCCCTGTCTGGGGGTATTCCGGGTAATTCCTCCAAAAGACATCCACAAACTCCCTTACAGTTCTAACTCCACTAACTCCCCCTTCGTTTGTACCCAAAGCACAAATGAAGGCCAAAAATGCCTTACACCCCTTCCGAACCATCTTATCCGCCTTTAATGCCAAAACTACATTAGACAAGTAGTTCTTTCTTTCTCCTATCATAACCATCACCTCATCCTCTGGGGTCCTTAACTCCATTTGTTTGGCTGCACAATCCAATACAGCCCGATGCTCCACTAGCCAATCCATACCATGTATAAGATCAAATTCCCCGAAGGGTAGTTCCATTAGGTTGACAAGAAATACCATTCCTTGAAGTTCCAAAGGTACTCTCAAAACATCTTATTCACCACTACAGTTTGGCCTAATGGGCTTACTACAGTCATCTCCCTATCAGATAGTTCAGACGCTATCCCTAGAGTTTCAACTACTCTACATGCAACATAAGAATGGGTCGAGCCCACATAAATCAAAGCAACATAAGGTTTGCCAGATATAAGGAACGTACCAGTTATGATGTCCGGTGCGTCTTTGTCTTCCCTCCAGTGAACCGCATAAACCAAACCTGACTGCCTGGCCTCTGTGTTACCAACACCTCGGCCAGGTGTTCCTTGTCCTCTACCAGGACCATTACCTCTGCCAGCTGAACCACGACCTCGCGGTGGTTGCTGCCCTCCTCATCCAGCCTGGTTAGAACCTTGACTTATTGGTTGTCCCCCTTTAGTTCTCATCGGGCAATCCTTAAAAATGTGGTCCTTGGACCCACACTTAAAACATCCTCCCGTCTTTTTCCAACACTCCCTCAAGTGCTTTTTCCCGCACTGATCACAAGCACGATACTGCCCTCCTGAAATAGCTTGCTGATCTCGCGGCCCATCAACTCTAGGCCTCTTTTGCTCATTTCTAGATGGCCTTGAAGATCCAAATCCTCTTTTCTACCTATTCCGATCGGTGTTCTGCCTTACAGAATCCTTGATACCCTTGGCTACCTTAGCCTTCTCTACCAACACAGCAAACTCTCACTCCTGTTGCGGGGCTATCAATAACCTCAGGTTATCCCTTAGTCCGTCCTTAAATCGGACACACCACTCATGCTCGAGAGACACTATCCTCGAGCATAATAGCTCAAATTTTAGGAATTCACCTTCAGACTACTACTGGACTTGTTCCTTGAACTAGCCCTTAAATGCCTTTCTCTCACAAGATCAATATAATGAGTGCCAACATACTTCTTCTAGTATGTTGCCTTAGCATAATCCCAAGTGAGTTCCTCAGCTGTAGCACTATCCCGAACCGTGAGCCACCATTGATATGACTCATCGCGAAGGAGCGACACAAACCCTTTCAACTTTTCCTCATCAGTTAAATCGAGCTCATCCATAATCCGCCGACCGCCTCCCACCAATACTCGGTGATGCTGGTGCCACACCAGATACACCACGAAACACTTCAGCTCCGTTGGCTCGGACTCGTTCAGGTACCAACTTTCGAGCTCCCATGCCTCCACCTGCTCCAGCTACCCTTTCCAAAACCCGCAAGATCGCTTTGTGACATGCGTCATCCACCGTCGATCCTCGATATTCCATATCGGCGGTGGTGGTGGTGGTGGCATTTCATTCTCGATCCTTGACCCGATCTAACGGGTTCAAACACGGTCATTCTACCTCTTCCACGCCCACGCATCGCTATGACCACGTCCCCTAGAATTCATACTTTCGCTTATGCTTATCCGATTAAAGAGTTTTATGAATTAGTTTGGTTCCACTGATTTATCACGAACAGTTTTATGTTTAATAGTTCTAGGAAGTAGTTCTTTCAATTCATACACATACAGTCTCACATCATTCATTTAGTCACACACATGAACTTGTGTTCATTACAAAGAAATATTGTAGTTGTCGTTGTTTGTTGTTTTCCACTACCCAAGGGTATTTCTATAATTTTATCCTACAGGGGTATTTTGGTAATTTTTCAAATTAGGGTATTTGAAAATGTTGCAAAATAGAGATTGTTGATATTTTACAAAAATTAAAATACTTGCTGGGAAAATTTCAAGGGTGAAATGATAATTTTATACACTAGGGGTATTTTTGTAATTTTACAAGCCAGGGTCATTTTGGTAGTTTTTCACAAAATGTGGTTCCTGGTGACTTTCCAAAATAAGGGTATTTTTAAAGATTTCTAATTTGAGGGCACTTCAGTAATTTTACTTACTAAGGGTATTTTGGTCATTTGCACAGGTTAGGGGTAATTTGGTCATTTTGCAAATCAGGGTGTCTTAGTATTTTGTAAAATAGGGTCTTTGGACATTTGCAAGGTAAGAGAATCTTGATAAGAAAACTGTGGGTAGTATAGGAAATTTTATGAACCAATGGCATTTTAGTAATTTTTCCAACCAAGGGTATTTAGGTCATTTTAGTAAATCGAGAATATTTTGGAAATTCCTTTTTTCAAAATAGTTTTCCTACACCTTGAAGGGGTAGTTTGGTGATTTAAAGACTTAGGGTTTTTATAAAAATATGGCTAGTCCCTTTCGGGTTTTAGTTATTGGGTTTAGCCTGTGGCTGAGTCCTCTTGGTTAGGGTGAACCATCACTATGCACTGTAGGATTCAAGTGGGTAGGAGGTGAGTCACTAGGACCGCTAAATACCAAGCTCCCACTGAATCCAGTCCTAGACATGTGCATAATGGTTGCCACACCCTTAACTCGGTGACTCAGACACGGGTTTGTTTGGTTTGACTTTAAGTTTTATGTAACTTGGTGTTTGAAGTAGACTAATCCTAGGGTTTAATTCCTAGTCCACTAATCTACGTCCCTATATATTCCCACATACAATTCATAGAAAAGTTAGGGTACTTACCTGGTGGACTTTGGGCCGGAGTCTTAGGTGCCATGCTAGAAAATCTACTTATTTCTTAGAAAAGTCCAATTTCAAAAGACAGAAAACGTTTTGGGCCCTAAAAGCCCCCAAGGCCGAGTTTTGAATCGAGCTCTGATATCAAGCTGAAACACCCCAAACCCGGCCCACAAGCCCTGATCGGATCTGGCATGCTTCTAGGAAAAACCACTCGAATTCTTATTTGAATCTTTGCTAAAAGTTCTCGCGTTTTTGAAAACAGTTGATTTGGGCTTGAATTTAAAACCCGTGTTGATTAGGTGTCAAAACATTTAATATTTATATTTAAAAAAAAGATGGACTTTAAGTTTGAATTAATAAAGATTGTGTCATACTTAAATAAGTAAATATGCATGCATAAACAGTTCAAACCAAGGCCTTATTACATCAAATCAAAACCCAAATTAAATCCAAAATACTAAAAAGAAAGAAAAAGCCCAAAATAAAATAATGAGTTCAGAGTTGTGCATCGCCACCACTTGAGCTCCTGCCGACCCGATCCATTACTGAGTGTCACCTGAAAAATAATCCCACAAGGGGTGAGTCAAATAGACTCAATGTGTACAACCAGCACAAAACTCAATTAATTTAGGCATGTCAAATCGTACATGGTATACATATATAAATCGTGATGCAAACCCGATCCCAAGCCTAGATAACCATCCGCTACACATCACCCGAACCAACCATCACACCGTGGGGACTACTAACTCAACCCTCCATCTGCTACACACCATCGAAGGCAGTCGCTGCAGTCGACGTGCTCATCGCCCTTATAAAATTCGTGGCATGGCCACCAGATATATATTTGTGACATAAGTCACCACATTCATATATTGTGACATAAGTCACCACATTTGGATATTGTGACATAAGTCACCACATTCAGATATTGGGGTATAAAACCACCAATTCACTTCCCCTTTATATATCACCCATATGCCCCATGTCAAACACATCATGCCATATCATGCTTTATTTCACATTCTTATCACTATTGTCATTTTTATCATACTCATAGTGGGAGTAGGAAAACGCACCTGAGTTCTTCGTACCATTACATGGTACCTTAGCCACATCATAACATATTCTTGTAACATATTAATTAAAACATAATCGTCAATTAATTAAAGCTTAGTGTGGGATACACACCTGATTCACTTAGTGAGTTCACTCAAATCCTAAAAATCCCGATCTAAAATTTAGATCTTTTAGTTCCTATATTCGGCCAACACTAGGTATATTAGTAAAACCCATTCGGCTATAACCAAATCCCGAGAGATTATTGCAACCAAAACTTACCTTGTTGCCGATTGGATTAAAACTCAAATCTTGAAACTTTGCTATGTTCCTTCTTGTAATCGGCCAAGCACTAGATCACTTCACAGGTTAGTTTTCGATTTTTGAATAAGTACGAAATATATCTAATCACTAAATAGGCCTTGGCCAAATATCTTAAGCACTTACCTTGTGGATCTAAATCCCAAATTATCACTTGTCCTTGGTCTTTGTCAAAATCCTTACTTAGACTATGTTAGATCCAATCCTAACATTTAAATAAATGGCCTTCGGCCTAATCCACACTTTACTTACCTTAGATTTTGGAATCCCAAGTGATCTCCTACTTGTAGTCGACACAACCAAATCTCGAATTCCCCCTTCAAAGTTTCGGCCAAACAATACTAATGGGATTAGATTCCATCTTTCTCATAAGAAAAGAAATAAAAGAATTGATAGTTGACCCTTAACCTTATTACAGGAGTCGACAGCACCTATGCCTGACACCACAGAGATTCAACTTTGAGGCTTAGAGGATAGTCGGCTATGAGTCACTTGTGTATTCGGCTTCAACAAGGATAAAAATTGAGGGATATGAGGCTTAGGGAGAATCAGCAATGGCTAGATGTTGTTCACTTAAGTTTCGGCTTTTGGTTAATAGTAGTGATAATGGGAAAAAGATGAGACAGAATGATATGAGGGCTCAAGTATGATTCAGCTAGAGTGGAGAAGAAAGAAAGAATTTGAGAGGAGGAAGGAAAGATGATAAGAAATTCGGCAAGCACTAAAAGAGAGAAAAGATGAATGTCTTTTGTTCCAATTAAAATTCAAAACTTATGCCTCCCTTTCATAACCGATTTTTACCAACCAAGGAGTCCCTTGGCCGGCCACTATATCCCATTTGCTTCTCCTCCTTTATCTTTTATCTATTCTTAAAAAAAAATAATTATCACAAAGAGTTTAATCACATCTAAAGCTCCTCCTTAGTCTCCCAATGCCGTCCAACCTCTACTCCTTATTGTCGAAAAAAATAAAATCTTTTATTTGCTTTCCTTGTGACTCGAACCTAGGCCCATTTGCACCTACTTGTGGTGTCACTTACAGAGGCTTTCAGTGGCGCCTTGTAGCCACTTTACCAAGCCCAATTTCATGTCATGTTTTCCCTACTATTTCTCTTAAGGCTACCCTACTTAGCTTCCTCTTTTAATTATTAGAATCTAATAATTTCTAAGGCACTCCCCTATTTTCTAAAGTTCACAAAATTCATACAACACATTCTTAATCACACAAGGCATGCTATTTCATATTATTTAGTAATAATGTATAAACATTCTTTCAATTGAGTCTATCTAGGATATTACATCTAGTGGAAAGGAGGTGAGTCACTAGGGATCTTAAGTACCAAGCTTTCCTGAATCCACCTAGACATGCTTATGCCTATTGCCACACCTGTCATGGCTAAAGTGAACAATCACTATGCACTGTGAGATTCTGCGAAGAGGAGGTGAGTCACTTGGACCGCTTAAATACCAAGCTCTTCCTGATCTACTCCTAGACATGCATATGCTTGTTACCACACTTTAGTCTTGTGACTTGTTTATGTGTTTTGTTTAATGAAGTTAAGTCTTATGAATTTTAAGAGTTTGTTTGTCTAAACCTAGAGTCCATCAAGTTCTAACCTAAATAGTCTCGTCCCATAAGCCTATTAAGCCCACATTTATATCACACAATGGTTTAGAGTACTTACAGCGAACTTGGTTTGAGACGCAGTGCCATCTTTGGACTAATAAACCTTTGCTAATAAAATCCATGTTTTAAAACTCATTTTAGAAAATCTTTTGGGCCCAAAATCCCAAAGTTGAGTTTTGAACTGGCTCGATACCAATTTGTAACACCCCAAACCCGCCCAAACACTACAACCGTGCGGAATGTCACTAAGAAAATTTTTTGTAAAACTAATCGTGTCGACAGAAAGCCCAAATAAGAATTACATAAAATGTGCCTTAATAATCGAAAGCCCAAAACTTAATTACATGTCCTTGAAAGAAATTAAAACGAGAATAAATAGAAAAGGCCCATAGTAAAACTAAAATGTAAACTGATGGCCCATGGCCTTATTACAACGTAGTTCAAATCCATAACATAAAATACTTTTAAAAAAAAACTATTATGGGGAACTTTTCACCGGATCCACATTCTTTTGCATGGCCACCTTGCGTTCCACTCCGGCCAGGTCCGATGCACTAATCGTCACCTGAAAGGCTAGTTTAAAGGGGGTGAGTTACGAGACTCAGTGTGCAACCCTCACGCACCACTAGATTTAGGCCTCATAAAACATAACAAAAATTTTATTTACATGGATAACAAGTAATATGCAAAGCCCAACCCATTTGCCTAGGTTTCCATCCGCTACACACCCCCGTACCAACCAATACACCATTGGGGATTTCTACAATCAACCCACACCTCTACACTCTAAGATGGCAGTCACGCTGCTCATCAGCATATATTGGCTGAAGCCGTATAACAAATCACGACATTAGCCACTAAAGTAATTCACGGTAAAAATCGCTACACATATACATGTACATATACTTCCTCCTTTCATCACCCAACCCATGCAACATGCACAATAATTTAAAACATGTACAACAGTTTACTTGTAACATATAGTCAGATTATTTACTAACATGAGGGTCCGCTGTTTAAATCCGAGATTTCGGCTTTTAACATATACAACTTATGAACATATAGATATAATTAATCAGATCTAGTCGGTGGGAAAGTATTACACACCTGATTCACGTACTAAGGCTTTCGCTATGTCTACGCTACTATCACTCGAAACAACTACTATTGGCCCACGATCTGACTTCGATTTTGGCCCACACCCCGATGGCCAATCTCGCACTACCGAAACAGATCGCTTCTTGAATTTGGGCAACGATTTTACAGATCCAACCTTCTCTGCTTGACTGTTAGTTGAGTCCATAACAATCCCTTAATCACTAAACCAAATAAATGATGAGATCTAACTCATTAGTTAAATGTAACCCTTAAAACGAACACTTACCTAGTTAGTTGAATCCTGAATGTCCTTGAGAAATCGTCACCACGAACCTACCTATATTCGGCCATCCTCCAAATATCAAACCAACCGATACACACAACCAACCTAACCTAAATAGTATTCGGCCAAAGCAAAAAGAATCATGGAAGGCCATTCGGCCAAACTTACCACCACCTACCTTCGACTTTTTCACCAAATCGGCTTTAATAGGGCAGATTCGGCTTCAAGGGGTAAAGAGTATAATCGGCAGGGCCTTGGAAATAATGATTCAGATTAGGAGTTTGATAAAAATAAAGGAATCGCAGAAAAGGAGAAATCCCAAAACTCACCGGATTACTAAGGAGTATACGACTTACAGTGCACCTTCGGAAAAACAGAGATCTCCCTTGTAGATTCGGCTATAGAGGAAGAAGATGTGCACTAAGAGCATTCACTTTTCGAAGGGTTTTTGAGGAGAGGAGAAACACTAAGGAGTTTGGCTAGAAGAGAAAAATTAAGGCAAGTGGTGAGAAGAGTTTCGCTAGAGAGGAAAAGTATGAAAGAAAGAGAAGCAAATGGAAGAAAAGATGGTTTCCTCCTATTAAATTGGCACACACACACCAACACATAGAGTTGGAGTTTCGCCAACTCTCTCCTCTGATCGCCTTCATCCCACCTGATAACCCCAATCCTTATCTTACCTTTAGAAGAGCCCTCACTAAAGCCAACTCTTCCCTCCTTGATTATCGTCTTTTATCACTTAAATAAAAAAAAAAAGAATAAAGCTCCTAACTAGTAGCCTACATGCCGTCCACCCCCTTCCCATTTAAGTGTCGAATTTTGACCCATCTCCTAAGGCTCAATCGGCCACACAAGGGCGCAAACTCCTCCCCCCTTATGACGCCACCTTATGCCCACTGAAAGCACTTTAATTCTTTGGGCCACAAGCCCAGCTTGTCACTTAATTAACTATCTTCTTAAATTATGAGCTAACAATATTTATTAACCACCTAAAACAAATTTTAAAAGCCCAATATTTCACTTTAAATTACCCAGAGTACTAACTTAAACCCTAATTCAAATCAAAAAGTCAGCCTGATCCTTAAAATCTCAATTTAACATATTAGACTATCATATAAATGCGTAGGCCCACTTTAAGGATGTTACAGATAGTGGAAGGTTGATGGACATTTATAACCATCCATAATAAGCTTTAATGTTTATTTCATTAAGGGTATAGTTGGAAATTAATTATAAATGTTATAATAAACAAATGAAACTAAAATGCTCATCTTTAACATGTATTTTCCACCAAAATTTGAGAAAGAAAAGAGGGTTTAAAGCATTCATGGTTTCGGCACTTCAAGATTCAATTAGTAAGTGTTTTGTGTTTGATTTTTGATAATTTCTACGTTTTTGTGATCGTTGCTTTGTGCTCTAGCTAACCCACGCTTAAATTTTAGAAAATGATGGTGATTTTGAGATATGTCATTGTTGAATATATGAGCTTTGTGATGATAGTTAGTGGATTATAAAAGTTTAATGTTGGGTTAACATAGTTTGTATTTGAAATTGTGGTGAAATTGAGTAATTAGAGCTAAATTGTGAAAATGAGAAATTAGAGGATTAAAATGTGAAATAAATGAAATGTGTGGACTCCTATGAGACTAAGGAGAATTCGGCCTAAGCATAGTGTAATGAAATTTTGAGTATTTGATGATTTTGTGAGATAGGGACTAAAGTGTCAAAATATGAAAATGTGAGGGCTATTTTGTAAAATGCCCTAAATATGTGTGTTTGGATTAAAATGAATGAATTGATGATTGAATGGAGTGAATTTAAATGTGTATAGACCAAGAACGGAGAGGGTCAGATCGAGATTGAAGCAAAGACAAAGTGCTCGATTAATCGACTATTTCGGTATTTTGACACCCGAGGTAAGTTCGGATATAATATGTGTACTTAGCTGTGTTTAAATGTTGTGAAACGAATGGTTATGATATTATTGGTTTATAAATGTTATGTGAGAAATGAATCTATGTGGCACTAAGTGTGCGTATTTGGGAGGGTAACCGAGAAGATTAGCACTTTGTGTGCAAAATAATAGAAGTTTAAACTGCGATTGGCCTTTGTCGTGCGATATCGAATCGAGTTCGCTTTTGTATTAAGGCCTTGAGTGTGCGATTATAAGAAATGAATAGCATTGTGTGTGCAATGATCAAAGCTTGACTTATTGAATTGGCAATGTGTAATGCGATATCGAGGCAAGTCGAATAAAAGAATAGACACTAAGTGTGCGATTATAATTAATGACTAGCACTGTGTGTGCAAAACAATAGAAGCTATGGCTTTAATGAATAACACTGTGTGTGCGAAATAATAGAAGCTATGACTTTAATGAATAGCACTGTGCGTGTGAAACGATAGAAGTTTTGGCTCATCGAAATGGCACTGTGTGTGCGTTACCAATATAAGTTCTGTTTAATATATCGGCACTAAGTGTGCAATGACAAATAGGCTTCGGTTGTGAAATTGGCACTAAGTGTGCAAGTTCATTTGAGTAATAGCAAAGGTTGAAATAAAGGTAAAATCGAGGAATTGAGTTGCATGAATGGTGAGTAACTACGTGTGGATCAAGGTATGTTTGAATCTATGTGGTTGATGATAGATTTAAGTGTTGAATGAATAGTTATTTAAGCATGTGGTTGAGAGTGATATTGTGCTTAGTTGTGTCATTATCTATGTGATGGCTGGATAGTATGATTAGTGATTAACTAAGTGTTGGCAAGGTAAGTATGATACCTATGTGATTGGTGAAATTTAAAGTGAAAGAATGGAATGCTATGTGAGTATTGAATAAAGTTGAACTTGTGTACCATTGATAAAATACCTATGTGATGGTTAAATATGTATATTGATTTGGTTCATTGAGTTAATTGTTTTATAATTCGAACTTACGAAGCTTTGGAAAGCTTACTGTGTGATTTGTTTCTCCGCTTTGTAGGGTCAGTAAAGCTGGGATTGTCAGCTTCTCAATCACACTATCGGCATTCTATTCTGGTACTTTTGGAAAGATGTATATAGCTAGAATATGGCATGTATAGGCTAGTAAATTGAATCAAGTTTGAGATTTGTACGTAGCCATGAGATGTGGCTAGATATGTGATAGGTTTGGCATGAATGAATGTGGTATAAAAATGATGCATCTTTTGGCATGATTTGTAGATTCATAAATTTGCTATTGAGTGGTAACTTTGTGTTGATAAATGCTAGTATGAGTAGTGAGATTTGGGAATGAATTATGCTTGTGATAGAATAAGTATTGGTATTGAATTGGGTATGATTAGAATTGGTATTGATTGTATGTTTTAAATTGCTAAATTGGTATGCTTTTAGATGGTAATATGTGCATGAGATGTTTGGTTGATTGGCTTGTAGGATTGACCCTAAGTGGGTGGCATGTTGGCCTTGCAAAGATGGCCTATAATGTCGCACGGTTGGGGCACTGCGTGTCTCAAACCGTGGGTAAATTGGTAGAATGTGGTTTAAATCAAGCACACGGCCATGGCACGGCGTGCCTACTGGTCGTCGTGAAATGGCAGTATATGACCTTATAGGACACGGCCTTAGCACAGGCGTGCTTGTTAGCCGTGTTGATTTTGGCAGTAAGTAACCACGGGGAGGTCGCATGCAGGTGTCTCATGTAGCCGTGGGAGAGGCACGGCCTACCCCACGGCGTGTCTCCCTCAGATTCTAGAAAAGTTTCAATTTTCATGAAACTTTATATATGTTTTGATTTAGTCCCGACTCGGTTTATAAGCATGCTTAGGGTCTTGAAGACTCGTTTAAGGGACACTATGATTGTATATGAATGTGTTTGTTGACGAGTAACTTTGTATCGTGAATGCGATGTGAAATGATCCTATTGTTCAGTAATGCCTCTTAACCCTATTCCGGTGACGGTCTCGGGTTAGGGGTGTTACATAATTTTCAAGGTAAACTACAAAAATAGTCACTTTTATTTTCCTCAGATTATATTTTAGTCATTTATGTTTGAAATGTTACGTTTTAGTCACTTACATTTTCGTTTTGTTATGAAGTGGTCACTTTATCGTTAATCTCCGTTACCTCCCTAACAGCAGTCCTACATGGCAATCCAAATGAGTTTTGAAAACCTAATTTTGTCCCAGCAACTGGACATCTTAGTTGGCTTTTAAAACTCATTTGGACTACCCCATAGGACTGTCGTCAAGGAGGTAACGAAGTTTAACGGAAGAGTGACCACTTCGTAACAAAACGATAATTTAAGTGTCTAAAATGTAACATTTCAAACATAAGTGACTAAAATATAATCTATAACAAACAAAATGACTATTTTGTAGTTTACTATATATATTAGGGCCTTTTATATTGGAAAAAAATAATTTTCTTTTATATAAAGAGCATAGATGATGATGATGATGATGATTATTATTATTATTATTATTATTATTATTATTATTATTATTATTATTATTATTATTATTATTATTATTATTATTATTATTAGAAATGCTAGTCATTATGGAACAAAATTATAAAGGTGTATTTGATTCATATTATGTAAAATTAGACCCTCTCACAATTTGAATTAAGAATAATTTGTTTGGATTCAAAACATTCCTCTAAGTATATAATATAAGAAAAAGTTGAGATATGTTATAAAATAATCAAATAAAAGAACTCTTAAAGTAAGCAGAGAATTTTCTCCTATCTTTTTTCATTTATAAAAGAGTTCTAAATATAAGCCATTGGCATTCAATGCAACAAAAATAAATGAAGCTTATTTAACTACTTCATTAACACTTACATTAAGCATCTTTAATAATGAATGGGAGTTTTAACTCATTACTTTCATAAATGTTAAAAGGTCATAGACATTTATTTAATGTATTTACAACACTCCCACTTAGATGTCTTTTAAATAAAAATGTGTCTCATTAAAACCTTTATTAGGGAAAAACCCTATGAGATAAAAACCTAATGAAGGAAAAAGAGTACACAATCTCCTATTACAAGTTGCCTCGTTAAAACCTTTAAGAGGAAAACCGAATGGGACAAAACATTGGTTAAAGGAAAAGAGTACAATGTGTTTTTGACTCCCCCTAATGGCAATATCACATTACATCTTTCAATTGACGTATTTTAATCTTGTGTAGTAGTCTTTCAAACGTTAAAGTTGACAATGCCTTAGTAAAAAGATCTGCTAAATTATCACTAAAACAGATTTGTTGAACTTTTATGTCACCTTTCTTCTCAAGATCATGAGTGAAGAATAATTTTGGTGAAATATATTTCGTTCTGTCATCTTTGATATAACCACCCTTCAATTGAGCTATACATGTTGCATTATCTTCGTATAAGATAGTTGGCATTTGTTCCTGTAAAGGCAAATTACATATCTTCTAGATATGTTGGGTTAATAACTGATAAACCATAAAAGTAACATATTTTAATCCCATGCTTAGCATGTTTTTGGATGTTTAACTATACAATTTTGTGAATTTTCGATGCTCTTAAACCTTTAAATTTGTATTTCTATACTTAGGAGAGCTTAGGGGAGTGAAAGGAACGGAAAACGGGCCAAAATCGAACAAAACAAGCCATCCTAAGGATCCACACGGCCAAGTCAGAACCACACGGGCAGGGCACATGCCCACGTGAACCACACACGCCCGTGTCCCATCCCGTGTTGATCGCGAGCCATGCAAATTCTCACACGGCCTGGGCACCCTTACACGGGCTGATCACGTGCACGTGTCCCTATCGCACCCTACTTCGTTTTCACGCAAAAAAAGCCAATTTTTAGGGTTTTTTAGCCTTTTAAAGTCTATAAATACACACTAGAGGAAGACCTAAGGGAGCACACAGAGTAGAACGAAGAAATTACTTGAAAGAAGTCATCGGATTCATCTTGGAAGCAGATCCACTTCAAGATTGAAGATCTCCATCAAGTTCCTTAGAATTTTTTTCGGTTCTTTATGTCTTGTTGTTTTCTTTATTCTGAGATGTCTCTCTTTTACGTTATAAACTAAACTCCCTAAATACCTAGGGAGGATGAAACCTATGATGAATCTTATTATTTAAATTATCTGAATTACATGATAAATACTTGTTCTTGTTCTTAATTATGTGTTCTTAACCCTTGTTTTAATATTTTTAGGATATTAATTCAAGTTTAATGTGCTTATTCAATGGAGCAAAAGTCCTGTTAAAGAGAAGATCTCGCATAATTAAGCGGAGTTGATTGCAACCCTAGAAATATGACGACATAAATCTACTGGATTAGAGTAAAATCTAATAAGGGAATCCATAGATCGATTTAATGCGACGATAGGGGTTTTAATTAGAAAAAGATTTCAATTAATGAACCTAGAGTCAGTTATTTTTAGTCTCGAAAGAGATATTAACATAATTTAGGGATTTCTGCGGATCAAGGTAAGTGAATAAATCATTTAATTCAGAGTCAGAATAATAAGTGAAGTCTAGGTGGATTCTTCCTTGGGTATTGTCTTAATTCATTGGTTTATTCGATTACTTTCTTCACTCTCTATCGCATTCATAGTAAATTAGTTAGTTAAATTTTAGATTAAATACAAATCCCATTAATTATTAGACTAAATAATAAGAAGATAGTTATTATTAGTAATTTTAGTCCTTGAGGATATGATATTCCGGACTCATCATAGCTATACTACTGTTTGATAGGTGCGTTTGCCTTTATTAAAATATTAGTTAAGTTTCGAGGCCATCAAGTTTTTGGCACCGTTGCCGGGGACTAAGATATTAGGAATGCTTAATTTTTATTACTTTAGCCATTTTTACTTTTATTTGCAATTTATTTTTGTTTTTATTTTAATTTATTAAATTTTCTGTTATTTTCTTCTGGCAGGTATTTTTAGTTTATGACTAGAAGAAACCCGTCAGGACCATTACTTTTTTGCAGTGAGATAGAAAGTACCGTTCGCAGAAACCGTAGAGAAATAAGGCAAAGCCTACAGTATATAAAGGAAGAGTAAGAGGACAATACTAATACTATCGTGGAGATGGCTGATAATAATCTGCTACCTCCTGTAGTCGCCGCAAATCTTGCTCCTCGTACTATGTACGACTATGATAAGCCTAATTTGATGAAATTTGAATCGAGTATTGTGAGGCTCATTTATTCGCAAAACAACTTGAAATGAAGCCGAACACTATACAAATGATCCAACAATGTGTTCAATTTGATGGTTTATAGGATGAGGATCCAAATACACATTTAGCCAATTTTCTAAAATTCTGTGATACTTTTAAAATTAATGGTGTTTCTGATAATGCCATTCGCTTACGGTTATTTCCCTTTTCATTGATGAATAAAGCTAAACAGTGGTTGAACTCATTACCACAAGGTTCCATCACTACTTGGGAATAGATGACCGAAAAGTTTTTATAAAAATATTTTCTGCCGGTTAAAACGGTAAAGTTAAGGAATGATATCTCTTTTTTTTTTTTTTTTGCAGATGGATTTAGAAACTCTTTACGATGCATGGAAGAGGTATAAGTACTTATCGAGAAGGCGCCCTCACAAAGGGTTACCTTTCTGGCTATAGGTTCAAACCTTCTACAATGGTTTGAACCCCTCAACTAGGCAACTAATTGATGCATGACCATGGCCGTACTCTAAACAACAAAACACCTGAAGCAGCTTATGAGTTTATAGAGGAGATGTCACTGAATAACTACCAGTGGCAAGTCATGAGAACAAAGCCGACGAAAGCCGCTAGTGTTTTCAACCTCGACGCGGTCACCATGCTATCAAACTAGGTAGAGCTCTTAAATAAAAAGATTGATGGTTTATGTGTTTCTACGCAGGTACATTCGGTGATGCAATACGACACAAATGGGGAGGGACGCACACCACATAATATCCATCCTACAACCTGAGCACTGAGAATGAACAAGTTCACTATATGGGTAACAATTCTAGACCTCAGAACAATCCCTATAGTAACACTTACAATGCAGGTTGGAGGAACCATCCAAATTTCTCATGGGGTGGTTAGGGAAATCAGAGACCACAACGCCCTCCAGGCTTTCAACAACAACCTTACCAACAGGAGAAGAAACTGAACCTTCAGGAGATGCTAACAAAATTCATCTCGGTGTCAGAAACCTATTTTCAAAACACCGAAACAGCACTTAAAAATCAGCAAGCATCGATTCAAAGACTCGAGAACCAAATAGGTCAGCTTTCCAAGTTGATCTCAGAAAGGCCACAAGGCAGCTTGCTGAGTAACACTGAACCTAACCCAAGGGAGCAAATCCATGCCATCACCGTGCGTGACGAAGAAAGGCTAGTAGAATCTGAATTTGAATCGAGGCAAGAAATTGTGGTAAGAAAAGTTAAGGTTGAGGTAAGCCACAGTGCACAAAAATTGGTAAGTAAAGAGCATATACCTCGTGTGCCATATCCTAACGCGACGAAGAAAGACCATAACAATTAGCAATTTTGTAAATTCCTTAAACTCTTAAAAAAGTTACATATTAACTTACCATTTATTGAAGCTCTTTCGTAGATGCCCAACTCAGTTAAATTTTTAAAGGAGCTTTTGGCAAACAAGCGGAAGATAGATGATGCATCACACGTGGAGCTAAATGCAGTTTGCTCAGCCATTTTACAGAATAAACTACCCAACAAATTAAAGGATCCAGGGAGTTTTACTATTCCTTATTTAATTGGTAGTTTAGATGTTAATAATGCTTTGGCTGATTTAGGGGCGAGTATTAATGTCATGCCTATAAAATGTTTAAACAACTAGGTCTTATGAACCTAAACAAACTAGGATGAGCATTCAACTGGTAGATAAAACTATTAGATATCCTAGGGGAATTGTTGAGGATGTGCTTGTAAAACTCGATAAATTTATATTCCCAGTTGACTTTGCTGTTCTAGACATGGATGAGGACAATGACACACCTTTAATCTTAGGACAACCCTTTTTAGAAACTACTAGAACTATCATTGATGTTGGCACAGGTTAATTGACACTTTGTGTAGGTGATGACACAATTAAACTCCAAGCTCGTGATTCTGTTAGGATATCTAGTGATCGAGATGATTTTACGAGTTCTGTTAATGTGAGTAACGTTGTAGCTCAAACTTCTTTACAGGAAATCCCTAAGAAGAAAATGATGGAGCCACATTCTACCCTACGTGACAAACACAGAACGACTCATGAGGAGCGAATACTTCAGATCGATGAACTAGACGAATAGATGACACATGGCAAGGAGAAACCGAGAAGACGCGAAGCAAAATCGAAGCAACTCCATGACAAGCTTAAAGGTGGAACGAACCACTTCAAGGTTGGGGACCAGGTACTGTTAGATGAAACCAGCCCTCGAATAACCACTTCAGACTTAATGAAAACAGAGTGACTCCTTTAATGGTACTCAATATCTTTCCATACGGAACAGTCAAGGTAACTCATTCTAATCTCGGCACTTTTAAGGTAAATACTACTCGACTCAAACCGTATGTTGGTAATAGAATTGATAGCGAGAAAGAGGAGTCTCGACTCTACGAACCACCGTAACCAAGTGAAAATAAGGTAAGTCTACCTTAAGACTTTAAACAAGCGCTTCTCGGGAGGCAACCTGAGCACTAACGCTACTAATTAGTTTATTTTTACTTCCATTCATGCTTTAATGTAGGTTTTTGACCCACATGACCTGGACACACGGGTTTGTCCCTGGCCGTGTAGATCTTGGGACTTAGTCTTTTTAATCTTAAAGAAATCGACAGTGAGGTACACAGCCTGGCGACATGGCTGTGTCACCCACACGGCCTGGACGCACAGGCGTGTGCTTGGCCGTGTCGATCCTGGAGCTAAATTTTTCAAATTTTAAAAAAATTTAAAACAAGTTAGAGGGCTCAATAGGTAATACACATGGTCGTGTGTGAGGTCACACGGGCATGTCAACTTCCACACGGGCGTGGGAGAAGCGAAGGGCTTTACACACGGTCGTGCGATGCGACCGTGTGGACCACACGGCCTGGACACACAGGCGTGTCCAAGACCGTGTGAATACTAAGCTTTTACAAATCATGACGATCAAGGGCTGGAATTCGAGCCCACGGGCGTGTGCAACGGTCGTGTAGCCTAACTCGGGCGGTTACACGACCGTGTTACTTATTTAAACACCTTTTTTTTTTCTTTTCCTCTTCTTTCTTCCTCCAAAACTCCCTCCAAACCCTAGCCATCACTCCCCTACCTTCGACCACCGTTCTCTTCCTCCTCCTTCCTCTTTTCTCCATTCTTCCCCAACCCAAAACTCTCCCTCCCTTTCCCCTTTTCTTTTCTTTTCTTTTCTTTTCTTTTCCTCTTTTCTCTTTCTTTTTCTCCCATTCTTCTTTACACCCTCACCACCGCCCCTTCTCCTTACTACTTCTGGCTACCGACGACCACCACCCTTTCTCGTTTTCCCTTCTTCCTTCCCCCTTCTCTTCCCTCTTCCAAACCCGCCAACCGAACCACCCATCACCGACTGTCGTGCCACCGCCAGCTGACCTCACTACCGTCGGTCCACCCTTTTCCCTTTTTGCCCTTTCTTATTTTATTTTATTATTCTAATTAGTTCTTATATTATTATTTCTTTCTTTTATTATCATTGTTATTATTATTATTTTATTTCTTTATTTATTTATTTCTTTATTATAACATTATTTTACTTTATTTTATTTTTTAGTTTTTGTCTTGATTTAGTGTTTATTTTTATCATTGCTTTATTTTTTTTGTTAGATAAATTCTTTAATATTAATTCTATTTTTATGTTTAAATTAGTTCAGCCCATCGGTAGTATTTCTATAGGTCATTGGCTTATTGATTTTCTCCATATTTTGCTTGCCTATTCATTTTTATATATTGATCATTTATTTAGTTTTCAATTGAACATTTAATTATTGCTAATTTCGTTAGTTTATTTGATTGAGCTACACTTGGCTGCTTAATTCTCATTTACGTGTTTATTATTTCGTCAAATTGAATTCTATGATTGCTTTTTTGTAGATATCATGACAAATACTCGTGGCAAGACTAAGGTCGTCGTTCCCACTTCGAAAAAGCGGAAGGGTCCTGGCGCGACCTCCTCTAGTGCTTCGGCTGAAGTTCTCCATCCCTACCTCAGATTTTTTGGGGACCGACCGGAGGACCTATTTCAGCTCTTTCGAGTACGACCCCTATGTTTGGGCCGATGCATTGACTGGGCCACGTTGGAGCAGGTCCACCTCGCTGATGAGGTTCGAGCTTTCGTTATCACAGCCCCATGGGACCGTTTCTTCAATATCGTCGAGCCCACTTATATGGAGCTTACCTTAGAGTTTTGCTCGATGTTTACCTTCAGAGCATCATGTCAGTCCATGACAAGCCCAGTACCATCATATTTTGCCTTGGCAGTTTGGTGCGTCACATGAGCATCCCGGAATTCGGCTCTACTTTGGGACTTTATACAGAGGAGTTCATGAGCACCGAGGACTTTCTTCAGCTACATCGCTATATTCATTACTCGCCTTCGCGTTGTTGGAATGATATCATGGGCTGCCTGACTACCTATGATGCTAGTCGCTCAAAAGCAACTTCTCTCTCTTCAGCCCTACAGTATACTCACACCCTCTTAGCTCACACTTTGACAGGACGGAGAGAGAGCACCGGAGTCGTGAGCACACACGATGCATACTACTTATGGAGCATAGCCCATGGCCATATTATCGACTTGGCATACTTTATCGGTTCATCCTTCCACCATCAGACTAACCGCTACAAGAAGGTCCCCATCTGCCTAGGCCCTTATATGACTCGCCTCGTTCGACACTTCGGTCTCCTCGACACACCGGAGAGTCCTCCACACTTACACTTGTTGGCCAGATGTCCCCTCAGGGCATCTCGAGCATGCTACATATGAGGATGATCGAGTGGCATCATGAATTTGATCCTCCCCAGTACCGATTGTCTTATCTTGATGAGCAGGATGATCCCGAGGACATCACTGATGATGTTCTTCTCCCTCACGAGGATCCACCTCACCCTCCATCTCCGAGTCACCAAACTCCTTCTTCTGCTGTGTAACACCCTTAACCCGTATCCGTCGTCGGATTAGGATTACGAGCATTACTTATCCGACCACAAGTCAATGCACCTTATAAAAACTACTTCATTAATAGATGCGTACCAATCTATACTTTCACGATTAAACACGTACATCCCTTCTAATATCAAAACATTAACGAACAGATCACAAATGATATCATTAACATCAATTAAAACTAATTACATTCAATTAGCAAAACACTATTCATTTGGTCATTTTGAATAGCATAGCCAAATATATATAGGTTTATCTATAGTTAACTTATACCAATCAATGGCCACATATGTTCAGTCACATGCATACCATAACTAATTATAAACAGCAATGATTTAACATTTTCAAAACCCCATGACCGAACATATGCATATATAATCAATCCAAGAAAAACATAAATATCAACTAATAAAAATGCCATAACCGAATATTTACGAGTGAGAATAATTCCATTGGATCATTAATACATCAAATTTATTAACTACATGTCTATAGTTTAACCTTATTCATCCATATCTTGCCTTGCAAGTGCATGTAAAAATATAAGCAAAATTTATCCATTATCCACAAAGTATGATAAACCTTATTTAAACCAAAGTCAAACAATCAAGTATTACGCATAACCTAATATGAAATAACTTCCAAGTTAAGCTTATAGTCACGCATGGCATTCTTATTTGAACATAAAGATAATATCCCTTACCTAATTTCATGAAACACATACATACCAAAAAATTTATACTATGACTGAATATGCACAAACATATAAGACATCTTAAACATATTCAACCAACTCAAGCATAGAAAATAAAGCCATTTTCGCATGGCATTTATATATATACACATATACATCATTTGAGTCAAAATAAAAGTAGTTTAGCCTATACATGCCATAGACTTAAAGTTTATTCACAAAAGAGGTACCAAAAATATTGACGATAGTGTGATGAGCTTCAACGATGATCCCCAAAGCACGATATGAACCCCTAAAAGAGATCTACAATGCGAAACAACCAAGAACAAGTAAGCTTTCACGACTTAGTAAGTTTTAAGCAATTACATCACATATAAGTTTTATCATGATTTAGTAAATAAATTCAATTATAACCTCATTGCAAAATAGTCAAATATACAAAAGTAGATTTCATAGCAACCGTTATATGCATATATATATATATATATCCATATACTACCTTCACATGATAAAATAAACAAGCATGTACATCTAATACTTACCGAACCTCTACTTACGTTTCAAGCTCCCATCAAACACAAGTTGATCTATATATAATTCATATTTCTAGTTCATTCACCACTCCAAACTTTACCATTCGTGCATAACATATAGTTGTATACCCGATCCTTTTTCTATACTTAACGGTATTAATAGTAGGCATCTTTTACAGAACATAAAACCTGCACACTTATTACTAAGATTCAGTAACGTATCACACACTTAGTGCTATTACTTTGACATTCCGCACACTTAGTGCAAATTTTCTATAACGTATAGCACACTTAGTGCCGTTACTTTAATAGCTCGCACACTTAGTGCTATATGACCGATTTCGCACACTTAGTGCTCGGTGATAAGTTCGCACACTTAGTGCATTTTGTAAACCCGTTATTCATTTAAATGTGCACTGATACATATAAAATCAAATCCACAACTTCACATATAAGCACATATATATATACATAACTTTATTATTTCATACCCAATTCTATATCACATTTGGCCAAAACATTAGCATGTAACTAACAATTCCTTTGGCTATGTTCATACTCTAATTTAATATCTCCCATATCTATTTGCATCATTACCATATAGGTATACATTTACTCAATTGAATCCAACTTCTAATCAACCTCACATAATGCTAACCCACATTAAACACATCTAATTCTATTAATTAAATATGATACATTATAAATAAAGTTTGATTCAGCCCAATTGCATTAAAACTTACCTCAGAAATTAACGGATTAGGGTTTCCCGGCTATTCGTTCAACTTCGCCTTTCCTCGATCCAATCTCGATTCTTTTTGTTCTTGATCTAAATAATTCCAAATTAAGCTCATTCAAATATATTTTCATTCAATTTAATCCAAGAACACATAATTATCCAAATTACCATTTTACCCCTAACTTTTACAATTTAGTCTCTATTACACAAAACACAAAATACACAAAATTTCAACTCACTCCTTTAGGGCCGAATGTTAAGCATGTTCATACAAGTCCATACAATCCATTTATTTCACATTTTGACCCCTTAAATTTAAAAATTTCACAATTTAGTCCTATTTACTCAAAATCATCAATATCTTCAATATATAACATGCTAATCTAAAACATATCTTTAATATAAAATCATCAAACTTCACAAAACACAAGCTTTCATCAATGGACGAACATCACATATGCATCAAAATTAGAAATTCTAACATGGGTCGGATAGTATTCGACGCAACGATCTCAAAAACGTAAAAATTATTAAAAACTGAGCTAATTACATGCCTCAATTTAAGCATGCAAGGGTCGAATAGTTGAAAGCTTTAGTTCTTTCTTTCTTCTTTTAGTTTCGGTGAAGAAGAAATGAAAATGATGATGATTAAAATGTTTCTTTATTTTAATAATATTAACATATATATTATAACTTAACATTTTAACTTAAAAAAATTATGTTTGTAAAACACTTTAATATAAAATTAAAGCCAATACCGTCCACTAACATGCAAAAGGTAAATTTGCAACTTAAATACTCATACAAAAGAAGACAAATCAATTTAGCCACTTAATTTAATAAATGGCTACTTTTACCACTTACGCGATTTAATTTTTTTTTTAAATTAAACACATAAACATGCACATGCACACTCATGAATCATAGACACCAAATATAATATATAAATATTCTATCGACTCGGATTTGTGATCCCGAAATCACTATTTTCGATTAGGGTCAAAATCGGGCTATTACATGCTGCTACTTTAAACAACATATCCGAGCGTCTCACTCGCTTCGAGCAGCAGTGTTATCAGCGACTCGACAGTCTCGAGGCCACCTTACAGTAGAGCTGCCACCATCTCCATATTTCACCTTCAGCACCGCCACCTTGCGACGCGTCTGACGATGAGGACCTTTGAGTCCATTTATTTTCTTTTTCTTTTTATTTTTTAGTTTATTTTCCTTTATGTTTCGTATCATATTTTCAAAGACTTATCGTTTATATTTTGAACTATATTTTAGTTTTTTATAATTATCCCTAATTACGTAATCCTTAATCTTCTTCCACAGTTGTGTTTATTTTTCGTAATAGTTGCTCAGAATCACGCACTTCACTTTGTTATATCTACAATTCCGCATTCACTATTCCACGGATTTCATCCAAATTTCAAGAAGTTTCACTTCTCTCCTCTCTTATGATATTCTTATATTGTCATTATCTATTTTGGTACATTGAGAGCAGTGTACATCTTAAGTGTGGGGAGCTTAATTATATCATTATTAAAAATCCTCAATTATATCTTGTTCTTAAGTAAATTTTCTCAAATTACTATTAGAATGAAATCTTTATTGATTTATGATTTTTATTGATATGTTTTAGATTAAGTCATAAGTAATTATGTATTGATTGTTTAAACTTTAAGACACGAGAGAATCAAGCCTGAAAAGTCTATTTTCAGAATTAAAATTTGTTAGGTTGTTTTCCCTAAATTTAAATATTACCTTGAAGTTTGAGATTTACGGGATTGACATAAAAAAACCGTAATTTTTGTGAGATTTTGAGCCTTTATGAAACACCCCACACCCGGCCCACGAGAATGGACTGGATCTGGTATGTTCCTAAAGTAAACCGATCTCAAAAAACATTCGATACTTAGTGAAAATTGTAGATTTTAGAAAACTATTATTTTGAGTTGGGCTTAGATTGAAAACCCATTTATTTAGTCTTGTAAATCCAATTTGATGTAACATGTCCAAAATAGTTCTTAGCAAAATATTAAAAGTAATGTAAAACAAAGAATAATCCACTGGGCCTTATGGCCTTATTACATCAAATAAACCCAAAATAAAAAAAATATTAAAATTAAATAAAGTCCAAATTGAATAAATTCTTCAAGTGATGCATGGCCTCCTCATGGTCTCTACCCCGGTCAATCACTTTGCTCATCACCGAAAATAATTCCCACAATGGGGTGAGTCAACAGACTCAATGTGCACACAATACTATCATTCAATAAATCGGGCATTCATGTTCAAATCATCAAGTCCATATAATAACGAAATTGTGATGCAACCCAAACCCAAAACCTATAAGCCATCCGCTACTCTCCACCGTACCAACTTCGCACACCGTAGGGACTACTAAGTCGACCCTCCATCCGCTACTCTCCACGTTGTGTCATTAGACACTATTGTAACCGGTTACCAAAATTTAGCAATGTGACCGTAGTCGACATATTTCATTGGTGAGGCCAAGTCAACACCTAAATTTCGCAATGTGACCGTAGTCAACATATTTAGTTGGTGAGACCAAGTCAACACTGTTCTCCCCTTTCACATAAAACCCGAATGCCCCCAAAACATATATATATTGCATAACTTAATTTCATGTTCATATTCATATATTAGCATGTTATTAAAATAACATTTTCACAATCCTATCGAGTAGGAAACGTGCACAGGTACTTTTTGCCACATTTGTGGTACATAGCCACATTCACATTCTTATTCATAATCATATATTAAAATATTTAGCCATAAAATATTGAAGGATAGTAAGGTACACACCTTTTTAAGCTTAATAGGTTCCTTGATATCTCGAGAATCCGATCTAATTTTTAGATCTATTAATCCTATATTCGACCCACCAATTAAAACACATTAATAAACCCCTTTTAGACAAAACCAAATCCTAGTAGGATTTGTATTATTTACTTGTTGTTGAATTGGATGATTGTAAATCAAATCCAAAATTACTAGTATCCTTTTCCTTGAAATCGGCTAATACTAAATCATGTAACCATGTGAGTTTTCGCTTTTGAAATAATGAAAATAATTCCAAATACCAAAATTAAGCCTTGGCGAATATCACTTACCATACAAATTCCAAATCAAGAGAATTCCTTGCCTATATATGTCTGTCGAAATTTTCATGTTAGATCTAATCTAACATATACATCATAACCTTTAATCGAATAAATTATCTTACCTTGGATCCTTAGATTTCCGAAAGATTCCTCCTTGTATTCGACGGTTGTAAAAGATCCTTAATGCCTTGACCGATTGCTTCCTTGCCTAGAGTTTGAGGTTTTGCTATGGAGATTTAATCGGGGATCAAAAGAAAAAGGTTTTGGCTTGACGGATGAAGAAAAGAAAGAAGAAAAGATAGAAAGAAAATTAGGAGGGAGAGAGCAAAGGATTTTGGTTACTTGGAAAGATGAGAGAAAAAGACCTTGGGTTCTCCTTTTATAGCCAAATTTGCTAGGCCAAGAGTCCTTGACTTGGCCACCACTCTCCTTAAGATAATATTATCTCTTATTATTCACATATTTATGTGAATAAAACTCCTTTATTTATCTCTTATTATTCACATATTTATGTGGATAAAACTCCTTTATTTATCTCTTATTATTCACATATTTATGTGAATAAAACTCCTTTATTTATCTCTTATTATTCACATATTTATGTGAATAAAACTCCTTTATTTATCTCTTATTATTCACATATTTATGTGAATAAAACTCTTCCTTTTCTAGAAACCCATGCCGTCCACCTCATTATACGGAAGCAAAATAAGGCCTTCATTATTTGCTTCTGGATGTCTCAAACTCGAGCCCAAAAGCCTCTTGTATTTGGGCCATTTCCTAAAACCTTTAGTGGCATCTTGAGCCACATTTCCAAGTCCGTTGTTGGGTCAAATTTCACATGCTTTATATTTTTAGGGTCACTTGGCCCTAAGTTCCCTTTGGGCTCTTAAATTCGGCATTAAGGGTCAATTTTAAGTTTCCTAAAATTTTCATGACTCTGTATTTTCCGAGTTTCCAAAATGTTTAGGTTTCCAAAATGTTCGGGTTTCCAAAATGTTGAGTTTCCAAAATGTTGTGTTTCCAAAATGTTCAAGTTTCCAAAATGTTCGGGTTTCCAAAATGCTCAAGTTTCCAAAATGTTGAGCTTCCTATTTTGGCTTGGTTTCCAAAATGTTCACTTTCCTAATTTACTTAGGTTTCCAAAATGTTCACTAAAATGTCTAAGTTTCCAAAAGTGTTCATTTCCATTTCCATTTTCATTTCTATCTTCATTTTCATTTCCATTTTCCTTTCCATTTTCATGCATTTCTAGATTTCCAAAAGTATCAAAATTTATTCATAGTACTTGAAACTTGTCACTTCATACAATTAAACTGGAAATGCATAGGCCCTATTCAGGGATGTTACATTTCTACCCTCCTTAAAAATAATTTCGTCCTCGAAATTACTTAATGACAGTCGTACAATCTTTCTCACGCACTATGATTCTGTGCAGACTCGATCTTAATAGAACCATCATACTTTCTAGGCACAATCTCTAAGTTCACATCCTTAGAACTCATTTCTAACGTCATGATTTAATCGATTTAAAAGTTTTATACATTAGTACTTGTTTCACTTTATTACTCATGAAGAAATTTTATGAAAAAGAGTTTAGGAGTGGTTCTTTCGTATTCATACATGCACACGATCTTTTCATCCATTCATACATCCATCAAACAATTATGAACCTTAGTTCATTCGGAGAAGCGTTGTAGTTTTTTCCTTTGTTGTTGTTTTACCACTACCCGGGGTATTTTAGTAATTTGTCCTACTGAGGTATTTTAAGTAATTTGTCAAAATAAGGTTCCTTGGTGTTTTGTCACAAAGTATTTTGGAAATTTTAAAGTTCTCAAGGTATTTTGGAGAATTTTTGAAATCCGAGGGTATTGCAAAAATTTTAGACCTTGGGGGTATTTTGGTAATTTTTCCACAAACCGGGGTAAATTGTAAAATTTTAATAAATCAGGGATATTTCAGGAGTTGCAAAATTTTGAGGGTTCTTTTTGATAAATTTATTTTCCAAAATGATGAAGTTGCAAAAATTTTGGAAATCGGGGTCATTTTGGTAATTTTGGTGAGTTAGGGGCAATTTTGTAATTTTTCCAAAATCAAGGTATTTTGATATTTTACAAATTAGGGTTTTGAATGTTTATAAAATAATGAAATTTTGGTAAAGTTGTTGAGTAGTTGAACATTTTATAAACCAAGGGCATTTTTGTAATTTTACCACTAAGGGTATTTTAGTAAATTTGTAAATCGAAATATTTTAGGAAAATTTATAAAATATTCTTTTCAAATCAAGAGGGTAATTTAGAAATTTTAAAATTAGGGTTTCCATAAAATACGGCTAGTCCCTTTGGGTTTTAGTTATTGGGTTTAGCAGTGACTAAGTCCTCTTGATTAGGGTGAGCAGTTACTACGCACTGTAGAATTCAAGTAAAGAGGAGGTGAGTCACTAGGATTGCTTAAATACCAAGCTCTTCTGAATCCACTCCTGAACATCGCTGTGATTACCACACCCTAGCTCGGTGAATTAATCACAGGTTTGCCTAGTGTATTAAGTCTTATGTATTTGTGTTTGAGTAGACTAATCCTAGGGTTCAAATTCCTATCATTCTATTCTACGTTCCATGTCTTTTCTACCCTTATATAAATCACGAAATCACACATATAGTTAGGGGTACTTACCGGTGGATCATGGAATTGAGACTTAGGGGCCATGCCAAAAGCACCTTATTTTTCAAAGATAATCATTTGGCTCGCTTTGAAAGCGTTTTGGGCCTTAGCCCACAAGCCAAGAGTTTAAAATCGGGCTCGATACCAAATCGAAACACCCCCACGGCCCACGAGAATGGACCTGATCGGTATGTTCTAAAGTAAACCGATCTCAAAAACATTCGATACTTAGTGAAAATTGTAGATTTTTAGAAAAACTATTATTTTGAGTTGGGCTTAGATTGAAAACCCATTTATTTAGTCTTGTAAATCCAATTTGATGTAACATGTCCAAAATAGTTCTTAGCAAAATATTAAAAGTAATGTAAAAACAAAGAATAATCCACTTTGGGCCTTATGGCCTTATTACATCAAATAAACCCAAAATAAAAAAAAATATTAAAATTAAATAAAGTCCAAATTACGAATAAATTCTTCAAGTGATGCATGGCCTCCTCATGGTCTCTGGCCCGTCAAATCGCTCATCACGAAAATAATTCCCACAATGGGGTGAGTCAGCAGACTCAATGTGCACACAATACTATCATTCAATAAATCGGGCATTCATGTTCAAATCATCAAGTCCATATAATAACGAAATTGTGATGCAACCCAAACCCAAAACCTATAAGCCATCCGCTACTCTCCACCGTACCAACACACTGCACCGTGGGGACTACTAAGTCGACCCTCCATCCGCTACTCTCCACGTTGTGTCATTAGACACTATTGTAACCGGTTACCAAAATTTACGCAATGTGACCGTAGTCGACATATTTCATTGGTGAGACCAAAGTCAACACCTAAATTTCGTAATGTGACCGTAGTCAACATATTTAGTTGGTGAGACCAAGTCAACACTGTTCTCCCCTTTCACATAAAACCGAATGCCCCCAAAACATATATATATTGCATAACTTAATTTCATGTTCATATTCATATATTAGCATGTTATTAAAATAACATTTTCACAATCCTATCGAGTAGGAGGAAGCGTGCACGGGTACTTTTTGCCACATTTGTGGTACATAGCCACATTCACATTCTTATTCATAATCATATATTAAAATATTTAGCCATAAAATATTGAAGGATAGTAAGGGTACACACCTTTTTAAGCAATAGGTTCCTTGATATCTCGAGAATCCGATCTAATTTTTAGATCTATTAATCCTATATTGACCCACCAATTAAAACACATTAATAAACCCCTTTTTAGACAAAACCAAATCCTAGTAGGATTTGTATTATTTACCTTGTTGCGAATTGGATGATTGTAAATCAAATCCAAAATTACTAGTATCCTTTTCCTTGAAATCGGCTAATACTAAATCATGTAACCATGTGAGTTTTGACTTTTGAAATAATGAAAAATAATTCCAAATACCAAAATTAAGCCTTGGCGAATATCACTTACCATACAAATTCCAAATCAAGAGAATTCCTTGCCCTATATGCTGTCGAAATTTTCATGTTAGATCTAATCTAACATATACATCATAACCTTTAATCGAATAAATTATCTTACCTTGGATCCTTAGATTTCCGAAAGATTCCTCCTTGTATTCGACGGTTGTAAAAAGATCCTTAATGCCTTGACCGATTGCTTCCTTGCCTAGAGTTTGAGGGTTTGGCTATGGAGATTTAATCGGGGATCAAAAGAAAAGGTTTTGGCTTGACGGATGAAGAAAGAGAAGAAGAAAAGATAGAAAGAAAATTCGGCGGAGGAGAGAGCAAAGGGATTTTGGTTACTTGGAAAGATGAGAGAAAAGACCTTGGGTTCTCCTTTTATAGCCAAATTTGCTAGGCCAAGAGTCCTTGACTTGGCCACCACTCTCCTTAAGATAATATTATCTCTTATTATTCACATATTTATGTGAATAAAACTCCTTTATTTATCTCTTATTATTCACATATTTATGTGGATAAAACTCCTTTATTTATCTCTTATTATTCACATATTTATGTGAATAAAACTCCTTTATTTATCTCTTATTATTCACATATTTATGTGAATAAAACTCCTTTATTTATCTCTTATTATTCACATATTTATGTGAATAAAACTCTTCCTTTTCTAGAAACCCATGCCGTCCACCTCAAATATACGGAAGCAAAATAAGGCCTTCATTATTTGCTTCTGGATGTCTCAAACTCAGCCCAAAAGCCTCTTGTATTTGGGCCATTTCTAAAACCTTTAGTGGCATCTTGAGCCACATTTCCAAGTCCGTTGTTGGGTCAAATTTCTGCTTTATATTTTTAGGGTCACTTGGCCCTAAGTTCCCTTTGAGGCTCTTAAATTGACATTAAGGGTCAATTTTAAGTTTCCTAAAATTTTCAGCTGACTCAGATTTTCGAGTTTCCAAATGTTTAGGTTTCCAAAATGTTGAGTTTCCAAAATGTTGAGTTTCCAAAATGTTGAGTTTCCAAAATGTTCAAGTTTCCAAAATGTTCGGGTTTCCAAAATGCTCAAGTTTCCAAAATGTTCGAGCTTCCTATTTTGGCTTGGTTTCCAAAATGTTCACTTTCCTAATTTACTTAGGTTTCCAAAATGTTCACTAAAAATGTCTAAGTTTCCAAAAGTGTTCATTTCCATTTCCATTTTCATTTCTATCTTCATTTTCATTTCCATTTTCCTTTCCATTTTCATGCATTTCTAGATTTCCAAAAGTATCAAAAATTTATTCATAGTACTTGAAACTTGTCACTTCATACAATTAAACTGGAAATGCATAGGCCCTATTCAGGATGTTACACTTTATGAGCATACACTTTTCTTGCTCACTTTATTATTGGTTAAGAGTGTGTCAATATTGAGTTGTTATTCTAGAACTTGCTTCGATTATGCATGTCGAGACCACACCTTTGATTTGGTATACTAAGATGATAAAGGCACCTAGGTTTTAACCCACTTATTCCATTAAAAGCCTACCTTCATAATTAACCCTTAGTGAACCCCTTTGAGCCTAATAAATCGTTTCTTGATCTACCCTTAAGATTAACCCAAAACTTATTCTTTTAGATTCATTGAGAATTTTTCCTATTGTATAAACCCTCTTTTTTGTCGGGATTTGATTTGGACAGTTGCCTAACTATGTTCTTTATTTCATGTAACACGCCCATGCGTCAGGACCGGATCCGGTATGCTACGGGTTGAACCTTAAAAATTTACTCTGATGGGTTTGGAAAAACTTAGTTTATTTTAGCCGAATAATCAATTAAATGTGAAATTTTGAAAACAACTTTAAACATTTGCGTGGGTCGTGTTTGAAAAGCCCATTTGTCATTTTAGTTTATAATTAAGACTTTGGAAAAAAAAAACACAAGTTTATTAAAACCTAGCAAAACAAAATAATATAAAACCCTAAGTGATGGAGGCCTTATTACAAAAAAAAAATCCCAAAACTAAAACTAAAAAAAAAAAAAATGAAAATAGTCTAGGAAGATAAAAGACTTGATGGCCCTTCGAGTCTGCCTCGGCTCCCATGTCCACGAACTACTGCTCATCTGAAAAGTGGGAAAAACAAAAATGTGAGTCACAAAGACTCAGTGTGCAAATCCCAAAATCACATAAAAGTCTTGGGCCCACAAACACATTGTGGGCCTCGGCCCATACACAAAACAGCAATGAATAATTCATGCAATATGGCCCATCCCAAAACCTAAGAGTCCATCCTCTACACGCCAACCCTTACCAACCATCACACCTGGGGATTTCTACAATCGACCCACCAACCTCTACACCCCAATTTGATACCATCTTATACGATTATAATATTCAGGAATCAGGATATCAGGATAATGTGGCATAGCCAACGATCACTATTGTGACCAAAATACATGCTCTTCCCCCTCATCAAATCAAACCCATATCCCATGCATACACACATGTCATATCAAAAGCACTAAACCATTTACTGGATAACAGGATAACACGTACATCGATACACATAAAGATAATACTATGTTTACGTACCTGGCATTCTTAGCCCAACCCCTATGGTTTATTCGACTGTCACATAGCCTTTTCCAGCTTTTCAGCCCATAATAGATATTATACAAGAGACTTAAGTGATAAAAATCTATACACCTGATTACTGACAAGATGATATTGTCAAAGTCGGCACTATCAGAATCCGCTACGGTTGCTAATAGCCTAAGATTCTATTCTGAAGCTGGTCCACAACTCGGTGGCCAATCACGAACTGCAAACACTGCGTGTTTCTTGAACTTTGGGGCTGAGACTACATATCCAACCCCTTCCTTTGATTTGCTAACATTCGAGTCCATGAATGATCTTAGTTAAAGGGTACTATGATGATTGCTTAATGAAATGATTGGTTAAGGGCACGAATAACAAAAAGAAATCGGTTTATAAGTCTTAAGGAGAATCAAAATCCTTACCTTGAAATCTTGAAATCAGAGACTAACGATTTCTGGCTTTTAGATCTACTTGATCTACTTCACTTCTCGAATGTCGCCAAATACATACAATACATGAAACCATTAAACCATTAGCTTTTCGGCTTTGTCTTCCAAAAACCAAAAGAGAGATCTTAAGGACAATAAGAGTCGACACTTACCCTACTAGAGAGAATTCGGCTACTCCCTGGGGATTCTGGCTTTTGCAAAGATCAATAAGAGAAGATAATAAGAAGAATTCTAAGTAGTTTCGGCTTTTAATTGAAGAAATCGGTAAAAAGAATAGGGATTATTCGGTTAGAGAGTTCAGGGTTTCAGCTTTTGAAAGAAAAGATGTGGAGAAGATTGGGAGGTCTCGGCTTTTGAAAAAAACAAAAGAAAAGAAATTGAAGAGGAAGACACGAGAATTTCTACGACAGGTAAGAAGAAAAGAGTAGGGTTCAAATGCCAAAATTGATGAGCTACCACCCCTATTTATAGGCAATTTCGGCACCCTGTCAAATCCGAAAGTTCCTTCCCGATAGCTAAAAATTAAACAAGGAATAGGGAGAATTCGGCACCCTAAGCTATCTGAACCGATTCCTTTACTCCTCTTAGAGTCAAAATTTGGCCACCACCTAGCCCCCAGATAACTCCTTGATTTTCTCCTCATCCTTATCGACTACTCATCCACAAGTGTCATGGATGACACAACCTCTTTACCCTTTATCAAGACATTATCTACCTTATTATCACATTACAAAATTCCTAAATTTAAGCATCATTCTTAGAACTCCTCTAACTCTTATGTAATCATGAAAATAATAAAATAAAAGGTACCAGTGCTACTCGAACCTTGGACCTTCAAATGGCCTTGACTTCTTTCCCTCCTTTGTGGCGTCATTTTTCCATCGAGCCATAAGCCCATTTGTGTTTTAAAAACAAATTAATATCTGTTATGCCTTAACTTAACAAGCTTCCCACTAAAGTGTTCAAACAAGAAATTTTAACTACAGCCTCGGCCCAAACCTAAGCCTAATTTGGACCCCTAACACTTAATTTAACACATTAGTCATATCCTCACACCAAACACATAGGCTCAATAGTTCAGGATGTTACTGTTCTACCCCCTTAAAGAAATTTCGTCCCCGAAATTACTTGTTCAGAAAATATGGGGGTATTACTGCCGCATCGCTTTCTCCGGTTCCCACGTAGCCTCTTCAGAACCGTGGTTTCGCCATAGCACATTCATTAACGGAACTGTTTTCCTTCGCAACACCTTGGGATCATGATCCAGAATTTCCACCGGTTCCTCTTCGAAGGATAGATCAGGTCTCACTTCGATTTCCTCTATTGACACCAAATGTGATGGATCCGAACGGTATCGTCTCAGCATAGAGACGTGAAATACATCGTGAATTTGACTTAACTCCAGAGGTAACTCCAGCTAATATGCTACTGGTCCTACTCGTTTTAGCACTCGATATGGTCCAATAAATCTAGGACTTAACTTACCCTTCCGTCCAAACCTTAGCACTTTCTTCCAATGTGATACCTTCAAGAAAACCTTGTCACCCACAGCAAATCCTATGTCCCTACGTTTTAAATCAGCATAAGACTTCTGCCTGTCCGACGCTTCCTTTAGTCGAGCCCGAATTAACTCAACCTTCTCTTCTGTCTCGGTCACCAACTCCGATCCCAAAATTTGACGTTCCTCTAATTCCGTCCAACAGGTAGGAGTACAACAATTTCACCCGTACAAAGCTTCATAGGGAGCCATCTGAATACTGGACTGGTAGTTGTTGTTGTAGGCAAACTCTGCTAATAGTAAGAACTCTTCCCAACTACCCTTGAAATCAATAGCACAACCTCTTAACATATCTTCCAAGATCTGGATCACCCGTTCAGACTGCCCATCGGTCTGAGGATGAAATGCTATACTGAAATCCAACTTCGTACCCAACGCTTGATGTAACGCCTTCCAAAACCTTGACGTAAACCTAGGATCTCAGTCCGAAATAATCGACACAGGTACTCCATGCAACCTCACAATCTCCGCTATATATAGCTTAGCCAACTTTTGTAAAGAATAATTGACCCGAACTGGTATAAAATGAGTGGACTTTGTCAACCGATCAATGATCACCCAAACTGAATCTTTCTTAGTAGGCGTGAGGGGTAGCCCACTAACAAAGTCCATTGTGATCCTTTCCCATTTCCATTGTGGAATCTTTACCGGCTGTAACAACCCTGATGGCAACTGATGCTCTGCCTTTACTCCCTGACAAGTTAAACACTTACTTACCAATTCAGTTACCTCTTGCTTCAAACCTGGCCACCAGAACTGACCTCGCAAATCCTGATACATCTTACTCCCTCCAGGATGCATAGCGTATGTACCTTCATGCACTTCCTGCAAAATCCTCTGCCTCAACTCTAGATATTTCGGCATGCAAATCCTCCCTCAAAAGCATAATAGTCCTTCCTCGTTCATACTGAATTCTGCTGGCCCATCATTCGAGATAAGCTACCACTTCCCCTTAAACAACTCATCGGTCTGCTGCTTTTCCTTTACCTGACTAACCCAAGAGGGTTTTACTTGGAGTTTAGCTAATAAACTCCCATCTTCATATAGACTAAGGTGAGCAAACATTGCTCTCAAGTCAGTGATCACCTTACGACTTAGAGCATCCGCCACCATGTTAGCCTTTCCCGGGTGGTACTCGATCGAGCAGTCATAATCTTTTAACAACTCGATCCACCTCCTTTACCTTAGATTTAACTCCTTCTGTGTTAACAGGTACTTTAAGCTCTTATGATTGATACAAATGACAGATTTCTCCCTGTACAGATAATGCCTCCATATCTTTAAAGTAAAAACCACTGCCGCCAATTCCAAATCGAGGGTGGGATAATTTAATTCGTGTGGTCTTAACTGCCGAGAAGCGTACGCAACAACCTTTCCATCATGTATCAGCATGCATCCGAGTCCCGTGTGTGATGCATCACAGTAAATCACGAACTCCTTTCCAGCCTCTGGCTGAATCAATACTAGAGCCTCCGTCAAAATCCTTTTTAACTTATCGAAACTCTCTTGCTGCTTATCAGACCAAGCAAACAAAACTTCTTTCCGTAGCAACTTAGTCAACGGTACCGCAATCAAAGAAAATCCCTCAACAAACCTTCGATAATATTCGGCCAGACCAAGAAAACTCTGGATTTCTGCCACCGACTTAGGCGATTTCCAATCCAAAACCACTTCAATTTTTGAGGTCAACCTAATCCCTCTGCCGACACAACGTGGCCTAGAAAAGTAACTTCCTTAGCCAAAATTCGCACTGCATCAATTTGGCATACAATTCTTCTCCCTCGGAATCTTCAAAACCATCCGCAGATGAACATTATGCTCCTCCTCCGACTTTGAGTAGACCAAGATATCATCGATAAACACCACGACACACCGATCCGGTAGGGTTGGAACACTCGATTCATCATGTCCATGAATGTTCTTTGATGCGTTGGTCAAACCAAATGGCATCACCATGAATTCATAGTGACCATAGCGGGTCCTAAAAGCCGTCTTATGAATAGTGCTTCCTTGACCCTAAGTCGATGGTATCCGACCTCGGATCTATCTTTGAAAAGTGAAGCCCCCTTCAACCGATCGAGCAGGTCATCGATCCTAGGCAACGGGTACTTGTTCTTAATCATCAACTTATTCAGTTAACGATAGTCAATGCACATACGCATTGATCCATCCTTTTTCTTAACAAATAACACCAGCGCTCTCCACGGTGACACACTTGGTCGTATAAACCCTCTATCCAATAACTCCTAAATCTGCGCTTTTGATTCCACCAACTCCTTCGGTGCCATCCTGTATGGAGCAATAGATACCGGCGCTGTTCTCGAAAGAAGGTCAATTCCAAACTCTACTTCATGATCCGGAGGTAATCCCGAGAGCTCTTCAGGGAAGACATCAGGAAATTCCTTCACTGTCTTTACGTCCCCAACAGTTATGTCCTTAGCTTCCAGAGCTCGAAAAAACATTAAAACTGCCTCACATCCCTTTCTTACCGTCCTCTCTGCTCTTAGGGTAGTCACCACATCCAACAGACAGTTCCTCCTTTTTTCTATCACCAACACTTCTCCTCCCTTAGGGGTTGTTAACACCACACACTTGGCTGCACAATCTAAGTTCGCTTGATACCTCACCAGCCAATCCATGCTTAAAATTAAATCGAATTCCCTGAACGGTAACTCTATCAGGTCCGCTAGAAAAGTTATTCCCTAAACTTCTAAAGGTACCTCCCGATAAGTTTTATCCACTACTACAGATTGTCCTAATAGGCTAATTACAGTCATCGCCCTAGGAGAAATCTCAGATTTTAACCTTAAAGTTCTAGATACACTACTAGCTACATATGAATGGGTTGACCCAATGTCAATCAAGGCAGTGTAAGGTAAGCCAAAAATTAAAAACGTATCGGTTATAACATCCGGTGCGTCAACCTCTACGACCCCGACCATTGCCACCTCTAGCCGGACTACGACCTCTCTGTGGCTGCTGACCTCCTCTACTCTACTGAACATTCCCCTGGCATGCGGGCCCTTCACTATCCCATTGTTGCAGACAATTTTTAATTTGATGGTCCGTAGATCCATACCTAAAACACTTCCCACTACTCGACCAACACTCACCCCAATGGGGTTTATCGCACTGAGCACACTTTGGTGTCTGGCTAGTAGCAGCAGGTCTCTCAGCCTGACCCCATCCATCTGACCTAGACTTCTTCTGAGTACGTCCAGCTGACCCTGATGGTCTAAAATTTCTCTTATTCCCACTTCTATCCCGTTTTAGCTTCTCTGTCTGCTTTACCTCCTCAGCTATCTTAGCCTTTTCCACCAGGATAGCGAACTCCCTCTCCCGCTGTGGGGCTATCAAAACACGCAGATCATCTTTCAGACCATCTTCAAATCGAACACAATGTTCATAGTCTGTGGCCACCATCCCTCGAGCATAACGGCTAAGGAGCAAGAATTTTGCCTCATACGCAGCCATCGACCTACTACCCTGAACCAAATTTAAAAATGCTCTGCGCTGCGCATCCACGTAGCTTGTCCCAATGTACTTACTTAGGAACACCGTTTTGAAGAAATCCCAGGTGATACGGTCAGCCACTGCACCATCTTTAACCGTCAGCCACCACTGTATGCTTCGTCCCGTAGGAGAGATACGACTCCTTTCAACTTTTCCTCCTCCGTGAGATCCAGATCATCCATTATACATTCCACTGCCTCTAACCAGTACTCATTTGTACTAGGGGTTATTCCTGAAATTCCTCGAAACATCTCTGCCCCATTGGCTCTCAATCGTTTTGACACAGATTTCCGAGCTCCTTGGCCCATGCCTGCCCCAGCAACCCTTTCTAATACCGCATCATCTCCGGCTGTCTGGTCTTGAAATTCTCCCTCCACAACTGACAGATCCGGCATCATGTTTCCTGACCCGTGGCCAGACCCTACTGGTTCTGACACGGTCATCCTACCCCTACCACGACCACGCGGCGGACGTCTGCGACCCCTTGTACTCATTCTTCCGATTGGTATTTAACTGATAAGAAATTTTATGAATTATTAATTGCTTCCACTGTTTAATCACGAACAGTCTTATGAAAAGTAGTTTTAATAGTAGTTCTTTCGAATTCGCAACTATATCTATAGGTTTCAGTCTTCCTAATTCCAGGAGCCATGCACATTCAACATTCATACATACAAGTAGCATCCATGAACTCATCACATAAGGGTATTTTTGTCATTTCACTACCTAAGGGTATTTCCGTAATTTATCCTACAGGGGTATTTTCATAATTTTCTAAAATAAGGTATCTTGGTTATTTTACAAAATAAGGGTATTTTGGTAATTTTACAATTCAGGGGTATTTTGGTAATTTTATAATCCAGGGGTATTTTGGTCATTTTACAAATTAAGGGTAATTCGATAATTTTTTAAACCAGGGGTATTTTAGTAATTTTAAGAAATAGGGTGGCTGGTCCTTTTCGGGTTTAAGTTATAAATTTTTGCCTGTCCACAAGTTCTCGTAGCTAAGGTGAACAGTCACTACGCACTAGGTAGGATTCCAAAAAAGAGGAGGTGAGTCAGTAGGACTGCTTAAATACCAAGCTCTCCCTGAGTCCAATCATCGACATGTGTATGCCTGTTGCCACACCCTAATCTTGTGACTTGCTCACGGGTTTGTTTAGTTGGATTAAATCTTATGAATTTAGAGAGTGTTTTAAACTAAGCCTAAAGTCCATCAATATCTAATATACTAGCCTCGTCCATCAAGCCCATTAAGCCGGATGTATATCACATCAAGGGTTAGAGTACTTACAGGTGGACCGGTGCGATGAACTCAAGGCCATATCTTCATCCAAAACATTTTCTCAATATTCCCAACAAATTTTCAAAACATTACGGGCCCATTTCACATTGAAGTTTTGGCGGACTCGATACCAAAAATATAACACCTAAACACGGCCAATGCATCGGAATGGGATCGGTATGCTACCGGTTGAACCTTGAAAACTTTACTCTGATGGGTTTGGAAAAACTTAGTTTATTTTAGCCGAATAATCAATTAAATGTGAAATTTTGAAAATAACTTTAAACATTTGCGTGGGTCGTGTTTGAAAACCCATTTGTCATTTTAGTTTATAATTAAGACTTTGGAAAAAAAACACAAGTTTATTAAAACCTAGCAAAACGAAATAATATAAAACCCTAAGTGATGGAGGCCTTATTACAAAAAAAAATATCCCAAAATTAAAACTAAAAAAAACTGAAAATAGTCTAGGAAGATAAAAGACTTGATGGCCCCTCGAGTCTGCCTCGACTCCCATGTCCACGAACTCTGCTCATCGAAAATGGGAAAAACAAAAGGTGAGTCACAAAGACTCGGTGTGCAAATCCGACATCACATAAAAGCCTTGGGCCCATTAAACACATTATGGGCCTTGGCCCATACAAAAAACAGCAGAATAATTCATGCAATATGGCCCATCCCAAAACCTAAGAGTCTATCCTCTACCGCCAACCCTTACCAACCATCACACCTGGAATTTCTACAATCGACCCACCAACCTCTACATCGCCAATTTGATACCATGTTTGTCGATTATAATATTCGGGAATCAGGATATCGAGGATAACGTGGCATAGCCAACGATCACTATTGTGACCAAAATACATGCACTTCCCCTTCATCAAATCAAACCCATATCCCATGCATACACACATGTCATATCAAAAGCACTAAACCATTTACTGGATAACAGGATTGATAAGTCTTAAAGAGAATGGAAATCCTTACCTTGAAATCTCGAAATCAGATACTAACGATTTCTGTCTTTTAGATCTACTTGATCTACTTCACTTCTCGAATGTCGCCAAATACATACAAAGCATGAAACCATTAAACCATTAGCTTTTCGGCTTTGTCTTCTAAAAACTGAAAGAGAGATCTTAAGGACAACAAGAGTCGACACTTACCCTACTAGAGAGAATTTGGCTACTCCCTGGGGATTTTGACTTTTGCGAAGATCAATAAGAGAAGATAATAAGAAGAATTCTAAGTAGTTTCGGCTTTTAATTAAAGAAATCGGCAAAAATAATAGGGACTATTCGGCTAGAGAGTTCAGGGTTTCGACTTTTGAAAAAAAAGATGTGGAGAAGATTGGGAGGTCTCGACTTTTGAAAAGAACAAAAGAAAAGAAATTGAAGAGGAAGACTTGAGAATTTTGGCACAGGGTAAGAAGAAAAGAGCAGGGTTCAAATGCCGGAATTGATGAGCTACCACCCCTATTTATAGGCAATTTGGCACCCCTTGTCAAAACCGGAAGTGCCCTTCGATAGCTAAAATTAAACAAGGAATAGGGAGAATTCAGCACCCTAAGCTATCTGAGGAACCGATTCCTTTACTCCTCTTAGAGTCAAAATTTGACCACCACCTAGCCATCAGAGATAACTCTTTGAGTTTCTCCTCATCCTCATCTGAATACTCATCCACAGTGTCGTGGATGACACAACCTCTTCATCCCTTTATCAAAGACATTATCTACCTTATTATCACATTACAAAATTCCTAAATTTAAGCATCATTCTTTGAGCTCCACTACTACTCTTGTAGCTGCAGAAAATAATAAAATAAAAAGGTACCAGACTACTCAAACCTTGGACCTTCAAATGGCCTTGACTTCCTTTCCTCACTTTGTGGCGCCATTTTGCCATTTGAGCCACAACCCATTTGTGTTTTAAAACACATTAATATCTGTTATGCCTTAACTTAACAAGCTTCCCACTAAAGTGTTCAAACAAGAAATTTTAACTTCATTTCTACCAAACCTAAGCCCAATTTGAACCCCTAACACTTAATTTAACACATTAGTCATATCCCCACACCAAACACATAGGCCCAATAGTTCAGGATGTTACATTTGGGTTGTTAAATTCTATCTTATTATTGTAAGTTAAAAAAAGGAAGTCAAAAAATGGAAATATATATTCATTTACTTTAATTATTACTAGTTCTATGTTATTTGAGCTTAAGCGGTTAATTTCACATTTTGAGAAGAAGCTCGTGTTATTATTAATAAGTTTTCAATTGATATAATTATTCAGTATTAGTTTATTTTTTCTAGTTAGGTAAATTGTCAATTCGATCTCAATTCTAACCCTCTAATTCAACCTTTATCCACACCTTTAACCCAAGCCCCATTACAACCCTTTTAAAGACCTTTTGATTTGTGTATCATCTCATTTTATAGCGGTGGAGATTTGATTTTCATCCAAGCTTATGGTAATAAATTTTCATTTTTGACTTTTGAGTGCTTAATTTTTGAACCTTAAACACTTTGAGTGATTTGAGTGAATCTTTAGTAAGGATGTCAATTCTTGTCGGTTTTGAATCAAAGGTAATTATTTAGATAAGGAAAACACCTATGTTTTCATGCTATAAAAATATATAATTTGGATGGTTTGAATGTTTAGGCCTCTTTTAGTTAAATTATCAATGTGTGAATTATCTGTGAATTATGATAAGACATTATTGATGAGAATTATGAACTGAGGAAGTTTAATGTTAATTGTGAGTTAAGGATTTTGCTTGAAGACAAGCAAACGCTTAAGTGTGGGGATATTTGATAAACCATAAAAATAACATATTTTAATCTCATGCTTAGCGTGTTTTGGATGTTTAATTATACAATTTTGTGAATTCGATGCTCTAATCCTTTAAATTTGTATTTCTATGCTTAGGAGAGCATAAGGGAGTGAAAGGAACGGAAAACAAGCCAAAATCGGACAAAACAGGCCATCTTAAGGATCCACACGGCCAAGTCAGAACCATACGGGCAGGGCACATACCCGTGTGAACCACACGGGATGGACACACGCCCGTGTCCCATCCCGTATCGATCGTAAGCCATGTAAATTCTCACACGGCTTGGGCACCCTCTCACAGGCTGATCATACGCCCGTGTCCCTGTCGCACCCTGATTCGTTTTCATGCCAAAAAGCCAATTTTTAGGGTTTCTGAGCCTTCTAAAGTCTATAAATACTCACCAGAGGAAGACCTAAGGGAGCACGCAAAGTAAAACGAACAAATTACTCGAAGGAAGCCGTCGGATTCATCTTGGAAGCAGATCCACTTCAAGATTGAAGATCTCCAGTAAGTTCCTTAGAATTTTTTGGGTTCTTTATGTCTTGTTGTTTTCTTTATTCTGAGATGTCTCTCTTTTACGTTATGAACTAAACTCTTTAAATACCTAGGGAAGATGAAACCTATGATGAATCTTATTATTTAAATTATCTGAATTACATGATAAATACTTGTTCTTGTTCTTAATTATGTGTTATTAACCCTTGTTTTAATATTTTCAGGATATTAATTCAAGTTTAATGTGCTTATTCAGTAGAGCAAAAGTCCTTGTTAAAGAGAAGATCTCGCATAATTAAGAGGAGTTGATTGCAACCCTAGAAATAGGACGACATAAATCTGCCGAATTAGAGTCAAATCTAATAAGGGAATCCATAGATCAAGTTAATGCGACGATAGGGGTTTTAATTAGAAAGAGATTTCAATTAATCAACCTAGAGTCAGTTATTTTTAGTCTCGAAAGAGATATTAACATAATTTAGGGATTTCTACAGATCAAGGCAAGTGAATAAATCGTTTAATTCAGAGTCAGAATAATAAGTGAAGTCTAGGTGGATTCTTCCTTGGGTATTGTCTTAATTCATTGGTTTATTCAATTAATTTCTTCACTCTCTATCGTGTTCATAGTAAATTAGTTGGTTAAATTTTAGATTAAAAACAAATCCCATTAATTATTAGGCTAAATAATAAAAAGATAGTTATTACTAGTAATTTTAGTCCTTGAGGATACGATATTCTGAACTCATCATAGCTATACTACTGTTCGATAGGTGCGCTTGTCTTTATTGAAATATTAGTTAAGTTTCAAGGCCATCAATAACCTTAGCAAAACAAACTCTTGGCTTGCCTTATGAATTGCAATTATTTCAGCATGATTTGAAGAGACAACAGCTAATGTCTGCTTTATTGAACGCCATGATATGGCAGGACCTCCACATGTAAATAAATATCTCGTTTGAGATCGACCTTTATGTGGGTCCGATAAAAAACCAGCACCAGCATAGCCAACTAATAGGGATTTTCAATCATTTGAATAAAATAACCCCATATCAATAGTCCCTTTGAGATATCTAAATACATGATTAATTTCTTTCCAATGTCTACGTGTTGGACAAGAACTAAATCTTGCTAACAAGTTTACAGCAAAAGCTATATCAGGTCTTGTGTTGTTTGCAAGATACATCAATCCTCCTATGGTACTTAGATATGATACTTCAGGACCAAGAAACTCTTCATCATTCTCGCAAGGACGAAATTAATCTTTATTCACATCTAACGATCGTACAACTATCGGGGTACTCAATGGATGTGCTTTATCTATATAAATTTCTTTAAGACCTTTTTCATATAAGTTGACTGATGGACATGAATTCCATCTTTTAAATGCTCAATCTACAGGCCAAGAAAAAACTTTGTTTTTCTAAGATCTTTCATCTCAAATTCTTTCTTTAAATAATTTAATGCATTTTGAAGCTCTTCAGGTGTTCCAATAATATTTAGATCATCAACATAAATAGCAATTATCACAAAGTTTGATCCATACCTTTTTATAAAAACACATAGGCAGATTGGATCATTTTTATAACCTTCTTTTAACAAATATTCACTAAGATGATTGTACCACATACGTCTAGATTGTTTTAATCCATATAAATTTTTATTTAATCTAATTGAGCAATTTTCCCGGGAAACTCTATATCCTTTAGTGATTTTAAATCCTTCTGGGATTTTCATATAAATTTCACTATCAAGTGTACAATACAAATAGGCTGTAACAACATCCATTAGATGCATGTCAAGTTTTTCACGTACTGCTAGACTAATAAGGTATCTAAACGTGATTACATCCACCACATGAGAATATGTCGCTTCATAATGAATGTCGGGCATTTGCGAAAATCATTGTGCTACAAGTCGTGCTTTATATGTTACGACTTCCTTTTTCTCATTCCGTTTTTGCACAAATATCCATTTATATCCTACCAACTTTACATATTTAGGTGTTTGAACTATAGGTCCAAAAACCTCACATTTAAAAAGTGAATTTAATTTTGCTTGAATTGCGTCTTTCCATTTTGGCCAATCTTTTCTCTTTCTACATTCCTCAATAGATTTAGGCTCAAGATCCTCATTTTCTTTTGCTATTTCAATAGCAACATTATAAGTAAAATTGTTGTCGAAAACTATATTTTTTCGATCCCATCTTTTCCTAAAGTAACATAACTTATTGAGATCTCTTTGCTATCACCATTTTCAGGTACCTAAACCTCTTCTGGGGTTTTTTTGATTAGTTATATGTTTGGCTTCTTCTTGGGCAGTTGCCTCTACAATATTACCATATTGAATAATTGTTCCATTCCTTTTACGATGATTTTTATCTTTGAAAACGGTTGGCCTTCCACGCTTCACACGTGGATTTCATTCTTTTGCACTAACAATTTGCCCTCTTGGGATATCAATTCGTATTGGAGCATTTTCAGCTGGTATGTGAGATTTTGTAATTCTCTTTAGGTTAGTAAATGAATCTGGCAGTTGATTGACGATGTTTTGCAAATGTATGTTCCTTTGAACTTCTTGTTCACATTGACTTGTGCAAGGATCTAATTGAGATAATGATGATCTATTCCATATAAATTTTTTTTACCAGTTGTATTTTCTCTCCCCCTAATGTTGGGCATCAAAATGACAATCAATAAATCATGCAGTAAATAAATCTCCAGTTAATGGTTCAACATATTTAATTATAGAATGAGATTCATGACCAACATATATTCCTAACCTCCTTTGACGACCCATCTTTGTGCATTGTGGTGGAGCAATTGGAACATAAACTGCACATCTAAAAATTCTAAGATGGAAATATTTGGCTCCTGGCCAAAAGCCAATTGTAATGGGGAGTACTTATTATAACTTATTGGCCTTAAGTGCACAAGTGCTGCTGCATGCAAAATAGCATATCCCCAAGCTGTAACAGGGAACTTTGTCCTCATAAGCAATTGCTGAGCTATTAGTTGGAGGCATTTGATAAACGATTTATCTAAAACGTTTTGTGTGTGAACATGAGCTATAGGATGTTCAAATTTTATCCCAATTGACATACAATAATCGTTAAAAGCTTGGGATGTAAACTCACCAGCATTATCAAGATGAATAGTTTTGATTGCATAATCTGAAAATATGCTCTTAATCGAATTATTTGAGCAAGTAGTCTCGCAAATGCCAGGTTGCGAGTCGATAATAAACACACATGTGACCACCTACTAGATGCATCTATCAATACCATAAAATATCTGAATGGTCCACATGTTGGATGAATAGGCACACATATATCACCTTGAATACGTTCCAAAAATGTAGGAGATTCAATCCCAACTTTAGCTGGTGATGGTTTAATAATCAATTTTCCTTAAAATCAAGCAACACAAGATAAATCCTTGAATTCAAGAATCTTTTGGTTCTTTAATGGGTTTCTAATTAAATTCTTGATGATTCTTCGCATCATAATAGATCCAAGATGGCCTAATCGGTCATGCCAAATAGTAAAATTATATGGTTCTACAAACTTCTGGTTTGTAGTAACATGCGACCCAATTGCACTAATATGTGTATAATATAAACCTGATGAAAAAGTAGGTAGCCTTTCCAAATCATATTTCTTTCCACATTCAACATTTATAATATGTAGATATTCAATATTTTTCTCATTCATAGTCTCAATATGATGTCCAATAAGAAACTCAATAAATTTCTTTGAGACTTAGGGCTAGTTTGGATGGTGGTGTGTTTACCTCCGGTGAGGTTAAAAAAAATGATGCGGTGAGATTAATTCTTGTAGCGGTGAGATTGGACACTTTATGCAATGAGATTAAAAACAATGATGAGTGTGTGTTTGGATTCAAACGCAGCTGTAGCGGTGAGGTAGAAATAAAAAATGACCATTAAGGACATCATATTAGAATTGATATATAATAGTTGTTTTTAAATTATTTTTCTTATGTAAAATTATTAAAGGATGTGAATTTATGAATTCATTTAATAAAATATTAAAATGTATCTTTCAATATTTTATTATAAATATTTTAATAAAAATATACTTTTAAGTACTAAATTGAAAATTTAAATATACTTTAAATACGAAATTGAAAAGTCTCTAACTACTAAAGTGAGAGAATTAAGCCAAAATTTTAAAATACTGACATCAAATAAGATTAATCTAAATGAGGATGACACTTGATAAATATAAAATTATTCAAATTGTTCGAGACCATTTTAATTTCTGATCACTTGGATGATATTCTTTAATTATTATTTGGACAACAATAAACAACCATCGATCGGACCACCTAAATTGGTAAGAAATTAGGCGGCATGCATGCAAGCGCATGCTTCAAAGACTCGACACTAGAAATTTCACTAACTGACGTTTGGTTCATTGTAATGGAATAGAGGCAGTAATGAAATAGAGTGTAATGGAATATAGGTGTAATGGAATAGAGCTGTAATAAGTAATTCAACTGTTTGGTTAAATGTAATAGAATAGAGCTGTAATAGAATTCTTGTGTTTGGTTGAATGGAATGATGTTGTAATAGCATAAGGAAAAGAACTAAAATGACCAGAATACCCTTAACAGAATTTTTGTTAGGTAGATGATTATTGTTATTGTTATTAAATTTTAACAAGGTTATTATTGAAAATAATTTAATAAAAATAATAAATAATTTAATCATATTTTAACATAATTATTATTAAATATAATTTAATAAAAATATAATTTAATAACATGCTTAATATAATTATTATTATATGAATTAAAAATCTTAATATATAATACTATAAAATATATATAATTTATTTTATTATTTTTAAAGCTGCAATACATATATGTGCTAAAATACATATATCTTAACTGCTCATTGACATCAAAATGAACTATCATTTTCGATAATGCATGGACCAATTTGTTGATCTTTCATGAAATTATCGAAACCAATGGGACCTCCTAATGAAAATTGTAGCAATTCAAACAAAAAGCAATAGTCTATTAGAATTTAGCATCAACACCCTTTAACTAATGCAAATGCCATCGTCCCATCTAAGATTAAAAACACTACATTTGAATGAAAAGAACACATAATTATTGCTACATGTCATACCACATACCACATCTCATGGTTTATTTTAAAAGTTTTAATTATTACCAAAATAAAGTTGAATCAAATTCAATACAAATTAAATCAAAATCGAATTGATCACTATAATTTGAACCGCTTTTCAATTTTCTCTTTCTTATTCTCAATCATAATTATAAATATATCAAAATTTATACAAATATAAAATACCTTAGACATGATTATAACCCAATAAAATACACTAACATAATAGGGATTAATGAACTAATGAAGTACATTAATAATCGATGCAACAAAAGTTGAATTTATTTGTCCCAACAAAGGGAACTTTTCATGATATCTTCTCTATTACCATCTAAGGTTTCCTTTGTTTCATCATCTACGAATATTGAATGAAAACCCATAACTTTCAAGCACATTACTAGTTTCTGGTTTCATCAACCTCGACTTCTTCCGGGTAGAAGCATTCACAACATTTTCCTTGACCTTGAAATGGAAATTACTAACCTTGTTCGACCCTTGTTCAAACTTGTCAACTGAAACATGAATAAAACCACATTTAGAGGTAGGACATTTCCTATTTTTATAGGAACTTTTAATAAACAATTGTATTTCCAATTATAACCTTGTTACTCGAAACCATCAACTGAACATAATAAAAACCTTGCGATGAGACCGTAATTCGTTACTTCTAAGTTCTAATTTAGTGTATCAATTGTTTAAATGAAAGACAAGACATTTCCCATTTTTATAGGAACGTCTATATTCAAGAAACAATGGCATCTCCAATTGTAGTCTATGTTACTCTAAACCGTAAACCACAACATAAATACATACTAGAAATGACACAATTATCCAACAATGAAACAGGAATAGCATGTATTTTCCCATACAATGCAATGAGCCCACCTTGAGGAGTTATTCCTTCATCTCCATCTAATCAAACAAATTGAAAAACTCATCCAGGTAAAACAATAAAGAAGACCATAAACATAAATCACAAACATAAAAAGATAAATTAAGCGGTCAGTGAACTCTTTGAATTATGATCGAATATGTAATTCAATCCATGTATCATAGAACTGAGTGATTTAATCTTTATACACTAAACATTAGCGCAAATAAGTAAAATTAATAACAACGTTAATGGAAAACCATCTATTGCGTCTTGAAATCCTAAAATCGACAAGACAAACATGTAGACAAATAAAGCAACAAAAGAATTTCTTATATCAAAGACATATGATCATCAAATTTCAGCTCATATACTTTGTCCAAATTCGAATCAACATCGACATTTAAATGATTTCTCATTTAAACAAAGAATATTCTTTGTTGTTTTCATTTGATATCATAATTTCTCCTAGATTTTAGTGCACAGAATGACAATATTGACGTTCTTTTCTTTTCCCTACGATAGGCAGCTGAAGTAAAGGAGGAAGATAGAAAATTATGATCAAATGAGAAAATAAACATGCTAAATATCAGTTAGCAAAGTGAAACATGATAGTAAGCAATGGAATTGCTAATAAGAAACAACAAAGTTGAAGCTAAAGGAAAGAGGAAAGCAAAGACGAACCACGTGAGATAACAATCCATTTTCCGCCTCTTGCCCTTGCATCACTGGGTAGATACAACCAACCGGTAGCTTTTTATGAACTCTTAACTTGAAACCCTCAACTTTTTGTGGTAATGCATTGAAATCTCCAAACTCCATAATTGAAAATTTCAACGCAATATTCAACAAAGACTATCTCTACAAATGCCAAATAGATAATGGTCTCAAAATCTCAGTTCAAGCACGAAGCATAAAGCAAGCATTCAGAAGAAGAAATTAAAAGCCTACTTGTTCCTCCTCTTTTGTATAGTTAAAGCTCCGACTATAATGGCCTTTCCAAAGATGTACCATTAATTCCCTATGAATTAAATCCAATTTACAGAAATCACAACTTCTAAATCAGTGAAGAGAAATCAAACCATCATTTATCTTTAGGAATTTAGAGAATTTGAATTTAGAGAATCAATTAATTGCTGCTTGCAAATAGAAGTACAAGGCTTGCACTATTATGATGCTAAATCAAACAACCAAAGCCATCTTGCTTTTGCAGAATCACTAAAACATGAACACAGATTATTTAACACACTCGTCCAGGAATTAGGCTGACAAAATATGATCCATCAATCTATTTGAGTGACTGAGCGATTTAATCAAGTAATATGTCAAGAAATAGAGGCAAATTTGTTAAGCATTACTCAAATCAATTTGTGTTGAATTGCTAAGCTGGAATTATTTAATGAAGAACCTCATAAAGCACAACCTAACTTTTCAAAACCACTCAAACAAAGCACAAAAATAAAAGCTTGACCATTCAACATATAAACTTCAAAAAAAAAAATCAAGCAAAAAAGTGATGCTCTGAATTTAAAGACCCCATTTCCAATGAACTAAATAAAACATTAAAATTACATAAAATTAGAAATTCATGTAAAGAAACAAAAATAAACCACAAAATTGCAACAAGGAGATATCAAAATCGAGTAAACACAAAAGCCCATGTCTATAAACACCATAATCAACATAAAATCAAAAACTGATACCAAAAAACCTAATCTTTCAACAATTTTTTTCCTGGAAAAAGGAAGTCAAAAGGGGGAATTGAGAGTTACCTCCATGCTGGAAACAACGATAAAGAAGAAAGGACCATGAAAATCTCTCTACAGATCACAATGAAGCTAGCACAACACTTGGAAAGAGCAGATTTCGAGTGGGCAGCTTCTAAATCAGTGAAGAGAAATCAAACAATCATTTATCTTTAGGAATTTAGAGAATTTGAATTTAGAGAATCAATATCAGATTTGAGGTATATATATAGAAACACACATTACTCACTCACTATGTATATATATATCTACGAGTGTATTTGAAGATTTTTACCGAGGGAACCAAGCTTGGAGACGACGGTGGCGATTGCCGAGCTTCAAGTCAGCAGATACGGCAGCAGCTGCAAAGGGACAACACCATAGCACAGCCCCTTAAATCCTGAAACAAAAATTAAGAAATTGAGAAAACTGCAAGTTTCTTTACTGCAAGAATCAGCAACACACCTTGGCTTCCAAACAAGAAAATGAGAAAACTCTTTCCTTTATCGCAAGTTAGCTCTCATCGGAAAAAGGGAACGAATCGAAACTCAATTTCAATATCATTAAAAATCGAGTATAAGCATGCATAAACACACCTGAGCCATAACATACATTTTTCCCGGCAAGAAGGAGGAGAAAGCAAGAACGGCTGATTTTTCCCTAATCGCAAACAAATAAGGTTGGGAAAGAAATTACTTAAACTTTCAAGGATAAAATAGTAAATTAACAAATAAAAGTAAGGGCTTTTTTGTCTGTTAAAAACTCCAACTGCATCGTCCATTTCAATTCTTTGCTTCTACTCGATTCGGTTTACGGAGACCAGTGTGGTGGAGATTCATTTCCACTGAACTTCACTGCTGAACCAAACAGCACATTAGTGCGGTGGGCAGCAATTTTTTTGGCCAACTGCACCTCACCGGCCTTCAACGTGCAACCAAAGGCAGCCTTAGTGGAATATATAGTATCATCAATGACAAATTTTGTACCTTTAGGTAATAATAAAATAGCTTTCTGAAGCCTCTAATAAGTTTTGAACTACCCGATATTGTATTAACATGGGCATTACTTATTGTCAAATAAGAAAAATATTGTTTTATCTTTGAGTATTGTATGTGTTGTAGCACTATCTGCAAGACACATGTCTCCATTGATTTTGGGTCCATCAAAATTTTGTTGAATATTCATATTCTTCATTAAAACAAACAAAATATAATATGAGAAACATTACAAATATTTATTAAATATATAAATTATTATTTATGCAAGAAAATAAAACATACTTAAAACAACATAAAATGTCAAAGTAACATCAAATTTTTTAATGATTCTCAAAGAAATCAGTCACATCTAAGTGAGTTATATTATTAAGGTCATTAAATTTATTACCCTAATAGACATGGTCAGTTTTAGTATTATAATGAATATCTTCATCTTTTGCCTCCATTTCATCATTTTGGGATATAATATTTGTCTCCGTATGCTTTCCTTTCTTTTTAATGGATACTTGTAACAGCCCAAACCCGGCCCAAATGTTAGGACCGAATATGGGTCGTTACGGAGGAAAAAAAAAACTTTTTGAAACCCATTTTAAAACCAATTTAAGATTTGTTGAAAGCTTCTCGTTTAAGCTATCTTGTTGAAATCATACTTAGTCCAAATTTGAAAATTTAATTAAGTCAAGTTATTATACAAACTTCAGGATGTGCTCTGATGGCACGATAAAACATTTTTCGTGTTAATTTAGAAAACATGTGATTCAAATTTATAGTAAAAATAAAATATCCAACATATAAGAAAATAACTAAAGTAAAGTATATGGAGGCCTTATTACATCCAAAATAAAACAACCAAATAATAATATTATCATAACTAAATTAAAGTTCATTTAATTCTAAATCCACCGCATGGCCACCTCAAGTCCCTCCTACTCCATATCCGCGATCTATTCATCACGAAAAAAATAATGGAGAAGGTGAGTCACCAAGACTCAAGATGTAACCTTTCCCGCTTTTAAAACATTTTCATACACAACATATAACCATTAATATGCAAAATATTAAATACCCATCCTAACCATCCAAACGCCACTTGTCACCCGTTGTGGTACCAAACCACCGGTGGTGCCAAACCACCGGTGACATATAGTCACAATGTGTTACCAAAACACCGTGTCCGTGAGACACAGATCATTTGATGGGGCCAACCCATCGTGTGATACCAAATCACCGGGGGACGATCCCATATCTCAAGTGGGGCCAACCCACGGTGGTGTTAACCACGAGGACAAGTCGCTATGAGGTGCCAAACCTCCTGAGGTACCAAACCTCCGGTGACCGTAGTCACGATGTGTTACCAAAACACTGGTGCCCGTCGGCACAATAATACTGCCCCCTCCACTCATCAACCCATATCACAGTCATAACAGTGTTCATTCATTTATCACATGTATTAAATAAGTCATGCTTCCCAAAAGCATCATAATAATCTCACATAAATAGAGACTTACCGAGGTCCTTGCTCGTACCATTTAAGGTACTAAATCCGTATCTACATCAAGCAGATTTACAAGCAACATATATTTATCACACATATTAACTGCTATAAGTGTGTATGTACACACCTGTCACCACTGGATAGTCTAAATCCCGAAAAGAAGAGTCGACCACCCTAGATCTACTGCCCCTATATTCGGCCAAGACATGTGTTAGTGCATTCGGTCAAACAATTTAAAGGGTTCTCCTTTTGAACCCGAATCCTTACCCGAAAGTCTTGAGTATCCACCTTTGCTTCACCACCCTAAAATCGTCACTCAAAGTTAGTAGCCTTGACTAAAATGATTAACAATCGACTAACTAAAGTAGATCTTACCATGCTTTGATTTGGTTTCTAACAACCCGAATCCTTTTATGGGTTCCTAGCAATCGGCCAACCAAACAAGATTAGTTTCGGCTTTTCTCCAATTATTCACTGAAAGGTTTAGAAAGACTTGACTTACCGTTAACTTACCAAATCTAGTTGATGGAGATTTGAACCGATTTCCTCAAGATCCCGAAACACCTAAACATAATCGGTTCATCAAAGAGAGTTAATACCCTTTTAATAGGTCCTTACCTTCCCCCTAGAAGTCGACAAGTACTAGGGGTCAATAAAGAAATCATTTGATCTACTTACCTTAAAACCCGATTGAAGAAATAGAGGGAAACCCTATGCTTGAGATTCGGCCAAGACTCTTAAGGGAGTAGTAGGAAGATTCGGCTAGGAAAGAAAAATAATGGGAGAAGGAGTGTTAGGATTTCGGCAAATAGGAAATAAAAGGAAAAAGGGAAATTGAAGATGGGGATTTCGGCCAAGGTTTTGGAGAGGATGAATAAGGAAAAAAATATAAGAAGAGGGGTGTTGAAAATTCGGCTAGCAACTGGAGAAAAAGAAAAGAGAACAAGGTAACCAAATGGGTGCTTTTATAAGCATTCGGCACCCCCTAGTAGCCTTGCCGTCCAACTCTTCAACCAAGAGTCCAAAATCCATCCTACTTCCATAAATGGCTCTAGACCACTAGTTTAATTAAATTCAAAATAAATTGAATTAATCCTCATAATCACCTAATAAATCAACTAATATCTCCTTTATCTACTATAATAATATCCTTGATTTCTACTTATTATCCAATATTATTAATAAAATAAAAAGAAAGAGAGTTCAAAGAGAGAAAGGACTCTCCCTCCTATGCCATCCAAAATAAGAACAAAAGGAAAATTGTGACTCGAACCAAGGCTCTCCTTGTTCTTGATGGCGTCGATTAGAAGCTCCCAAGTGGCCTCCTTTGCCACTTATTCTAGACTCTCTTTATGTCAAATGCTCCCTTATTTATTCTTATAACCCCTAACCACTAAGGCTATCCACCTTTAAAGCTAATAATATATTTATTTCTACCATTCCGAGCCAACTCAAGGCCTTTAATTAAACTCTATTATTCCATAAATAATATCTCAAAGTTCATACATAAGAAAAATGATTAAATTCCAAATAACCCCATTTTTGGGATGTTACAGCTTCTACCCCCCTTAAAATGAATTTCGTCCGAAATTACTTAACTAAAACAGATGAGGGTATTGCACCAGTATCACATCCTCGTGTTCCCACGTAGCTTCTTCCACACCATGGTTCCACCACAAAGACTTTCACTAAGGGCATCGACTTCCTACGAGAACCTTTATATCTCTATCCAAGATCCGAACCGTTCCTCCTCAAAAGATAAGTCTGCGTTAACCTCGATTTACATCACAGGCACCACATGTGATGGATCCACCGATACTGCCTCAAAGATTGATACGTGAAAGGCGTCATGTATCGACTCGATTCTGTAGGCAACTCTAGGCGATAAGCTACGGACCCACTCGCTTATAAGCAGATATGGCCGATGAACCTTGGGCTTAGCTTCCCTTTCGTCAAATCTTAACACCTTTTTCCAAGGCGACACCTTTAGAAAGACCTTGTCTCCCACAAGATACTCCATTTCCTTGCGTTTGAGATCGGCATAAGACTTACGCCTATCTGATGCTTCCTTGAGACGAGACCGAATCACTTTGACTTTGTCTTCAGCCTACGCTACCAATTCTGGGCCCAACACTTGTCGTTCACCCAACTCCGTCCAACACGTCGGAGTTTGACATTTCCGTCCATACAATCTGATTTTCGATGGTGCCATCTGAATACTCGCTTGGTAGCTATTGTTGTAGGCGAACTCGGCTAGAGGTAAGAATTCCTCCCAACTACCTCGAATTCCAAGACACAACCCTCAAAGATATCTTCTAAGATCAGTATGACCTTTCGGATTGCCGTCGACCGAGGATGGAAAGGCATCTTTGAAATCTAATCGCGTACTAACGCTTGATGTAACGCTTTCAAAACCTCGAAGTGAACCTTGGGTCCCTATCCGAGATAAGCGACACGGGTACACCATGCAATCGACTATCTCGCCACATACAACTTTGCTAGCTTCGGGTGAGTAGTCCATTCTCACCGTGATGAAGTGAGCTGATTTAGTCAGACGGTCTACGATTACCCAAACTGCATCTTTCTTGCTGGGAGTAAGGGGTAGACCACTGACGAAATCCATAGTGATCCTCTCCCATTTCCATTGAGGAATCTTTACCGGTTGAAGTAGCCCGATGGTAATCGGTGTTCACTTTAACTCACGACACGTCAAACACTTCCCTACGAATTACGTTATCTCACGCTTCAACCCGCCACCGTAATCTGCTTCAGTAGATCTCCATACATCTTGCTGCCTCCCGGATGCATAGCGTATGGGCTACTATGAGCATCCTGGAGAATTTTCTGCCTCAACTCCATATCCTTTGGCATACAGGGCCGTCCTTGAAAACATAACGCACCATCACCCGTCACACTATACCCTTCTAAACCACCATCCTGAACTTGCATTCTCTTAGCATTTAACCCTTCATCCACTAACTGTTTGTCCTTGATTTCCTCGATCCATGTTGGCTTAACTTGAAGCTCGCCAAAGGCTTCCGTTGTCATATAGGCTCAATCGAGCAAACATTGCTCTTAAATCCGCCACAACCTTCCGGCTCAACGCGTCGACCACCACGTTAGCCTTACCGGATGATATTCGATGGAATACCATAGTCCTTTAACGATTCAATCCATTGGCGCCGTCTCGATTCAAATCCTTCGTGTCGAAGATACCTCAAACTTTGTGATCCGTAAATTATCGACTTCTCCCCATAAAGATAATGTCTCCATATCTTCGTGAGCGAAGACAAGCTGCCGCTAACTCCAGTGTCGTGAGTTGGGTAGTTAACCTCATGCGGTCTCACCGACGGGACGATAGGCTACTACCTTCCCATCCTGCATCAACACACACCCCAAACCAAAGTGAGATGCATCACAATAGATCGTGAATAATTTCCCGCCTCGGGTTGTACTAAAACCGAGCTTCCGTCGAAATCTTCCTCAACTTATCAAAGCTTTCTTCGCTTCTCTAGCCATACAAATGGTACACCTTTCCTTAGCAACTTAGTCAATCGGCTGCGATCGGAGAGAACCCTTCCACAAATCTCGATAATACCGCTAAACCGAAAAACTTCAGATATCTCGCCATCGAATTAGGCGGTTTCCACTCCAACACCGCTTCAATCTTGCGGGATCCACTCTAATTCCTTCCACGACACTACGTGACCTAAGAAAGCCACCTCCTTAGCCAAAATTCGCACTTCATCAATTTGGCATACAATTGTTTTTCCTCAACACTTGCGGAACTATCCGTAAATGCTTGTCGTGTTCCTTCTCCGTTTTAGAGTAAACCAATATGTCGCCTATGAACACTACGACAAATTGGTCCAGTAATCGTTGAAATACTCTATTCATTAAATCCATGAACGCCTTGCGGTGCATTGGTCAATCCGAATGGCATCACTAGAAACTCGTAATGCCCATACCGAGTTCGAAAAGCCGTCTTGTGAACATCGCCCCTTCACCTTAAGTTGATGGTAACCCGACCTAAGGTCTATCTTTGAAAACACCGACGCCTTTCAATCGGTCAAACAAGTCATCGATCCGAGGCAATGGGTACTTGTTTTGATCGTTAACTTGTTTAAGCGACGGTAGTCGATGCACATCCGCATAGAACGCCCTTCTTCTTGACAAACAATACAAAGCGCTCCCCACGGAGATATACTAGGTCGAATAAACCTTTTATCCAAGAGCTCCTAAATTTGAGCCTTGACTCCACCAATTCCTTTGGTGCCATCCGGTAAGTGCTATAGACAGTGCCGTTCGGGTAGCAAGTCTATATCAATTCGACTTCCCGATCCGGAGGCGCATCTTAAGTTCTTCCGGGAACACATCGCAAATTCCCCAACCGTTCGGACCTTTCCAACCATCGACTCCTTAACTTCCAAAGCACGATTTGAACCAAGAACGCCTTACAACCCTTCTTGACCATCTTCTCAACCTTCAAGGCGAGACACCACGTTGGATGTAATTCCTTCTATCACCTATCATAACCACCTCATCATTTTCGACTGTCTTAGAACCATGCGCTTAGTCACAGAATCCAAATTCACCGATACTTAACCACCAATCCATTCCAAGGATCAAATCGAACTCCCCAAACGGTAGTTCCATCGGATCGACCACAAATACTACCCCTTGGAGTTCTGGGGTATGTCTCTAAAAGTTTGTCTACCACTACAGAGTGACCTAAAGGACTCACTATACCATCTCCCTAGCGTTAGCCTCTCGAGTCTAGGTTCAAAGTCTCTACCACACTACTTGCTATGTATGAATGCGAGAACCCACATCGATTAATGCATAATAAGGAAGACCAAAATCAAAACGCGTTCTATTATGACATCCGGTGCGTCACCCTCCTCATGACGCCTTGTCAGCATAGACTAAGCCAGTCGCTTAGCCTCTGCGTTGCACGAACCTCCGCCTCGAGTTCCTCGACCTCGGTTAGGACCATTGCTTCCTCTCGCCATTACCACGACCCTCTGCGGTCCCATATTTCTATCCCGAGTAATGATTCTCCCCTCCGTGATTCCGAGCTTGCTTCCGGGACAATCTCGACCCGGTGCTCCAAAGACCCACACTCAAAACATCCTCTATCGCTTGGTGAACAACCTCCCCAATGGGACTTCCCACGAATTGCACCGAGCTTGGTCTCGATTAGTAGCTACGGGCCTTCTTTGCTGATTTGGCCCACTGCCTAGCCTTCTTCTCGATCATTACCACTGGATCCAAATTGACCCAAATCCTCTCTTTTGATTATTCCTACTATAATTACGCCTCACGACCTCCTTGATCCCCTGGCTACTTTAGCCTTTTCCACAAGAGATGAAAACTCACGAACTTGTCATGGGGCAATCAAGAACCTCAAATCATCTCGAGTCCGTCCCTCAAAGCGGACACACGCCATTCGTGTTCGGTAGCCACGATGCTCTAGCATACCTACTCACCTTAAAACTCCGCCTCATATTCCGCTCTCGACTTGGTTCCTTGCACTAACCCGTAAAGGCTTTCCTCCGAGCATCTCAGATAATCGGTGCCCATATACTTCTTCCGATAGGCGATTTTGAAATAATCCCAAGTCAAATCATCTGTAGTAGCGCCATCTCGAATCGTCACCACCATCGACACGCTTCATCCTTTAGAAGCGACATGACTTTCGCTTTTTCTCCTCGCTTAGGTCAAGATCCTCCATGATCCTTTCGATTGACTCTAGCAAGATACGCTACAGCTGGGTGCCACTCCCGACACACCGAAACACCTCGGCTCAGTTGGATCGAATTACACGGGAACAAATTTCCGAGCTCCTAAATTTCCCACCACCCACCAATTCGAGGACTCGCAACACCGCTTGCGATCGCCTCTCTCCCGTCCGATCTCGCTCCTCCGCTCCAAAAGCTGGAGGTGGTGGTGGCGGTGGTACATCGCTTTGAACCTTGCCCAGACAGACGGGTTCGAGACACCGTCATCCTACCCCTACCGCATCCACTGCTGGCGTCCACGTCCTCTAGAACTCATTCTATCTCTGCGCTTTTAATCGATTAAGAGAAATTTTATGTATTAGCGTTTGTTCCACTTCATTACTCATGAAGAAATTTTTATGAAGAAATTTTAATTAGAGATTCTTTCGTGCAAACAAGGTTTCATCTTCTATCTTAGTTCACACAAGGAAGTTCTTGCATCCATTCCCTAATACTTTCCATACCTATTCGCTTCTTGGACATTTACGCCCATTTCTAACCCGGTATTTTCATCTTTTTCCTCTGAGGTATTTTCGTAATAAAAGAGATTTTAAAACTTTAGTAAAGTAGGTTGGTTTTTTGCAATTCCCAACACTGGAGCGTATTAAAAATTGATTAGGTTTGAAGTTATGGCATTATTTCGAAAACTAGGGGTATTTTGGTAATTTTGTCTATCAGGGGTAATTTTGTAATTTTTATAAATCAAGGGTGTTTTAGTAATTGCAAAACCCTGAGGGTCCCTTTTGAGAATTTTCCTTTCTTAAAACGGTGATGTTGCAAAAATTTTGTACTCAGGGTCGTTTTGGTAATTTTATAAGTTGAGGGCGTTTTCGTAATTTTCCAAAACCAAAGTGTTCTATTGATGATTTCCAAAGCTGAGTTGAATATTTGAGAAGTAGTTAAAATTTTTTTTTGATAAAATCGTTGGGTTGATGTTTTATGGACGAAGGGTATTTTAGTAATTTTACCCCTAAGGGCATTTTCGTAATTTTCCTCAAATTGAACTTTTCGGGGAAAACATTGTAAAAAGAGTTGTTCTTACATTTGAAGGAGTGATTTTAAAAGTTTTAAAACCAGTTTTGTTGTTTCATTCCTTTTTCAAAAATCAAGGCTAATTCCTTTCGGGTTTTAGTCATTATGTTTAGCCTATGACCGAGCCCTCTTGGTCGTAGTGAACCTAAGCTACGCACCAGTGTGTTTCGGTGGAGAGGAGGTGAGTCACACGGATCGCTTAAATACCAAGCTCCCACCGAACCTTTCTAGACATGCGCACAGAGGTTACCACACCACTGAGCCCTCAGGTTAGGGTGAACCCAAGCTACGCACTGGGCAGGATTCTGCAAGAGGTGGTGAGTCACTCGATTGCTTAAATACCGTGCTCTTTCGGATCCAATCCTAGACATGCGTCTGGGGTTACCACACCTAGCTCGATGACTAAGTCATAAGTTGGTTTCGTTCTTTAAGTCTTATGTTACATTTGTGTGTTTGAGTAATCTAATCCTAGGTTCAAGTTCCTATAAGTCTATCTCGTTCCATGCTTCCTACCCTTCTAGAATATAATTCACAAAGAAGTTTAGATGTACTTACAGGCGGATCGGTCTGGGAGACTGGGCCATGCTTGCTTTAAAACCCAAAATCAATTAATAAGGCCTACTAAAACATTTTTGGGCCTTGGGCCCCACAAAGAAGTTTTGAACTGGCTCGATACCAATTTGTAATAACCCAAACCCTACCCAAACGTTAGGACCGAATATGGGTTAATTACGAGGAAAAAAAACTTTTTGAAACCCATTTTAAAACCAATTTAAGATTTGTTGAAAACTTCTCGTTTTAAGCTATCTTGTTGAAATCATACTTAGTCCAAATTTGAAAATTTAATTAAGTCAAGTTATTATACAAACTTCAGATGTGCCCGATGGCACGATAAAACATTTTTCGTGTTAATTTAGAAAAACGTGTGATTCAAATTTATAGTAAAAATAAAATATCCAACATATAAGAAAATAACTAAAGTAAAGTATATGGAGGCCTTATTACATCCAAAATAAAACAACCAAATAATAATATTATCATAACTAAATTAAAGTTCATTTAATTCTAAATCCACCGCATGGCCACCTCAAGTCCCTCCTACTCCATATCCGCGATCTATTCATCACCGAAAAAAATAATGGAGAAGGTGAGTCACCAAGACTCGAGATGTAACCTTTCCCGTTTTAAAACATTTTCATACACAACATATAACCATTAATATGCAAAATATTAAATACCCATCCTAACCATCCAAATGCCACTGTCTACCCGTTGTGGTACCAAACCACCGGTGGTGCCAAACCACCGTGACATATAGTCACAATGTGTTACCAAAACACCGGTGTCCGTGAGACACGATCATTTGATGGGGCCAACACATCGTGTGATACCAAATCACCGCGCACGATCCCATATCTCAAGTGGGGCCAACCCACGGTGGTGTTAACCACGAGGACAAGTCGCTATGAGGTGCCAAACCTCGGAGGTACCAAACCTCCGGTGACCGTAGTCACGATGTGTTACCAAAACGCTGGTGCCCGTCGGCACAATAATCTGCCCTCCACTCATCAACCCATATCACACCATAATAAAGTGTTCATTCATTTATCACATGTATTAAATAAGTCATGCTTCCCAAAAGCATCATAATAATCTCACATAAATAGAGACTTACCGAGGTCCTTGCTCGTACCATTTAAGGTACTAAATCAGTATCTACATCAAGCGATTTACAAGCAACATATATTTATCACACATATTAATCGCTATAAGTGTGTATGTACACACTGTCACCACCGGATAGTCTAAATCCAAAAGAAGAGTCGACCACCCTAGATCTATCGCCTCATATTCGCCAAGACATGTGTTAGTGCATTCGGTCAAACAATTTAAAGGGTTCTCCTTTTGAACCCGAATCCTTACCGAAAGTCTTGAGTATCCACCTTTTGCTTCACCACCCTAAAATCGTCACTCAAAAGTTAGTAGCCTTGGCTAAAATGATTAACAATCGACTAACTAAAGTAGATCTTACCTTGCTTTGATTTGGTTTCTAACAACCCGAATCCTTTTATGGGTTCCTAGCAATCGACCAACCAAACAAGATTAGTTTCGCTTTTCTCCAATTATTCACCGAAGGTTTAGAAAGACTTGACTTACTGTTAACTTACCAAATCTAGTTGATGGAGATTTGAACCGATTTCCTCAAGATCCCAAACACCTAAACATAATCGGTTCATCAAAGAGAGTTAATACCCTTTTAATAGGTCCTTACCTTCCCCCTAGAAGTCGACAAGTACTAGGGGTCAATAAAGAAATCATTTGATCTACTTACCTTAAAACCCGATTGAAGAAATAGAGGGAAACCCTATGCTTGAGATTCGCCAAGACTCTTAAGGGAGTAGTAGGAAGATTCGCTAGGAAAGAAAAATAATGGGAGAAGGAGTGTTAGGATTTCAAAAATAGGAAATAAAAGGAAAAAGGGAAATTGAAGATGGGGATTTCGCCAAGGTTTTGGAGAGGATGAATAAGGAAAAAATATAAGAAGAGGGTGTTGAAAATTCTACTTAGCAATCGGAGAAAAGAAAAGAGAACAAGGTAACCAAATGGGTGCTTTTATAAGCATTCGCACCCCTAGTAGCCTTGTCAGTCCAACTCTTCAACCAAGAGTCCAAAATCCATCCTACTTCCATAAATGGCTCTAGACCACTAGTTTAATTAAATTCAAAATAAATTGAATTAATCCTCATAATCACCTAATAAATCAACTAATATCTCCTTTATCTACTATAATAATATCCTTGATTTTTACTTATTATCCAATATTATTAATAAAATAAAAAGAAAGAGAGTTCAAAGAGAGAAAGGACTCTCCCCTCCCTATGCCATCCAAAATAAGAACAAAAAGGGAAAATTGTGACTCGAACCAAGGCTCTCCCTTGTTCTTGATGGCGTCAGTTGTAGCTCCCAAGTGGCCCTCCCTTTGCCACTTATTCTAGACTCTCTTTATGTCAAATGCTCCCTTATTTATTCTTATAACCCCTAACCACTAAGGCTATCCACCTTTAAAGCTAATAATATATTTATTTCTACCATTCCGAGCCAACTCAAGGCCTTTAATTAAACTCTATTATTCCATAAATAATATCTCAGCAGTTCATACATAAGAAAAATGATTAAATTCCAAATAACCCCATTTTTGGGATGTTACAATACTTGATAAAGTTTCACTAAATGCTCAAACGTAAGACAGGTACGTAACCAATGCCTCTTCATACCACATCAATAGCATATATTCTCAACAATCTTTGAAGGATTATTTTGTCAACTTCTTTCTTGTCTTTCATTGTTTTTCTTTTTCTGGTGGTTAGAAGTATCGTTGTTATGACCACCATGATAACGATTACTAGTACATCACCGATCAGAACGCTTCAAACCCTACCCATTTGCTATGACCGAATTTGAAATGCCATCATGAAAAAACGTTTGAAAAGCTTTTGACTTAGAGTTAAAAACATAAAAAATTTGTTGTCTTTACTAAAACATTGTGTAATTAAAGTTCCAAATAAAATTAAGTTGTTTAAAAAAATAAAACATTTTCAAATAATAATATAATCGACAATCTAACTTAAAACATAATAAAATCCTTAAATACTTAAAGTGGCCCTTATTACAATAAATAACCTTTCATAAAAAAATGTAAAACAAATAAAATATCTTCGCATGGGCCACCTGTGATCCACTCCAACCCGGCCTCGAGCATCACCGTAAGGTTTGAAAAAAAAGGGTGAGTTACATGCACTGTGTAATTAATTAATCACGAATTCCACCCACATGTTAACCACATATTAACCCATATAACAGATAACAAGATATCATATGCACATAATAACACGCTCGGGCTTGGCCCATATTCATATCACATTATTCCACATACCATATACTGGGCTTGGCCCATTTCTCATTTCAATCCACGTTCACATTTTGGGCTTGACCCATTTCCACATTAATACCTCATTTCACAAGACACATAGAATTATGCAAAGTGCACCCAACCCAACTTAGGGTCCATTCGCTACACACCCCCTTAACCAGCCACCACACACCAGGGGATTATCAAATCACCCTCTCCATTTCACTCCAAAAGGCAATAATTGCCATCCACGTGCAATAAAGCACAAAAATCCACAATGCGACCTCAATCAGCGCCAATCCACTATGTAGCCGTAGCTAACACTAAAACCACGATGGGACACATAGTCACTCATCAACCATGATATGGCACAAAGCCGATATCAACCATGATGAGGCACACAGCCACTCATCAAGCCATGCGAACTAAATCGCATTTAATCCACAACGTGACCTCACTCAACGTCAATCCACGATGTAGCTCAAGGCTAACATCAAACCACGTACTCAAGTACACGTACCTTCTTTCATATCATATCCCAACCCATGCACATGTAACATTCCATAATGACATAATATAATGATGCATGAGCATGTTCATCAAGCATATTATCACATATTCATAATAGAAATCACTTTTATCGATTTGGTACTTACCGAATTTTCGACATACCCCTTGAGGGTATCCATATGACAATTTCCATTACACAAGTTAGCACATAATTAATACATACAGATATAACACAAAAACCCGAAAAACGGTAGGCTAACTACACACCTGCCTATTAGCGAAATCCCGAACCACTCGAATCTAACACGATCTCGAAATGTGGTTCTTCCTTCTCCTTAAAAGCCGATTTGGTCTCTTACCAAATCCCGAATCACAGAGTTCCCTTCCTTTAGCTACACACAAAAGAACACCTTTAATGGCACTAAGAACATTCGGCCAAACCACAAAATTATAAGCAAAGCCATTTCGGCCACACTAACAAATCCCGAAGGGTTTTTGCTTCGAAATACTAAGTCTTACCTATTGACTTACCCCAAAAGATTGTCAAAGATTTGAGGCTTAGAACGATTGCTTCCAAAGTCCCGAGGAGCCTAAAAGAAATCGGTTCCTAGAATGGTTAGAACCTTGCAACAAATGCCCATCTAAAACAATATAACAAGTATAAAGATCCTTACCTTAACACTTTGATTCAAATCCGAAAATCGTCACTTGCCTAAGAAGTTGGTCAAAATCCTTGAATGATGAAATACTTTCCACACGATCTTAGTATGACTATGGTCGACTATCAACAAATAGATGATCAACACTCCACTATACCACTACCAAAATAAAAGAGTTTGTTTGAAAGAGAAGAGATAATAATTTCGGTCAAAAAGAAAGTCCTATCAAGGTAATACTATTTCGGCAATGAGATTGAGTGAGACACCAATAGGATTCGGCTAGAGCAAATAATGGAAGAAAAGAAAAGAGAAATGAGAGAAGGAAGATTCGGCCAAATGAAAATAAAATAGAAATGTGGACTTTTGAACAATATGAAAAAGAATGAAAAGAGAGATGAGAACAAGAAAGGTTGTTTTCGGCTACAAAGAAATAAGAGATGAGAGGGAGGTACCAAAGAAGATTCGGCCAAAAGCCTAAGAGGAAATATCAACAACACCAATGGACATTCGGTTATGGATCACATTGGTGTATTAGAGAAAAGTTGATAAAGTTCTTTAAGAATAGGTTTTGGTTAAGACACAAAACAAAGAAAAAGGCTAAAACTAAAACAAAATTGAACCTAAATGCCAAGAACATATTAGGCTAAAGAGGAGAGCTTTTGGGAGGAAAAGAAAATGCCAAAGATGAACAAAAAGCACAAAATGCTAAAATGACCAACCAATTCCCCCAAACTACCTATCAAAAATTCGGCCACCCCCTAGCCTTACATGCCGTCCACATACATGGTCTCCCAAGTCAATCTATCCACCCAACACTTTCCAAAACCAATTCCTTATGTCATGCCTTATGCTCTCCCATCAACCTTTAATCACTTGATTTCCTTCCCAAACATCTAACTTACCTTAAACATACATTCAACTTGCCAAAAGATGAAAATCCAACCTATCATAAATTTGAATTTGACCGCCCATAAATGCTAGGATGCACAAAATATAAAATTCTCAAAATGCCTTCCTTATTACTCGAACCACTTCCTTCAAGCAACTTTCCAAGCTCCTTAACCACCTTACCAATATTTCCCCTTGTGCTTTAATTTAACACTTAAATTAACTTAAGTGCTAAGTTCACTTAATCCACTTCAATAAATAAACCATACTAAAAACTATTCTAATTTTCTAAAGCTCAAGGCCCAATCCTACTAGGCCCAATTTCGGGATGTTACATTGACCACGGCCACGACCTCTATATTTTCTATTTTCATTATAATTGTGTATTGTTACATTCACTTTCGAGAATGGTGCAGAACTAGTGGGACGAATTGCATGATTTTCCATCAACAGCTCATTATTTTGTTCAGCCACCAAAAGGCATGAAATCAATTCAGAATACCTTTTAAAACCTTTTTCATGGTATTGCTGCTGCAGGAGCAAACTAGTAGCATGAAAGGTTGCAAATGTTTTCTCTAACTAGTCCTCATCAGTTATGTTTTCTCCACATAATTTTAGTTGAGAACTAATTTTGAGAAGTTCTGAATTGTATTCACTTACAGTTTTAAAATCTTGTAATCGTAAGTGCATCCAATCATAACAAGCTTTAGGGAGTATCACAGTTTTCTGATGGTCAAATCATTCTTTCAAATTTTTCCACAACTCAAGAGGGTCTTTCACAATGAGATATTCCACTTTTAATCCTTCATGTAGATGATGACGGATAAAAACCATTGCTTTTTCCTTGTCTTGATTAGATGCTTCTTTATCTGCTAATATAGTATTTCCCAGACCTTTAGCATCTAGGGAAATTTCAGCATCTAACACCCATGACAATAATTCTTGTCTGAGATGTCTAAGGCCGCATATTCAAGTTTGACAAGATTTGACATTATAATATCATAAAATAATTCAATAATATATACCAAAATTGCTAAATAATAATATGTATGTCAAATATTGGTATAGAGAGGAGTAGTCATAATAATAACTTAACACAAATTACATTAATTGAAATTTCTTTTAGTAAAAAAACATGCATATATAATTATTATTATTAGATTTGAGTTGTAAAATAAATGTGCAAATGTACCCAAAGCAAATATTTCATCTAGAAAATAAAATAAAAGAATTATGAAAATACGTATATCGTATATAGTTTAACGGGAGTTATACAAGCAAATTATATAAAGTCGAAATGACGTGAACTTCACTATGAACTTGTAGAAGCTCGTGTTGATAACGTGTTATAAAACAATCAAATAAAAAAACACTTAAAGTAAATAGAGAATTTTCTTGTATCTTCTTTTCATTTACAAAAGAGTTCTATATATAAACCATTGACATTCAATACAACATAAATAAATGAAATTTATTTAATCGCTTCATTAACACGTGCATTAAGCATCTTTAATAATGAATGGGGGTTTTAACTCATTACTTTCATAAATGTTTAAAGGTTATAGAGATCCGTTTAATGTATTTACAACATGATAATTATAATTTAAGAAGCTTGATGTAAACAATTTTTTCTAATTATAATTTTGACCGTATTATAAAAATATTTTTATTTTAAAAAATTGTGTTAATAAATGTAAAGTAAATTTATTAATTGAATAAAATTCTAAGCATCTTAATTATCACTTAATTAGTATTAGAGTTATATACTAATTAAAATTTAATTTTAACAAGGTTGGAGGATAGGTACCAAAACATGAGTTCTCTCTGTGAAAACACCGATTCAAAAAATCCATTACGGAGGAGTTGATTCCTAAGAAGGTTCGATTCAAAGAAAAAGAAGATGATTCTAACAATGACATGATGATTGATCTGTCTCCGGAAAAGCCTATCTCGTGGAGGGATATGCTCGTTGGCCAACCTTCAAAGGATACTCTCAATGGATCGGAAAGAAAAGATGATCTTGATATCTTGGATAGGGACATCCAGAAATTAGTTGTGAATGGCGTGCCTTCTATTTCTTGCTCAGACAGGATTCACAAAATCCTTATTCAAGGTATGGAGAACTCCGTGATTTTAAAACTTCTTGGTCGTAACATTGATTTTTTTATTTTGCGGAATAAATTATACAACCTGTGGAAACCATCAGTGCCTTTGCATATGATGGATATTGAAAATGGATACTTCCTAGTAAACTTTCAAAACAAGCTGGATTGCGAAAAGGCACTTTCTGAAGGTCTTTGGATCATTTTTGGTCAATATTTGACTGTTCAACCTTGGACGTTGGCCTTTGATCCCACACAAGCTTACCCAAGTGTTGTGATGGCATGGATCAGATTTCCTGGTTTACCTGGATACTTATATAATCATAAAATTATTATTGAGATAGGGGAAATGGTTGGAAAAGTGGTTAAATTGGATATGAACATGGATAGTAGGGCTAGGGGGCGTTTTGCTAGAATGAATGTTTACGTTGATTTGGAAAAGCCTTTAGTGTCACATTTTTTAATTAATGGGCGTAAACAGAATGTTGAATATGAATCTTTATCAACAATTTGTGTAACACCCCAAACCCGGCCCACAAGTCCTGACCGGATTTGGTATGTCACTGCGAAAAATGTTTGAAAAACCTTTTGACTTTAGAATAAAACTTGAAAATTTTGTTAACTTTTCAAAACTATGTCCATTAAAATTATTGGATGGCATAAGCTTATTGAAAATTTCCAAAAAAATATTATTATAAGTTGTTATAATATAAATCATTTGTGAAAATATTTCTAAGTATAATATAAACTTCAACAATCATAAATAGAATACTTTAAATAAAAGTGGCCCTTATTACATCGAATAAATTCCCAAAATAATCGATAATATAAAAAATCATTAATAATCAACTAAAACTAGTAAAACATCTCGCATGAAAATCATACGCATGGCCACCTTTGTATCCACTCCAACCCGCCCATTAATCACGAATCACCTGCGATATTTAAAAAGTCGGGTGAGTCACATGACTCAGTGTGTAATTAACCATTTAACTCCACCCATATGCTAACCACATAATAACCCATGCATCGATATAATATATCATGTTCAGATCATATCACATTCGGGCTTGGCCCATACTCATAACACTTATCAAGTAACCGGTAACTAGCCACATAACCTCCACATACTGGGCTTAGCCCATTTCTTATTCAAGTCCACAATCACATGTATTCACATACCACAATTATGCAACAATGAATCCCAACCCAAGCCTATGGTCCATCCTCTACACACCCCTTATCCAAATTACCACACACCAGGGGATTATTAAATCACCCTCTCCTTTAACTCCACAAAGGCATTCAATGCCATCCACGTGCAATTAAGCACAAAATCCACAACGCGACCTCAGTCAGCGCCAATCCACGATGTAGCCGTAGCTAACACCAAAACCACGATGGGACACATAGTCACTCATCAATCCACGATATGGCACCTAGCCGATATCAATCACGATGAGGCACATAGCTACTCATCAACCACGCATCAAGTACACCGTACCTTCTTTCATAGCCCACCCATGCACATGCAACATAAAATACAAATCATGATAATGCATGCACATGCTATTCACAATCATAGGCATACTCACGTATACGAATCAATGATCATATTTTAATAGCTTTGATACTAACCTGATCGCCCTCATACCCTTGAAGGGTATCAATATCACACTTATCACTGCACTTTGTTAGTAATCACATTACACATGCAAATATAAATCCCAGGAACAGTAGGCTAACTACACACCTTATAACCTGAAGCTCTAGACCCTCGATCTCGACGCTATCGTTTAGCGAGACTACAGCTATCTACCTATAGTTTTCTCCCGCTATTGGCCCACACCCTGGTGGCCAATCCCGAACTGCCGAGACAGCTCTTTTCTTAAACTTCGGGATAGGGACTTTCTTCTGCCCTCCTTGACTGGTATTTGCCTCCATCAAAACTCTTAATCAGATCAAAAGGTTAATCATCTAAATCATAAATCTCAGTATCGAATCTTACAAAATATTTCTTACCAAGACAACCTTGAATCCCGGAGAATCGATCTATGCCACTAGATATCCTTGCTCCTCTATTCGGCCATACCCTAAGACGCAAAACAGTTAGCCTTACAAGCCTTCGGCTTAACGAATACTAAAAGAATAAACTATTAGAATAACTCCTTACCACCACCTACCAATCGATTACTCAAGGTTGGAGACTTCGCTTGGCTATTTCCACAATCCCGGAGCCCTACAACAAATCGGTTTCAAAAGGGTAAATAACACCTTTGCTATCAAATGCCAAAATCGGCTCTTACCCTTGTAAAAGTTGACAGAGAAAAGAGAGAGAGAAATAGGCATTCGGCTAACCACTTACCTTCTCCAAACGATTGGGAAAGAACCCAAAGAGATCCACACCATACCTAATATTCGGCCAAGGTAAAAACTTAATAGAAGAGGAGAAGTTTCAAGAACAAAGGGAGGATTCAATTTAGAGTCTTGAAGGTAGAAACAAAAGAAATATGGTTCAAGAAGAAAGGGAAAATCGACAATGGGAGATTAGAAGTGAAAGGGAAAGATTCGACTTACAAAGTGATGGAAGAAAACAAAAGAAATGGGAGGGTGAATGTTGATATTAGGCCACCAACTAAAATGACAAAAAAGAAGAGGGGATGTTTAGAAGGGTAAAGTTTCAGCTACCAATGCAAATGAAGAGAGAACAAGGCAATTTCGGCAAGATATAGGTTGCTTGGGGGTTTTCGGTTTTAAGAAATAAAAAGAGAAAATGGTCACTTGAAGATTCAGCTAGCTACTAAAGCACCAAGAATGAATTTCGGCTTTGACTCAAGGTGACCGAAAATGCTCTCTAGGCTCCCAAAGAAATTCGACAAAGAGAAACTAAATGGTAAAAGGATGGCCAAGAGATGAGCACCCCCTATAAATACTTCTAAATTTCGGCACACACCTATACTCACTTCAACAAAACCAAAAATAGCCACCAAGAGAGTCCCTTGGCCGACCACTACCCCTTCTCTTCTCAAATCCCTTTTTCTGCTCCTAAATTTCCTCTTCTCAATCTATTCAAAATAGTTTGAATGGTTCAACAATTATCTCCCCTCATTCAAAATAAAATAGTAATTATCCTACATTAAAAAAAACTAAATAGATAAATAAAAACATTATCCTCATCCAATTAAAAGTCTTCTAGCCGTCCAACACCTCTAAATCTGCTGCCAAAAAGAATAAAAATTAAACTCCCAACGCAACTCCTTGGTTCAACCTAGAACCTCACTTCTTTTACCCTCTCCTCCAACGCCTCGAGCCACTTTCGGCCACATTGAATTTCATGACATACATCCCCAACATTTAATTATAAGACCTCCCTGCTTCATTTCATCACGCATTCCTAAAAATAAAACAAGCAAAATCTTTCTCGACCCACTCGAACTCGCTACCATCTTCACCTCCACTCTCGAGTGGTGCATGGGAACCACTTTGCCAAGGTGTTTGCTTGTGTCATAGACTCGCCCTAGCTCCTTTTAAGGCCTCCCTCCTTTAACGCCAAAACCCAAAAATTAAAACCACTTTGTCAGCCTCCTTGATTCAACATGAGACCATAAGGCGTCACCTTCCCAAAGCCCCAAGTAGCGCCTCCATGCCACTCCACCAAAGACATTCTTGTGCCATAACCTTCCAAATAATTCTCTTAAGACCTCTAAAGCCAAGCTCCCTCTTCTTACACAAATATCAAAAATTTCCTAAGTCATCCCTTGCCTTCTAGGGTTCTCCAAACCCCTTAAAATCCATCCAACTTTACCATAAGCCTGCTAAACACTCGAGTTATGCTCCAAACACATAACCCCTAGCCCAGGATGTTACAATTTGTTTCCACTGTGGAAGGTATGGACTTGTGGAAAATTCTTGCCCTTTTAGAAATTTTGGAATCTCTAGTGAAAAAGAGAACGCCCTGGCTGAAATGTCATTGGAGATTCAAGACACGGTTGTGGATGGTTCGGAGAAGAAGGATGGAAATTTTGAGCAATGGATGATCGTTGAAAGGAAGACAAGGAAAAAAATTAGAGAAAATGTGCAAGTTTCCTTAGATAATCAAAAGGGAGAAAAAGAAGGATCTCGGTTCAGAATCCTTAATAATAAGGATATGCACAAAGAGGATAATGAGGGAGATTTGCCTGATTTTAGGGGTCATAAAGGGAAAGAAATCATGAATGGAAATTATCTTGGGAATGATTCTGCTCCTCAATATAACGATCGAGTGGACCGGAAGAAAACCAATAATAAAAGCAATTTAAAGGAGGTAGGTCTATTGGAGGTTGGTGGCCTGAATATTAGGAAAAAAGTTAGGCTTAATGTAACAGCCCGATTTAGACCCTAATCGAAATAGTGGTTTTGAGACTATAAATTTGATGTCAGAATAATATTTTAATATTATTTTTGGTGTTGATTATGTGTGATATAGCCTGTGTGAAAATTTTGTGTGGTAATTTTATCGGCTGTGTGTCAAATTGAGAGAAAGGATTTAATCGCATAAAGTGTAAAATGTTGTGTGCTGATTGTTAAGTTCTTAGTTGTAGTTGTCTTTATAATGAGGAGGTCTTATGTAGCAATTAAACTATTTATAAGTTAGTGGATGAGTAATGGACGGTTGTGCCATTAAAATGAACAAGTTTTATTTGTTATTAGTTAAGGGTAATTTAGTAAAAAGTGAATTAATATGTTAATATGATAAAATAACATGAAAGAAAAGCATAGTTATCATATTTTTTACTGAAAATTGGCAAAGAAAAAGAAGAAAGAATAAGCTAGGTTCGGCTAGCATTTGATCCAAATTAAGGTATGCTTTGAATTTGGTTTTTGATAATTTTTATGTTTTTGAGATTGTTGCTTAGTCTAGTATCAAGCCCATGTTGTAATTTGAAGAATTGGTGATGTTTATGAGATGTGCCATTGATGAAATGGTGAGCTTTATGATGAGAATTGGTGTTAAAAGAAAGATATGTGTTAGATGAACATGTGTTGTTCTTAAATTTTTGGTGAATTTAGTTAATTTGGGCTAAATTATGAAAAGTGTAAATAGAGGGACTAAAATGTAAAATAAATGAAATGTATGGGTTTGTATGAACACAAGGAAAATTCGGTTAGGCGTGTGTGAAAAGAAATTTTGTGAATTTGATGATTTTGTGAAATAGGGACTAAAGTGTCCAAATGTGAAAATGTGCCCAAAATCAGTGTGTGTCGATTAAATTGAATGAATTGGTGATTGAATGGATTAAATTTGAATGTGTATAGACCAAAAAAGGAGAGGTTCGGATCTAGATCGAGGCAAAGATAAAGTGCTCGATTAATCAACCGTTTTGATAGTTCGACGTCCAAGGTAAGTTCGGACATAATACGTGTATTTAACTATGTTAATGATATGAGATGAATGATATGATATTATTGAAATGTGAATGCTATGTGAGGGTTCATGTTATGTGGCACTCAGTGTGCGTATTCGGAAATGTGACTGAGATGATTAGCATTGTGTGTGCGAAATAATATAAGCTCCTGCTCTGTGGTTAGCACTGTGTGTGCGATACCAATTTAAGATCGGTTTGATATAGATGCACTATGTGTACGATGTTAATTAAGCTTCGGCTAACTATTTGGCCACTAAGTGTGTGATTGAATCGAAGAAGGGATGAAAGTTGATCGAAGTGAAATAGTGAGTATTGAGTAGCAAATCTAATCGACAACTAAGTGTTGGCCAAGGAACGTTCGGAACCTAAGTGGTTGATGAACCTATAAATGAGTTATGGAAGGCTAATTGAGCATATTAGTTTTGAATTATATTAGATATGAGATTGTGAAATAATCTATGTGATGATTTGTATTGGTTCATGTATTTTGTTACGAACTTACTAAGCTTTGGAAAGCTTACTGTGTGATTTCTTTCTCTGCTTTGCAGTGTTAGTAAAGCTAGCTCGGATCTGAGGATCGTCAGCATCTCTATCACACTATCGGCAATCTATTTTGGTACTTTTGGAAAGATATATATAGCTGAAATATGGCATGTATAGGCTAGAAGTTAAGTTATGTCTTGAAATGTTTAATCCTTGCCATGTGAGTTGGCTTGGAAGTTGAATGATGTAGAATTTATGAATGAACTATGAATGTGGTATATTTCTTGACTTTGTGGTTGATGAAATATATGGTTTGAAGATGAATTATGGCATGAATTACCTAATGTAAGATATATGTATATTTTGAGATATACCATTGTTATTTTGAATGAACTTATGGTGATGATATTAGATATAGAAGCAGATGGTAATGTTGATGGGTATTGAGTGCATGAAATGGTATGTTTGAGTGCATTTAAAAGCATGAATTGGCATGGTTTTGAAGCTTGTTGTTAAACCCTTGTATGGGTGGCAAATTGGCTTTACAAATAGCCTATTTTGCTTACACGGTTATGGCACACGGGCGTGCCTTGTGACCGTGGGATAAAGTCAATAGCTAGCCCAAGTATACACGACCATGGTACACAAACGTGCCTAGTAGCCGTGTGAATAAGTCAGTGTATTGCCTAAGAGTACGGCCTCGGACACTGCAGGCGTGCTGGTGGGCCGTGTGAAGAAGTCGAATATATGCTCGCTTTGTACGGTGCGGACACATGGGGGTGTCTGGTGATCATGTAAGACACATGGCCTGATTGCACGGGAGTGTGACCTCAACAGTATTGAAGAATATCTAAAATTTTAAAAAATTTCATTAGTGTTCGGTTTAGTCCCGATCCTTTTCCAACACATGTTTAAGGTCTTGTAGATCTTGATGAGGGACTGTATGCTCTTATTTGAGTATGTATGATTGATGATAGACTTTGTGTCGTGGAATGGATGTGAATTATTATGTTTGTTCGATAACGCCTCTTAACCTTATTCCGACGACGGTCTCAGGTTAGGGGTGTTACACTTAATTCGGAGCCCAGTCTATTTATTAATAGTTTGAAGGAATACTTACAATTCTTTAAGGATCCAATCAATGGATTGGGCTTGGGAGACAACCCAGCTGGTCAGGTCCAGAGCTTTCTAGATCAGTCTGTTTCAGACTTAACAGGCCAACAAACCCCGATGTTCTTTGGAAGGAGCGAGAGGTCACTGCGATGGCAGGTGTGCAAACAAAGTTCAGCATTGATGTGGGTACCGGATTTGAAGGTGAGCGCTCAATTAGTAGGGCGGGTTTGAAGGGTGTAAGGCGAGAAAGCAGTGCAGTACCTTTAGATGTTGGAAATCTTGATTCCGGCAAACACCCGGCGGTTGTCTTCCATGAAAGCATACATGCCAAGGAGAGTAACAGTGATTTTTCTCAAATAATCAGGGTTCTTCTCTGGCGATCTCCTCCAGCTCGGGTAAGGCTCTTGGGAACAGAGGCAAAGGAACTGTTAAAAAATGCCAAATTTTTCATGGTAACAATACTCGATTCAAAACTTTAGGAGTCCAGCGAGTGTCTCTGAAGGATTTGATTGAGCACCTTGCCGAGAGTATTTCGACTGTCTCAAAATCTAATCTTGATGCTATAATAAATTTTGAGCCTAGTGTGCAGAAAGAGGGAGTAAATATCCCTGGGCAGTAATGGTTTTTTATAGTTTTTATTCTATTATTTTTGTATGTTCGTTTTTCTTAAAATTAGGGGTTTAGGTTACTTTACTTTTATTATATATATATATATATATATATTATATCAATTTTTTATGGCTTTAAATCTAATTTTTTTCATGGAACTGTCAAGAGTTTGCTAGCAGGAAGTTTATACGAACTTTTCAGGAATATAATGCGGACCACAAGCCTGATATTGTTTACTTGGTGGAACCGAGAGTGAGTGGTAAAAAGGCTAATTTTAATATTGATAAATTGGGTTTTAACTATTCACATTTGAAGCCGTTGGTTTTTCAGGAGGTATATGGGTTGGATGGAAGGATTTTATCCAAATTCATATTATTTGCAATCATCCGCAATTCATTTTCTTACGTGTCGATAACTTTAGACCAAATAATTCTTTCTATATTTCTTTTGTTTATGGCAGTCCAGATAGGTCTAAATGAAAGCTTTTTTGGGAAGGCCTTCGATCGATTATCCCTAATCATTCTATTCATTGGTTAATTATGGTGGATTTTAATGTTATTTTATCTTCTTTTGATAAAAAGAGTCCTATATCTGTAGGTAAGCATTGTGATTTTTTTGGTAATTTTGTTGACTTTTGTGAGTTGCAGGATTTAGGGTATAGTAGACCCTCCTCCACTTGGCAAAGAGGTGGTACTTTTGTTAGGCTCGATCGGGCTTTAGCTAATGACGCTTAGGTGTCTATTTTTTCGCAGTACTTAGTCCGTTATCTTACCCGTATTGAGTCTGACCATAGGCCCATCTTGCTATCTACTAGGTCAAACCTTAGCATACGACAAGCCAGACCTTTCAAATTTTTAGCAGGATGGACGAAGCACAATGATTTCCCCAACCTTGTCAGAGAAAGGTGGAATTTTGCAGGTGATATGGTTGAATCTTGAAATAATTTGACTTATTTTGTTTATTTTGTTAAGGATTGGAACAGGAATATTTATGGCTTTCTGGGTACTCGCAAGCGGAGTCTAGTGAGATCGCTCAACAATATTCAAAGAGCCTTAGATCACTCTTCCTCTACTCATTTAGCTAAAAAAGAATTGGATATTTGGGATGAGTTGGAAAATATTCTTGATCATGAAGATTTACTTTGGAGACAAAAGGCTCGGTGTGATTGGCTTCAATTGAGGGATCGGAATACAAAATTTTTTCATAGTCGTATGTTAAGGAGAAGGAAATTTAATCGTATCACTACTTTATGGATTAATAATGGGGATTGGTGTTCAAACCATGACATCTTGCAATCTAAGGCTGTGAAATTTTCTGAAAGACTTTACGGAGAGGTTCCCTCTGTCGTAAGAGATATTCCAAATGTTGGTTTTCCTAGCTGTAATTCTTGTGATATTACTTTTTTGGAGGCTACTATCACTAATGAGGAGATTAAAATGGCGTTGTTTGACATAGCTCCTTTGAAAGCTCCTAGAAGTGATGGTTTCCATGCTCACTTCTTTCAAAGTCAGTGGGATATACTTGGGAATGATGTGTGTCAGTGGGTTAAAGATGTCTTTGCTGGTAGACCAATTGAACCAAATTTGAATAGCACGTTGATTGTGCTTATACCTAAAAAAGAGAATACTGAGGACTTTAGTCATTTTAGGCCCATCAGTTTATGCTCTGTTCTATACAAGTTGGTGATGAAAGTGATTGCAAATCAGTTTAAGGTGATTTTTCCTAAGCTGATCTCACAAGAACAAGCTGGTTTCATAGCTGGGCGAAACATTTTTATAACATTATTTTAGCTCAAAAAGTCATCCATTCTATGCGATGCAATCGGAAAGGGAGGAAATGGATGACTATTAAGTTGGACTCGGAGAAAGCCTATGACAGAGTTAGTTGGGAGTTTATAAGTGCTTCTTTGGTTGCGGCTGGGATTCCTGAATTCTTACGAAATGTGATTATGTCAGCTATTTCTTCCTCTTCTATACAAATTGTATGGAATGGTGTGCCTACTTAGAAGTTCAAACCTAATAGGAGAATTTGTCAGAGATGTCCTTTATCGCCTTACCTATTTGTGCTTTGTATGGAATGGTTGGGTCATGTTATTCGGACAGAAATAGAAACTAGAAATTAGACTCCAATTCGTCTTTCGCGCACCGGTCCTCTAGTTTCTCATTTGTTTTTTGCTGATGATTTGGTGATCTTTTGCAAAGCCCAGGTTGACCAAGCTCGTTAGCTGGATAACATTCTAACTCAGTTTTGTGAGGTTTCGGGTCACAAAATCAGTGTTAGAAAGAGCAACATTTTCTTTTCCAAGAATACTAAAGTTGATGTCCATAATCAAATCAGTCAGCTCTTTAGATTTCAGGAAGTTCAAAATCTTGGCACTTACTTGGGTGTTCCTCTTTTACACGATAAGGTTACAAAGAGTACTCTGAGCTTTATTATGGATAAGGTGAGAAAGAAACTGCAGTGTTGGGATGCCAAGAAATTATCTATTGCAGGAAGAATCACTTTGGCGCAATCAGTTATAATATCCGTGATTTAGGGGCTATGCATTTTTATTTGAATGTATGTGATTGCATGCCTCTGTGTGTGATTTGAATGTGATTTGGAGGCTTCAAGAACCTTGGGATGTAGGTAGGAGCCTTAGAGGTTATTAGATTTTTAAGCCCAAAAAGGGGAACTAAGGGAGCTAGGCCTTAAGGAGATTATTGTGTGGATTAGGACACAAATAACCTAGTGGTAAGGTGGCAAGGAGGCGCCACTTAGGGCCTTGTGAGGTGACGCCACAGGGAGTGTGAAGGGGCCTAGGTTCGAGCAGCAAGGGAAGCGTTTTAGAGTTTTATTTTTCAGCAAGGAAGAACAGTGGTGGACGGCACAAGGACTCTGATGGAGGAAGTATAGATTGAGTCTGACAGCTTAGAGATTCGGCTAAGTTGGAGTGAAAAGGGGGATTTGGATGAGGGAGGTAGAGTTGGCCGGATGGAGGGAACTTTGGAGAGGGGCACATTCGGTTCTGTATAGGGGAGTTATGTGCCGAAATTTCTTAGTTTTTTCTACTCATCTCTTGACCGAAACCCTCACCCCTTCTCTTTTCTTCTTCTCACCACTCTTTCTTTCTCTTACTCACTAAAGTCGAATCTCCTATTTCCTGGCCATAGCCGATTGTATCTCTGACTTTTGGAATCAAATTACTTACTAGATCAAAAGCCGAATCTTCTGGTAAGTACACTTCCTATTTCTTTTCTCTTCTTTACTGATTTGATTAGTGTCGAAATCAAGGACACTAATCCCTCCTATTTTTTTTTGGCCGAAACCATGAAGGGAGAATTTGGGATCCACTTGTAGCCGACGGTTTAAGGGAGATCTTTCGAAAATTCGGATATCTAAGGTAAGTAAGGCTTATTATTCGGCCAAGGGCCACTTTTACTTGTTCAAAGGCTATGCCAATTCTAACTATGGTTTTAGGAGTCTTGACGGATCTTGAGTTTGGCTAAGCAATCTAGGTAAGGGTTCTAGTGTTTCAGATCTGTTTCTTATTCGTTCAAAAGCCAAAAACTAACCGTTTGAGTGTGCTAGTGCTTAGCCGATTGCAAGGGGGGATCATCACGAAGTTTCGAGATTTGGTTAGAAACTAAATCGGCAGCAAGGTAAGGATTTTGGTTGCGTTAACCCTTCGGGATTAGACTGTTTAGCCGAATGGCCTTTTTGGCTAATGTGTTAAGTGTTGGCCGAATGTAGGAAAAGGGATCTAGTGCGTTAGATCAGAATTTTCGGGATTCAGTAATCGCGTTAGAAATCAGGTGTGTAACCCTACACTAACTTCCCGATAGTTTAATAATAATTATGTTAATCATGTGTTAGTGAAGTGACGAATAAACATGGCTAAGGGTACCATTTAATGGTACAGTGTATCCAGTCGTTACCCTTAACACTCGTAAATAATGTTTAACAACATTGATGTGAAAAGAATGTAGAATTCGTTATGATTTTGGGGTGAGGTAAATTGCATGATAAATAGCATGTTTTGTATGTTGCATGGGCATATGGGTGATTATGTTAAAGGGAAGTGATCGGTGGTTTTACCACATTATCGGTGACTATGTCACATATTATAAATCTGGTGACTCATCACATTATCAGGTGGCTATGCCACAATTATAAGGGCGATGTGCGGTTGATTGCAGCTGAACGCTTTGATGGTGTATAGCGGATGGAGGGTCGATTTAGTAATCCCCACGGTATGATTGGTAGGTACGGGTGATGTGTAGAGGATGGATATCTAGGTGGGTTTGGGTTGCATCATTGTTTATATTGGCTCGTATGTGATATGTTACGTTATGACTGTTTGGGAGTCTGTAATGGTTGTTACACACTGAGTCTGTTGACTCACCCTTCGTGGGCTAACTTTTTGCAGATGGCACTCAGTAAATGGACCGGGTCGGTAGGAACTTTGTGGTGGCCATGCACAGCTCAGTTTTATTTCGGTTTCCTTATTAAGTTTATTTTGATTTATTTTGGGTTATATTTTGATGTAATAAGGCCATTATCACTTAACTGTTTTATTTATGCATTTTAAATTTTTATTATGATACGAACAACATCAATTGTTTTAAAACCCAAACACCTACGGTTTTCAAGTTAATAATAATAAACTCTAAAATTCGGCATTTCTTTTAACTTGTAACTTTTGTAGTATGAAAATATCATTTAGCACAAAACTAAATTACAACACGATTTTAACTTGAGAACAATCCAAACCTATTTTCTTCAAAATCACCAAGATTTTCAAAATGTCATACGAGACGTAACTATGTTTTACTCAAGGAGCATGCCAGATCCGGTCAGGGCTCGTGGGCTGGGTTTGGGGTGTTTCATCAGTACTCCTTTCCATACCTAATTACTTCATGTAGTCCTTGATGATTCCAAAAGGTGTTAGTGTTGATACCGAGAGATCAGTTAGACAGTTTATTTGGGGTTGTACTGATGGTCATCCTCGAATGTCTTTAGTAGATTGGAATTCTATTTATTAATCGAGGGCTCGGAGAGGTATTAGTTTTAGACATTTGGAAGACCAAAATTCTTCTTTCCTTATGAAGATTGGCTTTAGTCTAGTGACTAGAAACAATGCACTTTGGGTCTGCATTCTTCATGCCAAATATGGTTGGAAAGACCAATTCCTAGATTCCATTAGTAGGAATCAGTGTTCTCATTTGTGGAAGGCACTTTCCAAGATTTGGCCGATTCTTCGTGAAAATCTGGCTTGGTCTATTGGAGATGGTGCTAATGCTCGATGTTGAAAAGATCATTGGATCCCAGGTATGGGCCTTTTAATTTCAAAAATTCCTTCTTATGCTAACCTTTATTTGGATTGTTGTGTTAAGGAAATGGTCAATATTGATGGTAGCTAGAACTTGGAGTTGTTCCATGTCTGGGTGAATAAAGAAGTAATCAATATAATTATTAGTATTCCTTCTCCACATCCAGACACGGGCTCAGATAGAGTGATATGGACCCGGTCAGCATCAGGAGTCTTCTTGGTTCGTAGTGCTTATTGGACTTTGAAAGAGGATTCTTGGAGCTCTTAAGAGGAATATTGGAAGATCATCTGGAAATATCTGGGTCCTCAGAGAGTAAGAGTCTTTCTTTGGCTAGCTTTCAAGCAAAGACTTCTTACTAATTCAGAACGAGTTAGACGGGGAATTAGTCACAGCAGCTCCTATGCTCTATGTGGACATGACTTTAAGGACTTGGCACATGTTCTTCGGGATTATCTTTTTGTGAAAGACGTGTGGAGGCTTGTGGTCCCTGATCAGCTAAAACAAAGGTTTTTTCTATACCTTTTCAGGATTGCCTTACTCTTAACCTTTGTTTTCATGAAAGATTACAGGATAGCCGTCTTATCTGGTCCTGTCTGTTTGGATTAATTGCTTGGCATATATGGAAGAATAGAAACTCATTTATCTTCCAACGATTTCCTGAACGGCTTTTGAGGTGGTGAAAATCTCTAGTTGCTGGGCCCAGCACTACAACGCTCGTATTGGTGACCACAATAAATATTAGAGATCTAATTTTATGATTAAATCGGAAGACACATGGGTGCATCTATCCACAGATGGGGCTGTGGCTAGAGATTCTGGCTATGTTGCAACAGGAGGCGTAGCTCGGGATCGGGATGGAAATTGGATTGTGGGATTCAATTGTTTCTTAGGAGTGTGCTCTCCATTTGAAGCTAAAGTTTGGTGCATTCTTGATGGGATCTCATTCTGCTTAGCAAGGGTTATAGACGGATCAATATCATGACAGATAACCTTGAAGTTACCCAAATCTTGACTGATATGGATTTGGAATATTCAGGGATTGCTATGCTTCGTAAAACCTAACGCATCTTGCAGTCAGAAGGAAATGGAGGATTAAGCATATTCCAAGAAATCAGAATTTGGTAGCGGATCGTCTTGCTAAACTCAGTTTGAGCTGGAAATCAAGCCTACAAGTCATTGATGAGGCTCTTAAGGATATTTTAGATTTACTCCAAGCTGATAAAATGAATGGTTACTTTATGAAATTGATGTTTTTTAATTTTCATTTCACCAAAAAAATTAATTTTAACTTTATAAATAACATTCCATAGTTAGGTACATTCAATCAAGTAACATTTAAGAAAAATTAATAGCAATAATAGGTTAGAATTATATAAAAAAGAATGTAGTATTAAATTAACGGTTTTTCAAAAAAATATCAAATCATATTCAAATAACAATGAACGAGATACAATTTTATGTTAATTGATAATGAGGTAATATCATTTTATGATGTTATTTTAAAAAAAAAATTGTAAGTTGTTTATACTATGCGAAACAAACCATCTTAAGTATGTTTTTTATTTATTCATTATTTGTTTGATATAAGTGAAAAGCATTTTGTGGATTCATTTTGAAAAGAAATTCAAAATTCAAAAATTATTTTTAACCTTTATTATTAAATGTGATCATTAATTTGATGTAAATATCTTTTGTATTATATTGTTTTAAATTTGTATATTATTTTATAGTTTTATGTATTAGTTCAAATTTTCTTTTCATTATTTTTAAAAAAATATTTTATTCTCTCAATTATTGACCTTTAGTACAAATTAAATTATTCCTCGTTTAATTAATATATTTTGAAATTATAAAAATACATTATTTAATAAATTAAAAATATATAAAATCGCGTCCACTAATTATTATATATGAAACTAAAATTATTAAAGGAATTAAGGTCATTAACAAAACAAAATCAATAAGTCATAAGTATTATGGTATCGACAATATATAAATAATATATTTTAAAAAAGAAATTACTTAGATGATTAATTAATTGAATAAATATCAATGTATGAAGATAAAAAAATACGAAGATACAAAGCCTCGATATTTAGTTATAATTTTTATAGATTAAAATATAAGTGTATTGATTTATAATTTAGTCATTTTAAAAGGGTTAAATCAGAAGCGACCTAAAATTTGCTTGGCGCTAATTGAGAAATTATTAAAATTTGAAAACAGAGTTTCAATTTTATTTACAAAAGGAGTCGCCACCGATCTTTTTTCTAGGTGTGATCGGACACCTAATAAATCCTCTTTTTAAAGAAAATTATTTTTTGAATTTTCTTAAAAGAAGGGTTGGGTTTAAGTCTGTCAAAATTCCAGAAAAATAGGGTTCGGGAGTCGGTTCTGCTGAGGAAGGTATTAGCACCTCGCGACGCCCAAAATTGGTATCTTGTTAAATGCGTTGTCTTAATTTTCAAAAATACAAGTTCAATTTGATATTTAATCGTGATCCGATTGAGACACGAGAAATTTTTTTAAAAAAAACAAGAGAATTTTAAGACTAGAAAATTTTTTTTAAAATCGAGAATTTTGAAAACCCAGAATTTTGAAAATTTTTTTAAAACCCAAAATTTTGAAAACATGAAATTTTAGAAATACTAAAACTCGAAAACACGAGAATTTTCTTGAAACAGAAATTTTTTTTGAAACACGAAATTTTTTCATAAAACACGGAAATTTTAAAACACAAGAAAATTTTTTTTTTGTTTTAAAAACATGAATTTTTGAGAATACGAAAACTTTGAAAATACGAGAATTTTTTAACACGAAATTTTTTGAAAACACGAAATTTTTTTAAAACACGAAAATTTTAAAACACAAGAATTTTTTATTAAAAAAAATGAAATTTTTGAAAACCCGCAAATTTTGAAACGCGAAAATTATTTTTTTAAAACACGAATTTTTTGAAAATACGAGAATTTTGAAAATACGAGAATTTTTGAAACACGAAATTTTGAAAATATGAAAATTTTGAAATACTGAAAATTTTTGAAAACACGAAAACTTTTAAAACATGAGAATTTTTGAAATACGAGAATTTTGAAAACACGATTTTTTTTTAAAAACACGAAAATTTTGAAAATACGACAATTTTCTAAAAACACAAAAAGTTTTGAAACTCGAAATTTTATTTTATTTTTTGTCTTTTTTTTTTTAAAGGCGTGATCGTATTTAACACGAACCGATGATATTCACCCAACATAGCGATGAAATCAACGACAAGTGTTAAACCGATTCGTTGCCTTATTTATTAAAATTATCAAGAATAAAAGTAAAAAAAAGATACAAATAAAAATGCTAAAATATCAATAATATTAAAACGAGATGTAATAAAAATATACAAATTAAATTAAAGTGAGTAAAAGAAAATTACCGAAAATCAAAAATACGGGCTTGATGGAATTATTTGTGTCTCGATTTTTTTTTTCCTCCTTTTCCCTTTTTTCTTTTTTTTTCTTTCTTTTCTTTCTTTTTTTCTTTGGCTGATGGGCTACTATTCTCTTTGCTAATGGGCCTTTTTTTTTTGGGCCTATTTCTTTCTTTTTTTTTTTGGCTTTTTCTTTTTTTTTTTTTTTTTTTTGCTTTTGTTTTTTGGGCTGTTGTGGTGGGCCTACTAGACGCGGGTCGGGCCGTGGGTCGGACGGGTCGGGTCGCGGGTCGGGTCGGGTCGACCCGACTGACTTTAATTTTTTTCCTTTTTTTTTTTTTTTTTTTTTTTCTTTTTTCTTTTTTTTTTTTTTCTTTCTTTTCTTTTCTTCTTCTTCTTCTTCTTCTTCTTCTTCTTCTCCTTTCTTCTTCTCCCCCCTAGTGCCGCCATCCTCCTCCGTCTCCTCCGATGATGCGCCTTCTCTTTCCTCTTCTCTTCTTCTTCTCTTCTCTTTCTCCTTTTTTCTTCTTTTTCTTTCTTTTTCGTGGGTTTTTTGTATGCTTGGGGTTTGATTTTGGTGGATTTCCTTCTTTTATAGTGTTTTTGTGCAGTGTGGCTAGGGGGGAAGGGAGGCCATCCTTAGGTGGTGGTAGGAAAATCGGGGGTGGGTGCGAAAATCACGATTTTTGGAGATTTTCCGATAGAAGGACCAGATTGCAAACGCAGAAATTGTTGGGGCCAAAGTGTAATTTTAAGAAAGATAAGGGTAAAATGTAATTTTGAAAAGTTTTGGGGCCAAAATGTAATTTCAAGAAAGTTTAGGGGTTAAAATGTAATTTTTTACTTTTTTATTTTTTAATTAATTTTTTAAATAAATCCATAATTAATCCGGACAAAATTTAGTGCTTATAATGCCCTCTTTGCTCATCATTTGTGAAACAGGATAGAGTAAAGACTTAAAAGCGCTTAAATTTTGTTCGATGTCCAATATTTATTCTTTATTGAAAAATAGAAATCGAAAATAGCTCGACATGTGACACTAAGCTCAACTCACTTCTGATATGAGTTGATCTTTGAAAACAAAATTGAAAATACCTCATTGCAGTGACTTGAGGCTCAACTCACCTCTGAATTAATGTGAATTGATTTTTGAAAATACCTCGAAATTGAAAAATACCTCGACGTGTGACCCGAGGCTCAACCCACCTCTCGCATTATGAGTTGATTTTTGAAAAGCGAAATTGAAAATACCACGGCGTGTGACCTGAGGCTCAACTCACCTCTCGCAATATGAGTTGATTTTTTTGAAAACGAAAATTGAAAAATACCTCGGCGTGTGACCTGAGGCTCAACTCACCTCTCGCAATATGAGTTGATTTTGAAAAACAAAAAAAAATACCTCAGCGTGTGACCTGAGGCTCAACTCACCTCTCGCAATATGAGTTGATTTTTTTGAAAAATAGAAATTGAAAAACACCTCAGCGTGTGACCTGAGGCTCAACTCACCTCTCGCAATATGAGTTGATTTTGAAAAACAGAAATTGAAAAATACCTCGGCGTGACCCGAGGCTCAACTCACCTCTCGTATTATGAGTTGATTTTTGAAAAACAAATTGAAAATACCTCAACAGTGACTGAGGCTCAACTCACCTCTCGCAATATGAGTTGATTTTTTGAAAACGAAATTGAAAAATACCTCATTGTGACTGAGGCTCAACTCACCTCTCGCAATATGAGTTGATTTTTGAAAAGCAGAATTGAAAATACCTCGGCAGTGTGACCCGAGGCTCAACTCACCTCTCGCATTATGAGTTGATTTTTGAAAATAGAAATTGAAAATACCTCAACAGTGACACGAGGCTCAACTCACCTCTCGCAATATGAGTTGATTTTGAAAACGAAAATTGAAAAATACATCAACAGTGTGACTGAGGCTCAACTCACCTCTTGCCATATGAGTTGATTTTTTGAAAAACAAAATGAAATAATTTTAAAAAGTATCAAAATTTCAAAACATATCATCCGTGGAACTCGAATGTCTTCCTTGTCCTTGGTTCGAGACAAACTATCATCAAAACCTTTTGCTTTATTGGAATACCAGATATGTCATGCATGATGTTATCATGATATGCACATGTTTGGTCTTAAATACTTTTATGCCTACATGATTATGCCATATGTCTTGGGCTTGTTTGTCAGATATCTCTTTTAAATTACGACTCTCATGATGACTGCATTCATTGCTTCGATTCTTGATTTCCCTTTCGTGTTTTGTACCCATCCTCGAGTAATCTGCGTTTCTCGTATCACCCTTTTGCCCCTTGTTGAGCTTTTGTCCTTGCTTTGAGGCTCTTGCACTTACCAAATTCTCATCCAGGTAATACTCAACATTCCTTTTGTTTAGAGTATGTCCTTTCACTATTTATCATTTAGACGAACCACATATGAGATGCATGAAAATAGGAAAATAGGTACGAAAGAAATACCTTACATTCATATTTATTCCAAAAGCAATAAGCAAAGAAAATTGACAAGGAAAAGCTCAATAAAGAAAACATTATAAAGAAAGGAAAGCGATTCAATTGTCACAAATGCTCTAGATATTCAACGCATGAACTTCTCCACATTTCTTCATCCTCGATCTCTTCGAGCACGGCTTCTTGTGTAGAAGATTTCGAGCTTCCGGATCGCTTCAAATATTGTAATCTCGCCACATGACTCCGCTCAAATCATCTTGCTCCTTTTGTCCGAACCTCCTTCATTAGGACGCCTTTCGTGTTTTCATCCTAATCTTTTATTTATCAAGACGCCTTTCGAGTTTTCATCTTGATTTTTTTATCAAGACGCCTTTTCGGGTTTTCATCTTGATCTTTTTTATCTTTTTTATTATTATTATCAAGACGCCTTTTCGGTTTTCATCTTGATCTTTTTTTTCTTTTTTTTTAAGCATAGTACTTTTCACGGATCCGAGTTCACCGGATTAGGTAACTCCTTCCCATCCATCTCGGTGACAATCAAAGCTCGCCAGAGAAAGCCTTCTTTACGACGCACGCCCTTCCCAATTTGGTGCCCATTTTCCTCGAAAGTCTTTTTGTATTGGGAGAATCTTTCAAGACGAGTTCCCCTCGCGAATTCTCTTGGCCGCACCTTCTTATCATGAGCCGTGATCATTCTCTTCGTACATCCGTCCATGATGATTGCCTTCAAGCGCTTTTTCTTCGATAAGATTTAGTTGGTCATATCGAGCTTGAACCCATTCTAATTCTTCTAGTTTCGACTCCATTAAGACTCGTAGAGAGGGGATCTCAACTTCAATGGGCAGCACAGCTTCCATTCCATAGACCAGGGAGAAAGGAGTTGCTCCCGTAGATGTCCGCACAGATGTGCGATATGCATACAAAGCGAATGGTAGCTTCTCGTGCCAATCTTTATATGTCTCGGTCATTTTCCCAATAATCCTCTTAATGTTTTTGTTAGCCGCTTCTAGTGCTTCGTTCATCTTTGGGCGATAGGGTGAGGAATTATGATGCTTTATTTGAAACTGCTCACACACTTCTTTCATCATCTTGTTGTTCAGATTTAAAGCGTTATCTGAAATAATTTTCTCAGGCAAACCGTATCGACATATGATTTCCTTTTTTAAGAACCTGCAAACTGCAGTCTTCGTCACATTAGCAAATGAAGCGGCTTCTACCCATTTTGTGAAGTAATCTATAACCACAAAATGAACCGTAGCCATTAGAAGCTTTTGGAGAAATTGGCCTATAACATCCATGCCCCACATAGAAAAAGGCCACGAAGAAGTCATGACATGAAGGGGCGAAGGGTCGCATGAATTTTATCGCCAGAATTTGACATTTGTGACACCTTCATGCGTAACTAATGCAATAGCTTTCCATCGTCACCAAGAATAATCGAGTCTCATAATCTGCTCGCCATAGTGAAACCATTGGCATGCGTCCCACAAATTCCTTCATGGACATCTTCAAGTATTTTTCCGCTTCAACAGAATCCACGCATCTCGTGAGCACTTGATCTTTTCCTCTTTGTATGTGATATCCCCATCAAGGACAAATCCCACCGCCATTCTTCCGATTGTTCTTTGTCGTTCTCATTTGCTTGCTCGGATACCTTTGATTCTTGACATATTCTAAGATATCATGGAACCACGGCCATCCATCCGCTCTCTTTTTCAATGCTAAAACAATGTGCGGGACCTCATATATACTCATTTGGAGAGGCATTATTTTCGCTTTCTCTGCTTGCTTTAAACATTGAAGCCGTGGTAGCCAAGGCATCAGCCAATTGGTTTTCTTCTCGTGGGAAGTAGTTAAAAGTCACTTCTTTGAATTCTTTGACCAACTCCGCCACGAGATCGCGATATTTGACCAATTTAGAATCTCTCACTTCCCAATCTCCACGAATTTGGTAAATCACCAACGCTGAGTCCCCATATACTTCTAAGATTTTGATGCTTCGTTCAATAGCTGCACGAAGGCCCATGATGCAAGCCTCATATTCTCGCTACATTATTGGTACAGAAAAAATTTAATCTGGCAAAGGAGTGGATAATGGTTCCTTCGGTGACACTAAGATCGCTCCAATCCCATGCCCCAATGCATTCGATGCACCATCAAAGCTCATCTTCCATGCTTTCTTTGATGACTCACACTCTTTTCTCGCAATGCATATCAAATCCTCGTCTGGGAAATCAAATCTCAAAGGCTCATATTCCTCCGTGGCTCGAGTTGCTAAGAAGTCGGCTATTGCGATCCCTTTATCGACTTTTGACTCACATATACAATGTCGTACTCGATAGTAGGATCTCGCCATCGTGCCATTCTTCCCGAAAGTGCGGTGATTCCATCATGTATTTTATTGGGTCCACTTTTGAAATTAACCACGTCGTATGATACAACATATATTGTCCGAGCCTTCGAACTACCTGCACTAAAGCACAATGTAATTTTTCAATTGACGGTACTTTGCTTCATATTCGTGAACTTCTTACGAGGTAGTAAATCGCCTTTTCTTTTCCCGACTCATCATGTTGCCCCAAAGACGCAACCCATTGAGTTTTCAAATACAATAGATATATTATTAACGGTCTTCCGGAGTTGGCGGTACTAGCATCGGAGGTTAGACAAATACTGCTTTTATCTTGTCAAAAGCCACTTGGCACTCATCGCTCCACTCTCCGGATTATGTTTTCAAGGAGTCGAAAAATTGGGTCACACTGGTTGGTAAGTTGAGCAATGAATCGAGCGATGTAGTTCAACCTCCCTAAAATCCTCGACTTCTTTTTGTGTACGCGAGGTGGTAATTCTTGTATGGCTTTTATCTTATCCGGATCAACCTCAATACCTCTCTCACTAACAATGAAGCCAAGTAATTTTCCAGGTAGCTCAAAGTACACTTGGTCGGATTAAGCTTCACTAGAACTTTCTTAGTCTTTCAACAATTTCTCGAGGTTCCCAATATGCTCTCTTTCCCCGAGATTTGGCAATCATATCATCAACATAAACTTCTATCTCTTTGTGCATCATGTCATGGAATAGCATCACCATTGCCCTCCGATATGTTGCCCCAAGATTCTTTAATCCGAACGGCATTACCTTGTAGCAAAATGTTCCCCACATCGTTACTGAAGGTAGTTTTTCCATATCCTCGAGCCATCTTTATCCGATTATAACCCAAAATCCATCCATGAAAGAAAACAATGAATGTTTTGCTGTGTTATCCACCAACGTATCGATGTGTGGCAAGGGAAAATTATCTTTAGGACTTGCTCGATTTAGATCGCGATAATCCACGCACATTCGTACCTTACCGTCTTTCTTCGGTACTGGGACTATGTTAGCTACCCATTCTGGGTATTTGGAGACTTGTAGGAAGCCAGCATCAAATTGTTTCTTGACTTCTTCTTTTATCTTTAACAGCATTTCAGGTCTCATTCGTCTTAGCTTTTGTTGAATAGGTTTGCATTCTGGTTTCAGTGGGAGTCTATGGACCACTACATCCTCGTTCAACCCTGGCATGTCTTGATACGACTATGCAAATACATCTTTATACTCACAAAGCAAAGCGATCAAATCATGTTTGGTGTTGTCTGAAATGGAGGTCCCAATCTTCACCTCTTGCCTCTTCTCTTCATTTTCCAAATTTACTGTCTCAACAGATTCTTGATGGGGTAAAATCTGTTTATCTTCTTGTTCTACCATCCTTAGTAAGTCAGGAGACGATACATAATCTTCAGCATTTTCCTCAGCTTCGAATTCTCCTAAACAAATAGCTTTCTCAAAATCGATTTCAGGACTTGAAACGGGATTGTTCATGTCGTTGGTATCTGAGCACCTGAAAGGTGAATGGAAAAGAAAACTATAGAGGAGCATCAAAGTATTGAACCAAACAAACATAATGTTATGGTATGATATGAGGTACATGTAAGGACAGGCTGTGAGAAGAAGGAATAATTATAAAGTTAACAAGAATGAAAAGACTATGACAAAATGCATCTCCATTAATGTTCATTTAAATGATAAAGAGCAAACATAAGCTCTTACAAAAGAATCCCACTATTACTTAGGGCACAAAAAAGCGAGTTAACATTGAGCATTACTCGGAGAGGACTTAGAAACTACAAGAAGATCCACAAGAAATTCAATTGTTCAAAATGAATCCAGGAGGACAAGGGCGTATCATTGAAACATCTTCAATTGCATCATCTCCTTTATCAATAACATTTATACTGACGTTCTGAAGACCCTTTTCAATCAATAACAGCGTGCTTCATGAATTTTTTTTCCTTGGGTACATCATTCTTGTAGATGTAAATGTTTTTGACAAAGGGGGATACGCTATGGGCTCTCATTCCAATTCTCGACCTGAGGCTCCTGCAAACCTCATTTCTTGATCTTTCTGCAACTGTGGATTGTATGGTTTTAGCCTCAGAGAATGATTAGAGTGATATGCACATGCAATGAATGGATGAATGAGTAAATGAAAAATGCATGTTAGTCATGAATAAATATGCAAGAATTTGGTGTTGATTTCAAGATAGCCCCATACTTAGGCATTTTATTAATTAAAAGAGTCCATTACAAAAGTTTTGCCATCTCTCGATTTATGCTTACACAAATTTCCTAGCCACATCGCCTTGTTTTTTCACTCGTTCTAGGAATTCGACATGTTTGATCCTTGTCTCGAGGAATTGATAATCGAGATCTTCGCTTCATCCGATAGTTGCACAATTTGCATAGCCTTATGTAATTTCATTAATCAAACCACTAAGATACATATCTTTTTCTTAGAGAGCTCTTTCGTAGGCACGAATATCTCTCGCTATGTCGGCCATTCTTTTCTTCTAGGGCTTTTAGGAGAGTATCCAAGTGTTGTTGATGAGCTTGCGTTGTATTTTCCAAATCTTGTATTTTCCTTCTTAGCTCTTGACGCCGATCGACTAGTCATTAATTCTGCAGACGCAGCTTTGTATTCAACATTCTTCTTCCTTAACTCTATCATAGCACGAGCGCTTTTTTTTCTTCTTCCTTCTTCGCTTTCCTCTCCGTAATTCCATCCCACCTTTGATGTTGCTTAATTCTTCCTTCCATTCCGTCGATGATTTGCCCACTTCGCTATTCTTTATGGTACCTCTCAATTTCTTATTTTCCAATGAAGATCCTTTAAGTCATTTCTCATGATCTCACTTCTTTCGGACTTTCTCGCTTCGGATTTTTCAATTTGAACATCTATCTTCACCGGTAATTTTCCTCTTGAAGAGAATTAATATCCCGTAACAGACTGGCCTTTTCACGTTCAAATTCATGTCTTACTATTTCCAATTCGGATGGCATTTCTTCTGAGAAAGGATTCCGGAAAGTATATTCCGTTGGTGAGGTTTGTTAACTATTCACTGCCTTTGTCTCCATATTTTATAATCTTGAGTGATAGTATCAGCATACTGAGCTAACTCCATTAGGTAGATTTCCTTCCAAGACTTTGCAAGATCTCGGACTTTTTCATGTAACCTTCACTGTAAAAGCAAACTCAGATCTGCTAATCCTCCGTAGTTGGTATGAACGGTCGTGAAGCAAACCGCTTTGAACCATTAATGGTACATATCCAACTCCTCCCCATAACCCGAGTAAAGGTACCCAATCTTGGCTTCCGATTTGTATAGCAAAATCAAGGACGGATCCATGGTGCTCTCCAAGTTATATCTTCTAGCGGAGGTTCTAAAAACTGAAACCCAGTCGTTGTTCAAAGGACATCCTTCGCCAATCTTTCTCAAGGTAAGCTTCCAACGGCGAATGTTTTTGAAAACATGTGGAAAGGTGTGCGCTTCACTTTCCAGAAGTGGCTCAGAATCCAAACATTGAGTAGCTGTGCACATCCGATAAAACGTCATTCCCCCTTTCTCCTTCAACAATTTAGAGATCTAAAAGTCTCAGCTAAAATAGTTGGGACGGGGTTGATTCCTTGCCTCAACTTTTCAAAGAAATCTACTACCGCAACTTCTATATGCCCAAGAACTTTTGGGAAGACAATTAATCCGTAAATAGCTAAAGCAAACAGATCCACTCTCTTCACAATATCTGGATGGTTTTGAACTAAGTCTCGCAGAGAAAACCATGGAATACAACTGACTTCGTTCTTTTTCTTTATCTGTTTTTCAGCCCATGTATCAGCCATTCCTGTCAACTTCATTAGCTTTTTCTTGAAGGTCATTGGTTTGGGCTCTTTCACATATATCTTGCTGAATTGTGCATTGTTAATGCGAAGCAAGGCGGCATACTCTTCTATGGTCGGAGTCATATCTTCCTGGTTGAAAGTAAAACATTGATAAGCTGGGTCCCAGAATTGAACCATGGCTTGAATCAACTGTTCGTCTACATTGACAGTGATTAAGTGAGCTATATCCCCGCATGATTTTTCAAAGGAAGATGCCCCTAGTGTCTGAGTCCCATTGTTTCCAGATCCTAGTCAAGTCTTCGAGGTTATTCCGACGAACATTCATGGTCACATGCTCCGGAAGATTGGAGATACATCCTTCTTTTAAACTGTCCCTTTTACTTTCTCTGAGTTTTCAAAGACCAGTCTCAAACCACGGCATTTTTCTCATCACTTGTGTAATTGACTCCTCCATCGTAAACTCGCTTTTGGCAACCAATCTCTAATCAACACCTTCCTAACAAGATGCCTATGATGCATGATGAAAAATAAAAATGAAGACAAATAACATTGGTTAGTAATTACAACAAATATAAACGGAGAAAAACTATGGAAAATCTAACAAATTAAGATATTTAATTTTGCATTTTGGTGAAACTGACCTACTCCTTTTTTTTTTTTACCCCATCATATTTACAAAATAAACTTACCCCACATGCTCATCAGATAATTTACCCTCTCTAAATTATTAAACGGACCCGATTTGCTTGCATAAAAAGTGTAAATGTAAAAGAAATAAAAGGTAAGAAGCGTTTCTCCCATGTACTTATTTTGGTAACTATTAACGGACGGAGGTTCGGCATGGCTCTAATCGGGTGGCTCATACGGTTCACTATATGTGGTTTCGGTTCTAAAAGGTACTGAATTGTCCAGACTGCATCGCCTACTAAGGCTAGTATGGAGCCTCTGCTTATCGCCCATCATAGGCTCATGAGCTCAATTCGAGGATTACATTTACTTATGCCTATGCGGAGGGACAAGTTAACTCACGAAAGCATAAGTCATATGTAACCCTAAGTATTCGCTAGCCTGCAAGTGAGGGACGAGTTAACTCACGAAAGCATAGCGTTTACTTCCACTTAAGCGGACGGAGCCCGGTAGAGAGCTCATGTTATGCAAAAATGCAAGTGCACAAGTGTGGGGAGAAACTCACAAACCTTTTCGCTTTTATTTTAAAACTAAAAACTAAAACCGTAAAAACTTAAAGTCGAAAACAAAAGATAAGACAAGTTAGAAAATATTTACAACATGATGCAAATGCATGACTTTTCAAAAACAAAATTTAAGGATCACGACTTAATATTAATTTGAACAAGAAGTTTCGAAAATTTTGACAACACGCGTTTAATTCGAGACTCGACTCTCAAAAAAAAAGGTCCCCAGTGGAGTTGCCAGCTGTAGCGACCTAAAATTTGCTTGGGCGCTAATTGAGGAAATTATTAAAAATTTGAAAACAGAGTTTCAATTTTATTTACAAAAGGGAGTCGCCACCGATCTTTTTTCTAGGTGTGATCGGACACCTAATAAATCCTCTTTTTAAAGAAAAATTATTTTTTGAATTTTCTTAAAAGAAGGGTGGGTTTAAGTCTGCACAAAATTCCAGAGAAAAATAGGGTTCGAGTCTTTACATGCGAGGGAAGGTATTAGCACCTCGCGACGCCCAAAATTGGTATCTCGTTAAACGCGTTGTCTTAATTTCCAAAATACAAGTTCAATTTGATATTTAATCGTGATCCGATTGAGACACGAGAAATTTTTTTTAAAAAAAACAAGAGAATTTTAAGACTCGAGAAAATTTTTTTAAAACCTGAGAATTTTTGAAAACCCGAGAATTTTTGAAATTTTTTTTAAAACCCGAAAATTTTGAAAACACGAAATTTTGGAAATACGAAAACTCTGAAAACACGAGAATTTTCTTGAAACAGGAAATTTTTTTTTGAAAACACGAAATTTTTTTTATAAAAACACGGAAATTTTAAAACACAAGAAATTTTTTTTTTGTTTTAAAAACATGAATTTTTTGAGAATACGAAAACTTTGAAAATACGAGAATTTTTTTTAACACGAAATTTTTTTGAAAACACGAAATTTTTTAAAAACACGGAAATTTTAAAACACAAGAATTTTTTATTAAAAAAATATGAAATTTTGAAAACCCGCAAATTTTGAAACGCTAAAATTATTTTTTTAAAACACGAATTTTTGAAAATACGAGAATTTTGAAAATACGAGAATTTTGAAACACGAAATTTTGAAAATATGAAAATTTTGAAATACTGAAAATTTTGAAAACACGAAAACTTTTAAAACATGAGAATTTTTAAAATACGAGAATTTTGAAAACACGATTTTTTTTAAAACACGAAAATTTTGAAAATATGACAATTTTCTAAAAACACAAAAAGTTTTAAAACTCAAATTTTATTTTATTTTTTGTCTTTTTTTATTTTTAAAAGGCGTGATCGTATTTAACACGAACCGATGATATTCACCCAACATAGCGATGAAATCAACGACAAGTGTTAAATCGATTCGTTCTTTATTTATTAAAAATTATCAAGAATAAAAGTAAAAAAAGATACAAATAAAAATGCTAAAAATATCAATAATATTAAAACGAGATGTAATAAAAAATATACAAATTAAATTAAAAGTGAGTAAAAAGGAAATTACCGAAAATCAAAAATACGGGCTTGATGGAATGATTTGCGCGTCTCGATTTTTTTTTCCTCCTTTTCCCTTTTTTTTTTTTTTTTCTTTCTTTTCTTTCTTTTTTTCTTTGGCTGATGGGCTACTATTCTCTTTGCTAATGGGCCTTTTTTTTTGGGCCTATTTCTTTCTTTTTTTTTTTGTTTCTTCTTTTTTTTTTTTTTTGTTTTTTGGGCTGCTGTGGTGGGCCTACTGGACGCGGGTCGGGCCGTGGGTCGGACGGGTCGGGTCGCGGGTCGGGTCGGGTCGACCCGACTGACTTTAATTTTTTTTACTTTTTTCCTTTTTTTTTCTTTCCTTTTTCTTTCTTTTTCTTTTTTTTTTTTTCTTTTTCTTTTTCTTCTTCTTTCTTCTTCTTCTCCTTTCTTCTTCTCCTCCACCTAGCGCCACTCCCACTCCTCCGCCTCCTCCGATGATGCGCCTTCTCTTTCCCTCTTCTTCTTCTTCTTCTCTTCTCTTTCTCCTTTTTCTTCTTTTTTTTCTTTTTCGTAGGTTTTTTGTATGCTTGGGGTTTGATTTTGGTGGATTTCCTTCTTTTATAGTGTTTTTGTGCAGGTAGCAGGTGGCTAGGGGAAGGAAGGCCATCCCTTATGTGGTGGCCGGAAAATCGGGGTGGGTGCTAAATCCATGGATTTTTGGAGATTTTCTGATGAAGGACCAGATTGCAAATGCAGTAAAATTGTTAGCCAAAGTGTAATTTTAAGAAAGATAGGGGTAAAATGTAATTCTGAAAAGTTTTGGGGCTAAAATGTAATTTCAAGAAAGTTTAGGGGTTAAAATGTAATTTTTTAATTTTTATTTTATTTTTTAATTAATTTTTTAAAATAAATTCATAATTAATCCGGACAAAATTTAGTGCTTACATAAACAATTTATTTTTATTTTAGAGGGTTAAAGTGTAACTTTATTATATTAATTTATAAGGGATTGAATTGAAAATGTTTTATTTTGGGAGAGCAAAGTGTAATTATAGTATATATTAATTTATAATTTCTCTAATTATTATAGGACTTTATTTGTTTTAAGTGGATGGAAGTGAATTATTTTTGGTTATTTTCTTAATAATGTGATTTACTATCATGCACCGATGCCCAAAGGTGAAGACACTGCCACTGATGAAGATTAGAATATATTTAAGATGAAAGTTAATATCTTAAAAATGGGATTTGGTGTTAGAATAACAGTGGCAGAGATGAAGATTAGAATAGGAGAAACTTTTATTGAAAAATTCTCAAAGGACGATGCTGCCTTTTCAATTGGTATTGATGCAAAGCAATAAATTAGGTATTATGGGATTTTTGTAAGCACAATATTTCATCAATAAATGGTCCTTCATCTGAAACTTCATTAACACAAAAAGTAAAAAGTAAAATAAAATAAAATGGTGGGATGCAGTCCGAAAGAGACCATAAACAGGAAATTGACGTCAGTGTTGGCATCAATATGATTAAAGTTTTAATATAGTTTTGAAGTTTGCTATTAGGCAGTTGGCATCAGTAAAGGAGCATCTCCAGTCCCCAAGTAAAAGTTGGTGGACTGGGAAGAATAAGAATAAAGGAACTACCTTACAGTTTTATTTATAATTTAACTATGGGAATTTCCATTATTGTGAGATTTCATTAGATATTGAAAGCGATTAAAGATGTTCTTATTGTCCAGTACAGCTGCTTTCCAGATATTACCTTCACCGTGGACATAAATAACATCAAGCATTCATCCTAACTCACTGCAAACCCAAATGTCAGAATTCATTTTTAATTTTTATTTTCCATTAAACCCTGTAGGTGGGACAATATAAAGTAGCAGCCGCCTAGACTGAACCACTCTATGCAACACTAGCCATGCACAAAAGGACTGAACAAAGATGCCGGTTATAAAATTAGCACGCTCACTGCCATCCATGCATTGGAAAACACATTATAGCTTGGTCCTTTCACTACTAACTAGAAGCTGCCGCCCATGCTCAAGCTCAATAAAAGTACAATGCCTAATGCAACCTTGGATATTTGTTGAAATAAATATAATACATGCAGTATAATCATTGTACTATGGTATAGGCTTTGGATAATTGTTGAATCAATGAAATATAATTACTCAACTTATCATATTTGATAATAGTAAACTTCTGATTTGATTTTAAATTCATAAGACAGCTCAAAAAAAGAAAATATCTCAAAAAAGAAATATTTTTTTTTAAAGATGATTGTAAATTCATAAATATTGGGTGTGTGTTTGAGAAAAATGTAATTAATTGACTTGTTATGAGAGCGTTTCTTAAATTATTATGTAAAAAGTCATAAGAATTCTCACGGTGATAATGGTGAATGTGATCATTAAATTTTAAATCATAGCAATTCTCATAGTGATTATGGTGTATGACCAAGATAAGATCCATCCCCTTACATAATGGGAACGATCTTGGGCCATTAATAGAGTGAGACTAGAAATGCATGGATGTGCTCAAATAAGACATTATAAGATATTGAGTTCATATGTATATATTGGTCTACTCAAGATTATGAAAATAAAAGTTAGAACTATACAAGATATCTTGGTCTACTTGATGCAATACATTTAAAAGGCTCCATGATAGAATAGCTTTACTTTGAGATTAACTCTTAAAGAGATCTTATCCTTATCTTGACAGCAAGCTTTGGAAGAGTCCTAATTCAAGCATGATTTTTGGAGATAATTTATTCAAAATACTTAAATATAATTTATTCAAAAAGACTTGGAGATAAAACTTCAATATAAAGCTTTTGAAATTAAATTAATTTTATCCCATTTTACATGGAATTAATTCGAGATTGTTTAGAGCCTTTATATTTATGGATGGTTTGTGAGATGTAATTTAATGTACTTAGAAAGAACTTATATGTTCATAGTAAGGAACTTTTATTTAATGCATTTTATTATTTATTCACCTTTGAGTGATTAGTTAACAATCTTTAGTAAGAAACGTTGTTTGGGGGAGAATTTATACTAAATGTACTAAGGTGAGGCCACAATTATTTGAGGACTAGGGTAGATTGGGCATGACACATTGTTTGTACCATAAGTTTAGTAGTGAATACCTTCTTTAGGTAAGGCCATGTAGATGTAGGTGATGCATCAAACTGCTTTACCAATTTGTTTGTGTTCATTTCAATAGTTTTTGTTTTGTTTGTATTGTTGTTGCAATACTTTTACCAAAGTTTGTAGCCACATTGTGTACCACAACCCATACTACAACATGGCTAAATTTCTTTCAACTGGTATTAGAGCATCCCACCTAACGTAATTGGTTAGATTTTTGGTCTAGCAATCAACAATGGAGTCTATCAAGGAAGATAGTTTAAATATATGTCCACCACTCTTAGATGGATCCATTTATATTTACTAGAAAGCTTGAATGGGAGCTTTTATCAAATTAAATGAAAAAGCATGGAAAGCTATGTTGAATGGTGATGAGTTCTCATCATATGTAATTGTACTCTTTTCACTTAGATTTATGTGAGTTTTAAAGTAAAATATTGCATATTATTACAAAATTAAGGTAGATTTCACGCATAGCATCATATTTACATTTTATGTTATTTTTATTTGTTTTTAGTTAATTTTTAGCTATTCTGAGTAATAAATATTTTAATAAGTGTTTTGACTTGAATTAGGCTCAAATTAGAATGAGAAGCGAGTTCGAATATGAGTGGAAGAAATACAGAGACCAAAAAAGAAGAAAAGACTCAACATTATTTTTTTTGTTAAGTTTTTAATTTTCTTTCATAGCAATTGTAGTTGTCATAAGAATAAGCTAAGGGAGAGTTAAACATTGAGAGTGTTTGCTTAACCTCAGCGATCTAGTTGAGTAGCTAGTTGTAAGATTATTGTAATTATAGAATAATTAACTTGTATAGATTAGGAAATGATTAAATTACTCCTAGATTGTTAAACTGTTATTACCTATATATAGGTGTTGTATCACAATTGTAAGGATATAAACAATAATATTCTTTTTTATTTCCCATCTAGTTTATATTCCATAAATATTTTATTAATAAAACACTAGCTCGACTTCTATATATGGTGGGCCAAGGGATGAGTTTTAACCTTCGAGACTTTATTTTTAAGTAAGTGATAAAACATGTCGAGTCTGTGTTGAACCATAAGTTCCTTGTTTTCCTCTCTTGTTTACCAAATTTTGATGCTTGAAAAGAATATAAAAGTGAAGAATGATATTCTATCGATTGGGGTTTCGAAGCACAAAATCTCCAACAAACTATTTAAACCAAGTCGAGTGAATGACTTGGTGCCAAGAGAGCTCATTCCACGCTCTGTTGCAACAAGAGTAGCTAGTTGAACTTAAAGTGATATCACGTCTCAAAAGGCAAGAGTAATGGTCATTCTCAGAAACGAATTTGACAACATTAGCTTAGAGGTTCAACAACTCCACGCACAAAAGGCTTGCCTCACGGAGCTACTTCAAGACTTGGAGCATTCGACATGGTGAAAGGAGGAGGTTTGACATTTTGTCAAAAAGGGGGAAAGAGAGTGGTTCATGATGATGGTTGGTGGCTACTGGTGTGTTTGAATGTTGTTATTGTTGATGGATAAAGATTGGATGATTTTTTTTAACTTTATAGTGTATGGAAATTGTTGGATACTGAAACTTTTAGATTTGTTCTAATACCTGACATTGTTGCGTTGAAACTCTATTGTGCATATTCATAAGAGGAGCTATGAAAAAGCTTTTTTATTGCTTTATTTGTATCATGCTACATTCTTTTGGATATGATGCATATGTGTAGAGAGAGTTTTCACCACTTAGTTTTGTCAAAATTCCCAGTGTGAGATTATTGGGGAAGTTGTTGCTCGTTCCATGTACTGTTATAACAAATTTACTTCTCTGTTTGGGTCATCGTTTTGGGTCCTATACATGTTTCACTTGGGCTGAGTTTGATCCTTTTGATTATGGCATGTTTGACAAAACAGTAGCATAGGTCGACTAGAGTTCTTAGTCTCTCAGTCAACTTCTTTGAGGTGGTATGATAAGCATGGAAGTCTTATTATCTCTTGATGATTAAGGTGTTACTCTTTAGAGATAGAGGAGATTTTTTTTTTTTTTTTTTGCTCTTTGAACCTATAAATATGTGTCATTTTCCCTTAGAATTTATCAAGTTTTACAAGCTGAGTTCCACCGAAAGTGTACGTTTCTTGTGTTTCGATTAGCTTGGTTGTTTTTTTATGTTTTGATTGTTTGCTTAGTTGACTAAGATATTTGTTATCCTTAGTCGAATCACTATTGAGTGATCTTTATGAGTTGTGGAATTGTGAGTTTTTTTATCGTGGTTGCATATACTTGCTTAGAGAAGAAGTTGTGGGCTTTAGGCGATAAGGGAGAAGTGTACTTTTGAATCATTTGGTGATTGAATAAAATATCTATATGGAGTGAGACTCTGCATACGTAGGACCATTGTGTCTAAATTACATAATCAAAGATTGGTTGTGTTGATTCATTTCTACTCTTGCTTCTTTTGTGCTATCATCTTTGCTCTAACTATTGTTACGACGAACATTTCGCAAAGTTGCTTGATCATATTTGCAGGCTAATTTTTTTTTTTCAAAAAGTGATATGAACAAAATATGTTTAACTCGATATATTAGAAATTGTAAGAATAGTTGGCAAAATATGTTTAACTCAAGATATTACAAATTGTAAGAATAGTTGGCATGTCTATTGCTCTTGTGTTCGGTTCAAGTTACCCCATCAGTATAATAAATTTTGTAAATATTGAGGGTTAAATTTGTTGAAGTTTTTACATTTATGATCAAATTGATAGAATGTGTAAACATTTAAGGGCTAAATTTGTTATTAAACCAATCAAAAAGCCCACATAAGCATTGCTGTCAAATTTGAAACAGCTATTAACATTCAGTGACCAAAAATTTTGATTTCGAATAGTTTAGTAACAATATAAAAAAATTTAAAATTCAATGACTAAAATAGAACACGGACAATAGTTTAGTGACCATTTTTGTACTCTTCTGATATTTTGGATAATTTTTTATTAATTATATATATCTTGAAAGTTTTTAGATTTTGTAGATTTAATATAAACCTTTTAACTTTTATGTTTTTCTAGATTTATATATAAATATTTTTAAAATTTCTAGAATCATGGTCCAATTAACATAATGAGTAAATGTTAAAGCTAAACTTGTATTAAATCAACTAAAATGCTACCACGTTATTCATAATATGCATGGATTAAATTAATGGTTGAGTAACTAAAAAACACAATCCTAAATAATTGAATGACTCAATTATAACCTTTTTTAAATTAAGCAATCAGATATGTAATTTACCCTTTTGAGTACAATGAACTTAAAAGACCCCTAACTTGATACCGAATCAGATCAATTGGGGTTAACTTTTCATAAGAAAGAAAAGTTGATAGGGTCAAATTGTCTAAATTTCAGTGGTAGGGGGAAATTTTAATGTTGTCATAGGGTTGGGTAGCAGTTTCCATAAAAAGGGAAGCAAAATATCACGAGAATACGGCAAAGGTGCGGCACAACAAAGATGTTGCTATCGTACATCCACACATCGTACCTTAATCAACAAACCTTGCAGCTGTTGCCACATCAATTCTTACTACTACTAGACGTACCATTGTTTTAGTGCTCCCCCCAGTCTCTCCAATACATAGAGAGAGAGAGAGAGAGAGAAGAAAAGAAAAGAAAAACAAAAGCTCCTCCAAAAGCAGCAGCAAAACGTAGGCCATCCTTGGTAGAATATTTAACATTTTGTATGGGGAGTGACATTCCTTCTGCCAACAAAACAAACCCCATTACAACCCCCAAGAATAGGTTCTCATATGACTCAACCCCGAAAGCCAAATAAAAGCAAACACACCCACACACACAAAATAAAATAAAATAAAGCAAAAGCAAACCTGAGTCAGCTACCTCGCACAAAAGCAAATAGACAATAAAAACAAAGCAGTATCCCATAAAAAGCTAAGAGAACAACATCCCCATTACCAAAACCCACTCCCTTTGTCAGTTTCTCTTCACAATATGTCTTCTATTTTATCATTTCCCTTGCCCAAAAACCCTTTACTCTCATCTTCATCTTCTTCTTCATCTTTTCATATCCTTTCTTGAATGCGGGGCTAATTTCGATGGTGGTTAGCTTCTTAGCTTTCAATGCCTCACCTTCCCAATCTGTTGTATAGAGCACTGCATACAGAATAGACGCAACACATGCGACTTGTGCAGACAGCAGTCCAAACCATAACCCAGAGAACCCCACATTTAGGAGAAAGGCTAGGCCCACTGCCACTGGGGTGCCCACAAAGTAAAATGAGCCGAGGTTTATGCGGGCACCGACCGCCGGCCTTGCCGTGCCACGTAGGATGCCACACCCGGTTGTTTGGGGGCAATTACCTAGCTCACACAGCCCGATAATTGGCAGGACTGTTGCAACCAAAGGTTTGACCAGATCATCCTTGGTGAACAAACCAGCCCATTTTTCCCTAAGGATCACGGTCCATGCCACATTGATTATGCCAATCACAAAGGCACATCCCAATGCCACCATGGCTGCTAGCTTGGCTTTATATGGCTTACCGGCTCCAAGCTCATTCCCTACCTGCATTTTTTCCCCAATAAGATGCGTAAGGGATAAAATATAATAATAATAATAATAATAAAGAAAGAGAAAAAGGGGCATTTGGCTCATTTTTGTTGGTTATGTCGTTTCGTCACACAAGAATTGAATGCGGGCTTCGATGACAAAGTAAACAACTTCTTGCTTGTCTTTTACTAATTCTGGCCAATCACATTACATGTATGAGTATGATCCATACACAAGAAGTCCTTTAAAAGATGATGCAATCACCAACACATCCAATTGGGATCCCATGATCATTTTTACATAAACCGTTGTTCATTTAAAAAAAAAAAGGTTAATGGGCTTTTTGTGTCATATATCATAAAATCATTCCATTAGTGGTGTTGGGTTGTTAAAATATGAATGAATAATGGGATCGAGAGAGTGGAACTTACACGGGCGGAGACACAGCCAGCAAGAGCCATGGGGACAGTATACATCATGCTGGTGGTCTGAATCAGGATCCCAGTAGCAGCCACAGCGAGTGTTGGGTTCGACAGATAACCAGCCATCAAAGTCACTATCTCATACCACCACCATTCCAAGCAAATCCCAAGACAACTAGGCACTGCCAATCTCAAAAGTGGGATCACCCCACCACACACTCCCCCAATCCCAGCCGTCCATCTCATCTCGCACCGTCCGCTAACCCATACGTACCCCACCATCAGCACCACCATGTTCATGTTTGTAACCACGGACGCCATTGCCACACCTGGTACTCCTAGCCCCATTATCATCACCAGCACATAGTTAAGCGGCAAGTGGAACATCACAGCAACCAAAGAGCACCACATCATAGGCTTTGTCACCCGCTGTGACCTTAAGTAAACCCTCAATGGCTGTAACAAAGTGTTTGTTAAAAGATCCGGCAAAGAATACATACAGTAAGTTGCTGCCATTGCTGTGATATCTTTGTCTTGTCCCATGAACACCATAATGTTGTCAAGATTCACCCATAACAAGCTGATTGGTATGGTTGCAAGAAATAGGATTATGATCATGCGTTGGAGAGAGAGTGATAGCAACTCCCAGTTCTTGCTCCCATAGGCTTGGCTACACACAGGTTCAAGGCCTGAGGCAAGACCAACAAGCACAGAGTAACCAGTGATGTTGGTGAATCCAATGGAGAGAGCTCCACCGGCTAGCTCAAGGCTGCCTAGTCTGCCTAAGAACAGAACCGAAACCACTGCTCTTACAAAGACCAGCCAGTTCATGGCTGTTATAGGCAAAGCCATGCTCCATAGCTCTTTAACCTCTTCAACAACCTACAACATAAAAAAAACCTTATGTCAGTATGGAGTAAGAAATCAATAAATGTAAGATCAATATTTATATCCCTTTCCAAGGGCTGACCTCGGAAGCAGAGGGGAATTTGTGGGAAGAGAAATCTGCGTCATTTGCCATGAGTATCACCAAAAAGAAAATGGTTACAAAAGATTTCTAAGATGGCATGAAATATCCAAGGGAATAATATCATCAAACAGGAAAATTCATAACCAGCCCAAGTTTCTATTTTTCAATCAAGTTGTGAGACAAGGACAGATATGGCGTTGTATACCCCCAAGTCCCTATTTTCAATGCGTCTTATGTTTTTTTTCCCCACAACTTTATGATCAAGAACTTAAAGAAAAAGGCAAAAAATCAAATAAAAAGCTGAGAAGAACAAACTTCAATTTGGGTTGGGTCTTTCCTGTAGAAATCTCAAAAGGGAAATAAGAGAAGAAAAGGATAGGAAGCATTAAATAGAAAAAGAAGAGGAAGGGGTTGTGAGAGATGTTAGGGGTGCAACGTTTTAAGAGTAAAAAGGGAAAGAAAGGGAAGAGTTATGGTTAGGAGTAAGGGGGGGTTTGTTGCTTAGTTGTAGCTAAAAAATATTAATGAGACATGTATATATAGTAGTGATGCAAGTTTTAGAGCAGGAGGGAAAGAAACGGAAAAATGGAAAAGGAAGGGACTTGGGTGATGGCGGCTAGGTAGAGAGAGAGAAATGGAAAAGGTTGATTCAGGGTGAGAAAAGAGAAAGCGACCGAGGCAGAGAGAGTTCTTTACTTTAAGCCCTCACTCACTCCTCTCTTCTTAAGCCTTTTCATTATTCATTATGACTGCGGATGTGTCTGCCGCCGCTGCAACCATATATCAATTGTTTTGGGGCGTTTAACTGTAAATGAGGAGAGAGCGTGTTTGTGTGAGTTAGAGACGGGGGAATTTGGAAATGCTCCTTCACTTCCATTTCCTAAACGCTTTATCTTTCCCTTCTTAATTAGGGGAAGGGTAAAACACATTAAACTTAAATTTCTAAAAAAGTTTTTCGCCTTTGATTATATTTTATTTCTCCAATTGATTCGCTTTACTGTTTAGAAATTTAACAATTATTTTTATTTTTATTTTTAAAGGTTAGTTCGAAATTGAAAATATTAAATTTACTTTGAATCACTCAACTCAAATTTTATATATCTATTTATTATAATCATTTTTAATTTATTTTAACAATTGACATTTTTATTTATTATAATTATTTTAATATAATATTTTCGAGTTTCATAATTAAACATATATTTTATTTATATCTTAATATTAAATTTACATTGTTTTTATTTATTTTTAAAAATAATTAACTCGTGCAAAGGAATCGACTTATAGAACAAAATGCAAAAGAATAAAGTGGTGCATTTTTTATATTTTTAATTTCTATAATTATTCATTATTCTCATTGTTTGTAATTGAAAATGAAAGTTACAAGTAGTTTTTATTATCAATGAGATTAGGTTTTTCACTTTTTTTTTTATCGATGTAATTTCTAGGATTTAGTTTCAAAATTAATATAAAATGTCATTTACGTTTCAATATTATATATGATAATTAGATTTTTAAGATTTCTTTTCTGGTAAGATTAACAACTCAAAGATTCCTCATTTTACTTGCAAATATCTATTTTTCCGTGATTAATCAATAAATCGAGTAATTTTTTTTATATTCTATTCAATATGTCATTTTACATTATAAATATTGTAAATCCTATTCGCTTGTTTACAACGCCTTAAAATTTCAAGTAAACCAACAAAGTGTGAATACAACACCTCATAGTTCAAGACTTCACCACCTCAAGCCCTCATTTCACCACTACCTACATCACTCACTACCTAAATCCCACTGTCCTCACTCATCTTCACTACTAACCACTTCACCACCTCATCGTCTAAGATCACCATCAACGATACTAGAAACATAACATGATAAAAATCCAACAACCAAATAAAAAAGGAAGAAGCAAGCCCCAAGTGTGAACTGCAAAAATGAGAAAGGGAAAATATCAAAAAATAAAAAATAAAACAAGGGGGAAAAAAATGACTTATCTCATGTGTTCAATGCCAGTGGCCAGATAAGATGTTGGTTTAGTTGGCAGCTTGGCATTGTGTTATCATCGAAGGAAATAAAGGCTATGGTTTTGACCGTGAGTGGCAGTTGAGAGATGAGAAGTTGAGTTTTTGAAAAAAAAAAGAAAGTTGTACTGTAATGTCCCTTACTCGATTTGGTCGTTAGACTCAAGCTATAGAATATTACAACTATTAACAGAACAATTCACAAACTTTTCTAGCTTTATATTCAATAAATCAACAAAATAATTCATAAGTCAAGTTTAGCATGATTCACAACCAAATATACACAATTCAGATTTAAAATCAAAATAATCATTTCATAATCCATACAAAATAAGATTTACAAACTAATACAAGTCCTAGTCAAGCTTACGAAAGCTCTTAAATCAACTCTAGAACAAATTAGGACTTAATTGAAAACTTAGCAAAAAGTAAGGAAAATCTGCAAACAGAAGTCATACGGCCGTGTGGCCAGGCCGTGTAACAAACTGAGGTCACGTGGACTTAAATGTAAAATCTTTCAATCATTCACACGGCCGTGTAGTCAGACCGTGTATCCTTTTTACTAGCTACCATATATATACATATATACAAGAACAACTATACCAAAGCATATTCATCAACTTGCACAAGTTCAACCAACCCTTCCAAAATAACCTTTAAGGCCTTCCATAACCAATTTGACCCATTCAAAAACATGTATATTCCAAGCCAAAACATAGATGCCAATACTCAATTAAATATACAACCAATATGTCACATTTGACACCATCCAATCAATAAGCATAATCTAACACAAGTCATACCATAATTCATACTCTTATCTTGTCATAAGCAAGATTGTATGCAACTCAACCTCAAGGCTTTACCATTTGTATATACAAATAACCATTCATTATTTCATCAAGTTACCAAATGCATATACTCGTATATCTAAAGTTCAACAATGCCAAAACACAACACATTTATTGCATTATTACTATTTGACCAACCTCTGTCCATGCCACATATAACCAAGCTCGAAGCATTCAAAAGTCTACTAAAATCGAGAGATGATAAGTGTATGCGTGTTGCTGATCCGATCGACATTTTTGAACATCCAAAATCTACAGAGAAGTAACATTGGTTCTTGGTAAGCTCATACAAAATAACAATATAATTACCTTTATTACTTATTATATAATCTATTATGCAACACAAATTCCCTATCAAAGCATGGCAAAACAATATCAAATAGGTGAGACTTTGTATCAAAAATCATATTTTCAATCTCAATAAGCAATATATCAAGCTCAACCCAAATATACATTTTGTATCTATTTCACGACTATCTTTTTCCAGCATCAATATCATTGTTTCCACATTTCATTTGTATCTTTTACCAACATCAATTTCATATATTTACATGTCCATCTTTTATTTCTATCCAATGAAACATCGTAAAAGAACTTAATATACAGGTGAAAATAATAGTGTTGGGTTACTGTTTAGGTTAAACCTACACGATAAATATCAATTGCTTATCCGAGCTAATCATGAACAACAGTGTCTGATTACTCGTTTGAGTTAAACCTACACAACAAGTATCAAGTGCTCGTTCGAGATAATTATAAAATAATAGTGCCTATTTACCTATTCGGGTTAAACATACACAACATATAGCTTGATTAGGGCTTAATATACATGTATCCTCGAGTCCGCAACAAATGCTAGAGCTCGGCACCATTAGGCATCAACCCATAACCTCATATATGAGACTTTTATTGAGTTCATCGGAGGGAAGTTGTGCAGTTTATTTGCACCATTGAGTGGTTTATCCACACCGTTTGAGCAGCTTTTATCCACACTGTTTGAGTGTTTTAACCACACTGTATTAGTAGTTCAATATACAAACATGTTGTGCATCCACAACCTTTTGGCAGCTTGTCTGCAAAAACTTTTTAAAACCCGATGGTTCACCTCCTTTTTATTACTAGTGGTTTATCCAGAACGAGTGATTCGTCCACAACGATGAGTGGTTTTATCCACAACATGGTGTAAATGTAAAAGAGTTTTGGGGAACTCCTTGTAACACCCCTAACCCAAAAATCGTCACCGGAATAGGGTTAAGAGGCATTACCGAACAATAGGATCATTTCACATCACATTCACGACACAAAGTCAATCATCATCAAACACATTTGAATACAATCATAGAGTCCCTTAAATGAGTCATCAAGACCCTAAGCATGCCTATAAACTGAGTCGGGACTAAACCAAAACACATAAGTAATTTCATGAAAATTTGGAACTTTTCTAAAATATGGGGACACACGGTAGTAGGGTAGGCCGTGCCTCACCCATGACTACTTGACACTCCAGTATGTCCTCCCGGTGGTAGTATATCGCCAAAATCAACACGGTCACCAAGCACGCCTGCAAAGCTAAGGCCGTACTACAAGATCACATATCGCCATTTCTCACACGGCCATCAAGCACACCCGTGTCGAGGCCGTGTGCAATTTAAGCCACATTCTGCTAATTTACCCATGGTCTTAGGCACGCCCGTGTGCCTCAACCGTGTGACATTATAGGCCATTTTACAAGGCCAATATGCCACCCACTTAGGATCTTCCTACGAGCAATATATATATCAACACATACCTTGCATATATGGCAACCAAAACATACCAAATTGACCATTCAATTTATACACTCAATACCAATTCCAACCATGATGATTCCCAAGAAATAAACTCATATCTTTACAAGCATAATTTATTCAATAGCTCACTCAAAACTTGGCCATTTCATAAGCTTCCACCTTACCAAGATATGCATTATATATCACATTCATTCAAGCATATTACCAAATTAAACTTGCCAAAACACATGGCTAAGTTCACTTCCAAAAACATATACACATATCTAGCCTATACATGCCATATTTAGCTATATACGTTTCTAAAAGGGTACCAAAATAAGTTTTTGTAGTGTGATGACGATCCTTGACAATCCCGAGCCTTCAGTAGCTTCGACGACCTATAACACAGAGGAAAACACACACACAGAGTAAGCTTTCCGAAAGCTTAGTAAGTCATATACAAATAAACTTGGCATAAAAAAACATATATGCAATTTGATACATTTGCACATCTAATTCACTTAACAATTTATCATGTATATGCTTGATTCATACTTATGACTACATTTGTCACATTTATCCATTCAAAACTCATTTGAAACACATAGTTCATTCATAATCTTCCTTGCATCTCATTCACATTATCCTAGTCAAACATATTTTCTTCAAATCAAAGTCATATACATACTTACCATTCATGCATACTTAATGCACATTCAATGTACCTGAATCAAATATTCATTCACTTAATTGATCATAGCTCGGATATACCATTCGTATTGCAGACTTGCCCGTTGAACCCTTAGGAACCTAGTAGGATACTCAGAAAACACGGAATAGTGGTACAATGCCAACGTCCCAGACGAGGTCTTACATGCACTCGTATATCGATGCCACTGTCCCAGACAGGGTCTTACACAATTCAATACGATGTCGATGTCCCAAACATGGTCTTACACGTACAAATCATAACGATGCCAACGTCCCAGACGTGGTTTTACATGTAAAACTCATATCGATGTCAACGTCCCAGACGTAGTTTTACACGTAAAACTCATATCGATGCCAACATCCTAGAAGTGGTCTTACACGAGTCTTAAAATCAACGACAACGTCCCAGACGTGGTTTTATATGATAAAACAGAACAGACACCTATGTCATGCCATAGCTAATCCTATCTATTCCTAGGTTCGAACGGGACTTCTCAGACTTAATCATTATAACAGACTCATCTCGGAATTCCTACGCATACCCTCTCAATAGCATTTGTTATCAACAATAGTCATATAATTAAATATAGTATCATACAAGTACGTTTATTTGCATAGTGACTTACCTCAGATTCGGTTTATCTGAATGAAAACGGCTACTCGTTAACTTTCGCTTTCCCGCGATCTAAGTCCGTTTTCCTCTGTTCTTGATCTAAACATATTCAGAATTAATCCTTTTATTCACTATTTCATTCAATTCAATCCATACACACATATTTTTGGGGCAATTTATAATTTAGCCCTCATAATTGCACATTTTATCGATTTAGTACATTTTACTCAAAACATCAAATATACACAATTTGTTCACACATATGCATAGCCGAACCTCCCTAGGGACTATATAAGTCCAAATATTTCATAAAATTTACAAATTAGTCCTCCAAAATAATATTTTCACATTTTAGCCCTATTTAGCTAAATTCATCAAAACTTCAAGAACAAAACATGTTCATCTAACACCTAACTATCTTTTAACACCTTAAAACATCACAAAACTCAACATATCATCAATGGCATTTCTCATGAACAACATCAATTCATCAAATTGAAACATGGGTTTGATAGCATTCGAAGCAACGATTACGAAAACGTATAAATTATCAAAAACCGAAGTCAAAACTTACCTTAATCTTGCTTAAAGCTAGCCGAAACATCCAAAGCTCAAAACCCTTTCTTTTGTTTCTAATTTCGGTGGAACAAGATGATGACAATGGCCATTATCATGTTTTTGTTTTATCAATTTAAACATAATTATCTATTTACAAAACTAACCTTTAATAAAACATATAAATAACATATAAACCAAGGTCATTATAGACCATATGCCATCCACTATCCAAAACATGGGTTTATTTGCCACATAAGGCCTCCCTCTTACAAAGACACATCAAATAGATACCTTATCAAAGAGCATGCTAATATTAAACTTTATGCGATTTAGTCCTTTTGTCAAATTAAACACACGATTTAACAAATCAACTTACTTAAAATTTACCACATACTTAGTCACATATCAACGGCACAGGAATATAATATTAAAATATTATACGGACTCAGATTTGTGGTCCCGAAACCACTGTTCCGACTAGGGTATAAATCGGACTGTTACACTCCTACTGTGGTGTGTAGCGGTGGGGTAGGACCCTTTTTTGATAAATTGAAATTGCATTGCATTTGTAAGCATTTGCATGATTGTGAATACCGAGAAGTTATGATAATGAGTTGATCTGAAACACCGAAGTTCCAAGTTTGCTATTCAATTTGTGTTTATCCTTTGAGTTGATATTCTGTATGTTTTGTCTACTGTTTGCACTGATTTTCTTGTAATAGAACTTAAACTGAACTTCATAGCCCACTCCTATTTTAATTCCATATTTAAAAATAACCTACCAGGTTAGAGCACAGACTCGGCATACGGAGGGCTCAGTTTGAATCTGTTTTTCTGTATAAATATTTTTAATTTATTATTTGACAATTTAATTATTCAAAGATTGTATGAATTTATTTTTGAATTGTGGCATGGCACTTGAGTTTTGGTTTTTAATTAGCATGCATGTCTTTTAAATTGATTTTAGGATATTAATATGAATATTAATTAATTATGCAAGAACTTCGATTTTTATTAAAAATATAAACTATTATCATTTTTCTTTGCTAGAGTATAAGTAAAATTTTGGGAAGGAATTAATAAAATAGAAATTAATTAAATTTTGGAAATAATTATTGTTATAAGAAAATGTTAAACTTAATCGCTTTCATCAACACATGAGTTTTCCTAAAATTAATTAAGTGCTCTTTTAAAATAAACAAAAAAAATGACTATTTTATAAACCCCAATCGCTATTAGGTCATTTCGATGACGGATGTAATCTCTTGAATTCGGGTCTAACGTCTAGGCCGAGTTGAGAAGGTTAAAAAAATAGTGTTCTTAAACAAATTGACATTAATAGTTTAATTGAAATAATTAACAATATTAAGTATTTAAGCTAATTAATAACATTATAAAAATATAATGATCAAATTATGCTCAAAATTAAAGTATATAGATTAAATCTCAAGTTTCAGCGTAATATAAAAGCTAACAAAAGTTTGATCATTGCCTTGTGATGTCAAAGAAGAAGAAGAAGCAAACCAAACCCAAAAGAAATGGAAAGCATATTTGTCTTTTAAGAATCTTAGGGCTTTCAAATTGTATATAATCACGTAACATTTTAATCTAAAATTAATAATATTAAATATTTAAATCAATTAATAAAATTATAAAAATATAGAAATTAAATTATGTTAGAAATTAAAATGTAATCGTTAAATCTCAATTTTAAACATAATAAAGAGATAAAATTGAATTTTAACTATTTTTAAAATGTTAAAAAGAAAAGAAAAGAAAAAAAAACGTGTCAATAGGTGTTTCCTTTTATATAAAGTTAATATAGATTAGATAAACAACTTTTAAAATTTTAATTAAAAACTTAATCCAACATTTTAATTTATTTATGTTAACTTAAAAAATATTTAATATTTTTAATTTAGTTTTATGTTAATTTATATAAATATTATTTGTTTAAAATTTATGTTTAAAATAAATAAATAATTAGATAAAAATATTAAATAATTAATTTATCCATTTAATTTGACTTTAATAAATTTTATTTAGTTATAAATTACCTATATTATCAATAACTATTTGCTAAGTTAATATTTTTAATTTTTATGTTTATGGTAAATAGTTAATCGATAAAAATATTAAAAATTAAGCTATTCATTTAATTTGACTTAAATAAAATTTCAATTAATTAATTATTAACTATATTATCTATAACTATATGTTAATATAATGTTTTTGAAATTTTATGTTTAAAATAAACAAATAATTAGATAAACATAAATAGATTCATTTGATAGTAGAGTGACTTTTATATATGTGGATTACCTAGATTCCGTTTATGGATTTATTCACCTATTATGTTTATTGTGTGACTTACCTCAACTTTGAGTAAATAAAGAAGTGTGTGACTCGTCTATTTTGATATATTAAAAGTCCGAGTTCAATTGATAATAGAGTCAAAAGTTGGTAGATTTAGTATACGATTTTTGCAAGACAACGGATAGGTGAATGATTAAAGTAAGATAAAATAAGGAGCTAATTTGTTATTAGACCAAAACATCAAAGGCGATAATATTAGATACTAAATAAAAAGTTTTTAGAGTTTGGTGACGAAAACAGAAATATATTAATGGTTGGGTGAGGAAGGTTTCAGTAACTCAAATGATAAAAGGAGAAATAAGAAATCACATGATTAAAGCGTTAATTATAACCATGAGATGATTGAGATCCAGTCAATCATCAAAATCTGAATCCAATTGTTTCTCAAATTCCCACCAAACACATTCATTCCTTGAGACTACAACGGGTAATCTTATTTCGAATTGCGTTTCTTCAAAGCGGAAACCGGCCATGGCTGCTGCCGCTAATCCCCGCTCTTTCTACTCGGGTTCCAATCCTCCTCACCCCAACCGCTTTGTTTTCTCAGCCGATCCTCCTCCCAAAATCTCACTCACTCCCGATCAATTCAACTACTGCTCTGAGGCTCTCAAATTGTTCTCCCAAAAGCTCCAGATGCCCGACGAAATCAACCGCGAGTTCTCGCACTTACAGGTGCTTTTTACCTTTTCTTTTCTTTTGCATTTCAATATTGTTTATTGGAAATGTGTTATTAATTTGGTTTTTTCACTATCTTTAGGCAAATAGGATTACACCTTCGGAGATGATGAGGAGATGCACAGTGGGTTTTAACGGTGCTAATTTGGACAAGAATCGATACTCTGATGTCATACCATGTACTTAAAAAAGTTTATTTTTTTCCAAAGTAAATTGCCTAAGTCGTTTGCACGATTAATTTGTAGTAAATGATCAAGAGCTTTCCTTCTATTTTTTTCCTTTTTTTTTTAATACATCAAAGTGATTTTGCTAAAGACTTTCTTTTAATGGTTTCAGTCGACACGAACAGGGTAGTTCTTAATTCATGTAAAGATTACAGGCCAGCTGCAAAGGGTTATATCAATGCCAGCTTTGTCACGGTAGATCTCTACTTTTGTCGTGTTTTAGTTGAAAGGAATTTATATCTATTTAAAACTATTTCCCTCCAATTGACCTATTTGGATCATGATATTCTTGAATGCAGACTTCTTCTTCTGAAAACATTTCTAAGTTTATAGCCACGCAAGGTCCATTACCTCACACCTACGAGGACTTCTGGGAGATGGTTATCCAATGCCATTGCCCTGTCATTGTGATGCTTACTCGGTTGGTTGACAATTATAAGGTACTTAGTTATATAGGGGCTGAGGCAAAGCACTTCTATTCTTTGAAAGTGGTTGAGCATGCATGGTTTTCAGCTAGGCGTGTTTCATTAAACCAGAGGATTCCCCCATTCAAAGTTTGGTTGGTTCATCTAAGTAACTGATTCTAGGTGTTGTGTGTGCATATAAAACTAAAGTACTATTTTTCCCCTAAAATTTGATCTAGATGATTACTTCTTGTATTTCCAGCATTATCTTAGAGTTGAGCTCTTGCTTGTGTTTTTGATAACCATTGAGAACATGTATGCTCATACTTTTTTTCTTTTTAAAGAAAAATGTTATTGATTAATATACTATAAAATGATCATATTGGTTTCTTTGACGATTATAATAACTAGTTGTGTAAATTAAATAGAGACAGTAATTATTAGGCAACTTTGTTTGTTGAGTCTCAGTGCTTGTTTTTGTTTCCTAACTGTCACTTGTACCTTTTAGCAAACCATAAGAATTGCCACTTAAAGTTATCATCTGAACTGGTTGATTTTGATGTTGATATTTCATTGATGATAGAGTTTTGTATGATATCATTTACCTCTTCACTTTTTGGTTGAGTATGCGTAATTTCATGTTTCTAGTATTCATTTGTTTTTGCTTTGGCTCTATTCTTATTTACAATTTATGTGCAGACAGTAAAATGTGGAGATTATTTTCAAGCAGAAAATGGTCCTAGACAATTTGGCAATATCTGTATTGATACTAAATGGATACAAGAAACAGAAACCTCATTATTGATACGCAACTTGGAAGTAAATTATAAGGAGGTATGGTTTCTGTGTTGAAAGTGCTGACCTTTTGTTACAACTTCCAAGAAAGCATCATATGCCGCAGTTTCTACAATGGAACCGCACTTGGGATTATTCTGCTCTTGTTTGTTTGAATAGTGTATATTTATTTAGTTTAATTCTGCAACAAGATCTTGTTCTGATCCTTGATATATGGACCTCATACATATTGTCCTATAGCATAAACAAACTAAACCAAGAGGTTCAGACAAATAATTTTTGGCCAAACACCAAGGGAGAATGTGACACAAAATATTAGTAAACAATCTTCATTCATGCTCTTTCATGAATTACATCCACTAGCAACTGACTCACACCACTTAAATTTTGGTCTAAAACTCTTTCATGAATTTTATCTCCTAGCAACTGGCTTACACCATTTAAAGCTGGGTCCTTTCCAAACTATCTATGCGTCAAGCCAGTAGTGCAAAAATGGAAATGAGTTTGAGCAAAGCACTTTGACTTCAGATGAATTTTAGAAAACATTGTTTTGCCAAGTTTCTCTACATTGTCTAAGGATATTCTAGCAGAACTTGTTTCTCCTGAAACCACTATAACTTGATTTCTGGTTGCAGCTTTCAAAGACTTAGCTTTCACGTTGAATGCAGATAGTTTTTGGTCGAAAGACTGCATCACCTTCACATTGTTGCTTTCTTTCAAGTTTTCCTGCTTTTCTTGAGTTTAGCATTGAGTTTTGTTTTGATAGAAAATGAATCAATTCTTTTTACTTCAGAGTCATAACCTGACATTGTGTCCCTTGAGGTATCCAAAATATAATCGGCTTACCGCCAATCTTGCCCTTCTTCTAAAATTGTGGCAGGAACCTATGGACAATAGGAGATTTTCCCTCAACTTGAAATGCTTCAATTTCTTCACTTCCTTCAGGATACCTGTCATAAATGGGTTCTAACATATCATTCTCTTGCTCTTTTACATTCATCTTGCGAAGAAAATCAGCAACATCTATGGTAATTCTGCCCTTGTTTAACTTAAGGGCATGCACTAACCACTCCTCCAATCCACCTCGTATCATAGGGTTTGCGGGTCCAAATTCCAATATCAATAAATGGGTTTTCCTCATCATTCAAATTGATTAGCAATACTACCTTTTAGCAGGTTAAATTGATTGTGGGGACCTTTCAAAATCTCTAGCTGGGTTCCCATTTGTTCTTATTGTATCCTAGCATAAGTTGCAGACAACAATTCTTCATTCGCATGTCGTAGGCTGACTCATAGCGCAGCAAATTGTGTTCCTTGACCTGATTTCCTCTTCCTCAAGCTGTAACACATCCAAACATGGCTTAAATGCAAACCCTATCATGAACCCTCGGATCTAATCAGGCTTTAATGCTAAAATTAGTATGGTGTAGGGAGAAAGCAGCAGCAATCAAAAGAAATAAGGCTGAAAAAAAGATAGAAGTTGAAACTCTAGAAAAAAACATAGGGCTATATATGCTTCTAGTTTCTGAAGTCTATTAATTTGAATAAAATAGTAAGGCTATTTTACAGCTTATTTATACTAGGTTACAAGTTTATCCTCACCTAGATTTAAACCCTTAAGATAACTAATAATCCTAATAATCTATCCATATATCTAATAATTAATAAAGACAAATAATAAAATAACGTAATAATAGAAGTTAAGCTCCTGTATCATGAGATTATTTCTCACAATATAATGATAGTCTCTCCATCTAAAACAACATATGTATATTATATATTGAAGTTTATTTCATGTAGATTGTAATATGCATATTGGTCTCCTTTAGGAGTTAGTTTGATTGGTATCACTTTACTTTAGAGGTGTTAATCTCCAAAATTATTTGGAGATTAAGCCCATATGCATGTTAGTAACCTTTTCTGTAGTAACCTTGCAAGATATTCTGGAATGACTTGTAAGCGAGATAAATTTTAATTTACTTTTGTGGAAGGTATTGCAATATTGAAGTAATATTTAAGTTTGTTTTTCTTTGTCAAGTTAGAGTATAATGTTTTGAGTATCTACTCCAAAAAAAGTGGTCAACTGGTTCCTGTTATTGGTATGCTTGACATGAAAACTAAGGCTAATGGTGAAAGAGCACTCTTTTCTTACTTAAAAACTCCCACCAAATTTATTCATTCACCTAAGGTGAACAAATTTCCAATGTCCTACGAAGTATTTGTTTAAGTTTTAATGTGGATCAGATTCTAGACACGTTTATCTGAGTTGGAATAAACTGTGGCTGCTAAGAATTAATAAATACAATAATTTCAAGTTCTATGTTGCATAGAATCGAGATAAGATGATGGCTAGAAATTGGTTGACAACATAATAGTTTCTCTCTGTTGAGCCCCTCTTCCCCATTTTCTTACTCTAAAATCTAGCATAGAAGCCACCTGGTTACTTAATTACTAAATCAGCCATCAGTAATGTCAACTAATTTCCTTTGCCCTACTAAGTATTTATTTAAGATTCGCTGCAGATCAGATCTAGGCGCATGTACCTGAGTTGGCATAAACCGTGATGCTAAGAATTGATGAATACAATAATTTCAAGGTGTACAGTGCATAGAATTGAGAGTGCATAGAATTGAGAGAAGATGATGGCTAGAATTTGGTTGACATAAGTCGGCAGGTTACTTTTTATCTCCCCATTGAAGTTCTCTTGCCCAAATTTCTTAACTCTGGCATAGAAGTCACCAGGCAGCTTAATTACTGTATCAGTCCTCTAGGAAGCAATGCTCTGTGGTTGAAATGAGCGGTTGAAGTAACACGGATACATTACGGTGACATCCGTTATATTTTTATTTTCTTAATGCTTTAATATACCACTAGGCATGAGACAAGAAAATTGCCCTTTTTGGAGTTAATTGAAGTAAACTTGATGAGTGTTGAACCAATCCAATTCTAGTGTGCTATTGATGATCTTACAATTAGTACCTGTACAATTGTTGGGAACTGTAAACTTTTAGTAGTTTGTTGGTTATTTGGCCATCCTTTTCTATCAGTTCTGGATAAAGATTGATTGAGAAGATTTTGTAGCCTCAGCTCCTCTGCTGGGAAAAGGAAAAGGTTGGTGTGTAGTACCTGTATATATTGTTGCAAACTGCAAATTTTCAGTAAACTGATTGTTGTTTGGACATCTATTTTTTAAGTAGTTCAGAAAATGGTTGTATTGCGTGTTTAAGGCAAAATGTTATCCTTATGAAGGAACTGAAAAGTAGTTACTTCTTTATTGTCATCTAAAGAACTATTTTCCTGATTCATTTGGGTATGATTATGATTACGATTTTGCAGTCAGAGGACCCACCACTATCAGTTTTGCACATTCAATATCCTGAGTGGCCTGACCATGGAGTTCCCACTGACACTCTTGCTGTCCGTGAAATCTTGAAAAGAGTATTACAAGTACCAGTAAATATTGGCCCAATACTGGTGCACTGCAGGTTCAACTCAGCTTTATTTTTTTAAAATATGGTTCAAGGGTTCGGAGTCTGTCACTTTTTGCCTGGGACAATTTCTTTTCTGGCTGTGTCATTTTTTTTCCTGAGACAATGTCTCTCTGGCTCAGTGCAGGTATTGGGAGGACTGGAACATACTGTGCTATTCATAACACCATCCAGAAAATCCTCATTGGGGACATGTCTGCATTAGACCTTGCTAATACCGTATCTATGTTCAGGTCCCAGCGCATCGGAATGGTTCAAACCATGGTATTACTTCCTTCCGTGTCTTGAATTTCAGTTTTAAGTTAAGGCATCTGTTTGTTAAGCTATTAGGATTTTCCAAGTTGTCTCAGGGGCTATACTGAAATCATGATCAGCATTAATGCTGAGTATGGCTGAAATTTTATTAGGAACTTGCTGCAATAAGACCAAAAGAGAGTAATAAGCAACTGATTACACACATAGCAATAGAATTATTGGTTTGGAACATTTTAAGCAATTATTTGAAGATATCTTTTCTTTTAAAGATTAATTGCATCAAAAGCATTCTTCTGAGAGTTATAGTAAGTTCTGCAACGTTTACTGTTATATTACTTTCCTACAGTATTTCATGAATACATCTTTGGTGAGTAAAGATGCTAGCCACTGAGAATAACTCAAATGGTTCACCACCTTTCTTAAGAAGCTGGATGCCAGCTTAGGCTGGGTTCAAACCTAAGCTACATTTTACCTGAAAAGAAAAAAAAAAAAAAAAACTAAACATAAGAAAATAGCTACATTATTGTTCGATTACTGGATGTATTATTGTTCATCATTTTTAGCTTACAAGGTGAAGAACCGGGGCTAGGATAGCTCTTTGATCCAATCTTGAATTGATTTTAGTATTATAGAAAGATAAATTCTAAAACTTCTTGTTTAGTCCTCTTTTTCATAAGCGATGCTAGAAGAAAGATTTTTACATTTTATTTTTATGGGAGCTTTCAAAATAGCTCAATTACATTTTATTTTTTTCCCTTCATATCCTTGTCTTCCCACTTATGAATTTTTAACTGACTTTATCTACCTTACCTTTTTACAGGACCAATATTTTTTCTGCTACAAAGCTATTGTTGATGAATTGAAAGAGCTCATCTCAGACTTCAGCAGTGAACACAGTTCAAAATGGTACGTTTCTGTCCGTTGAATTTCCCTGAGGTTTTGCTCAACTTTTATCACATTTTTTACTGTTGTAGAAGGTTGAAGTATCAGTTATTAGCTTTTATAATTGGCCTCATTTGTTGAAAGTCTATCTGCTTATTTTATTTTTAAATGGCAGCTAGGATTCCCAACCGAAGCTGATGCGGGGTAAAGCTGCTAGAATCAGAGCTATTTCTTATTTTTCAAAAGCTGGAGAACCGCATATTTAATGATGTGTCCTTCATATCTGTGCCTCTAGAAGTATCTTTGGGTTGACATGACATACTGGAAATAAAGAGCGCTGCTAATCACTTGACCTTATTTTCAATGTTGCTGAAGTTAGTTGCAAAATCTAGGAATATGAACAAAAAATTAAACTGTTTTACCCGGGCACGACATCATTCCTCACCCAGGTTGCACTTGGTTCTGAACTACACGAAAGAATAAGGAGTATTTCAAAACCGGCCTTCCAATTGTAGACTATTTGTTGATTAAGCATACTTGTATTTCTCTAATTTTGAACTCAATAGTTGTTTGAAAAACCATTATCTTTGTTTTGCACAAGCAGAGAAATCTGTTAATGTGACTTGCGGTCTACTAGTATTGTAGCTGGGGTCAATATTGTTAAGAGATTTCGATACAATGGGAATATGTTGTGTTGGTTTGTCTTTTATTTGATTGCTCGGCTGAAATTGTTAGTCCCAAATAGCTACGGATTAGGTAAATAAGGGAATCCATTGGGTTAGGATCCCCGATAGAGACAGCTTATTTGTTGGTCTTTGCTTGATTTCAACAGACGGAATCAGTTTTCATTATGCCAGCATAAAATACGATTGCAAAGAGATCAATCTTTAGACCTCTATCATCAAGATTTGGCTGAGCAAGCATTATGGGGAAAAGGAAAACAAGAAGCAAATTCAAGAGCCTAAGACCGACCAAGAAAACTTGTCTAATCATTTATCAAACAGCACACTCATAACGCTTCGAAATACTGGCCCTCTCTTATTACTAAGAACCGCTCTCACATCCTTCTCATCAGCCACAAATCCCTTCTCCTTCATCTGCCCCCAAAACTCCTTGGCCTCCTCCATCTTCTCCACCCTCGCGAACGCCTCAAAAACCGCCGTGTAAGTAGGTGCATTAGGCCTCATCCCTTTCCCTATCATCTCCATCAAATACTTTTTTGCATCCACAAGATGTTTAGCATCAGCAGCGGCAAGAGCTTTGATGAGAACAGTATAAGTGTAAGCATTGGGTGCAACCCCAGATGCTAACATCCGCATGAAACTTTTGAGAGCTTCTTTACTCTGACCCGCGTTGGCATAAGCTTCAATAACTGCTGTATGAGCAACAACGTCTGGCATCTTGCCCTTATCTCTAAACTCTAAAAAGAGTTCCAATGCTTCATGGGTCAGTCCGTCTTTTGACAATGCATCGAACATCTTAACAGCATTGTTGATTAGGCCGTCTCCTCTCATATTGTGGAACACTTGTTGCAGGTTTTTGGGGTCTTGCACTTCTTCGATAACCGGTTTCTTGTTAAAGGGGTCGTAAGGAGGAGGGAATTTGGATTTGTCAAATTCCTGTTTGGAATCGTTTTTTTGTTCTTGTTCATCTTCAGAGTCTGAGTCAGGGGGAGAAAAGTTGACCTTGGTGTTAATTTTGGTATGGTTTGGGGTGCTGGGAGAGGAAGAGAAGGGGGATGAGAGTATTGTAAATCTACTATGGGTTGCACTGGGCAGATAAAATGAAGAGGAAATAGGGGGGTTTGAGTTGTTGAGAAACGTTCGAAGTGAGAAGAAATAGGCTTTTCTAATGAAGAAAGACAGGGATGATGAATGTTTAGATGAAAAAAGGAAACGACATATTCTTACCTTAGCCATGGCCATGGATGACATTTTTTGCGGTATTAATCTCAGTTAGAAGAAAGTTCCAGCTGAAAGAAGGCGAAAAGAGAAGTTCAGTCCAATTTGATTGATAAACTATTTATAAAGTACTAAAAGGGATAAACTCCATCTAAAGGTTACTCAACTATTAGCAAGTTTATAATTTGGTCACTCAATTCCAGAAAATTATAATTTCATCATCAAACTATTTGAAAGTTACAAGTTGATCATCGGCTCGTTAATTTTGTAACCAAGGTCGGATTTGGGACAAGTAAATTAACAATTTAGCCTCTCAATTTCAAAAAGTTACAAGTTAGTCACTGAGCTATTAATAAGTTTACAAGTTTACACTTTGATCACTCAATTTTTACACCATTATTCCTAGCTCGATAATCCAAACAATATCAACTTCTCAAACCCTAAACCCTAGGAAAGCTAGTATCAACTTCATGCCTCACATCTAACCCAATCAACTCAACAACTCTTCATTCTTAACTCACTCATCATCTCTCCTTCGACCAAAATCACAACCTAAAAAAATCCACAATCAAACTATCCATACATCTTTATTTTAACCAACAACCAAAACGCAGCAAAATGACATAACAAATGTTAGTAATATGCTCTAGAGCATGTGATGTAATAAGAATAATTTCATGTAATTGACTATTTCTATATTGCGACATTCTTTATTTATTATGCTTACGTTAATTTATTGGCTTGATTTTAAAATTTCTTAAATAGTTAGTATGATAAAATTTTTTTTTACATAAATCATCGTGGAAAGAAAGAAAATCATGAGAAGTTTATGATGTGAGATTCTTATTGTATGCAAATGGAAAGATACCTAAATTATCCTTAAGCATAGTATTAACAAGATTGCTAATGTATACTCCTTGACTAGCTCAAGTAGTATTTCTCCTTGACTAGAAAAACAAGTTTGTTGGAAACCTTATAATAACAATCTCTACATGGATACACAATCCATGCTATTGAATGAATCTCCTCCTATAAATTGTGTATATATCTTTTGACTTGAGATCCATTACTTATTCTCCACCATGTTCTTAACTTAGAAGATTTGATATGGCAATTTTTTAATTACCATGTCACCCTATCGTTAGAGATTTAACAGTATTTAACAGAAATTGACAAAAAAAAAATCTCGATAAGTTGGGTGACAAAATTAAAAAAAAAGATAGTTGAGTGACAAAAAGAAAAAAAATAGTTGGGTGATCAAATTAAATAAATTAATAGTTGAGTGATAAAAAAGGGTAAACTACGCAGCAAGTCAATCTATAATTTTTTGTCAATTTAGTCACTTTAGTTAAGATAATTGTTCGAATTAGATATTACAATTAAAAATTTTATTAATTCACTAACGAATTGTTGACATGACACTTCTTCTACTTTTAATTAAAGCTAGGATATCTCTATAAGTAATTGAAATAATTATTTTAATTAAAGTAACTAAATTAAGCGGTGTAATTTTGGGGTTCACATGTGTGCGGTTTACCTTAGATCCAATAATGAAAAAGGGCTTGAAAAAAAAGGGGCTCCACACTTAATATTTAAGAAATATGCAGCAGTTGCATTAAAAGCCCAACATATACGAAAATTCCCAAACCTTTTCTACTAGAAGTGGGCTCCAATAGCCGTTACTACAACGGTCACCTTTTTAAAGATTCAAAATCAAAATCCCTCCAACAAAATCCCAACCCAACCATTAGAAAGAAAGAAGAGACCATTTAACTTTCAAGAAATCATTATATAGAAATCCACAAATTAAATGAACTAAAAGAAAGAAAAGAAGTCAGATTTCAAGTTTCCTGTCAACAATGGGTGAGGAAAAAGAGATGAAAATTCCGGTGTTTACAGTGGTAAAGAACGGAGCAATTCTTAAGAACATTTTTGTCATCAACAAATCACGATATATGGAAGATGGTGAAGAATCAGAAACCCCCGAGGAAGTTTTGATAGTGGGAAGACACCCAGATTGCAACATCATGTTAACTCATCCAAGTATTAGCAGATTTCACCTCCAAATTCACTCCAGACCCACTTCCCTCAAACTCTCTGTCCTCGACCTTTCTTCTGGTATTGAATTGATTCCCTCTCCTTTCTTTTTCATCTTTCTTGTCTGGGTTTTCGTTCCAGTTTCATTGGTTTATCGGTGTTGTTGTTTTCCTGGGGTGCAGTTCACGGGACCTGGGTTTCAGGGAAGAAGATTGACCCAGGAGTTGCGGTGGAACTGAATGAAGGTGATACTATAAAACTTGGTGGCTCGACAAGGGTTTATAAACTGGGTTGGATTCCTATGAGTCGTGCCTATGATATGGAAAACCCCTACGTATCTGCAATGGATGTGCCCATGGAAGAAGAGAAAGAGGAGGTGGTTGGTGAAATTGTTCTTTTGACCTTTTTCTTTTAATCTTTGGTTTTCTTGTATGTATTTATCTTTTACAATCGAAATTTCACAGAAAGTCATGTCCAAGGGTTTTTGTATTGGTCGAGGATGAATTTAATTAGGGTAAAGGAAAGCATTCTGGAAGAATTTGGGTTTCAAGTGGTAGCCTGTAGGATTGAAATCATTTTCCTGTTTCTTCTGATTCTTTTTTTTTTTTTCGAATTAAACTATATAGGGGGTGAATACGTTATCACCCAAAAGTGAAGGTGCTGAGGAGAAAGATTCATTGCTGGTGGAAAACAAAGAAGAAGAAACATCTCAGGTGAGGATATATTGCTTCTAAAGAAGTAAATGGTTTTAGCTTTTTAAACTTGTCTTTTCTAATCAATGTTGGGCTTTTACAAGCTCAGAGTTCAGTGCCAGGTGAAGAGGAAGAGCTTCTCTCAATGGATTGCATTTTGGAGGGTTTAGCTTTTTTATTTGGTGATGGAAGTTCAGGAGTGCTTGTGAAGAAAGAGATTCCATCAGCACCCCCGATGCCTGAAAATATGAATTCTTCGATCTACGATGACGATGACGATGATGATGATGTTGAGAAGACGAGGAGGGAAATTTCTGAGCTTTCAGGGGAATTGAGTTTGGATGTTGAGTCCCAATATCAGAAGTTGGGAGAAAAAAGCAAAACCATCTTTCCAGAGGCTCTCACAAAAGCAATCTCTGTCTCTGAAGGAGAGAATTCAGAGAGATACTCAGACACCGAGAACATGCATCCTTCAGTTGTAAAAGAAGTTGAAAACAGAAGATCGATACAAGAAAGCCAACTTCACCTGATAGAACCAACTTTGGAAGAGGAAGATATATTGTTGAATAATGTAATGGAGTGTTATGAAGAAAGCCAGATTCCCAAGCCGCTTTCTGCTTTGAAACCAACGGAGGAAAGGAACCTGAATGGAAAGGTTGAGGAACCTGAAGACTATGAGAGCGAAAATAAAAGTTTTTGTTCTGCTTCTCTCTTGAGGGAATTAGTCAACTCACCTTTGCCTACTGCTCCTGCACTGCTGTCGTCTGAATATGAAAATTTAGACAGCTCTCCCCTGAGGATAGAAACGAAATCCAACTTGCAAAGTATTTGGTCCAGAAGAGGTAAACCTGCTTCTGTTCTTCAGATTCAAACTGGGAGGAGCGCTAGAAAAGCTGGTGCTGAAAATAAACCCAACCCCAAATCTCTTTTTGTTAGCTCAGATGAAAAAGAAATTTTTACCCCCGACAAGGAGAATTTCACCCCAAATGCTCATTCGATAAAAGCCTTGAAAAGAAAGGGCAAGCTGGAAGAGGACATGATGATTGCCTCAGACAAAGAAAACCAGACACCCAAACTTATAAAAGAGCAGAAATCCACAAGGAAGGCCTCTCGAAATCAACAAGATATAATGATAAAGGGAACAGCAGAAAGGGCGCCATTCCAATCTTTGATGGTGGACTCTGCCGGCAAGTCTACTGCTTCCAATTCCAAGAAAATAGAGAAGAGGATTGCTTGTCCATCTTTGGTGAGTCCTGAGAAAACGTTTTCCTTTTTATTTGAAGAATTCATCACTATTTCTTTGCCAAGGACATTTATATATGTAATGTCTGAAATTCATTTGCAGAACAAATCTGCTGGAGAGCCGAGGACTTGGACCCTGATAGCAGACACCACTTCTTTGCTGGATAATGAATCAAGGAAGTCTTTAAAGCTCTTACAAGGTCTCAAAGGGACTCGACTGATCATTCCAAGAATGGGTAACTTAATTATGAGCATCATGGTTGATCTCTTCTACCTTGTGATGGTGATTCGTAATCTCCATACTAATTGTCATATATATTCTTTTTTTGCTTTTAAAAGTCATAAGGGAATTAGATTATTTGAAGCGACGTGGTAGTCTATTCAGAAGGACAACAGAAGCCTCATCCGTCTTGGAATGGATTGAAGAGTGCATGGTGAAAACGAAATGGTGGATCCATGTCCAAAGCACTATGGAGGAAGGAGGGCCAATAGAACCAACACCGCCCGCCACTCCCCCCTCTCATTTCAGTGAAGGCAGTATGGGGAATTCGTTTGGACCATTTTCAGCTCGGGGAAGTCTAATGAAAATTGCTACACCCACAGCCGAAGATCATATCCTTGATTATGCCCTACTGTGTAGGAAGATGAAGAGTGATGATGGACAGTTGGTGGTGCTGAGTAATGATGTCACTCTAAAGATCAAGGCCATGGCAGAGGTATGACGTATTATTATGATCCACATTCTTTCTCTTGTTCCGTTTTTCATTTTAGGCTGCTATATTGCAGGGTTTGATGTGTGAGACAGTGCAAGAATTCCGGGAGAGTGTGGTGAACCCCTTCTCAGAGCGGTTCATGTGGGCAGACAGCTCTCCTATAGGACACACCTGGTCAGTGATGGATGATGTAGTTTTGAGGGACAAGTACAACCGTTGTCCCCTAAAGAAGCCATCCAAGGGAGGAGAAATCAAGGGTTTGAAACTCATTCTGCTTCATAATTCCCACTATGCCCACCTCAATTCAGTCCGCCGAAACATTTGAGATATGTTCCACCTGTTATGTTTTGAAATCTCAAGTAATTGCTTACATATATTGCAATAGCATGTACCATTGATGGGATCAATACTGTTTCCTCCAAAGACAAGCTTTGCCATGAGTGCAATTCTTTTTCTCAATCAAGCATAGTGTGAATCAAATTTCCAAATTAATGATATTCAGATTATTCGCAAGATCTAATAGTCTTGTATAAATTATTGTTAAACCTTGAAATAATTAATTTTCATGTATTCTAAATGAATTTAAATGATACTTTGATGCAAAACAAGGTAAAACTTATTTGGATAATCATAAAGCAACATGGGAAGAAACATTGCAGTATTTTCAATTATAAAATGTTACATGATTTGTTGTTCCGACGTGGCATGGTGTTTAATAAACATGACATGTTACCAAGATTCACTGGTATAAAAGTGCTTCAGCGGGATTAGAGAATGGGGAAGATACTAAGGAAGTGGGCAGCGGGATTAGGATGTTGGTTTGGTTGGAGACTATCTTTCTTTTCTGAAGGCTGATTGGTTCCAAAACCAACCTAATCCAGTTGACAATGCTAGCTGCTGAGCTTTGCTAACGTCCATGTTATCATAAACACACGAGACCAACCCTTAGTTGCTATCTAGGAAAAAGATCACATGCTTGGATGAAAAACATGATAAAGGAAACTTATCATATCCTAAAAATTGGGTTAGTATAATCGGATTAATGAATTGAGAGTTTGATTCGGATATCGGAGTTTGATTATACTTTTAGGCACATTTCAATGTGTTAAAGGAAAGCTTAGGTAGCCTAATCTCTTATCCTAATTTCCAAGATTACTCAACCCTAAGATTTCAAGAGTAAGTGTTTTTACTCAACCCTAAGATACTTTGCAAATAAAGCTTTTATGTGATGTGATATGTATATGATGTGTTGATATGATTATATGTGATGTGAGAATGTTAGAATATGACTTGTGATTTGCTGGCTTTATGCACAATATATGAGATCTATAAGATATGGCTCTTTGAGCATTATGAGAACACTTGAAAGTGCATTACAAGCAATATGAAAGTGCTATGAACATGTGTTATATGATATGTGAAAATGTGTATAAAACAATAAGTATATGTGTTTACATGGATATGATGACATTTTGATCTCTTGGAACCATTAGGTATAGTTGACATGCCATAGGATTGTGAGTACTCACCACTTTATGGTTGTGTTTGGAGGGTGATATTGGTTGTGTTTGGAGGGTGATAGCTTTATGCTACACATTATATTGGTTGTGTTTGGAGATCCGTTTATCCAATACAATATGTTTTATACATATTTCATAATCACATTATGCCAATATATCAATATGAATGTTATGTGTATGCTTAATGTCAAGTCATGGTTAATTGTTGTAGTACGCCTTTAACCATGAAACACATGTAGCATTCTTGAGCACTCACTTAGCTTGAAAAAGCTCACACTCTTTGTGATCCACCAAATGATCCAAAGCAAGGTAAATTATCTTGAGTATGTGTTGTGTTTTCAATTTTAATAAGGAAGGCAATGTGGGACCAAATTTGAAGGTTTTAGACTTTATTAATTGCTGGTTTGTAAATGGATTTTTAAGATCTGTTTCAAAGGACTTTTTAAGCTGGTTTGGTTTGATTGTTTGATTGGAATTAATGCTTGAATATGCATAATATGTCTGTTGAAGTTGTATGATGAATGGTATGTATGTCCATTGGTGAATCGATGATATAGTTGTTAAAATGGTATGTTGAACATTTGGATTAGTTTTAAAAGTCATATTGGTGTAAAATGAACCTATTTTGCATTTAGAAATGCATGAGATGCAAATTTGACATGTTAAGTAATTGAATTGTGACTTTAGATTGCATGCTAGCATAGCAATTTATTTAAGAGGTAAAAGAATGTTAATGTATGATTTAGTGTGATTGAGCATGATTTATATGATCTATGAATGTTATAGGATATGTTAGAATAGATAAATTGACATGAAAGCACATAATGGAATGTTTGGTATTGAGTCAAAGTGTCAAATGCAAGTTTTGGGTCATTTCTGCTGAAATTTGCAGGTGACGTCGAAACGACGTTTGAACGTCATCGGGACGAGGGATCATCGTTGAGATGCCCAATGTCGCGTTGCCGTGACGAGAGGCACCTCCTGGGCCACATCGTGACGAGGTAAATCGCATGGTCATGACGATACTCTGTGAGTGTTTTTGGCATGTTTGCTATCTTTGCAATTTAGTCCTGATTTTTGTGCTATGCAATTGGAGTCTTTAAATGCTATGAAATGCCATGAAAATTTCCATGATTAATTCTTGTATGGTTAATTTCACAATTTTACCCCTGATTTTATAAAAAAGGTTTTTCAATGTATTTTATCAAATTTATGATTTAGTCCTTTAAACTTTATTTTGAAATTAAACAAGCATTACTTATCGATTTCGGTTGATTCTTTCAAATATAGTCTTAATTAAAATGCTTTAACGATATGCATGTTCAATTTAATGTTTTGAGTTTGTTTTGTATATTACTTGTGAAAAGACAATTTTATCCCTATGTTGTGTTGATCAGAGTAGCACGGTGAAAACATGAGTTATGGTTTATATGTTTACTCTGAACTATATGATTGATGTTTATGCATATAAATATGTTGCTTGCATATTGTATGGTGTGAACAATGATTTTGTGGTGTGTTTGGTGGTCGATAAGGAGAGTCACGCAAATGGCTAATGTGACATTCTGAATTCGAGTCAGACCGTCCCAACCGGGTTTGAGGCGCCACAAAACCCAACTGATAATGTGACCCGAATATTAAAACAGCAAGACAATACGATGGTTAATAACACTGAGTGAAAAAAAATATTAAAAACAAACAATTGTCAAGATTACGACTTTAACAAGAAAAAAAAAAAAAACACTGCTGTTCTAACAAGGTAGAGCATTTATTTAAGCAACCAAGTACTTAGGGCTGCCTTACCACACACATTTAACACATCCCTGAATCCCTACTGGTGAAGGAAGAAATTAGCCACAATCAAGGAATTTACTCCGCTCCACTTTTCTGACTGTAATTACAGGACCTAGAAAGTAGATATGCAAATGAACTCTCTGAGTCATCAAACGGTGGTCGAGGGAACTCATGAAACCCACCAAAATTACATGTATCGAAGCTCAACGGTGAGAAGTAACCAACAGCATCACCAATCCCCCCTTTAATGTCCATACTACTACTTTGAACCTCACTTTCACTAGAAACATAAGAGGAGAGGTTGAAATTCACGCTTCCAACCTTATTAGTGGCTCCATCAGATGTTCTTGCGGGTGCTGCTTTAATTTCATCTGAAGGAATGGCTGGAGTGTGACCTTGGAAAAGAGTGATATGCCCAAACAGCTTATCTTTCCTTGAAAACGTGGTGCCGCAAGAACAAAGCCACTTATCCTTACCACAGTGCTTCTCATGAGTTTTCAGATCAGCAATTACTGAGAATTTCTTGGTATTGCATCTGCTGCAAATGTAGCTCTTGTCACAGTGGGTTCTCTTGTAATGGTTTTTGACGCATAAAATGGTCTTCAGTGGCTGAAACTTTTTGTGATCCTTGTTCCGCTTGCAGCCAGCATAAGGGCAGGAATACCTCTTAAAAATAGTTGGTTCAGAGCTGGATTCTTTAGTGGGTTTCGCAAGGGCCCCCGGTGTTTTGTACTCATCTCCATGACCTCTCATATGCATTCGTAAATTTGCATCTCTCTTGAATCCTTTTCCACATATAGTGCAGAAATGAGTGTGGGGAGCAAGGATTTCTTCCTTTTCTAACTGCAGTATCTCATACGTGCCAGGCAAAAGGTTTTCTCCTTCCTCGGCATCTTCCTCATCTTTCAATTCATGCTCCTCGATTATATGATTATTCTGCTCGTTTCCATTGTTACTAGTAATATCAACAGAATTTGGTGGCTCAGAAACTTTGCTTCCACCAGCAGCAGAAGGGAAGACAACTCCACCAAACTCCCCACACCGTCTCAGAGACGTAGTGGCTGCAGAAAGTGTTTGCTTTACAGACGGGAGAAGACTACCAGCAGTAGATATCAGCTGAACTATAATTGAAGTGAGATCTGCAGTAACAAGTTGTTGTTGCTGAACAAGAAGTTCGTCTGGTCTCCCCAACACTTGACCCTTCCGCCCAATGATTAAATACACCAAATCCTGAAGCTGATGGATCTTCTGCTCAAGGAATAAGAGATTGTTTAGCATTGCACTTGGATCCCAATCTTGGATTTTACGGGCTTGAAGCAAGTCATTAACGGAACCATCTTGCATAGGGATTTTGATTTGGTTATTACACAACAAAGATTGAGTTTGAGAAGTCTGGTTGAATGCCTGGAAAGGAGGTTTGATCCCGGTGCTGTAATCTAAAGTGGATGATGGATCTTCCCACTTCTGCTGATGCTGTGTATTGAAATTAGTAGAAGACACGCCTTTGGGAACTTCCTTTTGTGGCTCACCACATACCCTCTCTTTAAGATCCATTTTCGGGCCTTCTTAGATATCAAGATATAAATACGGGTGAAAACTGGAAAGCATCAAGGGATTCAAAAATGCTAGTAAAATTTCCAACAAATTTGAATAGAGAAAAAATGGAAAATGGCTATCAAATTTGAGGGGAACACAGAAAGAAGGAACAGTTGAGGCATCAAAATCATAACAAAATCATATTACCCCAAATCAGCAATGTTCATCAAGAAAAAAGATCAAATTTCACAGCCAAGTTGACTCATCAAATCAACCAACCCCCATTCTCTTCCACCATTAAATTACTAAAAACTGCCTTTTTCTTTCATATCCAAAGTCATAAAAGAAAACAAAGTAACTAAAGAGTCCTAGAAGTGCAGAAAAATAAAAACTGGTTTTCTAAATTGAAAGTCAAATCACCGTTAACTTTTCCTTAGCTTGAACCAAAATCCCAGAACTCATTTGAAAGCTCCAGCAAGAGTTTAACCCTTACCAACTTGAATAAAAAAAAAAAAAAATCCCACTTTCTTGTTAGCCAACCCCATTTTCGAAGAATTTTTTGACACAAACCTAAATCCCCTCTCTCCAATCAAATTAGTAATTTAAAAACTCACCATAGCATATAAAATTTATTAGAAGCAGAAACAGTTGAAGTAAGTAAATTTGAAAGATCTCAACATTCAGCTAATACCTAGATGCAAAAATCCAATCTTTAAAGATAACAAAGCTTAAAAATTAAAACTTTAAACTAAAGGTTAATTAAAAAAAAAAAACAAAAACAGTAACAAAAGAGACTTACAAGATTCAAGATGGCTTGGATGCTCTTCAGCTCATGCTTCTACAGAGACGGAGAGGAAAAAAGAGAACAGACGGTCGACCCAGTCAATTTATTAGCAAAAAAGGATCACAAGATGGTTACTGGGTGGTATGTGGGACAATAAACACGTCAACCCCATTAATCAAAACCGTAATAGTCCCCTGCGACGTTAGCTTGCGCAGTAGCACCGTCGATTTGCCCGACACTGGTCCCCATGTCCACCGCCGCGTCTAAAAGCCCGAGCAGATTGGCCCTCCAAATCTTCTCTGAACTTCTATATTGTTTATTATTGAGTTTGTGGTTTGTTTCGCTTCAACTAAAATATATATTTTCTAGATTACAGAGGTAAAACTTAGAAGAGGGTAATTTCCCAAAAGCGCGTCCGTCACGCACGCTTTTGGGAAATCGAAAAGTCCCGAGGGACTTTAGGCCACGCCGCCTAAAGCGCCGTGGGGCGCCTTTTAGCCGACGTGGCCTAAAGCGCTCCTCCGTGACGCTTTTAAGCTAATCTTTCCCATCCACTTGCAATGTGAAAATGAATTAATTTTTGGACGAGTCTCCGACAAAATAATTTTGAGAGACGTTTGAACAAACCGTGGTAAAACGCCTCACGCGTGACGCGCTTTTGCTACAGTGGTCTCCGGCAAAATTATTTTGAGGAGACGTTTCTGAACAAACCGTGGCCAAAAACGCTTCCAGCAGGGTGCACTATTACCCGGAGCAGTGAAAAGCGCTCCCACGTGGACGCACTTTTGCTACAGTGCCCGCGGCAAAATTAGGCTATAAATCAGCCAAATTGCATTCTCGGCCAAGCGTAAAGCATTCAAGCAAAAAGAAAAAAAAAACCGAAAATGAGTGAACGTATTAATAGTGTTATTTACTACGATGGTGAAGTGCGTGACACCGAAAATGGTGTTGTTTTCTTATCAGAGAACACAGCGCGATTGAGTTTTAATCGAAACGTCGATTTGGTGGAACTTCAAAAGAATTAGGCGAAAATATTGAACAACGCCAATGAAAGTTCGATCTATTAAGTATAGATTTTGCGCTTGATCGATCCGGTGAGATATGACGATTCGACATCAAAGGTCCCTGAGCCTTGAGGCAATGGTGGAGAATCATTTTGTCGATGGATCGCCTATCTCGAGTTATATGTAGAATTTTCATCTCCAGTGATCTCGTCGCGACCTCAACATCTAGTATCGCTCGAGGGAATACACGACCCAGTCGACACTCGTAAGTGGGAGGCAAAACACGAAGTGCCCGTGTGCGGTGGTAGTATGGAAAACATAACCCCGCACGACACTCGGTTGGTGGATGGGACATGCATATTCGCCAATCGACGTCGGATGACGTAAATACGCATTGGGGACGTCATCAACTTCTAGTGGATGGCAATCCACATACGATTGGAATCTTTACGAAAGATGTTTAAGGAGGATGATGTATTACCGACGGCATCCACCAGCCGAGGGCCCTCGTTTGTTGCGAGTTATGGAGGATCGGACGATGAATCCGATGTGGATCCACCTCGGGAGCGGGGCTCGACGGCGAAGTTGGACTATTTTCGAACGGAGCCCGTTCCAATTGTACCAAGATGTTGAGGCGGTTCGACGAAGAAGAAGAAGATCCGCTATTCGGGGCATACTCGCCTCCAAATAGACATGCATAATGTCGATCTATCTCAAGATGATGCATTGGAGTTTCTGAACTACCACATCGGACGCGTGGATCGTACAAATTCTTCGTTGGATTCGGACCAATTAGAAGTTGGTAACCGGTTTCCAACAAGAACACTTTTCTTGGTGCATTGAAACAATACAAACATCGAGAACGGGTTAACTACACCATGGTTAAATCAAAGCTCGATAGGTACGAGGCGAAGTGTCTTTGTGCAAGACGGCACATGTGCATGGAAAATCATGGCGTCGTTGAGGAAAAGGACGGGATGTGGGAGGTGAAGAAGTACAAAGGTCCGCATACATGTCTTACATGTGCAAGACCACTATGTGTTCAATGATTTGAATAACACTAATATTATGTAATGTTGCATTATTTAACGTAATTAGTTGATGTGTAACACAAGATCATCCGAGGATGGATTCGGACATGTTGGTGATTTAATAATCCGACGGTGAAGGCCGATCCCAAAACTACGATGCGGGCCTTAATTGGCAATATTCAGAAAAATGGGGTACACGCCTCTTCTGAAAGGCTTGGATAGCCAAGCGCGTTGGAAAAGTTGCACTGTCGGTGGGACGCTTCATATAATGAAGTGTGGCGATGGTGTAAGTCTTTGAGAGATATGTCCCGAAAAGACAATGCAGACATTGAAACGGAACCGGCGACTACAATGATCGTCTGCTCTGTGGATGCGCGAGTGTTCAAGCGCTGTTTCGGACATTTAAGCAATGCCGAGATGCTTTTACATCTGCAAGCCATTGGTACAAATTGACGGTACCTTCATGTATGGTAGATATACGACGGCTATTGCTAGTCGTGGCACAAGACGGTACGTGGAGAATCCTTCCGATTGCGTTCGCAATAACACCGGGAGTCGGTGATGATGGGACTTCTTCCTATCTAGGTTAAGGAGGCATGTCCGCCTCAACCCGACATATCGTTATATCGATCGGGGCCTGGAATACTTGCGGCAATAGAACGACAGGAAGCATGTGGCATCGCACACACCATCGATATTGCTCGAGGCATGTGGCATCCAACTACTATGGGCAACACCGATCTAAAAGACGTAAACGGCAAGTGACCGATATGGGTATGAAATTTCTATTAATATAATTTCTTTTGAAATTTTGATTTATTCGCAATTTGAATAGTGGTATGTAATATTCGATATCAACGATATTGGCGGTACGAGATCAATAAAGACCGCTTTCACGAGATGTTGGCCGCTTTATGCGAAGATAACGCCAAGGCGCAGACTACCGTGCAATATTCCTTTTGAACAGTGGACACAAGCATATGATGGCTACCTACGATATGGTCATATGACCACAAACCGGCCGAATGCATAAATTACGTGCTAAAGGAACCCGTCATCCGCCGATTCTGCCGGTTTTATGGGAGACATATTTTCGCTTAAGCGGCACTATTTCCGAAGAGAGCGTGAGTTATCGAGGCGATGCAAGGAGGCCATGTATGGAGCCCGAAGGTCTTGCAAGAAATTAACCGTGGAAGGCACGGCGAACACTATGCACACAGTTTGTCACGATCGCGACGACCTATGGTTTCGGTCACGGAGTTTGACAGATCGAGCCAAGGTATTGTTGGCGGGCATTATCGTACACTTGACAAATAGGACATGCGATGTGGATATTTGATGCACCGTTACCCATGTGCTCATGTACTTGCGGCTTGTCATAATCTTCGTCTTGACCCCATGAGCTATGTCGACGAAGTCTACAAATTAGAAAACATGTACAACGTGTGGAGACACGTATTCCCACCGATCCCGGATGAACGTAAGTGGCCATCCAGATCGCTTGCACCGTATAAGTCATTGTTGGGATAGAGAATTGAGACGAAACCAAAAGGTCGACCTTCCTCGACTAGAATACGCAACAATATGGATATCCGAACCGACCAACCAAAGTCGGTGATGCGGGTGGTGTAGGAACCCGCCATACATCTCGCTCGTGTCCAAATCGGACTAGTTGACCGTGTTCTTAGCTTGTTTGTCTCTTTTGGCTATGTAATGTCTTTTTTTTGGAGGAAAACGTGAACTTTTGTACAATAACTCAATTAAATTACAAAAAAATTAAAAAAATTAAATTACAAAAAAATTAAAAATTAAAAAATTAAATTAAAAAAACAAACTCAAATTGTATTAAAAATAATACAACTTAATTAAAAAAAATAAACCAAACATATTTTGTCAAAGTTATTAAAATTAAATAAATTAAAAAATTAAATTACAAAAAAAACTCAAATTGTATTAAATATATTACAACTTAATTACAAAAAAAAAAAATAAACCAAACCTATTTTGTCAAAGTTATTAAAATTAAATAAATTAAAAAATTAAATTACAAAAAAAAACAAACTCAAATTGTATTAAATATATTACAACTTAAGTACAAAAAAAAAAATCAAACCTAATTTGTCAAAGTTATTAAAATTAAATAAATTAAAAAATTAAATTACAAAAAAAAACAAACTCAAATTGTATTAAATATATTACAACTTAATTACAAAAAAAAAATCAAACCTATTTTGTCAAAGTTATTAAAATTAAATAAATGAAAAAATTAAATTACAAAAAAAAACAAACTCAAATTGTATTAAATATATTACAACTTAATTACTACAAAAAAATAAATCAAACATATTTTGTCAAAGTTATTAAAATTAAATAAATTAAAAAATTATATTACAAAAATAAAACTCAAATTGTATTAAAAATAATACAACTTAATTACAAAAAAATAAATCAAACATATTTTGTCAAAGTTATTAAAATTAAATAAATTAAAAAATTAAATTACAAAAAAAAAACAAACTCAAATTGTATTAAATATATTACAACTTAATTACAAAAAAAAATAAACCAAACATATTTTGTAAAAGTTATTAAAATTAAATAAATAAAAAATTATATTACAAAAATAAAACTCAAATTGTATTAAATATATTACAACTTAATTACAAAAAAAAAATCAAACCTAATTTGTCAAAGTTATTAAAATTAAATAAATTAAAAAATTAAATTACAAAAAAAAAACAAACTCAATTTTTATAATATATATTACAACTTAATTACAAAAAATTAAACGAGATCAATACAAAAAAATTAAACTCAAATTATAAATTAATTTACAATTACTCAAATTATGGGGTTTAGGGTTTAGTGCGGATGTCGGTGGGAACCAAAGGTGCCACGAGGGATTAACGATTACTGCCGGATTCCTCCTTCTTCTAGCTTCCCATGGGGGTTGTGGAACCTCAAAGTGGGAATCCGATCCTCTCCTAAGTGGGTGCAGTTACAGGTGTTGCGATGATGACCCACCTTGATAAAATAATGACCGGAGGTGTTTGCATAAACCACTGGGGGTGACGCATCCCGCACGGTGAAGGAGTCTGTAGAAAGAATCGCTCCCGACGGCACCTCCTCTAATCCCACACCCGATGTCGGCCTCACGATCGGTGGCTAAAAGGAGTTGTCGGAACGGACTCGAACCCGGCCATGGATTCCAACACTGGGGGACTAGAAAAGGAAACATATATGGGTTAGGAGGATACATGTAAGGGCGTGGTACGACGTGGCATAAATCGTGAATGCTGTGTTATCGGTGTTGTCAATGAATCGATGGGCGGTTGATTGTATAGGCGTTGTTGATGGGCCGGTGGATCGATAAGCGCTGTTGATGGGCCGGTGGATCGATAGGCCCCGTTGATGGGCCCGGATCGTAGGCGCTGTTCTTGGGCCCGCCTCATCACCCTTCTCCTTGGATGTAAAGGGCCCGACGTTCCTTCGCTCATGAATTTGCGTCGCTTCTTCACCGACAACAGATCTGACTTGCCATGGATTCTAAACCATGGCATGTACTCCGACGCACGCTAACTCAGAACTACGATCGGTTCCGGTTAGGTAAAAAGTCATCTTCTTCCCACTTCGATATGTTCGACCAAAATATTGGCCAATCCGTGTCTTTGCCAGTAAGTCCACACCGTGCTCATCATCGAGCACCTCAGAGCCACGGAATCGGTTGTCGACATCCAAATTGCCGCAGAACCCGATCCGACCGTGCATCTCCACGTCGCGTAGGTGATTAGCGGACCTTAACGTGCTAACTGTTCGGATTTTGGAGGAACCCTCTCGAATTATTGCCAATTTGGGATCCTCATACGGTGTCCATTGAAACTATATTAACATTACCAAAATATTAGTTATATACATAAATACTAAATTATAATAACGAAATTGACACTTACTTGTGATTCCGACCGTTGTTCCAATAGGAGCCGTATATCCTCAAGCGAGTCAGGTATTCCAACATGACTTCTCGGATGGTTCCACCTAATTAAATAAACTCTTAGCATGCAATTATACTATAAATCTACGACATAATTGAAAAATATAATATTAAATTTACCTCGTTATCAATGGGAATGAATATGGCTGGGTCGAGTCGAGGACGTAAAATGGAAATCGAAACCATGCCCATGACTGCAGTAGTGATAGACAACCTCCGATTTTTGCTTTATCCGGCACCGTCGCCCCGCACATCTCCCGATACAACCTCGATAGCACGCGCGACCCCAACCGAATTCACCGCACGCTCTGAAATCAACAAGTTTCAGAGCCATCTCGTGGACGAGGTTTCTAGAGACGTCCCAGCATCGATAGCCTCCAATTATCTCAAGTATGTATGCCGTGCATACCGTATTCTTTCATCTTCATCGAATCTTCATTCGGCCATGGAATGTGTCTCGTAACCAAACCATATCGATCCGACCTCCTTGCAATTTATCCTAATGGCACCCAGGAGCTCGTAGCATACTGGCCATCCAATCGTGAGATGTTACGGTCCGGTGACTACCGACCCGGCCCACCGGTAATCCCAATCGTAATCGCACATCTTCTAAGGTGATGCTACACTCTCCGCATGGCGGATGGAAAGTGTGCGTCTCGGGTCTCTATTTGCAGGCAGAAAAAATGGATACATTTTAAAATATGTAAATTAGTTTTTTTTTTTATCATGACGTTACATATTAATTATTTTTAAAATTTTGCTTAACAATAATTCTAAAAAAATATTAAAAATAATCAGCATACAAGCATATAAGCTGAATTCCATGAGCTCGAAAATAATTGATGCAGTCAAAAAACAAAGTAATTGTAATCATGAACAAAAGCCTGAATCACCAATAAAATCTTCAAAATCATTAACACCCGCAGAACAAAAAGCCTTATCAAACCCAACTCAAATTAACCCCTCCTTACAGCACCAGCCCTTGCAATCCAAAACAAAATTACTCCTCCAATGTCCCTCAAACTCCAACCACCACCCAAGAAACAGAGCAAAGTAGAGCACAATATCCATGATTTAATTGCATCTTTATCTCCTTGATGCTTTTACTAATTGATGGTTTAATATTTTAATAAATTATATTTTTAAGATTTCTTTTAGAATTATTTTAAGAATTTTTTGAAAAAACAATTAAAATGATATTTTATCTATGGTTCATAGTCCAAATTAGTAATTAACCACTTAAATTAACATTTCATTATATTATTTAACAGAGAGACTAATTTGTACATTTGAAATGTATAAAAATTAATTTACTCTTCTTCTTCTTTTTTAATTGAAAGACCAAAGTATAATCTATTCCTAAATAGAAAGACTTTCGTAATACTTTTACTAATTATCTATAGTATATATTATAAAATCATATTAAAATAATAGTATAATTTGAGTAGGATTGCATTTACATGAATTAAATCACCCCAATAGCTAAGCTTTTAAGTAGGATATTACATAATTTTCCTATATAGAATAAATACTTTATTAATTATTATGTTTAAACTCTGTTATTCTTTTAATAAGGAATTGGCAAAATAGACTCGAACTTAAAAGCTTATTTTTGTCAATTTGAATCCGTAATTATCAAAATTTAAATTCGAAAAAGTTGGAGCTTGAAAAAATTCGAATTCTAGACAACTCGAGATAAAAAAAAAAACTTGAATCTATAGAACTCGAGCTTGAAAAAATATGAGTCCGAAATTAATATAACCTAAACCCGAGATAAATCTAACTCAAAACTTAAATTTATAATCAAATAATTATAATAATTAATATAATTTTATAATCCTCGGGTAGATTGTGTATAAGAAGATATTGTAAGAATTGATGATGTGTTGGGAGAATGGTATGAGAAGAAGCTTCTTAAGGAAGAGAGTTGCAATTGATATTAGTAAACCATTAGTTGTTGGATATTGGGTACCTAAGGAAGGCAAAGAGAAGACCTAGGCAACGGTGAGATAAGAAAAAATAATTTATTTTTGTTTTGTGTGGAGGGTTAAGACATGGATAGAGGAATTGCAAGTGGGGGAAAGGTAGATCTCGGGGAGATTTTAAGTAAAAACAAAATTTGCTTATACTTAAAAACATTAAAATAACATTAAAATAAATATTTCTCAATAAATATTTCTCAATAAATTAAAAATATATTAAAAATGTTTATAGTAAGATAATTGTAACTAAAATAATAGTAAAATTAACAATAAAATAAAAATTCTATAACATTCAAATAATATTAAAAACAACAGTGAAACAAAAATAAAACAACACCAAAAACAACACAAAAAAACAACAACTCCAAAACATCACCAAAACAATCAAAATAGCACAAAAACAACATGCAAAATGTAATCAACCAATCAACATTTAATTTTATAACAAGCTATAATTTGTAAACTAAATTAAATTGTTAACAATTAGGAACGTAACCTAGAAAGCAATTGAAGAATCATCGTCCTCATCATTTTCATCATTTTTGCAATCAATTCCTAATATGAAATAAGAATAAATAGTTAGATAATCAAATTGATGAAATGTTATAAAATTATAACAATAAAACGATAAAGAATTACTCATTGAAAATCCCTTAGCTTGCATCCAATCATCAAAGCAAATAACTGCTTAAATCGTTTTTTGTTTAAGTGAACTCTTCAAAGGTGTGATAACTTTCTTCCCTATATAAAAGCCGACTTGGAAGCTATAGTCGATATTGAAATTGTCAAAAGATCACGAGCCAATAATGAAAGCTCATGATATCTGTAACACCTAAAACTTGGCCGAGTTGGTTCGACCCGAATCTGGCGTGTCACATTAACCACTAGAGTGACTCTCCATTAACTCCCAACCTAACCTCCAACACACCACACATTTACAGCATGAAAATGTGCTAAGTTATCACAATGAAACAGTAGTGTCATAATAACATGCACGAAACAGAAGACATGGGAGCACATAAAGTCTGTGTAAAGAGGAAGGTTCACATGTCAACAAACAGAAAAGGCTTCAGGGTTCGCATGAAGTCATAAATATAGATTTTTAGGGTTCACATATTTGAACAAAAATACACAAGTACTTAGAACTCAATATTAAGGCATGCTCAACAACATAGGTTCACATACTTCATATAACATAGGTTCGCATGTAATATGGGCTTCGCAACAAGAAATGTCATACATTTAAGGGTTCACATACATTAATTGGGTTCGCTAACAAGTAAGGTTTTCACTAATAAGGGTTCGCAAGCAAAATCGAGGTCTCAAACTCATAGGGGTCACATTCATGGATATCTCGCATCAATTCTGGCTTGCATAAGGGGGTTAAGTCATACTCAATCTGAATTTAAAGAACACAACAGGGCACGCACAAAAGGAAGGATAAAGAAACTTTAGTTCTTTATTCATACTGAAAGAATTCGACAAAATCAAACAAAATTTATTTAACTCTATGGTTCGCTAAAACAAAAAAAAAAAAAAATAAACTGAAGGAAAGCTTAAGTCTTAACAAAAATAGCAAAGTCATTGGACACAATATCACTAATCCCAAGCAAAATAAACACATCACCTTTTTCCAAGATTCGTTGGTACCCATCTTGATTAGGCTTGTTGGATTAATCACCTTGTCATTATCTTTTGCGAACTACTTACCTATGAAGTAAGAGGGGAGTGGGTGAACTCATTGAGAACTCAGTGATTATACAGGAAACACCAAAGTATGCTTAAAATACGGAGTTAAAATAAAACTTAAATTGAAAATCGTTTCGCAAGCTAGGCTTGCCGTGAAGGTGCGAGACCCAGTTCGTAGTTACCTACTTGTCAGAAGAACATATAAGTTTGTACTAGTTGAAAATCATACTTAAAAACTTGGCTTGTTTTTGTAAGAAAGCATAAAATATATATATTCATGTACTTAACATGTCCTTGAGTTTGTTCTTGTTATTGTTTTTATACTGATTACAAAACATGTTCTTATACTTGTCATATATGTATAGTTGGATGAGTAGATCTCCTTATAACGCCTCACTTGTGACTCAGAGAGTCCTTAACATGTCTCACAAGGGTAGCATAAAACCAAACACTCTCCTATACACCAACATGTCCTTTTGAATGGAGCATAGCTCGACATTCTTTTATCTCTCCAAACGTCTTAGGGCCTGAACACCCAAATCACAGAACTTACGGCTGAGTACTTACAATCCTTTGGCATGCCAATGTATCCAACATAGGGCTCACATAAGAGGCTGAAGGTAAGGTGCATAGGAAAGGGAAAAAAAATGTGAAGATAATTGATATGCTGATGGAATTTTGGGGTGTCTCTATTTTGGAGAATCTTAAGGGGAACTTTAAGGGTTTTGATGGTTGTTCTATTATAATATCCCTTAACCTTTTCAACATACAACACAAATGGAACGTGTTATTGGAACATTTTCAAACTAAAAGCAAAGTTTTTTTCTAAATAAAACACCATTTAGTAACCATATAAAATTTCTTTAAGACAATACTCAACATTAAAAAAAATATAATATAATTTGAAATCATTTTGGGTCATTGAACACATCTTAGGACCCATTTGAAACGTAAACCAAATGTTTGAGATTTATCGGCTTAAATCGAGTATTTTCTGTAACACCTCTATACCATGTTCGACTCAAGGAACCTGATATAGGAATATAATATTTTGTGCCAAAGTAATTCTTGGCTAATTACTATTATATTTGAACATAAAAACAAATAAATAATAAATTTAAATAATTTAAATTTAAATCCATTACTACTACTTGGGACATACTTAATTTTTCCTAAGTACATGCCATTATATTCAAAATTTTAAAACATACCCTGTTGTTGCTTGAAGATGTGATGAGATGAAAGCTTACAATCTCAAATTCGACTCTCAAAAATTTCTGTACCTAATCTGCGCATGGAAACAAACCGTACGCTGAGTATACACCGAGTGGTATTACTATAGTTCAAATACTTAATGTAAAAACAATATATATACACATTAAATCTTACCACTTTTTTACCTTCAATAAATCATTCATGCATTTAAACTTTAAATTTATTCTAATAATATATATCTTAAATAGTTTTCCTTTATTTTAATTTATATATCTTCTTATTATATCAATATCCATTTCATGCATTTCATCAATAACCATTTCATAAAATCATTATTTCATATATTTCATTTCTATATCCTAATTCAATAACGTATTCTATTCCAAATTTAAAACCTTACAACATTAGTCTTTCAATAATTATTTAAACCAATATTTTTCAATAAAATAATTATAATTAATTCATAAGATTATATTCAATTAACTCATACACTATTTCATTATTTTCAATTCATTCTATTTTCACTTCTTGCTTCTATATCTCAATTTCAATTCACATTTTAATTCATAATTTTACTTTCTAATATTTTTAATAGTACGATCAATCAAATTTATTTAATTTTTTCATTTTAGTTATTCACCCTATTCCAACCCAAACACACCAGTACGACACATTGTGCCTAAAACGGTATATAGTACCTAATCAGTATACGACATATAAGTGTTTGAAACGACACACGAGTTGTCTAATACAACACACGAGGTGCCTGAAATACGACACATAAAGTGCCTGGTCAGCAAAGCCGATATATCCCGTACTCTTCTGAATCCTATGGCATACCAACTATATCCGGCTCAGCCCGACTAGTTAATAGGGTATTCAAATCATTTTTTATTTATTTCAAATTTTCTGTTAATTCAATCACAATTCAATTCAAGTTCACCTTTTCACTGTCTAATCAATATACAATTCAATACCAATACATATTTCAGATAATCACATATAATCATACTTTGATTCAGTTCAATCCACTTTTTAATCAATACACAATTCACATATTCACCATATTCATAATTTAATTCACTTTTATTCAATTCATATTTTCGATTCATTTTTCAATCAAGTTCAAATCACTAATAACTTTTCAATTAATATACATTTCAAATAATCACATATTTTCTTCATTCAATTCATTTTGATTCAATTCAAATCACTTTTAATTTCCAATTTGTTCACATTCAATTTCAATAGCCATAAACATTTTAAATCAATTTCATTCAAATCAATATCATTATTTCAATTAATTTCCTAAATTTATCTACCATGCATTTTAATTAAAAAATAACAATTAATAATAAATAGATTTGAATTATAGTAATACAAACCCGAATTTGTTCGATTACTCCTCAATAACTTTTCCTTTCCTTTCGGTGCCGATGCCTCGAGTTCTTTCCTAACTATTAAAACTTTAAACCTTCAAACCCTAATTTTCCCCTTTTTCTTTTCTTTCCCCTTTATTTCTTCTTGTTTGCAAATGACTTCTGCTATTCTTTCTTTTGCTTTCTTTCTTTATTTCATTTCTTTTATATATATATATATATATATATATATATATATATTAATAAATAATGATAATAATTATTTATAATAAATATCTTTTAATAACACATATTTACATTACATTTATCACCACTTAATTTGTTTATCATACACAAAATTTCATAATATAATTATTTAATTAATAACTATCTTTTACTTAATTTTCAAGTAAATAAATAAATATAATACAAATGTATATATTTACATTATTACAATTGTCACTATCCAATTTGTTTATTATATAAAATCTCACAATTTAATTATTTATCTAATAAATATCTTTTAAATAATAAATATCTATTTACTAATTAAATATAAGTATTACAAATATACATATATTTTTTTTACAATTGTACAATATCATCACCATCCATTTGGAAAATTTTTGATTTATTCATATAATATAATATTTTTAATTTATAACTAATATAAATTACCATATAATAAAATAATTATATACATTATAATTTAATAATAATTAAACAATAAAAATCTTAGATTTTTATCAACAGTTGCTGTCTCATTTATGGTGAATGGTATATTTGTCATTTTGGTCCTCTTTTGTTTTTATTAATCTATAATTTTACTTTTACCCCTTATTCAATTTAGCCCTTTTTCTTAATTCCTCTTAATTAAGCTAAATTCACTTAATTAAAGCCTAATTAAACACACAACTAGCCTGACAAATATTCCTAATAAATATTTACGAACTCGGTTCACTAAGACGGACACTTTTCCGGTGCCCGTGAATTTTGGGTCATTACATTTTCAGGAGGAGATATGTAAGATTTTACTATAAATTAAAACTTAAAACAATTTAGATAAAATCATAGATGTTGTTACCTTCTTGTTTGCACGGTACGTCTAAGTAAACAATGTAAAACATTTTTTAGGTTTTAAAATCAATTTAAAACCATTTAGGAACATTTTCCGGGTGTTCAAAAGTGTCAAGACCATATACAAGCCCAAGAAGCAATACATATCACTAATAATATGATTTAGTGTCAAATTATTTATCAAATTAATTTAAAACTAAAATTATGCTAGCTAAAGTGAATTTTTTTACAAATATTAAACTATTTGTATAATTTTATTATATATTACATTTTAAAATTTGTATTTTTATTATTTTTAATGGTGTTTAGTTAATTTATAACACTAACTTCTTAAAAATATAAATAGAAAGGGTTATGTATCGAATTAGATAATTTCAACCATAAAAAAAAACAACTAATAGATGTTGAATGCCTCTGTTTTAAAAGCAAAGCTTTGGTTATAAAGTTTAAGGATCAAATTAATAGAATTTGTAAATATGAAGAATTAAATTATTAAATTATTTAGAAGTTGGATCAAATTGATAGAATGTACAAGTATTAAGGACTAAATGTGTTATTATGTTAGAAAAAGGCTTTCACTATCAATTTAATGGCGGTTGACCAAAACATGAACATATTTAATCGTTAAAGTCTAAATTGAAAATTTTTAAAGTTTGTTGACCAAAACAAGAATGTTACCCTAGTTTGGTGACTATTTGTATAGTTTACCCTCAACAAATTTACATTTTATAAATTTTTACAAATTTTTAATTTTTTAACAATTTTTTAAAACTTTTTAAATAAAATTTAAAATTTATTAACTAATTTTTAAAATGTTTTTTCATTTTTTAATTTTTATAATAATTTTTAATGATTAGTTACCGATCAACTGCCAATCAACATGGGTCAATAATGGTCAATGACAATCAACTTGATCAATGTCTCATGTCATCGGTCAACTTATCATGTGATCAATCACATGGCACATTCTGGGTGGCCAGATTTTTATTAACGCGGTTAGCTTTTAAGTATCAAAACAGGCAACGGTGCAAAGTTTATGTACTAAAATGAGAAAAAAATTGAAGTACTAAAGTGAGAAAACAAAAATAGTTTAGGAGCTAAATTTGTTAGCATAAAACTCCGGTGAGGAAAATATCGAACACACGAACGAAAACTCGAACAGAAGAAGAAATAGGACAAGGCTCCAAGGCGTGTATCAAATCACTATCTTTAAGGTTATATTCGCTTCACCTATCTTGATTGTGCAAACGAGTTCCAAGCAAATTAACCTCGAGGATACAATGAAGCCAATGGCTATTTGCGTTTTAATCGATTTAGAATAGCCCACTACACATTGAGCAATATATGACAAGAAAATCAATTTCTATAAAGGATTTACTGCAGAATACTTTATAAACAATCTAACAATATTAGAAAATGAAGAAAGAAAGAAAGAATATTCAATTGTTGGTATCTCTCCAAATGAAATCGATTCCTATTTATAGGAATTTTCATGTCTCTTCATAGAGACATCTTTAATCAATAGGTACCTTTCCGAATAATAATTTTTTTAAAATAAAACATTATTATTCATTTAATTATAACTATTCAAATAATATTATTTAAATAGTTATAATTCTTTTCAAAAATTAAAAGATATAATCTTTTAATTAATTATACCCATTCATTTATAGTTATTGAAAACTATAAATATTTGAAAATGTTTCAACAATCTCCCCATTTTCAAAATATTTTAGATTTTGATATTCTTGGAAATCAAATTGCATAAATGAAGGTATCTTACGATTGAACATTCACTTAGTGAAAACATGTTAAAGTTAATCGAAATTGAATGGTAGACTAAGCTTTGAACCAACTATTTCATTTGATTAACCGAACACATCTCACACAATGATTTCAACATCGATTAATGCATAGTATCTAGGGACACTATTATGGCCATGTGTCTGTGTCCTCTTTTCATGAGTGCTGTCAGAGCCAAGCCCTTGAGCTCCTAGAAACGGCCACACTTCCACTCACATAGGTAGATCCCATCAAAAGTGTTCCGTAATTATAACACTCTAACATATTTATGTTATGGGTCCATTAAAAGTACATTACTCATCCTTCCTTATCATTACGAGTACCTACCACTTTAATCTTAGGATGGATTTATTTATAGTGCTAACAAATCACATACTAATGATGTACTTTATCTCATTGAACTCAAGACTTGACGTTATACCAAGCAATCGAGTCGAGTTTCCATCATGGGTGACTCTAATTAATGGGCTTGAGTCCCATCCCTTTTGAGGTCCTTTTCTTGCATCTCTAGCAAGACTTTTGTCAAAGGATCCGCCAAATTTTCACTTGACCTCACATAATTAATAGTGATCACTCCATCAGAGATTAATTGTCGGACATAACTATGTCTTAATCCAATGTGTCTAGACTTTCCATTATATACTTGGCTATATGCCTTTGCTAGAGTAGCCTGACTATCACAACGGATAAAAACAGGTGAAATTGGCTTAGGCCATAAAGGTACATCATAAAGTAAATTTCTTAACCATTCTACTTCTTTAGATGTAGCGGTTAATGCAATAAATTCTGCTGCCATGGTGGAATCAGTAATACATGTTTGTTTCTTGGAACCCCAAGAAATGGCTCCTCCACCAAGAATGAAGATCCATCCACTAGTAGATGCATGATCTTCCAAATTTGTAATCCAACTAGCATCCGAATACCCTTCTAAAACTGGAGGATATCCATTATAACACAATCCATAGTTAATAGTTTTCTTTAAGTACCTAAGTACTCTATTCAATGTTTGCCAATGCAAACTACTTGGATTACTTGTATACCTACTCAATTTCCCAACAAGATATGCAATATCTGGTCTTGTACAAGTCATTATGTACATAAGACAACCAATTAGACTTGCATATTTCAATTGATCAATTTTCCTACCAAGATTAGATACTAATTTTATTTGAGGATCTATGGGTGTAGATCTTTGGTATACGATTGAAAAGATCAAACTTTTAAGCACATTTTCAATGTAATGTGATTGTGATAAAGCTATACTGCTTTCATCTCGGGTTATTTTAATCCCAAGAATAACATCTGCTACACCCATATCCTTCATAGCAAAGTTGTTTGATTTGTTCCAAATCCGTGCCAAAAATGAGCATGTCATCTACATATAAACAAATTATGACACCTTTTCCATTTTCAAATTTGCTATATATGCACTTATCGGATTCATTTATTTTATAACCATTAGCTAAAACAACATTGTCAAACTTTTGGTGCCATTGTTTTGGTGCTTGTTTAAGTCCATATAAAGATTTAACAAGCTTACATACCTTATGCTCTTGTCCTGGAACAACAAATCCTTTCGGTTGTTCCATGTACACTTCCTCTTCCAATTCACCATTTAAAAATGCAGTTTTAACATCCATTTGGTGAACAACCAAATTATATATAGATGTAAGTGATATTAAGAGTCTAATTGTAGCAATTCTTGCTACTGGAGCATAGGTATCAAAGTAATCAATACCTTGTTTTTGTGTAAAACCTTTGGCTACCAACCTTACTTTAAACTTATCAATGGTTCCATCGACCTTCATTTTCTTTTTGAAGATCCATTTACAACCTATATGTTTGGAACCCGGTGGAAGATCAACTAAGATCCAAGTTTGATTTCCCATTATTGAATCCATCTCATCATTTATTGCTTCTTTCCAAAAAGCAGAGTCTTGAGATTTCATTGCCTCTTCAAATGTAATAGGATCAGATTCTGTATTATAACAATAAGGTATCTTATTATATATACTTTCACCTTTTCCTTCTACAAGAAACATCATGAAATCTGGTCCAAAATCTTTGACCTTTTTAATCCTCTTACTTCTTCTTAATTCTTGACAAGATTCATCATTATTATCAATTTGTTCCAATGGAATCTCATTCTCATTTGAAGAATGAATCAATTGTTGTGGCTGTAATTGTCTTGATATAGAATTAAATCTATTTTCATCAAAAATAGCATCTCTTGATTCAATAACAGTATTAATTGAAATTGAATCATTTGGTTCAATTACCATGAACCTATATGCCTTGCTATTATCTTGTGCCATATTAATTTCAGATATCATTGCAACGAACTTTTCGTTATTATCAGCCTTAGAAGATGATTTCTTCTTTAAGAATCGACATTTATTCTTGAAATGTCCCGGCTTACCACAATGATAGCATGAGCCCTTTTGTTTCTTTTTAAACTTAGGTGCTCTATCGATCTGTTTGAACTTTCTCTTGAATGGTTTAGTAGTCATACTTCCTCCGTAACATGCACTTTGGCATTTTCGAATTTAGATCCTGATCTTGCTTTCGATATTCTTCTTCAATACGAAGATGATTTGCCAAAGCCTCAAGAGATATTTCCTCTTTCTTATGTTTTAGACTTCTTTTAAAGTCTTTCCAAGATGGAGGAAGTTTGTCTATTATGGAGGATACATCAATCATTTCATCCATTTTCATATCATATTGTTTGAATTGATTCAAGATCTTTTCAATATTACGAAATTGTTCCATAACAGAATGACCATCAATCATTTGATAATTATTGAAACGACTGACAAGAAATTTCTTACTTGTAACATCTTCAGTCATGTATCTTGTCTCCAATTTGTCCCATAATTCTTTAGCGGCGACCTCATTTTGGTAGGTGCGTAACAAACCATCAGATAAACCATTCAATATGTGGCCCATACACATGTAATCAGCATTGTTCCATTTTTGTCTTTCTCGGGTTGCAGCAACAGATTCGTTTTCAGTCTCCTCGGTCTTGGGGTATCCAAAACATATGCAATCTTCAAAGTTGATAATAAGAAGTGCATCTTTTTACGCCATCGTCAAAATTGCCACCATCAAACCGATCAAGTTTGACAAATTGAAGCCAACTCCTTAGTGTTCCACTTTCGTGAGTTACGGTAGTCATTATGAATATAACCTTAAAATTGTTAATACAAAACTCGGTGAGGAAAATCTCGAACACACGAACGAAAACTCGAACAGAAGAAGAAATAGGACAAAGCTCCAAGGCGTGTATCAAATCACTATCTTTAAGGTTATATTCGCCCCCACCTATCTTCGGTGTGCAAACGAGTTCCAAGCAAATTAACCTCGAGGATACAATGAAGCCAATGGCTATTTGCGTTTTGCACTGACGAGAATAGCCCACTACACACTGAGCAATATATGACAAGAAAATCAATTTCTATAAAGGATTTCGCAGTAATACTTTATAGAACAATCTAACAATATTAGAAAATGAAGAAAGAAAGAAAGAATATTCGAATTGTTGGTATCTCTCCAAATGAAATCGATTCCTATTTATAGGAATTTTCATGTCTCTTCATAGAGACATCTTTAATCAATAGGTACCTTTCCGAATAATAATTTTTTAAATAAAACATTATTATTCATTTAATTATAACTATTCAAATAATATTATTTAAATAGTTATAATTATTTTCAAAAATTAAAAGATATAATCTTTTAATTAATTATACCCATTCATTTATAGTTATTGGAAAACTATAAATATTTGAAAATGTTCCAACAAAATTCTGAATTAATTATAACAATAAAAGTTGATGTGTTTGTTTTCTATTTTGTAACAATCTTTTGCTATAACCTCTTGGGTTGGGAATATCTCAAGTAGAAATCTACAAATATAATCACTAACAACCATGAAATTATGTGAGAATTCACCTGTTATAGAACCGAGTTTTACAATGGCACCATTAAATTACAAAAGCATATACTACGTATGAGAATGAATTCAAAACCAAACGATTCTTACGTGCAGGTTGTTGGCTTCCTAGCCACCATGGCCAATACTGGCTTTCTTCAATCTTGTATAATTTGTATGAAACAAAGCTCACTCGGTAATTAAAGGCAGTAGTAGGTGGAGATGATTTTATCTTACATTGAGGATCATCCGTAGCACACTTTTCATCTTGGGCCTTGATTCTGGAGTAACACTGACACAAGCAAGTGCAACTTTCAAGACAGCAAGCATCTGGTTTCTTACCACCAGTGATGTTCTACTGATACTAAAATCAAGGATGTGATCCAGCTTATTTGGCCGCACTGAGTTGCTTAATACCCACTTGGCTAACTCAGTTCCCTCACTAACTGCTGCTTTTCCTGTCAGCAATTCCAGCAATACAACTCCAAAGCTATAAACATTTCCAGCTATTGTTACCCTCATTGTATAAGCATACTCTGTGCACCACCATTAAAACAAAACAGGCTTAGGACAAAAACTCAAAACAGTTCATATTCAAAGGAGATTGTAAAATAAGGATGCACGTCTGCCAGAGTTGTTACCTGGAGGAATATAACCTACAGAACCAGCAACTGTGGAAAGGCTTCCGTTGCTCTTGGAAGGGTCAATTACTTTACAAAGCTCAACGTCCCCAACCTGTGGCTCCTTCAATGACTTGAGCACGATGCTTCTGCTTGAAAGGTCTATGAGGAGAATCGGACTTGATGTGCATCCATGCAAAAATGCAAGCCCTTGAGCTACTCCAACTGCTATACTGTAACGACTTGCCCAATCCAAAGAAGATTTCAAGCTCCCATGAAGAATATCATAGAGGGTACCCTTTGGGGCAAATTCATAGAATAGATATGCACTGTCAACTGTCAATACATAGGCCAATGGAATCATGATATTTGAATTGCTAAGCTTCCCCAAAGCCTCTATCTCTTGCTCAAATTTATCACGGCTCCCCAATTGGAATATCTTGTCACTCCAGTTAAGCTTCTTAACGTAATAGCTTGCTCCTGAAGGCATCATAGCTTTGTAATAGGTCGAAAACCTGGTTTTCAGCACAATGTTTGCAGGGCTTGCAACAGCTTCCATGGCTTTGGTGAAGTCAATATTAGATCTATGGACCCCGTTTGCTGTCAACATGTTGCCTTGAATCACCCGAGGAGGAGAAAGAACTTCCAATGACTGTAATTGCTCCTCATTAACCATGCTTAAGCGTCTCGAGATCAATAGAAAAACAATTGCAACTACCACTACAGCAAGAACAGCAGCTGCAAATGTGATGACAATTGTCACACCAACTGATTTTCTTTTTTTACTCAACACTGGAGGATTATCTCGTGGACGAAGTTGCGTTCCATTTATATAGACCGAAACATGTGGTTTGAATTGAGGAAGAACTCCACAAAGCTGATTATTGGAAAGTACTAGCTGTGACAAGGAAGACAAGCTGGCCAGGAAATCAGGAACTGTACCTGTGAAACTGTTGTTAGAGAGATCCAAAACTTCCAAATCATTCAGTTCGGAAAGAGTCTTTGGAATACGTCCATCAAAATTATTGAAGCTGAGATTCAAAGAAATCTGCAACTTTTGTGGCATATCAGGAATCCTACCATGCAATTTATTTTCTCCCAGCCGGAGTTCCAACAGAAATTTCAAGTTCCCGATGGCATCAGGTATTAAACCAGTGAGACCATTGTTTTGCAAGTTTAGGTTAATAAGCTTTCCACAGTTGGAAATTGAAGGTGGTATGATTCCATTTAGTGAATTCCAGCTGATATTGAGCACGGATAAATTATTTAGCCTTCCAATCTGATTTGGGATTTCACCACTAAGCTTGTTGAATTGAAGTTTCAGAACCTCAAGTTGCGTAAGATTTAGCAGTTCATCAGGCAAAGTCCCATTCAACTTATTCTGAGCCAAGTTCAACAATGCCAGCTTTGGATTAGAACCAATTTGAGGAGGTATGGTTCCAGTAAAGCTATTGTTATCCAACTCCAAATACGTCAAGTTGGGCAAAGATACAAAGCTCGTAGAAGGAATTGGGCCGCTGAGATAATTGCTACCCAACCTTAACCTGACCAGACTGGAAGAAATGGTTACAGGAATTGGTCCAGTCAGCATATTATAAGACAAATCCACAGTATGCAAGTTTGATCCCAACAGCAACTGCTGTAGAATTCTCCCAGTTATTTTATTATAACTAAGATCTAAAATCTTGAGAGACATTGAAGGATTAGTACTAGGAAGATCAACAAAGTTGTTTTGATTGGCAGAGAAGCGCTGCAATGTTGTAATACCCAAAAGGCCTGCAGGGATTGCCCCTTGCAACCGGTTGGAAGATAGAATAAGGGTTTCCAACTTGGTAAGGTTCACAAAAGATTCAGGAATAATTCCATTAAGATGATTCCCACTGAGATCAATCTTTATCAAATTCCCATGCTCCCCAATTTCACTAGCTATTTCACCTGTGAAGCTATTCACAGAAAGCTCAAGTTGTTCCAGGACCCTGGATTTTCCAAGGCGGCTTGGAACTGAACCAGTGAAATGATTGAAACTAAGGTTCAAGCTTTTCAGTGCACTCAAACCATTCAACTGTGAATCGATACTTCCATTCAAAGAATTGAAAGATAAATCTAAGGATTCCAATCCAACAAACTTTTGAAAGGTAGGCAAAGTACCAACCAACATGTTCTTGCTAAAGTTCAAGCTCTTTAACCCATCAATCTCTCCACAACTGTTGAAAAACTCAACTGGGATTGAATTGAACAAGTTGCTGGAAAAGTCGAGCGACTGCAAAGAATTAATCTGGCAAAGCAAGGGTAAGAAGCTAGAGTTTGAGAGACCAAACCCCGACAATGAAAGAGAAAGTATGGAGTCGTTGTGGGGAGCGTTGCATGTAACACCTTCCCAAAGGCAGGGGTTCTGCTCCTTCTCAACATTCCAGGATGAAATTGCAAGCTGGTGAGAAACGGTGATCATCGTGTTGCTCTGGTTTGAAGCAAGCTGACCGGAGACCAAAGGAAATATACAGAAGAGGAAAAAGGAGGATATGCCGTAAATGGAGCTCTTCATTTTAGCTCAATGGGAGATTATATTTCAGCTTTGTTTTTGGTATAAGTTCAGAAAAGGGTCTGGTTTGAGTTAGGGAGGGGAGGAGAAAAGAGAAAGAGAAAAAGAAAAAGATGGGATTTGAGAAATTCCAAGAGGAAATTCATGGGAAAGAAAGATCAGGGCTGGGCGTGTTGGGAGTGGAGTTGACCGACTGACTAAAAACGCCACAGATAGACTGAGACTGAGACTGAGACTGAAGACAGCAATGGTCTTTTTCTTGGAAGAGATTGGGTTTCAGATTGTTCATGACTTTCATTCTTACCGGTTCATACTCGCATACTTTCCATCACCTTATTATTATCATTATTAGCAACGTAATGAGAAAACAATCCATAAAAAGGAAAAGAATTAAAACAAAGACCCAACTGAATTCAAAGTCTTCGTTTGAGTGGAAGGAAAACTGGAGAGCCCACTTTTGAATGCCACAGTCTGCATTTAGAAAACGCGTTTCAACGACTTTTTTATTACCTTATGGACCACGTCCTTGGAACGTAAGAACTGGGATTAACATTCTTTTTTGGTAAATTACACTCCTAGTCACTTAACTATTCAATTTTGTCTTTTTGGTCTGTGGCAATTATTACAATTGGTATAATAACAACATTAACTCTCAACATCTATACATTGTTTCAATTTAGTCTTGATTCTAAAAATCTAATCTTTAATATTTACACATTATGTAATTTGATTTTTTTTGTGTGATTTGCTTTTCTTTATAACTCTTTCACCTAAAAGGTAAAAGAGAAACAAATTTATCAATTAAATTTGATTAAAATATACAAAATATGGAAACAACAAAAATTTAAGATAATAATTTTCATCTTTTTTATTTTTTAAAATTAACCCTCAATATCACAAAAAAATTCAAAAAAAAAAAAAAATAAGTTACACAATGTGTAAATGTTAAAAGTTATTTTTTTAGACTCAAGACTAATTTGACATAATTTATAAATGTTGTGAGTTAAAGCTGCTATAATGCCGATTTTAAAAGCTACCACTGTTAGTCAATAAGTGACCAAAAAAGACAAAATTCAACATTTGGGTGAACAAAAAAGAAATTTACTAACAGTTAGTTGACCATTTTGTAACTTTTTTATAATTAGGTACAAAAAAAACACTAATAATTGAATGACTACTAATATAATTTATCTTTATTTTTTGGAAAAGAATTTTGAAAACATTAATTTAAAATTCAAGCGGTTTAAGCATAGCAATTTTAAATTAGTTAATATTAAAATATATGAAATAAAAATATAAAACAAATTTTTATTGTAGTATATTATTAATATTTTGATAAATTAAATATAAATTTTAAATATTTTGAAGTAATTAATATAAATTATTTGTAAAATTGAATTTAATATAAATTTTAAATATATAAAACGATAGAAAATTATTTGATTCATTGTTAAAGAAAGTTTTAGATTCCACAAGGAGAATTTTAAATGTGACAATATCTCATTTAGGTATAGTAAAAAAACAAATTAAAAAAAAACATATGGTTGTGTTTGATATTGCTTTGTGGAGTTAAAACATTCTACTAGCAATATGTCTAAGAGAAAATAATTTGATACACTGTCAGTAGAGTTTTTAAATTTTACAAGTAGGGTTAGACAATTGACAAGTATCCTATAGAGATGTAGTAAAATATTTATAAAAAAAAGAAGAAGAAGAAGACATATGATAATTTTTATAATGTTACACCATCAATGTATCAAGTATTCACCCTATACCAAATATTAACCCAATTTTATATATCCTATATGTCGAAACCATTTAAAAATCTGTTTTAAAAACGGGGATCGACTTTAAAAATAAAATGAGAGTCGCCATCAATCCCTTTTTATTTAGGTGTGATTGGATCACCTTGTAAAACGTTTTATTTTAAAACATTTGATTTTGGTCTACAAAAAAAAAAGAGAAAACGGGTTCGGGAGTCAGTTACGTATGAGGAAGGGTTAGCACCCTCATAACGCCCAAAAATTGGTACCTAATTGATAGAATCATGTCCAAATGTTTGAAATTTAAAAAGTTTAAAATAAGATCCATTATTGAAAAGAAAACCAAGACTTACCTATTCCAAAGAAATAAAAAATACCATACCCAATAAGTTAAGATACAGCATCTCATAACTTTGAAGCTAGGTGCATCTTTATTTTAGAAAATTCCTACTTCGAGGCACAAAACATCATACCCAATAAGTTAGGATACAACGTTTTGAATTCTCAAGAGTAAGTTTTTTATTTGAAATTGATAAGCTTCAATTTTAAAAATGGAGGGATATCTAACACTTTGAGTTTTACGAGAAAAATCACAACCTAGCAAGTTAGGGCACGATTCTTCTCGAAAACCCTAAATATCACATATCACCGTTTAAAAATATTTTAAAAAAATCTTTAATTTAAAAGGTATTTTTATAAAAATGGTATGAGTAAGACATTGTAATATATATATATATATATATCAATTGCAACTCTACTTAATTATATTAATAATAAATAATAAAAGAATAATATTTCACAAATGAATATATAAAGAACTATGCTAAATAAAAATAAACAATCTAAGAATATAAATAAACATAATAATTAATAAAAATCAATAATATATAATAAAATAATATAAAATAACTAATATATAAGGATTATACATAATAAAAATAATTAATAAATAATATAATGAAAGCATACATGTACATAATATACTAATTATAAAAATTATATAAATAATATAAATGAAATAGGTTATATAATATAGTAGACTTTATACAAAATTTTAAAATAATATATGATATAATATAATACTATATAATATACAAATTAAAAAATATAGTATAAAAATAATATATATAAATTATTAAACCAAGTAAAATAATATATAATAATAATGAAATATATATAAAGATAATATACTTAAAATATATATAAATGAATTTTATATTATTAACAAAATTAATAAACTAATAAAAATAATATAACATTTTAATATGATAAAAATAATATAATATTAGAATAATTTAAAAATAAAATAAAATAAAGTGAAAACAAAGAGATGAAGATTAAATAAGTAAAAAAGGATTGAATTAAAACACGCATCATATTAAAGGGATCAATATGACAATTATGCCAATTTTTAAAACGACATCGTTCAATATTAGCCTTTAAGGAGCCCGAGGATCAAATCGCAACAGAATATAAGTTTAGGGCTAGATTGTAAATACAAAAAAAGGCTATTGAACATGATTGTAAATATTAAAAAAAGCGGAAGGACCTATTCCATAAATAGACCATTGACGAAAAAACACGTGGATCTTCTAGTCTATCGGGTCGGGTCCGGGTCAAAAGCTTTATACGGCGTCGTATTGATGCTAATTGGCCTAAGCATAAACGACGCCGTTTTGTCGTTGCTATATAAATTTCAAAATTAATAAACAAAATTCATTTTATCATTTCGGAGAAAAAAAAAGAAAAAAATTGAGTTTCGTTTTGAAGGCTCTCTGTCCTTTGGCCTTCAGGCCAGGACTCCGATGGGGTCGCACTCCACGCGCCACACGCGCTTACGCGCCGTCGCCCACGCGGATCACAGGTATGAAATCTTTGCTCTTTTTTATTGTTTTATATGTAAAATACACGGGTTGAAAGAGAAAAATAAAAAGAATCAAAATCACCTCTGAAATGGCCTTTTAATTTCTGTATTCGAATGTATTTTTTTGTGGATTCTACTTGTTTTCTCTACCTATCTCTCCGTCCTTGTTTACAAGTTTTGGGTGGGTTTTTATAACCCGAAAGTACATTAAAAAAAAGGAAATACATGGATTTTGCCATTTTGCTTGCTGTTTCTTTCCTTTTCTTACAGGTAGACAAGAAGATCTCGCGACAGTGGAATGATTCGGGCGTGGATCCTGGCGCGACCAGAGGTTTTGCGAGCGGATTGTGGCGCGATTGGTGGGCGCGAAGAACTATGGCGTGAGGGTTGAGTCTTTGCGCGAGGTCAAAGCGAAGCCTGCGACACCTAGGGTTTCCCAAAAACCCTAGGCCACTAAGATTTGTTAAAGTTGGGCCCTTTTGGGCCATCTCTGTTATTAGGTCTTAACTGGGTCTGGATAGGGTCTATAAGTGGGCTAAGGGTGTAAATGGGTTACTGGGTAGTTTTAATTTTGGGTATTGTGTCAAATGAACTGAAAAAAAAAAACATTTATTTATTTATAGTTTTATTCAGATGGACCTGGGCAAAATGGGCTGTTTACACTATATATGTAATATTTAAAACCAAACCTCTAATAAAAATGGAAAATATCTTAAATGGACAATTTATTTTACGACACATGTACAATTAAGAAGACATGTATGATATTTAAATTTTAAAATATTTCATACAATTAATATGTTATGTTCAAAATATACGAAGGGATAGTAAAAAAAAAAAAAGAAGAAGAAAAGAAGCTCAAGATTATGACACAAGAATTTTAAAGTGATCCACTTCAATTGTGTATTTTTACTACTTTTACAATTAATGATTTTTTTCTCAATTTACAAGAGGGATTTTTATCCTTTTTAAAAATTTTATAATTTTGTAAGTTTATAAAACTTTAAACCCATTTTATTTCAAGCCTAAATCTGTTTTGAAGCCCAAGTCCCTTCTAAAATGCCAATTTGGAATTAGGGTAGAAACTCTAATTCATTGTGCCACAAGCGTGAACGCACAGGGAAAGGTAAACTTTTCTTCTTACTAATCACATTTCAACAGCGATTAAGAAAATGAATAAACAACTTTTGGAATAAAAAATTGACCAAATAAGGAGTTAAACCAAAATTTGTTAATTAAAATACAAAGATTAGCGATTAATACAATTTAGAATAACAGGTATCAATAGAAACCTATCTAATTGCGCCTTCACGTGTGTGTCGAGATAATGGAATCAACATAAATACAAATAAACATGTAGCCGCTATTTGTAAGTGTGATTGGTCAATTGTAATATTTTTATGTTACAATAGAACACGAAGTATTCCAAGAGTCGAACCCAAGAGAATTCGGGTGATAAGGTTATCAATGAAAATGCATGCAAACAAGAATTGTAACTAGCTACTCATTAAGTATTATAGTACAGGAAATTATTATCAAGGGTCAATTACGCTATCTAACACTTAAAAGGACTAAATTGTAAAACAATCAAAAGTGCACAAAAATCAATCCAAATAACTAAAGTGTTTAGTTGACTTCCATGTTGCTAATTAGTTATTGGATTAGGGATTTAAAGGGTTCAAACTCCTAATTGGTTCAATTTTACCTTTCGGTCACCATTTTACCAAATTAGATGATTTAATCCGATTTATCTCTTGATCTCACCAACCTAAATTGGGACAATCAAATTGGTTCCCAATAGGATATCCTCTCTGTCTCACCTATCTAAATGTTCACCTATGAAGTTTATTCGATTCAGTCTAGTTTTTTATCATTTAGTCTTTGACCCAAAAACTAAACATGCAACACTTCCATCAACCAACCACCATAAAATTAAGTTACTATCCATCATCAACACAACAACATCAGCAAAATACATGCTCAAATGATTGATTAAAGAAAACATAAAAGCACGGTTAAAGAAATCTTAAAGACTCTTGATGGGTCCTTTAGAGAAGATGATAGCAACAACAATGAAGGAGAAAAAACAACTAAAGCAAAGATTTTTACACTTTTGAGAGTTAATAAAGTTGAAATATATTGAAGGATTTAAATGAAAATCAAAATACAAAGTAGAGTTTGTGCATCTAAGTTCAAAGAAAAGAAAAAGTACAAAATGAAAAAACTAACAACTACAATAACTAAGTTCAAAAAAGCAAAAAAACTTGTAATATCCCTAACCAGTATCCGTATCCGGAAATATGGTTATGGAGCATTACCGGAGTTTACAGTTCAATTATAGTTAGTTTATGTTATTTACTAAGCATTTTCGAAAATCAATCACAATGTCCCTCATATGGGTCCTCGAGGCCCAAAATACATATTAGAATCGAGTCGGGACTAAATCGGGATCACAGAAAAATTTTCTCGAAATTTTAAAATTTTTCTTATGTGCAAGGGACACACGTCCGTGTGGCCAGGCCGTGTTTGTAATACCTCTTACCCGTATCCTATGCTAGAACCGGGTACGAGGCATTACCAGACTTAACAATACATTTGGCCAAATTAATTAACACATATACAAAATGACTTAGTCAAGCTCCTATACATGCCATAACTTAAATCATTTATAAATAAAGATACCCATAGATAGCTTGATAGTGTGAAGCGATCTCCGGCAACCTCTAGCCCAGGCTTCTTTAATAGGACTCAAAACATGGGAAAGAAAATGGGGTAAGCTTATAAAGCTTAGTAAGTTCACATGTAAAAATAATAAGTATTAGCAATGAATTTAGCTTACTACTAAGCTGTCATAACTTGCATAAATAATGCTAAGTTCTTACTTTCCCTACTTACTCATTTGTAGCCTTACCAAGGCCTCAACGAGACAAACCCTCACAACAAATTCTCAAATTGATTTAATCATGAAATCACATGCTTATACCTTATTACTCATGTTCACATTAATCTGTCTACTTGAATCGCTGTCACTAAATTATTTATTTCTTGAGCTACAGAGCTCCGAATTACAAACCACTAATTTTCCTTGAAACTAGACTCACATATCTTTATACTATAAAATTTATAGAATTTTTTTCTTTTCAATTAGTACAGTTTATTCATTAAAATTTCCCCTACTTCACTGTTCTACTATTCTGACCTCTCTTCACTACGAATCAATTTTCTCTTAAAAAATTCAGATGACCTTCTTGTTTAGTTCATTTGAAGCTAGACTCATTCAGGATTTTAGGCATATAAATTATATCCCACAATTATTTTTTTACAATTTTTAATGATTTTCTAAAGTGGAATAGGGGATTCCAACATCATTCTGACCCTGTCTCACAAAATTTCAAATATCACAGAATATGAATTATTTTGTTTACATCGTTTCTTTTATGTGAAAATATACTCATTCAGATTTAATTTCATATCTTATTAAACCTCTAATTCAATTTCCACCATTTTTTGTGATTTTTCAAAGTCACACAACTACTGCTGTCCAAAACTGTTTTGTTGCTAAATTTACTCTTTCATAATTTCACTTATTAGATTTCATCTTATCGAAGGTTCGATCAAATATCGAGTACATTGTTCATAAATTTTCACAATTATACCTACACTTATTCATCACATAATCATATTCAATTACACTTAGTCGTTACACGATCACATATATTTTCACTTAGTAAATTTCCCGTTGAACTCATCGGAATATACATGGATACGTAGAGAATTAGTACATAAGTGCCACACAGATATGTAGCCGAAGCTACCATAGTAATGTAGCTGAAGCTACCACTGTAATGTAGTCGAAGCTACCACTGATCAATAACACTGGAAATGTCCACGGGCCTGCTCACACAAGTTGTCAGGTGTCTGCAACACATGCTAGATCACCCAGCACCCGGGACTCACTGTAACACTGTAACATTGGTCTCTAGTGATATATCACTTGTATCCACTTATATTCCTAAGTTCAACCAGGAATTTACACTTAACACTTATTTTAAACACTTTATCACATGAATAATTTTTCTTCCACATTCAATATTAATTCACAAATCAAATACAATTCATAATTTATAAAACTATATTGCTATTATTTACACATAACTTAAATAATTGCATTCTCAATCTCATCACATCATCAATTTAACTTATCCTTCCCAAATTATTCTATTCAATATTTTCTTGATATTACACAAAGCCATCTTCCTAATTTGGTCTTACATGTAAACTTATACCAATTCTCGTTAAAACGTTGAGTCATTATCGAACATTATAATTATATTGGAAAACCAATACTAAAGTATTCATAACTAAAATTTCAATTTAAAATTCAAACTTACATCATTAAATGCTTATTAAACATATGAACTTACCTCGATACCAAAACAAACATTTTACCAACTTTCTTGATTTTCGATTTTCCTCCCCTTCTAGGTCCAAATCTCATTTTTTCGGGGTCTAAAACATCACATTTCACTTATTTAATTAATGTAATACTCAAAATAGTCCCTAACTCAAACTTTGGAAAAATTACAATTTTGCCCCTAAACTTTTGCATAATTATGATTTTGCCCCTAGGCTCGAAAATTAAAATTAATCCCTTATTCTTATGTTTTATAACATTCTGATCATTTTTCCCTTCTATGGAAACATCAAATTCTTGCTCTAACATGCACTTATGCACATTAGGTATTTTTACCAATTATGTCGTTTTACTCGTTTTCATTTAAAATTGCTTAGTAAAAGTTGTTTAACATAATTATAAGCTTCATATTTTGCCATAAAACATCAAAATAAACACATTTCACCTATGGGTATTTTTCCAAATATGAACCCTAGGTTAAATTATTGCTAGAATAAGCTAAATCAAGTTACCGGGACTCCAAAAACACAAAGAACATGAAAAATAGGGCTAGAATAGACTTACCATGAAGCTTGGAAAGCTTGAAAACCCTATCCATGGATTCCCACATGTTAAATTCGGCCTAAGCTTGAAGATGGACAAATTTGGCATTTAAATTTTATTTTTAATTCATTTAATTTACTAAATTACCAAAATACCCCTAAAAAATCTTTTGAAACATACCCATTCATGTCCATTTTTGTCCACCAACTTAACTAATGGTCTAATTATCATTAAGGACCTCCAATTTAAAATTTCATAACAATTGGATACCTCTAACATTTAGAACTCAACTTTTTCACTTTTTACAATTTAGTCCTTTTGACTAAATTGAGTGCCCAAACGTCAAAATTTTCGAATGATATTTTCACGAAATCATTCTGTGAAATTTTAGACCATAAAAATATAAATAAAATAAATTTCTCAACATCAAATTTGTGGTCCCAAACCATTTGTTCGACAAAGCTCAAAATCGTCATATAACTCTCCCCTTAGGGATTTTCGTCCCCGAAAATCTCGCCAGTTAACGGATTTAGGTCTAATTTGACAAGTCACTTTCAGCTTTTTATATAGTCTCGATATCTTCGACATCTTACTTCTTAAACTAAGATTCGGAACTGTACTCTCTTATTATGAACATAAAAATCATATTACTGATCTTCTTAAATTCTAACTGAAAATGATACTAATAAGTAATTGGCCTTATTCTATCAATAATCTCATACTCTTTGATGAACCACAACTCACCTATCTTTATTTATCCAGATGAACAATTCTCTGTTAATGAAATACTTTCAGAAGCACTTGACACTCATCTAAGTTCAATACTCTTACCTTTCTTTCAGATACAATTTTGATAATCAGATTTGATCTCTAAAATCAATCTTCACTTCCACTTTTTTCTAGTCTTTTAGCTTAATTTTACCCCATAAGTTCCTTTTCCTCGGAAAACCATCACATTTTCACACAGATATCAATACTAATTGTAATAGCTTCTGAGATATTTGAAAATCAACTCTAACCCATTAAAAGTTCAGACATCAGGTTCAAAGTCTGGTACATAACATTTCATACTCTTACTAGTGTAATCGCCTCGAGTATCATCCATCTCTGTACTTCTCAAATAAATGATAATTATCATCTGTATAGACATCATAACATTTTGTCTTTAACTCACTGATATATATATCAAGATCATTTGAAAAGTGAAAACCAAAACACAGGTCTAAGTTGAACTTCCTATCATTCACACTTTGCCAACTTGAATTTCTTCTCAAATCTAGAGAAAGATTAAACTTATAATAGAATTTACTTCAACTGTTACTCGTCGAAGCACTTAACTATACTGATGCCACAATACTCATACAGCTTAAAAATCATAGTGTCATAATAAGACTATCTTCTCAATTACTTTAGTAGATAATGTCTCGGTTGAAAACAAAACATCTCGATCATCGGAGAAATTTAAACACAAATTTCCATAACAACCAATACAAAAGCACAATCTTTATACCTCTGGTAACTATAAATTTCGCCATCAAGTCAAAACTTATAATCATCATAAGCATTTTAATAATAAGAAGAAACCATTTTCGTCAATAGAAAATTTCCTACTGATATCTTATGGCTGATACTTTGAACAATAATTTATTAAGGAAACAGAAATAACAAAATCTCAAAACATGGAGCTACACAGAAAATATTCATAAGTACTGAAAATAATATTAACAAAAGCCACACAATCTTCCTTTACTTTTCATTGAACAATAGCTAGTAAAATGGGACGCTAACATCATACGGACCTTACCGTCAACTTTCTATCTGTGCATGATGCAAAAACCAGAAAAGATAGAGTAATTTCGATCACAGCTCAAATAGACTACAATGCTTTCATCTACCTGTAAATTTAGCTGACATTCTCATACTATAGGAATTTCATTCGAAATCTTGCAGATATATATACCTCTTAGAGTAAATGGACACATATAATAGTCGGAAGAGATTGCTGTAATTTCTCAACCTTAAACACTGCATTCAGTCATTAATACATCTCGATCATGATTGCACTATCTAATTCTGTCATTACTAATTTGATATTATTCCAATTGCAAATAGAAATAAATTCAAAATAAATTCCAGCAATCACATACTTTAGGCCTCATACCTGGATGAGTTAATTAGCTAAGACTGACCTTTCTTTAACTATAACATTTCGGAATCCGAATGATCTTCATATTAATCTGACATCTTTTCTGCAACTGTGTTCATTTACTAAACCATTCTCAACTTTGATCATGTTGTTAATTAATCTACACCTCAACTCTTTAGTCTTCCACTTGTAAACCCATTCTGTCTGAATTTCATGAAACTTCTTTATAACATACCTCATTGGAAGGGGGTGAGGTTGTAACGCCTCTAACTTGCCTTTTATATACTCATACATATAACTTAACACTCATCAATATATATATTTTGTTTCAAGTAACTTAATATGCATACTCATTTTACACAACCTTCCAATCATCTTATACAAACAAGTGCACTTATACTTTCATTCAAAAATCTCGAGTAAAATTACTCATAACATTCACTTAATTTCACAAGTTATACTCATAGCATCATACAAATGCCAATCAAACATGAACACTTATCATAGTATAAACTTTCCTTTCATCTCATCTTTCATATTTCAAGAGAAATTCCTATCCACAATTTATTCATCATCACATAAACATTATAAATTATTATTCTTACTTTTTACGAGTTTCAACTCATCATAAACACTGTTTGCACTATAAAATTTAGTTCGGTTGAAGTGCGCATCTGTCTAATAAAACAATTTACATCAGGGTCGGGAGTCGTCACACTATCACAGTTCAATATGGCATGTATAGCTAGACTCTCACACTCACTATGGTAGTCCGAGAACCGACTAAATCATAGCTCTGATACCATTAAATGTAACACCCTTTACCCGTATCCTATGTCGGAACCGGGTACGAGGGATTACCATACTTAACAATACATTTGGCCAAATTAATTAACACATATACAAAATGACTTAGTCAAGCCCCTATACATGCCATAACTTAAATCATTTATAAATAAAGATACCCATAGATAGCTTGATAGTGTGAAACGATCTCTGACGACCTCCATCCCGAGCTTCTTTAATATGACTCTGAAACATGGGAAAGAAAATGGGGTAAGCTTATAAAGCTTAGTAAGTTCAAATGTAAAAATAATAAGCATTAGTAATGAATTTAGCTTACTACTAAGCTGTCATAACTTGCATAAATAATGCTAAGTTTTTACTTTCCCTACTTACTCATTTGTAGCCTTATCAAAGCCTCAAGGAGACAAACCCTCACAACAAATTCTCAAATTGATTCAATCATGAAATCACATGCTTATACCTTATTACTCATGTTCACATTAATCTATCTACTTGAATCGCTGTCACTAAATTATTTATTTCTTGAGCTATAGAGCTCCAAATTACAAACCGCTAATTTTCCTGAAACTAAACTCACATATATTCATACCATAAAATTTCTAGAATTTTTGGTCTTTCCAATTAGTACAGTTTATGCATTAAAATTTCCCCTGTTTCACTATTTGACTATTTTGACCTCTCTTCACTACGAATCAATTTTCTTCTCTTGCAGAATTTAGTTGACCTTCTTGTTTAGTTCATTTGAATATAGACTCATTCAGGATTTCATTAATATAAATTATATCCCACAATTATTTTTTACAATTTTTAATGATTTTCTAAAGTCGAATAGGGGATTCCAATATCATTCTGACCCTGTCTCACAAAATTTCAAATGTCACAGAATATGAAATTCTTTTGTTTACATCATTTCTTTTATGTAAAAATAGACTCATTCAGATTTAATTTCATATCTTATTCAACCTCAAATTCAATTTTCACCATTTTTGGTGATTTTTCAAAGTCACACAACTGCTGCTGTCCAAAACTGTTTTGTTGCTAAATTTACTCTTTCATAAGTTCACTTATTAGATTTCATCTTACCGAAGGTTCGATCAAATGTCGAGTACATTGTTCATAAATTTTCACACTTATACCTACACTTATTCATCACATAATCATATTCAATTACACTTAGTTGTTACCCGATCACATGTATTTTCACTTAGTAAATTTCCCGTTGAACTCATCGGAATATACACGGATACGTGGAGAATTAGCACATAAATGCCACACTAATATGTAGCCGAAGCTACCACTGATATGTAGTCGACGCTACCACTGATCAATAACACTGGAAATGTCCACGGGCCTGCTCACAAAGCTGTTAGGTGTTTGCAACACATGCTAGATCACCCAGCACCCGAGACTCACTGTAACACTGTAACATTGGTCTCTAGTGACACATCACATCCACTTCTATTCCTAAGTTCAACTGGGAATTTACACTTAACACTTATTTTAAACACTTTATCACATGAATAATTTTTCTTCCACATTCAATATTAATTCACAAATCAAATACAATTCACAATTTATAAAAATATTGCTATTATTTACACATAACTTACATAATTACATTCTCAATCTCATCATATTATCAATTTAACTTATCCTTCCCAAATTATTCTATTCAATACTTTCTTGATATTGCACAAAGCCATCTTCCTAATTTGGTCTTACATGTAAACTTATACCAATTCTCATTAAAATGTTGAGTCATTATCGAACATTATAATTATATTGAAAAATCAATACTAAAGTATTCATAACTAAAATTTCAATTTAACATTCAAACTTGCATCATTAAATACTTATTAAACATATGAACTTACCTCGATACCAAAACGGTCATTTTACCAACTTTCTCGATATTTTATTTTTCTCCCGTTTTAGATCTAAATCTCATTTTTTGGGGTCTAAAACATCACATTTCATTTATTTAATTAATGTACTACTCAAAATAGTCCCTAACTCAAAATTTGGAAAATTACAATTTTACCTCTAAACTTTTGCATAATTATGATTTTGCACCTAGGCTCGAAAATTAAACTTCATCCCTTATTCTTATGTTTTATAACATTCTGATCATTTTTACCTTCTATGGAAACATCAAATTCTTGCTCTAACATGCACTTATGTACATTAGGAATTTTTGTCGATTATGTCATTTTACTCGTTTTCACTTAAAATTGCTTAGTAAAAGTTGTTTAACATAATTCTAAGCTTCATATTCTACCATAAAACATCAAAATAAACACATTTCAACTATTGGTATTTTTCCAAATATGAGCCCTAGGTTAAATTATTGCTAGAATAAGCTAAATCAAGTTACCGGGACTCTAAAAACGCAAAGAACATGAAAAATGGGGCTAGAATGGACTTACCATGAAGCTTGGAAGGCTTGAAAATCCTATCCATGGCTTCCCACATGTTAAATTCGGCCTAAGCTTGAAGATGGAAAAATTTGGAATTTAAATTTTGTTTTTAATTCATTTAATTCACTAAATTACCAAAATACCCCTAAAAAATCTTTTGAAACATACCCATCCATGTCCATTTTTGTCCACCAACTTAACCAATGGTCTAATTATCATTTAAGGACATCCAATTTAAAATTTCATAACAATTGGATACCTCTAACATGTAGAATTCAACTTTTACACTTTTTACAATTTAATCCTTTTGACTAAATTGAGTGCCTAAATGTCAAAATTTTCGAAAAAGATTTATCAAATAAATTTTTCAACATCGGATTTGTGGTACCGAAACCACTGTTCCGACAAAGCCCAAAATCGGGCTATTATAGTGTTGCTCACACAGCCAATAACAAGCCCGTGTCTCAGGCCGTGTAGGCCTTCGATGTGAGGCACACGACCGTGTTCTATCTCATTTTCTAGCTCATGTCCTTACCCGTGTAACTCTCTGACTTGGGTCACATGGACAGCCACATGCCCGTGTGTTGGACCGTGTGGACAATTTAATTTTCGAAAATTAGGTGCAGGGGTTACACGGCCAGGACACACACCTATATGTTGGGCTGTGTGTCTCACACGGCTAAGACACACGCCCGTGTCTCTACCCGTGTGCTCAATTATTAGCATTCTGTTTCTCAAATTTTAAGGTGCAGGGGACACACGACCAAACCACAAGCCCATGCGCATGGTCTGTATCACACACGGTTGAGACACACGCCCGTGTGTCTACTCATGTGGACAAAATAAGGTCATTTCCAAGCCTTATTTCTCACCCAAATTTTGCCTTGTACCTACATTAATACTTGCATACATATACCAACCAACTCAAGATGTTAAAACCAAGCCAACATTAACATTATACTTGATATATCATCACATGTATTCAAACTTACCTTTTTGATAAACCATAATATAAAAATATTTTAATCCCACATTTAGCATGTTTTTGGATGATTTATCCCTTTAATTATGGAATTTGGTTCTCTTAATCCTTTTTTTTCATGTTTTATACTCAAAAGAGCACCGAAAGTTGAAAAGTACGAAAAACGGGTTGAAAACGGAGTAAATGGGCCGAATTACGAAATCAACACGGCCTGGGCCCAAGACCACATGGCCGTACCTCTTTAACAAACCCAAACACGGCCTAGCCCCCGAAATACAAGGCTGTGCCTCTTTCACAGGTTCAACCACGGCCTGCCCTCGAATCCCACGGGCGTGTGCCATGGGCGTGTCTCTGACTCAGCAAAGAAGAGTTTCATTCGGATTAGGATACTTTCAGGCCAAGAAAGGCGTCTCGAAGTCTATATAAACACCCTAGGAGGCAACTTAAAGGGGGAGTTTGAGAGGAGTTCGACAGAAGCCTTCTGTCAGGGCTTTTCAGGGCATTCAGCTAGGCCAAAGAGCCAAGCCAGAAGGGCCAAATTGTGGGATTAACTCAACGAAAGCCAGTTGATTCATCTCAAGAAGCTGGAATTATACTCAAGACGGAGGATTTCTCCTTCAATTCCTTCAGGGGGTTTTAGGGTTTTCTTTATGTTTTGTTTTATATTTTCTTCTGAGATGTTTTCTTTTATAATTATGAACTAAACCCTCAGATACCTGAGGGGGATGAAACCTAAGACAGATCTTGTTATTGTTTTCTGAGCTGTATGATAAATATTTGATTTGTTCTTAATTATGTGTTCTTAATTTTTGCCTTAATATTCCAGGATATTGATTCAATTACTGATGTGCTTAGGTGGTGGAGCAAAAGTCCCTGCCTAAGAGTAGATCTAGTATAGTTAAGCGGAGTTGATCGAAACACTAGAAATAGGATGACAAAAATCTATCGGATTAGGGTCAAACCTAATATGGGAGTCCATAGATCGAGTTAATGGAATTCTAGGGGTTTTAATTAGAAAGAAATTCCAATTAATCCACCTAGGGTTAGACGTTAGTAGCCTCGAAAGAGGTATTAATATAAATTAGGGAATCCTACGGATCAAGTCAAGTAAATAAATCGTCTGGTTCAGAGTTAGATAACAAGTGAAGTCTAGGTGGATTCTTCCTCGGGTATTGTCTTAATCAATTGGTTTTCCCACAAGTATTTCCCCAATTCATTCTCTTCGTCTTTGCATCTTTAGCTTAGAAGTTAGTTAATTTTAGATTAGAAAAATAAATCCCTTAATTCTTAGGCTAAATAAGAAGAAGAAAGTTAGTATTAATACTTTTGATTCCTTTGGGTTCGGCAATCCGGTCATGCCACTAAACTATACTATTGTTCGATAGGTGCGCTTGCCTCAATTGTTGTCTAGTTAATTTCAAGATCGATCATTTTTTTTATAAATTTTTAAGATTCTGACACACGATCAAGTTTTTGGTGCCGTTGCCGGGGAACTGAAATATTAAGAAAGCTCAATTTTTATTACTTTAGCCATATTTTATTTTATTTTGCAATTAAATTTTATTTTTACTTTTCTAATTTTCTTTTTCTTTTTCTTTTCCTGGTAGGTACCTCTAGTTTATAACTAGAAGGAACCCGACAGGACTACTACTTTACGACAGTGAAATTGAAAGCACAGTTCGCATAAATCGAAGAGAAATAAGGAGAAGCCTACAATACATACAAGAAGAGCAAGAAGACGGAAATTAATACGAATGAAAAGATGGCTGAGAATAATCCGCTACCTCTAGAGGTGGCCGAAAATCATGCTCCTCAAACTATGTATGATTATGCTAAACCTAATTTAATAGGAACTGAGTCAAGTATTGTTAGACCTACTATAGCTGCTAATAATTTTGAACTAAAACCTAACAATATACAAATGATACAACAATTTGTTCAGTTTGATGGTTTGCAGGATGAAGACCCAAATAATCACTTGGCAAATTTCTTAGAATTTTGTGATACTTTCAAAATTAATGGCGTTTCTGATGATACCATCCGTCTTCGGTTATTTTCCTTCTCTTTGAGGAATAAAGCTAAATAGTGGCTGAATTCTCTTCCACGAGGATCAATCACTACATGGGACCAAATGACCGAAAAATTTTATTAAAATATTTTTCACCGGCCAAAACGGCCAAATTAAGGAATGATATCTTTTCTTTTGTGCAAGTGGATTTAGAAACATTATACGATGCATGGGAGAGATACAAGGATTTGTTGAGAAGGTGCCCACACCATGGTTTACCCTTGTGCTACAGGTCCAAACTTTTTACAACGGTGTGAACCCCTCAACCCGACAGTTAATTGATTTAGCAGCCGACGGAACCCTGAATAACAAAACTCCTGAGCCGGCCTATGAGTTTATAAAGGAGATGTCACTGAACAACTATCAGTGGCAAGTTACAAGGACAATGCCAACAAAAATAGCTGGAGTTTTCAACCTCGACGCAGTCACCATGCTATCAAACCAGGTAGAGATGTTAAATAAAAAGATTGATGGTTTATGTGGTTCTTTGCAGGTACATTCAGTTATGCAGCACAATGCGAATGGAGGATGGATGAACAATACAGAATATCAGCTTTACAACCCGAGCACTGAAAACAAGCAAGTTCACTATATGGGTAACAATTTTAGACCTCAAAATAACCTTTATAATAGTACTTACAATTCAGGTTGGAGATACCATCCCAATCAAAGACAACAACCCTACCTACAGGAAAATAAGCCAAACCTTGAAGAGATGTTAACAAAATTTATAAAGGTGTCAGAAACTCATTTCCAAAATACCGAAATGATATTGAATAACCAGCAAGCATCAATTCAAGAGCTTAAGGATCAAATTGGACAACTAACTAAGTTAGTCTCTGAAAGGCGACCTGAAAATTTAACTAGAAAAAAAGAGCATGTGAAGGCAGTTACACTTAGGAGTGGAAAGGAGTTGGTTGAAACTAAGAAGAAGATACCACCGCTTAGACATACAATACGGTAAATTTCTTAAACTTTTTAAACAACTACATATCAACTTACCTTTTGTTGAAGCTATTTCGCAGATGCCGACATACGTAAAATTTCTAAAAGAGCTTCTAACAAATAAAAGAAAGTTTGAAGAGATATCAATAGTGGAACTTAATGAAGAATGTTCAGCCATCCTCCAAAACAAGCTACCAACCAAATTGAAAGATCTAGGAAGTTTCACTATTCCATGTTTAATTGGTAGTTTAAACATAAAGAAAGCACTAGCTGATCTAGGTGTCAATATTAATTTAATACCTTATAAAATGTTTAAGCAACTTAGTCTCGGGGAACCTAAACCCACTAGGATGAGTATTCAGTTAGCCGACAGATCTGTTAAATATCCTAGGGGAATTATCGAAGATATTCTAGTAAAAGTTGATAAATTTATATTCCCTGTTGATTTTGTTGTGCTTGACATGGATGAGAACGTTGAGGTGCCTTTAATTTTGGGAAACCCTTTTTTAGCTACTGCTAGGACTGTTATTGATGTAGGAGATGGTAAACTTGCACTAAGGGTAGGCGACGAGGAAATTATTTTTCAAATTTACGATGCTATGCGATATTCTAGAGAACAAGATGATTCCTATTATTTTATTGATGCCATTGATCATTTTATTCAAGATTCTTTGCAGGAAATCATACATAACGACACGATGGAAATGTGTCTTACTCAAGATGAGGGGGTAGATGATGATACCGATGAATTGGATTCTAATGCATCTCCCTCTAGACAAATGAAAGAAGAAGGCATTGAAATCAACGACGAACTAAAACAAAAACCCTCTATTGACGAGCCACCCAAATTAGAATTAAAATAGTTGCCAAAACACTTAGAATACGCTTTCCTCGGAGATAATTCCACGTTACCAGTAATTATCTCTTCAGAACTGGAACCCAAAGAGAAAGACAAGTTACTACAAGTACTAAGGGAACATAAAAGCCATAGCTTGGAAAATTTCTGACATTAAAGGAATAAGCTAATCATTTTGCACCCACAAAATTTTAATGGAAGATGAGTATAAACCATGTGTGCAACCTCAAAGACAATTAAATTCCAACGTGAAAGAAGTTGTTAAAGCTGAGGTAATTAAACTTTTAGATGCTGGAATAATTTATCCTATTTTTGACAGTACTTGGGTAAGTCCTGTGTAGGTCGTTCCAAAGAAAGGAGGCATGACTGTTGTAGCCAACGAAAAGAATGAATTGATTCCTACAAGAAAAGTCATAGGCTGAAGAGTCTATATTAACGATAGGAAGTTGAACGATGTTACCAAAAAGATCACTTCCCTTTGCCCTTTATTGATCAGATGTTAGAAAGATTATCCGGGCATATGTACTACTGCTTCCTGGACGGACTTTCCGGCTACTTTCAAATTTCAATAGCCCTTGAGGATCAAGAGAAGACTACATTTACATGTCCATACGGTACGTCTGCTTATCGTAGAATGCATTTTGGATTATGTAATGCTCCTGCTACTTTTCAGCGCTGCATGCTGGCCATCTTTGATGAACTTGTGGAAGACATTATAGAGGTATTTATGGACGACTTTTCGGTATTTGGTAATTCTTTCCATCTTTGCCTTAAAAATCTAAAACGAGTTCTAATGAGATGTGAGGAAATGAACCTTGTTTTAAATTGGGAAAAGTGTCACTTTATGGTTCGAGAGGGGATTGTGTTAGGGCATAAAATTTCTAGTAAAGGGATTGAGGTAGATAAAGCAAAGGTTGAAGCCATAGAAAAATTACCTCCTCCTAGTTCACTTAAGGCTATTAGAAATTTTTTAGGACATGCTGGGTTTTATAGAAGATTCATTAAAGATTTCTCTAAAATAGCTAAACCTTTAACGAAATTACTAGAAAAAGATGTACCTTTCAATTTTGATCAGGAATGTTTAGATGCATTTATATCCTCAAAGATAAATTAATAAATGCTCCAATTCTAATTGCACCTGATTGGAACTTACCCTTTGAACTAATGTGTGATGCGAGTGATTTTGCAGTAGGTGCAGTTTTGGGACAGTGAAGAGACAAGCACTTCCAGCCAATTTATTACACTAGCAAGACGTTAACAGCCACACAAGAAAATTACACCACCACAGAAAAAGAATTGCTAGTTGTGGTTTTTGCATTTGATAAATTTAGACAATATTTGATACTATCTAAAGTTTTCGTTTACACTGACCATTCAGCTTTTCCCTATCTTTTAACTAAATCTGATGTAAAACCTCGACTTATAATATGGATTCTACTCTTACAGGAATTTGATTTGGAAATTCAGGATAAGAAAGGAGCTGAAAATCTTGCAGAAGACCATCTTTCTAGGCTTGAAAACCCGCATATCAAGGAACTCGATAAGAGTGAGATAAACGACTCGTTTCCTGAAGAACAACTCTTTTCTATAACTGACTTTGAGGTACCTTGGTTTGCAGATATTGCAAACTACTTAGCTGCTAACATCTTACCAAAAAGGTTAACACATCATCAAAAGAAGCGATTCTTTGTTGATGCGAAAAACTATTTTTGGGAGGATCATTTTCTTTTCCGTATATGTGCAGATCAAGTAATTCAGAGATGTGTTACAAAAGCAGAAGCAAGCAAAATCCTAGAACATTGTCATTCAGGACCTTCAAGAGGACATTACAGCGGGATTAAAATAGCACACAAAACACTTGAATCAGGTTTTTATTGGCCAACTCTATTTAAAGATGCCAACAGGTATGTTGCTTCATGTGATAAACACCAGAGAACAGATAATATCTCTAAACGCGATGAAATGCCTCAAACATATATACTATCATGTGAAATATTCGACGTATGGGGTATTGATTTTATGGGTCCATTTCCTAGTTCATTTGGAAATAAATACATCTTAGTAGCAGTAGATTATATGTCAAAATGGGTGGAAGCTCAAGCTTTACCTACTAACGATGCTAGAGTAGTAGTAAGGTTTCTGAAGAAACTTTTCTCTCTATTTGGAACACCCAGAGCAATTATTAGTGATAGGGGTACCCACTTTTGTAATACTCAATTTGATAGTCTTAAAGAAATATGGAGTACATCACAGGATAGCTACCCCTTATCATCCTCAAACCAGCGGACAAGTGGAAGTAGCAAATCGAGAACTTAAGCATATTTTAGAGAAAACAGTAGAATCAAATAGGAAAGATTGGGCATTAAAAGTAGACGATGCTTTATGGGCCTATAGAACAACACTTAAAACTCCCATAGGAACATCCCCATACAAACTTGTCTATGGAAAAAGCTGTCATCTACCATTTGAGTTAGAGCACAAAGCTTATTAGGCTATAAAATTCTTAAATTACGATCTTAAAATCGCAGGTGAGAAGAGGATGATGCAGTTGAACGAGCTAGATGAATGGCGAGCTAATGCCTATGAGAACTCACGATTATATAAGGAAGCAACAAAGCGACGTCATGATGCTCGTTTAAAGCAATCAAAGCAATTCGAAGTAGGAGACTTAGTCCTATTGTACAATTCAAGATTAAAATTGTTCCTCGAAAGCTAAAATTAAGATGCTCAGGTCCATTCGTAATCAAAACTATTTTCCCCTACGGCACAATAGAGGTAACTCATCCAAATTATGGCACATTCAAGGTAAATGGTCAGCGACTGAAAATTTATAATGGTGAAAGCTTTAGGGATATAAGAGAGGAGCTTAAACTCTGTGAACCTTCATTTAGAAATGAAAACAGGGAAAGTCTAGCATAAGATTTTAAACGAGCGCTTCTCGGGAGGCAACCCGAGCACTAACTTTTCTAATATTATATTCTCAATTTCTAGCACCTAACTACAAACTAACCAATTCAGAAAAACATAAGTTTCCCTACCACACGGCCTTACACACGGCGTGGCCGTAGTCGTGTGGATACCACGAATAGGTACATGGGCGTGGCAAAGATGGTGTAGAAACAGGACAATAATTTTTCCCAAGCCATGGGCTCTGACTAAACGACACGACCGTGTGACTTGACCATGTCGAAACTACCTAAAGACCATGGCCTGAGATAAATCCACACGCCTGTGGCTGATACTGATTAATTGACACGGTGTGAGACACGCCCGTGCCTCCAACCCGTGGTCGATCCTAAGTAAACGACACGGGCGTTCGACACGTCCGTGCCTAAAGGTCATGATCGACACTGGCTTACAAACATTAGCAGAGGACACTCCCCACAGGCGTGGGAGAAGCGAATGAAGTAATACACGAACGTGTAAAAATGGCCGTGTGGCCCAACACGCCCACATAACACGGGCGTGTAACACAATTAAAACGCGCCTAAATTTAAAATTCTAAAAAAAAAATTGGCTGAATAAAGGGAACACGGGCGTGGACCCATTGGGACTCTATACCGACGAATTTATGGAAGAACATGATCTTTTGGACCTCCATCGCCATATCCATAACTCCTCGGTGAAATGTTGGTATAATATAGCCCCCAACTCAGACAGTTATGACCCTAGTCGCTCCAAAGCGACAGCTTTCACCCCATCCTTGCGATACTTACACTCCATTTTAGCTCACACCTTGACAAGAAGGCGAGAGAGCACCGGGGTCGTTAACACACATGACGCCTACTTCCTATGGTGCATGGTAAACAGACACGTTTTTGACTAAGCATATTTTATAGCTCGTGCCATTCACCGTCAAAAGGAGCAACATAGGAGAGGGGTTATATCTATGGGTCCATACATTACACGTTTGGCTCGATATTTTGGGCTCCTCAACACCACCGCTCAGATCTCCTCACTCACACTGATAGGTCAGATGTCCCCACAGGGCATCCAGACGATGCTACATATGAGGATGATCTAACGTCGACGTGGGATCGATCCTCCCCAATATCGGTTAACATGTACCATCGAAGAGGAGGATCTTGAGGATATTACTGACAATGTCCTACACCCACATAAGGAACCACAACCGAGCCATCGACCAGTTCATGCGGCTACTTCACTTTCGGACATCTCTGTATATCTCACTCAGTTTAAGCATTACTGTACTCAGCAATTCAATGACACCACTCGACGATTCGATGGCATTGAGGTGACTCTTTAGCAGATTTGTCATCACTTTCACATATCACCGCTGCCTCCACCTACCGACCTAGCCGATGATGAGGACCTTTGAGGCCTTTTTAATTTTTAATATTTATTTTTCATTTTAATATTTTTAGTTCCTTTTCATTTTTTTAATTAAGATTTTTACTCCTTTTGTTTAAAACTCTTATTAGTACAATTTGATTCCTTTTATAACTGGCTGTCTAACCCTCAAGAATCTCTAACAACATCCATTAAATAGTACTCCGTAAAAATTTAACTGATGACTTTGTAGTTTAAAGGTTCAATGTGCCATTCCGAGAATGGAAAACATCACTAGGAGTATTCACCACCACACTCACTTATGTTTAAGTCATCATCATTAATCATCCTTCAAGGATCTCATCCAAAAATTCAGGAAGTTTCACTTCTCTTCCTAACTTTTGATTATTCTTCTTATCTGATTATTATGTATCTCTGTACATTGAGGGCAATGTACATCTTAAGTGTGAGGGGTGAAAATTATTTAGAAAAAGTGCCTAACTTTTTGCATTATTCTCAAATCCCTGAATGATAGCTTGTCTTAAGTAATTTTCTCATATCACTAATTAGAATGAAATTCCTGTTGATTTATGATTTTTATTGATATGTTTTAGATTAAGTCATAGTCAATTGTGCATTGATAATTTAAACTTTAAGATACTAGAGAATCAAACATGATGAGTCTATTTTCAAAAATTAAAATTTTGTTAGGTTGTCTACCTGAATCTAATTATTACCTTGAAGTTTGAAATTGATAAGGTTGTCATAAAAAAACCCATAATTTTTGTGAGATTTTGAACCTTTTAGAGCATACATTCTTTTCGTGCTCACTTTATTGATTATGAGTGTGTCAACATTGATTTGTTATTCTAGAACTTGCTTCGATTATACATGTCGAGACCATATCTTTGATTTGATCTACTGAGATGATAAAAGCACTTAGGATTTAACCCACTTACTCCACTAAAAGCCTACCCTTACAATTAACCCCTAGTGAACTCCGTTGATCCTAACAAATTTTTTATTAACTCACCCACTAATATTAATCCAAAACCCATCTTGTATTTGTTATCACCATTCCTTTTGACTACCCTTCTGTCGAGACTTGATTTGATCAGTTGCCTAATTATTTTATTTCAGTAGTTAAATTTTTCTTATATCATGTATTTACTTGATTTGTTTTCAAGTTAAAAAAATGAAGTATATTCATTATTAGTTCTATAATTAAGTGAGCTTATACATTTAAATTCAACATCTTGAAGAAAAAGCTCGTATTATTAGTTTCAAGTTTTCAATTTATGTAATTATTTAGGATTAGTTCATTTTTTTAGTTAGGTAAATTGTCAATTCAATCTCGATATTAACCCTTCTAATTCAGCCTTTATCCACACCTTTAACCTAAACCCCGTTACAACCCTTTTAAAGACCTTTTGATTTGTGTATCATCTCATTTTATAGTGGTGGAGATTTGATTTTCAGGCAAGCCTATAGGATTAACCTTTCATTTCGACCGTTGAGTGCTTTATTGTGAACCTTAAACACTTTGAGGGATTTGAGTGAATCTTTAATTAGGATGTCAACTCTTGTTGGTTTTGAATTAAAGGTAATTATTTGGAAAATGGGAAAACACTTATGTTTTCGTGCTATAAACTCATTACTTTGATTGTTTGAATCTTTAGGACTCTTTTAGTTAAATTATCCATGTATGAATTATCTATGAATTATGATGAAACATTATCAATGAATATTATGAATTGAGGAAGTTTGTTTTAATTGTGAGTTGAGAATTTTGCTTGAGGACAAGCAAAAGCTCAAGTGTGGGGGTATTTGATAAACCATAATATAAACATATTTTAATCCCACATTTAGCATGTTTTTGGATGATTTATCCCTTTAATTGTGGAATTTGGTGCTCTTAATCCTTTGTTTTCATGTTTTATACTCAAGAGAGCACCAGAAGTTGAAAAGTACAAAAACGGGCCGAAAACGAAGTAAATGGGCCGAATTACAAAATCGACACGGCCTGGGCCCAAGACCAAACGGTCGTGCTTCTTTAACAAACCCAAACACGGCCTGGCCCCCAAAATACACGGTCGTGCCTCTTTCACAGGTTCGACCATGGCCTGGCCTCGAATCCCACGTGTGTGCCATGGGCGTGTCCCTGACGCAGCAAAGAAGAGTTTCATTCGGATTAGGATACTTTCAGGCCAAGAAAGGCATCTCGAAGCCTATATAAACACCTTAGGAGGAAACTTAAAGGCGAGTTCGAGAGGAGTTTGACAGAAGCCTTCTATCATGGCTTTTCAGGGCATTCAACTAGGCCAAAGAGCCAAGTCAGAGGGGCCAAATTGTGGGATTAACTCAAGGAAAGCCAGTTGATTCATCTCAAGAAGCCAAGATTATACTCAAGACGGAGGATTTCTCCTTCAATTCCTTTAGGGGGTTTTAGGGTTTTCTTTATGTTTTGTTTTATATTTTCTTCTGAGATGTTTTCTTTTGTAATTATGAAATAAACCTCAGATACTTGAGGGGGATGAAACCTAAGACAGATCTTCTTATTATTTTCTGAACTGTATGATAAATATTTGATTTGTTCTTAATTATGTGTTCTTAATTCTTGCCTTGATATTCTAGTATATTGATTCAAGTACTAATATGCTTAGGTGGTGGAGCAAATGCCCCTGCCTAAGAGTAGATCTAGCATAGTTAAGCGGAATTGATTGCAACACTAGAAATAGGATGACGAAAATCTGCCGGATTAGGGTCAAACCTAATATAGGAGTCTATAAATCGAGTTAATACAATTCTAGAGGGTTTAATTAGAAAGAAATTTTAATTAATCAACCTAGAGTTAAACGTTAGTAGCCTCGAAAGAGGTATTAATATAAATTAGGGAATCCTATGGATCAAGTCAAGTAAATAAATAAATGCAGTTCGAGTTAGATAATAAGTGAAGTCTAGGTGGATTCTTCCTCGGGTATTGTCTTAATCAATTAGTTTTCCCACAAGTATTTCCCCAATTCATTCTCTTTGTCTTTGCATCTTTAGCTTAGAAGTTAGTTAATTTTAGATTAGATAAGCAAATCCCTTAATTCTTATGCTAAATAAGAAGAAGAAAGTTAGTATTAGTACTTTTGGTTCTTTTGGGTTCGACAATCCGGTCTGATCGTTGTTTTGTCGAGTTTTAAAATTTATAAAGAATATGATCAAACCTGGAAACTAACTCTAACAACGATTATAGGCAAGTGTACCTATTGAACAATAGTATAGCTTAGGCAAGACCGAATTGTTGAACCCAAAGGAACTAAAAGTACTAATACTAACTTTCTCTTTATTATTTAGCCTAAAATAAGCGAAGTTGCTTTTAATCTAAATTAACGACTACTAAACTAAAGACACAAAGACAAAAAGAGTGAATTGGGAAATAACTTGATGAAAAACTCAGTTGATCACGACGATACCCTCAAGAAGAATCCACCTAGACTTCACTTGTTATTTAACACTGAATCATATGATTTATTCACTTAGTTTGATCCGTAAGACTCCCTAACGTATATTAAACCCTCTCTCGAGGCGAATAATGTCTAACCCTAAGTTAATTAGTGGAACTCTTGTTCTCTTATAATAACCCCCTAGAATAGCAGTAAATCGATCTATGGACTCCCTTATTAGGTTTCACCCTAATCCGACAAAATCTCGTCACCTTATCTCTAGGCGTGCGATCAGCTCTGCTTAATTATGCAAGATCTACTCTTAAGCAGGGTCTATTCCTCCTCCACATAAGCACATCAGATTTGGATTAAACATGCATAATTTAAGAATAAACTAAGTATTTATCATATAATTTAGAAATCAATAACAAGATTCATCTAAGTTACATCCCCTTCAGATATCTGAAGGGTTTAGTTCATAATGAATAAAGAAAACATCTCAAGAGAAAAGATAAAACAAAACATAAGAAATCCTTAAAACCCTGAAGGAATTGAAGGAGAAATCTGTCGTCTTGAGTAAAATTCGCTCTTTGAGATGGATCAACTGGCTATCTTCGAGTAATTCCCTGAATTGAACTGCTCTGGCTTCACTCTTTGGCCTCGCTCAACGCCCCTTTCAGGTTACATTTAGGGTGTTTATATAGACTTTTAAAATGCTTTACTTGGCCTCTAAGTGTCCCAATTCAAGTATACTTCCTGCTCAGTGTTTGAATAAGCTTTGGAATGTGTTTCTTTGCCTCAAAGTATCCAAATCAGAGTGAAATTGCTCTCTCCTGCGGCAGGGGCACGGCATGGTACACGCCCGTGTAAATTATTTTTAGGTCGTGTCTCAATTCTGTCGATTGGGGCACGGCCGTGTAAATTGTGACATGGCCGTGTGAAGTAAATTGACGAGACACGGCTGTGTGGCTTGAAGTCCAGGCCATGTCGATTTCCTCTTTGGCCCAAGTTGGTCCGTTTTAAGCCCGTTTCTCGTTCTTTTCGTCCTCGGGTGCTTTCATGAGTATAAACATGAAAAGAAAGGATTAAAAGCACCTTTTTACATAAATCAAGGGCTAAATCATCCAAAAGCATACTAAATGTGGGCTAACATATATTACTTTTACGGTTTATCAAATACCCCCACACTTAAGCTTTTGCTTGTCCTCAAGCAAAATTCTCAACTTATAATTAAAACGAACTTTCCATAATTCACAATTCCTATCAACAATGTCTCATCATAATTCACAGATAATTTATACATGGATAATTTAACTCAAAGACTCTTAAAAGCTCAAAATAATTACCTTTAATTACCTTTAATTCAAAACCGATAAGGATTGACATCCTCACTAAATATTCACTCAAAGCACTCAAAATGTTTAAGTTTCAAGAAAAAGCACTCATAAGTCGAACCTAAAAAGTTAATCCCATAGGCTTGCCTGAAAATAAAATCTCCACCACTGTAATATGAGATGATACACAAATCTAAAGGTCTTTGACAGGTTGTAACGAGGCTTAGGTTAAAGGTGTGGATAAAGATTGAATTAGAAGGTTGAAAATCGAGATTGACCTGATAAATTACCTAACTAAAAACAATGAACTAGAGAATAAATGATTACATTAATTAAAACTTTGAAACTAATAATAACACTATTGATAATACTTTTAATACGAGCTCTTCTTCAACAATTGGAATTTAAGCGCATAAGCTCCTTTAATCATATACTAATACTTGAATATAGTTTGTTTTTTAAGAACAAACTAAGTAAAAACATAATAAAGAAAGAACTTTATCAACTAAAATAAACTAACTCGGTAACTGATCAAATCAATTCTTGATAGAAGGGTAGTCAAAAGAATAGTGATAACAAATACAAAGGGTTTTGGGTTAATATCAGCAGGTAAATCAATAAAAGGGGTTGTTAGGATCAAAAGGGATTCACTAGGGGTTAATTTGTGAAGGTAGGCTTTTTAGTGGAGTGAATGGGTTAAAACCTAGGTGCCTTTATCATCTTAGTATATCAAATCATAGATGTGGTCTCAACATGTAAATCGAGGCAAGTTCTAGAATAACAATTCAGTGTTGACACACTCATAATCAATAAGGTGAGCATGAAAAAGAACATATGCTCTATAAGGCTCAAATCTCACAAAAATTATGGGTGTTTGACATCAATCCTATAAATTCTAAACTTCAAGGTAATATTCAAATTCAGTTCAACAACCTTGAAAATTTTTTATTCTTGAAAAATAGACTTATCATGCTTGATTCTCTAGTATTCTTCAAGTATAAATCATCAATGCACAATTATCAATGACTTACTCAAAAACATATTAATAAAAATCATAAGTCATTAGAAATTTCACCCTAATTAATAATATGAGAAAATTACTTAGGAACAAGACTAAAATTCAGGATTTTGGAATAATGCAAAAAGTTAGGTACTTTTACCCCCCACACTTAAGATGTACATTGTCCTCAATGTACAAAGATAGATAACTAATAATGTAATCAAAAGAGAAGGGGAGAAGTGACACTTCCTAAATTTTGGATGATTCTGGGAGTTGGCAGAGGTTATGGTGGCGTTTTCTATGGGCCTAGTGGGGTGATTACCGATGAGCTTTGTGCTACATAAAGAAATTGGGTAGCCTGCAAAGATATAGTCAAGAAATCTAAATAAACATTAATAATATACTAATACTATAATTAAAGACAAAGAAAATAAAGAGAAGGAGACTAAGAAGAAAACTAAAATTAAAAGAAAAGACTAATGGACTAAGGAGTCCTTATTGTTGGATGGTTCGCGAGGTGGGTGTGACCTCTAAGGCTGTGGTGCATGATTCCCAAGTAGCCTTTAGAACCTAAAACAAAGAAACTAAAACCAAATAAACTAGATTAAGCATAAGAGAGTCAAAGGGAAGGAAATTGAAGCAAAAGAGAAAAGAAAAATAAAATCGAAAAGGTCTCAAAGACCCTTGGCTTGGTGTTTGGATGAAGCGACCGGTATGAACTTATGTGTAGGGTCTCCTTTGAGGAGACTGTGATTGGACTCTTCCGCTTCTTCGGCATTTTCTTAGTGTAGCTCAAGAGTCTGGACACTTTTCTTAAAGGAATAAGAGAAATTTTTGAGAGAAAAGGAAGGAAGAAAGAATGAAAGGGGAAGGAGAAGGGCTATGGGGAATGAGGGTGGGTGAGAAGGGGGGAAGAGTGGGTTTAAATAGAATTTTGGTTTCTGGCACCTTCCCATGCTCGTGTATTTAGGGCGTGTTATTTTACACGGCCGCCTCGCACGGCCGTGTTTAAGAGTGTGTTGTGTTTTAAATACCTGTGTTCATATTGCCACGCCTGGACGATAAGTCGTTGTCTTCACAAGGTTACATCCATTCCTCCATTGCCACGTCCGCTTCTCGAAATGGCGATCGTCCACGGCCACCACGCACTTGCCGTGGTGGGGTAGGTAGGCCGTGACTTTTGAAAGTTAGTTAAGGCGTGGATTTGTACTGCCTCTGCTATGTCAAGACGACGATTCGAGTACTCATACGGTCATGGCCACGGCCGTGTGCTAGGTAATGTGGTCTGGGAATCTGCACTTTCAATTTATTAAAATTTTAAAAGAGAAAATAAAAATAAAGGAAAACGAAAACCACAAAAGAAAAATTTATGTTAGTGTTCGGGTTGTCTCCCGAGAAGCGCTCGTTTAAAGTTTTAAGCTAGACTTTTCTTGAAATTTGAAAAAGATCAGGGAGGTTTAAAGGTTTGAATATCTTCCCTTATGCTTATAGTTTTATTTTCTTGACAAAGTTCAAGTCGAGAAGCTTTTACCTTAGAGGTGTCGAATGTTGGGTTGCTTACCTCGACTGTTCCATGTGGGAAGATATTATGTACCTTAAGAAGGATTTCTCCCTTTGGTTTCAGGTCTGTTACGATGATGTGCGGATCTGCTTTGTCTAACAGTATCTGGTCTCCTATTTTGTAATGATTGGATGTTCCTACGAGCTCTTCTAGTGGTTCCTCCGGTTTCACTTCGTGTGGTTCTTCTTTGACGTGTGTTCTTCGCTCTTCCGTCCGTCGACCTTAAGGTTTTGATCCTTCTCTTTCTTGGTTTGGGTTCTATTGGTTGGCTCAGTTTGTCTTCATGTGGTGTTTCCTGTGATGAAGTTTGTACAAATTGATTATCGACCGAATTGTCTTTCTTACCTTCATCGGTTATTGTCCTGGCTGAGTCAAGAGCTTGAAGACTGATTGATTTGTCACCTATACAAAGTATGAGTTCTCCTGTAGCAACATCAATTTTAGTCTTGGCAGTTGCTAAGAATGGTCTTCCTAAAATTAAGGGGATTGTATTATCCCTATCTATATCTAAGACAACGAAATGTAATGGGAAAAAATTATCGATTTTGACAAGAACATCTTCAATAATGCCCCTAGAACTCTAACAGCTTTATCGCTTAATTGTATACTCATCCTAGTTTGTTTGGGCTTCCTAGACCTAGTCGTTTAAATAATGTATACGGATGACATTTATGCTTGCCCTAAATCACTAACGATATCAATAGTTAGACGACCAATTAAACATGGAACCGTAAAACTCCCCGGATCTTTTAGCTTTGTGGTAGTCTATTCGTAACATTCTTTGAGAGCATGTCGCGTTTAATTCCACGTGGTGCTCTTCGTCTAATTTGCGTTTGTTAGTCAAGAGTCGCCTTAAAATTTCCTTGAGTCCGCATCCAAAAAGAGCTTCAAGAAGAGGTAAGTTAATATGTTATTTCTTTAAGAGTTTAAGAAACTTACTTAATGCTCCTCCTAATTGTCTCTTTTCATCGCTTCGGATAAGGTATGCGAGGTTGGTACTCCTTGATTACCGGTTTTGCCTTTTCTTGTGTTACCTCTACCTTAACTTCGCCTACCTTGTTTTCTTGTTTTGGATTGGGTTCATCTAACCCTTTACTGTCATGAGCTGAGATGGCTTGAATTTACTCCTTTGGGTTAATCTCGGTGTTACTTGGTAGACGTTCTTGCGGTCGTTTTGACATTAGCTTTGCAAGTTGTTTGACTGCATTAGTGGTTGCCTTGACTGACTTAGTAAGTTCCCCGACTCGGTTCTCGTTGCTTTTAATTATTTTCTCAGTTTCTTGGAAATGATTTTCTATATAGTTCATCTGTTCGCTTTCTGCATTCGGTTGGTAGGGTGGGTACTCAGGATTCGCCACAATTCCACCGGCAAGACAATCGCATGACCGGATGTACTGCAAGAACACAAACTATCAAGCTTTTTATTCATCATCTCTACCTGTGTTGATAGCATGGTCACTGCATCGAGGTTGTAAACTCCGGCTGATTTTGTCGATTTTGTCCTTATAACTTGCCACTGATAGTTATTCAATGACATCTCTTCAATGAACTCATAGGCTACTTCAGGAGTTTTGTTGTTCAGGGTTCCACCAAGGTTGAATCGATTAGTTGCCTCGTTGAGGGTTTACACCGTTATAGAAAGTTTGGACTTGTAGCCACAAGGGTAGACCATGGTGTGGACACCTCCTCAAGAGATCCTTGTATCTCTCCCATGCGCCGCTTAATGTTTCTAAATCCATCTCGCACAAAAGAAGAGATATCATTCGTAATTTGGCGGTGGAAAATATTTTAATAAAAATTTTCATCATCTGCTCCCATGTAGTGATTGACCTCGTGGTAACGAAGTTCAACCAATTGCTTTGGCTTTATTCCTTAATGAAAAGGGAAATAATCAAGACGTATGGCATCATCAGAAACGCCATTTATTTTGAAGGTATCATAGAACTCTAATAAATTAGCTATATGAGTGTTTGGAACTTCGTCCTGCAAACCATCAAATTGAACAAACTGTTGAATCATTTGTATTGTGTTAGGCTTTAATTCAAAATTATTAGCGGCTATAGTAGGCCTAACAATACTCGATTCCGCTCCTGTCAAATGCGGTTTAGCATAATCAAACATTGTGCGTGGAGCATTATTTTCTTGCACATCAGGTGCTAGTGGGTTATTCTCGTCCATCCCTTCAGTAGGATTGGATCTGTCTTCTTGATCTTCCTCTGTGTAATTTAGGGCTCGTCTAATTTCTCTACGGTTCCTACGAGCGGTAGCTTCAATTTTGCTATCGTATACTAGTGGTCCTCTCGGGTTCCTCCTAGTCATAAACTAGAGGTACCTGCTAGGAAAAGAAAGAAAGAAAATTTAGTAAGTAAAATAAAATAAATTGTGAAATTTAAAATAAAAATAATGGATAAAGTAATAAAAATAGAGTTTTCTTAATATTTTAGTTCCCCGAAAACGGTGCCAAAAACTTGATCGTTGTTTTGTCGAGTTTTAAAATTTTTAAAGAATATGATCAAGCCCGAAAACTAACTCTAACAACGATTATAGGCAAGTGTACCTATCGAACAGTAGTATAACTTAGGCAAGATCGGATTGTCAAACCTAAAGGAACTAAAAGTACTAATACTAACTTTCTCTTTATTATTTAGCCTAAACTAAGTGAAGTTGCTTTTAATCTAAATTAACGACTACTAAACTAAAGACGCAAAGACAAAAAGAGTGAATTGGGAAATAACTTGATGAAAACTCGCTTGATCACGACAATACCCTCAGAAGAATCCACCTAGACTTCACTTGTTATTTAACATTGAATCATACGATTTATTCACTTAATTTGATCCGTAAGACTCCCTAACATATATTAAACCCTCTCGAGGCTAATAACGTCTAACCCTAGGTTAATTAGTGGAACTCTTGTTCTCTTATAATAACCCCTAGAATAGCAAAGAATCGATCTATGGACTCCTTATTAGGTTTCACCTAATCCGACAAAATCTCGTCACCCTATCTCTAGGCGTGCATCAACTCCGCTAATTATGCAAGATCTACTCTTAAGGTGGTCTATTCCTCCTCCACATAGCATATCGATTTGGATTAAACATGCATAATTTAAGAATAAACTAAGTATTTATCATATAATTTAGAAATCAATAACAAGATTCATCTAGTTACATCCTTCGATATCTCAAGGGTTTAGTTTATAATGAATAAAGAAAACATCTCAAGAGAAAAGAAAAACAAAACATAAGAAATCCCTAAAACCCCGAAGGAATTGAAGGAGAAATTCACCGCCTTGAGTAAAATTTTGGCTCCTTGAGATGGATCAATTGGTTATCTTCGAGTAATTCCACGAATTGAATCGCCTGCTTCTCTTTTGGCCTCGCTCAACGCCCCTTTCAAAGTTACATTTAGGGTGTTTATATAGACTTTTAAAATGCTTTACTTGGCCTCTAAGTGTCCCAATTCAAGTATACTTCTGCCGGTGTTTGAATAAGCTTTGGAATGTGTTTCTTTGCCTCAAATTATCCAAATTTGAGTGAAATTGCTCTCTCCCACGGCAAGCACGCCATGGTACACGCCCGTGTAAATTATTTTCAGGTCGTGTCTCGATTCTGTCGATTGGGGCACGGCCGTGTAAATCGTGACATGGCCGTGTGAAGTAAATTGACGAGACACGGCTGTGTGGCTTGAAGTCCAGGCCATGTCGATTTCCTCTTTGGCCCAAGTTGGTCCGTTTTAAGCCCGTTTCTCGTTCTTTTCATCCTCGGGTGCTTTCATGAGTATAAACATGAAAAGAAAGGATTAAAAGCACCTTTTACATAAATCAAAGGCTAAATCATCCAAAAGCATACTAAATGTGGGCTAACATATGTTACTTTTACGGTTTATCAAATACCCCACATTTAAGCTTTTGCTTGTCCTCAAGCAAAATTCTCAACTTATAATTAAAACGAACTTTCCATAATTCACAATTCCTATCAACAATGTCTCATCATAATTCACGATAATTTATACATGGATAATTTAACTCAAAGACTCTTAAAAGCTCAAAATAATTACCTTTAATTACCTTTAATTCAAAACCCATAGGATTGACATCCTCACTAAATATTCACTCAAAGCACTCAAAATGTTTAAGTTTCAAGAAAAGCACTCATAAGTCGAACCTAAAAGTTAATCCCATAGGCTTGCCTGAAAATAAAATCTCCACCACTGTAATATGAGATGATACACAAATCTAAAGGTCTTTGACAGGTTGTAACGAGGCTTAGGTTAAAGGTGTGGATAAAGATTGAATTAGAAGGTTGAAAATCGAGATTGACCTGATAAATTACCTAACTAAAAACAATGAACTAGAGAATAAATGATTACATTAATTAAAACTTTGAAACTAATAATAACACTATTGATAATACTTTTAATACGAGCTCTTCTTCAACAATTGGAATTTAAGCGATAAGCTCCTTTAATCATATACTAATACTTGAATATAGTTTGTTTTTTAAGAACAAACTAAGTAAAAACATAATAAAGAAAGAACTTTATCAACTAAAATAAACTAACTCAGAATCGATCAAATCAATTTCGATAGAAGGGTAGTCAAAAGAATAGTGATAACAAATACAAAGGGTTTTGGGTTAATATCACAGTAAATCAATAAAAAGGGTTGTTAGGATCAAAAGGGATTCACTAGGGGTTAATTTGTGAAGGTAGGCTTTTTAGTGGAGTGAATGGGTTAAAACCTAGGTGCCTTTATCATCTTAGTATATCAAATCATAGATGTGGTCTCAACATGTAAATCGAGGCAAGTTCTAGAATAACAATTCAAAGGTTGACACACTCATAATCAATAAGGTGAGCATGAAAAAGAACATATGCTCTATAAGGCTCAAGTCTCACAAAATTATGGGTGTTTGACATCAATCCTGTAAATTCTAAACTTCAAGGTAATATTCAAATTCAGTTCAACAACCTTGAAAATTTTTATTTTGAAGGTATCATAGACTCTAATAAATTAGCTATATGAGTGTTTGGAACTTCTTCAAGTATAACCATCAAATTGAACAAACTGTTGAATCATTTGTATTGTGTTAGGCTTTAATTCAAAATTATTATTATAGTAGGCCTAAAATACTCATTCCGCATTAGAAATGCGGTTTAGCATAATCAAACATTGTGAGAGCATTATTTTCTTGCACATCAAGAGTGGGTTATTCTCGTCCATCCTTTGGGATTGATCTGCTTCTTGATCTTCCTCTGTGTAATTTAGGGCTCGCCTTTTACCCCTACGAGCGGTAGCTTCAATTTTGCTATCGTATACTAGTGGTCCTCTCGTCCTCCTAGTCATAAACTAGAGGTACAAGGAAAAGAAAGAAAGAAAATTTAGTAAGTAAAATAAAATAAATTGTGAAATTTAAAATAAAAGGGATAAAGTAATAAAAATAGAGTTTTCTTAATATTTTAGTTCTCAAAACGGTGCCAAAAACTTGATCGTTGTTTTGTCGAGTTTTAAAATTTTTAAAGAATATGATCAAGCCCTAAAACTAACTCTAACAACGATTATAGGCAAGTGTACCTATCGAAATTGTATAACTTAGGCAAGATCGGATTGTCAAACCTAAAGGAACTAAAAGTACTAATACTAACTTTCTCTTTATTATTTAGCCTAAACTAAGTGAAGTTGCTTTTAATCTAAATTAACGACTACTAAACTAAAGAGAAAAGACAAAAAGAGTGAATTGGGAAATAACTTGATGAAAAACTCATTGATCACGACAATACCCTCGGAAGAATCCACCTAGACTTCACTTGTTATTTAACATTGAATCATACGATTTATTCACTTAATTTGATCCGTAAGACTCCCTAACATATATTAAACCTCTCTCGAGCATAATAACGTCTAACCCTAGGTTAATTAGTGAACTTGAAGCATAATAACCCCTAGAATAGCAAAAATCGATCTATGGACTCCCATATTAGGTTTCACCTAATCCCCTTGGCACCCTATCTCTAGGCATGATCAACTCCGCTTAATTATGCTAGATATACTCTATGCGTGGTCTATTCCTCCTCCACCGAGCATATCGATTGGATTAAACATGCAAAATTAAGAACAAACTAAGTATTTATCATATAATTTAGAAATCAATAACAAGATTCATCTAGGACATCCCTTTATCTCTTTTAGTTTAAACGAATAAAGAAAACATCTCAAGAGAAAAGAAAGGAAAAACATAAGAAATCCCTAAAACCCCTCGAAAGAATTGAAGGAGAAATTCACCGGAGTAGAATTTTGGCTCCTTGAGATGGATCAATTGGTTATCTTCGTTTAAATTGAATTTTGGTTTCGCACCTTTCCATGCTTTCGTGTTACACTTAGGGTGTTTATATAGACTTTAGAATGCTTTACTTGGCCTCTAAGTGTCCCAATTCAAGTATACTTCCTGCTCGGTGTTTGAATAGGCTTTGGAATGTGTTTCTTTGCCTCAAATTATCCAAATTTGAGTGAAATTGCTCTCTCCCACGGCAAGGGCACGGCCATGGTACACGCCCGTATAAATCATTTTCAGGCCGTGTCTCGATTCTGTCGATTGGGGCACGGCCGTGTAAATCGTGGTATGGCCGTGTGAAGTAAATTGACGAGACACGGCCGTGTTGCTTGAAGTCCAGGCCGTGTCAATTTCCTCTTTGGCGCAAGTTGGTCCGTTTTAAGCCTGTTTCTTGTTCTTTTCATCCTCAGGTGCTTTCCTGAGTATAAACATCAAAAGAAAGGATTAAAAGCACCTTTTTACATAAATCAAAGGCTAAATCATCCAAAAGCATACTAAATGTGGGCCTAAAATATGTTACTTTTACGGTTTATCACGGTCTTACCACTAAAATATACTATTGTTCGATAGGTGCGCTTTCCTCAATCGTTGTCTTAGTTAGTTTCTAGGCTCGATCATTCTTTTTATAAATTTTTAAGACTCGACACGATCACTTTTGAAAGATATATATGCTTACCTTAATTCAATCTAAACATACCAAGCACACATATATTAACCATATTATAACCTCAAGTATATATTCACTAAATATACCAGTAGTAGGCATTCCAATGGCTAGATTACAAACAACCATTTACATTCCAACATTGGCCAAGTTAGCCTATACATGCCATTATACCAAAACAAGTTTTCTATTTATACCAAAACGAATTGAAGGATAGTGTGATGATGCTCTGACCGAATCCAACCTTTACGAGGTTCCAAGCACTATAGAATAGAGAAAAGAAAACCAAGTAAGCATTTCAAATGCTTAGTAAGTTCGTATAACAAGAATTTAACTTATCAATCGTACTCGTATAAATATATATATATATATATAACATGCATCCCAAAACATTTAAGCCAAATGCCTAAGCGCATGTTCTCATCAAACAAGTTAGTCATATGATTCATATATATATCAAGATAACAGAGATGAGCTCATTTTATAATAATTTTCGAGTATTTCAGAGGTATTCAAGAAATAAATCATATTAATCTCATGTTTTCTTTTAATAGAAGTTTTATCCGTTGAATTATTGAAATGTCGATGGATACCCAGGTAGTATACTCGAGGTATACAAATCAATGATCCGTCAACTCATGTTTAGGGGTACCCATAAGGGCACATAATCAAGAAGCACACTCTTGAGCCATATAATAGGATACCCATATGAGCCATGTAACAGGACGCTTATCCAGGCTAAACAGGAAACTCATAAGAGTTTAAAACAGGAAGCTCATTGAGCTTAACAGTAACTCCAAAGATTTATTAACAGGGAGCTTCAGATAGCATAACAGGGAGTTCAAACGAGCCATGTTAGGAAGCTCATAAGAGCCTATATCAGGACGCTCACGAAGAGCTGTGTTTGTGTCTGCAATAAATGCTGGATCACAACCGATGGAATCGTGCAACAGGACGCTCACAAAGAGCTGCGATAGTGCGCAACACATGCAAAATCACTACCGATCAGGATGCTCGCAGGAACTGTATAACAGGATGCTCGAAAGGCTTATAATAGGATTGCTCGTCCGAGCTATATTCTGTCCGCAACATATGCAGGACCACATTCAATACGAGAAATCATGTATCCATCGAATTTCATTATTCAAAAGTTACTTATCATTTTTTGAATATTAACGGGCATGTGATTATTTCATACATTTATAACATTTATATAATTCATGCAAACACATACCACATTCAATTCAAGTATAAAATAAACACAAATTAGTTACACGAACTTTCCTCGACACTTGTTCGTTTAGGTAAATCTATTAATCTGACACATTTTCTTTTCCTCGATCTAACTCTTTATTGAGTATTTCTGGATCTATATAAATGAATTTAGCATCAATTTAATTCACTTTATACTCAATTGAATTCAATTCACATCTTAGGAAATATTACCATTTTGCCCTTATACTTTCCATAAATGATGATTTCGTCCCTAGGCTCGGAAAATGAAATCCATGCAATTTAATTCTTATTTCAAACCTAACCAATTTTTACATATAACATTTACAGCACATATATTTCATAAAGATCAGAAATTTTCCATGAATTTTACATCTTTACAATTTAGTCTCTAAATCACAATTTCATGAAAATTCACTTTATAAAAGTTGTTTATCTATCAACAACCTTTCATTTTCTACCATAAATTTCAAATTTTCAGCATATTCATCCATGGAAAAATTTCAATACTTTAATATCTTTTCAAATTGATCCCCAAAATAGATAGATTAAGTTATTTCGAACTCAAAAATATAAAAATTACTAAAAACGAGACAAGAATGCTTACCTAATTAGCCTTGCTTGCTTTTTTTTCTCTTTCCTAGGGCTTCCATAGAAAATTTGGGAAAGATGATGAAATAAGATGATATTAGGCTATTATCATCTTTATTTATTCCAAATTCCAATTTAGTCCTTTTCTTTTTTCTAAATTTCCATGGATGAATCATTAAAAAAAGCTACCAACTTTTCTTAATGGTATAATTACCATATAAGGACCTCAAGGTTTGAATTCCATAACTATTTGATACTTATAGCTATTAGAACTCAATTTTTGCATTTTATGCAATTTGGTACTTTTCACAATTAATCATGAAATTGGTAAAATTTTCTTAATGAAATTTTCATAAGTCATTTCTATCATAATGCAATTCATGCAATAATATTAAAATAAATTTTCTTTCTGACTTAGATTTGTGGTCCCGAAACCACTGTTCCGATTTCACTAAAAATGGGCTATTACAAAACTAAAACTTAAAAATGGTGGAGAGAATAACTACTAGGATAAAAAGATGATAAAATTGTGACTCTCTTTAGTTTGACAGCCAAAACATCTTTAATACAAACTAACTTTCAACCCTAAAATTGACAAAAATGCCATTGAAGTGTATAGGTTGACTTGGGTTTGTGTTGGACAAAAGACTACCTTGCAATATTTTCACCTCGTTAGGTAGCGGTGTTGCGACATGCAAACTTTAGTGTCACAACACCCTTCTCAAGGGCACACTCTTGATTTTGGGGGTTCTCGATGTCGAGACCTTGGAGGTTTGGTGTCACGACTTTGGGCTCAATGTTGCAACACAGCATATTTAGTGTTGCGACACTCTCGACAGTCAGCTCCAAGTTGATTTCTTGTTGAAGTCTTACATCCTTGTGGTAGTGGAGACTCAATGTTGTGACACCCACATCAAATGCAATTCTTCTTAAGGTTTGGCTTTCGTTGTCTCCCTACACCAACTCAGATGCACCATTAGATTCCCAATGGCACCATTTTACCAATTTGGGCCTCAAAAGGAGTAAAATCAAATAAAAATGATTATTAATACTAAAAAGTAAAAACCAAAGAAAAATATAGAAAAGACTTGTAAATTGCTTGAGAACAAACTCATTAAGTGTTTGAGAGAGCCTAATTTGACGTATAAAATTATGACAGATCACTACCAAAAAGCAAAATGGCAATAATCAGTGTCGGAAAACCCCAAAAAGGAAAAAAGCAAAAAGAAATAAGAAATAAAAAAATTAATACAGTCAATAGTCAGTAAAGTTAGTAGAGAGCCAAAAACCTAAAAAAATAAAAATACACAAAGAGTATTTCCCATCAAGTTAGAAAATTTAATTTAAAAACAATTTTGCTGCACAAAAAAAAAAAAATCTAAAACTTGAGCAATTGTGTTATTTATAGCATTAAACTCTTTACCAAATTTATACATGTGTTTTGGAATAGATGACATATGATGTTTCTAGCTTTCGACCAATATAATCTTCTCTCGAACCTTGGCTTGCTTAGAGTATGAGTTTTATTTCACAAACCAATGAACACAATGAAAAATTTCTATCAATACTTAGTGAGAATATCAATATTTTGAAGGGCTAGAAACCGAAAGCGAACTCCCTTAAAATTAGAATTTATCTGGAAAAATAAATCTCACTAAATTTTTATAGAATGTCACACTTAGTATGGTCTATTTTGGTCTAGCACATGATCTTTATCTATAAAGAACAAGAGTCTTACTTGAGTAAAGATAAGCAAAACAATAATATTTTAATTAAAAATACACAAACCCTTTGGGATTTGACTATGGTTGGCGACACACACACTCTAGGTTACCTAGGGTTGTCGCCCATCATATATAAATAGGCCCTATTAGATCTTTTATGTATTAAGTATAATTATATGTGTTATTTAATTTTAAACCAACTCATATAATTTAATCCAACTCAATTAATAATTTTTATTCATTAAAATATTATTTATTTAATTAATTTTCTTAATTAAATTATTTTCTCAATTCAATTCTAATTTCATTAAAGTCATGATGATTTTACTATACTATAATCTATAAGTATATAAATTTAATTATCTTGTACAATAAGATCATGATGAATAATTAAATTAATTTTCACTTCGGAACTTCAATTATTTAATTACAACCAATTAAACAATAATTTGAAAAATTAATTTAATCTCTAAGTAGTGTCTTGCTCATGGTAAGAAAACACATTCACCATAGATAGTTATACATGCAATATATTTCTCTAATTCATTATTTTCATTTTTTATCTCATTGATTCAAATGCACGCCGTTAAGGTTGTACTGAGATAGCAGACAGATCGATTGGACATATATAATTAAGGTTCAAATAATTTTTAATTAAGTTCCGACTTTTCGTCAATTAATTACAACATTATTTAGTCATGGAGTCATTCTACAAGGATACCATGACTGAGCTCTTCCCACTATATACCATTACGAAAGCTATTTATTAAGTGTTTGTCCAATGACCTTATCATGTGTATGCTACTCATATATGATACCCTTAATTCTCTTTGTGTTAAATTCGTTCACCCAATATAATTCTATTTTATCTTATGGTAACCATTTTATCTTTCTTCATGAAAAAAACCAATTAATAACAAATAGTAATTAAAATGTTCATTTTAGATGAATAACTCATGGGCAAATGGGTGTTCGGATTTAGATGTATTTGGACAACAATTGATCCAAGTTCATTCTTGATGTGAAAAAAAGTATAATTTTTTATTAATTTATATTTATTAAAGATTTTTTTTAATTTTTTAATTTATATTCACGGCATGTTATATACTGAGAGGCTGCCACATATCACCATAAAATTGACCATTAGTGCCACATCAGCACAAAGTAATGGTGTTAGTGTGAAGGTACTAACCTAAGTGATGTAATATAAGTTCAGATACAAATTAGATACTTTTAGACAAGTTTAAGGAGCAAACTACATATTAACCACAATGGTGTGTTTGGGTGAGGGATTTTATTTATATCAAGATTTTCAAAATTTTAAAAATAAATTTGTTTGTTTGGGTAAATATATCGAAAAATTTCATAATTTATGAGTAATTTCAATTAAGGTGAGCAAAATTGAATGCATACCAAAGTTGTTGATTATTGATCTCTAAAACAACAACATCGACATGCCAAGAACGAAGCCACGAGAGCACCACACGTACTACAATTACCTCAACCATGAAAGGTTTAAGCATTCCATGCGAGAAACCGAAAATGCAACGAACAAAATCACCCATAGCATCTCGCACAATAGTTGCCCAATCGGTGGCATTATTATCCACAAAAATGGCTCCGTCAACATTACATTTGATTGTACCCAATAGGGGTTTACACCAATGCTCCCCCATTTGCTTGCTTTTTGAGCTAGAAACCAACCGGGACTGAAAAACTATAGACCACCCTTGTAGAAAAGAGGTATATATCAAAATAAACAACATCAACAACAACTTGGTTCTGGTTTCTCTATAGCGCTAAGTTGCGATGGTACCAAATACTCCAAATGAGTGAAAAAATCATATGATGACGCTCAATATCAGACTGAGAGAGGACCGAACCTATAAACTCGAAAGTTGTACGTGGTTGGAAATCAAATCCAACCAAACACCAAACCTCCTTCGCGAAAAAGCAATAAGAAATCACATGTTCCACATTTTCCTTTGCTTGATGACACCGGAAACAAACAGGTCAATATTCAATCCTCAGCGTACTAGATTCTTATTGCAAGGGATAAACGCGCAAAGGAATCTCCAAAGGCAATCTTTAATTTTAGGAGGCAAGAGCTTGTTCCAAAGCGCAATCTAATGGACCATCCATATTATAGTCATTCACATTCGAAAAAAAGTTGAAGAGCAATTTTATAGACAGAACTAGCAGTGTAAAACCCATTATGAGTGAAGTACCAAATGAGACGATCGTCCGAAGAAAACATGCTAAGCGGCATGCACAGAATGTGTTGCATATCACAAGGTGATAAAAGGCCCTCCATCAAATCCTTATCCCGAGCACCCCACTCGTATGAATCAAGTCCTGAACTTTCATTCTCTCGCAACTCTAATGGCGCAGTATCAGTGAAAAAAATTCTCATCATCTCTAACCTAAGGGTAATTGAAAATATCTATTCGAGCATCATCTCTTACCCGTCACTGAACTCCTTTGTTTAACAACGCTTTTGCCTTATAAATACACTTCCAAATAAAGGAAGGTGCAGAGCCTTCGGCCGCATCAAGAAACCCACAATCGAGGAAGTTTTAATATAAAGAATTAATGGAATATTAATCTTTTTAAGTTTTGGGCCAACTTGACAATAGGTGAGTACCAAATTATAGATAGGTGGCCAAAAAAATTGAAATGTTTCGGTGGGTGTGGGGACCCTCAATCTAAGATTCTTTAACATAAAAAAGTTGTTAACTTGAGGGAGCAGTTGAACTAAAAAAAGATTACGAAGGCAACCACATCCACCACCAAACTTCTAAACCCCGAACACCCTTCTCTTTTTCTCATCTCATCTCATTTTTTAATTTTCGTAGAAAAGATCCCAGGATGAGCGGCAATCATGGCCACTACCGAAGAATTCAGCTTCCCTACCTCCACTGATTTGTACCCTTGCTCCATTGATTCACCGCCGTTATGGCGTCTGTCTCCTGCAGCATCTCCTGATGTTTTTCTTCACAGCAAAGGTAAACAAGAAGAAGAAGATTGTTTTCCAGTTAGTCAGAGAGCAGACGAAAATGATCATCAGGAAAGAAAGAGCAAATCGCACGAAGATCACAATGGTTGGAAGCAGTCGGACAAAGGCGTTGCTGAAGATGATGACGAAGATGAAGAGGAAAAGATGGACATGTTGTGGGAGGATTTCAACGAAGAAGAATTGCCAAGAAGTGGAAGTTCATCGAGGCGTTCAGAAGATATGGTAGAAATGGGATGCCGTGGTGGTCACAGCCTGAAATTGTCGAAAACCAATGTGGGCATGTTTTCTCAAAGCCCCAGGAGAGCAGGCATGCTGGTTTTCATGAGGGTATTGAGAAAGTTCTTCTTGCTCCATAATTCTCATCGCTCTTCCAACTCACACTTGCCAAACTAATATATGGTCTCATCTTCCATAGTTTTATATACTTGCTGCTCACCAATCAAGGCCTCGGCCTCCTCCTCCTCCTCCATGCTTTAATTATGTCTATACGATTTGTAGTCAAAATGATGGAAATGGAAGGTATGCATTTATATATATAGATATTATACACTTTTTACTTAAGCTTTGCCATCATTTTATTTTTTTGGTTGAGAGGAAAAGGATCAGAAAGGATTAGCTTATAACCCTTCTAAGAATTGAAACACCCATGCTATCAAATTTGAAGTTGCTAACTAGTAACTCCATTATAATGTTCCAGCTTGGAAATGCACTATGAATGCTCCCTACATTTTGAAATTCATAAAGAATATAATATATATATATATATATAAGTCTACTATCTCAAATTAATCATTGGTAATTTAGACGACCTTTGATGAATGACTCAATTTTTTGTTTCTTTGCTAATAAATAAATATTTCGAATATTTTGATTAATCCAAATTAACGGTCAATCATTGTCTGGTAAATACAACCATATAGGTTGGTGTTAAAGATGTGATATTTATACTGCCTGAATTTAATTTTTGTTTTTTTATTATTCCTTGATCTTGTCATTAGCCTACCTAATGCATATTTGGTCATTCAACTTAACATTTCCTCCAAATTCGCATTTAAGGTGTTTTTGTTTTTCAAATTAAAACCTAAACTTTTTTTTTTAACTATTTTGGTTTTTATTATTATTATAAATCCATTAAAACGAGACTTCGAAATTAAATCACATCATTAATTACACCATAGTTTTAAAATATATAAATAGAAATTAAAAATTTAAAAAAATCAAAATGCACCTTAGAAATTAAAAATAAAGACTATTTAATTAAACAGAAATTCTGGGATGAATCTTCATCGTCATGAAATTCTACCAATAACAGTTGATTTTAATGACCGATGAATATAAAGGTTTTTCTCGCCTTGGACCCGTCAAGGAGCTGGAGTTGAATCTTGTGTACGGCTTTTGAAAAAGGAGATTTATTGATCTTTGCCATTGATGATGAATTGTTTTCTTTTGGAGGATTTTATAACTCTTTTCTTTTTTAAATCCTTGCGAAGTTCTCAACAGTGAATATATTTTGCAGAAAAGAGAAGATTTTAACATTTCAACTTCACCTTCCAGCCATAAAGTTCAAATCTTTGAATTCGGCATACCCACTCCTCATACAGAAAAAGAAAAATATTATCTCAAATCTCAAACTAAAAGGCCAAATAAGAAATCCCCAATGTGGCCTTTTTCCCAGAAACAAGAGCAACTGAGCTAATTGAAGAACCCAAATGCTCCGAAAGCCTCGATGGAAACCCCCGCAGGCACTGCCAAATGAGAACTTAAACGTTTCGAACCCTCCGATGACAAAACCCAACCTTCATCAACGACGTTGATTTACCCTTCAAAAACAAATTCAACTTCTTTGCATGAACCAATTAAAAATTTGATCCAGCGAGACGTAAGTTATGTATGACAGAGGAAACTGCGGCGGAAAAGGCAATGAGACACAGAAGGAAAAAGAAAACAGATATAAAATTTTTGTTTTCACCATTTTCGAGGTTTTCTCTTTCCTTCCCAATAGGGAAATGAGGGAAAATACAGAAAATATTTTACATTACTTACCGTTTGATCTTTAAATTTCGTTTACAACATTATCATAAAACAAATCAATTTTGTATTTGGATAATGAGTTTTTAATTTTAGTTATATAAATTTAATTAAATACTAATTATAAAAAGCTTTACTTCTTTTAATTTAAAAGGTTTTAAAAATTTTCACACCTTTTGTATTTAATGTTTATAAAAATATTTTCCACCAAAAAAAAAATGAAGATTTAACCAAGATCAAAAACTTGTATATGATGTATTTACAACCTCATATATAGCTTTTTGCAACCTCATATGCATTGTTTATATTAAAATCCAATAATAATTTCTCTAAAATTTATTAAAGTAAACTGCTAAACTGTTTCACAAAAACAATATTTAGAAGAAATATCATTTTCTTAAAGTAAATGTTTTTTTAAGACATTTCATAAACGCTTCTACAGATGGTTTTATTGAAGATAATGTATTTTTTAGCGTCAATTTTGGTATATATATATATATATATATATATTAGTTCTTAAATTTTAATTTATACATTTTTTTTAAAATTTTTAACTGATGATATGACATAATGTAATTGGGCAACATCTTCAAACTTTTTCAGAAATCAAAATAGATCTAGTTGTCGAGTTTAAGTGCTAAAGTGGATAAAAAAAATTAAGTATCAAAGTGAACTTAGTTTCCAAGTTAAGGGGCAAAAAATTATATTATCCCTTCTTAATATGTCAGCTAATAGTCTTTATGATTTATTTGCACCTTAAGTCCTTGAATTATAGTTTGTATTCATATTCTTCTCTACATGCTATTTTAAATATCTCCAATTTAGTCATTTTATGTTTCTTTTATTAGAAATTATTGCTTTAGCCTTAACCATCTTATTTATGAAAAATAAAAGACTAATAATAAAATGCATGCATTTTTTTTAAAAATTGATTATACATTTGCATTTTAGGCTTCCTAAATCTATGCAAGTACATACAATTATCATTAAATAAGAAACTAAAATTTAAAAATACTTTACCGGTTTTTCTATTTTTAAGTAATAAATAGGAGAGAGCATAATGAATTGTGCCACAAAATAATCTAAATGTTATGTTTAGATTTATTTTATGTGTAAGCAATTTTCAATTATACTTTAACCGTATATTTAATTAAATTAAGATAATGTTGAGTTCAATTGTTTTGTTTTTCTCATTGGCTTATTACAAAATAACTAAATTATTCAATAATTATAAATAAAAAAATTGCAATAAGACAATTAAAACCAATGAACGTCATTCTTATAGCTCCAACCAATAAACGCCATGAAAAGCAGGCAATAAACTAATTATCAGAACAAATCGAAACTCTTTATCTTTCCTCATGGATTATGGTTTTTGCATATGGAAAATCCTGAACTAGGTAACACTATTCAGTGTGAAGTTGTTTAATTCGCAGTAACACTAAGAGTTAGATTCTTAAAACATAGAATGATTTAATTTTCTTTATTATTCTTCTCTATATAACCCTGGTGCAAACAATGTGATATTTCATGCATCGTAAAATAAAACCAAGTAGAGAAGAAAAATTCGGGTCTTTTCAGATGCTATTGACAGCATCATCATACTTTCTTTGGCAGTACAACTTAGCCTGTTCTAAAAGTTACCATAATTTGCTATGCAATAGATTTGATATCCATTATTTCTTTATATGCTTTTCGAGATTTTTTTATTTACTTTCTTTAGAAGTCTTTCCGTTTTTGAACATTCTATTACTTATTCTAGGATGAGCTTCTAATGTTACCGAATAACAGTATTGCTTTTCGGTACTTTTCAACATATAACTAACTTAAAATGCACCATGATATTATGAATTTTTTTCATTTTCTAGAATACTTGATAAAATATATACACAATCAGTAAAACAATATTTATATTGCATTCAAGAAACATATTTACCTACCAAATTCAAGACTAAATTCAATTACAAACACGATGATCAATTGTTGAACGTCAAATTTGACCACCTAATTTAATTAGTTTAACCATTTAATTTATTGAGTTGTTTTGGCCTATATATATGTGAACCCCATCAAAGGAGAACTTCATTCCAAACCATCTAAAAGGTCACTAAAGCATTCATTTTTAACTTTCTTGCTTGTTTCTTTTATCCTTTGATTCTTTTTTGCAATGGCAAGCTCAAGCAAGAAAACTAGGGGAAAACAAAAAATTGAGATTAAGATAATTGAAAATGAGGATGATAGGCTCATCTCATTTTCAAAACGACGTTTTGGAATTTATAAGAAAATCTCTGAGCTCTCCACTTTATGTGGCAATGAGATTCTCTTTATTATTTTCTCCCCAAAAGGTAAGCCTTATTCGTTTGCTCATCCTTCTATTGAATCTGTCACTAAACGCTTTCTAAACCCAAATCAACCTTTTCATGAAACGACGGATGCTCCTGTTGAGGCTTACGGTAATGTAAGAATCAAGTCGCTAGTCCAAGATTACAATGAGGTCTATGACCAACTAGATGCATTAAAAGAAAAACAAAAGGCGTTTTCTTTGGCCCAGCAATCACGTGGAAGGAATCTCATCATTGGTGGAAAACTCCCATATATCAGCTTAACCCGAGGGAGCTCCATGAACGAGACAAACGTTTCGCAGAGTTCATCAACTTGATCTCTGTTGCAAGGGACAAGAAGATTGCATCCATTTCCTCACTGCATGCTACAATGGATGAGGATGTCCCTTTTGTCGTTCCTCCTAGATATGGCCCTAGTTTGCAGTAGCTTTTTACCTCAAAGTCCGTAATGTCAAATGTTATTTTTATTGTTTTTTTTATTATGTTAGTTAGGCTTGTCAATCTTGGGAGTCCTCAAGGCATACATTAACATGCTAGTGCATGTAGCTAACCAACATGAGGTCTATGGTCTTTATTGTAGAATTCCCGAGCCTTGACTATTGAAGGTCTAAGGCTATTTTGGTTCCAATTATGATGTTGTATCAACAATCGACTTTCAATAAACTGGTGCTTATATTAATAACTCGGTCAAGTTTCAATTCATAAACTAATACACTCTTCACTTTCAGGATATTGTCAAAAAGTTTTCATGCAATGTAAAGAGAAGAATATATCATAGTGGAAAATGCTCTCCTTTCTTACATGATTCCACATCAAGTTTCGCAACCAAAAGATTAAAAATTAATGGAAATTTCTTGAAAAGATTGCTCGACGACAATTTATTGTCTAAATAGTTTTCACTTTAGGATTAATTATAGGCCTTCTAGGCAGATGGAGTTTAAATAGAATATATTATTGGGTGTTCTTCTTGTAGCAAGTTATTTGTTCCCTACAATTATATATTAAAAATATGCCTTCACTGCATCTTATTTAGTTGTTTTAAGTATTTAAAAAGTCATATTTTTTTTATCCTTTTCCGATGATTCTTTAAGAAAAATAAAAGACTAATAATAAAATGCATGCTCTAGGTGTAACTTTATTTAGACAAAATTTGATTATACATTTATGCTTTTAGGCTTACTAAATGTGTACAAGAACGAGAATTATCATTAAATAAGAAACTAAAATTTAGAAATACTTTAACCGTTTTTTCCTCTCTTTTTTTAAGTAATAAATAGGAGAGAGCATAATGAATTGTGCCGCAAAAATAATCTAAATGTTATGTTTAGATTTATTTTAGGTGTAAGCAGTTTTCAATTATACTTTAACCATATATTTGATTAAATTAGGATAATGTTGAGTTCAATTGTTTTGTTTTTCTCATTGGCTTGTTACAAAATAACTAAATTATTCAATAATTGTAAAAAAAAATTGCAATAAGACAATTAAAACCAATGAACATCATTCTTATAGCTCCAACCAATAAACGCCATGAAAAGCAGGCAAAAAACTAATTATCAGAACAAATTGAAACTCTTTATCTTTCCTCATGGTTTATGGTTTTTACATATGAAAAATCCTGAACTAGATAACATTATTCAGTTTGAAGTTGTTTAATATTAGGTGCTCGTATTTCATTAAACAACTTGTTTTTACTGCAATTCGCAGTAACACTAAGAGTTGAATTCTTAAAACTTAGAACAATTTGATTTTATTTATTATTCTTCTCTATATAACCCTGATGCAAAAAATGTGATATTTCATGCTTTGTAAAATAAAACCAAGTAGAGAAGCAAAATTCGGGTCTTTTCAGATGCTATTGACAGAATCATCATACTTTCTTTGGCAGTACAACTTAGCCTGTTCTAAAAGTTACCATAATTTGCTATGCAATAGATTTGATATCCATTATTTCTTTATATGCTTTTCGAGATTTTTTTATTTACTTTCTTTAGAAGTCTTTCCATTTTGAACATTCTATTACTTATTCTAGGGTGAGCTTCTAATGTTACCAAATAACAAGATTGCTTTTCTACATTTTTCAACATATAACTAACTTAAAATGCACCATGATTTTATGAATTTTTTCATTTTCTCGGAATACTTGATAAAATATATACACAATCAGTAAAACAATATTTATATTGCATTCAAGAAACATATTTACCTACCAAATTCAAGACTAGATTCAATTACAAACACGATGATCAATTGTTGAACGTCGAATTTGACCACCTAATTTAATTAGTTTAACCATTTAATTTATTGAGTTGTTTTGGCCTATATATATGTGAACCCCATCAAAGGAGAACTTCATTCCAAACCATCTAAAAGGTCACTAAAGCATTCATTTTTAACTTTCTTGCTTGTTTCTTTTATCCTTTGATTCTTTTTTGCAATGGCAAGCTCAAGCAAGAAAACTAGGGGAAAACAAAAAATTGAGATTAAGATAATTGAAAATGAGGATGATAGGCTCATCTCATTTTCAAAACGACGTTTTGGAATTTATAAGAAAATCTCTGAGCTCTCCACTTTATGTGGCAATGAGATTCTCTTTATTACTTTCTCCCCAAAAGGTAAGCCTTATTCGTTTGCTCATCCTTCTATTGAATCTGTCACTAAACGCTTTCTATACCCAAATCAACCTCTTCATGAAACAACGGATGCTCCTGTTGAGGCTCACCGTAAGGTAAGAATCAAGTCGCTAGTCCAAGATTACAATGAGGTCTATGACCAACTAGATGCATTAAAAGAAAAACAAAAGGCGCTTTCTTTGGCCCAGCAATCACGTGGAAGCGAATCTCATCATTGGTGGAAAACTCCCATATATCAGCTTAACCCGAGGGAGCTCCATGAACGAGACAAACGTTTCGTAGAGTTCATCAACTTGATCTTTGTTGCAAGGGACAAGAAGATTGCATCCATTTCCTCATTGCATGCTACAATGGATGAGGATGTCCCTTTTGTCGTTCCTCCTAGATATGGCCCTAGTTTGTAGTAGCTTTTTACCTCAAAGTCCGCAATGTCAAATGTTATTTTTATTGTTTTTTTTTATTATGTTAGTTAGGCTTGTCAATCTTGGGAGTCCTCAAGGCATACATTAACATGCTAGCGCATGTAGCTAACCAACATGAGGTCTATGGTCTTTATTGTAGAATTCCCGAGCCTTGACTAATGAGGGTCTAAGGCTATTTTGGTTCCAATTATGATGTTGTATCAACAATCGACTTTCAATAATCTGGTGCTTATATTAATAACTCGGTCAAGTTTCAATTCATAAGCTAATACACTCTTCACTTTCAGGATATTGTCAAAAAGTTTTCATGCAACGTAAAGAGAAGAATATATCATAGTGGAAAATGCTCTCCTTTCTTACATGATTCCACATCAAGTTTCGCAACCAAAAGATTAAAAATTAATGGAAATTTCTTGAAAAGATTGCTCGACGACAATTTATTGTCTAAATAGTTTTCACTTTAGGATTAATTATAGGCCTTCTAGGCAGATGGAGTTTAAATAGAATATATTATTGGGTGTTCTTCTTGTAGCAAGTTATTTGTTCCCTACAATTATATATTAAAAAGATGCCTTCACTGCATCTTATTTAGTTGTTTTAAGTATTTAAAAAGTCATTTTTTTATCCTTTTCCGATGATTCTTTAAGAAAAATAAAAGACTAATAATAAAATGCATCCTCTAGGTGTAACTTTATTTAGACAAAATTTGATTATACATTTGCGTTTTAAGCTTACTAAATCAGACAAGAACGTAGAATTATCATTTAATAAGAAACTAAAATTTAGAAATACTTTAACTGCTTTTTCCTTTTTTTTTAAGTAATAAATAGGAGAGAGCATAATGAATTGTGCCGCAAAAATAATCTAAATGTTATGTTTAGATTTATTTTAGGTGTAAGCGCTTTCAATTATACTTTAACCATATATTTGATTAAATTAGGATAATGTTGAGTTCAATTGTTTTGTTTTTCTCATTGGCTTGTTACAAAATAATTAAATTATTCAATAATTGTAAAAAAAAATTGCAATAAGACAATTAAAACCAATGAACATCATTCTTATAGCTCCAACCAATAAACGCCATGAAAAGCAGGCAAAAAACTAATTATCAGAACAAATTGAAACTCTTTATCTTTCCTCATGGATTATGGTTTTTGCATATGAAAAATCCTGAACTAGATAACACTATTCAGTGTGAAGTTGTTTAATATTAGGTGCTCGTATTTCATTAAACAACTTGTTTTTACTGCAATTCGCAGAAACACTAAGAGTTGAATTCTTAAAACTTAGAACATTTTGATTTTATTTATTATTCTTCTCTATATAACCCCGATGCAAAAAATGTGATATTTCATGCTTTGTAAAATAAAACCAAGTAGAGAAGCAAAATTCAGGTCTTTTCAGATGCTATTGACAGAATCATCATACTTTCTTTAGTAGTACAACTTAGCCTGTTCTAAAAGTTACCATAATATGCTATGCAATAGACTTGATATCCATTATTTCTTTATATGCTTTTCAAGATTTTTTTTACTTACTTTCTTTAAAAGTCTTTCCGTTTTTAAACATTCTATTACTTATTCTAGGGTGAGCTTCTAATGTTACCGAATAACGGTATTGCTTTTCATTACTTTTCAACATATAACTAACTTAAAATGCACCATGATATTATGATATTTTTTCATTTTCTGGAATACTTGATAAAATATATACATGACCAGTAAAACAATATTTATATTTCATTCAAGAAACATATTTACCTACCAAATTCAAGACTAGATTCAATTACAAACACGATAATCGATTGTTGAACGTCGAATTTGACCACCTAAGTTAATTAGTTTAACCATTTAATTTATTAAGTTGTTTTGGCCTATATATATAAGAACCCCATCAAAGGAGAACTTCATTCCAAACCATCTAAAAGGCCAATAAAGCATTCATTTTTAACTTTCTTGCTTGTTTCTTTTATCCTTTGATTCTTTTTTGCAATGGCAAGCTCAAGCAAGAAAACTAGGGGAAAACAAAAAATTGAGATTAAGATAATTGAAAATGAGGATGATAGGCTCATCTCATTTTCAAAATGATGTTTTGGAATTTATAAGAAAATCTCTGAGCTCTCCACTTTATGTGGCAATGAGATTCTCTTTATTATTTTATCCCCAAAAGGTAAGCCTTATTCGTTTGCTCATCCTTCTATTGAATATGTTACTAAACACTTTTAAACCCAAATCAACCTCTTCATGAAACGACGGATGCTCCTATTGAGGCTTACCGTAAGGTAAGAATCAAGTCGCTAGTCCAAGATTACAATGAGGTCCACGACCAACTAGATGCATCAAAAGAAAAACAAAAGGCATTTTTTTTTGGCCCAGCAATCACGTGGAAGCGAATCTTATCATTGGTGGAAAGCTCCCATATATCAGCTTAACCCGATGGAGCTCCATGAACGAGACAAACGTTTCGCAGAGTTCATCAACTTGATCTCTATTGCAAGGGACAAGAAGATTGCATCCATTTCCTCACTGTATGCTACAATGGATGAGGATGTCCCTTTTGTCGTTCCTCCTAGATGTGGCCCTAGTTTGCAGTAGCATTTTACCTCAAAGTCTGCAATGTCAAATGTTATTTTTATTGTTTTATTTTTTATGTTAGTTAGGCTTATCGATCTTGGGAGTCCTCAAGGCATACATTAACATGATCATGTAGCTAACCAACATGTGGTCTATGGTCTCTATTGCAGCATTCCTGAGCCTTGACTATTTAGGGTCTAGGGCTATTTTGGTTCCAATTATGATGTTGTATCAACAATAGGCTTTCAGTAAACTGGTGCTTATATTAATAACTTGGTCAAGTTTTAATTCATAGGCTAATACACTCTTCACTTTTAGGATATTGTCAAAAAGTTTTCATGCAACGTAAAGAGAAGAATATATCATAGTGGAATATGCTCTGTTTTCTTACATGATTCCACATCAAGTATCGCAACCAAATGATTAAAAATTAATAGAAATTTCTTGAAAAGATAGCTCGATGACAATTTATTGTCTAAATAGTTTTCACTTTAGGATTAATTATAGGCCTTCTAGGCAGATGAAGTCTAAATAGAATATATTATTGGGAGTTCTTCTTGTAGCAAGTTCTTTGTTCCCTACAATTATATATTAAAAATATGCCTTCACTGCATCTTATTTAGTTGTTTTAAGCATTTAAAAGTCAAAATTTTTTATCCTTTTCCAATGATTCTTTAAGAAAAATAAAAGACTAATAACAAAATGCATGCATTAGGTGTAACTATATAGTCAAAATTTGATTATACATTTGCGTTTTAAGCTTACTAAATCTATACAAGAACGTAGAATTATCATTAAATAAGAAATTAAAATTTAAAATGCTTTAACTGCTTTTTTGGTTTTTAAGTAATAAATAAGAGAGAGGATAAATTGTCTGCAAAAATAATCTAAATGTTATGTTTAGATTTATTTTACGTAAGCAATTTTCAATTATACTTTAATCATATATTTGATTAAATTAGGATAATGTTGAGCTCAATTGTTTTGTTTTTCTCATTGACTTATTACGAAATAACTTAATAATTCAATAGTTGTAAAAAAATTACAATAAGACAATTAAAAACAATGAATATCATTCTTATAGCTCCAACCAATAAAAGCCATGAAAAGAAGGTAATAAACTAATTATGAGAACAAATCAACACTGTTTATCTTTCCTCTGGATTATGGTTTTTGCATATGAAAATCCTGAACTAGATAACTCTATTCAGTGTGAAGTTGTTTAATATTAGGTGCTCATCTTTCATTAAACAACTTGTTATTTCTGTAATTCGCAATAACACTAAAAGTTGAATTCTTAAAACTTAGAACAATTTGATTTTCTTTATTATTCTTCTCTATATAACCCTGATGCAAACAATGTGATATTTCATACTTTGTAAAATAAAATCAAGTAGAGAAGCAAAATTCGGGTCTTTTCAGATGCTATTGACAACATCATCATACTTTATTTGGTAGTACAACTTAGCCTGTTCTAAAAGTTACCATAGTTTGCTATGCAATAGATTTGATATCCTTTATTTCTTTATATGCTTTTCAAGATTTTTTTACTTACTTTATTTAGTAGTATTTCCGTTTTTGAACATCCTATTACTTATTCTAGGATGAGCTTCTAATGTTACCGAATAACGGCATTGCTTTTCGGTACTTTTCAACATATAACTAATTTAAAATGCATTATGATATTATATTTTTTTTTTCATTTTCTAGAATACTTGATAAAATATATACATGATCAGTAAAACAATATTTATATTGCATTCAAGAAACATATTTACCTACCAAATTCAAGACTAGATTCAATTACAAACATGATAATCGATTGTTGAACGTCAAATTTCACCACCTAATTTAATTAGTTTAACCATTTAATTTATTGAGTTGTTTTGGCCTATATATATATATGAACCCCATCAAAGGAAAACTTCATTCCAAACCATCTAAAAGGCCACTAAAGCATTCATTTTTAACTTTCTTGCTTGTTTCTTTTGTCCTTTGATTCTTTTTTGCAATGGCAAGCTCAAGCAAGAAAACTAGGGGAAAACAAAAAATTGAGATTAAGATGATTGAAAATGAGGATGATAGGCTCATCTCATTTTCAAAACGACGTTCTGGAATTTATAAGAAAATCTCTGAGCTCTCCACTTTATGTGGTAGTGAGATTCTCTTTATTATTTTCTCACCAAAAGGTAAGCCATATTCGTTTGCTCATCCTTCTGTTGAATCTATCACTAAACGCTTTCTAAATCCAAACCAACCTCTTCATGAAATGACGGACGCTCCTATTGAGGCTTATTGTAAGGTAAGAATCAAGTCGCTAGTCCAAGATTACAATGAGGTCTGTGACCAACTAGATGCATCGAAAGAAAAACAAAAGGCGCTTTCTTTGGCCCAACAATCATGTGGAAGCGAATCTCATCATTGGTGGAAAACTCCAATTGATCAGCTTAACCCGAGAGAGCTCCATGAACGAGACAAACGTTTCGCAGAGTTCATCAACTTGATCTCTATCACAAGGGACAAGAAGATTGAATCAATTTCCTCAATGCATGCTGCAATGGATGAAAATGTCCCTTTTGTCATTCCTCCTAGATGTGGCCCTAGTTGGCAGTAGCTTTTTACCTCAAAGTCCGTAATGTCAAATGTTATTTTTATTGTTTTATTTTTTATGTTCGTTAGGCTTGTCGATCTTGGGAGTCCTCAAGGCATACATTAACATGCTCATGTAGCCAACCAACATGCGGTCTATGGACTCTATTATAGCATTCCCAAGCCTTGACTATTTAGGGTCTAGGGCTATTTTGGTTCAAATTATGATTTTGTATCAACAATCGACTTTCAATAAACTGGTGCTTATATTAATAACTCGCTCGAATTTCAATTCATAGGTTGATACACTCTTCACTTTCAGGATATTGTCAAAAAGTTTTCATACAACTTAAAGAGAAGAATATATCATAGTGGAATATGCTCTCTTTTCTTGCAAGATTCCGCATCAAGTTTCGCAACCAAATGATTAAAAATTAATGGAAATTTCTTGAAAAGATTGCTCGACGACAATTTATTGTCCAAATAGTTTTCACTTTAGTATTAATGATAGGCCTTCTGGGCAGATGGAGTCTAAATAGAATATATCATTCGGAGTTCTTGTAGCAAGTTCATTGTTCCCTACAATTATATATTAAGAATATGCCTTCACTGCATCTTTTTAAGTTGTTTTAAGTATTTACAAGGTCATATTTTCATATCCTTTTTCAATGATTCTTTAAGAAAAATAAAATACTAATAATAAAATGCATGCATTAGGTGCAACTTTATTCAAACAAAATTTGATTATACATTTGCGTTTTAGGCTTACTAAATCAGACGTAGAATTATCATTAAATAAGAAACTAAAATTTAAAAATACTTTAACTGCTTTTTTTTTTTTTTTAAGTAATAAATAGGATAGAGCATAATGAATTGTGCCGCAAAAAGAATCTAAATGTTATGTTTAGATTTATTTTTACGTAAGCGCGATTTCAATTATACTTTAACCATATATTTGATTAAATTAGTATAATGCTGAGTTCAATTGTTTTGTTTTTCTCATTGGCTTATTACAAAGTAACTAAATTATTCAATAATTGAAAAAAAATTGCAATAAGACAATAAAAACCACTGAATATCATTCTTATAGCTCCAACTAATAAACGCCATTAAAAGATGGCAACAAACTAATTATCAAAACAAATCGAAACTCTTTATCTTTCCTCATGGATTATGGCTTTTGCATATGGAAAATTCTGAACTAGATAACACTATTCAGTGTGAAGTTGTGTAATATTAGGTGCTCATATTTCATTAAACAACTTGTTTTTACCGCAATTCACAGTAACACTAAGAGTTGAATTCTTAAAACTTAGAACAAATTTATTTTCTTTATTATCCTTCTCTATACAACGCCGATGCAAGCAATGTGATATTTATGTATCGTAAAATAAAACCAAGTTGAAAAGCAAAATCCAGGTCTTTTGAGATGCTATTGACAGCATCATCATACTTTCTTTGGTAGTACAACCTAGTCTATTCTAAAAGTTACCATAATTTGCTATGCAATAGATTTGATATCCATTATTTATTTATATGCTTTTCAAAAATTTTTTACTTACTTTTTTTAGAAGTCTTTCCGTTTTTGAACATTCTATTACTTATTCTAAGGTGAGCTTCTAATGTTACCTAATAACGATATTGCTTTTCGGTATTTTCCAACATATAACTAACTTAAAATGCACCATGATATTATGAATTTTTTTTCATTTTCTGGAATAATTGATAAAATATATACACGATTAGTAAAGCAATATTTATATTGCATTCAAGAAACATATTTACTTGCCAAATTCAGGACTAGATTCAATTACAAACACGATAATCGATTGTTGAACGTCAAATTTGACCAACTAATTTAATTAGTTTAACCATTTAATTTATTGAGTTGTTTTGGCCTATATATATGAACCCCATCAAAGGAGAACTTCATTCCAAACCATCTAAAAGGCCACTAAAGCATTCATTTTTAACTTTCTTGCTTGTTTCTTTTGTCTTTTGATTCTTTTTTGCAATGGCAAGCTCAAGCAAGAAAACTAAGGGAAAACAAAAAATTGAGATTAAGATAATTGAAAATGAGGATGATAAGCTCATCTCATTTTCAAAATGACGTTTTGGAATTTATAAGAAAATCTCTGAGCTCTTCACTTTATGTGGCAATGAGATTCTCTTTATTATTTTCTCACCAAAAGGTAAGCCTTATTTGTTTGCTCATCCTTCTATTGAATCTGTCACTAAACGCTTTCTAAACCCAAACCAACTTCTTTATGAAGCGACGGACGCTCCTGTTGAGGTTTACCGTAAGGTAAGAATCAAGTCGCTAGTCCAAGATTGGAATGAGGTCCATGACTAACTAGATGCATCGAAAGAAAAACAAAAGGCGTTTTCTTTGGCCCAGCAATCATGTGGAAGCGAATCTCATCATTGGTGGAAAACTCCAATTGATCAGCTTAACCCTATGAAGCTCCATGAACGAGACAAACATTTTGCAGAGTTCATCAACTTGATCTCTGATAAACAATAATTTACACATATTTTAACCCCATGCTTGGCTTATTTTTGGATGAATTTTCATTAGATTTGATAAATTCGATGCTCATAATCCCTTAATTTCGTGTTTTATACTTAGGAGAGCTTAAGAGTCGAAAAGAACGAGAAACGGACCAAAAAGGGACAAAATAGGCCTACATCAGAAATCACACGGCCTGGACTATCGACCACAGGCAGATCACACGGCCATGTGTGGCGAGCAGAAACGACCACGGCCGAAGGAGTCCACCACCAGGCGTGTCACAAGGGGTGTCCTCGCCAGTAGCAAAGAAGAATTCTATTCTAATAAGCTACTTGTGGTAGATAGAGGTGTTCCAAAGCCTATATAAACACCCTAGGGGATAACCTAAAAGGGGACGTTGAACGGACGTTGAATAGACACTGAATAGGAGGCAGAAAATACTCCAAGATAGCCGTCGGGAACAGCTTAGGAGAAGGATCTCCATCAAGACTGAAGATCTCCCATCAAGTTCTTTAGAAGTTTTTGGGTTTTCATTATGTTTTGTGGTTTTCCATATTTTATGATGTTTTGCTCTATCAATATGAACTAAACCTCTCAAATACCCGAGGAGATGAAACCTAGATGAATCTTATTATTATTTGATTTATAAGATAAATACTTGTTCTTATTCTTAATTGTGAGTTTTTATTCTTGTTTTAATAATTCGTGTTATTGATTCAAGTCGAATGTGCTTATTCAGTGGAGCAAAAGTCCCTATTTAAGAATAGATCAACACAATTAAGTGGAGTTGATTGCAACCTTAGAAATAGGGTGACGAAAATCTACAAGATTAGAGTCAAATCTAATAAGGGAATCCATAGATTGAGTTAATGCGACAATAAGGGTTTTAATTAGAAAGAGATTTCAATTAATCAAACTAGAGTCAGTTGTTAGTTGCCTCGAAAGAGGTATTAATGTAATTTAGGGATTTCTACAGATTAAGTCAAGTGAATAAATCATATGAATCAAAAGTAATAAGTGAAGTCTAGGTGGATTCTTCTTTAGGTATTGCCTATCTCATATAAGTTGTCCAAAAGTAATTTCCTAATTCGCTCTCTGTCACGTTCATAGTCATTTAGTTAGTTAAATTAGTTAGTAAATTTTAGATTAAAATAAATCCCCTTAATTATTAGGCTAGATAATAAAAAGATAGTTATTACTAGTAATTCTAGTCCTTGAGGATACGATATTTTAAACTCACCATAGCTATAATACTGTTCGATAGGTGCGCTTGCCTTTGTCGAAATAATAGTTAGTTTCGAGCTCCATCAAGTTTTTGGAGCTGTTGCCGGGGACAAAGATATTAGGAACACTAAATTTTTATTACTTTAGCCATTTTTACTTTATTTGCAATTTATTTATTTATTATTATTATTATTATTTTCTTTACTAATTTTTTTCATTTATTTGCTTCTGGCAGGTAACTCTAGTTTATAACTAAAAGAAACCCGTTAGGACCATTACTTTATGATAGTGATATGAAGGTACCGCTCACGAAACCGAAGAGAAATAAGGCGAAGCCTGCAATACATACAAGAAGAGCAAGAAGACGAAACCAATACTACTGAAGAGATGGCCGATAATAATCCGCTATCTCCTATGGTGGCCGCAAACCTGGTGAATCAAAATCCTGCTCCTCGTACTATGTATGACTATGCTAAACCTAATTTAATGAAATCGAATCAAGTATTGTTAGACCACTAGTCTGCAAATAATTTTGAATTGAAACCTAACACTATACGAGATGATTCAATAGTTTGTTCGATTTGATGGTTTGCAGGATGAGGATCCAAACAATCACTTGGCAAACTTTCTTGAGTTTTGCGACACTTTCAAGATTAATGGCATTTCTGATGATGTCATTTACCTTCGGCAGTTTCCCTTTTTGTTGAGAAACAAAGCTAAACAGTGGTTGAACTCGTTACCACGAGAATCAATCACTACATGGGAAGAAATGACCAAAAATTTTTTATTAAAATATTTTCTGCCGGCTAAAACGACTAAGTTGAGGAATGATATCTCTTCTTTTGTCCAGATGGATTTAGAGACACTTTACGATGCATGGGAGATATACAAGGATCTACTAAGAAGGTGCCCTCACCATGGGTTACCCTTGTGGCTCTGAGTTCAAACCTTTACAACAAAGTGTGAACCCTCAACTAGGCGAAGAAATTGATTTAGCCGGTGGAACCTCGAATAACAAAATGTTGAAACGCCGCACCCCATGGCGCGACAAAATAAAATTAATCCCGACAATCCAAACCATGAATCCATGTGTGAGAAACGAATCGGGTGAAATAAAGGTTTCAAGTTACCGAAATTTCAATCTCGAGAGACAAATGCGATGCCTCGGCAACAAGAGTTCGATCTCTTGTCGAACCAAGTCATAACCTTTACGATGTCGGCCTCTACGTAATCCACCGGTTTGACTATGAACGCAGAAATCTCCAAAAGCTGTTTTAGAGGTTTTATTTGCTTGACTACTGTTAGACTTTTTCAAGCAAATTCTTAGGGTTTTCTTAATAAGTTTTTTTATCACTTATTACCTTTTATAATCGGTATATCTTTTATGAATTATAAAATTAAATAAATATAATAATATTTTAATAGAAAATTATAATTACATTAATTATACCCCAAAAGTTATAATTACATTAATTATAACATGGATTTCGTAAACTATATTTATTTAAATTTATATACTGAACCAAATTCATATATTAATTCTCATTATGTGTACAACATCCTTGTACATATAATATTTTCAATATTTGATTGCCCAATTAAATTAATTCTTTAATTAATTTAATTCATGTGACAATCAAACACAATACCAACTATGTTTTATTCCGTTCATTTCAACCATAGGGTGTGACCCTGTAGGTTCTTATAACTTTAGCAGTAATACTAGAACGATTCTAATGTCACAAACAACGAGTGGCATCTAGCAATGCATCATTGCTACCTAAGTTACAAGAAGTCATGACTCGACATAACTTTTTGTGATTAACCTTTCATGCATTAATCCTTAAGTCCTTTACCTCTAGAATGGATACAAGTCATGGAATAGTCACACTTATATAGTCCATCCCATGTTTCTTGATATCTTGAGTAGACTATGATATACAAATTAGTATGGCATCTCATGTCAACTTATTTGAGCATGGCCATGCATTTCTAGTCTCACTCAATCAAGTAGCCTAAGATATTACTCCCATTATGTGGGAGGGGCTTATCCTATATTGATCAACAATATCCCTCTACATAGATTGTGGTATATCCAACATCGCCTTCATAAAACAACCGATTCCATAATACGTTTGATCAGTATCAAAATATACGACTCACGATGTTGGGATAATGATTATCTCAAGTCTAAGTATCATATACATATTAATCACTATGAGTAATGTTGTGACGATTACATAATAATCCAAGGAACATACTCATAGTGGGTCAGTCCAATATGTTGTTCTCTAACACACATATTCATGCATTGATTTTGACACTCCATATCAATGACAACTTTTTATCATCAATCAACTACATGTTAGTCTTAATGCATTATTGTTGTCCTAGTCAACAATAATTCTTGACTAAGGATCTTTTAAGAATAATCATATTATTCTCAGGACATTATTATAAAACAGTTTATTTGTACACACAGAAGGAAAAACTAAAACAATAATGACAACACTTTATATTAATAAACATGGTAAATCAAGTATGTTATTACAACCATCTCATGATTGAGCTTTGGGCACACTCTTACAATATCCCACTAGCACTAAGACCAATCACTCATATATCTAATACCAAGCGACTTAGTGTGGCGATCATGCTTCTGGCATGTTAGAGGCTTGGCGAGGATCGACAATGTTATCATCCAGAGGTACTCTGATATCTCTACATCTCCTCGATCGATAATCTCTCGAATAAGATGATAGCGCTTAAGTATCTATTTGGATCGCTGGTGAGATATGGGTTCTTTAGCTTGTACAATGGCTCTATTGTTATCACATCAGAGTTCTATAGCATCTGATATGCTAGGCATAACCCCTAGTCCAAGAATGAACTTCTTGATCCAAACCACTTCTTTTCACGCCTTCTTCGGTCAGAATATACTCGACCTCTTGTAGAATCGGCTATTGTACTTTGCTTTGAACTCTTCCACTCACAGACCACCATTAAGGCAAAACACAAATCTTGATTGTGATCGAGAATCGTCATTGTCAGTTTGGAAGCTGGCATCAGTGTAACCTTTTACACTTAACTTTTCTTTACCTCCATATATTAGGAACGTATCCTTAGTTCTTCTTAAGTACTTAAGGATATTCTTGACTGTGGTCTAGTGACCTTCACCGAGATCTACTTGGTACCTGCTCGTCATACTTAAGGCATACGAGACATCTGGACGGGTACATAACATAGCATACATGATAGATCCAATAGCGGAAGCATATGGAATTTTACTCATGCATTCTCTCTTGTGGAGTTGAAGGACACATTTCCTTCGAGAGTGAAATACCATGTCTCATAGGTATGAATCCTCTTTTAGATTCTTCCATCTTGAACCTTTTCAAGATTTTTATCTATGTATGTACTTTGGCTTAGACCCACTAGTCGTCTTGATCTATCTCTATAGATCTTGACTCCTAAGATGTAAGTAGCTTCGCCCAAGCCCTTCATAGAAAAAAAACTTCCTAACCAAGTCTTAATAAACTGCAAGGTAGGTATGTCATTTCCCATGATAAGTATGTCATCCACATACAGTACCAAGAATGTGATAGTGCTCCCACTAACTTTCTTGTAAACACATGGTTCATCTTCATTTTTGATAAAACCAAACTCTTTGATTGCATCGTTAAAACGAAGATTCCAACTTCGAGAAGCTTGCTTTAATCCATAAATGGATCTTTGTAGCTTACAAATCTTTCTAGCATCATTTGGATTGACAAAACCTTCAAGTTGTGTCATGTACACATCCTCTTCAAGTTTCTCGTTAAGGAAAGCTATTTTGACGTCCATATGCCAGATTTCATAATCATGAAATGCAGCTATAGCGAGCAAGATCCTGATGGATTTAAACATAGCTATAGGAGAAAAGGTTTCATCATAGTCAACATCATGAATTTGGCGAAAACCTTTAGCGACTAATTGCCCCTTGTATGTTTGTACATTACCATCCATGTCGGTTTTTTTTTTGAAAACCCACTTGCACCCTATAGGTTTAACCCCTTCGAGTGGGTCAATCAAAGTCTATACTTGATTTTCATACATGGAATCCATCTCAGATCTCATGGCCTCAAGCCATTTCTCAGAGTCTGGGCTCGTCACCGCATCTTGATATGTCCTAGGCTCATCTTGATTTATAAGAAGAACGTCACCATGCGTTGTAATGAGAAATCCATATCTCTCAGGTGCATGGCGCTTTCTTAAAGATCTTCGTGGTGGTTGTATTTCTACAGCAGTTACTTATTCCTCAATTTCTTTTGGAATTTACTGTTGTTCTATCTCTGGTTCAGTGGTATCTTGTGATTCTTGAATTTCATCAAGTTCAATCTTTCTCCCACTTCCTTTTCTAGAAATAAATTCTCTCTCTAAGAAGACACCAGTCCGAGCAACAAACATTTTGTTCTCAGTGGGATTAAAGAAATAATAACCTTTGGTTTCTTTCAGATACCCCACAAAAATACACCTTTCAAATTTGGGTTCAAGATTAATAGACGTCTGACGTTTAACATAAGCTTCACAACCTCAAATTTTCATAAAAGACATACTGGGACGTTTGCCAGTCCACATCTCATATGGCATCTTTTGAACCGATTTAGATGGAACACGATTTAGTGTGAAAGCAATATCCTCAAGTGCATGTCCCCAAAAGGAAGTCGGTAGATCAAGCATGACTCATCATGGATCGAACCATGTCTAATAGAGTTTGATTTCTTCTCTCAGAAACTCCATTCCATTTAAGAGTAGCAGGAGGAGTAAGTTGTGAGACAGTCCCACATTCCTTCAATAGATCATCACACTCTAGGCTCAAATACTCTCCACCTCGATCAGATCGAAGTGACTTGATAGTTTTGCCTAGTTGATTTTGTACTTCATTTTTGAATTCCTTGAACTTTTCAAGGGACTCAGACTTATGGCGCATGAGATAAACCTACCCATATCTACTGAAATCATCAGTGAAAGTAATGAAGTATTGAAATCCACCTCTGGTCTGTGTATTTATTGGTCCACATACATCAGAATGTATTAGGCCAAATAAATCACTAGCTCGTTCACTTTTACCAGTAAAAGGAGATTTAGTCATTTTTCCCAATAAGCAAGATTCACATACTTCAAATTGTTCAAAAATAAATGAATCTAAGAAACCATCTTTATGGAGTATGGATATGCGTCTCTCACTTATGTAGCCCAAACGACAATGCCAAAGATAAGTTTGATTTGAGTAGTGTATTTTAGATCTTTTAGTATTTATGTTGTAAATAGGATTCATTTGATCTAAAATATAGAGGCCATTAATCAATTGTGTCGAACCATAAAAAACATTATTGAGATAAAAGGAACAACGATTATTCTTAATAATTATCTCAAAACCAATTTTGTCTAAACAAGAAACTGAAATAATGTTTTTAGTCAAACTGGGCACAAAATAACAATCCTCTACAAATAAATCAAGTCCACTAGGCAAAGATAAAGTATATGTTCCCACAGCTAATGCAACAACCTTTGCTCCATTTCCAACTCACAGGTCCACATCTCCTCTAGCCAACGTCCTACTCCTTTAGAGTCCCTGTACAGAAGTACAAATATGAGAACCACTACTGATCAACTGTGGTAGAGTCTTATCAATTTCATTCATATTGAAATTAAGGACAAGCTGGCTGTAGCTATCCGGCAATGATTGCAGAATAACATCAGTGGCCAACTCTTGGCCCAATGGAAAACCAAGCTTAGACAGACTTTTAATATAGCCAATCATCTTAAGGACATGAGGTCCTACTGGGCTTCCTTTAGCCAACTTACATTGGAATAGGGCTTTAGAGATATCGAACCTCTCTTGTCGTGCTTGCCCTCGATAAAGTTCTTTCGGTGCTCGATCATATCATAAGCAACCATGTCCTCATGTTGCTTCTAAAGCTCGAGATTCATAGTGGCAAGCATAAGACATCCAACATCTACCATGTCATCGAGATACTTTTATAAGCATCTTTATCGGTTCTCGAGACATTAGCGGTGTGGTTCATTAGGAAGTGGTTGTTCAATGACATACAATTTCCGTTCTTGTTTGAGGACAATCCTCAAGTTACGGAACCGATCAAGAAAATTCAAACCATTCAATTTGTCCTTTTCAAGGACCGATCGAATGAGAGTGTGCTAGTATTTGCACCATAATATATCTACAACAATTAAAATACGTGTGAGAAAATTTACCAAGTTTATATCAATCATTAAAAGACTTTATTAAATGATGATCCCACTATTTTATTTCAAAATTAATAACCTCATATATTAATTTCGGAAAAACTTTCTCCAAAGTATTTCTAGTAGGTTAAGGATCCATATTTCGCCTCCTCTTAAGTCAGCTTTGGCTTTACTCTCAAGACTATGGTTATTTAGGTAAGCAACCTTTACTAATTACATCATATGTAACTCCTAATATTTGGTGAACAACTCTTGTTCTAATCATCTTATGATTTATCCAACTTAATTGCCTCTAGGTTTCTAATCCTATTAGAGTAACCTAGTTAAGTCATTAACCAATTTTTAACCAGCGAATATCACTTGTTTATTCTTCGCGTTTAACCAAGATAAATACTAGTACTTCGCTTTGGCAGAACCTACATAGTATTGATCGAGGCCTTAACGAGGGCAAAATTGGAAGGCCATATTGACTTAATATTTTAATAGAGGGATTTTATTAAGGATGTTTCATCTCACCAATTATGGTCTACTTTAGTCCATTTAGTCTTTTAATTGATCTCATCAATTAATGGGGTTTATTATTATCAAATTTTAATATATAAAATTGGCATGCTTTAGACATCCATAACATCTCATACATGAATAAATAAAACAATAAATAAATGCAATAGTTATAGCCCATAAACTAAGGTGATGCAACCCAAGCCAATGGGAGAACCAAAAGGAAACCTAAGGTGTAAGCAGTTTCACAAAATATCAATCCACAATAGTTGTCCCAACTTCCTTCTCATCTAGCCCACAAAGAACTCTTGCAAATTACAATATGCAGAAACTCGTCTTACATACGAGGGAGTAAGATGAGAAGAGAAATACAAGAGAATAGTAGTAAGGCACGACACGCAGGCCGTATTTATATAAATAAAATTACAACCTTTTATCAAATGGGTCATCGGGCTATAACTATGCATTTCAAACACCGTGCATGTCAAAAATAGCATACATAATTCAATGCTTTTGTTAAGGTGAATTACAAAATATCCTTTCAACGTTTTGTGGCCCATCAAATTTATACATTTCTTTTATTAACAAAACATACTGTAATAAGAAGATGGGGTCTGAGGCGGTTGGAGGAAGCCGCATACCCCAGTCAAATGAAACCTCACGATTTGATAACTTTTATCAACAGAATAGTGTTTTTCGGATTTTAATCCTTGAGGTTTCATATCGGAACAACCCTTGTTCCACTAGCCAGTTAACCCTTACTGGAAACTGTAAATACCACCGTTGCAATATTACAGATTTGTTAATAGTTAACAGTAATAACATAAAATCGAATAGGCCACCACACGATGATTAACATTTAATCAATTATCGAAAGGAACAGTTATCAGGTTATGCTTAAACGATTTAAACAACTGAAAACATAGTAAAATTAAAACATGCATCTCATACAATTGCATCACTCAAGTATTTAAACCCGAGTCCGTATGACACAAGTGGCTCTGATACCACTGTTGGAACGCCGGCACCCCTATGGCGCAGCAAAATAAAATTAATCTCGGCGATCCAAACCATGAATCCATGTGTGAGGAACGAACTGGGGTGAAATAAATGTTTCGAAGTTACCGAAATTTCAATCTGAGTAGACAACGATGCCTCGACAACAAGAGTTCTAATCTACTGTCGAACCAAGCCGCAACCTTTACGATGTCGGCCTCTATGTAATCCACTCGATTTGACTATGAACGGCAGAAATCTCCAAAACTGTTTTAGAGGTTTTATTTGCTTGACGGCTACTAGACTTTTTCAAGCAAATTATTAAGGTTTTTCTGAATAAGTTTTTATCACTCATTACCTTTTTATAATTGGTATATCTTTTATGAATTATAAAATTAAATAAATATAATAATGTTTTAACCGAAAATTATAATTACATTAATTATACCCAAAAATTATAATTACATTAATTATAACATAGATTTCGATAAACTATATTTATTTAAATTTATATATTAACCAAATTCATATATTAATTCTCATTATGTGTACAACATCCTTGTACATATAAAATTTTCAATATTTGATTGCCCAATTAAACTAATTCTTTAATTAATTTAATTCATGTGACAATCAAACACAATACCAACTATGTTTTATTCCGTTCATTTCAACTATAGGGTGTGACCTCAGAGGTTCTTGTAACGTTAGCGTAATACTAGAACGATTCTAATGTCACAAACAATGAGTGGCATCTAGCAATGCATCATTGCTACCTAAGTTACAAGAAGTCATGACTCAACATAACTTTTTGTGATTAACCTTTCATGTATTAATCCTTAAGTCTTTTATCTCTAGAATGGATACAAGTTATGGAATAGTCACACTTGTATAGTCTATCCCATGTTTCTTGATAAATTGAGTAGACTATGATATACAAATTAGTATGACATCTCATGTCAACTTATTTGAGCATGGCCATGCATTTCTAGTCTCACTCAATCAAGTGGCCTAAGATATTACTCCCATTATGTGGGAGGGGCTTATCCTATATTGATCAACAATATCCCTCTACATAGATTGTGGTATATCCAATATCAGCCTTTATAGAACAACCAGTTACGGTGTATGTTTGACTGTATCAAAATATATGACTCACGATGTTGGGATAATGATTATCTCAAGTCTAAGGATCATACACTTATTAATCACTATGAGTAATGTTGTGACAATTACATAATAATCCAAGAAACATACTCATAGCGGGTTAGTCCAATATTTTGTTCTCTAACACACATATTCATGCATTGATTTTGACACTCCATATCAATGACAACTCTTTATCATCAATCAACTACATGTTAGTCTTAATGCATTATTGTTGTCCTAGTCAACAATAATACTTGACTAAGGATCTTTTAAGAATAATCATATTATTCTCAGGACATTATTATAAAACAGTTTATTTGTACACATAGAAGGAAAAACTAAAATAATAATGACAACGCTTTATATTAATAAACATGGTAAATCAAGTATGTTATTACAACCATCTGTTGATTGATCTTTGGGCATACTCTTACACAAAACCCCTGAAGCGGCTTATGAGTTTATAAAGGAGATGTCACTGAATAACTACCAGTGGCAAGTTACAAGGACAAGGCCAACAAAAGCCGCCAAGGTTTTCAACCTCGACGCAGTAACCATGCTATCAAATCAGGTAGAACTTTTAAGTAAGAAAATTGATAATTTGTGTGGTTCTTCGCAGGTTCATCCAGTGATGCAGTGCGATACTACGGAGGAGGGACGAACAATACAGAATATCCACCCTACAAACCTGGCATAGAAAACAAACAGATGAACTATATGGGTAACAACTCTAGACCTCAAAATAACCCTTATAGTAACACTTACAATCCAGGTTGGAGGAATCACCCAAACTTTTCATGGGGTGGCCAAGGAAATCAGAGACAACAACTCCCTCCAAGCTTTTAACAGCAACCCTACCCACAAGAGAAAAAGTCAAACCTTGAGGAGATGCTAACAAAATTTATCGCGGTGTCAGAAACTCGTTTCCAAAACACCGAAACAACACTCAAGAATCAGCAAGCATCAATTCAAGGGATTGAGAACCAATTAGGACAACTCGCTAAGCTCATATCTGAACGGCCATAAGGCGACTTGCTTAGCGACCGAAACTAACCCAAAGGAGCAACTTCATGCCGTTATTACTCACGATAGTGAAGGGTTAGATGAGCCAAAATTGAGGCAAGCGAATGTGGTAGAGGAAGGTAAGGTTGAGGTAAGCCATGATAAACCAAAACCTGTAATTACAGAGTACCAACCTCGTGTGCCATACCCCAATGTGATGAACAAAGACCGCACAGATGAAAAATTTGGTAAATTTCTTAAACTTCTAAAGAAATTACATATTAACTTATCGTTTTCTTAAAGCTCTTTCGCAGATGCCCAATTCAAGAAAATTTTTAAAGGAGCTTTTGATAAACAAACGGAAGTTAGACGAGGCGTCGCATGTGGAGCTAAATGCTGTGTGCTCAGCAATCTTACAAAATAGTCTACCACAAAAGTTAAAAGATCCAGGGAGTTTTATGATTCCTTACTTAATTGGTAGTTTATCTGTTAATAATGCTTTAGTAGATTTAGGGGCAAGCATAAATGTTATGCCTTATAAAATGTTTAAATAGCTAGGTTTTGGGAAACTCAAACAAACTAGGATGAACATTCAATTGGCTGATAAAACTATCAGAGTTTCTAGAGGTATAATCAAAGATGTACTAGTAAAAATTGATAAATTCATATTCCCAGTAGACTTTGTTGTTTTAGATATGGATGATGGCAACAATGTTCCTTTAATTTTAGGAAGACCCTTTTTAGCAACTGCTGGAGCTAGAATTGATGTTGGTACAAGTGAACTCACACTTTGTGCAGGTGATGAAACGATCACTCTTCAGGCTCTTGACTCGTTTAGGACATCGAGTAATAAAGGCGAGAACATAAATTCTATTAATGACCATTCGGTTCAACCTTCTTTTCAGGAAACACCATAAAATTACACAATTGAGCCATATCCTAGACCTTATGCCAACAAAGAAATAATTCACGAGGAACGGAGGCTTCAGATCGATGAACTAGATGAGTGGAAGACACATTTCAAGGAGAAACTAAAAACACATGAAGCAAAACCAAAGCAAAACCATGTCAAACTTAAAGATGGGACAACCCAGTTTAAGATAGGAGATCAGGTATTGTTGGATAAGAAAGCCCCTTGAATCTCCACTTCAGACCTTAATACAAACGAAGAAATCTCTTTTAAGGTACTCAATGTCTTCCCAGATGGAACAGTCGAGGTAACTAATCCTAATTTTGGCACTTTTAAGGTAAACCCTACGCGACTCGAACTATATAAGAATCATAGGACTGATAGTAGAGGAGAGGATTTTCAACTCCTCAAACCACCATGAATAAGGGAACGAGAGGTAAGTATAGCTTAAGACTTTAAACGAGCGCTTCTCGGGAGGTAACCTAAACACTAACCCTATTAATTTTCATATTTTTATTTTTACTTTTAGCACCTAACTACAAACTAGCCAAATTAATGAAACATAGGTTTCCCTACCACACGGCCTTAGACACGGGCGTGACCGTGGCCGTGTGGACATCACGGATTTGCACACCAGCGTGGCAGAGATCGTACGCACCAAGGACGAAAAATCCCTAAACCACGGACGACAATAAAATGCCACGGTAGTGCGATACGGTCGTGGTCGACACTGATTTATCAACATAGGCGTGGTGACCTCTACACGGGCCTGGGGGAAAAGAACAAAGCACAACACGGCCGTGTGATACGACCGTATGACCCAACACGCCCATGGCACACGGGCGTGGACAGCAACCAGATCCCTGACTCTATTTAAAATCGCCATTCTTCTCACCTTCTCCCCAAATTCTTTTTCAACTACCACACCCCTCTTCCTTTCTATTACATTTATCCTTCCATTTTTCCTCTTCCCCTTTCCCTCGTTCTTCCTCAAAACCACCATCTCTATGTCGAAGAAGCGAAAGGACCCTAGCATAGTCTCCCCCTGCGAGACCGATCTACATAAGTTCATGCCGGCTGCTTCATACCCTCGACAAGACAAGGACCTTTGAGTCCATTTATTTTTTTCTTTTTCTTTTCTTTTCTCCTTTATTTTCCTTCTTTTTATCTTTCTTGTGCTTAATTTATATTATTATATTTTGATTTCTTTAATTTAGGTTCAAAAGGCTATTAGGGAATCACCACACCTTCACCGGCATATCCTCCTCCAACTCGGCCCGAATTTTCCCCGTTTCTTTTCTTTAACTCCATCCAAAAATTAGGAAGTTTCACTTCTCTCCCTCTCTTATGCTTTTCTTACTTTATTGTCATTTTTATCTTTGTACATTGAGGACAATGTACATCTTAAGTGTGGGAGGTGTCAACAATACTCTTATTAGAAAACCCTTGAATTTTGCTTTGTCTTAAGTAATTTTTTCATATTACTATTAGAATGAAATTTCTATTAACTTATGATTTTTTTGTTATGTTTTGGATTAAGTCATAGGTAATTGTGCATTGATGGTTTATACTTTAAAGATATTAGAGAATCAAGCATGATAAGTCTATTTTCAGAATTAAAAATTTCTAGGTTGTTTTCCTAAATTTAAATTTTACTTTGAAATTTGAAATTTGCAAGGTTGACATCAAAAACAATAATTTTTGTGAGATTTTGAGCCTTTAGAGCATATATCTTTTCTTTCTCACTTTATTGATTATGAGTGTGTCAACATTGATTTGTTATTCTAGAACTTGTTTCGATTATACATGTCGAGACCACACCTTTGATTTAATATACTGAGATGATAAAGGCACCTAGGTTTTAACCCACTTACTCCATAAAAAGCCTACCTTCATAATTAACCCCTAGTGAACCCATTTGGTCCTAATAAACTGTTTCTTGACTCACCGATTAACATTAACCCAAAACCAAATTTTTACTTTCCCTACTTTATTGACTCCCCTTATGTCGAGATTTGATTTGATCAGTTACCTAACTATTTTCTTTATTTTATTTGTTAAGTTCTTTCTTATTATTGTATGTTCTTATTCTTAAAAAAAGAAGAAGTTGAAATTCATTCATTATTAGTTCTATGTTATTTGAGCTTAAGTAGTTAATTTCATATTTTGAGAAGTAGCTCGTGTTATTATTATAAGTTTTCATTTGATGTAATTATTCAGTATTAGTCCATTGTTCTAGTTAGGTAATTTGTCAATTCAATCTCGATTCTAACCCTTTAATTCAGCCTTTATCCATACCTTTAACCCAAGCCCCATTTTAACCCTTTTAAAGACCTTTTGATTTGTGTATCATCTCATTTTATAGTGGTGGAGATTTGATTTTCAAGCAAGCCTATGGGATTAACTTTTCATGTTTGACTTTTGAGTGCTTAAATTGAACCTTAAACACTTTGAGTGATTTGAGTGAATCCTTAGTGAGGATGTCAGTTCTTGTCGATTTTGGATCAAAGGTAATTATTTAGGTAAGGGGAAACACCTATGTTTTCGTGCTATAAAAATTGATGACTTAGATTGTTTGAATCTTTAGTACTCTTTGAGTTAAATTGTCCATGTATGAATTACCTATTAATTATGATGAGATATTATTAATGAGGATTATGAATTGAGGGAAGTTAATTTTAATTGTGAGTTGAGAATTTTGCTTGAAGACAAGCAAACGCTTAAGTGTGGGGATATTTGATAAACCATAGTTTACACATATTTTAACCCCATGCTTGGCTTATTTTTGGATGAATTTTCATTAGATTTGATGAATTCGATGCTCCTAATCTCTTAATTTCGTGTTTTATATTCAGGAGAGCTTAGGAGTTGAAAAGAACGAGAAACAGACCAAAAAGGGACAAAATGGGCTTACATCAGAAATCATACGGCCTGGACTATCGACCACGGGCAGATCACACTGCCGTGTATGATGAGCAGAATCGACCACGGCCGAAGGAGTCTACCACGGGCATGTCACACGAGCGTGTCCCTGTCGTAGCAAAGAAGAATTCTATTTGGAATAAGCTACTTATGGGCCAATAGAGGTGTTCCAAAGTCTATATAAACACCCTAGGGGACAACCTAGAAGGGGAAGTTGAATGGACACCGAATAGGAGGCGGAAAATACTCCAAGACAGTCGTCGGGAACAGCCTAGGAGAAGGATCTCCATCAAGACTGAAGATCTCCTATCAAGTTCTTTAGAAGTTTTTGGGTTTTCATTATGTTTTGTGGTTTTCCATATTTTATGATGTTTCTCTCTATCAGTATGAACTAAACCTCTCAAATACCCGAGGGGATGAAACCTAGACGAATCTTATTATTATTTGATTTATAAGATAAATACTTGTTCTTATTCTTAATTGTGAGTTTTTATTCTTGTTTTGATAATTCAGGTTATTGATTCAAGTCGAATGTGCTTATTCAGTGGAGCAAAAGTCCCTGTTTAAAAGTAGATCAACACATTTAAGCGGAGTTGATTGTAACCCTAGAAATAGGGCGACGAAAATCTTCCGGATTAGAGTCAAATCTAATAATGGAATCCATAGATCGAGTTAATGCGACAATAAGGGTTTTAATTAGAAAGAGATTTCAATTAATCAACCTAGAGTCAGTTGTTAGTAGCCTCGAAAGAGGTATTAATGTAATTTAGGGATTTTTACGGATTAAGTCAAATGAATAAATCATATGAATCAAAAGTAATAAGTGAAGTATAGGTGGATTCTTCTTTAGGTATTGCCTATCTCATATAAGTTGTCCAAAAGTAATTTCCCAATTCGCTCTCTGTCACGTTCATAGTCATTTAGTTAGTTAAATTAGTTAGTAAATTTTAGATTAAAAATAAATCCCCTTAATTATTAGGCTAGATAATAAAAAGATAGTTATTACTAGTAATTCTAGTCCTTGAGGATTTGATATTCTGGACTCACCATAGCTATACTACTATTCGATAGGTGCACTTGCCTTTGTCGAAATAATAGTTAGTTTTGAGCTCCATCAATCTCTGTCGCAAGGGACAAGAAGATTGCATCCATTTCCTCAATGCATGCTGCAATGGATCAATATGTCCCTTTTGTCGTTCCTCCTAGATATGGCCTTAGTTTGTAGTAGCTTTTTACCTCAAAGTCCGCAATGTCAAATGTTATTTTTATTGTTTTATTTTTTATGTTAGTTAAGCTTGTCGATCTTGGAGTCCTCAAGGCATACATGAACATGCTCATGTAGCCAACCAACATGCGGCCTATGGTATCTATGCAGGTGAAACAATATAAATGAAATTGAAAAGTTTGAAATGTGATGAAATGGATTTGATATCCAAATTGAAAAGTTATTGAATGGATTGATTTATAAGTGATATATCTTTATAATTGTTGATAAAAAGGTGATTGAATTGAATTATGTATACTTGTTATAATCTTATGATTCGTTGATTGATATACCATGTTGATAAGTTATATGAAAGTAACATGAGTTGGTATGTTAAGTTACTTGTAACATCGATTATAGTTATAGATATATGCTTGCTTTACATGGCTGGTTCTCCAACACGAGTGATGCAATTAACCAATGAATTTAAGAAATGGATGTAGGTGATTTCTTCAGTTAAGCCCACCACCAACTTCATTTTTTATTTTAGGTTTTATTTCAGGGATAAATCAAAGATGATTCAAGATTTGTTATTACTCACCCAATCCAATTTTGATCAAACATTGGCTTTGATAATGAATCCAACCCAAATCAACATTGTTTCTATCGCTGATACAAGCCGGAATACATTAGAATGAACAATGTTGTCATTTTATTATTTCCTTCTACTAAATTTCTATTCCTTCTTCCATTTTTAGGAGAATGAAAAAGATAAATCCCCAAACACGAATATTCAAACGTGACTAAAACTAGTCAATTTTTATTTAATTATATTGGAAAAGCAGTTAGTGAAAATTTTCAAAAATATCTTCATATCATCATCTGTACCGCTTTTAAAACATTACTCCTCCTTTTTCAACGTTTCAGATTCAATATATTTTAAAATCTAACGATTCTTCTTTGTTTTTTAAAGGGGATGTTTTTAGAATTTTCCGTTAATGACAGCACTCACGACATACATTAGCAATGTATAATGGAATTTTAGGCTAAATAAGATTGACCAAATTTGTCGGTTTCTATTGTGTAGGAGGTTTAGTGTTAGGGTTTCATACTTTTTCATATTTCAGTAGGCATCTTATTATCAAACAGAACCTTTGGCAGAATGGGAGTCAGCAATATATTCAACCCTGCTTCACTTTGCTTGCTCAAATCCAACGTTCGTCAAACTCAAAGGCCCATTCGCTTTTTTGAAGGAAATCAAAAGGGGCTCATCATGGCTACTTTCTCTTCATCGCCTTCCACGGTTCCGGTGGAGCATGTCAATCAGAAGTTGAGTGGTGACTCTTTTATTCGACCCCATTTGAGAAAATTGTCTCCTTATCAGCCCATTTTACCTTTTGAGGTAATTGGAAGAAACCCCATATCAGTCTTCTCCTTATTTAGTCCCCCATCTCTCTCGCTGCAGTGTTTGATTAAGTAACTATTTTAATAAGTTGACGTGATTGATACATTATGGTTATTTCTTGCTGATTCATGTGGTCTGGCAACTTACATGATTGATACACTATTTTAATATCATTAGCTTCCTATATGCCTCTCATGTTAATCAATTTGTTGGTTTTTATTTCTTATTTATTGAGTCGGGTCTTTGTTTTCTAGGTTTTGTCAGCAAAACTGGGAAGAAAGCCTGAGGATATCATCAAATTAGATGCGAATGAAAATCCTTATGGCCCACCTCCGGAGGTCATTGGCCTAATTACTTCCTTTTCTGTAGCCATAATGCAAGCATGAAAGAAGTTCAAAGAAAATTTATTTCGGTTGAATTTGATTTGTGCCTTTGTTCTGTACCAATTGCAGGCACCATTCTTGCAATTGAGTAATCCATTATCCCCTGATTACAAATTTCAGATTGTTTGTAGGTTCTTGAAGCTTTGGGGTCACTGAAATTCCCATACATCTACCCTGATCCTGAATCTCGTCAATTGCGTGCTGCCCTTGCTGAAGATTCGGGGATTGAATCTGATTATATTCTTGTAGGTTGTGGCTGTGATGAACTTATTGATCTGATAATGCGGTTAGAACCAGGAAACTTAGTTATCCAACTTAGCCCATAGCTTCTACTCTCTGTGGCTTCAAGCATTATGATTTTCCAACTAGTTTCTCGTCTACTTTGGATTAATATTTTGTTGCAGATGCGTGCTTGATCCTGGGGACAAGATTGTTGACTGTCCTCCAACCTTCACAATGTATGAATTTGATGCTGGTGTTAATGGGGCACAAGTTATCAAAGGTAGAGAAATATACTTTATGCTAGTTTCACTTTCATAGACATCTTCATTTCGAACTTCATAATTATCTTTGTTTGCGTCTTGGGCATGGATTGTTGTTACAGCTCTGAGTTATGGATTCACCGGACAATTCATAGGAAAATTGTTTAAGTTAGCAGGGCTTTTCCCCTTGTTTCTATTTATTCAATGCAAATGCCCTATGGTGAATGTGTGGGACACTTCAAAGGGAGCCCCTTACCTTAGATTTGTTAGAGAGAGTCTTAAACCTCTTAAAATTGAATTAATCTGACTTAATTTTAATGCTGCCTATCAGCCTCTTAAATAGAGCTTACATAGGTTTACTTGTTTTAATAGAGGACTTATAAGCCAAGGAAAACAAGGATTCTAAATAAAGAATGACTCCTAAACCCTAATTACATAAAGATACTTTTGAGTAAAGATCTCCTAAAGCTAATATCATTCTAAAAATAATAATTAACAAATAATCATTGACGTCTAGCCTTACTTCCCTCCTGGAAGTGGTACCAAATTAATCCATGAGTATTTAGAATTTATGCACTAAAATTGTCAGTTATTTAATTATTTTCCGTTCTGCTATAATACCCATAATCATGAACATATTAATATTCTGTGCAGTTCCAAGGAAGCGAGACTTCAGCTTGAATATAGAGGCAATTGCTGAGGCTGTTGAGCATGAAAAGCCAAAATGCATATTTCTTACTTCTCCAAATAATCCTGATGGAAGGTAAGTGTTTCCAACAGCTTTCCTTTTTTTAAATCTGAGGGACATGATCATTGTGTTGCATTCTATAAAAATGTTGTCTGATTGGCATTCATTTCTAGATGAAATATACTCTAAAAGGCACAAAGGGGGTGCCATCCTAAACCCTAAATTTTACTGATCAAGAGTGACTGAAAATTGTTGGACGGAATCAATCTCTCTCATCCCTTTGAATTTGTTATACATGACTAGACCTGTCCATGGGCTAGGGCCACCCGGCCCGAAGGCCCGCCTGAGAAGTGGGAGGGTAAAAATAGGCCCGAAAAATGGGTTTGGGAAAAAAGGGGCCCATTTAGAAGATGGGCTGGGCCTTGGGTAAGGCTTTTTTGGCCTGAAACCGGCCCAAATATGCCATAAAAAAAATGCTGTTTTTTTTTTTAACTGTTTTCTTGCTATTTTCTTTTTGTTTCTTTTCACTATTTTGCTATCATTTCACTATTATGTTGCTACTGTCTTGTTGTTATTGTTTGGATATTGTATAACTCTTGTTTTATTGTTAATTTTGTTATTATTTTTTAGTCATTTGCTTGTTAAGTATAAATATTTTTTTTAATTTGTTGGTAAACATTTATTTTAATGTTTTAGTATTTTTGATGTATTATATTTTTTTAAAAAAAATAATATAAAAAATTAATATGGGTGGAACGGTCTTGGGAATAATTTTAAGCCCATTTTTAGGCCCGGCCTAACTTTTGGTTGGGCCCGGCCCATTGAGACCTCTATACATTACTGCCTTCCTTTTCCTGGTGACTTGCTACTATAATTTAGTTGCTTCATTCTGAAACTCTTTAAGTTGGGTCTTCTGAAATCGTTATGATGATTTCATGAGCTTGTGGACTTTATTTTAAATCTGCAGTGTTGAAACTGTAACTATACATTGCTCTGATATGTTCTTCCACATATTGTTTTGATACCTCCATTTCTTTGTTAATTGGAATTTGGCAGTATAATTAGCGATGAAGTTCTCTTGAAGATCCTTGACATGCCCATTTTGGTGGTTCTAGATGAAGCTTACATTGAGTTTTCAGGCAACGAATCTAGGATGCAGTGGGTGAAGAAGCATGATAATTTAATTGTTCTTCGAACATTTAGTAAAAGAGCTGGTATGCTTGTGATTCTCTTCTTCAATTCTTAAAGTCAAGTTTTTCGTGAATTTAAATGTTTTCCTTCTATTCTCTTTGGTGGTGTGGTTTTGATAGGGTTTCTAAATCTTGGAAGCTGAGGGCTTGTTATCTCTAGTCTACTTTAATAAATATGTATGATGAATAATGGATGAGATTCTGATTATCTTTTTCCTTGATGTTGATATGCAAGCTGCTAACTAGAACTTCCAACATCATATGCTCTCAGTTGCATTGATCAGAGTAGTAGCATTATGTTTTGAGACAAATGTAGAAAAATTTAGAAACAAGTCTCGCATATTTTGGTTTGCCTGAAATCATGATTTGGCTGGATTATTATTTTCTTTCTGTAGTTTTATAGTGAACATCTGTAACCACTCTGCCAATTGGTTTTCAGTAATGATTCTTGCATTACTGAAGGAATAATTATTTTCTATGTTGCTTTTGTATGGATTTTCTGCTTAAGGAATGATGTAATTCAAGCTTTCTGGTGCTACACAGTTATTTGTGGGTTTAAAAGTTAAGAATTCATTGGGGGTGGAGGGTGGATATAAGCTATGTCACTTGGACTCGGTTGTGTCCCACATGGCTATGTGCCTAAGAAGGGTATGTTCAATTTTTGCCAAGATTTTCATGTATTTGGAGAGTCCTTAGATGATCCTATTGCCATACCTGAGTCTGTTAAATGTCAAAATAGGTGCTTGAAGAAAAATGAAGAGCCGGAGCAACATAGGATATAAGGGAAGAATATAAATTAGTATCTTATTCTGAATAGAATGTGTTGTTGTTTGATTTTTCCTCTTCTATGTCCAGGAAATTATTTCAAGTATAACCTTTTTATTTAAAAAATGAATAAAACATCTTATATTTGTGTGACCTCGGATTAAGCAACATTGGAGATCGTAGCTTCTGCATTTTAATAGTTATATGGATCGTTTCAGACTTCTGAAACCTTGGAGCGTATGAAACTTGTATCCTCTGTAAGATTGTGAGGTTCTAATATTCTTTGGAGATGGAAATTCAGTATGTTTATAATTTAATCTTCAGTTGATGTCAATCTGAATAGAAGATATATGCTTTGCTGGTTCATCAGGGACTTTTGTGGCATTTACATGTTTTTCAATGAATCATTCTACTTATTTCTGTGTGTGGATGTGGGTGAATGTCTAGCCCTCACTTGTCCAAGAAAAGGGAAATAAATTAGAACTTGCTATTGAAAATTAATAATTATTTCAGGTTTAGCCGGGCTCCGTGTTGGATATGGCTCATTCCCTTTGAGCATAATTGAGTATTTGTGGAGAGCAAAGCAACCATACAATGTTTCTGTCGCTGCTGAAGTTGCTGCATGTGCTGCATTGCAGAACCCAAAGTATCTAGAGGTTCTTATTGTTTCTTTTTCCCTTTTCAGTTCTTAACGTGATTTTGGTCTTTCTTGCAAGCTTCTTTAAAAACTGTTCCCTCTAAAAATGGGATATTTCGGCATCTTGATTCCCTTATGCTTGAAACTCATTCCTAATACTGCTCTGCAAATCTTTACCAGTTGGTGAAAGACGCTCTGATACAAGAACGGGATAGGCTTTTCAGACTTCTCAAGGAAGTACCATTTCTGAATCCATATCCAAGCTATTCTAATTTCATTCTATGTGAGGTGACATCTGGAATGGATGCTAAGAAATTGAAGGTGACATTTCTAAGTCCATATCAAAGCTATTCTAATCTCCCCTGCTCTCGTTTGCCACTGCTTTGCTTTCTTTGTTATTTTGTTTCTTGCAATAGTATTTATGCATGATTGCCATCCATCTCTTTCCATTTGATGCTGTTCAAGACAATTTGTGATTCGTCATGTTTGCGTGCCTTTGTTCTTCAATTTTCAATTTTCAATTTTCATATACTATGCAACATGTTTGAAATTGTATGCTATTTCTGCCAAGTGTAAATACCAAATATTCCTCTGTTAACACTTTTACTGCGTCTTGCAACTATTTTGGACTGAGAGCTATTATGGGTATCATCTAATGTGGACGCTTCAAACCTTTTATTAGAGTAGGTTTACTTGAACCATGAAGTATTACAAACTTGCTTGAGAAAATTCATCTGCTTTATTTTGCAACCATGTTTCAACAGTGATGTAGAAGAATAAAAGCTTCTAATGATGTGACTTGGTCTATTTTGAGCTATAGAATTCTGGTTGTTCTTAAGAAGCAAACCAAATGTGTATGGTTCATGAAAATTGCAACTTCACCTTTTGACCGCAATTCAGAGTAACTAGGATTATGACTACTTGTTCTACCCCGTCTTTACTTTGTCCATTGCCTTTGAAATAATTGATACAGGATGACCTTTCAAAAAGGGGTGTAATGGTCCGTCACTATAACAACAAAGAGTTGAAGGGCTACATCCGTGTGACTGCTGGGAAGCCTGAACAAACAGATGCTTTAATGGAGTGCTTGAGACGGCTATCTTGATTTCATTCCTTTGCTAAATGTTCCAGGAAATTAAATCTATTTTCATAATGACAAATGAAATTGTGTTTTATTACTTTAAATTCAGATCTTTGATGTTCAATTTTTATTTTAAAAAATAAAAGCTACGATCTTAATCAGATTTATAAGCATAAAGCTAAGCTTCATTGAACGATAGCTGAACGACAGCCCATTGTTTATCGAATTCTTTAGTCCCCAAAGATTTTTTTCCATATCCTTGGGGAATTGATAAGTTGAGAAATACTTCTACTAGAATGGCAGAAAATGAAACTATTTATGTTGTTCCAAATAAACCAACAGATAATAGAATAGAAAATAGGGCAGTCTCCATCAGGACAACAAATTACCTTCATTCTTAATATCCCATAGTATCCACCTTGAAAATTACTTTATTATAATAAAGATGTCAACTCATGTAAGATTAATAAAATTTTCATCTTAAGCTCTTAGGATATTTACAAGTAACAATAGTTAATATTTAAAAATAACTCAAATTAACATTTTCATTTAATTTATTTTGTTTGTTTCTGATGTAAGGATTAAGAAAGGCCAAAACCTAAATATAATAACATATAGAAATAGAACTTGATGTTGAGCTTGCAGGAATGGTTTATTTGGTTTCCACTGCAGTGGAGCATCCACCCCTTAATCTTTGCTGAAGAATTATGAATACCTTTTTAATCATTTTATTGTTTTTTTATTATAATTTTATCTTATTTGTTTTTCCATTTTCGGTTAGTTATGGGAATAACAAATTTTATAAAAATATTATATAATAAGAAGTAATTAAATAAAAAACATTATTTTATATATCTATTAAAAAATACTTTTATATCTCATCAATGGTAAACTAATTGATCACTAATTCAAATCCAAGGAATTGTTTGAAAAGAAGTAGAAGATATACCTTTTGAGCAAGTTTGAAACTTTGGAATTAGAATAATAATAGGACGACTAAATTCTGAGTGTTGGGTGTGGGGTTCCTTCCCAAAATTCAGTTTCCACTAGTATTCAGTTACAACAAAAATCTATAATTCAATCTGAACCATATCATCATACATCCAAATGAAAAATAAAGATAAAAAGGCAGAAGAAGTGGACTGCCCCAGCTGGCACAATTGAGGACAATAATAAAACTAACTTCGAATGCTGTCTAACGAGGGCTGAGCAGAGCCAATCTTGCTGGCTTCCACCTGTCTAACCCAAATTTGCAGTGGGTTGAGGAAGCTGTACAGATTGTCAGCCATGCCCATGCTGTACCAAAACACCTAAACAAATAAGGCAGGAGACATAGGACATGTGATATGTTCTTCACATTCAATAATCTTTACTCAGTGTGTTACATATGCTGAAAAGTTCAGTTTTTGCATACTAATACAAAATAGAAAGCCCAAATGGAGAGAGTCCCCACAGTGTTGCACCTCATACTAAGCAAACTAGCGTTCCATCACAGCCTCTTCAAAGTTCCAGTCTCTCACAAGATCCCTCCTAACAGCACGACTACGCACCAGACGTGGCGGACCTGCCATTACAACGCTGTGTTGAAAATTTGGTTGTGGGGCCACTTTGGAGGTCGTTGTTATAGCTGGTCTTGCAGATGGTAGAGATGTCTTCCTTGCTAAGCAGTTAGCAACAGCTGAACATCTTCCCTCGTTATCTGAGCTTGAAACAGAGTAACTCCGGAAAGAGTGTGATGGACTTTCCACACTGTGGCACACCAGGCATGCAAGACTCATCTTTTGGTCTTAGAGACCCTCAAACCAGAGGTTAACTTTCTATCACTGCGATACTGCAACCACATATAAGAAGATAAGATGTAAATGTCCGATAACTTAAACGGGACAGTTTTCCATCACAGGTTGTTGAAAACCAAATCCAGGAATGAAGGAGCTACTGTCAAATTAGAGCTATTTTATATGAAAAATAAAGAAATGCAACTCTCAAATTAAATAAATAATTCACAAAAGTGCAGCAACGGAGACATAATTTCAAATAGCTTCCTAAGAAAGCTACTAGCTCATTATCTTATAATTTAAAAAGTGTATGTATAACAAGCAACACAAACATCAATCAATCAAAGAGGAACATCAACCTGACTACCATTCTATATTAACAGTTATCGGGGAGAACAGATCATTGAATTTTGACTCAGTTGCCTCAGAATTTCTATCAAGTTGGTACTACCACTTGCTGACAGTTGCAGACGGATGCAGGGGAAAGGGGGGGTGGAGGAACTAATTTGGTCCCAACATGGAGTCTCCGAATCTTGATTAAGCAGCATATAAATAAAATGATAAAATCATAAGAGGGCACATATGATAGTAAACCATGCAACTTAAAAAATAAAAATAAATCCATCTTAAGTGCATTGTGCATTCTAAAGTCAAAGCAGGGTGTGTAACACATTCAGAGGTAACGTTTCTTTCGAGTAATTTAACAAGTAAATAACAGATATGTCTCATTATTTTCTCAGACTAACACTGAAGAAAATGAGAAGAACCTTAATTTCTTCAGCCATTAGTTGAAGTTACAGGCAAGGGAAAGAACGCAGCTTGCTATACCCTAACTGTTGAAGGAATAAAGAAATAAATAAAAAGATAAATTCGTAAAGGAGCATCTGGTAATAGTATAACAGGAAAATAAACAGTGATCCCACTGAGACTCCTTGTACACGTTTCTAAGCCTATGGAACATTAACTGAATGAAGCAAAATGCATAATGCATAATGCTTATCATAGTGTGCCTTGATGACATGCCTGCAATTTCTATCAACAATTAGACAACAGAGAAAGCAAGAGGAGTTCGCCTAGAATATAAGATATGACAGTATCAAATTAGAAATTCTAGACAAAATAAAACATTTCTCAGTTCACCAACAGTGATTTGACTACTTATTAAGCTAGATCTTTCCAGAATATAACACTATAATTCTAATATTAGTGCCATATCTGCTATACCAGAATCCCTCTCTTTTCACTTTCTCTGCCACTGGTTACTGGTGACTTTTAACTTTACCTGTGATGAACAACAGCTCTCAAGACAACAAAATAACATCGTCTGCAAATAGGTTTTCTGTTGACAAACTTGTACTGCTTAACGAGCAGATTACCAAGCATCAACAAATTTCTGAGGACAATCAACAGAAGAACCCTAACTACTTATTTTTCTATACATGCATGTGTGTGAACCATCATCATTATATATTCTAGTTCCCTAACTTCCCTTTCCTTTCTAGATCTCTCTTAAGTTGTGCAATACATAAATGGTTATGCTAAATGTTATGAAGTATCTTTAATGTGATTCTCTATGAACAAACAACAAAAACATCAAACTCACAGATGTATCCAACAATGTACATACCTAAAGATGTTGGGCTAAGGAGAGACCTTCTTCCTTTATGCAAATCATTGCAATCGATGATCTCCCATGTCCCCACCAACATTAAAAGAACCAAGGCACAACAATGCCAAACAAATAAACTCACTTTCTTAGTTTCCACTAAAATTGGTATGTAGTAATTCCCAGCTCTATTGATGATGCATGGGAATGAATTCATACTATACTAAAGATTGGGTATATACAATGAAACTTGTTTTCTTAGTTACAGGAATGGCAATCTTTGTGTCAAACACATAACTAGGAAATTTTTCTTGTTTACATGTTCATGAACACGCTTGTTATAAATTATACTAATTGTAAGAAGACCTATTCAACAGATTCAGAAAAGAAATAGAAGTGACTGATGATGCTAGAATCACAAGCATACTGAATGCATGAATGGAGATTTGTGCACTTTGATTTTCCAACAACCCCAAATAGTTCAACACACGATCTCTTGTAAAATATGCCCTATTTTCTTCTTTCCTTTTTGAAAAGTTTATGGTAATTGAATCTCAAGCGAACCTTATATGCAAAACACACAGCTGCAATTTGTGTATGACATACAATGCCGCCCAAACGAAAACAAACAGACAAATAAATAAAAGATAAAACCAAGAACCGTTGTTTCCATTAACAACCAATTGACAATCAAACTGGGCTTAATTTACCTCACGATCCAAGACAGGACCAATTCATTTCTTGGGAAGCTAAAAAAAAAACCTTTGTTCATTGCTCAACATGCAAATCACATATATCTAACATTTCCATAAACGACCCAAAACACTTAAAATAATAACAAGACATCGAAACAATTCAATTATTCCCTCCCTTGTTCCATCTTAAAACACTCCCAATTTGGTGTTCCCATCAATTAAAAACCATATTCCATAAAACGCACACGGAAACCGAAACCTAACGACCCAAAAAAAAAAACGAAAAGGAACAAAAGCAAAATAAAAATAGTAAAGACAAGAATTGAAAGAAAAAGTGACACCAAAAAAAAGAAAGAAAAAAACAGAAGGTGAGATCTGAAGAAAGAAAAATTACCTGTAAACTGTTTATTTGAGGTTTGGTAAGTTTCGGTGTTGTAGTAGCTAAGTGGGTTGCGTTGTGCTTTGCTTGGCTTGGTTGATTCCTGGCGTGGGAGACTTTAAAAGAAGGGTCCGTGCAAGTGCAAGTGCAAGTGCAAGTGGGTTAACATTAAAAATATGAGTGGGAGTGCGTAATGGAGAGACACACTAGTGGGCATCGAGTATTAAGATTCTTTCTGTTAGAACAAGCGTGGACTAAGAGAGACTAAGTCATACTCGCTGTCACTTTGTTACTCTTCACAACCCAATCATGTTTCTCCATGTATGCCTTTCCCGGTTTTCCTACTTCCCTCACCCGCAATTTTACTCCTCCACACTTTCCACCAATCACTTCTCCGAGTTTTTAAATTATTTTTTTATCGATTGATACTTGCCTATTAAAGAAGATGTCACTCAATCAAATTTCATTATAATTTAATAATTATATTAATATTAAATAAAAACCTTTTTCTATTATAAAAACATCAAAAACAAAACCCTATTCATAATTGCGGGTTTGCTTGTTGCTTAAAGTTAAACAAATCCAGCTACTGAGTTTGATAATCATTTATCCTTGTATCCTTTAAGATCTTCCACCCATATTAAATATCTGCAAATCCTTTGCTGGGAACATAACTGACAGTGTAGTCAAAACCAGAGGATGGATCATCCCCATCAATACATTCATAATTGCAAGTACAATCTTCAACATAAAACTTCAATATTTACATGCTATTAACAAAAGCACCAACTTTAAATTGCTTTAAAATTATCAGTCTTCCAATTACCCGGCTATCTACAATTCCTCTCTTCACTGTACAAAGATATGGACATTAATATGGATATGGTAGACCTATAGCAATGAAACTACCCCATAAATTTGCTAAAAAACTGCACGATAACGGATTGGATATGTACACAATAATTTCTCAAAAATGATGGCTAAATTCCAGGGAAAAAAAAAAACGAAAAGAGAAACAAGGAATACAAGATCTAGGCAGAAATACCATTACTTGAATTGAGAGGACATATCAATATCATCATCTCTAATGCCACCACCAAGTTCACAAGGGTCACAGGATTCCTGTGAGCACCAATCATCAGGGACGCTGAAAAAGTAAGTTGACATGAACTTTCTGAACCTTTTCTTGTATTCCTTGGGAGAGATAACTGTTGGCAACACGTTCTTGGGAACAACTAGAGAAGACTTAACCCATGTCTCTAGTTGTTTGTCCCATGTATACTGCCTCAGATAATCAATAATCCCGCAAACAAGCTCCCGCCGCTGCGTATCCACACCAAGAAGTAAAGAGTAATCCATTACGTTGATCGACTGCAAATAACCATAGCCCTTTCAGTCAGTACCTTATTCCCAGTGAGAGAAGTTTAAGCTAACAAGGGAGAAAAAAATCCAACTGAAAGAATTAAAAGCTCACATTGAGGAACGTTGTGTCATTCCATATAGCACGCTGCAAGAGACGCTTGTCTTTATTACTAAGGTATAACGGAGAAGAATTCATGTCATTGACAAAGTTCTGATCCAAAAGAACATCTCCAGAACCATCAGCAGCTGAACTGAATCGAGCATGCAAGGCACCTTTAAGATCATACTGGCGAGTAATGTTTCTTCCAAAGGTAAGATTCTCCATTACCATAAGATCATGTCTTGTCTCTTTCCCAGTTTTTGGCTGTCTTTCTATCACCTACAAAATGTTCAAATGTTCAAAGGAAAAAAAAAAAAAAACAAAGAATAAAGTAATCAAGATGTCAAAACAAATAAAAGCTAACCTGATAAATTCCAAGAACTTTGGCAAGACAGGTTTGGCTACCAGACTCAAAGGCCTGGTTCATGTATTTGAAATAATGTAAAGCAAACTTCTCAAATGAATCATACTCCGTCTTCTTAATTTCCTTTATAATAAATCTGTCATCAAGTGTTTTGGCAAAAAAGGACTTGCTCTTCCCTCCTTTGGCATCCCAGTTTCTGCAACGGCTAAGCGAAGCAATATAATCAAGCTCTGAAGGGCAGCACCGTTCCCGAAGATCACGGAACTGGTTAGCATATAAACATACTACTGTGTATTTACCCTTCCCAAGTGATTTTGAAACCCCTAGAGGAACTTCTATGTTAAGAGCATCAGGAGGAACTAAAGAATCCATCAAGTTTAACCCATCAAAACTGGAAAACTGTGACTCGTCTGAAGAAATGCTCAGACTAGAGACAGAGTCTGAATCAGATGAACCACTAGGAGACCAATGGGGGGATGTTATTGTACGAACTTGAATGTGGCGACGTAAACTTTCAGTTAGTTTATCTCTCCTCCCATCCTCATTAGACATTTCTGCTACAGCATGAAGATCTTTCAGCGACAATAATGCACAAGCAATTATACTTGATAGTTCACTCTCATAGTCTGACAATATATAATCATTCATTCCTAGAGGTATGTGTAGCCTCGTCCCTTCCTCCCTGATTAATTGATTGCCTGTGGGTATTTTCTCAGGAGTATAACTACTGATAGATTCGAACTTGGGGGCCTTTCCTCTTAGAAGATCCTTCATGTATATCTGTCTGATTTCAGATAAAGGCATCCAAAACCATCCGTTTAAGTTTTCTAAGCTGGATAGCAATGAACATGGAGATCCACCCCTACTAGATCCATTTGAGTCAACTATCGATTCATCGGAAGAAAGCTCTGTAGAAATTGGAATTGTTCTATCCACTTGCAAATGATCTGACAGCAGTTCATCCTCTGCTTGATAATTCTCATCACCAAGCTGAGGAAGAACAGAAATATTAGATGTCACAACAAACTCTAGGCTGGATGATTTCACAGGGCATGTACCATTCACTGTTGGCTTTCCAATATTCTCAACCATAGTGGAATTGTGTATGCTGTCACATTCCTCGAATTTTTTAACAGGAACATTTGAAGAGAATTTATCACCTGAAAATTCATTTCTTTCAACAAATGAACCTGTCTCATCTTTCAGATTACCAGTATTATAAGAACACTTATCACCATGTCCAGATTTAGCTTCTGTCCTATTGTCCTCTCCATCAGCACTACTCATATCCGACTCCAATTGCTCCAGAACCGCTTTGTTATTGGCACCAACAACTACTACTGTAGGATCAGGCAAGAGGAGAGAATGTAGGCGTCTATCCCAAAGGCATGATTCCAGAACAAGATCCCACCTTAGTTGGGTCAAGCTGAGGAGTGGGTGAAAACCCAAGTTTGCTATTCCATTCTCTGCAACAGCATTCTGAAAGTTTACCTGCAGTTTTTTGCCCAATAATACACATGAATCAGAGAAACATACACTCAAATACTGTGGCAAAAAAAATCATTTAAATAGTGATTTCAAGTGCATGGCAGAGCAACAATAGTCTTAATTTTACTGTGTTGATAAGATATCATGCATATAAAAAATTGTACATACAATCTAGTTTCACTTAGAATAACAGCTTATTCAAACAAGGAGAAACAGAAACAAGCATCACACACCCAACAATAGATCAGAAAGAACAAGAGAAAATCAACCTCAAAATCAGAAGCTACCAGTTTCAGCATCTCTTCAACATCAGAAAATTCCTGCAAGGAGCCTTTAAGGTTTAGAGTCGAGCCCTCTAATTGAGACCTTATCTGCACCAAAAAGCTTGCAACCTCTCTGAACATTAGCATCCCTTTCATATAAACCTAGAGGAAATATCAATATCAATTCAAAGATATTATCATGAGTGAATGTCAATGGCAAGAAGACAAATATGTTTCATCAATAAACATTATATCAGAAGATAAAGCACAGTGAAAATGGAATATAAACATACATTTTCAAACTCTTCCTTCAGCCAATCTGATCTAATTGACTTGCTAAACTCCAGCTGTTGTGGAGGCATTGACATGGTATAAGTAGCAACTGAGGAGCAATTAAACATTGCAACCATAGGACCCGACCTGCAATTACATTAACATGACAAGAAATGTGAGGAAATCAAATTTCTAAGGCAGCTCTTTGCAGAATTTCTAGACTTCTTCTTAAAAAAGTAGAATGGAAAGCAAGCAGATGTTAGCTATTATTAGACAACTCCATAGGAAAAGCATGCATTTTGCTAATTGTTCTATGGAAAACCACCCTAAACCTTTTGAAAAAATCCCTGAGCATAAGAACCGTATAAACCTCATCAATTTCTAGGCAGTAAGTTACTTACAAGCATTTAAAAACCAGAAGGTGTTAACAGAAAAACATCAAGCATAATTCTCAAACAAAAAGGAAAGCTTTTCCCATTTGACTAGTCCATATGAATGTACTGTGAGTTTATTGTTAAATGACAAGAGAAGCAGCAATCGATACCCAAAGAAATATAGGAAGTCCTTATGCAGAGAATGCCCACAGCTGGATGATTGGCCGGATGAAGAGTGTTCAGAAAAGCTGAGTTCCAAGAACTTTCCAAATGAAAGACTACGGGCAGCAGTTGACATTAGCACTCTTTTTGTAGTTTTTGAAATTCCATTCCCAGTTTTACACTTGCCACAGCGACTCCACATCCAGAGTTTTCCCTGTGCTTCCCCAGATAAATGCTTAGGAAGCTGTTTAACTTGTATTGTTAATTGCTTACTATGATGTGCATAATGGTAAAAGTGAACTTTTGGCGGTTCACCACATACAGCACACTGACTTCCCTGCAAAAGCAGAAGCTTCTGTCAGTGGAAAACCAAACAGCATCAGACAGCGACAAAAAGTTAGGTATTCAAATGCAGTCCATTATCATACAACTTCAGGTTACCTAAGTTTCTAGTGAGAATAAAGGTAAACTAAATAACCAATAATTGTAGGTGACATAATTTCAAAACATTACAAGTTAAAGATCATATCTCCAATACTTCAGAGAAGTTGGCCATCTAATCAACCTCGTCTCATCAAAATAACGGAGAAAAATTAACAAGAAGAGAAAAAGCTACTGATAAGAGGGGATTCCAGACCTGATTGAGTAGATTATCTTGAAGGAACTTTCCAAGAGGAACATCAAAATTCCTGTAGAACATTATATGGCTAAAATGACTTTCCTTACATATAGTCTCCCGTAAGGCATTCCGGCTTGAAATAAGAACCAAAATACTCTGTGAATTCAACATTGTGTTGATGTCCTTATTTTTAAGTTCTTCGTTATCATGTCCATTAACTTTCAAGTCAAGTGGGGCTTCAAAGAAAGAATCAGAAGATTGGGGTTGTCTGTTCTCAAGAGGTTTCTTTTCATCAGGATCACCTTTAGATTCCACATAAAATTGATCTGTGACCTCAAAACATTTCACTGTCGGAGCTGCTTCTATTAGCTTGGATTGCATCCCATTTAACCCAAAATATGCAGACAATGACCGATAAGGGGCAGTGGATGCAAGAGGGAAATTATTTCCTATAACTTTCTTCAGAGAAGCAGAAATAGACGACAACCCAGAGAGAATTGCCGGATTATATGGCTCCAAAGATAATGCTGATTTGTAGTCTAATCCTGAATTCATGATTTGATCACCATTTATTTCCCCATTTATGTGGTAACCTTCTTCATGGAATTCATTGGAAATCGGAATGTCAATTTCATGCGATCGAGTTCCAGCAGTAGACTCATCGAGACAAGGAACACTCAGGTTACCAATTTCTGAATCATGGGATTCCCGACCTGGTAGCAACACATTTGCTATTCCAGTGAAAAGAATTCTAGAGAACATTGCCTTCTGATCAATAAGGAAAGAAGTTTCCAGGATTAAATGATATGCCATGACAACGGCATTCTGCACAACACACTTAATCTTTTTGAGTTCTTCAGAATGACTTCCTTTCAACAAAATCTGCAGCATTATGATATCAAATTAACAAGGCAATTCATACACAGGAATATGCCTACATATCTAACCAGAAAAGAAACAAGGAAGAGAGAGCTTGTTTTCAGACAGATGGCATCAGGTCAAACATCTTAAGTCCAGATATCAAACACGATTTGTTCTTGAGAAACCAAAGGTATAAAAATGGATCATGCAAAAGAAACTCAAGTGGAAGACACGACACTGAAGCCTCAAAGTCTAATCAACAAGGAAAGACAACCCAGAGCAACAATCTATACAAACTGGTCAAATGTAAATTAACTAAAGGCTTAAAATAAGAAAAGCACATTTTTAATACGGGAAGACCATATGCTATACGGAGTAAGTATTTCTATAAGAAAGATCAAAGACTACAACAAGCTGCTTTTTTCTCAACGTTTCAACAAAACAGGTTTAAGTGTTAAGATAATTCTGAATTTCAAGCTTACAAGTTACAACAAATCATCATATATAAAAACCTAAGAAATTACAGGTCTAATTAGTACTTTAATGCGAATTATAATTGAATATTTAATGGCCTTTGATAAATGAGGTTTGAATTGATGGCCTAATCCAATTTCCTTAATTGCAGAGAACAGGAACAAGAATGTTTGATGTCTTCCCATCAAGAAGTTATAGGGAAAGAAATGATGGATAAGCTGTCAAAGGAATAATCTTTTGATTAGAACTGCTTACTATATTTTCCACATAAACACTGCTCCGACCATATAAACAGTACCCCCATCCAACTAGATATCTTGCTTCCCGCACCTAAGAAAGTGTTTTTTGCATGTGCATCCTGATTACAGGGGAAAATAATTAAAAGAAAGAAAATGTTGTCAACTTACAGTGCAACCGAGATGTTTAGGGCAACCCTCAAGGAACATCAATGTTTTACTCGGTCGTTTCTCCCCTTCACCACAGCAAGCATGTTCCTCAACGAACTTTTCTATGTGAAAGGAGTCGCACTGCTTAAAGGAGTCATTCTGCTTCAGCTTTTGATTCATCAAATTATCAGATGGTATAACTGGTAAGCCAGTACAAAGTGCAACTCTCTCTAGACGATGTAGCTTCATGTCAAACACCAGTGTAATTCCTTTCTCAAGGATACACTCTTGAAAATCACGTGAAACAGTTTTCTCCACTAATATCACATTTGGATGGCACATATCTATCATCTCATTTAGACATTTCAGATGACATTTTTCCTGTATTTATAGGTCAATAATCAGAAACATATAGCATACCTCTGCAATACAAAAACAAAGTTGGTTATTGCCAAGTTACCTCATCTAGTGAACTGAATGAAGACAACCCACTAGACGACTGACCAAGGACTCCCTGAATTAGTAACAGCCTTGGATTCTTGTACCTAGTTTGCATGTGCTTATGAGCAGCATGCTTTTTGAAGACCAATCCCTTGATCAATTGGCTGCAAAATAAACATTAATTTATAAGTTGAAGAGAAAATTCCTATAACAGCATGAGCATTAAATTGCTGGGTTATATTTTCAAATAAAGCAAGCAGAACGAGGATTTTCATGTGTGCTCTATGCTCATGTCCTTTCACATGCTACAGACTGAAGGAGAGAAAAACAGTAATCTGTTCCTCAATTATACTTTATAGAGACAACAGATGTTTATAAGAACTATATTCTGCTTCAGAAAAAGCACATTACAACCACCTTTCAATCTTAAAAAGGAAACATCAAAGGTAACAAAAACATTTGAGTCTATTTAATGTAAAATCTGAATTACTTAATGAATAAATATCCATAAAGAGAACTGTAATTTTAAGAAACGGTATATTTAACTCCTATCACCTTTGACTGCGAGAACCAGTTGCAATGCATTTTACTTTCACGTATCTATCTGGACCATTTGCTTTGCCATCAATAGCATTGGGCTTCAAAAACAGAGCAGCTTCCCAAGATAAAGAAATAACTATATCCACCCAACTATGGCTGTCATTAACAGAACAGGCAACGCCCACAGATTTAAGAAGTTGACTGATGATAGCTTTGAACTTCCCATTTATTACCTCTTCCATTGCTCTTTTTTTTTCCTCTTTAAACCTGTATCTTCCATTGTCATCATCTATAATATGACTCAAGGAACTTGGTTTTCCCCATTCTGTGCCATCTCCACATTCATCATCATCATCATCATAAGCCACGGTTCCCTCCAAGTCATCCACTGGATATTCTGGTTCTGGAGGTTCCCAAATTTGACTATCCATTTCAACATTAATGGACTGAGAAGCCCCATTTTCTTTGCCTAGGGTTGTAGGAGAATTTTCAACAATGCTCTCTTTTGCTTCTTGTTGATTACAAGTTTCTGTTATCTCAATATCTCTCACTATGTCCATATCATAGCTATTTTTCTTATCCCTCAAGTTGCTTTCTATCATCATATTCAAGCTATCAACTCTCTTCCTAGGGCCTTCTGAGCTCAGGTGTTGCAATCGGCCATTTGGAAGAATATTTTTTGGAACAACCTCTTGGCCATCCTCGCCCCTGAAAAATAATAAATAAATGCCCGCTCACACCATGATTTAATTTCAAGACTCCAGTTAATATAACAGCACCGTAACTGAGAATAAGGAAACCCACTGATCATATGAGTTTATATCAACTGAAAAATCACCTGATAGAACAGAATGCAAAATGTCAAGGTTTGGATTAAAAGGAAATTGAAACAAATTAACTAATAAGAAAGTATAGGTGCTTACTGCAGCTAGAATATGAGCGGTCACTACAAGACAATGAGAAAACTTGACTGATCATCGGTGTTGCATATGGAGTAATACCATCCTGCTTTACGAAGTCTCTCCCTTTCCTCTCACAGCATAATTTACAAGACCAAATGGGGTCTCCAGTACTTGAAATTATAGCATTACCATTATCCTGTTTCCTCTTTTCTTCAATAGACTTCGCAAGTTCAGCACCACAGTAATGACACATGCTACACATCCAATGCAAATATTAACTCCAGCAAAATTTAATCACCTATTTGGATAAGAATAGGAAAAGAGATAAGTTTGATAAGCAAAATAAGATAGTGTTGTAAGATCACTCCAGCATTTAGATATTAAGATCCCATATTGAGTAAACAAAAACTTTTAGAAGGCACTCATACGCTTCAAATTGACTAGAAAATGTTAAAATGGTTTCTGTTAGTAAGTTATCTTAATAAAGTTCATTTGTTCAAAATAAAAGATAGTCAGCATAAAAGAAACTAAAAAGTAGAATGTTTATACAAACTTAACAAACCAATTTCTTCACTATCCCCCCTACCTGTGTTCACAAATAAATCTGCAATTCTGCATATATTTCTGAAGTGTCCCAAATGAATCAGGAATTTTAAAGATTATTGCTTCTATTTGGTAGTATTTATGGTAAGAACAAAAGGATCCCTTTGTTACAGAGATCAAAAGGAACATAAAGCATAGGGAGAACTCCTTAGAATTGCAATGATCATATATACTAACCGATATTTAAAACCAGATCCAAAAAAAAAAAAAACTCCCAGTCTTATGTCCCAAAGGAAAAAGATTCCAAAACCTGAAAAAATTATTGCCGCCCGTACATATGACATCAAATCAATTGACATAAAAAGATATAGATTAAACAGAGAACACAGCATCAGATCAAACAGTGTTCATCAAAAACAGCGATAATGAACAGGAAAATAATATTGACATGCATATACCAGGACAAGTAAAAAAATCCAGTGAGATAAATGAACAAAACAATGAAATAAGGGGCGACACCAACATTCAAGGCTGAACTGAGATCTCTGAGCAAAGGAGAGAGAGAGAGAGAGAAAAAAAAAGATTAATTCATCAAATCAAATGCACTCAAATGAAAGATCGGAAAAGCAAAACTTTATAAAGTCAATTAATCTAAAATATATAAAAAGCTCCAAAGCATCAATCCTTGGATTTCCAAAATGGCAACTGTGCTAAGTTTTTCCCCAGAAAACGAAGTTGACATATTCCAGCTCTGAATTACACAGTTTAAACGGGAAAAAAAATTTAAGTAGAAAAATTCACTGAAGGCAACAGAAAAGGAAACAAAGAAGCAAAAGCATTATTACTTACAGTTAAAGCAATCCAAAGAACCAAGGTTGGGGTATAATATAGTCTCTAATCCAATCTCAAGCATAACAGAAACCTTTTTGTTGGGCTTTCTTTTTGCTCTTTCCATTTCTGTACCCAGAAGCAAACATTTTTTTCTCTTCCTTGAAAAACCGAAAGAAAGAAACAGTGAAGAGAATGAGAAGTTATAAAATGAAAAAGGCAAGAAATTTGAACAAAGGTATTTAAGTGGGATCCATTCTGTGTTTTTTAAGCTTTTATAAAATATGAAATGAAAGGGTATATTTGTTTGTGTCTGAACAAAGGGAGTCGATAATACATTTATTCAATTGCTTAAATAAAATATTTATTTTGCAATCATGTCCCTCCCTCGTACATTTTCTTGTGGAAACGAAAAGTAAACATGCATCAACTTAAAGCTATGATAGAAAAACTCTAATTAATTAATTACTCGTATTGATTAAGCAAGACTAAATCAAGGGTTAATTCAAATAATATTATAAATTTGATTAAATATTATTTAAATAATTTAATAATTTAATATAATAAATATTTATTATTTTTGCGAACAATATTTTAGGCAAATCTATTACATTATTAATGTGTCTTCCTTCTCGTCATTTTGACTGTCCTAACACAAATGACCGAGCACGAATCTCATTACCAATAAATTTATGCCACTTGGCAGCCCACTAATAATTTTAGGAGCACCTGATTTGTTTGGACATCTGCATGATTGTGGATGAATAGAGTGTCCTCTTAAAATTTAGAAACGTGGAATCATAAGGACGTTCGTGTCATTTTGATCCATTTAATTACTAGACTACCCTTGTTTCGTGGAGTAAGGGGCAACCCTAGTACATTATGGGCAGCCAGTGATTGGCTGGGATAAAGACAAGTCAATAGCGGGGTCCGTATATTAGACGACAAGCAATAATTGCCTACTCATCAAAGCAGAACAGTAATTCTTAGTAACTATTTTCAAATAAAAGAACCGCCAAATCTATATCTTTCTAATTTTAAATTTTTAATATTTTTAATTTTATATATTAAAGACACATTAATTTAGTTTCGAGACTTATCTCGCACAATTATAGAGATAGGTCTCCAAACCTCATAACGTGTTATTGACATAGGTAAGTTTTAGTCCAATTAATTAAACAATGTGACTACTTAAACAATTCATTTGTAATAATTTTATACTTATAACTACTTCAACTTGTATTTTTACTTTAATTATATTCTTCTTGTTACCCTTCAAAATAATTTAAAAAAGTTAACAACTTTAGATTTATTTTCTCTTTGTCAGATTAGTTGGGTGTTTGTATTCTTTAAAAACATTAAACATATCATAATATTCAAAAAATTAAAAAATTAACTATAAATTATATAAATTCTTATATATATATATATATATATATATACTTGCTAGTTATTATCTATACTATTATTTAAGCTCTTGATTGAGTTAGTATTACAAGTTAAACCAACTCGATTTGGAAAATTACAAAATATTCATTCGTAATTAAAATAAATTATATTATTCAAGAATATTTTAATCTTTTATTTAAAAATTAAAATTTTGCATGTGGTTGAATTTGTACCCATGCTATGTAGATCAATAGAATATTAACTTCACCACTAAACAAAAACTTGATTTTAGTATAATATTTACATTTTATTGTATTATGACTTTATTAACTCCATCAATTTCCCTAATTGAACCGGTGTCACAAGTTAACTGGACACTAACTCAGTTAGGAAATAACAAAAATGTTCTTTCTTATTTAAAATAAATTATATTATTCGATGATATTTTAATCTTTTTAATTTTTTAAAAAAGTATGCGATAATGAAATTTGAACTTAAGACAATTACATTGGGAAAACCTTAAAATTACCACTCAACCAAAACTTTATTTAACTTTATTGTTCATTTTAATTTTATTATGCACACTTCATTATCACCGTCAATTGTATAGTTATACTATTAATAAAATCTGTAATTGAGTTAGTGTCACGATTCAACTCGACACAAACTTAAGATTGATGACAATACAATGATCAACAATTGTAGTGCATTTATATGTCTAAATTTTGTTTTACTGATAATTTAATCTAGTATTCATAAGGTTGTTGATTAAGTTGGTGTCGTAAGTTATTTTGACACTAACTCAAGATTGATGACAACACCATGATAACCAATTGTATTACATTTAGTATTCTCAACATTATGTATTTACATGTTTAAATTTTATTTTACTTACAATCTAATCTATTTTTTCATTTATTGTCGTATATGTTTCATGTTGTTATAATTATTTAATTTTATATCATACGTTGCATTATTTATTGTATGTGTTTTATAAATATTCTTATATATATTCTAAATACGCATATAATAAAAATTCTAATTTAACTCGATTTTTTTATAGTAAATAAATGATTCTATCTCACCTAAGAAACTAAAATAATAAATACTATATGAACAAAATATAAAATTATAGTATGTTCCATGAAAAGAAAGTTATAATGTGATGTATTTGGTTTTTTGCTTTCAACTTTCAAAATTGGCACATTTTAAAATATGGGTTTTAATATCCTATGTGTGTATATATATAAAATATAAAAAAGTATATTCATGGTTGAAGTTGTGCCATGTTTACGAAGCTACTCACATCAAATGCCCCATAATTGTATCATAATTTGACTAATGCCTAATTATTGTCATTGCAAACCATTCCCAATTTCCATTCTTTCCACTTCATGGCCGCATATTTATTTATTTATATCACCATAACTACGTATATAATCTGTTTATACTCATTAAATAATATGAAACCTTGATGAGATTTCAACTCAAATTATTGTATTTATTAATGCCTTTATCATTTTAATTAATTTTTGTTTAATCCTTAAATTACTTTTTATAAATTTATTTGTTATATAATTTTTCACTCCCTCATGATCTAGCATAATATAATATAACTAGTTTTATTCCATCGGATACCCAAATTTACTATATTTAATAGTTAAAATATATTAAATTAATTCATAATGTTTTTTTTATTTAATGGATTTACAAATAATATAAGAATTAAAAATAAAGTATTTGATGATACATTAAAATATAGGTAATAACAAATAATTTTAAAACATCATTAAATTATTTTTAAAATATATAAATTTATTTGTTTATTTTAAAATTTTAATATTATTTAAAAATATCACTACAAAAATTATCATCATATTTATTAAATTACACATTAATTTGGTTTTTTTCTTATATTGTTTATGTTCCAATTTTAAAGTTATTCATTTATATAGATTTTTATTTATGTTTTCAAAAATAAAACTTTAAACAAATATCAGTTCAAAAAATATTTTACTATATTTTTAATATCAGTTCAAAAAATATATTTTTTAATATTTTACTATATTCTTTTAGAGTACTTGTCAACCCTCGACCTCATTTATAATATCTAAAACCTCCATTGATAATATATCAAATATTTTTTATTTTATTAATAATAAATCAACGATATTTCAATCAAATAGATTATCCACTTGTCAAAATTCAAGCTTCCACTTAGTGTTATTTCTTAATTTACTAGTGTATCATGCTTTATATAATATATATGATTACATCAATAAATATAAAAATATTGAGATTCATTCATTTCTGCACGCATAAGTCAATTATTCATGAATCAATCACAAGGCATTATCTAGAGTTCATGTTTTTTGGATATATATAGTTAATTTTAGTATATAATAGATGTCTACCTACAATAATTAGGATGGTTGAGGTGTTTTTTAATAAAGATGTAGAATGAAAGGAAGAGCAATATAGTTAATCTTCTGTTTTTAGTCAATATTCATCCTATTAAACAAAGATTTCTAACTCATCAGGTGAAATATATAGAATTCAGTTGGGTGGAAAGATTTCAATCACTAATTTTTTAACCACCTAATCAACTACGTTGCTTCCGTCTTTGAAGATGTAACAAAATTCCATGTTGGAGCTTGAAGACAGATGTTGTATATCATAAATGTGTTGGAAAATATGGATAATATATATATATATATATATTATTATTTACTATCACGATAGGTTAGCCTAAATTAAAAGTGATATAATTTGATTAGAATTTTATTGGGCTTTAATTATTAAATAAAATATGGGTTAAATATGTGTAGATACTCTAATAATTGAGTTCTAAACAAATTCTAATTAACGATGGGTGCTAATTAGAATTTGATTAGAACTAATATGCCAAAGTTATAAATATTAGGGTTATGGTACCTAAATTATACACAATATATCTTTTCTAATATCCCATCATTAGGAAAGAGAGAGCAAATATTCTCTAAATTTCTTGTGTGTTAATTTGGAATATCAAAACCCCAAGATCCAGAAAATGTCAAGTAATCTATGAATTCAAATACGCTTCTACATCTTGTTCTGTTATTTATTTATTCTTTATTATTTGACATGATAAATCTTGATTTACACTTCTAATTTTATATTAGATATTATTTATAATTATAACAAGTGGCATCCGAGCCTCTTCATGTTGAATAATTGGTAATTGATTAAGTTTCTATTTTTTGGAATGAATTGATTCTCTATTATTTTAGATTGATTCGTTTTTTAGATCTTATAAATTTGATATTTCTATGTTGAATCTTTAAAATTCTTGTAAATATTTTTTAGGTTTTGGTTAATTATGATTCAATCATTTTAGGGTTATTTTTATTTGATTTCCATTCAAAGATGCATCTTGGATTAATTATGGTTTTGATCTTTTAAGATTTTCTTGTTTAGAATGTTTTAATTGCAATTGCATAATATAACATTATTAATATTCTTGATTTATTGTATGTAAATCTTGATTTATAATTTTCGGATTAATTCTGCAAATCTGATAATTCATTTTAGATTAATTTTTATGGCTTTATGTCAATTATTTTGCTTGTTTTAGCATGTATGCGCATATAAAACAACGCACAATATAAGCTGCCTAAGGTTAAAATCTAGTTTGCTATATGTATATTATGCTTTTGCTCATGATTATGCTTAATAACGAATAATGCATGTTGTTTTGGAAATTTATATAAATATATATAATTATATTTTAATTTGATTGAAAGATGAAATTAAGGTAAATATTTTGAAACAAATAAATTCAGATTTTGGCTTTTAATTAAGGATGTCTAATATTTTAAATAAATTAGTTGAAACGAAATGCCGCCAAAGTATGGTTATATGTTTTTGTGATCCATGCGTTTATTGATTGACCCAAAGGTAAGTTAACATTTGGCAGAATTTCAACGACATCAGTGGTGATAAATGTGTGACAATTATAAAGTATTTTATGTGAGCAATAAGTTAGTCCAAAGATTAATTCATTGTTTGACATAATTTATTGTCAATGTTTGATTGCTACAACAAGAGTACCGCTTACTATTAATATTACTGTCCAAAGACTTGATATTAATGTTGTGTTTGGTATCTTGAGATGGGATTAGCCATTAACTTGAATTTATTGTTTACTTATGAATATTGATTTAAGCTTGTTTTTATTTGTTCTATATTCAACTAATTCATCTTTTGCTGGCACAATATCTGCTAATATAAATTTTATATCCATGCTTAATGGGACTAATTTTAAGGAATAGAAAATGCACTTACTTATAGTGCTTGGCTGTATGGACATAGACCTTGCACTAAGGGAAGAACAACCTACACCTCTCACTGCGAAAAGCACCCCTGATGTTAAGAGGAATTTTGAGAGGTGAGATCATTCAAATCGTATGAGTCTAATGATCATGAAACACAACACTCCAGAAGCACTTAGAGGCACAGAATATAAAGAGATTCTCAGGCCAAGGGATTCCTTAATGAAATTGAGAAATGTTTTGCTAAAAACGATAAGGTTGAGATGACATCACTTCTGACTTCTTTGATGTCTATGAAGTATAAGGGTCAAGGAAACGTAAGGGAGTACATTATGGAGATGTTCCATACTGCTTCAAGACTTAAGGCACCTAAGATCGAGCTTTTTGAGGAATTGCTTGTTCTTATGGTTATGGTACGCTTCCTGCACAGTTTAATCAATTTAAAATTAGTTATAACTGCTAAAAGGAGAAATGGACCCCAAATGAGCTCATTTCTTATTGTGTGCAAGAGGAAGAAAGGTTAAAGCGTGATAAGTCTGAAAGTGCTCATTTGGCCAATGCCCCTAAAGATAAAGGCAAGAAAAGAAAATATCAGAATAAAGCTGCTAAGGGTCCAGCTCAAAAGAAACAACAACAAGCTACAGAGAGTTGTTTCTTTTGTAACAAGTCGGGACACGTAAAGAAAAACTGTACCAAATATCATGCTTGGCATGCAAAGAAAGGTATAATTCTTAATTTGGTCTGTTCTGAGATTAATTTAGCTTCAGTACCTAGAAACACTTGGTGGATAGATTCTTGTGCTACTACTCACATAAGTGTTTCTATGCAGTGTTGCCTAAGTTACCGAAAGCCAAGTGATGGTGAAAGACATATCTGTAACACCCCTAACCCGTATCCGTCGCCGGAGTAAGGTTATGAGGTATTACCGATCATTACACATTATTTAACATAAAATGTTCATACATTTATGCATTCATACTCAAATACCATTCAACACAATCATATTGTCCCTTATAAGAGCCTACGAGGCCTTAAACATGCTTTAGAAGTGGTTCGAGACTAAATCAATAACATACAAAATTTTTGGAAAACTTAGAAATTTTTCATCTATACAGAGGTCACACGCCCATGTGAACAGGCCGTGTGCCTCACACGATTCCAAACATGCCCGTGTGAAAACAGGGCATACATACTGTAACACCCCAAACCCGGCCCATTTACTACGACCGAATCTGGAATACCACTGCGGAACACGTTCGAAAATATTCTTACTTAAAAGTGAAAACCGTTAAAAATTTGTGGCCTTTAATAAAACATTTTCGTAACTTAAAACATTCTAAGTAAAAATTAAGTGGTTATAAAAATACCGGATTCAAAACTTTACTTTTGAGATATAAATAGCTTTTAAAATTAAACTTACAAAATATTAACTTAATTACAAATCCAACCGAAACATTGCAAAAATTCAAATACTTTAAGTGGCCCTTATTACAAAAACAAATAATTAATCAAAGTACTTAATAATAAACTGCATGGAATAAAATGTCTTCTGCATGGGCCACCTTGTATCCTCTCCAAACTCGGTCCAAGCATCACCTGCGATGTTAATAAAATTTGGGTGAGTCATACAGACTCAGTGTGCAATTAGACCACTAAATTCCACCCATATGTCAAACCACATATTTACCCACATGTCAGATATTAATGCAACATTATTCACATGAGTTCACTTATTGGGCTTGGCCCACATTCACATCAATAGAGTTCACATATTGGGCTTGGCCCATAACCATATCACATTCTTATAATAGGGTAATTAACCACATGTTTCCACATACTGGGCTTGGCCCATTTCCACATTAATCCACATATCATATACTGGGCTTGGCCCATTTTCACATATATTCATATCACATGTTATGCAATTATGAAGCCCAACCCAGCCTAGGGTCCATCCTCTACACACCCCCGTATCCAGCCTACCACACACCAGGGGATCATTAAATCACCCTCTCCTTTTTATTCCAATAAGGCAACAAATGCCGTCCACGCGAACTTAATCGCAAATAATCCACAACGTGACCTCAGTCAACGTCAATTCACGATGTAGCCAAAGCTAACATCAAAACCACGATGAGCATAAAGCCATCAATAACCACGATATGGCACATAGCCTATATCAACCACGATGAGGCATAGAGCCATTCATCAAACCACGTACTCGAAGTACTCCCTGTCCTTCTTTCATAACCCACCCATGCACATGCAACATAAAATAATGCCATGATGATAATGCATGTACATGTTATTTAGCACATTATCACATATTCATAACAATAGTCACATTTCATCAGATTTGGTACTTACCGGATTATTGACATACCCCTTGAGGGTATCCATATCACAATTTCCACTGCACTAGTTAGCACATTCATAACACACATACAGATATCACATACAATTATAAACCCAAAAAATGGTAGGCTAATTACACACCTTATAAGTTGGAGAACTACGCTTTCGATACCAATGCTATCACTAAGCGATACTACGGCTATTTGTCTACTTTCTTGTTCTGACGCTGGCCCACACCCTGGTGGCCAATCTCGTACTGCAGAAACAGATCTCTTCTTAAACTTCGGGATAGGGACTATCCCTTTACCTTCCCGACTGGCATCCATGTTCATTAATGATATCTTAATTAGAACCAAACGGTTAAACACTAATACTTTAATCTAAATATTTCGAATCGAAACTACACTTACTAAATATCCTTACCACAATGATCTAAATCCCGAAACTTGCCCTTATGCTGGTCGATTTGCCCTTAACACCAAAGTACTCAATCGGTCAACACTTAATATCCAAAATATGGCATATAGCCGAATATCACATAACACTTACCTTACCATTTAGCGAAATCCTTAGCTACTTGAATAGTCGAAATCCCTTGAACGCGACAAATCCCGAAAGCTTCTCCTTTAACGCTCCTTAACGTTGGCACATACAAAAGAAACACACAACATGGCTTAAAGAAGATTCGGCTATCCTAAAAAGAACCCAAACCGATTACTAAAGAAGAATCTACTTACCAACGCCTACTAGAGGAGGTTGCTAGAAAGAAGTCGACAGCACCATTCGGCCACAGGGATTTGCGAAATAGAAGGGAGAGTGAGAGACAAAAAGATTTGGCAATAAGGAACAATGATAGAGGGGTTTTAGCTTTTGTGACTTGCGGCAAAACAAAGAGAATAGGCACTTTAAACTTCGGTTATGGCTTCAAAGAAATAGAAATAAATTTGGTGTTGGATGAAAGAAAAGAATGAGAGGTGTGAGTGGGAAGAAATTCGGCACAAAGAAATTTAAAGAAAAAGATATCAAAGATGATTACTCCCCCCTTATAAAGAATTCGGCTACTATATCCTTGCTATTATCAAATTCTTTGATAATCTCCTCTATTATCTCCTTGACAAATAAAATAAATTAATCCAACATTAATCCCTTATCAAACTCCTATATTATCTCTTATCACCTATTTAAACCAAAATAAATAAAATAAATCCTTATTTATCTCTTCTTCATCTTGCACAAAATAATTAAATCAACAATTATCCTACTTGAATAAATAAAACAACAATTATCTATATCTACCAACTTAAAATAAAATAATCATCAATTATCCTACCTTAGCCAAAATTAATAGGAGAATTAAGCTCAATCCTCCTTCAATTGAAAGTCCAATTGTCGTCTAATTTCTTCTCACCCTTCTTCCTTGACGCCAAAGCAAAAATAAAAACACTGCCATGTGCTTCCCACGTTACTCGAACCTGAGACCTGCTGGCCCTTTGACGCAAGCTGTAGGTAACGTCCCAAGCCACTTTGTTGCTGGCTCCTTTTGTGTCATAAACTCCCCACACTTCCTTTTAAGACCTCCTTCCCTAGCTCTCCCTTTCTTAACGCCAAAAGCAAAATAAAAACATGCCTCCCTACTGCCAACAAGATTCGAACATGAGACCTGCTCCTTGCTCCACAGATAATGCCCCAAGCCACTTTGCCAAGGCGTTTTTTTGTGACATGACTCACGCAGAATTTCTTTTAAAACCTCTTTCGCCAGGCACCTTCTTGACGCAAAAATAAACGCTCCTTCTTGCTTCCTTCGCAACTCGAACCAAGGCCCTTATCTCCACTGCACATGGCGTCCATTGCCACTTTACCACATGATTTCTTGTGGCATTAATTCCCTAAAAATTCCTTTTAAAGCCTCCTTAGCCCAGTTTCCCTTTTTGACGCAAAAATAAAAGTCTCTAATGCTTCCCACGATACTCAAACCTCTTCCCTTCCTCCCAGCCTATGACGTCATGCACCAAGGCCCTAAGTGGCGCCTTGTAGCCACTTTACCAGGCCCACTTTCATGTCCATAAACTCCTAAGATTTTCTTTAAGGCCTCATTCGCCTAGTTTCTCATTTTAAACTTAAAATCCAACATTTTCCCAAAGCTTTCCCCTTCATCCTTGGGTTCTAAAAACTCCTAAAACATACTCAACCACACTTAAATCCTACTAACATTTGAGTTATGCTCCAAACGCATAACCTCTAATTTAGGATATTACACATACTGACCTAAGTTACACGGTCGACCACACGCCCGTGTGTCTAGCCCGTGTGCCCTTCGAAATGGCCACACACGCCTGTGTGCTAGGCCGTGTACTAGGCCATGCCAAACCTGTAGGGTATACTGACTTATGCAACACGGCCAAATCACACGCCCGTGTGCTAGGCCGTGTGCCATTTAGGGGGTATACTGACTTGTGCACACGACCAGTCACATGTCCGTGTGTGAGACTGTGTGGAGCATAATGACTTCAATTTAATTCCAACACTAGGGGACACACGACCCTGCAACATAACCGTGTGTCACACACGGCTGAGACACATGCTCGTGTCTCCACCCGTGTGGACAAAAATAGGCCATTTGTTTAGCCATTTTGCCACCCTATTTTTACATGCATACACAAGCATAAATTGCAACATTTCACAACTCAATTGGTAGCTAATCCATGACATTTCAAACACATTTTATACGATTTCAGCATAGCATTAAAATACCTAAATAATATCTTGCATTTTTCATTCATGTGACTAATTCAATTCAAGTCATCAATTGCATATTTCCATTCCATCTACTACTTGCCAAAATATACCATATTTATAAACTCATACATAACCAAAACATTATTCCAAATTCAGCCAAATCACATGGCTTAAACTTATACCATAACATGTACCAAAATTACTAGTTCAAGTGACCATAACTATCATCTTATTACTAGCCTATACATGCCATATTTACAAATATCCACAAATTTAAAAGTACCAATAGGCAACTGGATAGTGTGATGCATAACTCTGACTTTATCGGAATCGAGCGAGCTATCGAACTTCTACAATACATGAAAAATAAAAAGAGTAAGTTTTATAGCTTAGTAAGCCCGTATAATTCAGAATTAAACTTACCAATTGTAATATAATCAAGAAAATAAATAAGGTAAACTCAATCCAATTTCCAAATGCCTAACAAAAGTATTCATCAACAAGTTAGTTAAATAATACATGAGATCATCCATTCTCTTAATTCAATACTCAATACATTGTATCATACTAAAATTTATATATCATGTATATCATATTCAACATTTTACTCTCAATCACATAATCAATAGTTCATTCAATAATAGTACTCATGTGTATAAACAGTATTTATGCCTGTTGAACCCATTAGAACTTCAAAGGATACTCTGGTGATATACATTAGTAATCTGTCAATTCATTATCATTTCCGCTCTTTCGAGCTATGATCAGTAAGCTCCTCCCGAGATGATGGATGATGAAGCTCTATTGAGTGAAAGCAGTAGCTCTAACGAGTGAAAGCGAAGCTCTTACGAGCTGATATATCGGTAAGCTCATACGAGCTGTGGTGAGTCCACAACAAATGCAAGAGCTCAACCAAAGCAGTAACCCTAGTGACATGTCACTTGTATCCTACGAATTCATACGGTTCAAACGGGGCTCAGTAAGTTAATATCAATTAAGCATTTGTATTCCAAGTGTATCAAATACTAAATTATAAACATATATTTTAAATAAATACAAGTATTTAAAGTTTGATTCTAATTATACAAACTTACGTCGTATCGCCCGGATAGCAATATCGACTTTTTGTCAACTTTCCTTTTTTCCCAATCTCAACCCGATCTTGGCTTATCTTGATCTTAATCAAGGATCCAAATGGCAGAATATTCAAGCTTGTTTAATGGCTTTCTCAAGCCTAAGTTTCGTCAAGAAGATGATGATAATGAAGCAAAATTGTTTTTGTTTTATTTAATTAACCTTATTAACCAAATTACTAAATTAGCCTTAATGAACATTAATAATTTCAAATTTACCAAGCCACTATCATCCACTATCATATTAATGGTCTAATTTCAACATAAGGACCTTAAATTTAATGTTCTATAGTTATTTGACACTTTTAGCTAATAGAACACAAGTTTTACACTTTACGCGATTTAGTCCTTTTTATCGAATTAAGCATCCAAACAGTAAAATTTCTTTACGAAACTTTCACACAATAATTCTATCATGCTATAAACTTTAATAAAATAATAAAAATAAATATTTTTACATCAAATTTGTGGTCCCGAAACCACTATTTTGATTTGACCTAAAAACGGGCTGTTACAATTGTCCCCCTTAGGGATTTTCGTCCCTGAAAATCTTACCAGTAAATATGTTAGGGTACTAATTTCGCATAGTTTCCTCGAATTCCCACGTAGCTTCCTCGATCCCGTGTTTATGCTAGAGAACCTTTACTAGAGCTATGAGCTTATTTATTAATTCTTTGATTTTACGAGCTAAAATCCTTATCAGTTTTTCGCTATACGTCAAATCTGCCTGCAACATCTACTGAATAAATCACATGTGACGGATTGGATCTATATTTACGTAACATAGAAACATGAAAAACATTATAAATCTTTTCAAGTTTTGACGGTAAAGCTAGTCGATATGCTACAGGCCCTATTCTTTTAATGATTTCGTAAGGTCCGATAAATCATGGACTTAACTTCCCTTTACGGCCTAATCGAATAACCATTTTCCACGGTGACACCTTTAAAAGCATTCGCTCCCCGACCTAAAATTTAATTTCTTTACGTTTTAAATCTGCATATGATTTCTGTCGATCTGAAGCTTCTTTTAAACTGTCGCGAATTGTTCATTTTTTCTTTAGTTTCTCTGATCAATTCAACCTCGTGAATCTTTTCCTCATTTAGTTCAGTCCAGTATAGCGAAGTTTGACATTTATGACCATATAAAGCTTCGTACGGTGCCATCTTAATACTCGTTTTGAAATTGCTATTATACGCGAATTCAATCAACGGTAAATATTTTTTCCAACTGCCTTCAAACTCTAAAATACAACATCTCAACATGCCTTCAAGAATCTGAATAGCCCTTTAGGTCTGACCGTCTATCTAAGGATGAAAAGCTGTACTGAAATTCAACTTCATACCTAAAGCTTCTTACAGTTTCTTCCAAAATCGCGATGTAAATCTCGAATCTCTATCAGAAATAATAGTTAGTGACACCCCGTGCAATTGAACAATATCAGAAATGTACAATTCAGCTAATCTGTCAAGTGAGTAATCTATACGTACCGGTATGAAATGAAGAGATTTCGTTAGTCGATCAACGACAACCCAAATAGCATCTTTATTTTTCGGAGTTAGAGGTAATCCCGATACAAAATCCATTGTAACTCTATCCCACTTCCACTCAGGAATCATCACAGGCTGCAGTAAACTAGATGGTACTTGATGTTTAGCTTTGACTTGCTGAAAAATCAAACATTTAGAAACAAACTCTGATATATCTCGTTTTATGCCCTGCCACCAGTAAAATTGTTTCAAATTGTTATACATTTTGGTACTTCCTGGATGAACGGATAAGCAGGTATGGTGTGCTTCGTGCAAAATCTTCTGAATGAGTTCTAAATTTTTTGTTATGCAAATTCTATTCCGAAACCTTAAACAATCATCGGTTCCAATCTAAAATTCTAAATCAGGGATTTTCTCACATTGAATCCGTTTAATTTGCAATTCATAATCCTTTTTCTGATATTCACAGATTTATTGAAGAAATACCGGTTTAGCTTTTAATTCAGCTAAAATAGACCCATCATCATAAATCATCAACTGGGTATTCATTGCTCGTAATGCAAACAAAGATTTTTGGCTTAGGGCATCAGCAACAACATTAGCTTTTCTCGGGTGATAATCAATCACAAATTCATAGTCTTTCAATAACTCAAGCCATCTTCGTTGTTGAGATTCAAATCTTTCTATGACATCAGGTACTTTAAGCTTTTGTGATTCGTATAAATATGGCATTTTTCACCGTATAAGTAGTGTCGCCAAATTTTCAAAGCAAACACAATTGCGGCCAACTCAAGGTCATGCGTCGGATAATTCCTTCCATGTGGTTTCAATTGTCGAGGAGCATAAGCTATAACTTTTCCTTCTTGCATCAGAACACATCCCAAACCATTTAATGACGCGTCACTATAAATCACAAATTCTTTCCCCAATTCAGGTTTAACCAAAATTGGTGCTTCAGTTAACAGTACTTTCAACTGTTCAAAACTCTGCTGACATTTTTTTGACCATTCGAATTTCACATCTTTTTGAAGTCGTCGTGCCATCGGTGTTGCAATCATCGAAAATCCTTTCACGAATCTTGTGTAATAACCTATTAAACCCAGAAAACTGTGGACTTCAGACACATTTCTCGGAGGTTTCCAATCAACAATAGCAGAAATCTTACTCGGGTCAACTCTAATACCATCAGCTGAAACAATATACCCTAGAAATCCAACCTCTCGAAGCCAAAACTCACATTTGCTGAACTTTGCAAATAATTGCTTATCACGTAGAGTTTGTAACACTACTCTTAAGTGCTCGGTATGTTCAGATTCATCTCGCGAATAGATCATAATTTCGTCAATGAATACAAGAACAAATCTGTCTAAATACGATCAGAACATCCATTTCATCAAGTCCATAAAAACTGTTGGAGCATTAGTTAATCCGAAAGGCATAACAAGGAATTCATAATGTTTGTACCTCATTCTGAATGCAGTTTTCGGCACATCCAACTCTTTAACTCACAATTGATAATATCCCGATCTCAAATCAATCTTTGAAAATACTGTAGCCCATTTCAACTAATCAAATAAATTATCAATCCGCGGTAGAGGGTATTTTTTCTTTATTGTCACTTTATTCAGGTGTCTGTAATCGATACACATTCTCATTGTGCCGTCTTTCCTTTTCACGAACACTATCGGTGCACCCTAAGGCGAATAACTCGGTTGTGAAAAACCTCTGTGTGTCAATTCTTGCAGCTGAGCTTTCAACTCTTTTAATTCTATTAGAGCCATTCTGTATGGAGCTATCGATATCGGTGTTGTTCTCGGTACTAATTCAATACCAAATTCAACCTCTCTGATCGGTGGCAAACCCAGTAATTCTTCTGGAAAAACATCCGAAAACTCATAAAAAACAGGTATAGATTTAATCTTTGATTCAGATACCTTAGTATCTAATACATAGGCAAGATATGCACCACAGCTCTTTTTCATACATTTCTGGGCTAGCATAAACGATATCACAGTAGGTAATTCACTCGAATCATCAGATTTAATTTGAAGAATTTCACCGTTTTGACATTTCAATTCGATAATATTTCGTCTACAACTCACAACTGCATCATGCGTAGCCAGTTAGTCTATTCCCAAAATCACATCAAACTCATCGAACGGTAGAAGCATCAAGTCAGCCCAAAAACAGTAACCTTAGTCATCAAAGGACAATTCTTACAAATTTTATCAACTAACACAGATTTGCCTAAGGGGTTCGATACTTTAATTACAAACTCTTTAGACTCGACATGTAAAATCTTTTTAAATACTAGATTCATACAAATATATGAATGGGCTGATTCAGGATCTATCAACGCAACTATATCAGTATCAAAGAGAGAAAAAGTACCCGTAATAATGTCTGGCGATGATGCCTCATCCCGCGCACGGATAGCATAAGCTCGGGCAGGTGCTCATGCCTCAGATCTCACAGTAGAATCTCTCGTAACACCTCGGTTACCACTCGTATTTCCAGTGTTTCAGGGTGGTCTTCCTCTAGTAGCCGTATTACTCACTTTTACTGGTTGATCTCTTTCAGCTATAGACTTTTCTAGACAGTCCCGGAGATAATGATGAAGAGATCCAAATCTAAAACAAGCTCCGCTCACTATTCTGCATTCACCGTAATGTCGCTTGTTGCAATGCTTACATTCAGGCATAACATTTCTAACACTACTCGCACTAGCAACAGTTGTCGTCTGAGGTTTAGAGCTGAAATTTCTTACATCTCTATCTCTGATCGAAATCCCTGCAGAAGCAGTAGAACGAGGATGATATTCTTTAGATTTCTTTGATGCTGACTATATGATTTGCCCGCATATCTTTTTTCTAAAGTCTCTAGCCTCAGAATCAGCTTTTCTTTTCTCTTTACTAAGCTTTTCGGCTTTGCAGCCTCTATCAAATAGAACAATGAACTCTTTCAACTCAAGAATCCCCACTAATAGTCTGATTTCTTCATTTAACCCATCTTTGAACCTTTTACACATTATAGCCTCAGAAGAAACATATTCACGAGCATATTTGTTGAGTCGTAAGATTACATGCTTACTTATAAGAGATCAGATCTTTTGGAGGTCGTAGGGTATTCTAATTCTGATTTCGCTAGGTGACAAGATAGTAGGAAATCTACATCAGGCTATATTTACCTATTAGATGGAGGAGCTATATCTTGGAAAAGTGTTAAACAGACATTTGTAGCTTCGTCCACTATGGCAGCAGAGTTTGTAGTATGCTATAAGGCATCAAACCATGAAATATGGTTGCAGAATTTTGTCACAGGGCTGCACATTTTGGAGAATGTAGAAAGACCACTCAAATTATTTTGTGACAATAAGTCAGCAGTGCTGTATTCCAATAACAACAGGAGTTCATCTAAGTCAAAACATATCGACATAAAGTTTCTACTTGTAAAAGAAAGAGTGCAAAATGGTCAAATGTCCATAGAGCACATTGTGACAAACTCCATGATAGCGGGTCCGCTCACAAAAGGTTTACCACCCAAGGTCTTTCATGAGCACACTGCTCACATGGGTGTTACATTATTTGAGGATATCATGATTTAGTGGGAGTTTATATTTTATTTGTTTTATGTTTGTTTTCAGAAATTTATGTATTGGTTATTTTCTGATCAAAAATGAAGTATTCAGTTTATTCACTCTATTTATTATTTTGAAACTGACCTCACTTAAGTTTAAAGAGGACTAGTTGGAAATAGACATGTTTAGATCATACTGCATGTAATTTCCATGCTACACATCCATACTTTATCTATGTCATTTATTTGTGTTAATATACGTGATTAGGGATGGATTTAGTTACGATATATGTAATAAAAGTCGTCTTGGTTCTATGTTAGCATAATTAATGGACGAGATTGTTCGGAATATCTTTTGGATATGATAGTATAACTTTGAGCTCATAAAGTTGTGTAATGACATGTAATTGTAAAGGAATTAGTATATATATGTATGGTCCAAGTGAGAGATTGTTGGAAAATATGGAGATCACATATATATAATTACATGTTATTATTTCCTATCATGATAGGTTAGCCCAAATTAAAAGTGATCTAATTTGATTAGAATTTTATTGGGCTTTAATTATTAAATAAAGTATGGGTCAAATATGTGTAGATACTCTAGTAATTGAGTTCTAAATAAATTCTAATTAATGATGGGCTAATTAGAATTTGATTAGAACTAATATGCCAAAGTTATAAATATTAGAGTTATGGTCCCCAAATTATACATAAAATATCTTTTCTAATATCTCATTATTAGGAAAGAGAGAGCAAATATTCTCTAAATTTCTTGTGTGTTAATTTGGAAGATCAAAACCCCAAGATCTAGAAAATTTCAAGGAATCCATAGATTCAGGTACGCTTTCGCATCTAATTCCGTTATTTATTTATTCTTTATTATTTGACATGATAAATCCTAATTTGCAGTTCTAATTTTATATTAGATATTATTTATAATTATAACAAAATGATCATAGGAGCATCACTTTTACCATTGACCACATTAATCACGAATGATATTTTTTTCTTGAAAGTATCTATAAATGTACCACTCCTTATCTAAACTGACAATGATCTTGAATAAATAATTCTACATCCAACGATCGAAGGCATTTATTGATCTTCCAATCTAAAATATTATCAAAATATCGCGATATAGTGTTGCTAACACAATTGTAAACTTTAAAATGATTATTGGGTCTCATACTAATCTTAGAGAACTTCTGTAATAGCCTGATTTTTAGTGGTGTCAGAAACAGTGATTTGGGATCACTAAATCCGACAAGTGAGTTCAAAAATTTAATAAATTAATATATTAGTCAAGTGTGATTTTAGAAGTATTTTTGAATTAGTGAATTTTGTGATTTAAAATAATTTATTAGGTAAATTGGGTCGAAAACGAGGTATCGAGACCTTAAATTTATAAATCGATCCATAAATATTTCTAAAGTTTCGTCAGAAAATTTTAACGTTTCGGTAGTCAATTAATTAAAAAGGACTAAATTAAAAAACGTACAAAACTTGCTAAAGTGATTAAATAGCTTAATGGTAAATAAAGGAGGACTAAAAGGGAAAATAGACCATCTTCAATGGCTGAGGTGGTATAACGTGAAAAAAATCAAAGACATTTATGTGATTAAAGACAAAATTGGAATTAAAATTAAGTTTATATGGCCAAATGTTAGTTCAACAGTTTCTAGACATTTTCTTCATCAATTTTCTGTCAAAAACAGCCATTGAAGAGGGTTTGAGCTGGTCTTTCATATTTTAGCTTCAAGTAAGTTCAATTTTTGCTTTTTCCTTGAAAATTTTATGTTTTTGGACTTCTACAATTAGGTCCGACTATTGAATCCATTTGTTTTTGATTCTATGAGTGATTTTAAAAGTTACCATGAATGAGTGATAGAATTTTGTGATGAATTATCATGGATTAGAAGCTTTAATTTCACTATATGATGATTTTATCAAGCAATTTCAATAGAATTGATTTTAGGACCTAATTGTGAAAAAGCTAAGAATTAGGGTTTGGTATTAAAATTATGAATATTAATGTATGTATGGTAGCCTAAAATAATTAGGTAAATTTTCAATTGAGAAAAATTAGCTCAATTGATGGGTGAATTGCATAGGGACTAAATTGTAAAAATTGTAAAATTTGGGGTAAAAGTGTAATTTTGAAAATTGAAGGGTATAAATTGTAAAGTGAATTATAAATGGAATAGATGCTAATGAATGAGTAATTTTATATTATAGATCAAGAAATCGAAGATAAACGGGGAAAAGAAGAATTAATAGACTATCCCCGAATTTCTACAAATTCTACAAATAGGCCCGGGTAAATTCGTATGATCAAAATTTGATGTTTATATTGAATTGATGTATGATATTATATATTTATTTATATTATATGTTAAAAATGGAAAATTTATAAATATGAATGGTTAACGAAATAAATGCATACTGAAATTGTGAGAATAAGGATACGGGGAATATTGATTGTTATTGAATTGAATGTATGTGGAATAGTGATATTTGAATATTGGATATATTGAAATGGATAGATTTAATAAGTGATGAATTTATTGAAATTATATTGATTGAGTTGGTATATATATATATTGATTATATTGACTGACTAAATTGAAATAAATATTGATTGTTATTGAAAAGTGAATTGAATTATATTGAATTATGAATATATTTGATTAATTGAAATGTGTAACGATTGAAAACTGAAAAGTGATTTGGAAATCCTATTAACTAGTCAGGCTAAGTCGGATATAGTTGGCATGCCATAGGATTGGAAGTGTTCAGGGTTACTTCGACTTCGAGTCGATGAGACACTGGGTGTCATTATATTACTTCGAATAGATTCAATGAGATACTGGGCACTAACTTATTTCGGCATGGCCGGTGAGATACTGGGTGTCAACTTATTGCTTTGAATTATCCGATGAGGCACTGAGTGTCGTACTGGTCTGTTTTGGTTGGATTCGTGTATCCGTTCGAGTTCAAGTCGGGTTAATAGGGGTAAACAAATGATTTGGCCAATTGATTGATATTGAATTATATTGAATATGGATTGGAATGGACAACGAAATGAAATATGCAATTGAAATGCATGAAATTGCATGAATCATGAATTCATGAAATGAATATTGATATTGAAATTGAATTGTTTATCCTAATGAGAAAAGCTATTGAATAGCAATTATGAGATTGAAATAGTATGATATGAGAATTAAAAGTGTTATGAATGGTATATTTATGAAATTATATCTAAAATACTCGGTATTGATATATAATTGATATATATTGAAAAGTGTCTTGGAAAATGATATTTACTTGATATATATATAGAAATGTGATATGGGAATGATATTTATTTAATATATATTGAAAAGTGACATATAAATATGTGTTTAAGTTTAATATGTTGATATGAGAAGATTATGTATATGGTGATGAGTATTAAACCCAAGTGTGATATGTCGAGAAAATAAGTTTATCAATATTTAATTTATATGTAAGATGTGTAAGTACGCTAACTATTATTTTTGCTTGATGATTAGGCAAGTGCCAAGCTATTGATTGAATAGTAGTATATTTATTTATTTGAAGAACTGAAAAGGTAAGTATTTAAGTGAAAGTAAGTTAGTGCTCATGAAAGAATGGTAAGGCTTAAATTATAAAATTTCTTATGAAATGACTTATTATGTGTCCAATATGAAAAATGCTTGGTTAAATGCACTAACTTGTAACTATGGTTGAATGACATGCATATGAAATAAGTGTAAAAGAGTTAAAGTTATATAAAATTTTATTAAGCTTGAGGGTATATGTCTATGAGTGATACTATGGATTAGTTCACCTTGTGAATAAGTGAGAACAGTTTATAAGTATTACAGTAACAATAATGGGTTATTTTTTATATGTTAAGTTTTATAATTAAAATAAATTAGTATGATTAAAGATTATACGAGCTTACTCGGCATTTATTGCTTACATGTTTGTTTTATTTATCTATCTTACAGGTTATCGGAAGCTCAAACGGGTTGGAAGCTTATTGGAGCCATATCACACTATCCATTGGTTCTATCGGTAATTATGGATGACTTGATTTTGGTTATAATGGCATGTATAGGTTATTTTGATTAAATGTTAGTCTATAGACGTTATGTAGATATTAGTCATTTATTTGGTTTGCGTTTTGGTATTGTGGTATTTGCATGATTTGTCTTATAATGTTGATGTGATTGAATGATTAGAGGTAAGATAGTAGTCGAATATGCATAAGAGGTGCTAAAAGTATAATGATTATGTATGTCTAAATAAAAGTTAATACAAGGAATCATGAAAGAGTAAAATTAGCATTAAAATAGTTTCTAGACAGTAGCAATGGTTCAAATTTGAAAAATCACCAAAAATTGTGGAAATTGAATTAGAGGTTTAATAAAACATTAAATTAAATTTTATTGAGTCTAGGTTTTCATAAAAGAAATGGTGTAAGAAACAGAATTGTAAATTATGAGATATAATAAATTTTGTGAGACAAGATCAGAATGATTTCGGGTTCTCCTATTCTGACTTTGGAAAATCATAAAAAATTTTAAAAAAATAATTAGAGGTTTAAATTTATATTTTTAAATTCTTAATGAGTTTATTTTCAATAGAAACAAATAGAAGCATCATTCAAATCTCGTACTAAGAGATAATTAATTTTTAGTGAAGAAATGTCGAAGCTGTCAAACAGCAAAACAGAGATAAATGTGAAGATTTTACTGTACTTATTGGCTAAATTATAAATTCTGAAATTTTTATGGTAGAAAGATATTTGAGTCTAGTTTCAAAAACATTAAGCGGATCTTAATTTAGAATTCTGTAGATCTAGATATGACTACAACTCAAGTGGACAGCTTTGATATGAGCATAAGTAAATAGTAGAATTATCTGTAATTTTTCTATAAACTCCGGTAACATCCCGTAACCCTATTCTAGCAACGGATGTGGGTTAGGGGTATTACAACTTCCATATATACTTAATAGAATAAGGGTATCAGTATCTTAGGGATAAGTATTAAGACCTTGTTAAGAGAAAATTTTATTTTTCTATTAACTTCAGTGAGTATTGATGCTTACCAGTCAGTATTTATATTTATGCTTGAGGTACCAATACCCAAATACTAATACGAATACCTAACTCATCCAAAAAGCTCAAATGGTTCTCAACTTTCTTAAGCATCGATAACCCTAATTGGGTATCACTACCTGGCTACAGAACAACCCATAATTTGACTCTTAAGCAACCCATAACAAAACCGATATACGCTCTAAATGATACAACTCTAATTAACCTAGGTACATGCAATTATGAAACCAACTTAAAAGCATGACATTTCACTTGTTGGATTCTGACCCTGATGATGCAGGAATTGACAGCAGCATTCCTTATCACTCTAAACTTATGCAAGCATTTGAAAATGTTTAGTGATGCTCCGTTGAATCATGATTGATAGAGTTAGTATATTCTACCTACGGTTAGGCAATTATTGAGGAGCTGTTAGTACAGCTAGCAATCGTTATTATGTTGAAGAAAGGCTATGTAATACATCCTTGTATAAATACAGTGTACAAGAGAAGAAAACTAGTCTAGATTCATTAATACAATTTTGATGTTAGTATTCTTCTTCTTCTTGATATTCTTTCCTCTGTAAAGTTCATTTTGTTTGGATTACGCGTACCTTCTAGCATGGTATCAGTCGCTGTGTAATCCTTGGACCTGTGGCCATCATGACTTCTCCTATTTTTGGCTTCGATGACAGTGGATGTGCTGCGTTTACAGGTGAGCAAGTTGTTACTGCTTTTCCTAGAGACGATGTTGTCAAGCTTGATGCATTAACATTTCTTCAATGGCAACAACAAGTTCGTTTGATCCTTGGTGGGTATGAGTTACTCGAATTCTTGGACGGGACTCTCTCTTCACTGCCCCGATATGTTCGGTCACCAGATGGCTCCCTGGTACAAAATCCTTCTGCTCTTGCTTTTTCTAAACAGGATCAACTTCTTACCTCGTGGTTGTTGTCCACGATCCACTCTTCATTTCTTTCGTCGTTAACTGATGCTCGATCTGCTTCGGACGTGTGGCTCACTGTGACGAGTCTATTTGCAGCAGATACTGGTGCCAAGCAGTCGAAGCTACGCCATGAACTCCATTCATTAAGGAAAGGTACTCTCTCCATTACAAATTATGTTGAACGTATTAAACATTTGTGCTCGTTGTTGGCTGCGTCTGGTGCTTAAATTTCAGAAGCAGAGAAGATCGAAGTTATGCTTGCTGGCCTTCCAGTGGAGTTTGATGCTATCGTTTCATCGGTGTCCATTACATCGGACCTGGTGCCGTTCAAGCGCTTGGTGGACACCCTTTTTGATTGTGAGAGTCGTCAGATGCGTGCTATGCAGGAGGTGCCTCTACAAGCCAATCTTGTTGAGGGAGCACACTCGTCGGCTCATGATGTTTCCGCTCGTGGTGGTCGACCTCCGTTCGGTGGTCGTGGGAGGGGGTTCCGACCGCGAACTCAGTGCCAAATCTGTAGTAGGTTCGGACACACTGCTCAGCGTTGCTTTTACCGGTACAATCGTGATTTCGATGGGCCACGGTATGATGCATCAGACGCCGCCATTGTGTATCCGTCACCAGCGTCGGGACACCCCCTGGTTTCTATTCTGTGGCGCAACAAGGCGACTTCGCTTGTACTGGGAGTGATGCGTGGCCGTCTCAAAGAATTAAAACCAACCATCACTTTGGTCAAAATTAGAATCCTGGTCAAAATTGGCTTCCTCATGGTTTTAATTCCGATTCATACTGCCCTCTAATTGGACTCCACACTAGGCCACATGTTGGCACATGTGGGCAAGGCTTGTATCAGCCATGTAACACCCCCTAACCCTAAACCGTCGCCGAAATAGGGTTACAAGGTATTACCGAACATATCAGACAATTTACAAATCACTTACAAATAAGATAACATTCATAGTATAATTTAATAATTAAATCCCTATATCGGACTCTCAATGCCCAAAGCATATAATAAAAGTAAAATGAAACTTGTTCAATCATTCTAGAAAATTTTCGTAATTTTTTTATAAAAATTTAAGATATTCTCGCTTATTTTCACCTAAATCCCCCTGCAAATTCAGACCAAAACAACCAATACTAATTTATCATTTTATAACTTTATATCATTTTCCTCATCCAAAACATTATAATCATTTAAATACAACCAAAATCATTTAACTTAAGTATATATATATATATATATATATATATATATATATATATATATGTTTATAATTCATATAACTATCTAGTACATGCCACTTATCAAAAGAAAGAATTTCATCACCAAAATCCTCTTGTTGGAGTCGGGTTTGATTTGGATGCTGGACCGGATCAAAAACTCTACTAACCTGCGCACGGAAAACAAACCGTACGCTGAGTATTGGAATTACTCAATGGTATTATCATAATTCAATTTATAACAATGATCAAATATCGTAAACATACTTAGATAAATAACACATTATACATATAATTATACTAAGTTATTATATTTCCAATGTAACAATTTTAATATTTGAATTAATATCTCATCCATAGAATACTAATTGTTCATGAACCTTTGGTTCATCTCTCAATCACATATAACTACTCAATTCAAATTTCAATAGGAACCATTCATGAACTTTGATTCATGCCTTCAATTACATAGCATAATTTCATTTCACAATATCTCTTCAACTATTCATTCAGAGGTTCAAATAATCAAATTCATTTGATTTTCTCATTTCACATAATTACCCCTATTAACATGACTCGGACTTTGGCGGATACTCGGATCCAACCAAACACACCATACTGGCACCCAGAGCCTAATCGGATAGTTCAAGCGATATAGTGACACCCGATGTCTCATCGGCCTAGCCGAAGTAAAGTGGTACCCAGTACCTTATTGAATCTATCCGAAATAAATAATATGACACCCAGTGTCTTATCGACTCAAGGTCGAAGAATCCCTGAACACTTCCAATCCTATGGCATGCCAATTATATCCGACTCAGCCCGACTAGTTAATAGGGTATTTAAATCACATATCCTTATCACTTTCACTTTCACTTTTAACTGATCATAATCATTCGGATTCAATTCATACATATTATCAATGCAATCTCAATCTCAATCTCAAATCACTTCCAATTTAATTTCACAAATTAATTCAATACTAACACATATTCATCAATTAAGTCCAAGTCATATACAATTCAAACATTCCTAAATTTCATTTTTCATACACATACATTGAAATTAAACATGCAATTATAAATAACTTGAATTATGATAATACAAACCGATATTTTCTCGAGCTACTCCTCGATCACTTTTTCCTTCCCCTTCGTATTAGACGTCTCGGTTTCCTTGTTTGCTACGAAAATAATAATAACAATTTACATTATTAATTATAGCATTAAATTACAACAAATAATTGAATTTTATTCAATTCCTATCCTTGCTCTTCATTCCACATTCTTTGTACACAATTATATTATTTACTTATAAGGTCTTTTAAGGCTATTTACCTGAGTCATTGTCACTAAATTATCTATATCTTGAGTTACAGAATTCCAAATTAAGATCCATAAATTTTATATGAAACTAGACTCACATATATTCTTGTCATAAAATTTTCAGAATTTTTATTTATCCAATAGGTACAGTTTATTCTTTAAAATTACCCCTGTTCTGTTGTCTGACAGTTTCGACCACTCTTTGCTAAAATTTAATTATCTTTTGTACAGAATTCAAATGATGTTATAGTTTATTTATCATAAAAATAGAATCATTAAGGAATATAACCATGTAAATTATGTCCCCAAATTATTTTTTTACAATTTTTAATGATTTTTCAAAGTCAGAACAGGGGATCTCGAAATCACTCTGAACCAGTCTCACAAAAATCTAAATATCTCAAAATACAGAACTTATTTGCTTTCTATGTTTCTTTCATATGAAAATAGACTCAATAAGCTTTAATTTAATATCTAGTTCAACTTCTACTTCTATTTCTACCATTTTTGGTGATTTTTCAAAGTTACTCTTCTGCTACTGTCCCTAAACTATTTTCTTATGGCTTATTTTGCAATTAAATCCTAGTTAAGTTTACTTATTTTCTTAACTTAATTCATGCTTTAATTCTACTTAAATTCCTTCCATATTCAACTTGATTATATAATTTTCATAATAAAGCCCTAATTTTAATTTCTTCCAAATTAATCCCTATAGTAGAAAACTTATAGCTTACCTTACAATTTAATCCTTTTACTAATTCTAACTTAGATTTCATTCAATTTAATCTTTAATTCATCTTTTCTTCAACATCAACTATACTTAAGAACCTAAAACTCTCAAAATATCAACTTACTTTCATCAAAATCTTGCTTTAAAGCTTCTAAAACATCAAAATTAAGAGAATAGGACTTGATTGACTTACCAATTAAACTTGAGCTTTAAATCCCTAATTTTTCCTTTTCTTTTCTTTCCTTCCTTTCCCTGTTTCGTATGCTCTCTGTTTCTTTTTCTGCTTCTTTGTTTTGCTCCTTTTCTATTTACTTTATATATATATTACAATTAAAATCTAAGTAAAATCTTAGATTTTTATTTCATATGTCACTATCTTATGCTAAATGGCATATTTGCCATTTTGATCCTTTTACTTTCTTTTAATCTATAATTAAACTTTCACTCTTTATTCAATTTGATCCTTTTTTCCTAACTACTTTAAATTAAACTAAATTCACTTATCAAAATCTAATTCAACCTATACTAGCTTTGTAAATATTTTTAATAAATATTTACGGACTCGTTTTCCTAGGACGGAGGCCCTAAACTCACTTTTTCGGTGCCCAAAGAATTTGGGTTATTACAAGCCACAATTTCCCTTGCATGGGCAAGGTCTTCATGGTGGGCCACCTAGCCCAAATGTGGGCGCATATGCCACTAACGTCAATAGGCCGAATGGTCCCCCTAGGCTGGTTATGGGTGATAATTATGGTGGGCCCTCTAGGTCTGGTCAATTTGGAGATAATAGACCTACAAATAATTGTGTTCAACTTGAGCCTCTCTCTGTTCCTTGGCGAACGAAACTACGGGCTCGTGTCTACTCGGGTTCCGACCCGTGCATCGGACTTCCTAGAGTGGGTGATGTGAATGCCTCCGACTACTCTGATTCGTCTGGGTCGTACCTTAACACTGCTCAGTGCGGCTCGAACGATGGTGGCAAGGATTCATACATACCTGTTCTAGTTCGTTCTGCTTCGTGGTACCCTAATTCGGGCGCAAGCAATCATGTCTGCCGTGATGCGTCAGCTCTGCACGATACCACCCTGTATGAAGGTATGTCTTCTCTTCTCATGGGAGATGGTACTCCCGCTTCGATATCTTCAATTGGTAATGCTGTTTTACCTACACGTTCAAAATTACTTCGGTTATCTGATGTCTTATGCGTGCCAAGAATTCGAAAAAATTTGATGTCTGTTTCACAGTTTGCTAATGACAATGACGTTTTTTTTAGTTTCACCCAACGTACTGTGTTGTTAAAGACCTCAAGACCCGGGAACCGCTGCTGAGAGGACACATACGTGATGGTCTATACCAGTTCTCTCTGCCCGTCTTGTCCATTCAATCAGTAGAAGCTACAGTTGCTACTTCTAATAATTTGCAAAATAAATCGGTTGGTTGTAATGTTGTGTCTTTGTGGCATAATCGACTTGGTCATCCGTCTAATGCTGTTGTCAAAAGTGTCTTACACAAGTGTAAAATTGATGTAGGAAATAATTTCTCTTTTGATAGTATATGTACTGCATGTCAAAAAGGGAAGGCTCATAAGTTGCCATTCTCTCTTTCTACTACTACATTTGATATTCCATTTGAATTGGTTGTTTCTGACCTCTGGGGACCTGCATCTATTGCATGTGGTGGTTACTGGTATTATATTTCATTCGTTGACATGTGTACTCGTTTTACGTGGGTCTATCTTCTTCGTCAGAAGTCCCAGGCTTTGCAATGTTTTATTCAGTTTCAACAGCTTGTTAAGACCCAGTTTGGGAAGAGTATAAAATAATTTCAGAGTGATTGGGGTGGAGAGTATCGAGCGTTTTCGTCTCTTCTAGCTTCGCAAGGAATCATGCATCGCCTGACTTGTCCACATACGTTTGAGTAAAATGATGTGGCAGAACTAAAACATCGGCATATTGTTGAAATGGGTCTCACCCTGTTAGCTCAGGAAAACTTATCGATAATATACTGGGGTTATGCCTTCTGTACTGCTGTCCATATCATAAATCGACTTTCCACTCTAGTCCTGAAAGGATAGACTCCGTTCGAAGTTCTTTATGAACGCACACCTACTTATGATCATCTACGGGTTTTCGGGTGCCGTTGTTACCCTTATCTGCGTCCGTTTGTGCCACACAAGTTAGATTTTTGGTCTCAGCCTTTTACTTTCTTGGGGTATAGCGCTCAGCATGAAGGGTATCTGTGTTTACTTCCCACTGGCAAGGTAATTGTCTCACGACATGTGGTCTTTGATGAGACAAAGTTCTTGTCATCTGAGCTGAAGCAGGTGGAGTCTTTATCAATCCCAAATCAGCATGTCTCGACATTCATTCTCGTTGTTCGAAGTGTTGTTCATACGTTGCCCGTTGCTCGCCCGTCTCAGTCCTGCTCACAACAAGTTTTTTGTTCTCCTTCTGATTCCCCTGCCACTGGTCAACCTGAGGTCAAAATGAATCGCGAGGGTGCTAGTTCTTCCATATCTACTTCTGATTCTGGTGTTCACTGTGAGGGCGGTATTGTCCCTTCATCTGCCAGTCTGACACTACCTCTGTCTACAATTAATGCGCATCCAATGGTGACCAGGTCAAAAGTCAGTGTTTTCAAACCTAAGGCTCTAGCAGTCGAAGCTGTAGAACCATCTACAATTGAGGAACCTTTCTTATCCTCAGAGTGGCACATGGTAGCTCAGGCCGAGTACGATGCTCTTCTTCGGAACTCTACGTGGGAACTTGTTCCTAGGCCACCAGATCGTAGAATTGTTGGGTGCAAGTGGCTTTTCAAGATTAAGAGAAATCTGGATGGCTCTATTGCTGTCGGAAGGCTCGACTTGTAGCAAAAGGTTATTCTCAAGTCCCTGGATACGATTTCAAAGAAACGTTCAGTCCTGTCATAAAACCTACTACTATTCGGGTTATTTTATCCATTGCGGCCTCCAACGGTTGGCAGTTATGACAAGTAGATGTAAATAATGCGTTTTTAAATGGAGATCTTGACACTGAGGTTTTCATGCACCAGCCACGTGGGTATGAACAGTATGGTTCCGATGGACGGCCCCTTGTGTGTTGATTGAGGAAAGCTTTGTATGGTCTTCGATAAACGCCTTGTGCCTGGTTTGATAAACTAAAACATTTTCTGATTTCTGTGGGTTTTTTTGTTTCCAAGTCTGATACGTCGTTATTTGTGCGGATGGTGGCTGGGACTACTCTGTATGTTCTTGTGTATGTTGATGATATTATAATCACTGGAAACGAGTCTCTCACTATCGACTGGTTTGTTCAGTCGTTGAACAGTGAGTTCTCATTGAAAGATATGGGTAGTCTGCATTATTTCCTTGGGATTGAGGTAACTCGCTCATCCGATTGCCTTCATCTGTGTCAGAGAAAATATATCCGAGACATTTTTTATCGGTGTTCTATGGCTTCAGCAAAGAGTGTGCACACCCCGATGGTTAGTTCCTCTAGATTGTCTAAAATTGATGGTGATTTGTTGACTGACCCAACTGAATACAGAAGTCTTGCTGATGTGCTTCAGTATGTTGTTCTAACTAGGCTTGACATTGCTTATGCTGTGAATAGATTTTGTCAGTCCATGCATAGTCCGACAACTGCTCATTTGACAGCCCTTAAACGTATATTACGGTATCTATGTGGCACTCTTGATTTTGGGATAGTTGTTCGTCCGTCTGCTCGTTTGTCCTTGGTGGGGTATGCGGATGCCAACTGGGGCCTTGACTTCGATGATCGACGGTCCACCTCAGGTTACTTTGTCTATTTTGGTGATACTCCTGTTTCATGGGGTTCTAAAAAGCAGCCAGTAGTTTCCCGATCTACAGTAGAAGCAGAGTATAGAGGTCTGGCTGCTGCTACGAGTGAAATGACGTGGTTAACTTCGTTACTTTGTGAGTTATAGGTTATGTCCGCTGATACTCCGATCATCTGGTGCGATAGTTCCAGTGCGGTTGCAGTAGCAACCAATCCTGTTATGCACTCAAAATTCAAGCATGTAGAACTAGATTTGTTTTTTGTTCGTGAAAGGTTGCAGATGGGTCTCTCCTAGTTGGTGAAGTCCCTGTTAGTGATCAAGTGGCAGATATACTAACCAAACCTTTGTCAATGACATATTTTATGCGGTTTCGGACTCTTCTTCGTGTCTCGTTGGTTGAGAAGATGGGTGCATGATAGAGTTAGTATATTCTACTACGGTTAGGCAGTTATTGAGGAGCTGTTAGTACAGCTAGCAATCGTTATTCTGTTGAAGAAAGGCTATGTAATACATCCTTATATAAATATAGTGTACAAGGATATATTACATAACAGTTCCTCAATAACTGCCTAACCGTAGGTAGAATATACTAACTCTATCAATGATTTAGGCGATTTACACACCAACTTATGATTACTATCTCTTCTTACCCTTATTTAATTTACAAGCTCATTTCTTTTTAGATTTTAACTATGTTACAAATTCAGATATAGTGTTGGGTAATCAACAAGTTTCTACACCAGTACTTTTCCCTTTTGAATTTACTAATTTATACCAAGTTTCCCTATCTTCTCATTTACCAAATCTATCCTTATACTCATTAAGTTAACCATGTACCAATTGCCTCCCATCTCATTTAATTACTAACCTATTTCTATAACTCTTTTACTCCATGCAATTTACAGACCTAGCTCATATTGCAATTTCAAATGTGACTTTATTAAACTTTTATTTCACTTACATGTTAAGTTTACTATGCATTCATCACATACTAATTTTTCATCTCTTAAAAATTATATAAATTCTTTTTCAACATCATTCATCACAAACCAATATTTCATCCCTTAAAAATTAGATAAACTATTTAAGTTCATTCGGTAATTTGTTTAAATATCACAATTTCATCAGTTTCATTCATATTCCTTACTAATAGAGATGGAATATAAGCAGGATTAGTGAAATATATTCATCTGAAACACTCCAACTACACCTATGGTGCAATCCAACAAAAACACTCCATAACAATTATATAACCACTTAAATGCACCCTTCCCAACACTCCAAGTACAAATATGTATAACATTAAAATAATATACAAATTTAGCAAATACATAAATATTTATATTAAATTAATCATCGTTGAAATCTAAATATTTTTTTCAAAAACAAATTTATACAATATTTTCACCTCCACCAAACAAATAATGGATAAATAAACAATGGATTTAAGATTGGTTGCTTCAAATAGTATAAACAACTTACAAAAGAAATTTAACAAATAATATCATAGCATTATATTACCTCATCACCAATTAAAATAATATTTTATCTCTTTTCGGTGTTTGAATATGATTCGATATTACATATTCAAGAACCATAGCTTGAAGGCTTCATTCTTTTGAAATAATTCTAACTTATTATTGCTAACAATCTTCATTTTTATCAGCAATTTTTCTTAGATGCTACTTGGTTGCATGTAGCTAATTATCCAATGCTATTTATAAAGCTAAAGTTCAATTTTAATTGGCATATAATTCTAATACTAATTAAGTGGTAATCAAGATGCTTAGAGTTTTATTCAGTTAATAACTCTATTTTTATATAAATAAAATTAGTACAACTTTTTTAAAAAAATTATTTTTAATTATAATAATGTTAAAATTAAATTATAACTATTTTAACCCATAATTGTAAATTAAATTATAATTATAATTATCACAATTTTATTATATTTCATGCTTAGAGGAATTTTGAAGTAATAATTCTATTTTAAAATTAGCAAAATTTTGTTTACATCAAACTTTTAAATAATAATTATTTTTAAATGTGTAGTTATCATAAATTTTATTAAATTAGAAGTATATTTAAATATATAATTATTACAACTGTTACGTTAAAATTTTAATTAATAACTCTAAATTAAATATTATAATTATAATTATTTTAATAACTCTAAATTAAATACATTAGATAGATATACAATTAATAGAAGTAATAAAGTGTGCATAATAAAATTAAAATGTATAAAAATATTCAAATAAAGCTTTAACTTAGTGATAAATTAAAAGTTTTATTAATGCAATTAGTTTGGGTTCAAATCTCATTAAATGCATATTTTTATTTATTTTTTAAATAAAAGATCAAAATATTATCAAATAATATAACTTATTTTTAATTACGAAAGGAAGTTTCAACAATTTTTTAACCGAGTTGGTAATTCGGTTGAGAGTCACACCAACTCAGTGAAGAGCTTAAATAATAGTATAAAAGTATATATACATAAATAGATAAAATTTAGAAGACATATATACTTATAAAAGTTTCAAATGAAAATTAAAAATTGTTTTAGTTTAATTGGTAAATGAAAGAGTTTTATATGTATGATGTTTTTAGTTCAAATCTTCTTTGATTATAAATTAAATATTTCTGGATACCACTGTTGTTTTATGTTTTAAGTAAACCTGCGAGGGTTTGTTTATTTATTTTTAAAAAAGGGAGATAGAAATATAAGGTTGATGGTATTGACTAAAATAATGGACATTTAATGCAAGTGTCTAACTTCTTACAATAAAATAATAAAAGAAAAATAAATAATAGCCGTCAATGAAGAGAGGTATTGATTAAGTGCCCTTTGGATGGACGTTTACTTGCCATTGTTTTTATATAACTGCAGATAAAAACAACATCAATCCAAAAGTGTCCTAAGTAATGGGCAATTAGTGCAAGTGACTAACTTCTTAATAATCGTAACATAATTAGGCATGAGCCTATATACTAAATAATGGGCAATTAAGTGGAAGTGCCCAACTTCTTAAGTGCTGGTGTCAACCTCGTGTTATTCCCACCGATCTCTCAGATTGTTTAGACACCCATCCTCTGATACTGGCAATGGTGGAGCAGAAGCAACAAGAGCCATGGGCCAACCTCAGCGGAAATGTGGTGATGGTGACAGGGTCTTGACTTGGGTAAATCCGGCTGTCTTATTGTGGCTGCCGCGTGCCGCGTTGGTCGCCTTAAATCCCTCAGTGATGATATCAATCGCCTCAACTTTCATGTTTCCGAACGTCAACCTGTTGAGCTCGACGTATGTGCTGACGGATCCAGCATTCAGAGATGTGTGAAAGCAGCTTGGGATGGTGGCTTTAGAGATACTCCGTTTTCTAATATTTATTTTGCACCATCATATTGGTAGGAAAATTAGTAGGGTCTAAGTTACCTCCTCCAATGTTAAAATTCATTTGGATTTTGTTGGCAAAATTTATGGTTAATTCAAACCTCACAACTAAATCAGTTTTTGACAGATGAGTATTTATTAGCAAAGCTGTTTAGTTGCTATTGTTGTATGAAAATGTTACAATAAGTAAAAGTAGATAGCGCGATGGAAAGTTCAATTAAAATTAAAATCAATAACAAATTATTGTTTCATATAAAAGTAAAATATTGCATTTTGATTTCAAAATAATGTCATAGCTTCATCCTTGAGACCACAAACTTTATGTTGGACAATTAGATGGATAATGTAACATGTAAGGTTGTTAGTGTTGTATCGTTTTGTTCTAATATAACTATGTATTGATATTGATGTATTATTTCGGGTTCATCCATGTATATATATTTATATTTTATTTTTAGTTTCTTAATAAAATATATGTTACATACATGTAAATATATTTATATGCAAATATAAATTTGAAATTATTAATTAAGTTCAATAACTTAATTTTTAATTACATTTTGATTATAAAAATGTTAAGATAAAAAATTCAAAGCTATTTTAAAATATCAAATTTCTTGTACCATCCGATACAAGTTGAAACGTATTAGTGCAAATCAGTATTAACCTGCAATGACAAGAACACATTGCAATTTTGACCACTTAAACTATCTAGTACTTTGTTTAGGATTGAGATGATAAGTACCACCCGATTTAACCTATACCAATATCATATCTACTAGCATGACCATAAACAAGCTTTTAAAGATTAGGTTTCCCTGGCCACTAAAAATGGAATTTAAGATACAAAGTAATCTTAACTCCATATGATGAAGATAAGAAAAATCAAAGATGGCTATATGCTCAATTGAAGGCAATGGTTGACCTAAAATTTTCTTATGTTACTAGTTGGCAATGGTTGAACTTGAAACATCATACCAAGCGTCTACTCAATAGTGTGAAAATATCTCCGGCGGCCTCCAACCTGAGCTAGTTAAAAATAACCTATAGGAGATGGAAAAAGGAAAAGAATAAGCAATAATGCTTAGTAAGTTCATCTGCATATAACTGACAAATAATGATATTTATTGAATTTATATATAACCATAAGGTATTATAAGGAGTTTTACTCTTAAACTTATGGTTACTTACTCAACCATTCTTGAAACTTACTCATTCTATCTCTTACCACATTCTAACCATGCCACTAGTCAATTGCTCGTGTTAATTAGCATACATTCCTGCACTGATCACCACATGATCATATAAAACAACACATCAAGCATTTTTGATAAGTCACTCATACTACAAATCTCTCGATGGTTTCGCGCTTAGCCCACCATCAATCTCTAATAGGGTGGTATTGCACACAGCCCACCAATCATTTATACTTAAGGTGGTTTCGCACTTAGCCCACCAAACATTTATAAGCGATGGTATCTCACACAGCCCATCAATTTCTAATTAATCAGGTGGTATCACACATAGCCCACCGATAATAATATAATTGATGGTATTGCACACAGCCCATCACTACCATCAATAAGGTGATATCGCACATAGCTCACCATTATTATACATTCATGGATAATTATCCACATATATTTCTCTATTTCTAATGTTCCTCCAAGAACATCATCACACACTACTATTCTTACTTAACTTTCTACGATACTCGTTCACATTCACATAATGCATCAATAAATCTATCTCATTGCAACTAAGGTACATTGATTATACATAACTCACCAGAGGTTTATCATCAATTGAATTCATCTCAATTCAATTCTAATACACGCTTGTGTTTCTCGTGATACAATCACATACTTTCTCGCTTTCAACATACCCGTTGAATCACTCAAATTGTTAAATAACACTTTTGAGTTACATACACCTAATGTCACACTGACATCATACCCGATAGGGTCTTACATGTATTAACATATCGATGCCATGTCCCCGACATGGTCTTATACTAATTCTTACTCCGAGGCCATATCCCAATATGGTCTTACACGAGACCTTAACTATCATCATATCATACTATATACATTTCTCATTACTCTCTTGACATCTCATTAAAAGATATTCCATACATTCAAAGAGTAAATATACATTCCATACAACATTGGAATATTAAATTAACTCATATGTATTTGCAACATTTGCACATGAACTTACCTCGATGTCGAAAGGGCCGAAAAGGACTTTTTGCCCACATTTCTCTTTTCACCCGTTCTAGGTCTGAAACTCGTTTTCTTTGATCTAGAACAATAGAATTTACTGATTTAATCACTTATAAATCATAATACACCATAATCTACACTCTAGCCCCTACACTTTGGCAAAATTATGATTTTTACCCTAGGCTCGTAAATAATTTTTCATCACATTTTCTTGTTAAGCAAGCCTAGCTAAACATTTAATCCTCTTACAACTATCCACAATTCCAACTATTTCATGCCTTAATGAACAAATTACAACTTTTGCATTTTAGTCCCAATTAGGTGTTTTCATGACAACACCTTTCTCAAAAGTTGTTTCTCATCATCCTATCATTCATTTTCTTCCATAAAAAATCAGCTAACAACATAAATACTCTCATGGAAAGTCCCTAGTCTTCCCACCATAATGCAAATTGGTCCCCTCATTAGCTAGCTTAAGCTTTGAGGACTCCAAAAATATAAAAATCATCAAAAACAACCATCAAAATGACTTACTTGAAGAGGAGATGAGCTGCTGAAATTTTGAGCTTCAAGAACCCCCATTCTTGTTTGTATTTTCGGTGGAAGAAGAGAAGAAATAAAAAGATGATAGCTCTTTGCTTATTTCATCTTATTTTATTTCTTTTTAATCACCTAACATGATCACATTTAATGCTCTTGTCCCTTTAGCTTTCCTTGACCGGCCAACTAATTCCCATGGCTTAATTGCATATTTCGGACCTCTAATTTATAATCCATAGCTATTTGGATCCTTTAGCAAATAAAATAGAACTTTCGCACTTTATGCGATTTAGTCTTTTTTCACAATTTAGCTAGAAATCGCTAAAATTAAGGCACCAAAATTTTTATGCATCCTCATAAACATGTTATAACACATAACATAACATGAAAATAATTTTCTCTAACCTCGAATCAGTGATTTCGAGATCACTGTTCCGACTAGCCCCTAAATCTGGTTGTTACAGCATGTATAGGATTGAAAATAGTTATACTTGAAATATAATATGGTTGTGAAAATCTTATGTATATATGAATGTGTATGTGAATATATAATTAGTAGTAATTTTAGTAATCAATGAATAGAATTAACATAGTATGTTTATGTAATTTGAGTAGTGTGGTTATAAATTTGGCTTAAAATATGAATTAATAACTTAAATTGGTTGTTAAATTGCAATGTATTGGTATATGTAAATATTGTATGTAGGTTGAATATAGAAAGGGTGAGAAAAGTGGCCTTAAAATGGCCTATTTTTTTTCCACACGGGCGTATGTCTTGACCGTGTGTAATACACGGCCTGGCATATGGGCATGTGTTTTAGCCGTGTGTCCCCTGCACCTTAAAAATGAGAAACAAAATGCTCAAAATTGAGCACACGGGCAGAGACACAGGCGTGTGTCTCAGTCGTGTGAGTGACACGGCCTTGGACGTGGCCATGTGATTTGGCCGTGTGAAAACTGCATCTAAAATGTAAAAAAATTAAATTAACCACACGGCCTAGCACACGGGCGTGTGACTTGGCTGTGTGACTTCAATTAATTCATGCCTTATAAGTCAGAGAGTTACACAGGCTAAGGACACGGACATGTGTGATCACACGGGCTGACCACACGGGTGTGTCCCTAAACCACATAGGTGTGTGGGTTCTGTCCATAAGAAAAATTTTGTAATGTCGCGAAAATTTCTTGGAGATTTCGATTTAATCTCGATTAGATTCCAATGTTTATATTGGGCCTCGAGGGCCCATTTAAAAGTCATTATGGTTGAAGTTAGTTATGAATAGTATTTTGATCCGATTTTTCTGTAATTAGTCTATAAATTTTTAGAAAAACTCTATAACCCTAATCCGGTGACGGATACAGGTTAGGGGTGTTACATCACGCGGCCTAGGACCTTCCACACGGTTGTGTCTCCCATGTAGGTTAGATTTTCGAACACCACACGACCACAGTCTCTCACACGGCCGTGTACCCCCTTCACACGGTCCAGGGTTTCCTACACGGTCCAGTCACATGGCCATGTGTGCCCTGTAACTCAGGATTTACAGTTTTGACAAGTTTATGTTTCGATCAAATTAGTCCTCGAATACGTTTTAAACTATTTTTAGCGAATTAAATTATGCAATTAGGTCCCTGATGATAAGAAATATGCTAGAATTCAGGATTGATCGATTTATTGCAGTATTTATTTATATTTATGAATATTTACATGAGAAATGAATATATTATGTTGCTATTGAATCTATACTTGCTAATGGATGTACGGCATGCACTATGATACTATTAACCCGAATACTTGATAAAAGCATCACTTCGCTACTAATTTGTCATGTGTTAGTAAATTAAATACTATCATATTTTGTCTAAATTCAATATGTCACAATGCATTGCATTGGTTGGGACGATATGTACAGAGGAAGACCAAGCAATCTATCTGCAAGAAAAATGGCGGTGCAAGGTCACAGTCATGCTACAGTTCTTATCTGTAAATTGTTGTGTACTTACAGTTAAAGGCAGATTCCATCTGCGGGTACTGCTGTGAATCCACAGCCAAAAGGCCGATTCCAACGGCAGGTTTACGTTGTAAAATCTATAGCTAAAAGGCAAGTTTCATCTGCAGGACTTTTGCTGTAAACCAACAGCTAAAGGGGAATTCCAACTGTGGGGACTTGCTATGTGTCCATAGCCAAATGATAGTTATTATTTGCGAACCAGTAGTGGTTTATCCATATCTCGGTGTGTTGGAGAATGGAGTTCTAGGAAATTTCCATTATAGTGCTTAACAGTGGGGTAGAATTTATTTTGTTTAAATCTGAAAATGTATGGCATCATTTAAATCATGTCCATACAAATCTGAAAAATTATGTTATGATATATAAACGTGAATATATATGTATATACGTGCGTGAATATGATTACTGTGGGCAAATCTAAGAATTATGGTTAACTTTGAAAACTGTTATTGTGAGTTCTGACATATTAATGATGGTTGCACTTAAAAATCCGATAATATGAACTGAATTGCTATCTATGATTATTTTATGCAATGTTAATTAATGTGTTTTAATAACTATCGCATTGATTTTATTTTAAATGGACTCAAATTGAGCGTCAAAGCTCACCCCCTTAAAATTTCATCCTTACAGATAACCCACCAAGTTAGGACGCAGACACGACATCTGGATGGTCTCGGCATTGCCTATTTTATTTCCAATTTATTAAGGCTTAATCGTTTGATTTATTTTATTTTATTATTTAAGGACTATAATATTTTATTTCAAACTGTGGCACGAGATTTAGGACTTAGGTTTATTTTATTCTATATGACATTTTCTTTGAATTCTTAAGATATTATGCTTTGATTATTAATTAGTATGCATGAACCTCGGTTTTATTAAATACGCAAGTAAATGTCATTTTTCTTCTGCTGCTAGATGATAATTAAAACGTTAAGGAATAGTTTTAAATTACATTATCTATTAAATTAAATAAATGCTTTAAAATGATTATTTTCAAAAACTCCGATAACCCTGCTAGGCCATCTCGGTGGTTGATGTAGTCTCCCAAATTCGGATCTAATGTCTAGGTCGGGTTAGGGAGGTTACAATAGCAGGTGGAGTGAATTCCTCAAGTGACCTTTCGATTCGCCATGTGTCCTCATTCATGAGGAGGTAAAACAATATTAGGTTAAAGGTGTTGATTATTGTTGAATGTTTTTCTCTATGTCCCTCAAGTAGTAGTGTATGTATACTTATATGAAATGAATATTGTTCATTAGCATGATGTACTAAGTAGGTAAGCCTCATGCATATAGATATGTATCCTCCTTTAGACTAAGCACGTGTTCATAAAGTCTTATGCGAAGTTGACTTGTACGTGTAACCCCGTGGGAAAGCAAGCTCGACCTAGCCTGGCTTGTGAGCCAATCAAGGGAGCTCAACCTGCGAGTCTATCCTGTAACCAGATCAAGCAAGCCCAACCTACAAGCCTAGCCTGCGAGCCAATCCTACAAGCTTATTACAATCCGGCCCAAATCCATTTGTACTTTGGTCAGTGATGGTAATTATCCTAACACCTATTTTGACCAAGAAATCCATGGAATAAAGTTGTCCGGGAATGCAAAGTTAGGAGAAGGAAAACCAGAGTCATGCTTTAGTTTTTACTCGTGGAGAAGCTCTTCAAACCATTGGTATGCATGAAGACAGTTCATTGGAAGAAGAGCTGGATGGAGAAATTTATGGTTACGTGGTGAAAGTTGAGTTTGCCAAGCTAAACAGATTTTCGTGTCAAAATTTTCATATGGCACGTCTGATCCTCCTTAAATACTTGATCCATGATTCTTCCGAATATGTAACTGGTAACATTTTCATTGTTGATGCCGGGGTTACATTGCCAGGTATACCCATATTTTCTTTGCTTTGAAGCTCTTATTAGAATACTAATATTTGTAGTATTCCTTGATAGGAGTCTACCAGAATAATAGGCTTTGCAGTAACTCCTTAAACAATAGCTAAAGCCATCATTTCATGCAAGATTGCAAACAAGGATGAAAGTCATCTAATCCTTCCTTGTTTTTCACCCTGTATAAGATTTTTGAAGTCTACTGGCGCCCTGTATAAATATTTAGCCAACACAAACGAAATAAAAGCAATCATATAACATAACATGACGTGTATAAATATTTCTGCCTCCGCATGAAACCACAGTTTATCAAATCAGATATTCGTCTAAATCTTGAAACTTTAGCTAGAGATCAGTAATTGGTTAAGAACACATTTTAAAACTTGAACAAGTTTTTATGAACCTTCAATACTAGTCTACATGTCAGAGAAATTCTGCTCATTGTTCTATTCACAGTCTTGCTATCTTCACTTCTAATCACTTCGGCTTCGCTTGAGGTAGACCCGGACAAAGCGGACAAAGCTTCAATTCCATTTACAACCTGGAAAGAGAAACGTGATAAAATGATACTTGGCTATGAAAAATTGTTTATTGATACATCTGAGAATTTATTAGAGGTAAAATTCTTTTTTACCTGTTGAATACAATTTCATTTCTTACCTTATCCAATCGATGTACTGCATTATCTTCAATACCATGCAAGTAATCTGTAGTCATAAGAACAGAATTCTCATATTTATATTTCCTTTTTTGAAAGCTAATAAAGACATATCCTATAAACAACACAACTGAAAGCAGCCTAGGACATCAACTTTCCTGAATATGCATCATCCTTGAAGATCAATAAACTGCGAGGCATCAACAGGACGGAAAAGGGTTGATGTTTATCCAGCCCATCATTTCCTTCAATTTCCGCAGCCTTCACATCAGAAGTTTTATCTACTACACTTTCCATCACCGTACTTTTGCATGAATTTAATCTTGAATGAGAAGTGAAGTCCATAACAACAGGTGATCCTAGAGACAGGATTGCTACAACAGGGTAATAAGCTGGCCCATCCTGGTGTGGCTGTAAAACAGATAATTTCAGTACTAAAAATTTGATATAGACCATAGAGAGTATCTTCTTTTCTTGGAGGGGGAAAGAGCAATAGAAAATTTTTCCTAATCCCATCATAAAATATGATACCAAGAAACTGACACGGTAGCATGATATTCATTTACTACATATGAAAAAGGAGATATCTAAGAGTAGTAATAGGAATTTAATATCAGTTTTCTAAACATTAAGAGTGTGCTTGGTTGAGTAAAAAAGTAGAATGATAGAAAGAAATTGTGGGAAAATAGAAAGAGAATAAATTTTGAGTGTACTTGATAGAAAAGTGAGAGGAAAAAAAATAAGAGAGATGGCCATTTTCCCTCCTCATAAATAAAAGTAAATTATTTCAGATTGGAATGATAAGTGGAGATAAAATGAAAGAGATGTATAGTGATGCATTTTTCACAAGTTTCATTTCATTTTCTTTCCCCTTATTTTTCAATTCTACCAAGAAAAAAACAGAAAGAAAATCATTTTTTCTTTCCCCTTATTCTTTCCTACCAAGCAGGCTAATGGAAAGAAATAATATATTTTTCTACTCTTTCAATTTTTCATGTTTCCAATTTTCTTTGCACTTTACCAAACAAAGAGTAAGCATTTCTGAAAAGCTTCGGGAGAACGTGTTATGTTAGAGTAAAGTAATTTTATTACAAAAAGGAAAAACCCATATACATACAAACAAGAAAAAAGCCAGTACAAACCATTATTCCTTGGTTTGGAAGGTATTCATTGATAAGAACATGGTTGATTGCTGAAGGAAAAAGTCCTGATTCTTCACATATTCTTTCTGTAATCTTAGCTAGCCAAGGTGGCACTACAAACAACAAACAAAAAAGGAAGGCATAGTTAGACTTGCCACCAACAACACAAAACCTAGTCTCAAAGCCTATCCGAGATGGGGAAAATGAAAAAAAAAAAAAAAAAAAAATTCTACAGTTTAGAAATGGCGTGCAGAGTGCAAATAATCTACTTACAATCTTGTGACAGAAGACCCTTTTCATGAACAACACCGCCTGTCAATGTCAAAAAAATAGGAATGCAGTCCATCAGAAGAAGAAACAGAACGCCATCTTTACTTTTTCCATAATATGCATCTAGCTTTCAGAGATTCTAAAAGTGAGTTAGAATAAATTTTTTTAACAAACCCCAATTCTGGAGTCTCCTATTCTTCAAAGATTTCCACTTTGATACAGGCGCTTGGTAAATCTGTGTGTCAATGGAAAATGGGATCAATGAATTTAGCTTTGGAACAATCATAAAGAGAAAAGAAAGAAAATAACAATCATAAATACATTATTTAAGAAAATAACAATCATAAATACATTATTTAGGAGCAGAGCTTGCTCAGAATCTGTGATGAAGTCAGGGATGTAGAACAATGTTGGCAAATCCCCAACAATGAAGTTATTCAAATTTTCTTTTCTCGCCATTCTCCTACAACTGACATTGCTAGTTAGTTAAAATAGAACCCAGAAATCAGCCAAAACAAAACAGTTCAAGCAAAACTAACACACAGCAACCAAAATTTTTTAGGCTGATCAGATTATAATTGGGTTTATCTTCTTTTCTTTTTCTTTTTTTTTTTTTTGGATTATCAATTTCATTGAAAACCGGAGCAAACTCCCATTTCCCTTTATCTATATTTTACATAAGAAGTATGAAAGATGTTTATACACAAAAGCAGGTGCCCTTCTGAACTGATTTTTCTTACATCATGGTGCATCCTATACTCATTAATACACTTTTGGTCATAAAAAAGGAATGCATAAATATCAAATTTACTTCATGTTTTAGGTTCTTCTCTAATGGATACATATTAAATCTAAACAGAGAATGGTAAAGATGACAGAGAAATTAATAAAATAAGCATAAAACCAAAAGAAGTAAAGACGAGGACTTTGATATATTTAATCTTAGATTAAAGTTTCACCTGTAGAATAGTAGAAGGTTGCAGAGGATGAAAGGATTGCTTGCAGTTGCAGCACTCGTACTAGCACACGCCTTTAGACGCAAGCTCCAGCCCTTCGCCGTGCCAATTTTGCCCCAAAAAAGAAAACATCTATTTTCATCAATTGGGACCAGAACAACCCAATTTCGTTAGTCATATTAACTTATTAGCACTCTAACCTCCATACAAAAATCATTTTAACCCGGTATTTAATTTTTCATAGTAATTAATTATTTTTAAAAAAAATTTAATAGTTTTAATAATTTTATAATTTTAAAAATTAATTAATTGTTGACAAATATGCCACTCCCTAATAAGTTGCACCCCTTTTTTGTGATATAAATCTTTTATTATTATTTGTTTTGTTTCATTTATTTATTTATTATTTTTATTCAGATCCGAGATTTCGAGGAAGGAAGAACGAAACTAAAGGAGGATGATCCAAAAGAGGAGCTCACAATCCGTAAAGATAAAATGTTGGTGCAAGTGCGATAAAGGATAACATTTGTGTAAATAGATGAGATAGAAGTTGACGTGAGTGATTATACCAGTACTAATGCATTAGATCTTATTAGAATTCCGAATTTAAGTATGCTTGGGCAAGAGTAATACTTAGATGGTTAACTTCTTGAGAAGTCCTCATGTTGCATCATTTTTTTTTTTTTTTGCGATGTAAATCTTTTGCTATTACTTATTTAGATTCGAAGTTCTAAGGAAGGAAGAATGAAACAAAATGATGGTCCAAAAGAGGAGATCACAATCCATCAAAGTAAAATGTTGGTACAAGTGTGATAAATGATAACCTTTATATAAATAGATTGCGTAAAAGTTGATGAGTGCGATCTTACCAGCATTAATGCACTAAATTACATTAAAACTTTACAATCAAGTGTGTTTGGGCAAGAGTAATACGAGGATGAGTAACCTTTTGAAAAGCCTTCATGTTGCACCCTTTTGTTTGGAAAATAGATCTTTTATTATTAATTGTTTTGTTTATTTGTTTATTATTTTTATTCAAATTTGAGGTTTCAAGGAAAGAAAAATGAAACGGAAAGATGATGGTCCAAAAGAAGAATCCATAATTTGTAAAGGTAAAATATTGGTGCAAGTGTAATAAACGATAACTTTTATGTAAATAGATAACGCGGAAGTTAACGAGTGCGACAATACTAGCACAAATGGATCGGATCCATCTGAATTCCATAGTTAAATATGCTTGAACGAAAGTAGTATTAAAATGGGTTATCTCTTAGGAAGTTCTCGTGTTGCACCTTCTTTTTTGCAGAGATAAATATTTTGTTATTACTTGTTTTGTTTTTAAATTATTATTATTATTTTTACTCAGATTTGAGGTTACGAAAAAGGAAGAATGAAATAGAAGAAGAACGATGAAGAAGAGAAGTTCACAATCTATAAAAATAAAATGTTGGTGCAAGTGGGATCAAAAGTAACCTTTATGCAAGAAGGTATTGGGAGGCGTATGGCACATATGGGCGGAGGCTCATGCCATCCTTGTTGATTTACAATTTGCTCATAAATTTGGGTATTGCTTATGCTAACACTTAATTCCCTTAGCATGTATTTAACTTGATTGGGAATGAGTCGAAAACATTAGTTTATTTGTTTGAGTATGTAGGCCGAATGAGCAGCCTGGGTTGATTGGGCTTAACTATCCTCGGTTTGGACTACCCCCGAACTTCATGACATTGTAATTCACATGGTTGATAAAACTGCCCTTTGCCACGTTTTACTTGAAAGAAAAACTTGGCTATGGTTGTTAAAGCACCGACTCTTGAATCAACGAAACCGAAAGCAGTGGTTGCTTTGTCCAAGTTATTTACGAAAGACTTTCATGTCCACAATGTTTTTCATTTATTTTGGACTTGGATTATATGATGGAAATGCAAGGTTGCAGCTACTAGAGGGCAAATGCAAGGAAAACCCCAGAACTGAAGTGGACACCGTTAATTTGGCACGTGACCCCAAATTTAATGTTAATTTGGTTGGCCTAGATGATGACGCCACATTTCACTACACCGCACCAGTTTGTTCTTCACAAATCCAAATCCAAATCCAAATTTTCTTCTCATCGGTTCTACACTGTTTCAGATTGGAATATTAAATATTTACATGGTATGTGAAAATTAAAATTAAGAAGAAACACAGAGCACCGCAGCAAAACCAACATGCAATACCCAATTTATATTTGATTTCATAATTACTTGCAACTACAGTGAGGGAAAACAACAAAATATATATGTCGAATCTAGATTCTCCTCGGAATATACATGCATTACATGCGTTTTAGATCACACAGAGGAGGAGATATCCAAGTCTGGCATCTTAGACGGTGAAAATGCGAGGAAAAGGAGAGCCAGCATCATCACAACTGGGATTAAGAGGAGGACGAAGGGCGGAGGCGGCAATGGCGGCAACACCAGTGGCAGCACCAAAAGAAGCACAGCGAACACGGCCAAGAGCATGATTCGGCTTTAAGCTCCACCTCATAAAAATGTTGCATGGAGCAGGAGACGGCGGCCGAGGGGCAGGACCAGACCGCCAGGGGTTGATGGTTTTTGTTTTTAAAGAGAAAAGAGTGTTTGGGGGGGAGGAGCAATATTTGTTGACAGGTGATGGTATGTAAGATGGGAAATCTGAAGTCCGTTTTAGGACGCGCACAGCGCACACGCTACATGTCCTGATTCACCCAATGCCAAACGTCTCAGTAAATTAAATCACTACCTACAAATGCTACGCTTCCTTTTACACAACCGCAATTTTAACCCAAACTGCAATTTTATTATTTGATAGGTTTTTTTTTTTTTTTGGGGGGCGGCGGTCTGCTGTCTAGATTTACTACCATTAAAACAAATCATACCACCAGCCTAGAGCTTCACTGTTGTTTAAATTCATGATAGTGAGTTTTTGGGGTCAACACCAACTATCCCTAAGCCAAAATAAATATATATATATATATTTGATTCACACATAAATTGTTATACATACATTCATTATGGATTCGGATTCTTTTTAATCTTAAATTTTATTTACTTTTAACTATAAAAATTATTCCAAAACTCATTTTAATATTTTTGAAGTTACAATTATAATTAATATATCTATATAACAATAATCGCAATTAATTAATGCATTACATCAACAAAATCACAATTACAATCGATATGTCCGTACAATTATGAAGAATCAACCAATGAAGTTTAATGCACAAACAAACATATTAATAATCGAAATATATACACATATAGAACGCACGTGTTTTAATTTAAATAAAAAAAGTTACGTATTGAAAACCCTCAAATGATATTTATGCATGGTGAGAGTCGGCCTAGTATCACAAAGTTTCTAACTTTGCCATCAAAGCAATACCATATTGACAAAAGAAATTTAATATTAAAATAAACATTAAAGGTTAAGCGACTTAGACATAAGCAAGAAATTCTTTAATTATCTAAATGTGTTTCAATACAATCGTGAAATAATTCTAGTAGTAAAATATAATTTAAATATTATAAATTATATTTTGAAAGTTTTAAAACGATACTTGCAAGCAAATTGAGTAGTGCCAACTATTTTTATCACTTATGAAGAACAATAAAGAACACAATAATATGTTTGCACAGTTTAGTTTGCATACATCAACGAGGCCTTAGCAGTGAGATAATCTATTATCTTAGTACTTTGTACAACAAGAATTTATAAACACAAACTTTCACAAAAATAGGTTCTCACTTTTGTACTAAGATCTAGACAAGTCCCCTCTAAATTTCCTCCTTGACAATATAGGATAAAAACCAAGTAACACACTTGATTTTACACTCAGTGCAGTCAAAATAAACATTCCTTACTAAACAGAAATAAGTGTTTTCAAATCAGTACATGACATATACAAGTCTTCTCAATTTATAATGAAATGAGACTTGCTAACATACTAGATAAATGACAATCAATCTTCCAACTAAAACAACAAGATAATAAGCTAAAACAATAATGGATTGATTCTTTTTAATTTTAAATTTTATGTACTTTTAATTATAAAAATCATTCTAAAAATAATTTTAATATTTTTAAGTTACAATTATATTCAGTGTATCTATATAACAATAATAACAATTGATTAGTGCAATACATGAACAAAATCACAAGTACTAACGATACATCTGTACAATTATGACTAGAATCAACCAATGCAATTTCATGTACAAACAGACATATTAATAACCAACGTATATACATTTATGGAACGGACATGTTGAGATTTAAATAATAAAAAACTACGTATTGAAAACCCACAAATGATATTTATGCATGGTGGGCGTCGACCTGGTATCACAAAGTTTCTACTTTGCCATCAAACCAAGACCACATTGACAAAAGAATTTTAACATTAAAATAAACATCAAAAGTTAAGCGACTTATTCATAAGCAAGAAATTCTTTTATTATCTAATTTTTCTTAATACAATTTTTGAATAATTTTAATAGTAAAATATAATTTAAATATTATATAATATATTTTGAAAGTTCTAAAATAATACTTGCAAGCAAATTGAGTAATGCCAATTATTTTCAACATCGATGACGAACAATAAAGAACACAACAATATGTTTGCATAGTTTAGTTTCCATACATCAGCAAAGCCTTAACTGTGAGATAATTTATTATCTTAGTACTTTGTACAACAAGTAGTTGCAAACACTAACTCTCATAAAAATAGGATCACACTTTTGTACCTAAGATCTAGACAATTCCCCTCTAAATTTCCTCCCTGAAAACATAGGAAAAAAATCAAGTAACACACTTGATTTTACACTCAGTGCAATCTAAATAAACATTAGTCACTAAACAAAAATAAGTGCTCTCAAATTAGTATATAACCTATACAAGTCTTCTCAATATATAATGAAATTAGACTTGCTAACATACTAGATCAGTGACAATCAATCTTCCAACTAAAACAATAAGATAATCAGCTCTAAGAATAATGGATTCGGATTCTTTTAGTTTAAAATTTTATTTACTTTTAATTATAAAAATGACTCTAAATATCATTTTAATACTTTTTGAAGTTATAATTATAATTAATATACTTATATAATAATAATCACAATTAATTAGTGCAATACATAAACAAAATCACAAGTACACTCGATACATCCGTACAATTATGACTAGAATCAACCAAAGCAATTTAATGCACAAACGGACATATTAATAATAACGCACGTGTTTTGATTTAAATAAAAAAAAACTACGTATTAAAAACCAACAAATGATAGTTATGCATGGTGGGAGTTGACATGGAATCACAAAGTTTCTACTTTGCCAGCAAACCAAGACCACATTGACAAAAAAAAAATTAATATTAAAATAAACATTATATAATTATGACTAGAATCAACTATGACTAGAATCACAAGTACTATCGATACATCCGTACAATTATGACTATAATCAACCAATGCAATTTCATGCACAAACAGACATAACCAATGCAATTTCATGCACAAATAGACATATTAAGAATAAACGTATATACATGTATGGAACGCACATGTTGAGATTTAAATAATAAAAAACTACGTATTAAAAACCCACAAATGATATTTATGCATGGTGAGCGTCGACCTGGTATCACAAAGTTTCTACTTTGCCATCAAACCAAGACCACATTGACAGAAGAATTTTAACATTAAAATAAACATCAAAGGTTAAGCGACTTAGACATAAGCAATAAATTCTTTTATTATCTAAATTTGTTTCAATACAATCGTTGAATAATTCTACTAGTAAAATATAATTTAAATATTATATATTATATTTTGAAAGTTCTACAACAATGCTTGCAAGCAAATTGAGTAGTACCAACTGTTTTCGGCACTCATGAAGAACAATAAAGAGCACAACAATATGTTTGCGCATTTTAGTTTGCATACATCAACGAGGCTTTAGCAATGAGATATTCCATCATCTTAGCACTTTGTACAATAAATAGTTACAAACACAAACTTTCACAAAAATAGGATCTCACTTTTGTACCTAAGATCAAGACAAGTCCCCTCTAAATTTCATCACTGAAAATATAGGATAAAAACCAAGTAACACATTAGATTTTACACTAAGTGCAAACTAAATAAACATTCCTCAATAAATAGAAATAAGTGTTCTCAAATCAGTACATAACCTATACAAGTCTTCTCAATTTATAATGAAATGAGACTTGCTAACATACTAGATCAATGACAATCAACCAACCAACTAAAACAACGAGATAATTAGCTAAAATAATAATCGATTTGGATTCTTTTTAATTATAAATTTTTATTTACTTCTGTTAGAAATAGACTTTTCTGATCATATTTCTCACAAGAAATTACACTAATATTTATATACATAGTGTGCCTAACTTTAGGAAACTCTATACTAGGAACCAAACTGATTCTAGGGATGCTGTCCATTAAAACACAACCTTAAAGTTAGGTATAGCAATAAATAAAATATCTACAGAATTCTTTTTGATACACTGAATATTCCTTATTAGGAAACTGTAATCTAACACTCCCCCTCAAGCTGGGAAGTGGATATCATCCATTCTCAGCTTGCTTACTAGTTTCTGAAAGGTCTTCCCAGATAATCCTTTGGTTTGGATATCTGTCAGTTGACCATCAGTGGACACATATGGAGTGCAAATTAGGCCACTGTCAAGTTTCTCCTTGATGAAATGTCTGTCAACCTCAATGTGCTTCGTACGATCATGTTGCACTGGATTATGTGCAATATTGATAGCAGACTTATTATCACAATCTGACTTCATTGGACCTTCCCACTTGATCTTCAAATCCTCCAAAATAATTTTTAGCCATAATAATTCACAAATTCCAAGAGCCATCGCTCTAAATTCAGCTTCTGCACTAGATCTAGCCACAACATTCTGTTTTTTACTCCTCCAAGTTACAAGGTTGCCTCCCAAAAAAGTGCAATAGCCCGAGGTTGATCTTCTATCAACCATAGATCCTGCATAATCTGCATCAGTATAGGCTTCAAGGGTTAAATTCTCCCCTTTCTTAAATAGGATTCCTTTGCTTGGAGTGCCTTTTAAGTACTGTAGAATCTGATATACAGCTCGAAGATGTGACTCTTTAGGATTGTGCATGAACTGGCTTACAACACCAACTCCATAGGCAATATCCAGTCTAGTATGTGACAAGCAAATGAGCTTCCCTACGAGTCTTTTATATGAACCCTTATCAACTGCTGCATCTTCTAGTGCATCTCTAAGTTTGTGATTCACCTCTATAGGTGTCTCTGCTGGTTTACATCCCAACTTGCCCGTCTCTGTCAACAAATCAATTATGTATTTTTGCTGAGATATAAAAATTCCTTCCCGAGAGTGTGCTACTTCAATACCAAGGAAATATTTTAATTTACCAAGCTCTTTGACCTCAAATTCTTTTACTAAGCAGTTCTTTAAATTTTTCATTCCTTCCAGATCATCACCTGTCACTATAATGTCATCTACATAGACTAACAAAGCAGTCATTCCCCCTGAAGATGAGTGTTTTACAAACAGAGTGCGATCTCCTTGACTCTATTTATACCCCAGCTTGAGCATCACTTTGGTAAATCTTCCAAACCAAGCTCTTGGGGACTGTTTTAGTCCGTACAGAGCTTTTTTTAGTTTGCAAACTATCTGTCCTGTATTTGAACCGAACCCTGATGGAACATCCATATAGACTTCCTCCTCAAGATCACCATGTAAGAAAGTATTTTTGATGTCAAACTGCTGTAGTTTCCAGCCTCTGTTGGCAGCGAGTGACAACAACACTCTCACAGTGTTCATCTTTACAGCCGAGGCAAACGTCTCAAGGTAGTCTATTCCATACTTTTGAGTGTACCCTTTAGCAACTAATCTTGCTTTGTACCTCTCCAAAGAGCCATCTGAATTGTATTTCACTGTGTACACCTAACGACATCCAACTATTTTCTTTTCTTTCGGTAATTTTACCAAATCCCATGTCTTATTTTTTTTCAAGTGCTTCCATTTCAACCTTCATGGCATTTTTCCAATTCTCGTCATTTAATGCCTCGAATACAGTTTTGGGAATGGAGATAGAATTTAGGCTAGTAAGAAAGGTTTTGTGGTTATGGGACAAATTTTTGTAAGACATGAATGAGTACAAGGGATGTTTTGTACAGGCCCTAGTTCCTTTTCTAATAGCAATAGGAAAATCACAGTCTTTCTGATCTGGATTTTCAGTAGTATTCAAAGTAGGTTCAGTAGTTACCTCGGGTTGTAGAGCAGTAGGTTGTTTATCTGAAGATGATGATTGAACTTGCATCGGTGCCTTCTTCCTTAAGTAAACTAGTAAAAGGCGAGTAGTGTCCTGAATCCCTTTGGGCGACTTAGGTGTAGTAGTGTAACACCCCAAACCCGGCCCATGAGTCCTGACCGAATCTGGTATGTCACGGAGTAAAATAATTTGAGTCATTTTGAAAGTTTGGTGAAATCTTGGTAAAATTTGGCTAAGGTATGAAAACGGGGTTTGAAAACTTAGTTGGGCTTTTATAAATACAGTTGGGTTGATAAATTCTTTGAAAACATTTGATCATATAACATTTAATAAATCAGGGTTATAATTGACTTGGTGTAGTTTGTTACCCGATGGTAACATCTTTTAAAAACCCGTAGAAGTTTATTAAGTTTGAAAAATTACTTTTAACCGGTTCACTTATCATTTAAAAATTTCATTTGTAACATAGCATAAGTAAAATAAAAATAACATCCACATAATAAATAGCGGCCTTATTACAATCCCAAAATAAAAACTTAGAAATTAATAATTTTAACTAAAGCAAAGTAAAAATAAATCCAACGACAAGCATGGCCGTCTCGAGTCCTCTCCGGCTCCATCTCCGCGATCTACTCATCTGCAAAATGTTAAGGAAAAGGGGTGAGTCACCAAGACTCAGTGTAAATCCCCACCCTAAAGGCACTCATACACAAGATATTAATTAACATGCAAATAGGCAACCCAACCTAACCATCCATACTCTTTTACTACCCCGTGTGGTCAAAACCACTGATGACTTAGAGTCACAATTTAAATGATGGGGCCAACCCATCGTGTGGTCAAAACCACTGATGACCATAGGTCACAATACATCAAAGTGTGGTCAAAACCACTGGTGGTACCAAACCACGAGGACTTAGTCGCAAATAATCAATCGATGTGGTCAAAACCACTGATGACCATAGGTCACAAATAATCTGATGGGGCCAACCCATCTTGTGGTCAAAACCACTGATGACCATAGGTCACAAATAATCTGATGGGGCCAACCCATCTTGTGGTCAAAACCACTGGCGACAGTCCATAAAATCTTCCCCCTCCTCTCATCAATCCCACCATCATCATGCTTACATATCAATATCACATATCATGCATTTAACAGCATATGATGGCATACAAAACATATATCAATAGATCACGTACAGGGGACTTACCCGGAATCCATGTTTAAGCCCACAAGCATATCATAGATCACTACCAAAATTTATACACAAGGCAATAATAAAGCAAGTTTATTAATAAAGTGTGTAAAGAGTTTACACACCTGTTTCTACCAAAATTCCTAGATCCCGAAGATTTGATCTACGATGCTAGATCTCTTGACCTTAAACGAATTTGATTTCCAAACAAATCCCGAAATTCACCTTCCATATTTCGATCAATAAAATATAGGAGGGATTAGACTAACTTTCGGCATAAAAGAAAGGAATACAATTATAACTATAGATCCTTACCCTTTATATTGAAATCGACAGATCCCTCCTGACACCACTTCAGAGATTCGGCAATCGGCTATGATCCCCTTATGTATTCGGTTTCAAAGATGAAAGAAGAGAGGAATAATAGGCTTAGAAGGAATCGGCTAGGATGCTAAAAGAGAAGAGGAAAAAGAATGGATGCTCAAGAAGAATTTGAGGAGGAGAGGAGAAAGAATATTTGGCAAAAGAAAAGAGAGGAGAATGAATAATGAATAGCCTTAGTCTCATCCTTTTATAGTAGAAATTAGGCCAAGAATCCTTTGCTTGTCCACTACTCTTCCTTATGTGATAACTTTATCTCTTTAATTTTAAAACAAATAAAGTATAATCCTTATTATCTTCTAATTAGCCGAATTTAAAAGAGAGTGAAACTCCTCTTTAGCAAGTCTTGTGCCGTCCACCTCTTGGGCTTCTAGAAGCAAAAATAAACCTTATTTTATTTGCTTCCCATGTGACTTGAACTCAGGCCCAACACCCTTGTATGTGGCGCCATTTCCAAAGGCCCTAAGTGGCATCTTCAGGCCACATTTCCAAGCCCGTTTGTGTGTCAAATTTCACGTACTTTTTCTTTTAAGGCCTCCTTGCCTTAATTACCTCTTTTAAACTTTAAAACTTGACATTTCTAAGTCATTTCTAGGTTTCCAAAAATTTTCGTTCGGCTCAGAAACTTGACATTTCTTAGGTTTCCTAAAATGTTTACTTTCCTCTTTAGCTTAGTTTCCAAAATGTTCACTTTCCTAATTCAAATTAGTTTCCAAAATGTTTACTTTCCTCTTTAGCTTAGGTTTCCAAAATGTTCACTTTCCTAATTTACTTAGGTTTCCAAAATGGTCACTTTCCTATTTTTAATGTAACATTTCCATACATTCTCGAGCTTCCAAAATGTTCAAAATTTATTCAAAACTCATAAAACATGTCATTTCGTACATTTAAGTCGAAATGCATAGGCCCTTTAGGATGTTACGCTTCTACCCTTAAAATAATTTCGTCCTCGAAATTACTTACTATCGCTCATCCGCATTTGCCTAACTCACTACACTACGCTATTATCACAAGACTCGATCTCAAAGAACTATCATACATGCACACAGTTTCCCATTCATTCATTCAAAGAGACGTTGTAGTTTTCATTGGTGATTGTTTTTCCACTACCCAGAGGTATTTTCGTAATTTGTCCTACAGGGGTATTTTTGTAATTTCTCAAAAATAAAAGTTTTCGGATGATTTTATCAAAAAGTATTTTGAAACTCTTAAATTCCTGGGGTATTTTGAAAAATTTTAAAATCCAGGGGTAATTCGGTAATTTTGGACCTCAAGGGTATTTCGGTAATTTTTCACAAATCAAGGTGAATTTGAAAAAGTTGTAAAACTTTGATGGTTCTTTTTGAGAATTGCATTTTCCAAAATAGTGATGTTGCGAAATTTTGAAAATCGTGGTTATTCGGTAATTTTATTGGTTAGGGGCAATTTTGTAATTTCACCACTAGGGTATTTTAGTAATTTTTCCTAGTCTGGCTTTTCATAAAAGATTTCCAAAATTTGGTTCTATTTGATTTCACAAAAGAAGGATATTTTGAAAATTTTCTATTTAAAATTTTTTTCATACAGAGAGTATTTTGGAAATTTTCAAACCAGGGGTATTTTGGTCATTTTTCAAACTGAGGGGTATTTTGGTCTTTTTTCTCTTCTTTTTTTTAAAACAAGGTTTTAATTACTACAAGAAAAACAAAATGGCTAGTCCCTTTCGGGTTTTAATTATCGAGTTTAGCCTGTGAGTGTGTCGTCTCAGCTAGGATGAACCGTTACTACGCACCAGGTAGGATTCGAGTGAGTAGGAGGTGAGTCACTAGGACTGCTTAAATACCAGGCCCCCACCGAATCCAATCCTAGACATGCGTATAACGATTGCCACATCCCTTGCTTAGTGACAACTCACAGGGTTGTTTAGGTAATTATTAAATCTTATGCATAGTTGAGGTATGCTAGCCTTAGGGTTCAACAGTTTCTACTCTAGTAGTCTACGTTCCCAATTTTACCCTTCTACCCCTCATCCAATATTCACAAAAATAGATAGAATTACTTACCTGGGCGGATTGGTGCCGGAGACTCGGTGCCATGCTGTTCAACCCATAAACAATTTCTCTAAACATCATAATAAGGCCTACTAACAAAAACCAAACATTTTGGGCCTTGGGCCCCCACAGCCGAGTTTTGAACCGGGCTCTGATACCAAAAATGTAACACCCCAAACCCGGCCCATGAGTCCTGACCGGATCTGGTATGTCACGGAGTAAAATAATTTGAGTCATTTTGAAAGTTTGGTGAAATCTTGGTAAAATTTGGCTAAGGTATGAAAACGGGGTTTGAAAACTTAGTTGGGCTTTTATAAATACAGTTGGGTTGATAAATCCTTTGAAAACATTTGATCATATAACATTTAATAAATCAGGGTTATAATTGACTTGGTGTAGTTTGTTACCCGATGGTAACATCTTTTAAAAACCCGTAGAAGTTTATTAAGTTTAAAAAATTACTTTTAACCGGTTCACTTATCATTTAAAAATTTCATTTGTAACATAGCATAAGTAAAATAAAAATAACATCCACATAATAAATAGCGGCCTTATTACAATCCCAAAATAAAAACTTAGAAATTAATAATTTTAACTAAAGCAAAGTAAAAATAAATCCAACGACAAGCATGGCCGCCTCGAGTCCTCTCCGGCTCCATCTCCGCGATCTACTCATCTGCAAAATGTTAAGGGAAAGGGGTGAGTCACCAAGACTCAGTGTGTAAATCCCCCACCCGGTAAGGCACTCATACACAAGATATTAATTAACATGCAAATATGCAACCCAACCTAACCATCCATACTCCTTTACTACCCCGTGTGGTCAAAACCACTAATGATTTAGAGTCACAATTTAAATGATGGGGCCAGCCCATCGTGTGGTCAAAACCACTGATGACCATAGGTCACATTACATCAAAGTGTGGTCAAAACCACTGGTGGTACCAAACCACGGGGACTTAGTCGCAAATAATCAATCGATGTGGTCAAAACCACTGATGACCATAGGTTACAAATAATCTGATGGGGCCAACCCATCTTGTGGTCAAAACCACTGATGACCATAAGTCACAAATAATCTGATGGGGCCAACCCATCTTGTGGTCAAAACCACTGGCGACAGTCCATAAAATCTTCCCCCTCCTCTCATCAATCCCACCATCATCATGCTTACATATCAATATCACATATCATGCATTTAACAGCATATGATGGCATGCAAAACATATATCAATAGATCACGTACAGGGGACTTACCCGGAATCCATGTTTAAGCCCACAAGCATATCATAGATCACTACCAAAATTTATACACAAGGCAATAATAAAGCAAGTTTATTAATAAAGTGTGTAAAGAGTTTACACACCTGTTTCTATCGAAATTCCTAGATCCCGAAGATTCGATCTACGATGCTAGATCTCTTGACCTTAAACGAATTTGATTTCCAAACAAATCCCGAAATTCACCTTCCATATTTCGATCAATAAAATATAGGAGGGATTAGACTAACTTTCGGCTTAAAAGAAAGGAATACAATTATAACTATAGATCCTTACCTTTTATATTGAAATCGACAGATCCCTCCTGACACCACTTCAGAGATTCGACAATCGGCTATGATCCCCTTATGTATTTGGTTTCAAAGATGAAAGAAGAGAGGAATAATAGGCTTAGAAGGAATCGGCTAGGATGCTAAAAGAGAAGAGGAAAAAAGAATGGATGCTCAAGAAGAATTTCGGCAGAGGGAGAGGAGAAAGAATATTTGGCAAAAGAAAAGAGAGGGAGAATGAATAATGAATAGCCTTAGTCTCATCCTTTTATAGCCGAAATTAGGCCAAGAATCCTTTGCTTGGCCACTACTCTTCCTTATGTGATAACTTTATCTCTTTAATTTAAAACAAATAAAGTATAATCCTTATTATCTTCTAATTAGCCAAATTTAAAAGAGAGTGAAACTCCTCTTTAGCAAGTCTTGTGCCGTCCACCTCTTGGGCTTCTAGAAGCAAAAATAAACCTTATTTTATTTGCTTCCCATGTGACTTGAACTCAGGCCCAACACCCTTGTATGTGGCGCCATTTCCAAAGGCCCTAAGTGGCATCTTCAGGCCACATTTCCAAGCCCGTTTGTGTGTCAAATTTCACGTACTTTTTCTTTTAAGGCCTCCTTGCCTTAATTACCTCTTTTAAACTTTAAAACTCGACATTTCTAAGTCATTTCTAGGTTTCCAAAATTTCCGTTCGCTCAGTAAACTTGACATTTCTTAGGTTTCCTAAAATGTTTACTTTCCTCTTTTAGCTTAGTTTCCAAAATGTTCACTTTCCTAATTCAGCTTAGTTTCCAAAATGTTTACTTTCCTCTTTTAGCTTAGGTTTCCAAAATGTTCACTTTCCCAATTTACTTAGGTTTCCAAAATGGTCACTTTCCTATTTTTAATGTAACATTTCCATACATTCCAGAGCTTCCAAAATGTTCAAAATTTATTCAAAACTCATAAAACATGTCATTTCGTACATTTAAGTCAGAAATGCATAGGCCCCTTTTTAGGATGTTACAAGTAGGCTCAATTTCGGGTTGCATAGGTTCAAGGTGGGCAGGCTGGTTGGTAGGTAAAGACTGAGTGTTTGGTCTTGAATAGGAGCTGGAAAATTAAGTTAGGCAAAGCTAGTTGGTAGGTTTGGATGAAGTGGAAAATCAAGAAGAAAAAATTCTCGCCTTATCTTACGTGAATAAGTTCTCCCCAAAGATAAGGACGAGTAAAGAATTTTTCTTCTTCTGCAAAAGTGACATCCGCTGAAACATAAAATTTTTTGGTGGCTGGATTATAGCATTTGTACCCTTTTTGTGTAGAGGAATAACCGAGAAAGACACATTTGACAGCTCGTGAATCGAGTTTTCCCCTATTTTGAGAATGTACGTGTACAAAGGTAACACATCCAAAGATTTTGGGTGGAAGGTTTGAGGTATTGAAATCAGGAAAAAATTTCGATAGAACTTGCATAGGACTTTGAGAGTCAAGGACCTTTGTAGGCAACCTATTTATCGATGAGTAGCGTTAAGACAGTAGCCCTCGATTGTTTAGGGACGCTTTTTGAAACAATAGAGCTCTAGTAATAGCTAAAATGTGACCATTCTTTCTTTCGCAACGCCATTTTGTTTGGGTGTGTTAACACAAGAGGACTCATGGAGAATGCCTTTTCTTGAAAATATGGGAGAGAAACCGATTGAAATAGTCTTTAGAATTGTCGACCTAAGTTTGTTTTATTTCATTTCAAATTGTGTTTTGATCATCTTTGTAAAGGTTGTAAAAACATACCTTACATCAGATTTTTGTTTCCCAGAGATGTTTGAAATGTTTGATGGTCTCCAAATATCACTATGAATAAGAGTAAAAGGAGTATATGTTCTTTTATTGCTTACCGGAAAGGAGGTACGTTTATGTTTGGCAAGTTCACAAACATCACAATGAAAATTTTCAACAGGTATTCCTTTGAACAATGAAGGAAACATAAATTTAAGGACTTGAAACGAAGGATGACCAAGGCGGAGGTGATGGAGCCAAATTTGGTCTTTATTAGCTTGAACAGACTTAGATAGGAAAGATAATGGTGAGGAATTCAGAGCACTAATTTCTCCACTAGATTCTTGAAGATAGTATAGGCCATTGGCTTCCTTAGCATGTCCAATCATCTTCTTCGTATTCTGTTCCTGAAAAAAACATCGATTGGGATAAAAAACCACACTACAATTTGAGTCCCTGGTAAGTTTTTTGATGGAGAGAAGATTGGTAAATAGTTTAGGAACATGAAGTACATTTTTAAGAGTAAGGATCTTGTTTATAACAATATCACCTTGACCACCAATGTTATCACAGAACCATCACCATGTAATTTTTTTATTACTAGGACAAGGTGTATATGAAACAAATTTGTGTGAGGAGTGGGTCATATGGTGCAGTAGCTCTGAGTCAATGACCCAAGACACATTGGTGATTGTGTCCGAGACATTAGAATTTTGAGAATAGGATATTCTGAAAGCGCCAAACTACAAGTACTTGTGGAAGACCACTTGTAATTCTTCCCATTTAACCCAGAGGCCACTTGAATGTTCTCGCAACTCACTTGTTTGGTTGGAGTTTTCATAGAGACTTCTAAACTATCCCCATTGGTATTGGTTTGGATAATTTCAGACATATTTCTTTTGAACAAAAAGAAGCAGGCTTGAAGGTTGAGTGGGAGTAAAAGATTACCAAAAAAAAATAATTCCCAAAAATCGGTCTAATCTGATACCATGTTAGAAATAGGCTTTTACGTATTATATTTCTCACAATAAATTACACTAATATTTATATACATAGTGTGCCTAACTTTAGGAAACTCTATACTAGGAAGCAAATCGATTGTAGGGATCTTTGTCCATTAAAACACGACCTTAAAGTTAGGGATAGCAATAAATAAAATATCTACAGAGATTCTTTCGATACAATGAATATTCCTTAATAGGAAACGTAATATGACAACTTTTAATTATAAAAATCATTTTAATATTTTTGAAGATACAATTATAATTAATATATCGTATAACAATAATCGCAATTAATTAGTGCAATACATAAACAAAATCAAAATTACAATCGATACCTTCATACAATTATGACTAGAATCAACCAATGGAATTTAATGCACAAACGGACAAATTAACAATTGAAATATATACAGATACGAAACGCACGTGTTGAGATTTAAATAAAAAAAGTACATATTGAAAACTCACAAATAATATTTATGCATGGTGGGAGTCGACCTGGTATCACAAAGTTTCTACTTTTTCATCAAACCAAGACCACATTAACAAAAGAATTTTAATATTAAAATAAACATCAAAGGTTAAGCAACTTAGACATAACCAAGAAATTCTTTTATTATCTAAATTTATTTCAATACAATCGTTGAATAATTCTAATAGTAAAATATAATTTAAATATTATATATTATATTTTGAAAGCTCTAAAACGATACTTGCAAGTAAATTGAGTAGTGCCAACTATTTTCGACAATGATGAAGAACAATAAAAAATACAACAATATGTTTGCGTAGTCTAGTTTGCATACATCAGCGAGGCCTTTGCAGTGAGATAATCCATTATCTTAGCACTTTGTACAACAAGTAATTACAAACACAAACTTTCACAAAAATAGGATCTCACTTTTGTACTAAGATGTAGACAACTCCCCTTTAAATTTCTTCCCTGAAAATATAGGATAAAAACCAACACACTTGATTTCACACTCAGTGCAGTTTAAATAAACATTCCTCACAAAAGAGAAATAAGTGTTATCAAATCAGTACATAACTTATACAAGTCTTCTCAATTTATAATGAAATGAGACTTGCTAACATACTAGATAAATAACAATCAATCTTCCAACTAAAACAACAAGATAATAAGCTCTAAGAATAATGGATTCAGATTCTTTTTAGTTTAAAATATTTATTTACTTTTAATTATAAAAATCATTCTAAAAATAATTTTAATATTTTTGAAGTTACAATTATAATTAATATATCTATATAACAATAATCACATAGTGCAATACATAAACAAAATCACAAGTACGATCGATACATCCGTACAATTATGAGTAGAATCAACCAATAGAATTTAATGCACAAACGGACATATTAATAATTGATGTATATACAGATATGGAACGCACGTGTTTTGATTTAAATAAAAAAAACCTACGTATTGAAAGCCCACAAATAATATTTATGCATGGTGAGAGTCGACCTGGTGTCACAAAGTTTTTATTTTGCCATCTAACCAAGACCACATTGACAAAAGAATTTTAATATTAAAATAAACATCAAAGGTTAAGAGACTTAGACATAACCAAGAAATTCTTCCATTATCTAAATTTATTTCACTACAATCGTTAAATAATTCTATGGTAAAATTTAATTTAAATATTCCATATTATATTTTGAAAGTTCTAAAACGATACTTGCAAGCAAATTAAGTAGTGCCAATTATTTTCGGCAATGATGAAGAACAAATATCATAACAATATGTTTGAACAGTTTAGTTTTCATACATTAGCGAGGCCTTAGCAGTGAGATAATCCATCATTTTAGCCCTTTGTACAACAACTAGTTACAAACACTAACCGTCACGAAAATAGGATCTCACTTTTGTACTTGAGATCTAGACAAATCACCTCTAAATTTCCTCCCTGAAAATATAGGATAAAAACCAAGTAACACACTTGATTCTACACTTAGTGAACTCTAAATAAACTTTCCTCAATAAACAAAAATATGTGCCCTCATATCAGTACATAACCTATATAAGTAGTTTCAATTTATAATGAAATAAGACTTGTTAACATACTAGATCAATGACAATCAATCTTCCAACTAAAACAAGAAGATAATCAGCTCTAACAATAATGGGATTCGGGTTCTTTTTAATTTTAAATTTTTATTTACTTTTATTCTTAACACAGTTAATCTGAACAGGAGTTACTACCAACTCACCACCAGCCAGACCCTTGTTTTATTTACATTGTTCATCCCAGTTGTATTAAGAAACAATGAAGAGTTCAGTCATTGCTTGGAGGCTCACCTTCAAAACTCAAACGGTGGCTGACATTGTTCACAAATCAGTTTAGGTTAAATCAAAACGATTCGATGCAAAAAGTGTTGAATTTTTCATATTTAATAAAGGAAATATTTAGAATGTTTCATAACCAGTTCAGTTTATAGGGGCCGGAGGCAAAAAAATATCAACTAAATCACAAAAATGCAAATTCTTAAAAGGAGAACCAAACAGAACTTTCAAGGCCTTAAATTATCCAACTGAAAACGAAGGTAGCATTTCAGTAAAAAATAATTTTCCTCCAAAATCATTAGCTTCTCCAATAAGCTGAATATTCATTCCAGGAGTCAGGAAGCATGCAAATGACTGCCAAGCATTACAAGTAATAAATCTATGGACAACAATAAAACTATTTTAGCTTGCATGAATCAGGATTACTTATAGCACTCACATCAGCTATTCAAAATTCAGATCTAACGTTAAATTAAGCTTCCCTGCAAATCCAGTGTCACCATATATTTCTTTGCAATCACACCTGCTACACGACCACAAGCAGCACGGTCCACATTGTATATTTTTACAGTCTTGTGTACGTCTTTCTCCTTTTCAATTGCAGCAGAGATCTGCAAAGAATTAAAGAAAACTTTTTATGCTGGCTACTAGTAGCAACTCAGACTACAGATGTCGCAGAATAAATTAAACTCAATTCACATTCTTCAAAACGTAATTTAAATATCAAAATCCATCTTATCACTTTGTTACCTTATTTCGCAATGAACAAATTAAACTCAATTCACATTCTTCATAACGTAATTTAAAATCAAAATCCATCTTATCACTTTGTTACCTTATTTCGCAATTTTGTATTTATATCAACCAATTTAGTTCCTATTGTGGTATCCAACCTAAACCGATTGGCAACAAGTGGAACGGCCTGATATGAGCATAAAGGCTACAATAAACAATAAACTCATGACTTAACCAACGTCTGGTAAGCTGATAATAGCGATTAACAATCTAACATGCAGGTCAAATACTAACAACTGAACAAAGGGGCCTAGCATGTGAACGAACAAATAAGGGCAACAAACAACAAGACCAACGACCTACGGAACCACCTAGGCTCATATACCATCTTAGTATCCAACCTAAAATCAATTAATAATAGGTGAAGAGGGAAACTCTAATCGCAAGCCAAACAAATCGGAAACCTCACTAAAGTAGGAAAGTACCACTTAGAATACGTTACAGGGCAAAGTCTGATAAATTTTTTTATGTTTTTCCATGTCAAAACTAAAGGTCTTTTCTGAACTCAAAACTAGTTTATTGCATGTTGAAAGACGTCGATACTTTCCATCTAGACCTCTTAACAAACCTTATGCCTGAGATTAGTAGTGTTTCTTATTCAGATAGCAACTTAGCATAAGGATTATTAACAGAAACAGCCACATGCAAATTTGATTCTAGAGTTCATGGCCAAATCATTAGTGGGCAGGTCTTATTTTGAAACTTTGCAACTATGACTATACTGACATCCTTAACTTGAAAATTTTCTTGGAGTCTATAACTGCAAATTTGTTACCAAGGAACTGCAAATACTGGCACAGGATAAGGGCTCAAGTATGATATCATATGGACATAAAATGACAACTTTTAAGAATTTAGGATAGACTTGAAATGGTACTAATGTATTTTACTTAATTAACTATACAGTAATATATCTTTAAAATAATTTTTTTTCATAATAAGTTATTAAGGTAGATTTATGATCAAGAAAACATCTTTGTAAATAGACTTGATAGCCTTCAAGGTGGACACTTCAAAGATATTAAAACATAATGCCATGAGCCGACAGCTATATGTGATTATGCGTTTTCAAGATCATAAGAGTTCCTTGTTTCATTACTCAAGTACCCTTTCTTTCTTGCAAAGCGACTGACTTCTACAATTACCCTTCTCTTTTCTAACCCAGCTGTGGACCACTATCAGTTCCCCACCTCCATTCTTCTATGATTTAAGTCTCAAATTAAAATTATCTGAGATAAAAGAGGCCATGGAAGTCAAGACACCTAAGCCACAATACTTCGATCCCTTTATTTTGTACTATTTCTTACACCTTTCTGGTGAAAGGTGGTACCATTTCCATTTTTGCATCAAGTGTTACCCCCCCCCCTTTTTTGTGTTTTGTATTTCTCAAGGATAACCACGTATTTTATAATTTTTTTTCAATATTCAGCCAAGTTAAATGCATACCTGGGCACTTTGAAAGCATGGATGCATAGAACATAGACACAACACCAGTATACACGGGGTTGAGGCATAGCCATTCAAACACAATAAGATGACACAACTGGAGAAGTAAAACCTGTAGAAACAAGATAAAACAAATTAAAAAGACATTTGAAATAGAAAGGACTACTGGAAAATCTTTTAGTTGACTATATCTCATAAGGTGGGCCACTTAATATCCCAGTCAAGAACAAAGTCATTGATCATGAATATGAAATTACATATATATGGGTACAGTATTCTAAGCATATATACCAACAAAATTTTACATTAATAATCAGTCATCCAAGCATTACCTCAGGATCAGAAAGTAAAATACCATCAAGAACAGGATGATTAGAGTGAACTTTTTGATTCATGATTTCAGTACTGCTACATTTGTACAAAACAAAGACAGTTCTCATATTGTGCGTAGAAGAAAATAAGCATAGTTACCGGAAAACACTCATGTAATGACAGCATGTGATGATTTAAATACATTCCGATGAGATATAATCCAGATCAAGATGTTGGGTTTTTTACTACGGAGATATCTGGTGGTTCTAATAAATCTGTTTGTCCAATCATATCATCCAACTTCTCATTACCGAATTGTGTTAAGATACCACGCCCCCGAGCAAAATAAAATTTATTCTATTAGAGTGGGACGAATGCAGTAAAGTAAAAGTGAGCATGATAACTAAAATGAAGTCAAAATTGCGAAAATTGCAAGGGGAAATCTCATCAGAAATATTATGGATTACCTCCTCTGCAAAATATAAAAGAACTTAACAAGGTCACCAGACACACCAGGAATCTGTGCTTGAAGTTCTTGCTAAAGTTAAATTAATATACATATTATAATAATAACAAAAGGTATGGACAATAAATTACATAAAACCACAAGAAATTATAGCATAATGAAAAGGGTTTCCTAATACCTGATTGACAACAACAACTGAACAGTTATTTGTGTGGTAAATGCAAGCTTTAACACATCAAGTGGCAATCATTGCCATACAACCAAATCCTTACTCACCAGCGCCCATTGCTGCAGTTATTAGAAAATCAACTCCACCTGTAAAACCTCTATCAATTCTAAGAATTACCCTTTCTAATGAGTGTCTGCAAAAGATCAGCAGTGTAACATTGTTCTTATCAAATGATAAGTAAATTTTCATGATTTAATTTGGTAGGATAAAAAAATCTGAGGGTCTGTGAAAATAAATCTATTTTGCAAATTTATTTCCTGAAAGTCAATTTTTGCAAAAACAAATGGACCCTGTATCAAGTTCAATAAGATACTAAAAGCCTACAAGATCATTTGAGCTTAAAGTTTTTCTCTTATGATTTCAAATCTAAACAGACTCAAGCTTCAATCTTTGACTTAAAACATGTAGCCAACTAGCTGCTTTACTCTACAAACAATTGCAGAAGATCAATGAACACAAGGCCCTAATTTTCATAGATTATTTATAACAAATAAACAAGACCAAGACATGCTTTTTATGGATATCTGAATCTGGGATCATTGCAATGACTAGAAAGCTTAAACGGGGCCCAACAGAAACCCATTATTCCTCCAAAAAAGGAAGGTTGAGTTGAAGGCATACCTCAGCCAAATAACATTAATTGGAGCAAAAAGGTCTGTACAAGAGCTAGGTTGAGTTGAATGCATACCTCAGACAAATAACATTATCTGGTGGAGCAAAAATATTTGTGCTAGAGCTGGAATAGGGTGATGAAAATGTTGATTTAAGTGGAAGAGTTCAAGAAATATGGAATACAGATTTTCATAATTTAGTGCTTTGTTGTTGCCCGTAGCCAGAAGATTTTCCCATCATTCCTGCAGGCTGGATTCCTTATGAAACAAGCCAAATATCTAGAACTTCAAAGTGAATTGAATCCAAGCAACATTAAAATTGGATTTAAGAAGAGAAATAAACTGAAACCTTTAGTATAACCTAAACAACATAGTTCAACCAGTTGTATCATTTACAATAATACATTAACCACCATTTGCTAGATAAAGTTAGTCACATGCACAACAAAAAATTCATACAAGAGTTTAAGACAGATGCAAGTAGCTATCAATTGTTTTTAACTCTTGATAACAGTTGATGGAATCATCTCTTGTCCGTTTCCAATGAAGTCTAAGCACGGTGGCTTAGCAGCTCCATAATAAAAGAAAGCCATCATTTTCGACAACTCATCTGCAGTTCGAATGGCTGAAAAAACAGAAGATTACAGGTTCATGTAATCAATAACAAAAAAGATGCAAGAAGCTGAGATTGCTACTGTTACGTTAAGAAAGTACCTTGCTCACGGTATAAAATTTTCCCAGCTTTAGTGAATATTATTTCTGGGAAGACTGACACTTTTAGAGCAGAGGCCAAAGCATCCTCGACTATAGCATCAACTGCTACACACTGACAAGAGGAAAGATAAATTAGGATCAACAATTTAAAGAAATGCAACCATATCAGAAACAATAACATAGATATCGTACTCTTGGTGAAGGCAGCCGGCAATTCCATATGATGTGCACAGCTTTCTCCAGCTCGTCCCAAACTCTTTCATTTTCTTTTGGCCTGCAGATTATCCGTATTTTTAAAGGAGATGATTATATACTGCAACTCAATTATTGTGTTTCTATTAGTATATTGAATGCTGAAAAGGTGAAGAATGAAGAAAAGCAACCTTTTGTAGCGGTTATGGACAAGAATGATTAAAGGACTAATGTCCTTGAATACAGTCTCTTCCCACTGAGCAATCTTAATATCTTTGATTGGACGAATATAGTTATCGTCTTGCCACGCTACTTCCTTCTCACTATCATAATCAACATCGTCATCGTTTTCCTTCTTGGCATTCTTGATAGTGATCTTATCAAAGAATTGACCCAGGTTGAAACCCCAGCCATCAGCATCTTCGGGCCAATTTGGATCATCATCATCTACAACCAGCGGATAATCAGCCAGGAGTTTTTGCATCTTGTTCAACTTCTCAGCAGGGTCAATCTCCTCCTGAATTTCAGGATGCTTACTGATAACTTCCCTGATCTTGGCTCTCCATTCACGTCGCTCATCAGCATCAAAATGATACGAATCGTCCATCCGACCTTTTTTAGTTGATGACTCATCATCATCATCATCACTGTCACTTAATTCCTGTCCCATAAACTTTTTTCCAAATTTTTCTACCATCCCGTATGCTCTTACTCCATTTCTTATGGAACTTGGATTCTGCATTATCTAACAATTAGTAACTAGAAAGGTGAATTTGACCTTAGGAAATTTATTCCGGAAAAAAAATGGGGGAGGAGTTTGCACATACATACCGCCGAAGGCATCTTAAGTAAATTTGAACATAAGGGCTTCAATTTATTCTGTTTTGGAGGAGACATCCAATATTGAATATGGATCGAGTGTTGCAATGCCATTTCTATCAATTCTGTGAAACCTTTACCAAATTTATCACTGCAAAAAGAAAAAAATACACACTTTCAAATGCTTGCATGGAAGCAACCGAAATTGGAAATTAATAAGCCTACTTAATGTCACCAGTTTCATCATCCAAATCCAATCTTTTTCCCTCTTACTTTGAATAAACTAAAACCCTCGGCTAAACCACGGAAGACGGCATGGAGTTGTAGCTGTATATGTAGATAAGGTCACTCATTGATGGGCTTCTTTACAGTTAACAGAAAGCCCACTTCTTAAACGCTAAAGAACTTGGGCCAGTAATGCTTCTTTAACATTTAGCCTGAGATAGATGGGAGGGGAAATTCACACACGTTAGGGTCTTTTGCGGTTTCAAAGGGCGAAGAATCGGCAAATGCCAAATCGCAGCAAACGGGCCACTATACCATGCTATTCTCTTTGTCGCGATAATACTTTTTCCTTTCAAACTAGAGAAATTCCCATCCTGAAAAGTACAAACAAAACAATCCCATATCCAAGCACAACAACCAGAAAGAATCCACTAATTAGATAAACAATTATAAAGAAAAAGAAAATAAAAAAAGTGGGGATTCAGAAAATAATTTATAGATGTTCTGCTGTTAAAATTACAATGATTACCAATTTACCCATCTTAAATTATTTACCTTCAACTAAATTTCGTACTAAACAAGATAGTTCTCCAAACACTTGGACAAAGTACACTTACCAACATTTTATGAAAATACATATATAATAATTCAAGTATTATATTAGACATTTTTGAAGTACAAATTCTACTTTAAACATATTTATGATAATATAAGTACCAAACGTGACATTATCCCACATTTTAATAATAATTAACGCTTAATTTCACATGGAGCACATTTAATTTAATTTCATAATTAGTTTGCTATTATATTTTATTTTTAGTAAGCATTTATTATTATATTTCCTAATACATGTTATGTAAAATGTTAATTAGAAATTTAAGTTATTAAATATAATATAATTCTAGCAGCAATATTTTCAAGCTCTACAGATGAGGAAAAGATAAGAGTTGAGAAATCCATCAAGTTTCAGTTGGAGAGAACTGAAAGAAGTTCGGAGTCTTAATCATCCGCCAATCATAATAATAACAACTCAATAATAAACACTGCTTTTTTCTTTTTTTCTTTTTTTTGCCAAAAGCGAGCACACATACATGCGCACCATCATGTCATATGATCCCTCTTCAGTGACTTAGAAAGTTTGAGATCTTCAAAAAATGCAATGCTAACATCTCCAAAAGGAATATGGCACTCCACCGTAGCATCTTCAAAACCTTCAACAAAAGCCATTTTCTCATGATGTTTCGTGCTTGTCCTCAGAATCTTGAGGTGCCCACTTATAGAAGTATATGAACTGTATTACTATCTGCAAAATGCGATAAGGTTGTACAAAGTGTAGGAAGATACTACTAGGCTATGTTACGATGCCAAACTTGGGTATGGATCTAAGAAGGGGTATGCTCAATTTTTTTTCAAAATTCTCTTGTATTTGGAGGATCATCTCTCCATACCCAAGCAACTTTAGGGAGATCTAAATATTAAAATGCACTGCTGAACAGAAAGAACCAACATCTTCTATCAAATGACTCTACAAAACACATTGATTAAGAACAGTTAAGATGAATGAAACCATAACCATCCTTAATAAGGATACAAAAGTATCAAGCAGAACACATCCCCTGCATCCACCAACCATGGTAAATTTGGTCTGATTCTAAACCAATCCATGCTTCTCACAAGTATGCTATTATAGAGAAAGAAAAATAGGAAGGGAAAGAAAAACTGGGACGAGTCAATCTCGATAAAAAGGCCAATATGACTCAAATTAAGTCAAATTGTAATGATGAGTAGATACCTTGCAACATATGTAGAGTTTCCAACCAAAGCAAAGATAAACATAAAAGGGTTAAGTCCCTGCATGCATGGAAGAACATGTCATACAAGATTCAGCCCCTCCATATAAATTGACAAAATTACAATATTTCCCCACCCTCCCTCCCTCTCTTCCTCAGGCAGGATTCGTCTTCTGCCTTTGTTTTCAGTTTTTCAGTTTTTTAATTTGGGTGGCATCGATAAGGAGCTATATTTCAAGTGTCATACATATGCTGCTAGCTTCCAAAGCAATTCTTTATTTCATCAGGCTAACCAGCATATGACAAAAGCCTTTAACTTCTTAAAAGCTTTATAATAAAAAAAATCTTCTTAAAATCTGAAAATGAGCTCTAGAGGCAAATGTTTAAGTTCTAACTTGGAACTTCAGAGTAATGAAAAGCTCACAAAGGAATTGGACAAAGTTTTTGGGCAGAAAAAGATATTTATTCTAAATAGTTTTAATACAAAAGCACTTCTCAAAATATAAATGAAAAACTCCATTTCAGAGAACAATCTTTTGTCCATCACCGATCAAAACCAAACAAAATGTCAATAAACTGCAATGTTTATTCCAGTGCATTAAACAACTATATCCAAATCCATGCTCGTGCATGACCATTTAGAACTAAAATATTTAAAGAGTGTACTTACCTCTACATTGCCTCTTTCAATCTGCAAAATTGATCACAAAAATTACATTAAATTCAACAAGAAAAATATAAGATATGCTAGTTGTCAGCATAAAACAAACAGTTGCTCAAAATTTTCATACCATAGTCATACTTTTATTAAAAATATGCTTTGTGAGAAAATAACATTCTATTGGCGCATGCCATATAATTGTTATAAGAGAGAATATCAGTGAACTCTGCTTGGAGAAACATATTAATGATACTTGAACTTGTCAAACCATTCAGCTGACAGAATTAAACTTCTAATAAGAACTTGTTGATTCTTATAACTCACCAAAGATTACAATGTGATCTACTTAAACCCAGAGTTTCAGAATTACAGAATTAAACTATCATGAAAATTGTGACAATTAAAAAGTGATACGTTATTATGTTTGGCTAAATCAACAAGCTTAAGCTTTTGGGTCTAATGGTTAACACTACATGTTTGTTATAATGCTCTATAGTTTTAACTGGAACACCCTTTGCTGTGTCAAACTTTAGTTTCAAGAGGTAGTAAGTGGATGGCATGTACTTGAGCAGTTTCTCTTGCAAGGGAAAGGTAGGGCTAAGAACAAGGGTATTCCAAGTTATAATGTAAGCTTTTAGGCTAGGTTGGACCAAAACTACTATGCATAAGAACCATGTTGTAAACTTCTAACACAAGTTCAATCAAACAGTGTAGTTCAAAGTTCAAAGGATTCGAATCAAGTAAACAAAAAGAATATTTAGCATTTAAAACCTTCCATGTAGTGTAAGCATGAAAAGCTTTACTAGTTATGTCTGTGTGAACCTTACATTTAAGCAAATTTGGGGAAGGCGTCCACCCATGTAAATAGCTGCCATTGCCCAACCAAGAAAAGTTCCAACCTTGTTGCCTCCTTCAAAACCATTGTCTCCTAATGATACAGCATTTGCCTGAAATCCAAATTACAAATAATTCAGTAGTTGTTGATACTTTGTCTCCTCATTAAAGTTATTTAAGAAACCAATACGAATTCAATCTAAATTGAAGAAAAAGAGCATAAAAACAAGAGATAGAGCCAGTAAGCATTCAAAAATGTAGCTTTTCTAGTCTCTATCCCTAGAACATGATAGCATCCACTTTAAGTGCTTATCCATAACAAAAATGAATACCAAATTTTGACATGCAAGAAGTCAAATAAAATACATCACACATGAGGTATAAGCTAAATAATGGTTAACAAACATGTTGAATAGAGGACCAGGAGAAACTGGTGACAAATTATAAATTACCTAAAATGGTTTACAACCTGGCCATAAGTGTAAGTTTGCTATTCTAGCAAATGGTTGCACGTAGAGCAATTTCATTGCAGATTGAACCTACCTGGAGAAGCTTTCTTCCTGTTTTAATCACAAATCCTTGATTTATTTTCTCATTCCCTATGTGAACTTTACTCACAGCTGAGAGCTGGAAATTAAATAAGCTGATGAACGTTACTGCAGACACCTGAAACAAAAAGGGAAGAAGAAGAGACAATCTGTATATTATGTTCCTTTAGGACATATCGGGATGTTAGTTCTCTAGGTTACGCTATAATCACCAAGCATAACAATGATTTGGTGCTTGAAGGAGGGGTAGATTGTTTGGCAACATGTGCTCTGAGCAATGGCTCTTCAACTAAATTTCCTGAATGAGGTGGGGTCATTCTTTGTGCAAGAAGGGATCCTGCTGTTGGAGTATGACTACTTGATAGAGATCTTGCTGACCTAACACATAAATAACAAAGAAACAGAAAATTATTACATAATAATAGCATGAAACATTCAGAAGGGCATAGCAAAATATGTAGGGTTTATTTTCCCTCAACCTATCGATGTGACACACATCTTCAGATAGTTCAATTCATTACATATCCTACAGGTCACAGTAAACTTGGTTCTCATCACCTTAGGATCTCAAGAAAGAAAAAGAGAGAGAAAACTCACCCTAAGTTTATCTTAAGTTTATCTTAGTCCATGAAGCATGCATGCCTCTATCAGTTGCATTTTCTTCATAAGTATGACATTACGGTGAATAACTATTTATGGCATAAATGGAATTTAACTAATATTTCTATTTAGAACTGCACAGCTATAGTAATATGGTTAAACCAATTCCAAGTCCTTGGAACCAATTCTAAGTTAGTGGCGCCAACAAATTTAAAAAGAATCAGAATACAGACACAAATAAATAAATGAAAAAGAACCAAATTGTGTATTCCTCATTTTATAGAAAATACAGGTAATAGGGGAGCTGTAAGGTTAATACTAATTACCTGTAGTATAATTCTCTGCCAGGAGAACTCTTTGGAAGGGGAATAGGAGAACTTGATCTGCCAACATCAGTTAGTTGTTTCACACGAAAATTGCTAATGCTTTTTCCAATCTTGTCCACTCCCTCAGGTTGGTACTCTTTCGAATCCTACACATGAAACACATTGGGGAATTCTGGAGTGTAGCATATCAATGAAAAACAAAATACATAAAAAAACAATAATCAAAAGTCAAAACTCAATAAAGAACTTTTAATACTACTGCAAATGCTTTCAGTGGTTATTCTTATTCCTTTAATTGGTTGGAAACTAAAAAAAGGTGTGGGAAAGAGATCTCCACAACCATACTGAAGGTAAAGACAAAGTTACTTAGACTTGATCCATCAAGTTAGGATTTTCAAACAAAAATGGAACATACCAAGTAGAAAATCAGCGCATAATTTGTATACTCAAATCCACCATCTGAAAGGATAACAAATTTGGCTACTCAAACCCACTATCTAAATATACTTATTTGCAAAATAAAAAATGCAAAAGTTTATGCCTGTGGACAGTATCATACCTTCACATACAAGATCAAATGCCTTGCAAGCTTAAGTATTAAAAACTTTTCCAAATGATCCGATCTTGAATTGTGTTAATCATATCAAGTATAATGAAATATAACAATATCTTTTTTTTAAAAATCAAAATTAAATATAAAAATAAATTAATTATGCTACGTGCCTCAAATTCTTAGCAATGAACAACCTCTTAGTGGATCATTCTATATCAAGATTTATCCTAAATGTGTTGTCCAAACACAAATCTATTAGTAGAAAAGGTTAGGAAATTTGTTCTCAAAAGCTAGGCTGAACAAACAACAAACTGAAGTACTTGGACAAGTTAAGACCACAAAAAGAATGCTTTAAATTCTTCTAATACAAAAGTTTATCTGTTCCATTCATTCTTTTCCACCTTTCTTTTATGGATTTCCAGTAAACTTGAGTACTATTAGTTTCCATTGATATTGATTTTAAAAATAAAATGAAAACAAGTCTTACCTTTATGCTTCCTAACTTGCTAAGGCAATAAATTCCATTTAGACACATAACTCCATAAAATACCATATACTCTTCTGAAAGTGCATCTTCTTTAATAATTTAGACTCCTTTTTCTCTTACTTTTGACTTAAATCAAATTAAAAGACTAAATACGGGGTCTTGTGTATCATTTAAATACAGCCCAAAATACCACACAAGTTGGTTTTCTTTGAATGAAACTATCAGTCATCTGTGCTGCACCCTATGTACCGTAATAGCTTGTTTCCTTTATTAGGTTCACTAGTTTCCAGAGTGCAGAGGTTTAACTTATTTGACTCTGAACAGGGATGAATTGTAACATAAACTTTTCCAAGGGAAATAAATTTTAATGTCTAACCTTGTTGCACATATTATTGTACTTTAATCGAGGATAAATGTGACCATAGTATACAGCTTGTGCTGCCAGAATTAAGGTAGTCATTGTATACAACTGCAGTTTGACATCATCGCAAGAAGCCCATGTAAGTCCATAGTTGAAAACATTAGAAAAATATAATAAAAGAACCGACATTCTGGATGTAGAAAATGTTCTTACAACTGCCATGTAGTATTGGGTTGGAAGCTGCAAAGAGAAGCAAAAAGTTTTAGCAAACTGGTTGTAATTTGTAACAAAATCCCCCATAGAAAATAAAAATAATTATTTTCTTTTTAACTCGTGAAAATTCATTCTTAACTATAGTTTAATAGGAGAAAGTATTCCAAATAAGAAAACATTGATCCTAATCTGAAACGTCTTTTAGCAATGAGTACATGTTTTACGATTTTCATGAGTTATGCTTTTTATTTTTGGTATTAAACAAATGCATTTATCAAAGAGAATCTAAAAGTGATAAGAAATCACTTTTTACATGAAACAAGCATTTTGTCAGTTTTAAATAAATACAAGGTATAACTAGCATTTAGAAAGCAAAAGTGAGTAATGAAAGTAACAATCAAGCACATTCTTTTTATATGAAGAAAGTAGACATTGTCAGTGAATCTCAAAGTCATAATGGTAGTGCAATGAAAGGAAAGAGTGTTAAAGTAACAAAAAAGTTGGTTCGTTTGAGGAGCACAAGAACAAGGCAATAAAAGAGGAAGGTCAGTAATAATCGATCAAAATAAATGGTAAGGTCATCAATACCTACCAGATATATCGTTTTTCTATTGGTATTGCCGGTTCATTTCAATGTACTGTCATGATTCTATCACTAAGTTAGAAAATTTGTTTATACATTTATATAAAAATATCACATGAATAAGATCAATTAGATTTCAAATATAATATATTTATAAATTGTATTAAATAAATTTCAAATTTTGACCTTTTTTTCTTTTTTAAGCCTTATATAAAATTTTAAATTTATTTGCTTTTTAACCAGCTGCTACATCATATTTCGAATGGTAGGGGCTGAATTTATCGGAAGACACCGATACAAACTGGAATTTATACCGGAACAAGTAATGTTGGATATTCTGGTTAATAACCGGAACAAGACATTCCGGCCGTGTTGGTACAGAATTGACTTCTCTGATAGATAGACACAGCAACATCAGACAGGGATACAGGGGGAAAAAAACAAAGAGGATACTAAAAATAACAAAATAAAACATAATACAGAAGCAAACATGTAACTTAAAAACAAAACATCAATAATTAGCGTGTCAAGAATCAAGATATACATAAATCTTAAATAACACATGAATCAGTAGATTAAAAAAAAAAAAGCACTCACGGTAGCAGGCTCAAGAACACAACCGAAAAGATTGAAAAGATCCCTGGAAAGATAAGGTACATCAAGTTAGAGAAACACTTGCATTTGGTAAAATAGGGAAATATAAAGGGTAAAGAACGGATAAAGTGAGATAAAGAATATGCACCCAATAATCCAAGTTATCAAGAAACCGAGGGAGAGGCCTTCAACGGATTTCTCCTTATAGTTGGTGATAATCTGAGGGATTTCAGCCACGCCCCAACTTAGTACACTGATCAACCCCAAGCCAAACGAAACTTGGTCTCTCGGGCTGCAAATACAGTCATCTAAGTAAACTCTCGCCCATTCCCAGCATTCCCCACTTGTCCCGCACGTCGCCATTGTCTTTGCCTCTGCTTCTGCCTCAACCTATTATCTCTTACTTGAAATATAACGCAAACTAGTATTTATTCATCAAATCGCGCCTTCTTTGGAAAATTTCCTTTCGGTACAAACGTCTCCTTAGAAATAATTAACTAATAACAAATCAAATAAGACAAGTGGATTGACGAGATGAGATTAGAAAGAAAATCACGGGTCTTAGATGAGCCTCACTGAGATAATACAGAAGAAAGGTCTGGGTTGTTGTCTTTACATTGGTTTCATAAATATATATTATATTAAAAAAGCGGGTAGGAGTGAGTCGGGCACTTTTATCTTGCTCATACCCTTGTCTGCCGCTAGTTTCCAGCCCTGCAACTCCCTCTCTTAATACTCTCAATTATTATCATTTTTTTTTTTTTAAATAAAATTTTGTTTTCAATAACAAAACATAAAAAATGTTTAATATTTACCTTTCTATAATAAAAATCTAAGAAATAAAATAATAATAAAAAGTAGTAGATTTAAATTATTTTAAATTTTTAAACAAACACGTCTTTTCGTTATTTTCCATTTTGCATGAGGAAAATAAAAGTCACGTTTATTTCCTTAAACCAAATAATGCCTTAGGTCTCCTGAAATGATGCCTTGGATTTCATCAATTTTCAATTTTGGATTCATTTAAGAATTTGGATTATATTTATTTCACCTTAGACTATTTATTTAAATTTAGATTATAATATATTAAATATTATGATTGAATCATATTAAATTTAAATAAAAATATTATAATCTTTAAATCATTTGATATCACGAGTTAATTAACACCAATTCAATTAAAGAAAATGGTGAGTGGCATTTAGTTTTGTTGATATTGATTAAATTGGTTTTATTAGTTAAATCAATTAAGGGCTCTATTAGGATGATTAAATTGATTGATTATTGGTATTAAAATTTATATTCGAACTGTAATCAACTTAACTTTTTTTAAATATATTTAAAATATAAAACTATATATTAAATTGTGGCATACACGAGTGAAAAATTATATTTATAATTTTTTTTTTGTATAATTGAATAATGAGAGTTTGGTTGAGAAGAGAATGTTGAGATTTTGATGTTTAATTAGTAATAATCTTTCTAAATTTTCTTTTTAAATTTTATATAAAAAACATTAATCTTAAACTATAATATTTTTCCCAGATGAAGAACTAAAGTTATCTTCCGTTAAGTAGTGTAGTTCTTTGATGTTATAAAAAAAAACAAATGGGGATGTCCATCTAATAATTTTAGAAATTGTAAAAACAAAAATTAAAAAATTATACATCAAAATATCTAAATATGTATTAAAAAGATTGTGAAAGCTTTGAGACACTATATATTTGTAACTTGGCATATTGCAACAAAGAAATCCGGCTTAAATTAACTTTTGCATATCTATTAATTAATTATAGTATTGCAGTTAAAATTCAAAGTAATGGTCTAGACTTATCCAAGGCCTTAAAAGCCATGATTTCAGCTCTAGAATTAATGTGTTAAAAGTGTTTTTGGATTATTGTTAATTTCAAGTATTTAATATTATTGTCAAAATTATGATTAAAAGTTAGATATTACATTGGAAAGTAAAAATCTATATAATAACAATTACAATGTTAGTTAATTCAAATAGTATTTAAGTAATTTAAATTAAATATATAAGCCATATATTAGATATTATTAGTTTAATAGTAAAATGGATGAAATTTTAACATAAAAGACCAATTTATTCTTTGATTTTTAGTAAATGGACAAAATGCAATCCATTTATCTTTTTTACAAAACAATAGATATTATTATTTCTTTTCCTATAATTTTTTAAAAAAATACTTACACGAAAATTAAACTCAAAATACTCAATTTTACTATTTCAGTGATGTTATATATATAAAATTATTAGGTACATTTTTTTTTTTTAGATTATGGATCACCATAATAAAGAAAACATGTATTTTCTATTTTAGATCATAATGTTATTACTGTACAAATAGAAATGGCCTTTGATTGTGGAGATCTCGATCTGTGGTATTTATTTTTATAGTTATGGCAAGATCAATCTCCAGCAGTTTATTATAATGTTTCACATCTTATTATAATGTTTAATATAAATGACATCCAGATACACTGTTAATATGTTTGGTTTTTTATTCTTCTTTCATGACCTCTCTTTTTTGTTTGTTCTTGGGAACACTTTTGTCACACTTCTTTGATTGCTTTTTAAAACTTTCTGTTCAAATTTTGAGTGAGCAATGCAATCCATTTCTAAAGTTTTGGAACTCAACACTTTTTTCTGATTTCATCAAAATTCATTTTAAAGATATAGAGAGATTCTATGAATTTATTTATCTACAAATTCTCAAGCCCTTTTACTTTGTCTATACTCGTGACTTTGATACAACATCTATCCCATTACTTGTTTTACCAACTTGGTGTTACAATATTCTTCTCCAAATCTTGCATCCCAATATTCTCAAATCTAGTGGTCAGCATTTGCATCTTGGACTGCTTGATAGTGTTGGTTCATTCATGTGCAGTCCGTAGAATATCTCAAGCTGCATTAGTAACGGTGCACTTTGAGATTCTCTTGAATTCTTGCTCGTCAACTCCACAAAAAATAGTATACAATGCTTTAGAGTTAGCATTGAAAAGGTGTTCCTCATTCGTTGTCCGCTCCAACTCGGATTTGGCCACTCTTCCAGCTTCAGTTTTCACCATGAAAGGTTGTCATCTAGTGAGAATAAGTGTCAAGCCTTTTCATCAATAGACTTGATATGAGCCTTCATTCATAGTTTCCAATAGGCGGTGGGGAAGCAAGAAATTTTTACTTTTTTTTTTTTTTTTGGGGGGAGGACAGAATTAAATTGTATATTTTTACGATAGTAAAGATGCAATTTCACAATTTTAATAGTCTATATCTTTATAATTTTTAAAGGATTAAATTAAATTTTTATTATTTTTAGGGAGCCAAAGTACAATTTTACCATTTGTAATTTAAAACTTTATAACCGGGGCCCCTGCCAACCCCCTTAGCTCTGTCATTGCCAATAGGCATAATTTTCACAATCCAACCATCAGTATATATTTCTCCAAGTGAATTGATCTAATCGGTGGACTTGAATCATTCCACGACATCATCATAACTCAAAAGATTTATTTCAATAAATTACTACTCTTTCAAATAAAATAAGTTCAAACATGTTAACAGCAGATCTGCAAGCAAATATTGGAAGCTTTGATCTCATAAGCATAGGTCTACCAATAAGTCGTAAATATTTAATAAATGATTATGATAAACCATTTTGAGCATGATAATGAGCAATAGAATGTTCAACATAGATTTCAATTGACATGTAATAATTATAAAAATCTTTTGAAGTAAACTCTCTTGCATTATCTAAACGTACTAACATGATAGGTTGATCAGGAAAATTTGATCTTAGCTTTATAAATTGGGCAAGAAATTTAGAGAAAACAATGATGAAAATGAACAAGCATGTAATCATCTTGTGAAAGCATCAATTAAAACCATGAAATACCAAAATGGTTCACATGGTGGATGAATAAGCCTACAAAAATCTCATTTTACTCTCAACAAAAAAAGTGGAAGATAAATAACTTAGAAGAAGGCCTAATAATCAAATTCCCTTGAGCACAAGGAATACAAAAATAATCATTACGTAAAAGGATTTGTTTTATCTTTTAATATATATATATATATATATATTCAATAATACATCACATTATGGTAGAATCTATATGATGTAATTGATCATGCCAAGTTATAAAAGTTTTAGGATCTGAGTATTTCTGATGTATAAAATTTAATTCTACAATCTTAATTTAGTGAAACATAATCCATACGATAAACTTAAAAGTTACTCTAATATGAATTTCTGATTTGAAACTACATCACCTGTACTTTTTGTTTCAACATGATACTTGTAGCTCTATATATATATATATATATATTTTGAAATTTTAGTATATTTCTACTACTAGAGTATAATGCATATCTTCAATACATGATTGTGTTTCATTTGGAAACATAATGTGGACTCGTCCGGATCGTTCATTTCATTTGCTCAACCAAATATGGTATTGACACTAACTTCAATTATAAGAAACCTATACTGTCGCAATACCACTTTCTAATAACATATCTCATCCTCCATAACATATAAAAGTATATTTGAATAATTAGAGAGAATGGTAGGAAATATATATCATTAAATAAGGATATTTAAACATCTCTATTGTCACTTCAAAAAAGTTAGAAACACCAAAAGGATATTAATAAGTAGGATGAAAAAGTTCAGATAAATCCACATCGACGTTTTCTCCTTTTCTTTTAGTGATACTTTGAAAAGATCAACTAAATATTGTAGAGTGCAGCATATGATAGACCAATGACCTTAGCACCACATCCATAACATATAGTTTCATTGATTTGCACCTTGTTATTCTTTTATCTCATGCTTGAGAAAATGTATCCATAGATGGGCAACTTAGCAAATAAACGATAGGGCACTCGGGTATTTTAATTTTGATCAAAACCTCCGTAGATAAAGAGACGAAGTATATACATATATATATATATATATATATATATATCCTAGGCAGTTTGTGTACTTTTTCCCATAATTTATCCCTCTTAATGGAAAACATTAAAACTCGATATCAGAGGATTATATAGAGAGATTATTTATAAAATATTGAAAGGCAAAAAGGTTTAAGAGCCTTCTGCCGACACCTGAAACATCCAGCAAAGCACATTTCCTTCAAAATGCATAGTTCGAGGAGTACAGAATAAGATAGTAGAACAGAAATGTCACAAAAAGGTTCCCCGCAGCATTTCCAACTCTGATGCTTAAAGACCTAATCCAACAGTGCGACCATCCCTTCGTCTAAGTCCGGCTGTGTACTGCTTCTCCAAATCCAGCTGGAGCTCCCGCTGCTTCTCTGCATCTTGATTGTCGGCTTTATGCTCCACATTCACATCCCCTTTCACACCCTACAATCGGCCATAGGTACCAAGGCAACCTCAGACTTCAAATATGTGTTAGTATGTGAAGGAACTAATCGATAGAATGCATCATAGCACATGCGATAGTTTGTTCCGTACATAGTTGCAATGACCGACTTGTATGGCAACCAAGTTGCTTAGAGAAAAACAACCAAAGCATAAAAAGATAAAAGGGTTTTACCATGAGTTTATTGAACTTCTCTTGTCGCTCACGATCACCAAATAGTGCAGTATCCCAGCGATGACCAGACTGCCATCAACCAAATATATAGATACAAGTAGCAATCTATGTTGAACGCAATAAATTTCCAAAAATCTTGAAAATCTAGCTAATACAGCAGAAATACCTCTTCTGCAGGAGTGCTTTTCTTGCTCCCCCACAGCAATTTCTTCTTTTGCTCCGTTGTCATATTACTGTGGCCTGCCCCAATGAGGTTCCTATTAACTACATTGACAATCAATTCAGTTACGGTGTAAAAGCAACAGAAGAAATAAGCATTCATGGAAATCCACCTACCAGCCTTTAATGTGCCAAATAATACAAACATAATGACTTAATAACTATCAGATAGGAAATGGTCGGAAATGACAAAAGAGACTGTTTAATTGAAGCCCATGATTATTAGAGACAGAAGTATGGTAAATTTTGATGCTTCATGTCGTACAAAAGACGAGTAAGAAAGATATCCAATTATAATAATGTCTGATATGATAGCATATGTTCTTTGTAAATCTAAGCTTCAAAGTAATTTATAAGAAGAGGATGCCATTGACTCAAATTTCCATCAGAGGCTACAGCTACTTCCACGCTTTAATTCCAAACAAATTGTTGATTAATGCGTTTTGAGCTCTAAGTTCAAATAAGAAAGAGAATGATAAAGATGGGACCCTTAAAGCGAATCTTAAGAATACCTAATTCAGCAGCTTTCATTGCAGCAACTTTTGCAGCATTTAGGTCATTAGTGATGTCAACATTACTGCTATGGACCTGTCCCATGGTCACTCTTTCAACGGTCTCCTCAGCTTGCTCCAAACTCGACAATTTTTCATCACCTATAGTATGAGAAGACATAGAAACTAATCACATAGTAATAAAACAGTAGTAGAATAAACATCTACCGGGAAACAGATATGAATTTAACTGCTGCTAAATTTTAAATCAAGCCTAAGAAAAAAAAGCCACAATATATATGATTACCATCCTCACCATAATCAGAGCCTTTGCCCAAGCTAGAGAGTTTCGACTTCTTAGCTGGAGACTCCTGATTTTTACTGTCAAATATAGACTTGTCTTCAAACTGCTCCTTCCCTACTCTACCATACCTATCCTTCTTTTCCACATTAACTTCCCCTTCATCATATTTCATTCTCTCCTTCTTTGAAGGCTCCAGGCCATCTTTATCCTCGTGCCCACTCCTGTAACCATCTTTAGAGCGACGTTTATCATTGTCCCTCTCCCTCACAGAAGATGAATCATTCCAATGGCCCCTGGATTCTTCATAAGAAGTGTGATCGGCTTTTTTATCTCTCCAGCTTCTATGGTAGTCCACTTTTTCATCTCGACCATCTCTGTCCCACCTCCTTCGATCTCTATCCATCTCTTCAGAAAGAGAGTTGCCATGTCTCCTACCAGAGCCAACCCTGTCAAAAGATGAATCCTTATCCTTATAATGCTCTAGAAATGGTGACTCTTTCCCCTTGTCCCTGCTCCTATGTCCAGAACCATCATATCTATCACGAGAATATTTTTCAGCATTTTGTGAATAGTCTTTTGACCTGCTAAGGTCACTTGCTTGTCTCGGATGATCAGAATGATTGCTAATTCTTGATTCTCGATCAGATCGGGAGGAAAATCTATCATACTTGCTATCTTCATCTGCATGCTTTTCATGCCTGGAGTAACCATGAGAGCTCCTGGAAGACTGTCGATCAGAGTATCTATTAGAATCACCATTTCTACTATACCGATTCCCACGAGAATCTCTATCCAACTCTCTCCCATCTCTCCCCGGTCGAGTATCAGCACTTTTTTCCATATCATCCCTTGAAACTATGGGACTAATGCTGCGGTCACGCTGGGGAGAACTTCCTGTAAACATCAAAATCAGAAATGGGATTTTAGAAATTTGACGCTTTTTTTTTAATATGATTCAAACTTTCAAGGTCCAGAGTTGGAAGAGAAGAGAAACATGAATATTTTGTGTCAAGATGATAGTCAAAAAAACATTTGCTTAAAAGAAGAAAGATATTTGAGCTCTTAAAATTGAAGGTTAATGTTTTAAACATTAATTCATTAGTCCAACAGTCGGTCAAGTTCTGAATACCATAAATTAGTCAAGACTTGTAAAATGGAAAAGGCTCTATTTTGTGTTTCTAAAATTTACTCCTTACATACAAATAGCAATCATGAGTAAATATATTTGACAGGAAAAATCAATCAAAAAAAAAGCTTCCACACATTTCTAGTATGATTAAAGAATTTTAACTCTCAATGCAGGGCAAAATCAACCGAAACAAAGCTTCTCATACATATTAACTTTCATGGTTTGTATCATCATACCTAAATATATTAACCAAAATAGTAAGGGTAACAAGCAAACAATACAGACAGCTTTGCTTATCCCAAATTCTGACTCAAGCACCAGCAGCAAAGACCAAACAATATCAAAAGCAATTTTTAAAAAATGACTATTCTCAATTTAACTATAAGGAATCATGACAAATAAACTGCTTCATGCAAACATAACTGAGCATCAGAGTGATAAATTGACAGCAGAAGGGTCGGACTCACCACGTATTTATGACCCATGTGACACATGATGGAAAGGAAGAGAACCTTTAGGCAAAAAAGGATATGTGGCAGAAAACTAAGCAGTCAAGAAAGTCAAGATAAATCTCCAAGCAAACTAGGAAGTGAGGTTTTCATTTTATGTTCAACTAAATTAGGTCATTATTGTGGTCACAAGGTTTACTGTTAAGTACCACTTTATGCTTGGGTTAGCTGTATTATAGCATTAAGGGGTTATTGGGAATTTGTTTCCCCTATGTTACTTGGACTCGGGTGTGTCGGATATGGATCTGTGTCAGGCATAGGTATATTCAATTTTTTCTGTCTTTCCAAGCATTCGAAGGATCCTTGGAAGGTCATAACCCCGTCCTCATGTCAGATACAGATGTCAGACACAGTTCCAGAAAAATGAAGAGTCAGTGTAACAAAGTTTTTCTAAACAAGTCTCAGTTCACACTTGTGTGAGGAGAGTAATTATTCTTCTTAGGCATTCATATTTTAATCGTTCATTACCTTTAGACCCTAGAATAGACATCAAACCTAAACCAAAATCCACAAGAAAGCATCCTTCAAGTTTCAAGCCAACCTACTCCAAAAGAAAGAATCCTTCAAGCTTCAACCTAAACTTGAATCACTGTCCATACTACTGTTCATATCCCAGACCAAAAGATAGATTCAATCAATTTTCTTTTCTTTTATCTTTTTCTTAATCTTATATTGCCCTCAAAACTCAGTTTTCCTTTCTAAACCAATAAAAAGCCTTAATTGTTTTTAGTTAACTGTGATGACCTTCCACTTAAGGAAGAACACAGATTTAAACGAGTGCGAAGGTACAAATTCAACAAAGAAGAACGTTCAACAAGAACCAACAAGAGCATAGAACAAAAATTAACAATCAAACCTTCAGATGAAGATAACCCGCTGACTGGAGAACGACGCCTATATTGTCGGTTAGATGAGTCAGTAGAAGGCTTACGAAATGCTGTTTTTGCATCAGAACTATTAGGCGAAGTCTGTAAATTGGAGTCCATGAAACCGACTTGCCTAAAATAATACATATTTCTGCATTAGTTTAACATAATAAAGCAATAAAGGAACAACACGTTCTAAGACAACTTATTACGTTGGCTGCTAAAACTAAGAAATTGATGTTATTGGAAGAAAATAAAAAAAGAAAAACTGGATTTTCCTTTTATTTTTTGGGCGTTTGTGAAATCAAACCTAGCTCGCTTCATTACAATCGTAGAATAATTATAAATTACAGAAAAAAAATCAATAGAAAGTCGGGATGAAAGATTTTTTCGCTTAAAATCATGTCGAAGCAGAGAATCGAAAACCCACACAAAAATTAAACAAATCCAAAAATACCTAACCACATACAAACCAAAACCCAAACAACAAATAAATAAAGAAATCGAATCATATATTAAGATTACCTTTGAATTGGTAAAGGCTTGGAGTTTGGACAACGTTTAATCTCGCGTGCAATGCAAAATCAAGATGGAAATCTGCATGAAGGAGAGGAATAAAAAGCCAGAGCTCAGAAAAAATCAGTTATGCAGTACGGCTTGCACTCTTGCAAGATAAGGAAGAAACAAAAAAGTAATATGAAAGCAGAAGGAGATGAGGGAAACGAGCGAAAAAGGAAGGGAAGGGTCCTATGTATCAACTATTCATCCTGGTGATGAACAAATATATATAATCCAGCAAACAGGGGTTTGTAAAATATCGGTTAAATTGAATACACCCGAAAACTAAACCGAATAAACCGAAATAATTTGATTATTCGGGTTTTTCTTATCCGGTTAATTAATTTATGGTTAAACTACACTATTAGTCACGTAATTATTAGTAAATTTCTTTTTTAGTCACTAAATTATGAAAAATTGGTCATGTAACTATTCAATTTTGTGATGTCTTTTGGTCTCCAGTTGCCAAACAATGTTTAGATTTTAAAATTATCATAATAGTTAACTTTAATTCTCAACATTTATGAAATATTTCAATTTAGTCTTTTAAAAATTTATCCATTAACATTGACATATTATATAATTTGGTCTCTTTTTCTTTGCAGTTTTATAAAAAATAAAATTACACAATATGTAAATATTAAGAATTAAATCTTTTTAGCTTTTTAGTTTCCAGCACTAGAAAGATCATAAGTGGTCGAAAGATTTTTTAAATATTTTTTTATGTTAAAAAAATGGTTCTCTAGTGTTAAAAAACTCAAATCTTACTCAAACAAAAAAAAATTATATAAAAACTTTTTAGTGCCAGATACTAGTAAGAATGTTTAGGGCTTTTTTTTTTGACAAAAAACACTACCTCGATTAACTTGAATCAAAAATTACAAAGTTATGGATTTCACTCGGATAATTCATTTCAAAAAACAAATTACATTTTTAGCTAATGCAAGTTTACAAAGATGATCAGCCACCTTGTTCTTATATCACCCAATCCACCTAAATACGGACTTGGAAAAGAAATCAAGCATGCCGATAGTCTCCTTAACACGATGACCAAAGATAGAAATATCCTCCTTAAAATTCCAAACCCAATTAACAATGCTTGCGCTATCGAATTTGAAAATGATTTTCCCAATGTTCTTCGTGCTAGCCAAATTAATGCCTTCAATCAACGAGCAAAGTTCAGCCCACTCCACAATCATACGCTCCTCCTTACACACTATTATACCCCCCAAAACAAAGCCATCACAATCCCGTATAATGACCCCAAATCCAATTATATTATCAACCACTGCAGCATCAATATTTACTTTAGTGAAACCATTGGGTGGCTTCTCCTAATTTTGAGTACAATGAGTCTTAGGAATCATTTTCTCGTTAGTAAGGTTATGGATCCTAAAATCAAAAGCAGGAGTCTTAGCCCAGTCCCAAATAACAATTGCATATTCATCCTTGCCCCAGAAAAGGGCATTGTTTCGGCTATTCCAAATATTCCAAAGGGTTGTGACAAAGTTTTCGAAAGCCTTCCTATCTATTAAGCGCATGGTTGTTTCCATCCAATCGATACACCTCTCGTAATCAAAGTCAAGCAATCGACCATCAATCCCACCAAGAGAGAGGATCGCACGGACCTTTAAACAATCCTTAAGAGCTTGGATGGTCTTCTCATCCCTAGCACCAGACCTCAAGCATCCATAATCAACATTCTACTTAAAGGATGAGATCTTTACATTTGTCGGAAGTACCTCATGCCCCACCCTCCAAGCGAAAATGTGAATTTTAAAGAGACTCCGAAGCTTCCAAATAACACTTCAAAAGATCTGATATAGGTCAAAACCAATTTGCTTGAGAATAAGCCAAGAATAGGCAAACTTTGTAGTATAAATCCCCTTCCTATTATGAAACCAAATAATCACATATGGCGGCCTATTAGAAATGATAGGCAACTCACAAATATGTTCCACCATTCATTCCCCATAAAGCTCACAGACACGTTCGCCATCCCACTTAAGATAGTTAGATTTCAAAAAATCGCGACCACCTTCTCCTATATACCCTCACAAGGGCACAGCAAGGCACTACAATTAAGACCCTCGAAACCCTACTATCCGACCCGATCCTTACATTCATGCCATACCCGACTTGCTACTCAAAACTAGTTTCCAAGGCTTTAGCCGCCGTCACGATACTAGTCCATGTAAAAAAAAGTGTATCCACCTCCTTCAGGTGGAAAACTTCACCATCTAGAAAATATTTGGCACTAAGAACTTGTAAACAAATGGTATCTCTATGATTGATAAGGCGTCACACTTGTCTACCAAGCAATGCAATGTTGAACAGCCTAATGTCTCTGAATCTAATCCCATCCATACCTTTTGGCTTGCATAAGACATCCCAAGACATTATAGCCCATGCTCGGCCATTTGACTTATTGGCCCACAAAAAACTTTGCATCCTAGAAATCAAATTATTGATCATGCCCTTGGGAACATGAAAAATTAAAAGAACCTAAGTAGAAAAAGATTTTAATATAGCTTTAATAAAGACCTCTGTACCACTATAGGATAATAGCCTTTTCGACCAACTATTTATCCTATTAGAGAAATGGCCGAAAATATGTTGGAATACTCGAGTTTTATTATTGTCGATGATAAACGGAAGCCGAGATAATTGTCCATGGTCTCACTAACACGCATCCGAAACCATCTTTCTATCATATTAACAAAAACATCATTTGTAGCATTTCTAGTTACTCTTAGATCAACTGAAGGTTCTGAACCATGAGTCTGAAGATTATTGCCTTCCAAACCTTTATCAACAACATCACGAGAATCCAAAAACATCTCAAATACACATATACAAACAAAGTTTAGCAAATCTATAAAGGACTAGCCAAAAACATGTAACATGCATACTGTGGTGCAACTCAGCCCTCAATTGTTCGAAAATCGACTCAACTTATGCTTTAATACCAACTTGTAACACATCAATCCCCATGAATCTACTGAGTTATTACATAAATAGAAGACAAACTTAGCTCAATTTTCAGTTTAATTGCGATCTATAACAACTTCACTAGGTGGAGAATCAGAAAACATCTTCAAAACACAAGTTTATTAAACAATATATGCCACAAGATAAAAGTAAATAGATTTAAATCTTTGGTTGAAGACTTTTCTTTGAAATACAATACCAGTAGTAACGATTACTTAAAAAATAGTTTGGCGTAGATAAGTAGAAATCATTTCATAAATCATAACTTAATAAACTTTAACACGTAACACCTCTAACCCGTATTCGTCGCCAAAACAAGGTTATGGAGTATTATCGGACTTATATGTCAAACAATCATACATTTCATATGCATTTATAATTCACATCAAAACCATTTAAATACATTTATACAGTCTATAATAAGATCCCTCGAGTCCCTAAATAAACATTAGAAGTGGTTCGGGACTAAATGGAGTTCTCTACGAATTTTTTTAAAAACATGGAAAAATTTTCAAAGTGTAAGGGTCACACGCGCGTGTGGCCAGGGGACACGCCTTGTTTCAGGCCGTGTCCAACCCCATGTAACTCACTGACTTGGGTCACACTGCCAGACCACACGCCCGTATGCCAGGCCGTGTATTAGGCTATGTGAAAATTGGAGAGTATACTGACTTGTGCCACACAGCCAAGCCACACGCCTGTGTGCTAGGCCGTGTGAAGCTACTGACTTGGTTTCAAAAGAAGCATCAAGGGACATATGACCGTGTCATCTACACACACGGCTGAGACACACACCCGTGTCTCTGCCCGTGTGGACAAAAATAGGCCATTTTTCAAGATATATTCCTCACCCATATTGGTACCAACCTATGCACATTAATTGGCATACAACCATGGCATAAATAGGTACCAAAACCAACCAATATCAAGTTTACAACATGAACATTTACACCACAACATGATATAACAAACAAATTCATTCGACCACCTCAAATCATACCAAACATACTTTAAAGGTTACCTAAATGGTCAAATACATGTATGAGACATTATGCCTAGCTTAGCATTCATAACATTCTCAACTTTCAACCACTTGTCACTTTTAATACCAATTCATCAACAAGAATTTCACATAGCAAATATACACAATATATCATAAGGACATCTACTTCTAATTACATATCAAAACATATATCATTTGCAAGCCAAATCGATTGGCTAATTACACTACAAAACATATAGGCCACATTAGTTAAAATACCTATACATGCCATTTAACCCAAAATGTAAAGTCCAAAGTACCAAAATGAGTATTTGATAATGTGACGCGATCTCCGATGACTTCCGAATCGAGTGAGCTTCCGAAATACTATAAAACATGAACAAATAAATAGAGTAAGCAATTAAGCTTAGTAAGTTTCGTAAATCATAGAATAAAACTTACCATATTACCACAAATGTTAGGTAAATAACTCAAAGCATAAATCAGTTCAATTTGGCCAAAGCCTATCATACAATTCATAATCATGTTAGTCATATATTCATATAAAACCAAAAATTATATACTAATTCATCAATTAATTGAATTCCATGTACATGTAACATTTATGCTATGAATCCATATATCAAATATCAATCATTTCCATGTAAATATTTGTACTTGTTCATATCAAACTTGTATAACCTCATAATAACACTATGCCCGTTGAACCAACTAGAATACCATTAAATATGAGGGTGGTACACACGAAGTGTACTGAATAGTAAATTTGTCAATTCCTGTACATATATGTTTTTACGAGCCAAAATCAGAAAGCTCCTTCGAGCTGAAATACAGTAAGCTCTTACGAGCTAAAAATCAATAAACTCATACGAATTGTGGTGAGTCTGCAACACATGTAGGATCTCAACCAAAATCGGTAACCCTAATGACATGTCATTTGTATCTTACGAATTTTTAAAGTTCAAACGAGGCTCGGTATTCTTAGTACTATATCAGTTATGCATTCAATATTTCTACACCATAATTACTAAATTCACATACATATATTTCAATTAAAGTATATAAATACGCAATGTGATTACATGAACTTACCTCGAATTAGTACAGAGTAAATCAACCAATCAATCCGCTACTTTTCTTTTCCACAATTTAAACCTGAACGTGGCTTTTCTTGATCTATATAATCAAATTTAACTCATTTAATCATTATTCTATTCAATTTAATCCAAAATTCATGTTGTAAGGCCCAATTTCAAGACCGGGGCCCAAATATAAAAATCAGAATTGGAAACGGCCCAAATTTTTAGCCCAAAAACTTAACAAAAACAGCAGTTAAAAGAAAACCCTAGCAGGAGCCGTCGCGCAACACACCATTCGCCAGCAAGGCCAGCCCTCTCGCGCGCCGGACGCACCACCCCGCGACATGCGCGGCTTCATCACGCCACATTAGTGTCGTAGTCATCCACGTACCTGCAAATCAGAAAGAAATCGATTGTAAAATGGGCTATAAAAGCCGAATGAAACATGTAACAGGGGGATTTTTTTTTTCACGGATAGGAGTACAATCTGGACCTTTTTTTTTTTACAGTGATTCAGATATAGAAAACGGAGGCAATACATTATCTTTTTTTTCAACTACGGAATCAAAAAACCCGAAAAAGGTTTTTTTTCTTTTCTATTTTCATATCTGTTCGTTTTTCTTTATTCGTTTCTCGTATTTTCGTTTTTTTAATACAAAAGTTTAAATATTAAAAAGGGGGAGAAAATGCTCACTTTTTATAAATTATGGCCACCGTGTACCGTGGCCGGCGACGGCAGAAGCATAGCGTTGATCGGTCGGGGCTCCGCCGGATCTGGGCCAGACCTATGGACTGAGAGAGAGCTTCTAAATATTTTTCTTTTGTGTTTGAGACAAATGAAGAGAAATGAATGGTTTGTTAAAAAATGTTGCTTTTATACTATATATGAAACGGCGTCGTTTTGCAATTGGGGTCGAGGCCAAAGCAGGCGTGCTTTGGGCCTCGACCATGACTGACCATGCATGGGGCAAGGATCCACATGTTTTTTATAGGGAGGGGCTAATTGCGCATTTAGCCCATCCGCTTTTTCGTAGTTGTGCAAACAAGTTTTTCTTCCCGATTTTGCGAAAAATTTTTTTCCCGTTTCAATTTAGTCAACCTTTGAACGGCGCCGTTTCAGTGGGTGGGATTATTGTTCAGTTTGGTCCCTCTCAGTTACGCGTCCTTTACAATTTGGCCCATTCACCTTCATTTATTTTTAAATTTATCCCAAAGTTTCTGTTCTTGATTCAATTTAATCCCTATTTTAATTTGTTCATAAATTGATTATTTTTTTAAATTATTGATATCACTTTTAATATTATTATTTTATATATATGTATATTATTGTTACTATATTTATTATTATTCTTATAATTATATTTATTATTATTATTTTGTTTGTACTTTTATTATCAACATTGTTATTGCCATTTTCGTTATCATTATTTCTATAATTTTTTATATGTTATTGTTATTAGTATTACTATTATTATTGTTTCTTATATTTTTGTGACTATTTTGTTATCATTCCTATTACTTTTATTATTATTTTTATTTTCTTTAATATTAATACTATCGTTTATCTTGTTTTTTTCCTTTTACCACGTTCTTCTCAAAACTCATAAAAAGGTGTTTTTTTTTTTTAACAAGTCAATGTTTTATGTTTTTGAAATTCAAGGAATTGTGCCCTAACGTGCTGGGTTTCGGTTTCTGTCTGACCAAATCATTGAATATCCTTTGAGACTGTGTCTGTTTTTTTTTAAAAGCAAGGCAATATTTTGTACTTGGAGGTTTTGGGAAATCGTGCCTTAATGTGCTGGGTTTTAATTTCCCGCACATCCAAAGGACTGAATATCCTTTTGAAGTTTTGTTCATGTTTTCTCAACTTTAAAAATAAGGCAATATTTCATGTTTGGAAATGTGAGGGATCGTGCCCTAACGTGCTGGGCTTCGGTTCGTTCGTTTGGCCAAGTAATGAAATACCCTTTTTAAATGACAATGCATGAATTTTGGGAATCATAAAATGATCTTGGTGTCAAAGGTTTGAAACATCGTATCCTAACGTGCTGGATGTGATATTTTATCCTTTTGGAACGAGAGAATTTCGATATCCATAACGAGTTATCCAAACATTTTTAAAGATTCATATTTTTAAATATTTTCTAATTTTCGATATTAAGGACATTAATCAATCAATACGATACCAATTTTGGGCGTTCTATGAGGTGCTAATTCTTCCTCGTATGTAATCGACTGAACTCGTTTTCTTAAAATTGTGAGACCAAAACATTTTCAAAAGTGACCCAATCACACTTCGAAAAAAGATTGGTGGCGACTCTGTTTTTTTTTTTTTAAGGTCGGCCCGTTTTTCCAAATAAAAAATGGTTTCGACAGCTTGGCGACTCCACTGGGGACTAATAAGAGAGTCAAGCCGTAGTATTGATTGCTTAATGTCCTTTTATTGAAAATCAAAATTTGATTTTGACTTTTTTCCATCGCATATGGTTTTTTACTTTTAAGTGTCTAGGATACATTTGCATCATGTTGCATGACCTAGTGGTCACACCTTTAAGTGAGAGTGAGAAGCTACTCCTTCGTCAGGTTTTCACCTCCGTGCAAGATAGTGGATCGCTTTCGGAATACATTCGTACCTATGTCTTCATGAGGTTTTCACCTCCGTGCAGCCATAGGGAAATGTATTCCCCTGAACTGAACTCGGTCCATATGAGCATATAATAGGTGAGGATCGAGGAATCTACTGGTTTAGGTACCCTTGCTTTAGAGCCAAACCACATGTAGAGAGCCCTAGGAACTTACCCTAGGTAGAGCTATGCCAAACCCTAGCAATTACCCAGATAGGTGCTGTGTTGTTTTTCCGCATATTTTGAATTTTCTTTCTGGTACATGATACTAACTTGTTGCATTTTATTGTAATTGCATCTCATTTCATTTTAAAGAGGTGTCGACTTACGTTCGGTTTCTAATTTAGGAAGCTTGTTATGGAGAACGATTTTCTTGATAAAGTAGAGGATAATGCGATCGTCCGAATATGGTCAGAGCAAACGCAACTAGAAAAGAGGTACAGCCTAGTCGAGGGACATACATCGGAGTTATGTGATTACACTCATATCAGTGTGACGTAAAATAATCTTCGGGAATTAAATGAAATATGGGACCAGTGGGATGAAAAGACTAAGCAGTTGTTTTATAGGAATTATGGGGATTTGCCTCACTTACTTGGCGTCAGTATAGATGAGCATTTATTCCGAGCCCTCACTCAATATTGGAATCCTGCTTATAGCTGTTTTGCCTTTGGAGGGGTAGATTTGGCACCCACTATAGAAGAATATACAACTTTACTTTGTTGCCCGAAGGTCCAAGTCGACAAGGTCTATATTAAAGCCGCATGTGGCCCAACCTTTTTAAAGAGGATGATGAGTATTACAAGGATGAGTGAACAGTAGGTTACAGCAAGGATCAAGTAGAAAGGTGAGAGTAAATGCATCCCATGGAGGATTATGAAGGATTTGATTCTAGTGTATCCTGATACAAAGAGGAGAATAGATGTTTTTACTTTGAGCATCTATGGTCTAATGGTTTTCCCTAAGGCATTGGGATATATAGTTGAGGCAGTTTCAGATCTCTTTGACTGACTTGACAGAAGGGTCACACCTGTTCCTATGATTTTGGTTGAGACTTTTAGATCTTTAAGTGCATGCAGGAGAGCTGGTGAAGGTAGATTTATAGGATGCACACAATTATTGGTAGCTTGGTTCCATAGCCATTTCTGGAAGGTGGATAAAGTCTCTTATAGTGTTTTTCTGAGAGTTACTCACCACTAAAGGATTTAGCAGCTACGCCCAGAAGAGATGATATATCAGAAGAGAATTGGGTCGCACTCCTTCGAAATCTTAAGGAATAAGATGTTGAGTGGAGAGCTCATTGGTTAGTTCCAATGAAATTCTCTATCGGTGTAGGAGTTATGATTGGGTACCTCTGTCAAGAATTTGGGGAGTTGTTGGGTACGCTCATTTGCTTGTACTAAGGCAGTACAGATCAAGATAGTTCATACCGGAAACGTTTGGGCTAGCTCAGTTTGAGTTCTCATATAAGGAAGATCATTATAAGAAGAAGGTCCGAGAGATTTCTGATGCTTGAAAGCAGACTCGTCGAATGAAAAGAGTTGTTGTCGGTCCAATGACAACCCTCGAATATAATGCATGGCGGGGTAGGAGAATCAATGATAATATTTCTAGACCGATACAAGATAGTGCTCGACCGATTGAGGAATACCTGCAAGTAGTCCCTTCCTAGTTGGAAATCTTAAAACAAGACTTCAAAAGTAAAAGTTCAGAGTTAGGAAAGAAGATAGAGCAACTGAAAGAAGAAAACGTGTACTTAAGGTTAGATATTGATGTCCAAAAATCAGAGGCGGAGAAACTAAGAAAAGGGAAAAGGAAGGTCGAATAAGATTTGGACAACTTGAATACTAACTACAAAAAATTGTACTCATCGATAAGGATTGCTGGGTTGGGTAAAACCTTATAACAGTGGTGTCAAGAAATTTAAGAAGAGAAGGCTAAGGTTGATCAGTGGAAGAGGAGGTTCCATGAGGCTCAAGCATAAAAGGATACGCTGAGAGAGACTATGGATGAGAGCCAAAGCAAAACTGAGATGTTAAGAGCTCGAGTAGCAGAACTAGAGAGGGCATTGTGTCGAAGTTGTAACTCCACGGTGAAGTTAGAATCAAGCTTAAACCAGATTGAAGAGTTGATAGTAAAGGTGGTAGAGCTCGAAACGGCGCTACAAAGTAGTGAGCTCTGGATCCAACTATTGGAGGAAGATAACCAACAGTGGAAAGAACAGCTTCAAAAATCTCAGAACCAGGTCAGGGACAGAGACTACGTTATGGGTGAAGCCGTGGTTCAGATACGAGAGGTGGCCGATCATCTACAAACCTTAGTGGTTCAAGCTGATGTGTTAAGTATATTATATGAGTCAAAGTCAGACCGGGGTCGAGAGTTAGCTTCACTTCTTGAGAAAGTTAAAACTTTGGGCATAAGGGCTAGGTCGTATATGTGACTCTGTTTTATGTAAAGGATTTTATTTTTTAAATAAGTTTTCTATAAGAAATTGAACCAGAATCGACGCCTCTTATTTTTGCATTCATATCATGCATTTGCATTGCATCACATCATATGCATTTAATATCGCAAAACAACCCTATTAACTAGAGGTCGTATTATAGTTATCCTAGAACACTGTTACTACACCCGAAAAAAATGAAAGCTATGGATCAAAGGTTAGAGAGGTTAGAGCAGATGTAGGAAGAGATGCAAGACCAACTATAGGCTCAGATGCAAGAACAGTTGGCTAAGATCCAACAGGACATGAGGGATCAAATGCTGAAATCCCAGAGAAGTATGATAAGCCAGTTGACACATTTGATGACTAGAGGGCATGATAAGGGAAAGGGCCCAATGGTCGACACCAGAGATGATAATGAAAACTCTACTCATCATCCAGGCTTGGCCCTGTTAAATTCTTAGATTCAACCACCAAGAGTGTCTGTCAATATCCGACCTCAGCATCAATCCGGTATCTCCGCACCGGTAAACCTCCCAACAGGCTCGAGCTCCAATCCAGGAGTCAATTTGGCAAAACCAATGGTCCCTGACTACGACGACGTAACAGAAGGGGAAAAAGCAAGGGTGGAACTCCCAAAAGAATTTGAGGACCGATGCAAGTGGTTGGAGGAGAAGTTTCGAGCATTGAAAAGTGCTGCTTACCAATGCGAGGATGCCAAAAAGTTGAGTTTGGTCCCTGATCTGGCACTAAAGTTTAAGATGCCAGAGTTTGAAAAATATAACGGGACCAGCTTTCTTGAGGCCCATATTACAATGTTCTGTCGAAGAATGACGGGATAGACCAATTGTTGATTCACTGTTTTTAAGATAGTCTAACTGGAGCCACTGCTAAATGGTACAATTAGCTGAATTACACCCAAATCAAATCGTGGAAGGATTTAGCACATGCCTTTATGAAGTATTATGGCCACGTAACTGATATAGCACCTGACAGGATCACGCTACAAAAAATAGAGAAAAAGTCAGGCGAAAGTTTCATGAAATATGCTCAGAGGTGGAGGAAAGTTGCTACACAAGTCCAACCGCTGCTGCTGGAAAAAAAAACTATGCTCTTCATTAATACCCTGAAAGTACCTTTCATCAATCACATGTTAGGGAGCGCGACTAAGAGTTTCACGGACGTGGTGATGTCCGGCGAAATAATAGAGAATGCGATCAGGTGTGGGAAAATAGAGGCTGGAGAGAACATGATAAGAGCGACTCCGAAGAAAACGGAAAGTGAAGTAGGTTATGTAAGCTCGGGTTATCCCAAACCCATTACTATTAGTCAACCGAGAGCGGTAGCTGTGGGCCAGCAGGCCTCACCAAGACAAGAGCCCAACACGAGGCGAATCTTTGAGAAATTCAATTACTCCCATACCGTGACGATAGGGAATTGTATAAAACTCTATTCGATGCACATATCGTGGCCCTTTCTACTTGAAGCCGCTACAACCTCTATATCCTAAGTGATATGACACAAACGCTCAGTGTGAATACCATGCGGATGTCGTAGGACACTCGATATAAAATTGCACCACATTCAAAAGGCTAGTCGAAAAGCTTATCAAGGTAGGTGTTGTGAAGTTCAACAATACACCTGGTGGAGAAAATCTATTACCCAGTTATACGGGTAATGTGGTGAACACAATAGTCAAGTACATGGGGAGGAAAATCAAACAAACAGTTGCTGAGATAAGAACTCCATTGAGGAAGTTTTAGAGAGAGATGCGAAAAAGAGGTCTGGTTTCACAGAAGTTAGGAAGCAAATCTCGAGATGCAAGGAACTACTGTGAGTTCCATAACAAGGAAGGCTATGAGATCCAGCAGTGCAACGAATTCAGAACCCTAGTACAAGGGTTAATGGATAATAAAGAGCTGGAGTTCTTCGACGTTTCCGAAGAAGAGGATGTATGCGCCACAGAGGGTGGGTCTACAGAAAGGATCCTTAAGGTTAATCACCCAGTAGTGATTATCATACGACCAGGGGTTGACGAAGTAGGAGTGAAAGTGACACCGAGGGTTGAAGTTCAAAAACCCGTGACTTTTCCTTATAAGGATACGCCGAGGGTCGAAATTTAAAAGCTCACGAATTTTCCTTCTAAGAATACACCGAGGGTCGAAGTTCAAAAACTCGTGACTTTTCCTTATAAGGATACGTCGAGGGTCGTAATTCAAAAGCCCATGACTTTTTCTTCTAAAGATACACAGATGGTTGTAATTTAAAAACCCGTGACTTTTCCTTATAAGGATAACAAGAGAGTACCTTGGAATTACAATTGCACTATGACAGTTTCCGGGAAAGAGAGTTCGATCAGCTCGTCCAACCTAGAAGCTGAATCCTCTATGATCGAGAGGGAAAAGAAAACAAGGTCAATGGTTAATGAACCAGTGACAGATAATGATGCCAAAGAGTTCTTGAAGTTCTTAAAGTACAGTGAGTACAGTGTTGTGGAATAGTTACACAAGCAGTCGGCACGCACATCAGTACTGGCTTTACTTCTAAACTCAGAAGGACACCGTAATGCGCTAATGAAAGCGCTGAACCAGATTTATGTTGCTGATGACATTTCGGTAAACAAACTAGACTGTCTCGTTAGCAATATAAGCGCAGACAATTTCATATCGTTCAGTGATGATGAAATACCGCCAGGGGGCATGGGATCCACCAAGGCTTTGCTCATCACTACCCGATACAAATGATATATATTACCGGGGGTATTAATCGACAACGGGTCGGCACTGAATGTCTTGCCCCTATCTACATTAAACAGTTTGCCTGTAGACTGCTCTCATATGAAAGCATGCCAAAATATAGTGAGAGCATTCGATGGCACTGAAAAAAAAGTAATGGGAAGAATGGAGATACCCCTCCTAATTGGGCCAAATACATATGAAGAAGATTTCCTCGTGATGGACATCAAGCCCTCTTATAATTGCTTACTGGAGAGGCCTTAGATCCATTCAGCAGGAGCCGTACTATCATCATTGCACCAAAAGTTAAAGTTGGTGACAGAGGGCCGATTAATAACCATAATACGGAGGAGGATATCATTGTGTCTGTTACTAGTAATGCACCGTACATAGAGAATGATACGGAGGCTATAGAGTGCTCCTTCAGGTCGTTGGAGTTTGTAAATGCGACTTTCATCAATGAAGGAAGCAAGATCCCGGTGCCCAAAATCTCTGAAGCAATAAGGATGGGCCTACAGTTGACAATAGGAAGAGGAGCATTGCCAGGGAGGGGACTCAAAAAATATCTCCAAGGGCCGGTCAGAGCACCAGGATTGGTTGACAAGCATGATCGCTTTGGTCTGAGGCATAGGCGAGATGCCAGACGAGAAAAGGAGGAGCTGGAGAGGAAACGTGAAAGACGAAGGGCACGACTGAATGGTGCAGAGATCGAGTGGGGTTCAATAACCTTTTCCCATATATCTAATACATTAGTGTCGGGAGAAATCATCCATTCAGGACTGGAGAATGTGAATAAGGAAATAGCTGAGGATATGATGAGAGCTTTGAGCATCAACGCCGTGTCTGAAGAAGATCTGAAAGAAGAGAACTTGACGAATATTCGTCCCTACGAGCCTGAAAGTGTTCTGGACAACTGGATTACGGAAGAAATTCCTATAGTTTTTAGGACTAAAACAGACTAATGTTCAAAACACACTTGTTGTTTCAAGCCTAAGAACAATGAGAATCTTTTGTGAAATAGGCTCATGTTCAAGCATCTTTACTTTTAATAAAATTGCATTTTTCTTTCATACCGTGTAGTTATTCTTTTGCTTCTTTTCCATTCCATTCATAACCATAACGCATAAATAAGTCATTCTTAAATTCATTTTTATTGAATATTCTTTTACACCTACCATAGGTCCCTAGATATCGATGTCATGAACAACGCTGTTACGGACCCAGAATTTCCTGATGAGCAAGACATGTGCCTAGAGGAACCTCAGGACTTTACAGATGACAAAATTGTAGTGTGTCCCAAGATTTGTTAAGGATGGTAGAGCGGGAAGAGAAGCTGATTCTACCTCACAAAGAGACAATTGAAAATGTGCTTCTGGAAGATAGGAAGGAAGTGAAAATTGACACTGTCATAACCAATAAAACAAGGCAGGACCTCATTAGACTTCTGCTAGAATTCAAAGACGTCTTTGCGTAGTCTTATTAGGACATGCCTGGGTTGAGTGCTGATATTACGGTATACCGTATCCCCATAAAAGGAGATTGTAAGCTGGTCCAGCAGAAGCTTCGAAGGATGAGACCCAATGTCACGGTAAAGATAAGGGAAGAAGTCAATAAACAATTTGATGCTGGGTTTTTATGGGTGGTGAATTACTCAGAATGGGTAGCCAACATTGTCCCTGTTCCTAAGAAAGATGGGAAAGTGTGGATGTGTGTAGACTACAGAGACTTAAACAAGGCCAGCCCAAAAGATAACTTCCCACTGCCTCACATCGACACTTTGGTGGATAACACGACGGGGTATTCATTTTTCTTCTTCATGGACGGTTTCTCGGGATACAATCAAATAAAGATGCATCCTGAAGACATGGTAAAGACCATCTTCATAACCTTATGGGTAACTTTTTGTTACCAAGTGATGCCATTTAGGTTAAAGAATGCGGGAGCAACATACCAAAGGGTTATGGTAACCTTATTTCATGACATGATGCATAAGAAGATCGAGGTTTATGTCGACGACATGATCGCAAAGTCCCAAACTAAAAAGGAGCATGTACAAGTTCTGAGGAAGCTATTCTTGAGGTTGAGAAAATTTCAACTGAAGCTCAATCCAGCCAAATGCACCTTCAAGGCTAGGTCAGGGAAACTACTTGGTTTCTTGGTCAGTAAAAAAAGAATTGAAGTAGATCTGGATAAAGTCAAGGCCGTACAAAAATTACCTCCGCCGCGCACTCAGAAGGAAGTCCAAGGTTTTCTAGGAAGATTGAATTACATCACTCGATTTATTTCGTAGTTGGCTGAGAAATGTGATCTAATATTCCGTCTTCTTAAAAAACACAATCCAGGCATTTGGGACGATGAATGCCAGAGGGCATTTGATAAGATTAAACAATATTTGTCCAGTATTCCTGTGTTAATGCCACCCAGCCCTAATAGGCCATTGATTCTGTATCTGACAGTGTTCGACAATTCAATGGGATGTATACTCGGCCAACACGATGAGACAGAGAAGAAAGAAAGGGCGATATACTACCTCAGTAAGAAGTTTACTGAGTGTGAAATGAGATACTCGCCGATTGAGAAGCTATGTTACGTCTTGGTCTGGACAACTTGAAGGATGAGGCAGTACATATTATACCACACGACTTGGTTAATCTCGAAACTAGACCCTCTTAAGTACATGATGGAGTCAACTGCCCTGAATGGAAGAATGGCCCGATGGTAAATTTTGCTTTCTGAATTTGACATAGTCTATGTGAATCAGAAGGTTGTAAAGGGAGTGTAATAGCTGATTTTCTTGCTAGTAGAGCGCTAAACGATTATGAACCCTTGAGCTTCGATTTTCCCAATTAGAATTTGATGTTTGTAGCGGTGACTGAGGAAGATACCCTAGAAGATCGTCCTTGGAAAATAAACTTCGACGGAGCATCAAATGCCATTGGTAATGGAGTTGGGGCAGTCTTGATATCCCCAAATGGAGATCATTATCTATTCACTTGCATGTTGGACTTCGATTGCACGAGCAATATGGCAGAATATGAAGCATGTATCATAGGAATTCGAGCAGCCATAGATCACAAAGTCAAGATGCTGGAGGTATATGGAGACTCCACATTGGTAATATATCAGTCAAAGGAGAATGGAAAATAAGAGATCCCAAGATGATCAGTTATCGAAAGTTAGTTTTGGAGCTAATCGAGGAGTTTGATGCTATCACATTCTTTTACCTCCCGCGTGATGAAAATCAAATGGCTGACACCTTGGCTACATTAGCTTCTATGATTAGAGTAAATGATCAAGAGGGTATGAAGCCCATTCAAATGAGCATCTGCGAGACTCCGGCTCACTGCTGTAATATTGACGAAGAGGAGGATAGAGATAATCACCCTTGGTATCATGATATTCTGCGATATGTGAAGGGCCGTGAATATCCCGATCAAGCGACTGAAAATGATAAGAGAACATTGAGAAGACTTGCCAGTGACTACGTCTTAGATGGATAGGTCTTGTATAAAAAGAAGAGGGATCAAGTGTTGCTAAGATGCGTCGATGGTATGGAGGCTAAGAAAATTCTGGAAGAAGTCTATAAAGGGGTTTGCGGAACGCACATTAATAGATTTACAATAGCCAGGCAAATAATAAGATTTGGGTATTATTGGTCCACGATGGAAGGAGACTGCATCCGTTGTGCCAAGAAGTGTCATAAGTGTCAAATTTATGGAGACAAGATCCATGTGCCTCCTTCACCTCTTCATGTTATGGCTTCTCCGTGGCCTTTCTCAATGTGGGGCATGGACGTCATTGGGCCGATCTCACCGAAGGCCCCTAATAGATATCGTTTCATTTTCGTGGCCATTGATTACTTCACAAAATAGGTAGAGGCAGCTTCATATGCCAATGTCACGAAGATGGTAGTTAACAAGTCTTTGAAGAAAGAGATTATCTGTCGCTACGGTATGCCGGAAAAAGAATCGTATTTGACAATGCTTTGAACTTAAATAACAACGCAATAGCGGAGGTCTACAGTCAGTTCAACATTAAACACCACAACTCGTTGCCATATCGCCCAAAAATGAATGGCGCAGTTGAGGCAGCTAATAAAAATATCAAGAAAATTGTGGGGAAAATGACTGATACTTACAAGGATTGACATGAAAAGTTACCGCTTGCCCTCTACGCCTATCGAACATCAGTTAGAACCTCCACCGGGGCAACACCTTTCTCATTAGTTTATGGGATAGAAGCAGTCCTGCCCATCGAAGTTGAAATTCCTTCTCTCCGTGTTTTGTCAGAACTGAGGTTAGATGAAGCAGAATGGGTTCAGTCTCGATATGATCAGCTGAATTTAATTGAGAAAAAAAGGTTGAGAGCCAACCGTCATGGGCAAATGTACCAAAAGCGAATGATGCGGACTTATAATAAGAAGGTCCACCCCAGAGTATTCTATGAGGGAGACTTGGTGTTGAAACAAATCCTCCCTATGCAAAAAGACTTCAGGGGAAAGTGGAGGCCTAATTGAGAAGGACCTTATGTTGTAAAGAAGGTATTTTCTGGAGGAGCTTTGATACTAGCCGAGATGGACGGTAAAAGTCTACCAATTCCAGTTAACGCGGATTCCGTCAAGAAGTACTTTGCTTCAAAGTGGGCTAGGATGAAAACCGCAAAGGGCGTCTTGAGTTCAAGAAAAATAGAGAGGCCAAAGTGAAAACCCTCAAAAGGCACTTTGAGACCAAAGGGGCTTTGAGTTGAAAACCCAAAAAAGGGCGCTCAAATTATGATCATCTCGTGATGGGGTATACAGTAGTTTTCGCTACGCTTGAATTAACAATGAGGAGGTATGTTACATCTTGAGGACATCGAAAAAGTACCACGGATCTCCTAGAAACATGTTGAACTCAGAATGGTCTTTAAGAAGTACGTACAGAAAAGCTTAGGCTGTGATATCTGGGGCACCAATTCTACCTTTACTTGTTTTTGTACCTTAGCAAACTTTGCTGCCTTTGTTCAATTCATTCTTCACGGGTTTTGTCCCGAATAAATTCAGTTCCATTCATCTCTATAGTCTTTTTCCAAGCATTTCATATTGACGTAATGATTAATGAACTAATAACACTTTCGCTAGAGAAGTTTTGCTTATTACTCTGAAAGTCTCTAAATAATACAAGAATCCGAAATAGGACAATTATTTAGAACTCACAGGGCTTAAGGGCTTGAAACACTTGAGACAGGGGTCTAAGCAGTGACGACATCTTCAGATTCTTTGTTAGAAGTACCAGTTGAACAAGGAAGACATACGCTAGGGATCACCTTAATAAATAGCAAGCAATGACAGCCCAAGTGTTAAAAATGGATCATTCTCATGACATTTTGCATCCATTCATAACATTTATAATACATAGGGTTAGGAGCATTTTCATGACATCCTAATCATTTGACATAGCATAGACTCCATGAAATCAATTCTACAAGTAGGTTCCCTAGAGGACAATGTAGAAAAATTGATGGGAGTTACAAAAGATTACAGATCTTATCTCTACTGAGCAGGAGTGGAGCAGATCAAAGATTATAGCCTTATCTCGACTGAACAAAAGAGGAGTAGACTAAAGCATTTAGATCTTATCTCCACTGAGCAAGAGCGAACTAGATCGAAAATGGTGAATCTTATCTTCATGTATCGGCAATGGAGCAGATTCAAACCACCAGCCTAACCCCCTAAGCAGTAGGGTAACAGGCTAAACATTACGGATCTTATCTTCAGTGAGCAGGAGTGGAGCAGATCAAAAATGGTGAATCTTATCTCCATGTATCGGCAATGGAGCAGATTTAGGCCACTAGCCTTATCTTCACTAAGCAGGAGTGGAGCAGGCTAAAGATAGCAGATCTTATCTCTACTGAGCAGGAGTAGAGCAGATCAAAGACAAGCCTTATCTCCATGTATCGGCAATGGAACAGACTGAAGAAAACAGATCTTATCTCTACTGAGCAGAAGTATTGCAGATCGAAGACAAGTCTTATCTCCATGCATCGGCAATGAGCAGACTGAAGATAACGCAGATCTTATCTCTACTGAGCAGGAGTAGAGCAGATCGAAGACAAGTCTTTTCTCCATGCATCGGCAATGGAGCAGACTAAAAATAGCAGATCTTTTCTCTACTGAGCAGGAGTAGAGCAGATAGGAAGACTGAAGCCTTATCTCTACTGAGCAGGAGTGGAGCGGGCTAAAAACTACAGATCCTATCTCCAATAAGCAGGAGTGGAGCAGATTGAAACAAAATTTCTATACCCCTAGAAAGGCAGTGGATGGAATAAAGCTACCTGAAGAAAGGAAGCATCAAGAAGTCGAGGTTTAACAAGATGGGGCAAAATTAGCCCTTTTAAAGTCTTTGCTCTATTCTCGTTACACGATAATGAGTAAAGAGGGGCAACTGTAAGGCCCAATTTCAAGACCGGAGCCCAAATATAAAAATCAAAATTGGAAACGGCCCAAATTTTTAGCCCAAAAACTTAACAAAAACAGAAATTAAAAGAAAACCCTAGCAGGAGCCCTCGCGCCACACACCCTTCGCCAGCAAGGCCAGTGCTCTCGCACGCCAAATGCACCACCCCGCGACGTTCGCTGCTCCATCACGCCACGTCAATGTCGTAGTCGCCCACGTATCTACAAATTAGAAAGAAATCGGTTGTAAAATGGGCTATAAAAGCCGAACGAAACATGTAACGGGGGAATTTTTTTCACGGATAGGAGTACAATCTAGACCTTTTTTTTTTACAGCGATTCAGATATAGAAAACGGAGGCAATACATTATCTTTTTTTTTTCACTACGAAATCAAAAAACCCGGAAAAGGTTTTTTATCTATTTTTGTATCTGTTGGTTTTTTCTTTATTCGTTTCTCGTATTTTCATTTTTTTAATACAAAAGTTTAAATGTTAAAAAGGGGGGAGAAAATGCTCACTTTTTATAAATTCTGGCCACCGTATACGATGGTCGGCGGTGGCAAAAGCATGGCGTCGGTCAGTCGGGGCTCCACCGGATCTGGGGCCGGACCGATGGGACTGAAAGAGTGCTTCTAAATATTTTTCTTTTGTGTTTGAGACAAATGAAGAGAAATGAATGGTTTTTTAAAAAAATGTGGCTTTTATACTATATATGAAACGGCGTCGTTTTGGGCCTCTGACTCGCCAGCGACCCGACCTGTACAAGGGGAAGGATTCGAGTGTTTTTTATAGGGAGGGGCTAATTGCGCATTTAGCCCCTACTCTTTTTCGTAGTTGTGCAAACAAGTTTTTTCTTTCCGATTTTGCCCGAAAATTTTTTCCCCGTTTCAATTTAGTCCGCGTTTGAACGGCGCCGTTTCAGTGGGTGGGATTATTGTTCAGTTTGGTCCCTCTAAGTTACACACGCCTTACAATTTGGCCCATTCACCTTCATTTGTTTTTAAATTTATCCCAAAGTTTCTGTTCTTGATTCCATTTAATCCCTATTTTAATTTGTTCATAAATTGATTATTTTTTTAAATTATTGATATCATTTTTAATATTATTATTTTATATATATATGTATATTATTGTTACTATATTTATTATTATTTTTGTTTGTACTTTTATTATTAACATTGTTATTTCCATTTTCGTTATCATTATTTCTATAATTTTTATATATTATTGTTATTAGTATTACTATTATTATTGTTTCTTATATTTTTATGACTATTTTGTTATCATTCCTATTACTTTTATTATTAATTTTCATTTTCTTTAATATTAATACTATTGTTTATCTTGTTTTTTTCTTTTTACCACGTTCTTCTCAAAACTCATAAAAAGGTGTTTTTTTTTAACAAGGCAATGTTTTATGTTTTGAAAATTCAAGGAATCGTGCCCTAACGTGCTGGGTTTCAGTTTCTGTCTGACCAAACCATTGAATATCCTTTGAGACCGTGTCTGTTTTTTTTTTAAAAGCAAGGCAATATTTTGTGCTTGGAGGTTTTGGGAAATTGTGCCCTAACGTGCTGGGTTTCAATTTCCCGCTCATCCAAAGGACTGAATATCCTTTTGAAGTTTTGATCATGTTTTCTCAACTTTAAAAATAAGGCAACATTTCATGTTTGAAAATTTGAGGGATCGTGCCCTAACGTGCTGGGCTTCGGTTCGTTCGTTTGGCCAAGTAATGAAATACCTTTTTTAAATGACAATGCATGAATTTTAGGAATCATAAAATGATCTTGGTGTCAAAGGTTTGAAACATCGTATCCTAACGTGCTGGATGTGATATTTTATCCTTTTGAAACAAGAGAATTTCGATCTCCATAACGAGTTATCCAAACATTTTTAAAGATTCATATTTTTAAATATTTTCTAATTTTTGATATTAAGGACATTAATCAATCAATACGATACCAATTTTGGGCGTTGCGAGGGTGCTAATCCTTCCTCGTGCGTAACCGACTCCCGAACCCATTTTCTTAAAATTCGTAGACCAAAACGTTTTCAAAAGTGACCCAATCACACTTCGAAAAAAGATTGGTGGCGACTCCGTTTTTCTTTTTAAAGTCGGCCCGTTTTTCCAAATAAAAAATGGGTTCGACACATGTTATGGAAAAATTACTATTTTACCCCATACTTTTGACTCCTTTGCAATTTAGTCCCTAGGCTCGTAAAAAAAGTCATGCAATTTCATCTATACACAAGCCTAGCCGATTTTTATATATACCTATATCAGCCCATATATTTCACAATTTCACATGATTAATACAAAATTTTCATATTTCTCAATTAAGCCCCTAGTTGACAATTTTATTAAAAATCCTTTAACAAAAGTTGTTTATTTAACAACTAAGATTCATTTTCTTCCATTATACTTCAAAAACAACCAAAATGCTCTCATGAAAAAACCCTAGACTTTCAATCATATTGCAAATTAGCCCCAAATTAGTTAGCTTAAGCTACAAGGGTTCCAAAAACATAAAAATCAACAAAAACAAACACCAAAATAACTTACATGTAAGGGGTTTATGTTGCTGAAAATTTGAGCTCTCCAACGGCTATTTCTTGGTGGAAAAATCTGTGGAAGAAGATGAAATAAAGGTGATATTTTTATTTTTATTTGTTTATTTTATCTTTTACTAATCTAATACCCACCTAACACTACAATTTTCATGATTGAAATCCATGTGCATCCACTAACTATATTATTGATCTAATTACCCAATAAGGACCTCTAATTTAAAGTTCTATAACTATTTATCACTTTTAGATTATAGAACACCACTTTCACACGTTATGCGATTTAGTCCATTTTCACAAATTGGGCATACAAACGGTAAAATTTCTTAATAAAAATTTTATATCATAATTCTAACATGCTGTAGGCCACATAACAATATTAAAATAAAATTTACAACATTGGATTTGTGGTCCCGAAACCACTGTTCCAATTTTACTAAAAACGGGTCATTACATAACAAGTCCCTCAATGGGTAACATTCTTATAAAGATGTAATTGAATAAGAAAGATATTTATTGCATAATTAGTTTTAGAATAGATTTATATGCCACCCCTAAAACTTATGTATGTTACAAAAAAAACAAACGAAGCTCACTGTAGATATTGCTTCTTCTAGATTAGTCACTTCAAATAGTCTACGAAGAAATATCACCTGGAATGAGGAAAAGAAAATGAGGTAAGTTTGAAATAACTTAGTGAGTTCCAGCTAGGAAAACTCAACACTTAAATAAGAACATATTACACTACAAGTTCATAACACAGACTAATAACAGAATTCTACATGCCGAGACACACGGGCGGACATTCTCATCACATTAGTGAACATGTAACCATGGCGTATAACCTTTTAGGCGAATTCTCATATTTAGTGCATACCATCTTTCATAACATTGTGCGTACACTTATATCCTTTCCTCCAAAGAAAATTATAATCTGAATAGAATTGATGCTTCTTTATCAAACACGATCTTTTCTCACACTTACCTTTGTATTACAAACATCCCTTTAGGAAAATTCATACATGCTTTCAAACTTCACTAGGGAAATTCAATATACCAATCATTAGTTCTTAACAAATACGCTGCGTTCATCAACATGAATCATAGCATACTTATTAATAATTAACCATTCTTTTAGAAATCGACCGATATACGTATCACACAACACATATTGAATAATATTAGCTTATTCTATTCGATAATAACAAATCATATAACACATATAGAGACATGTTAACTTACTCTTTACACAATATTCCTTGGATTGAACCTCGAATCACACATATCAGAACAGACCTTACGTATCATATCATTTCGAACACCTACGTGTTCCTGTGAGTTCAGGGCTCTTTGTCGTGGTTAACAACTAACATGTCTTACCGTAGGTAGCACCCATAACATTAGGCTAGTTAGCAACTAACATGCCATACCAAACCTAACACTCACGCCAACTAGCTAGTAACCAACATACCCTACTAGTGACTGCCAAACTAGTTAACAACTATCATGTCCTACCAATGCCAATCATATATCCTCATCTGGTTAGCAACTAGCATGCCCTACCAGTAGTTACACTTATTTGCCATTCTGGTTTACAATTAACATGCCCTACTAGTAGCTCACTGTATCTGGATACCGAGTTCATACCCTCAAAGAAGTTATATATGTTCCATATCATGATCATGTGCACACACGGACAATTTCATATAACACATTTCTAAGGTTCCAAGGTCATGTTCTCACCTAGACTCTAACTATGACAAACACACTTTATTGTTTTATGCAAGACAAATAAGAATAGCATAATTTGGAAACTCACCGATAATCTCAATGAAATTTGCTATACTATATCTACTGCTTCATGCATAACTTTATCTTTCGAATCGGTCAGTTGCTTCTTCTCCCATAATGAACTATTCTTAACAGGATTTCAAAGTATAACAAAGCAAAAGAAAAGAGAAAAAGAACCCTCATTACAAAGGTTTTCATTGATATATATCTCATAGCTTTCTCCCCTAAAACTAATACGTGGATAGCATGCAATGCTAACTGACAGCCTCCGGACGTACTAACGTCCAGAGTATGAATACTGTAGTAAAAGATATGGATATATAAGGTAATATACACAGGTATACGGGTCTAGTTTTAATATAATTATAATGGAGTAAGTGAGTACTCCGGTAATCGTACCCAAGGGAGGTGAGTGCTAGATCAATTTTAACCTAAACACTGAAAGACCTAATTAGTACTTTAATATAGTTATAGTACGAAAGTAAAATACAATGAGTTTTTAATATTTTTGTAATAATAAATTAAAATAATCATAAAGAAATACAATTTAATAGATCAAAGAATAAAATAAGTGAAATTTGCTTATAGGTGATTAACTCACTTCGATAATCCTCATCAATTGCCGCTTTAGGTTCCTCGTCAATCAACTAGCTACTATCCTAGCAGGATCTTCCGATCTTCCACCCAAATAATGAGTCAGCAAGGACTACTTATCTTCTAACCTTACAGTCTAGACTAGTTTGAGGTGAAGGTGTTCACAAATAGGTCAAACCAGTTTTGGGTTAATTCTCACCTTAATGACTTTCTAGGGTTGTCAGGCCTAGGGTTTAGGTTCTTCCTTTCCTAAATAACTGATCCGTTGAGTAACCTTATAAAATAGTTAGTAGGTAATACATCTACTCGCTAATCTTTCATAGAGGGATTAGTTCTTCATGGTAATGTGGAATTGATATAAAAAGAGAATATGATAAATGAATTGAGGTGCAGAGTTTAAGAAAACACCTGATTTATGTTCAAGGTGAATATGGATCCATAAAGTTTGATTGTCTTCACAAATAAGATCTCTCGAGATAAAATAAGAACAACTTGAAAATAAATCTAAAAACCTAAAAGAGAGAAAATCTGAACTGGAATTAAAAGTAGAAAACTATACTAAGGAACTAATGTCTATAACATGTGACAAATGATCGATTTCAGGTGGTCATTGTCCTTAACCCTAGGTTAGAGATGTTCCCGAGCTTTAAGTTTGATTGTGCAGACCAAAACGCCCCTTGACTCGCGTTAGTTTTTGTCTAGAGTCAATGTCACAGCACACTAGGACATGTGTTATGACAGAGGAGTTATTATACTCCTATTGGGATATCTTTAGGGGTATTTTGCGACATCTTTAGGCTGTGTCGCGACATTGAAGGTAGTTTCATGATTTCTTGATTCTGCTCCTTATGTTGCGACACTGTTCATTCCGTGTTGTGACATAGTGACCAGTATCGGTTTAGTACGACTTTTAATGGTCTCTTGCAGTTTCAAAGTTCATTGGATCACCCTTAGGCTTCATTCGGCCCCTGAAGTTAATAAAAGATTCAATTTATACATTTTATTAACTTTGAGAAAACTTACAAAAATATAATTAAAACTTAATGGAAATGATTGCTTTCAAGCTCCTAAAGTGTGAAATTAGTTTAACCTGCTACACTGAATTACGACAGATCACTAACTCATTTTCTAACATGGCCAACATAATTATTATATGTAAATCGTACATTAAAATAATCATTAAAATTCCATAAATTCCTAACTAGGCTTAACAAGGAGTTAACCAAACATAATAGTAGGCACACGTGCATAAATAAGAAACAATCAGATTCACAATCCTACAAATTATTATTGGCGTAAACAAACAAAATGACTTAATATACAAAAATTTAGAAAAGAAACACTTTTGGCGGGTTCCTCACAATGACCACACCAAAACACAAAACTACAATTTAAACTTCGCCCAAAAAGCAAAACATAGCAGATTTACCTATAAATCAAACAGTCCACCACTCATGGTGCACAACTTATACAAATACCTCACTGGCGGATAGAACATAAATCAGTCTTACCTTAACTTAAATTTGTACTTAACTTTCAGCCTATACAAATCATCAACAAGACTAAGCTGGGCGGGGTATTACAAACCTAGTGGAGAGAGATCTAGATCTTAAGTGAAAATGTGAGGTTGCTACACTGGTGGATAGTAAAACTTAAATAATTGTTTCTACAAGGTTGAAGATAGTGAATTATCTCTTTGGGCAAGGCCTCACAGACGTAAGTCAAATCGAACTGCATAACTGATTGTATTTGCATTTTTATTCTTCAGCTGTTATGCCTAGAAATTATAATTGCTTATATTTTTCTTGTAATAATCGATTGTTTTCTTCAAATTGGCATCAAGGTTTAACACTTGACGTATTAAGTGGTGTTCTTGGTGCTAATTTTTGCTTGAAACAGAAGGTTCATCTATCTCTCATCTCCTTATGTTAGATTGTTCCAACTACACTTACTAAATATTAGAATGAATGCATTTATCAAGTCTATGGATGAAAAGGATTGGTGTGTTATGTTTACTGTTTAGAAAGCTCTATCAAATTGATGCTTCGCATAAAAACTCCTTAATCTAGGCTCACTTGGACCATTGAAGAAGAGAAATTGGCTAATGCAAATTCTAAAGCACTGAATGATAAATTTTTTGAAGTTGATGGCAAATAATTCAAAAGAATATCCAATAGCAGAATAACAAAAGAAACCTATGATATCCTTCAGATTGCTAATAAAGGAACAAACATCATAAAACAATCTAAGTTGAAAATGCTTACCATAAACTTTGAGACTATCAAGATGCAATAGAATGAGTCTATTGGAAAGTTTTATGCAAAGATGTATGATTTGTGCAACTAAGCTTTTGCACTTGGCCATGAATACTTTAATTAGAATTTGGTTAGAAAAGTTCTTAGATCTTTGCTTAAGAGATTTGCCATCAAAGTCATTGTCATTGAAGAGACCAAGAAAATTGATAGGATAAGGATTTATGAATTGATTAGATTGTTGCAAACATTTGAGATCAATCTTGATGAATCAAGGAGGAGCATATCCAAAAGTGATCAATGAAAAAATTAATAAAGCCTTTAAGAAGTGATTTAGGAAGAATAAAAAGTTCGATGCTACCAAAAAATTCGCTAAAAACAAAGACGAATGGGTTGTGACCAATGATGAGGCTATCAAGGATAAAAAGAAGGGCATAAAATGTCATGAATGTCATGGATTTGAGCACATATAAGTTGAGTGCGCTAATACCCTAAAAAAATCCTTATGTGTTACCAGGAATGATGAGGGTTCTTCTAGTAGTTCAAAGATGATGATGATCATGTAAAAAACTATGTTGCTTTCACCACACAAGTTAGTACACTAAATGAAATTGACATTGACGCTGATGGTGATTCAAATAATGAATCTAATGTTGAACTTTTCTAGACCTACAAGGCTATGTTAGAGAAATAGGAATAAGTTTGTGATATTAATGTTAAATTGGTGGATGAGATTCATGAATGAAGAAAGATAATTAAAAGTTGATCAAGCAGTTGGGGGTGGAAAATTCTTTCTTAAATGTCAAGACTGGTTGTTTGGAGGCTACACAAAATGATCTTATAGCAACTCAGTCCATGCTAAAAAAATCCAATACTACTGGTAGGAAACTTTGTGAGATGCTTACTATTGGAAGAAGAAATCCACAAAAAAAAAAAAAAGTGGCTTAAGATACATCAAGAAGAAAAGGAAAGTCGTAGCATAAACTCTTATAGGGTTTTTCAAAGTAAAAAATAACACTGATTGTGAAGAATGCTATACAAAGGTGGTGCTAATCCATGCAAACAAGTAGGGGTGCCACAATCATAAGATTGTGTGTCACCATTGTGAAGTTCTAGCATATCAAACCTAGATGCTTCGAGATATTGGGAGGTTAAGGCTGAAATAAACAAATATAATAGCTGATGCAATTACTCACGGCCTCACTCAATGTTAGAGGAAAATCTTATGTGGAGGAGAAAGGATTAGAGATGTTGATTACAAATCAATTGTTAAAGGTTATTATTGATCATGTGTGTCATGTCTAGTATTGACAACGGATGCTCTAGCTGTATGATTGGTAATCTTACTAATTTGACGTTGAGGAAAACTACGAAGGTCAACAATCAGATTTTTGGGAAATAAGCCTTGAAGTTAAACTCAAGTATCAAATTGGAAAATAATATTAAGTACCAAATTGACCATTGAAATTAAATTTAGGTAGCAAGTGATATATTAACCCAAGAATAAAAATGAAAAGGCGAGAGAAGTTGATCATTCGTCTTCATCTAGAGGTCGTGGGTTTTTCTCGTCCTTAAAACTCATCTTCTAATTTGGTGCCATCTTTGGATCTCTCACTTTTCTACCTTTCAGATTTCGTGAAACGGAGAGGAGATGTCTTTATTTTTCTAAACTTGCAACTGGGTAATCCCGGTTTATTTGGTCTTTTGTTTTTTATCAATGGGTTACATCAGTGTCTTTTGATCCAACGGCTAAGCGAGCTCTTTTTAGAATTTTCCCTAATACGACGACTGATTTTTTTTTTTTTTTTACAGAAGAGGAAATTTTCATTACAGCAACTGGTCCAGGCCTTTTCGTTCGTCTTTACAGTACTTCCCTCCGTTTGAGCACTTCCAGGTAATATGTGATTTCGGGTTTTAGTTATTATAGAAATTTGCGTAAACATTTACCTAATTTTATTTGAACCGAGTTTCGGAATTTGAGTTGATTAGATCTGAAGAAAAATGCCTCCCGCCGCTCCTCGATCCGGAGATGCGATCTTCGCCAGCGTAGAACGCGTGGTAAGATAAAACACAGCTAAAATTCTTCTACTTTTCTCATTCTGTTTGGAACATTGGTGGACCGTTTCACCTCTTTTAATTTCCTTTTTGAGGATTTGTTCATTTCCTTCATCGCCGTAGTATTCAGTGAGAGCAAGAGAGATTTTATGATGGAGGGATCTGTTCTAGGTTTGATTTGTAGAATCTGTTTAATATCTTTTGGCTACCAAACTGAAGTTATACTGCTGTTTGTCGTGCTGTTGATAATTGTTATGTTTCTGATACTTGAAAAACTTGAACTGATGCAGAATGCAGAACTATTCACTTTGACTTATGGAGCAATAGTGCGTCAATTGCTTACTGACTTGGAGGAGGTTGAGGAGGTTAACAAACAGCTTGATCAAATGTACACTCTTTCTTTTGACAAACTTCAATAGTTATTTACTATAACCATTTGATCTATGATTTATTTATGATGGGTTTCATGTCATTGTTATATTGATTTGCCGAGGTTTAACTCCTCTTCTTTTTTTTTATGACATTGAATTACCAATAAAACACTATTGTATTTGAATATTACTATGCTATGATAGGAGCCTGATTCCAAGACATCAACATTTTGGTGCACATGTGCATGGTGTATATGATGTATCTGTGCATGTCTAAATGCATCTTTATGCATCTCTTCCACTCATTCAGGCCATATATTTTTTCAACTTGATGCTATGAAGGGTTGGCTCACGAACACTATTAGTTATTGGAACATCATAAAAACTCCTGTAGCTTTCTACAACTTAACCGGGAGTTAATGGGCATTCTACACCTATGTCTTCATTTTTATTCTGTGCTCAAAACTATTTCCTCAGTCCTCATTCATTTCCATAGTGGATTAGTTTTTTAGCATATCCTTTCTTTAGACAGTCGCCTAATCTTATGTGTAATAGATGGATCAGTTTGTAGTCATTCTTAAATCTTAATTAAGCTTATATGTTGTAATTATTATGAAAGTCAAATGATTATTGTTGGGATGGCCTTGGAGATAAGTTTAGATACCATTTGGCTGTTGGGAAGGATGTTTGTTCTCTTATTTATTTATGGATTTTGATGACCAGGAAATTAGGGAATTCATTGACATGTTTCTTTAGAGAAACAGTGATCTACTTCTGCTGATAGGGGTTATCCTGGGATTCAATTTGGGAGGAACTTGGAGTTAGTAAAAGCTTTCATTTTTCATTATTTTTCAACAGTGGGAATTTTTTTTTGGGGGGATCTATGCATGAATTTGACGAGACATCTTCAATGTATGTTTCTGAATCTGTTTTATTATTAGAGCAGAAAGCAGGTAAATAGGTGATTGCTTTCAAGTGACTGGTATTTGCATGGGGAATGGAGGGAGGGAGAATATTCAGTTTAGGAGTTACGTACTATTTAGATTATTGACTGAATTGATGTCTTCTTGGATGTGCTTTCTCCTCTTTGGCATGTCAGCTAAATTCAGAAACTGGATTGTGGATACACTTTTTTGTTCGTTTGTTACTGTGTGCATTTTGGATTGCTAGCATATCTCAGTATTGATAGCTCTCTGTTTTATGTAATTTAGTTAATAACTTGATTACATAATGACAAATTTCTGACTACTTCAGCTATTTTGAGTACCACGCAGGGGCTATAATATAGGAATTAGACTAATTGATGAGTTTCTAGCAAAATCAAATGTGTCCAGATGTGTTGACTTTAAGGAGACAGCGGAAATGATTGCAAAGGTGTACAATTACTGTTGGGTTTATCTATATTGAATCAAATTTTCTTTCATCTGTTCCACAATTGCTCTATGATCTGCCATTCATATAACGCTATTTGGAGTAGTGCATATTTTTGCATTCTGTTATCTTTAAGCATATTTTTCTTTTTTTCTTTTTTTTTTTTTTTTTTTTTTGGTTTTGAGCTGATAAAAATCAATTAGCAAAGACTAACTGGTTGATTGAAATAACTAATGAAGATGTATGAGTTTGAATATTGGTCAGTGTAATAAATATATGAGTAAATCTCTTATTAGATTACGAGGAACAGATATTAGGACTTTATTACAATTTGCTTTTCTAGGATTTCCATGAAACAGACAATTAAATATAGAAAATGGGGAGAATAGACAGCTTGGGTTGGTTCTATCGCACAATAAAAGAGCATAATGGTGGGGTATGGTAGTAAGAATTCTCTATCTCAATAGAGATTAAACTAAGATTGGATATATCCTGAAAGAGTAAATTAACACTTAGAACTTCAACAGCTACGAGTAAATTAGCACTTAGAACTTCTACAGCTACTTGGACTCCAGATAAGAAACTAAATATAAAAGAACACCTAAACTATAAATAAAGACCCTATAAGGCTATAACATAAGAAAAACCCGAACTAACTCCCTAAACTCAGAACGTGCATTTATAACTACCCAAAATATTTTAAGGATTACTATGACACTTGAAGAAACATATATTTAAGAACCTTCAACTTTTACTTGAAGAAACATATTTTAAGACTTAAAGCCTACTTAGTTACCATCTAAACTTCTCATTATTGGATATGTGTCAATTCATGGCTTGTGCATTAGAGCCTCCCTTATCACACCTAAACACTTTTCCATGCTGCTGCCAGCATGCTTCGTTATTACATATATGCAGTAACAGAGTGGCAATATTCTCTTTGACCGAGTTGCTTATCAGTTGCTTTCCTGCCAAAACAATGTATGATTGACTGCTTGTTACTGCAGGTCAACTGCATCACTAATTTATTTTCTCCATTCAGGTAGATCTATATTACAGACTATGCTTTAGTAGACTGTTTTGGATGATGGTATATGCATTCTTGTTCTCCGGTACATAAATTGTCAATTGAAAATAGATTAACAAAACATGTGCATGGAAAAATGTATGATTGTGGACATGCATTTTCACGAAGACATACGGATGCCTTCATTTTTTATTCATTTCCCCTTTTCAGATAAATTATTTTACTGTTCAGTGAACACACATGAGCTTTTGAAAGATTTATGATTAATATTTGCACATTACCTTTGGTTTGAAATGTTTGCTGGACTTGTTTGTGCTGGAGCTATTAAGATGTCATCCTAGTTTTGTTTTTTAACGAGTATGAAGTAGCCCCCCATTCTTGTTAGCCCTAATGAAGCTTCTTTATAGGTGGGTTTCAAAATGTTCCTTGGGGTCACTGCATCTGTCATGAACTGGGATGCTGATGGCACTTGTTGCAGCATTGTTTTGGAGGATAATCCCCTTGTGGACTTTGTAGAGCTTCCTGATACTTGTCAAGGCCTCTACTATTGCAACATTTTAAGTGGAGTTATAAGAGGAGCCCTAGAGATGGTGAGTGGAAAGACATCTTTGATCCCCTTCTATTTTATAGTTTCTAGACTATGAATCTATTTTGCATTTGATGGGCAATTGAAGTATGGAGACATCTTTGGTCTTTGACTACCACTTCAATCATGCCATGGCTGTTGTAGTACATTGATGCCCTAAATCTCATTTATTTTGTGTATTATTTGTATAGAACATATAAAAACTTTACACCTCTTTATCATTTTGCTTAAAGTGCGAGTTTAATAATGATCTCTAGAGAGATGGAACTATGTGGCTATCTATTATAATCATAGCCATGAATGGAAGTCATGAACTTCATAGGTATTGTATGCATTGAATCATTCCTAATTACTAGCAATTCAATCAGAGTAAAAGTATTCTCTGTTTTCCAACAGGTAAAAGATATTCGTGTTGTACGAAAGTTCACCTATAATTTTTCAATGACGTGCTATTGTCAGCTTCTTATACGTCGATGCCAGATTATTATTTAATGCCATGCCTCTTAGCTTTAATCAGTGCACTTTTAAAGTCTGTTGATGGTTTCATGGAGCAATAATTCATTCATCCTCTACTTAAAGAATAGGAGGCTGAAATAGAAAACTGGGACATATTTCCACTTTTTGCATTAGAATATTCCAAATCCTCAGTACTTGTGGGCAATTGGGTCTCTTCGTAATTTTTTTCATTATGTGATTCCCTCTGTTGTTCAGGTGGCAATGAAGACGGAAGTCACCTGGATTCGTGATATGCTTAGAGGAGATGATGCATATGAGTTGCAGGTTAAACTTTTGAAGCAAGTTCCAGAAGAGTATCCTTACAAGGATGATGAGTAACATGCCTTACCTCTATTAATGGCCTTGCGCACTTGCCGATGTTCTATTTCCATTGTTTTTCTGTTTCTGAAGAACATTAATATACGTTTTGTATGTCATCTTGACCACAATGTATCTTCCATTTTCATTTAGGGTTTATATGATCTATACTCCGAAGTTATTAATGTTATTAATCCTGCACATCAGTAGTGATGGCAAATGGGGGGATTTGATTGGATTTTGGGTCAGGTTATTCTAAGTTTGAGCATTTTGATTTTGAATTATCTCAAGTATGGATTATTTTACACCTTCAAATCATTTATGTTTTATTCTTGTTTTCTTAGGTTTGTATCAGTCTTGAGTTTAAGCCATATTTTTTTCTATTCAAACTAAATTGGATCTTGAATGACTCAATTGTAATTAAGTAGTTCAAAGTTTTCATTTTTCCGACTTGAAACATATATCCAATTTTAATTTTAATATCAAATTTTTTTATTTGTGGTATATAATTGTCATATACATATATATTAATGGTGTACAGTTTGTCTAAAATCATTTAGTTATTAATATTAAAAAAAAAAATCATGTTTGCTGTTAATTAAGAGGATGCGTATGATTAAACTAATCATATCAAAATGTTACTCAGGCGTTATTAATTACTAGCTGATAGTTAATTTGTTTTGTACGCCTCTTGTCTTGAATAAGTGATGCTCAAATACATATCTTTTTAACATTTTCTTGAACTTTTCATAGGCCAAATCTGAGCATAAATAATCAGATTTCAATATCTATACATCAACTAACAATGTTATCCATCAATGAACATCATTATTTTTTTATAAAGGATAAACTTAATAAAAACATCAAAAATGATTTGAAGCACATAAATTAATTATAAGTCAATAGGCTTATTCGATACATTCATTTTTATTCGTGCCATCTTTTGTAACTTCATTACAAGAAGTACCATCAGACAAAATTTGCGAAGAGACATCGGGGGATACCATCCCACTGGAAGAAGTCTGCTCTAGGCACGGCAGCACGAGCCAAAGGTATGCGCCACCCGATTTGCAAGCCTTCGAATCCATTGAAAGGAAACCATACTAAAGTGCTCCCTAAGAATGTGGCAGTCGGCTAAATAGATCACGACCAAATAGATCAACGGCATGCATGCCGACCAAATAAAGCTTGGACCATTCTACAGGAATCCGACTTGATCACGACCCGATCAACGGCCAACGAGTGGAGCCATGACAGTGCCTCTCGTACCACCATTGACTCCGCCAGCAAAGGAGACAAACTCGCGCCAAGATAACCTGCACAGCATGCAACTAAATCACCACGCCAGTCACGGAGAACAGCAGCCCAGTCCTCGGCTTCCTCTCGAAAGAGAGCAGCATCCACGTTGCATTTCAACATGCCTGCAGGCGGCGGCGGCCAGTTAGCAGCACCCTCGGCGCGAAAGACAGCTGCGGCTGGACCCGATCAAGCAATCCGGTCGCCTCCCTCCACTCCATCAAATACGCTTCAGCGAAGAAAACAACATGGGAAACAGGCACCACCTTTTGCTGCCAGCAGAGAAGATTACGATGATACCAGATGCTCCAAAGAAGTGTAAGCAGTCGATCTCGTTCATGCCCCGCTTCGCCCCACTAACTGCTATTCAACAAAATCAAGAACAGTAGCATGCTGAACAGTGAATCCAGCCTGCTGCCATACCTATAGTATACAGCACGCGAACAGCGGAGGGAAACATGGTCCAAATCCTCAGGTTCACCACAATTGCTACAATCCAACGGAAGCACCACTCTTTTCTCTAAAAGACGAGCCTTACAAGGTATGAACTGCCGCAAAAGACACCATGTGAAATCATTTACACAACGATGCCCATATGCCTGACTGCAACAAACGAGCATTACGAGCCCTTCTATTAAATGCAAGCACACAAGCCGATTTGACCGAATATTGAACATCACTAGAATAATGCCAAATACGACAGTCCGCCAGAGCCCCTACTAAAGCCACCGGCACTTGCAAAATTCGGGAGACATCATTAGGCGCCAGAAGACCATCCAACAAATCCCTATCCCATGATCGACCATCAATTTTCAGCAGGTCCTTTGCTTTCATGTCTTCCAACCCCGACAAGGGAATAGAGTCAACATAAAAATTATTATCATCACCAAGCCACGGGTCCTTAAACACATCAATCGTAGCCCCATCACCAAAGAGCCAATGAGAGCCGACAAGCAATAACTGCTTAGCGGCTAGGATACCTCAAAAGTAGGTATAGATATAATGCCTTTCTCAAATCTTCATTAAGATATTGATTTCAAGGGTACTGATATCCGAGTCAGGTGTCGATACTTGGGAATAGAATAGTCCAAGTCATGTTCCAAATTACTTCAATCATGAACAATTTTCTTCCATATTTCACCAACCTTTGATCTCCAACCTACGGCCACCAAAATTAAGCTCAAAGGACCTTATTTATTTACATTCAAACACTTATAAAAAGCATAAAACATTAACTCCCAAAACGGACATAAACGCTAAAACGAAACATATGCAAAAACAACTTAAAACACTAGAAAACCACTTGAAAAAACTAAAACACCCTAGTAAATGGACTGGAAAATTTATTATGCCCTAGCTACCTCAATGCGATTCGATGCAACCAACCAACATGAAATAACAGGACAAGATTATCAGGTTAGGCCTCCTTATGGCTATTTTTGTACTATTATTATCTAAATTCTTATTGTTGGGACTTTAAATATTTGGGGTGTCTTTGTTCCACACTGTTTGTTAGATCACCATTTGGGACGGCACTTGATATAGTGAGTTAAGGCAATTAAAGTGCAATGAATTTGTTGCCATCTTTTACTTGATTTATTTTGGTTATTTTTTTTTTCTATCAAATGAATTATGGTTTGAAGTTGCAATTATGTTTACTTCGATGATGGACTTTATTACGAAGGTAAGAAGAAAATTGATCGGATTATTCAAATCAAAACTTATTCTATCTTTAAGCCTTTGACTTAATCTTACTTAGAGTGTAAGTTGTTTTGAGTTTTCTTGCTTATAAAGACTTGATATTCTAAATTCAAATAGAAGATTTTTGTGGATAATTTCTTCAATTCAAAATGTTGTTTTATCTCCTCGAAGTTACTTGGAAAGCTGTCTGTCATAACCTATAAATAGGCAGCATCCATGCACATTCAATGTATCTTCGGAGTGCTTTTGCTTGACCTGTTTTTGTCTCTGGTTACTACTTGTAGTTGGTTTGTTTATTACACTCATTTTTATACGCTTTTTTTAGAGAGAGAGAAATGAGATTAGTGATTGTAACCGTTATAAGGCTAGATTGAATTTAAGATTGTTATCTAAACTATATTAATAAATCTTGTGTGTCATCTTTCACTTAGCTTTATTCTCTTTGAAAATTATTATTAATCTACCTTATTCCAACCAGTGTTGAAACATTAGCTGGGGACTTCGAATTAAGATGGGGAGTAAATTGTGATATTTTCACTTATTACTTGTAGCATCTTGCATATTTGGACCAAAAGCAATGCACAACCATAAGCTTACCCTTATCCTACATACCAAACACTATCACCATTTAGGGTGTGGTTGGTTAGTTGGGTGAAAAAGTTGAAAGATGATAGGAAGAAGCGAAAAAGTGAAAAAAAAAAAAAAATCAATTTTGATAGTGTTTGGTTGGGGGAAATAATGAGAGGAAAAAAAATAGGAGGGATGATCATTTCTATCTTAATGTATAAAATTAATCTTTCTAAATTATAATAATGAGAGGAGAGAAAATAAAGAAATATATCTATTAATTTAAAATTATGAATTTTTCAAATGTTTTATTTTTTTATTTTCATTTTTTAACTCAACAAATAATGGATGGAAAAAGAAAATACATTTTCTTTCCAATTTTCTTTAGATTTCATACCACTAATTACCCTACATCGGAGAACCAGACTGCATAACTTGCTAATTCAACCCTCATATTAACCCGGACAATATTCAAGGCTATAAGAACAAATTAGATTGCCCCAAACCCAAACCCAAACCCAAACCCAACTCCAGCAACAGCAAGAAACATTTTCAAATGATACAAGAAATGCAAAAAAATCATAGTACTTCTAAAAAAAAACTAGTAGCCCTTGAGATAGGAAGATGGACTCCATTCCAAGTCCCCATCAACAGGGCCGAAGTCAGGGGCTGGCATGGTCTCGGCCACCCTAAAATGTAAAATTATTATTTTGATCTTAAAATTTTTTAAAAATTTTAAATTAGTAAAGTTAAAATTATACTTTGACCTCCTAAAATTATAAAAATTTAATTTAATCCTTTACAAATTATAAAGATATAAACTATAAAAAATTAAAATTTCATCCAACCCCTAAAAATTTGTTCTGGTTTTGCCCCTACCCATCAACCTAATCTTAAACCATGAAAATAATATTATTCTATACTGGTTCGTGGATCAACTGATTTTTTATCTCTCCTCGAATAGATATTTCAGTTCGTTAGTCCGGTTTAATTTAGATAATATTGAACTTTTTTATATATTTTGAAAATCATTTTTATTTTTTGAATTTTAAAGAGTTTTAATTTTAATCATAATTTTTATTTTTTAAAAAATATTTTTAATTTTAATGTTTTTTATTTAAAATACAAAAAGAATAAAATTTTAAAATTTTTTACTTTTAAAGGGTAAAGACCAAATTGACAAAAAATGTAAATATTGAGGACTAAATAATTATCTTACATTTGATATCATTAACTTTAATGCACAATTAAACTGAAAGAATAAAGATACAATGTCTTAAAATTAAAAGTTTGAAGACTATGGACTAAATTTTAAATTTCAAACTTTTTAAAATTAATATTTAATAAGGACATATTCTAGTACATATAAAAAAATTTAAAAAGAAAAGAAAAGGAACTCATGTGGAATATACATTTATTCTCACAACAAAAAGATTGGGTGGCGAGATGGCATTGGCTAATGCATCTCAACCAATATAATAAGTAAACCAAATCAGACAACCGGCCTGTAATTAACCAAGAAAAAGGAACCAGGAAAGATAGGCACGAAATCTCAAGTCTTGCGTTTCACTTTCACTTTACCCAAACTTGATTCTCAATCATCTCCTATATTTCTTTCCTCAAAAGGGTTGATTATTTTTTATACACAAAATTGGGTTTCCTTTCCTTTTAAAATAACCACACCACTAATTACTTGTTGATTTCTAAGAGAAAGCAAGCAGTGGAGAAAATGACGATGCCATTGGGCGTGGCTCTAGAGATGGCAAAGATGGTGTGGATAGCTTTAAGTGGGTGGGTTTGTTCTTGCTTGACAATTGCTGATGAAGTCGCTGCCTCTCTCAGAAGTGGTGATATTGGTCCCTTCCACGTTGGCTAATCTCAATTCTTCTTTTTCTTTTTCAATCAAATCCACATCTCTGGTTAGTTTTCTTCTCAATCCATCAAATTATACTTCTTTCCTTCATGTTCTTTTTCTTTCTTATGTTTATATATGACCAAAATCATTTTCTTTTTTTAAATTACATTACTAGTTCTGAAATCTTTGTTTGGTATAAGACTCGCATTCTCTATTTATTCTTGTTTGGCGTGTTACTTGGTCGATTCCATCTCAGGTTCTTCATAATACTACTTGGTTTTTGTCATTACAATGTTATTTTGCTTGTAGTTTGATATGTTGAAGAGAAATTTTTGTTTATATTTTGCTTGTAGTTTGCGAGTTGTTCTGAAGGTATTTCTTGTAAATTGCTAGACTACAGGACATGAAATGAAAGAGTGAAAATGCATATATTTGATTAGGTTAGACCAGATAGGTATTGTGGTTTGAGGTGTTTTGGTTCTTTAGAGTTCCAACACCCTGGTGCTTGAAGAAGTTTCTTGTTGTGGATTCCTTCACAAGAAAGTGAGGTGACGAGAATCTTCTCATTTCCCGGTTTTCATTCTTGCATCTAACTTCTGTGATAGCTTTGGATAAGAACTTATAAAATATGAATTACTACGTATAACTTGCTAGGAAGCCTTTACTTGACCAGGTACTTGTGGAACCTTTGGGATTAGAGTATAGATATGCTTCATTGAAGGTTTTTGGTGCAATCAATGGTTTAACTTTATTCAAGATATCTTCTAATTTGGTCTATTGATTTAAGGTTGTTTTGTGATTTTTTGTCCTGTAAAGTCCTCATTTCTGGATTTGACAAAGCTTTCTAGGAAGAGATAGATGTACTTAAGTTTGGTTCCAAGAAGTGTTACTTTATATAGATAATTCATTTCTGTTCCCTATGTTACCATCTAATGACATACAAAATGGATTACGTACATGCTTCTCGGGCTAAGAATTGATACTTGTGTGTATGCATGTTAGATATTTAGTTTTTAAATATGGTGAAGCCTGATTGCTTATTATCATTGCTATGATGGAAAATTGTTTAACACTTCTGAACTGCAGCTGTAGAAGGCTTTGTAATGGGCTCTATGGCATCGGCATAGGGTTTGTTTGTTTTTGTATTTACAATTTTTTGCTTAATTATTACTGTTGTTTCTTTTGGACATATTATTGTTTTGGAAGTCGGCTGTTAATTAATTGTTAGGGATAAATACCAAATCTGCCATTTTGAGCCAATATTCAATGACATTGGTCTATTTTCATTTGGTTTGAGACACAAACAGGAAGACTATTTCATGGAATATACCTTACGAACCATAAAAACTACTAATAAATATAATGATTTGGCAAAGTGCGTTTGAAAAAGAAAAAGAAAAATGTTGAGTTGGAGAGCTATTTTTTTTCGTTTTTCTTTTTTTTTTTCTTTCCTTTCTCTGTTTTCTCCTCCTCAGCTGCTGGCACCAATCCAGTTTTCAATTGCCAAGGCCTTAGGGAGGTTGGCCAGTGTTGATCCAGGCTCTCTGATCCAGATTGGCACTTGGTGGCATGAGATCTGGCCAAATTGACACTGTTTGTTACCAGCTCCTAGCCTGTACAGCTGCAGGCAGTGGTGCTGGCTTGCTCATTGGCAAGGAAAAAGGAGTATTAAAGGAGGGAAGAAGAAAGGTAAAAGGAAGAAGAAAAGATAAAGTACTGAGAAAAAGTGAAAAGGAAATAATATGATAGTTATCCATTTTCTTGTTCCTGTCCATGCCCTTTCCTATACTTAATATATTTTGAGCTTAATATGTGAAGTGATTTGAAGCTTTATTGCAAGCTATGCTAAGTGCTGAACAGATTTAAACATTTATAATGAGCCATTTGTAGAAATCAGTAACTTTAACTAAGATTACTCCTTGCCAATCAAAACTACTCTTGTTGCAGTAATGCAAGTTGGGGTGCTAACCCTCTTATCAGTTTGTATAACATGTCCAAAATGTTGCTTTCATCCATCATTTTAATTGTGTTATTTGCTTATTGTTATGCGTCTATCCTTGTCTAAAAGATACTTTCCTATTTCTATATTTTGCAGGAGAAACCTGAAAGAAGAATTAGGAGCATGGGGAACCAAAAGGCTAAAACCATTTCTACTTTCATTCATTGGTGTGGCTTGCAAAGCTCGGTTATTGGTTTTCTTAAATTCCAGTGTGCTGTAAAGTGTCGGTTCAGTTTGATAATGTTAGTCTGCCTGTATTACAAAGCTCCATGGTTTGGTCTTCGTCTTTGATAAGACTACTGGATGTATGGCATTCATGGAAGGCACACTTGAATCTTTGATGATCAGTCTTACTGGTTTATCCGAACATTACTCATTTTATACAACTATGTCTGGATGATGAGAGTTTGTTGATTTGTGTTATGATGTTGATCCAACTACCAAAAGGTTTGTGTTGTTATTTCTTATGCAACGATATCTATAAGAGATTATAGGTAGATGCATTAGGCCTATAAACTTATTACAAAGCTTAGTAAAGCCAGGATGTAATATGGAGATGGATAGGTGGAGTGCATGTGATGTACTTAGGAACATGGCATGTGGATGAATGTCCTTGGCATACTAAGAAATCTTGGGTTTGCAGACAGCATATTCAAAACATGATAAGCACTTGTAAGCAAAGAAAGTAGAAACAATTTGAGCCAAGGCGTTACGGCCCCAATTGATGGATTCATAGGCAATTCGTCTGTCTTGTTAAGATTCTTTTCTTGATTTTTACCTTTTCCTCGCAAATGACCTATGTTGAATAAATGAAACTTACTGAAGGGAATTCTAAACCTTAAAACTTATTAGAGAGAATCTTAAATCTTATAAAATTTGGTTTAATCTGACTTCCTTTTACTGCTACCAATTGGCCTCTTAAATAGAGGTTACATAGGAGGATAGTTCGTCACAATTGTAGCAAAGACCCTTGTCTCTCTTCGCTCTACCATCTCTACACGAGTCAACATTTTAATAAAAGAAGGATCTTTTTTGCTAGCACCAGAGTCCTTTGTCGATTCCCAACTACGTAGGTCGACAAACTTGAGTTAGTTTCATGTCAACCCCTTTTCCCTTATCAAAGTTCTGAGTGAAAATCATCAATTCTCTCATCTGCAGCATGAACTAATCAATTCTTGACTATGTTCTTACTTTAAATGACTCCAGCTCCTCTCTCGTACCAGAATCACCGATTATTTCTGGCTTTGATGCCAGGTTGTTACGACCCCAACTGATAGATCTTGTTATTGACCTATTCACAGGCAATCTATTGTCTTGTCATACTCTTTCTTTGATTTTTACTCTTTCCTTGCGAATGATCTATATTGAATAAGTGAAAGAATTTGATACCTTAGAGTCATTAGAGTTTAGAGAGAATATTAAATCTCCTAAAAAAAAATTTATAAACCTTCCTTACCACCTCATCTATGGTCTTTATCAATTAAAAACAATCACATTATTTTCTTTCCACATAGGTTTATTGAATAAAGCTAAGGAAACCAAAATAAAGAAAAATTCCTAATCTCTCTCTTACATCCTTCCTAATTAAAAACATCTCTTAAACACATAAAATACTCCTAAATAAAATCTCCTAATAAAATAATGATAACAAACTAATCTAATCATAATTAATTAACATGTAACACAATGTATCAATATCCTTTTAACTAATCTTGATTGTGAGAATGTGAATAGGAGCGATAAAAGCTTCATGGAGGTCCTTGTATAGATTATATTTTGTCTTTTTACTTAAAAATAAACAAATTAGTCCATGTTTATTAGATCAAAGAGCAAACTAGTCTTTTTGTTAAGAAAAATTCATCCATTTTTATTGTTAAAAATTGGTGTGGCTAACAGAGAAATCAAATAGTTACATGTGGTATAATAACCAATTTTTAATAGTAAAATGGATAGAATTTTAATACAATGATCAATTTACTCTTTAATTTAGTGTACATGGATTAATTTATCTATTTTCTAATAAAATGATAAAATGTAATTTAATTCCTAATATAAAAACTTCAATATTGGAGCCACTTGCCCTTCAACACCTTAAACCTCTATTTATTATCTTGGTTATCATCAAATATCCTTTTCCTTAAATATGCTTGTTCATGCATGCTTTTAAGTGGCTTCATGCAGTGGTACTCTTAACAATGTTTTATTATTATTATTATTATCTAGTACACTATTATATGAACTGTAACACCCTTTAACTTGTTTCCATCACCGAATTAAAGATACGAGATATTATAGAAATAAGTACAATTAATCACAAACAAAATAATTATTCAAGTTAATTCCTAACATTCATATAAACATTTCATTTATAGCATAAAATACAATTACAGGCCTTAAACCGAGCCTTCGGGGACCTAAAAATAGTTTAGGAACATTCAGGAACCATTTTGAAACAAAACAGAGAAATTTGAGAAAAGGGTTAAATTTTGTAAATAGGGGTCATACAGCCGTGTGGCTTGAAAACATGGTCGTGTGCCCAACCGTTTCAATTCGAAGTATGGGTCACACGGCCGTGTCCCAACTCATGTGTCTGCCCATGTGGGTATTCGAAATAGGGTCACACTGTCGTGTCGCAGGTTGTGTGCCAGATCGTGTGTACATTCGAAGTTTGGTCACATGGTCATGTTGTCAGGCCATATAACTCTCTTAGATCGTGTGGTTCATCCTACACTTAAAATTTAAATGACACACGACTATGTGGTGTGGCCGTGTGTGGCACACGACTGTGTGGTAGCCCGTGTCCCAGGTCGTGTGCTTCCCAAATTACCCATAATGCAAGCCAATTCAAACCCAATTGCTTGGGTATCAAACCAAACCAATTCAAGATACTTTTGTTATAGGCCCAATTTGCCCGGGCTTAAGCAAACCAAAATAAAAAAATAAATAATGTCCATTTTACAGCCCAGTGCAAGACCAATTACAAGTCCAGATTAATGGCCCAAAACTAATCCTAAAACTGCCTACCCATTAACCCAATGCCCAAACAGATGCCATCAAACCCAGATTAAATCCGTGACCCATTAACCCTAATCCCAACAGACTACTATGCTCAAACTAAAATTTAGCCCATTACGCCCTGGCCCAACAGACCTTAAAACCTATGGCCCAAAAGGCCCAATAACTAAACCAGTCTCAGCAGAAGCCTAGGGTTTCTGAAACCCTAGACGCCACAAGCCCCATCCCCAATAAGAGTCCGAGCATCGCGCCGCAAATCGACCAGCTCTTCACGCCATAGGCTCCTATCGCCAGATTCTCGTCTTCTCCTGCACGAAAAAGGAAATAACAGCAGCAGATCACAACAAGAATAGCAACAATATAGTTTTCCTTTTTTATTTTCATTTTTCAAGGCTATAAAAGCTGATTATTCTGTAAATCAAAGGACACGGAGAGAGATATACACACAGAAAAATGATATACAGAGAAACCAAAATATATCGAAATAAAAATACAGAAATTTTGAGCCGAAGGTGATTTTCTCATTATTTTATTTTGTTTATTTTCATATTTACACTATTCTCTGTACGAATACTAAAAAAGAAAAAAGGCAAGAAGGTTACCTACTTTTTGGCTTCAAAACGGAGGGGTTTGGCTCACCGACCGCCGTCCACGACAGCGCGTGGGGCGCGTGGCCTGTGAAGACCGATGGCCGTTCTGAACAGAGACGAGAGGAGTGTTAGAGCGTTTTCAATTTTTTTTTGAAATGGTGTTAAAATGAATTTTTAAGGCTAAAATTGGCTTATATAATCAATTGGAAACGACATCGTTTTGGTTTAATTTAATAAGCCTGAAACGACATCGTTTCAAAAGACGACCCGCGTGTTGACCTGGAGACCCGAATAGGATCCACGTGTTTTCAAAAAATAGGAAATTTTTTCCTTTAATCCTTCCGCAATTTTATTGTTTTCAATTTAGTTTAATTCAAACTTTTATTCTTTATTAAATTAGCCTTGAAATTTTTATTTCGTTTCAATCTGATCCTCAAGTCATTTAAAGGTAAAATCGGAACGACGCCATTTTTAAAAAGAGGCTTAATTTCCACATTAGTCCCTGAGAATTAACGCGCGTTCTAATTTAATCTTTTTATATTTGTTTTAATTGCTATTTAATCCCTGTCCTTTTTTAAATCTTTTTATTTTTTATTCCATTTTAAAATTATTTTAATATTGTAATAAAATTATTTTGTTATATTAAATATTCGTATTATTTCCATTACTATTTATATATTAGTTTGTTTATAGTATAAAATTTATATATATATATTTATGTATTAACCTAATATATATTATTATTTATTTTATGTGGTTTAATATTATTGATATTATTTTATAATTAATATATTATTTATTACATTACTTTTGTTTAAAATTTTTATATAGTATTGAGTTATATTATGTATTATTTCTAAATTTTTTATAAAATTTATTTATATTATCTAAACATATTTCATTTATATTATTTATGTAATTTTATGATTAGAATATTATATATATATATATATATATATATGTTTTTATATAAAATGACTTTATACTATTTACTAATTATTTTATTATAGTCATTTATATATGTATTAAATTATTAAATTATATATATTTATGATAATTTTTTTACTTTTAATTTTTTATTATGTATATATATTAAATCGTTTTAAAATTTATTTTTTATTAAATGTTTAAATATATCGTTTTTTTTGTTTGATTTTACTATTTCATGAAAGTGTTATTAATTGCTATCTATTTTACATCGCATATTTATTTATTTATGTTATTTTAATTGATTATTATTGCTTAATATGATGCTTTATTTATTCATGATATATTATTTTTATATTATTTATTGTTAATATAATTAGTAGAATTGCAATTGATATGTGCTACAATGCCTTACTCATACAATTTTTTTTTGATAAAAATACCTTTTAAATTAAAGATTTTTTTTAAATTTTTAAAGGTGATATGTGATATTTGGGATCTTCGAGAAGAATCGTGCCCTAACTTACTGGGTTGTGATTTTTCTCATAGAACTTAAAGTATTATATATCCCTTTATTTTTAAACTTTAAGTTTACCAATTTCAAATAAAAAACTTATTCTCGGGAATTCAAAACGTTGTATCCTAACTTACTGGGTATGATGTTTTGTGTCTCGAGGTAGGAATTTTCTAAAATAAAGATGTACCTAGCTTCGAAGTTATGAGATGATGTATCCTAACTTATTGGGTATAGTATTTTTATTTCTTTGAAATAGTTAAGACTTGGTTTTCCTTCCAATAACGGATCTTGTTTTAATACTTTTTAAATTTCAAACATTTGGACATGATTCTATCAATTAGGTACCAATTTTTGGGCGTTATGAGGGTGCTAACCCTTCCTCATACGTAACCGACTATTGAACCCGTTTTCTCGTTTTTCGTAGACCAAAATCGAATGTTTTAAAATGAAACATTTTACAAGGTGATCCAATCACACCTAAGTAAAAAGGAATTGGTGGAGACTCCCATTTTTGTTTTTTAAAAGTCAACCCCGTTTTTACCAAAACTTAAAAATAGTTTCGATAGCTTTCATATGATTAAAACACATTCAAAGACATCAAAACAAGCCAAAAATCAATCAATCTAGTTGTCTAACCAATGTGGCCTCATTGACACCACAATTTATAAGCAAAAAATGAACCAAATCAACACTTATCAAGCACCAAACTCATTTGTATTTAGATTGATTATAAGCAAACTATCACCTAGCCAATTTGCAAATCAATCATACCATTTATGTCTACTTTCAAGAAACCATAATTCATATCAAACTATCACCTTAAATATATAAACTAGAACTACTCAAACTTCCATTTCATTCCATATACATATAAACAACTTATATATACATCATCACAACATTAAGCAAAAGTCCTAAAATATTTACATCTAATTCGCTAAATCAAGGTACCAAACAAATCCATGACCACAAAATATTACCAAATCAAGTACCAAACATAAACAACATGGACAAACCAACCAAAAGTCTTAATACATACCATTCATAACCAACATCTAAAATAACTCAAAACATCTACCAAAGTACGAGATGGATAGTGTGTATGCTCCGACTTGAACTTCCGATCTATTAGGCTTCACCAAATCTACAAGAAAAACACGATATGTAAGCACGATATGCTTAGTAAGTTCAAATATATGTAAACATAATTATAAATTTACTTTACATAAAGCATACATAATCCCAAATCTCACTTGTGTATTCAAAAATTCACATAACAAACCTTAAAACATTGACATAATAGTCATTCAATTGATATCCTTTTCAACCTTTCTATTGTTTCGAGGATGCCATGGTATCTTCCAACCAAGGTATTACACAATCCCGAAATGATATCATAGTATCTTTCAACCATGGTCTTTTCCTTTTCAAGTATAATGTCATGATATCTTTTAATCATGGTCTTTCCTTTTTTTAAAATCAAGCAATTCAATCACTAATTCATATATATATATATATAAATATATATATATATAGGTATCAATTTACATATAGAAATCAAATAATTTACTTTAATTGAAATATGAACTTACTTAAGTAGAACTGACTCCAACATGAGACCAACGATTATTCCACTACTTTGGCTTTTCTGCGATTAACGTTCGATTGATTTGTGTCTTGAAAGTGGAAATGTTAAAACCTTACCTTTCTCTAAACATTTGAGAAACTAAAACGAGGAAGATATAAAAATTATATCTTTTGTATTATTATTTTAACTTATATAGTTTGGTTTTTTATAACTATTAAGATATTTTTAATTAAGCTATGATTAACCATTCTTTAAATTAATTAACGCTTATCAATATGAATGATGACATAAAGATCCACTATCATATTTACATCTTGGTTTAATTATTCAGTTTGTGTAACAAAACTTTTACCTCGTCTCAAAGCATTTATTAACAAACTAAACATCAAATTTATTACTCTATTATATTTGTAAATATTAAATAAATAACCAACAAACGGACAGTTATAACTCTCTCCTAATAAATTTTAGTATGGTAAAATACTCAAAAATACCAAAAAAATAAATTATTTACGGAAAAGGCCCAGCTTCAAAAATATTTACAGAATAGGACCGTTTCACCCCAAAACGCATCCACGTCGGTAGCGTTTTGGGGATATCTTGACAAAAGCGCCCCTAGGGACGCTTTGTGCCACTCAACAAAAGCGCGTCCCTAGGGGCGCTTTAGCCCTCAACAGTAAAAAAAGGCCAATTTTTTTTTGTTTGGGGCCCAACATAAAAAAAAACCTATAAAACCCCCAACCCTTTTATTTTTTCACACTTTAATCCTTACTCATTCTTCTCCCAAATTCCTCTCAAAATTCTCTTTAAGTCCTTCAAACTTCCTCTAAAATTTGAAATAGTCCTTTAATATTTACAAAAAAGCCCTTTTTAATTTTTTTAATATATTTTTTTGAAAATTTGAAAACTTTCGATTGTATTACAAATGGCCGGGGAATTACTTCATCTAGGCAACAAGCACATCTTCGTCGAGCAATTGAAAATGGTAAGTTTTCAATTTTAATTTTCAATATTATTTAATATTTTTTAGGTCTATGCAATTTTAATTAATTTTTATTTTATAATTTTTTAAACGATTGTAGATCGGGTGTTGGAATGTTATATTCATAACATGCATGGTCCCCTATCGCCGTTGATCGAGAATTACTGCGGAAGCGAGTTTTTGGCACGTGGCCACGATAGGTCGGGGGTTCAAGTTGGAGCCGCCTTTGATCAGTGTGTTGATAGAGAGGTGGAGACCCGAGACACTCACTTTCCATCTTCCATGTGGAGAGTGTACCATCACTCTGGAAGATGTGCGATTCAGATTGGGATTACTTGGTGATTGGTTCGGTAGTCACCGGGTCCGCAACTTCTAGTGATTGGGGAGCCATATGCTATGAGCTTCTGGTGCCATTCCGGATAAAATTCAAGGAGCTCGGATCGAGATGGCCTAGTTACGAGACATATTCCCGGAGCCGAATGAGGGTTCGACCAAAATAGAAAGAATACGGTATGCTCGGGCATACATTCTTCAGATAATTAGAGCTATCTGATGCCGGACCTTTCTAGAAACCTCATACACCGAGATGGTCAGTGAAACTTGTTGATTCAGAGCGGTAAATGAATTGAGTTGGGGTCTGCCGTCTTATCGAGGTTGTATCGGAGATATACTGGGGTGACGCTCGTCGAGTAAAGTGAAAATCGGAGGTTGCCTATCACTCTTGCAATCATGGGCATGGTTTTGATTTCCATTTTACGACCTCGACTCGACCACCCATATTCATTCCCACTGATAACGAGGTAAATTTAATATTATATTTTACAATTATTTCATAGATTTATAGTATAATTGTATGCTAAAAAGTTATTTAATTAGGTGGAACCATTCGGTGAGTCATGTTGGAATACCTACCTCGCTTGAAAATATACAGCTTCTATTGGACCACCGGTCGGAATCACAAGTAAGTTTCGAATTTCGTATTTATAATTTATTATTTCGTATTTAGTGTCTAGTATTATGTATATAACTAATATTTTGGTAATGTTAATATAGTTTCAATGGACACCGTACGAGGATCCAAAAATTTGGGCAGCAATTCCGGAGGAGTTCTTCCAAAATCTGAACGGTTGGCACATGAAGGTCCCATTGATCACCTATGCGACCATGGATATGCACCAGTCAGATCGGGTTTTGTGACAATTTAGATTTCGACAACTGATTTTCGTGCCACCTGAGGTGTTCAATGATGAGCACAAAGTGGACTTACGGCAGCTACACACGGATTTGCCAAGATTTTGGTCAGCACGTATCGAGACGTGGAAGAATCGGTATGACTATTTACCTATCCGAGAACCGATCATCGTTCTTGAGTTAACATGCGTGCCGGAATACATGTCATAGTTTAGGATCCATGGTAAGCCGTATCTGTTGTCGGAGGAAGAGAGGTGACGGTAACTTCGTGAACGAAGGGAACTTTGGGGCCTTTTAAATCCAAGAAGAAGGGGTGATGAGACGGGGCCATCAACAGTGCCGACATAGTCACCGAGCCCATCAGTTTAGCAGACGACACAGACATCACGGCCTTTACCCTTTATGCCAAGTGCGTACCCTACCCCTTATATTTATCCTCCTAACCCATATATGTTTTCTTTTCCCGGTCCACCCGAGTTAGAATGCATGGCGGGTTCGAGTCCGTTCCGACTACTCATTGCCCCCACCGATCTTTAGGCCGTCATCGCGTGAGGATCACAGGAGGCGCCTGTCGGGAGCACTTCTTTCTACCACCCTTCTTCGCTATCGGATTGAGACACCCCGCCGTGGTTTATGCAAACACCTCCGGTCTTTATTTTATCAAGGTGGGTCATCCTCGCAACACCCACAACTGACTCGGTCTTGGGAGGAACGGAATCCCGTCCGGGTTCTACGACCCCACCAAAGCTAGACGAAGGAGGAATCCAAAGAATCAGAATCACCCCTCGTGTGGCACTTGATTCAACCAAGCATCAACACCGATTCGGATTGACTTTTTATTTTTAATTGTAATATAATTTTTATTATAATTTAGTTTTATATATTTAATAAAATAACAATTTTTATTTTTTATTGTAATTTAATTTTTAATGTAATTTAATTTTAAAATCTTTAATAAAATAGAAATGATTTAATTTTTATTCTACTTTAGTTTTTATATATTTAATAAAATAACAGTTTTTATTTTTTATTGTAATTTAATTTTATTTTTAATGTAATTTAATTTTTAATGTAATTTAATTTTAATATCTTTAATAAAATAGAAATGGTTTAATTTTTTATTGTACTTTAGTTTTTATATATTAAATAAAATAACAGTTTTTTATTTTTATTTTAATTTTATTTTATTTTAATGTAATTTAATTTTTAATGTAATTTAATTTTAATATCTTTAATAAAATAGAAATGGTTTAATTTTTTATTGTAATTTAGTTTTTATATATTTAATAAAATAACAGTTTTTATTTTTTATTGTAATTTGATTTTTATTTTTAATGTAATTTAATTTTTTAATGTAATTAAATTTTAATATCTTTAATAAAATAGAAATGGTTTAATTTTTTATTGTACTTTAGTTTTATATATTTAATAAAATAACAATTTTTTATTTTTATTGTAATTTGATTTTATTTTTAATGTAATTTATTTTTTAATGTAATTTAATTTTAATATCTTTAATAAAATAGAAATGGTTTAATTTTTTATTGTACTTTAGTTTTATATATTTAATAAAATAACAGTTTTTTATTTTTATTGTAATTTGATTTTATTTTTTAATGTAATTTAATTTTTTAATGTAATTTAATTTTAATATCTTTAATAAAATAGAAATGGTTTAATTTTTTTATTGTACTTTAGTTTTATATATTTAATAAAATAACAGTTTTTATTTTTTATTGTAATTTGATTTTATTTTTTAATGTAATTTAATTTTTTAATGTAATTTAATTTTAATATCTTTAATAAAATAGAAATGGTTTAATTTTTTATTGTACTTTAGTTTTATATATATATTTAATAAAATAATGTAGTTTTAATTTTAATTTTTATTGTAATTTAATTTTTATTTTTAATAATGTAATTTATTTTTTAATGTAATTTAATTTTAATATCTTTAATAAAATAGAAATGGTTTAATTTTTTATTGTAATTTAGTTTTTATATATTTAACAAAATAATGCTTTTTATTTTTTATTGTAATTTGATTTTTTCTTTTAATAAATTAAAACTTGAATAAAATAAAAGTTCTTGTACAAAATTTTACCGCTTTTCATCAAAAATAGAAATTACATAGCCAAGAAGAGACAAAAAGCTAAGAACACGGTTAACTATTCCGATTTAGACACGAGCGAGATGTATGCCCAGGTTCCTACACCATCCTGACAACTTACTTTGGTTGCTCGTTTCTGGATATCCATATTGTTGCGTATTCTACTCGAGAAAGGTCGACCTTTTGTTTTGCGCTCAATTGTCTATCCCAACATGACTTATACGGTGCAAGTGATAATCGACTGACCACTTACGCTCATCCGAGATCGGTGGGAATACGTGTCCCCACACGTTGTACATGTTTTCTAATTTATACACTTTGTCGACATAGCTCATGGGATCAAGACATAGATTCTAACAAGCCGCAAGTACATGAGTGCATGGGTAACGAAGTGCATCGAATATCCCACAGTCGCAGGTCTATTTGTCAAGTATACACGATACTGCCCGCAAAAATACCTTGGTTCGGTCTGTCAAACTCCGTGACACGAAACCATAGGCTGTCGCGATCGTGACACACTGTGTGCATGGTATTGGCTCGTGCCTTCCACCTGTTTATTTCTTGCAAGACCTTTGGGCTCCATACATGGCCTCCTTGCATCGCCTCTCTATAACTCATTTGCCGCTTGAAAATAGTGCCGCTAAACAAAATTATGTCTCTCGCACAACCGATGTAATCAGTAGATGACGGGTTCCTTTTAGAACAAAATTTATACATTCGGCCAGGTTTGTGGTCATATGACCATATCGTTGGCCGCCGTCGTATGCTTGTGTCCACTGTTCGAAAGGAATATTGCACAAGTAGTTTGCGCCTTCTTCGTTATCTGAGCGCAAACTCGCAAATATCTCCTGAAAACGGTTCTTATTGATCTCATACCCTACCAATATACGTTGATAGCGAATATTACATACCACTATTCAATTGAGAATAATTGAATATTACAAACGAAATTATATTAATAGATATTACATACCCATATTGGTCACTTTTCGTCGCTGACTTTTAGATCGATGTTGCCCGTAGTAGTTGGATGCAACATGCCTTAGGTAATATCGATGGTGTGTGCGATTCCATAGGCTTCCCTGACGCTCTATTATGGCTAGTATTCTAGGGCACCGATCCGATATAACGCATATATCAGGTTGAGGGCAGACATGCCTCCTTAACCTAGATAGGAAGAAGTCCCAGTCATCAGCTGACTCCCCCGGTGTTATTGTGAATGCAATCGGAAGGATTCTCCCAAAGCCGTCTTGTGTCTCAGCTAGCAATAGCCGATGCGTATATCTACCATACATAAAGGTACCACCAATTTGTACCAATGGCTTACAGTATATAAATGCATCTCGTCATTGCTTAAATGACCAGAACAGACGCTTAAACACTGTGCATCCATGGAGCCAATGATCGTTGTAGTACGCCGGTTCCGTTTTAAGGTCTGTTATGCTGCTTGGGACATATCTCTCCAGCACCTGACACCACTGCCACACTTTATTATATGAAGTGTCCCACCGACCATGTAATTTTTCTAACGGCTTCTGCTTGGCTATCCAAGCCTTTCTATAAGAGGGCGTGTACCCCAATTGGCTCCGAATATTGCCAATTAAGGCCGACACTATAGTCTTGGGATCGACCTTCACCGTCGGGATTATTAAGTCAGCTAACATGTCTGAATCCATCTTCGGATGATCTTGTGTAACACCTGTCAACGAAGTACGTTAAATAATGCAACATTACATATTAGTATTATTCAAAAACATTGAACACATAGTGGTACTGTACCGGCAAGACATGTATGTGGACCTTTGTACTTTTTGATCTCCCACAAGCCTGTCCTTTTCCTCAACGAGGCCATGATTTTCCATAAACATTTACCGTCTTGCACTGCACACTTCGTCTCATACTTATCGAGCTTGGATTTAACCATATTGTAGTTAACCCCGTTCTTGATGCTGTATTGTTTCAATGCAGCAAGAAAAGTATTCTTGTTGGAAAACTGGTTACCAACTTCTAATTGGTCCGAATCCAACGAAGAAGTTGTACGATCACGCGTCCGGTGTGGTAGCTTAGGAAACTCCAATGCATCATCTTGAGATAGATCGACATTATGCATGTGGGCTGGAGGCGAGTATGTCCTGAATAGCGGATCTTTTTCTTCTTCGTCTGAACCGCCCTCAACATCTTCAGGTACAATTGGAACAGGCTCCGGTTCAGAAAATAATCCAACTTCTGCACCATCGGGCTCGGGGTCCCGAGATGGATCCACATCAGATTCATCATCCGACCCTCCATAACCTGCAACAAACGAGGGCCCCTCACCGGTGGATGTTGTGGGGAGTACATTATCCCTCCTTAAACATCTTTCATAATGTTCCCAATCATATGTGGATTGCCAACCACTAGAAGTTGATGATGTCCCCCAATACGTATTTCTATCATCGGACATCGAAGGACGGATATGCATGTCCCATCCACCAATCGAGTGTCGTGCAGGGGTTATGTTTTCCATACTACCACCGAACACGGGCACTTTTGTGTTTTGTCTCCCACTAACAGTGTCGACTTGGGTCGTGTATTCCCTCGAACAATGAATAGATGTTGAGGTCCCAAAAGATCACTTGGAGATGAAAATTGTACATATACCTCGAGATAAAGTGATCCACTGGCAAGATGAGTCTCCACCGTTACCTCAAAGTTCCGAGGACCTTTGATGTCGAATGAGTCATATCTCACCGGATCAACCGAAGCGCAAAATCTATACTTAATAGACTGAACTTTCATTGGTGTTGTTCCGAATATTTTATGCCTAATTCTTTTGTGAAGTTCTACCAAATCGACGTTCCGATTAAAACTCAGACGTGCTGTGTTCTCTGATAAGAAAACAACACTATTTTCGGTGTCACAAACCTCACCATCGTAGTAAATAACAGCATTAATACGTTCACTCATTTTCAGTTTTTTTTTCTTTTGCCTCAATTTCCCTTATGCAACCTGAGAATGAAATTTGGCTAGTTTATAGTTTAATTTTCCCGGAGACTATTGTAGCAAAAGAGCGTCCACGTGGGAGCTCTTTTCAATACTCATGCTACAGTGCACCCTGCTGGAAGCGTTTTGGCCACTGTTTGTTCAGAAACATCTTCTCAAAATAATTTTCCCGGAGACTACTGTCGCAAAAGAGCGTCCACGTGGGAGCTCTTTTTAGTACTCATGTTGAAAGTGCACCCTGTTGGAAGCGTTTTGGCTACTGTTTGTTCAAAAACATCTTCTCAAAATAATTTTCCCGGAGACTACTGTAGCAAAAGAGCGTCCACGTGGGAGCTCTTTTCAGTACTCATGATAACAGTGCACCCTGTTGGAAGCGTTTTGGCCACTGTTTGTTCAGAAACGTCTTCTTAAAATAATTTTCCCGGAGACTACTGTAGCAAAAGAGCGTCCACGTGGGAGCTCTTTTCAGTACTCTTGCTGACAGAGCATCCTTCTTGAAGCATTTTTGGCCACTGTTTGTTCAGAAACGTCTTCTCAAAATTATTTTGCCACATACAACTGTCAAAAAATTTAATTAATTTTTTAGGCTAATATATTTTGCCCAAAATCCTATATATATTTTTACCCTAGCCCGGAAACCTTAGAATATCATACTGTAATCGGACAGGGAGAGAGGGCAAAAACGCATCTACGTCAGCGCGTTTTCTTGGTGATTCATCAGTAAAGCGCGCCCTTGGGGACGTGCTTTGCTGTCATATCCTCCCAAAATGCGCTGACGTGAACGCGTTTTGAGGAGAAACGACCCTTTTTCATAAATATTTTTAAAACTGGTCCTTTTCCATAAATAAGTTATTTTTGAGTATCTTACCCAATTTTAGTGTATATATATAAATATTAACTACTTATGAATAAGCAAGCATTTATAGATGGCGTATAGCGCCCGTGCTTTGGTAGTTTCTAAAGTAAAAATACCTCACGTGACATGGCAACTGACAATACCAAAAAGTTAATTTCTTGATAAAAGAGGGAGGAAAAAAAAACCCAACCAAAGGCTCCGTTAAGATTTGTTGATAAAACTGTGACTCATAATTGAAAAATGGAAGCGAAGATCGGGCAATTCCTTGAATCGATCGGGACCTTCTTCGGTGGTGGCGATCAGATCCCTTGGTGTGACCGCGACGTCATTTTCGTCAGTATACTTTCAACTTTTCCATTTACTCTTTGTATTTTTATCCATTTCAGATTGGTTTAGTAGCAATAATATGCGCCTTCATAGCTTTTTCTCTCTTAATTTTTTCATTTAGGGTCTGATATTTCTCTCTAGTTTTTTTTTTTGGTCCGTATAAAGGGTTCGAGGCATCTAGTGATAAATATCATTGTAATGCTTCTTAAAATGTTCAAGCAAAGTCTGAATGTTGGCCATCATGACAATGCTGGAAGCATAGAATAGAATTAGAAGAAAGTGGGTGGGGCATTGGGGAATGTTACATATTTATGTTGTCTTGATTTACTGGGGTTTCTGTATTTCGTGGACACTCATTTTCTTCATTTTTTATTGTTTTGGCATTTGGTTTCGCCTGTGGTATTGGTGGAAGGGGTGTGAGAGAGAAGTTGCTGATGCTGCCAAGGGTAGTTCGGAGGAACAGAAGAGCGAAAGCATCATGCGACTTTCATGGGCGCTTGTTCACTCTAGGCAAGCTGAAGATGTGCAGCGTGGGATAGCTATGCTTGAAGGTCAGTTATTGATATACCATCTTCCCTGTCTTGTGGTTTTCTTTCCTATATCATGTTTCACAAATTAATGCAGAGTATGTTATTTTTGTCCTACCATGTGTGCCTGTTTGTAACTGTAATAAAGTAATAGTGATCCAATGTTATCAATGTAAATATTTGTCAAATCTTACTCATGTAATCATGTTCCTAAATTTTATAGGTGGTCTCTCTATCCACATTTTCCTTTATTGCTTCCTCTGATTGCTTTGAATGCTTTCAGATGGTTACCTTTAGGCTCTGATTGGTATAGAGGATGGGAAAGAGTGGGAATGGAAATTTTCTCAATCTAATGGTTAAGCTACAAAGTCAGACAGTGGTTATAATCTTAACCATTTGATTAACAAAATTTTCATCCTCACTCTTTTCCATATTTCATACCAAGCAAAGCCTTAGTGAAGCTTTTAAATGTTTTATAATACCAAGTTAATCTATTGTGACTATATTCTTGACTTGGCTATGTTTTTATCTTCTAGACCTTAGTTTGTTTGCTTCATTACTCTGTGTTTCTAATCATAAGTCATATTTGTGGTAAATCTTCAAAATGCTTGTTTCTGCAATGTTTCTAGTTGTGAGAACTTGAGAAATACCCCCCTTTTTGGTGAGTAATTAAAGCATAAACTTTTCAGTAGAATTATTAAAGGTGTTCTTGTGCCACCATCCATTCTGGCTCCTCATATGGTCCTTGGCAATTGTGCATTGGAATATCACATTGTTATTTGAATATTTTCTTACTCTTTATTACCTCTGTTTTTTATGTGTCACTTTCAGTCTTTAGCATTACCAACAATATTTCTCTTTGCAGCATCATTGGCCAATAGCAGCTCTCCGTTGCAGCAGAGGGAGAAAATTTACCTTCTAGCCGTTGGATATTACAGAACTGGTGAATTCTCAAGGAGTCGACAACTTGTGGAGCAGTGTCTGGAGGTTTGTTTGCATTTCCTTAAGTCATTTCAGTCTAAAAATAGATTCTTGGTGGTTTTGCATAACAGTTAAAACTAAATCCAATATTCAATTGTTTCAACATATAATATATTTAAAGGTTGTGAATCTATTTTAGATTCATACCATCATTGCAATTGGGTTAGATGATCCCATTAGTCTACCCATTTCTCTTCTTCCTCTCTGAAAGTTACCTTTTTACGATATAATTTCCTACATACATTGCTTGATCGGTTTTACTTGATTATCTTGATATTCCTTGATGACGTTAATACTTCTTGTTGTTGTTATTATTATTATTATTATTATTATTATTATACGACTATGGCTTCTGTAGATTGCACCTGATTGGAGGCAAGCTCTAGTCCTTAAGAAAGCAGTTGAGGAGCGCATTGCTAAAGGTGATAACTAGAAGATTCTTACAGATTCTAAAGTTAATTATAATATAGCATGGGATAGGATAGGATAGGATAGGATAGCACAGACTGAAGGAATTATGAATTAATGCAGATGGTGTTATTGGAATTGGCATCACTGCTACTGCTCTGGGGCTTATCGCCGGTGGAATTGCCGCAGCTTTGACTCGCAGGCACTGATTGATTAAAACCAAAATTATACATTTGCCCATATTGTTCACATCTTTGAGATTTTGCGCCTCTCCCTTTTGCAGATTTTCCCCAAAATTTGTTTTGAATAATTTACAACAGTAAAGTTTTAGCATCTGTTGGGTAGATTCTTCCAATGGATGGTTTTTTCCTTCGTTCTTATAGAAATGAGATTTCCATTATGCAATATGACGAAGACACCTTCCTTGTGAAAATAAAACTTAATTATTGATGGCACATTACATTCGATAACTAAATGATGAATGAAAACTTGTTTTAATGACTCATCAGTGATTCTCATATAGGCAGTTTCGGCGTCAGATTAATTATGCACGTTGGTATTCTTAAATTTATCAATGGTGAAACATAAAGGACATAATTTTCCTCATTAACTCTAGTAAAGGTTGTTGATGGAAGCCATTCGACCGACAATACTACCTTATCCTCTACTAAGTAGTAATTAAACTATTATAGACAGCTGCCAACAGACATTATAGATTTCGAAGTAAAATTAAAGAAGATTCCAACTCAATCAGTGTTCATAAAACAGCAAACAAAGGTTGGAAGCCCCATAGAAAGGTTCGGGAAACCACTTCGTTAAGAAAACTACAAACGCAATTTTCCTACAGGAAGAAACATAAGAACAGATACAGCATTGATTTGTTTCCTCACCAGACGCATCGATAAGTAACATGTGACTCAGTGATTTCACCCCCATACGTAACTTTTATGACCTGACCCTTTTCAAAACCATAGTATCTTGCAATGGCATCTTTTTTTAACAGTCGAGGGAGCTACAAAACATAAACATAAAATTCAGCTCAGATACCAACAACTTTAACCAAAAACAATATATGTATTAAAATCATATCATATATGATGGCATATGCACATCATTTTAGTGCATTGCAATATTACTTGGGCCAGGATGTAAATGTCAAGTACATGTATGACATGAGTATGGTAAAAAATTTCCAAGTATTCTCCATGTATTTGAAGGTTCCTTTCAGGTCGTATTCCTGTATCCATGTGTCAGACATGAGCACTTAAAAAAAATAATGAAGAGTTGGAGCACCATAGGTGCATTGAATGTCTTGATGAATAAACTAAATGCTTTTCAATATGAATTCTGATGTTCACATGAATAATACTCAACCAAAGCTCGCCCAATTGTGAGTATTGCAGTCTGTTAATTCTAATGACCAAGGGATCAAACCCTGCCAATATGAAGTATTATATATATATATATATATATTCAACCAAAGCTCTTAATCTTTTAAAACTAACCTGTTTTTCTTCTATGCTGTACTTCTGCAAGAGCCTTTGTTTCTCATGTTCTGTTAGTACCCGGTGCTGGGGCTTCAGCACATGCTTTGTGATATTAACAAGTAGGTCAGTAATCTGAGGACCAAGAAATCAAAGGATAGTATTAGGGATACAAGATGGTTTGAAAAAGTTGCATATTAGCTGAGACAAAAAAGAGAAGGTAGCCGACATCCGCACTTGCTTAATTAAACCATAACGGATGTAAAGAACTAATTTCTTTAGTTAACACAATATTATGTACCGTTTTATTCCCCAAAAGTTACAAATTTATCCATCTGAGATTTAACAAGGAAGAGGGAATACATATTAATGTAAGATGGAATGACAATGAGAAATATTAACCGGTTCCCATAGACTAATAATAGTTAATGGTAGTCAATTAGACTAGTTAAATAAATAGAGAATTTCTTTCCCTTCATCCCAATCCCTTCCACCCCAGCCTCTCACTGAAAAACTAAAGTAACACGTTTCAAATGATTATGCCAATCATTCTATAGATGATTAGCTATATCTATTTTCACAAATTTATTTGGTTTGGTGGCGTAACTGCTGCAAGGAAAGAAACTTGAATCTTATAGAGAGAATCAATGTCAGCAAAATTCCTTTTAACTTGGCACAACTGGCAGATGATATATAAGGTCAGTTGAAAATTGCAGACTGTAATACATTTTGTAAGCTTCACATAGCTGATAACAATACATTAAATGACTTATTACCTATGACTAGTATTAGCAGTGTATAATAACATAATAATTGTGGTTAGCACAAAACACGTGAAGAAAAGATAGCCAAGAGAAGTTTCACGTTAGACAAAATGGATGTCCCTTGCAGACAACCACTATTTCTCATGATGTAATCCTAGACAAGTGTGTCAGCTTTTATCGGCATGCAGGATCCCCAGAAACTACAAGAAAATGTTTAAATCATTTCAAAATATCCAAAATTGAATTACTCACAGAAGCAAACCAAATGCAGTACCCTGATTAGATTTTCATCCTTCATATGCTAATGTTAACCACTTTATAAGTAACAATAACAAATAATATGAGCCAGAAAACAATCATCACACGGGATGTAACTTTATGAAGCATGGACCAGCCATGAAGGAAGTGCACAAAATGGAGTGGACAGAGGACGAAGATTTTGGTTAAGAAAATGGTTTTCTTGCATGAAATTGAATTTAGAGGACCAATGTCAATGGAAACAACAGACATGACTAGTATTAGAGCTTTTACCTGGAATATCTCCACCTTAAAAGAGAAAAGGTCTAAAGCTTTCAAAGCTTGGTTTGTTATGTGGTTTTGCACGATTAACATCAATCCCGTCAAAGTTTCTTTGCTTGTAATTAGACCAGCAATGAGCCGAATCCCACTGACTTTAACTACACCAGGCCCATAGAAAACTACCAGCATCTGCTAGGAAAATGTCATTCATCAGATTGCAGATCACATTGATTAACGAATAAAGAATCACTTCTCAAGACAAAAGCAACAGAAATTAAAAAGGAAAAAATAGTATTTAGTACATCTAAATTTTTTTAACAATCCATCACATCTTTTGACTTTTGGCATTCCCCTTATAAATCAATAAACGCAACTTTCTACTGACTTAGCTCGGTTGGCATCTGTTGTCGGTGTAGGATGAATTGGGTTCGAGGGGCTGGGGAAGAGTTATGGATAGTTCTAATAATCATTGTATAAAAAAATAAAATAAACGAAGCATGTTCTTTTTTTCACCAAACGAAAATGATAGGGTTCAAAATTGATATAATCTAAACTCAAACTTTTCAGTGAGGAAAATTATATTAAACAATTTAAAGGAACATGCAATCAATGGATACTTATCTAATCATGCAACGTATACAAAAAACAGCAACCAGAACATAAAGCAAAGCCCAGAGAACAAAGAATACCCGCTTGGAAGAGTCAGTTTTATGAGTAACAGAGAGTTTGAGACGATCAAAATCAGGGCTTTGGCCATGAATGGCACGAAATTCATGGAGAGAGAGGTCGATTTCAGTGTTTGGTACGGCATAGCCCCTGTCCCTAAGCATCTCCAGCACAGTTCTCCGGGACAGGTAGTATCGATGACTCTCGGTGCTACCATCGTCCACCAACCCACTCAAGCACTTCCCAAGAGCTTCCCCGTTTGACCCATCTCCTTCCAATCCAATCCCTTCCATTTTCGCTTTTACTTCAACCAGTCTACGAGTTCAGTATTTACACGACTTAACTACGCTTCCGCTTCGTTTTCCTCGACTGTTCTCAGTAGTCTTGCTTTTGAAGGGGTGATTACAGTTGTAGTAATCTTGTAGATGTCCTAATTTGGGCTTAAGATCTTGTCCAAGGCTTCAGCCCTTGATTTATACCCAAATCCATTAACTGCCCTTTGCCAAAACAACATTTGATTGGATGAAATTGAGTGAAAAAAAAAATTAAATTAATTAATTTTATAAATCAAAATTAATTTAAAATTTTTATTCAATCGAGTGATAAAATTTGAGTTAAATTAAATTAATTATATTTATTAAAATTAAATTAAAAAATAAATAGATAAAAATAATCATAAATGTTTCTCTTTTTTTTAACAATAAATTCTATATTAGATAAAGATAATCTATTACCAATGAGAGTCATAATGAATTGCGCTCATTATATTTATCATATTAGGTAATACATGTTTGTCACGTACTTTTAATCATGGTTAAATTAGGCATTTATGTTGTTGTTTTTTTTAAATTAGGCTTAAAGTTTTTTTTAATTTAAGGAAATAGGTTGTTTTTAGAGAGAGAAAAGGAAAGCGCAGTCCTTTTCTCTCTATTAGGGTTAGGATTTTTAATATTTTTATATTTAGGGTTTTTAGAAATAGTTTAGGGTTTTCAACTAAAATCAAAAAATTTTAAAAGTAGTTTTGAGGAATCGGGGATGTAATAATGCGCCTCATAACACATACATTCCATATGTTGTGGCGAGATAGAATTATCACCTTAAAAATCTATTTTGGAGAAATCTAATTTCAAGGTAATTGTGCTTGATAAGATCAGGGATCAAAGTTTAAGCGGAGGTCCCAATCAGCGGCTGTGATGCGGTCACGAGTTCGAGTATAAACTGAGGGCTAGTAAATGGATGTTATGCGGTCACGAGTTCAAGCTTTTTGGATAACTCACAAATGATACATAAGATTGAGGCCATAATCATAGGGAAAAATGAAGGGATTTTCGATGTAATCACCGTAATTTTTTTTCTATTTCCACGCAACCGGCATTTTTAATCTTTCAATCTTATTCAAATACTGACACTAAAGTGTATACAAGAGGACTCTCAAGAGGAGAGCGGATGTTTCGACGGAAGTAGAAGTTAAACTTGAGTTGGTGCGACAGCGATTGTAGTTATTAATGGGTTGTTTAATAACAACAACCGCTGTGAACCCAAAAGGAGCATCACGTTTACTCCACCGAAATAACCGCTCCCTGCCTGAAAGTCCTACGTTGGCAACGATGTCGACTTTAGGATAATAAAGAAGATTAAAGGTATCAACTGTTTGAAAATGAAAAAAAAAAAAATTACACTAATTATAGAGGGAAAGCATTATTCCCTCTATTTTTTTTCTCTTCTTTTTCATTCAATTTGCATTATTCCTTATTTAACTTGGTGTTTTGATTTTTCCAGATCAAATCAGGTTTGATTTTAGTTTCTTGGATTGTAAGATTCTTTACTTAAGACTTAGTGCCCCCATCAATCGATCCATACTTCTCGACTAGTTTCCATTTCTTTTCATTTTTTTCCATTGTTTTCTAATTTGTTTTATTGGTTTCATTCTAAATCCGTTCGAAACTTCTTCAAACCTTCAAGAAGCATTCATTTGGCTTCAAGAAAGCATTTCCCAACCAGCTCTAGGGGTTTTCTTTCCAGCCAAACCATTATTGCTTGAGTTTTCATTGTTTTTATAAATTATAAAAATATATGTATCTAAAATATTAAAAATATTACAAAAATAGAAAATCTAAAATTCAAGTGAGAAAAATCAAAAATTGAAAAAATTACGTCTTTTTCTAAATAAATTGCAAATAATTATATAAAGATAAATTTTACAATAAATTTATATTTAGAAATAAATATAAATTATTACGTGATTCTTTTAAGTTGACAAAATGTAAAGATGATGATTTGAAAAATATTTTAAGGAACCTTTTTTGTTTTTCTTTTATTTATTAATTATTTGTTAGGTGCAATAAGAAGGGTTCCTCTATTGAAGTTGTAGGATTATTAAATTCACAAATTTACATATAAGTTTAACACGATTTAATTATATATGTTTAAATATGATTATAGTAATATTTAATTCTTTGTGTTTAAGGATCAAATTAATAGAAATTATAAATGTGGAAGATTAAATTTATTGAATTATTTAAAATTAAAATTAAATTGATAAAATATTTTAAATATTGATGATGATATATGTTATATTATACTGATGAAAAAAAGTCACATTATCATTTTGTTAAATTATTTACTGGGAAATGACCAAAATAAAAATAATTGTGACCAAAATAAAAAAAAAAATTGAAAATTCTAGTAAGTGATAAGATTAGATAAGGTAAGAGTGAGAAAGTTAAAATGTAAACATCAGTTCAAAGGGCTAATTGACTAATTTTATAGGTTACCGGCAAAAAGAAGAAAAAAAAACCCGGCAAGATAACAAAAGAGAGAGGGTTTCCTTGGAAATTAAAAGCAGCAGGTGGAGTAGCCAAGCCAGAATACCTGTAATTAGTTTCGTTTCGAAAGTAAGGAAGGACTATTTCTCATATTTCTTCCAAATTCTGATTGTTTGGACCTAAGCTTTTCGCTCTTTCTGTTTTTTCTTTTAGTACCTAAATTTGTGGCCACTTTTTTTCACTCCTTATCTCCCAGTTATTGCATAGATTTTTGTTTCTTTTCCTTTTTTTTTTAATCTCGCAAATGTGTTACTTTTATTCCACTTGTTGATTTGATGCTTCATAGTTGATTTGTTTTTGTTCTTTGAGATGAGATCTCAGCTTTATCTTCTTACTGTCCAGTATAATCTAGTTAATCATGGTTCTTGTCAATTTCATTTTGATTTCCTTGGGAATTAAAAATTTTAAATTTTTTTTTGAAGGAAACGTTAATTAGATTTGGCATGTTAATATGTTTGTTCCAGATAAGTGATACGCGTTTGTTTGTTGAAGTGAGGGACGTTGATAAGGAAAAACAGAAAATAATTTAGATGAAATGGGAAGTTCGTCAAATGATGATTTCTCGGTGGTGGTGCTTGCTTCAGATTTGGATATAGACGCCCGTCCTTTCTTATCGAACCAAGACACTGAAATTGAAGACCAAGATAACTGGCATGACTGTTCGCAGGATTTTTCCGATGAAGATTTCTCCGACCTCGAATTCCTCCAGTTCTTCTGCCTTCAGGGCTCTGATAAATCCGGTAATCGCATTTTACGCATTGTCGGAAAGTACTTTCCCGGTAAATTCACAAACCCATTTTAATATATATTGTTTTTCTTCTTTAATTTTTGTAGTTTTTATTTCCTTTAAAAATTTAATTGTTAAGCCTGTAATACTAGAGAACATGTCGAGGTGTTGAACTTGTCTGAATGAATTAGGTAAATGCATTAGATTCTTGTAACTGAAAAGTGCAACTCATCCTCTTAGAAGATAGTTACTTTATCCTCAGAACCATCAAGAACTCACATATGGGATAAGATTTCATGCTTTTTATTTTGGATTGTTGATATCGACAGACAAATTCTTCTGCTTGTTTCTTTTTCTCAAAGGCTTAATTTCCACAAGCCAAAACTGTCCAATCATCCAACCCCCTATGATGTTCCACATAGATAAAAAAAAAAAAACCTTTTCAATAATGAAATAGAGTTATTGTTGTGGTCAAGAAAATCTTGTTTAGAGTTCCATTTATAAAATCTAATGGGGATATTGTGATTATCACTGAATTAATTAAACAACCAAGTCCTTATTGATAAATTGTGTATTTAATTAACTACATTCTACTTTAATTCCTTTGGTTCAATTTATTTGATGCGATTCATTAGGTTCTTAAGAAATTGGTAATAAATATAATTATTTCTAATTCATATTTATAGATCAACAAAGACATCTAAGAATGCATCTTGGTCATTGAATCGTTAAAATAGGAGAACACGATATTGACTAATCATTCAATGTATAGCATGTTAGCTTAGTTCAACTCCTTTATCAAATATCTTGGAGGAAAAAACAAGGCTCAATGTCTACTTTCTAACTCCTATATTAATCTGGTATCTTCTTTGATGGCTTTAATAGTTGCCTTGGCTGAGGACTTACATGAGCTAATCATATGCTAGGAATGAGTAACTTATTCAAATCACTAAAGGCGATGAATCTTTTTTGGATTACTCCTCTACCTTTATAAGCTTCATGTCATATCCAAAATCACCTTGCCATAAGCATCCTTTTCTTGGAAGCTGTTCATATGAAATCAATGTATGACAATTTGAATACAAGATGACCTATTGTTATAAGTTGGGATCACATATGCAAGTTGGGATCACATATGCTAATGGCACACAAGAGTATTATCATAAACACTTGATTGAGAAATCATTGAAACTTTAATAGCGAGTAATCTTTAATGAACTTGTTCATTTTGACAAGTGGGCATTTGTTAAGTATCACTGTACTTTCTTTTTCTTTTTGAAAGAAAGCATCTCTATACTTCAACATATAAGATCGATCCAATTCTTCAAAAGCATAGAAGCTTGAAATATGCTAGATTTTGTGCATTGTATTTGCCTTATCTTGATTATTCTGTGACCAAGAACCATTGAACTAATGTTGTCAAGGCACACGTAAGGGTGCGCTGTCTTAGACATTTTCAAGCATGCACCTAGTGTGTCTAGGTGTGTTGTGACATAGGCATAAAAGGTTTGCCTGATTGAAGTTCTATTTAATCTCATTTATTTTTAACCTTTCCATTAGCTATTCCTTTACAATTAAGAAATGGGACTTTTCAATATTCGGTATTCAACAACAGACATGAAATCATGAGAAAATCATGCATATTCACCAATTAAAGAAAAAGAAACATTTCAATGTTTTACAGATATATTGGACTGCCTTTTGGAGTTTATTATCATAATTTTATATCTTAAGATTATCTATCTTAATGCTATATATATATAAATATATATATATATATAGAGAGAGAGAGAGAGAGAGGAGAGGGAGGGAGGCACTTAAATACACAAATATACATTGCACCATGCTTCACTCAGGTGAGCCTTCTTTTTGTGCCTTGTGCCCCAAGCAATAAAGGTTTCTAGTGCTTAGACTACACCTTGTGCCCTCAATGACACTACTAGAAAGTAGAAACTATCTAAGAAACATGCTTGTCATGCATAAGGATTTAATAATAGTAACTCTTAATAATTACTTTGTTAGGCTTTCTATGTCATATGGTCTTTGTTTTCATAATTTTATATGATCATATCATTGAAGTTTACTTATTAATAAAGAATATCTCAATTATGATTAACCAATTATAACGTGCAATACGCAAAATAACAAGAAGTGTCTAAGTAAGCTTAAATGTGCTTGGCTTGCATTGTTTACGCTAATATTGTAGTTTGGATTCTATATTTCTTTGACTCATCATTTTTGCTATAAAAAACTATAGATTTCAGAGCACCATGTAGCTTTAGCATTTTCTTGAAAACAACTCAGTAATATGAGTAGCATCAGAATTCATAGAACAAAGAATGTAATGTATTATAGTCGAGAATTATCACCACAACAAAGATGGAACCATAAATTTTTTTTTTTTTTGTAATCCCAAGACAAAATTAATGCATAATGAGTCCAAGCTCTAGTATACATAATGGAGTGTATATATTAATTTCGAATCTCTAATTAAGGCTTAGGTTTCGATTTTATTTCTTTCCTTAGTTTTCATCGTTATGCTTTTACTTCAGTTGATTTGGGAGTTAATTTAGACTGATCACCAAAATATTATCCTATGACCTATCCTACACAAAACATGGCTGAAGATGAAACCTATGATAAATATACTTTTTAACTCATTATACACTAAACATGAATAGGATAAGATCATCCGATCCTACCTATTTCCATACTTATGTTATTTGTTTTATCCTCTCCATCGTCCTATGTACCTAATGCAATGCATTTATGCCAGAGTCCTTTACATTAGTTGAACCTCTTGGTGTGCATCTCAATGTGATAAGTCTTTGCAGTTCTTCATTTCTATTCTCTAAAGAGTTCTGTTTGATTGTGAGTTAATTGTCTTAAATGTTGGTTTCTTGATTAGTGTCAAAGACAAACAAATTTTATCGGGTTTCTTCAGGTTTAAGTTGTTCCTCTAGTAAACTTCGATTTGGCTTTTTACTAACTACTTGCCACAATGTATGCAGCTCCAGTTGTTAGCGGGGAGCGACTGAAGAGATATATATACCACAAGATATGCAGTGAGTTGCCTGATGGTCCATTCTGCATTGTTTATATGCACAGTACAGTGCAGAAGGAGGATAACTCCCCTGGTGTTACTATCTTGAGGTGGATTTACGAAGAACTTCCCCCTGAGATCAAGGATAGGCTGCAAGTCATCTACTTCATACACCCTGGGCTTCGTTCAAGGCTTGTCTTTGCCACTCTTGGCCGATTCTTCTTAAGTGGGGGGTAAGTTATTTTGAATGCTGCAAGATCATAATCTAATTACCAATTTAGCTATCTAATAAGTTGCCTTCAAATCAGATGAAAATGCTTTCAACTGATTCTTGAAGTGAATATGAAAGCTTCTTCAGCTCTCTTTCTTTCTATCAGTAAGACTACTCTAGTCTGTAAGCAAACTGGTCATATTGTCTGAAATATTTCCTTTTTCACATTCTTAAAGGAGTCAACACGGTATATGCAAATCCTTTCTTTTGTGATCTTAAAACTTAAAAAAAGGTGTTGCAGTCCTTTAACTCATGCTTTTAAATGACAACTGATAGGTTATGCTAGAGGTCATAGACATGCAATTATTCTGGTTGTATTTTGTGTTAACTCCTTACATTTATTCTTCCCAGTTTATACTGGAAGATCAAGTACATAAGCCGCCTACAATACCTATGGGAGGACATAAAGAAGGGAGAGGTTGAGATCCCTGAATTTGTGCAAAACCATGACGATGTTCTTGAGCACCGGCCCTTAACAGATTATGGTATTGAGCCAGATCCTCTCCACTTAACAGAGGTACCTAACACTGCTTACTCATTAGGGAGGTATGAAGAGAGATTAACCTCAAGGGAATTCATGTCATAGTTTCGATATTAAACACACAGCTGAACCCAGAAAAAGGGTTTGCAGGCTCTGGCCAGTAAGAATTATCAGGTAAAACAAGAAATAAGATTGCCTATAGTAGTCTTTATATTGCGTGCCTTGAATTGTGAGAAATCGCTACGCTGTACTTGTAGTTAATTAAATTTGGTGTGTTATGGCTAACATTTATGCATAGATTTGCTATTATATTGCAGCTTTAAAATATCATAGATACTATAAGTTTGACAATTAATTTGTCGGCATTTTGTTGGGAGAACCCATCATCTTCAACTTGATTGTTCGTACCCTTTACTTAGTCTCCTAGTGAATGATTCTCCCTATTCCAGTGTAAAACCAAATTTGATAATTCGGAAAGGAATAATTGCCAAATCCGAAAATTCTTGAAAATTTGTACGGCACAATGTCTAAATTGGCTTGGTTCTGATTTTTTTGGGGAGTATTTTGGCCCTCAACGTAGGGGAGATCCAATTAGGTTAAACAGTTTTGGCAGTTAAATTGGTTGGTTTATTTGGTGGTCAGTCATTTATCGATTATTAATGTTTTTATCCCTCTTGACGGTGTTACTGGAACACTTTAACTCCGCCTCAAAATTTCCTTTTATTAAGCTATTTGTTTTTGCAACATGTTAATAATTTTTAAATCAAATTTGGAAAGTTAAAAATGAGTTCAAAGTTATATTTTTATGAATTGGTTGGAATCTCACTTTTAAGATTAAATTGGAAAGATTAAAAAGTAAGAGGATTAAATTATAAAATTTTCAATTTTACTGATGAAGGGAAAATATGTCATTTTCACCATCTTAGATAGATCCATATTTAAGGTTACAAGGATTGTGAAGAAATTGTATAAAGAGTTAAAAATGGCAAATTTGCCATCTAAGGTCATTGTGATCATTTTAAAAAGATTAAATGATGGGAGTATTATTTAGATAATATATTTGATGATTTAATATTCAATATTTTAATTATTTTATATAAATTTATATTTTTATAATATATAAATCAGTTAAGTTGATTAAATATATTTATATTTATATAATTTTATTTTAAGTTGTTTTGTGATGATTTAATTTTTTAAATTAATATAATAATAGATTTAGTCTTTAATATTTACACATTTTTATTAATTTAATTCTAATTCTAAATAATTCAAAAGTTTTAATTCTCTACATTTGCAAAATCTATTAATTTGATCCTCAAATACTAATAATTAAAATAATATAATTATATTTAAATACATATAATTAAATCTTGATAAACCTATATGTAAGTTTGTGTTTTTGATAAACTCAAAACTCAAAATTTGGTAAATTTGTGATTTTATAAACTTTATTGATGATGATGATGGTAAAAGAGAAATCAAAATTTTTCATGAAACCTAACAAATAATTTGAAGGGATGGTTTAGGAATAAAACTTGATAAATTAATCTTGTAATTTGAAGTGCATGCATGGGAATGAAATGGTTGAATTATTGGTGGTAGAGCTTTCAATCTTGGTAATATGGTGGATGTTATTATGCGTAAACCTTTGCCATGCTGCTTTTTCGTTGATACTGTTTGGATTCAGTATTTAATTTACTGGTAGATGTCGACTGCAAATATTTCTCAGGTTTCCTATAAGCTGCTGCATCCTCCTTCTTCTCTTAGGCTACTGGATTTGCTTTAGTTCAGGCCTCGAAATTAGACCTTTTTCTTTTCCAGAGAGCATATAAAGAACATTAACAAAGAGCATATATATTAAAGAAAAATCTTTATAAAACAAACATGATTAACCAAAAACTACTTGCAACACCTCCAAAGATTGTTTAGTAGATTCAAGTCTCGTCTACTTTATTATAGAATATTACAAACAAACTCAACCAAATAAGTATAAAGTATTGTCCGTGAATAGACAGTATTCGACCGAAGATAGGTGCATTTTTCAGAAGCATGTTTCGCAGAGCCAACAGCAACAAAGAGCGAACAAACTGCAAGTATAACACCAAATAAAACAAGAGTTAAAACTATTAGATTGAAGGAAGAAGATAAAACAAAAACACAAGGTTAGTGAGTGACATGATTGTATTAATTTGTCAAAATGATTGTCTTTTTAGTAGATTTCAGCCTGCATGAACATTTACATAACAGTATTTGTTGCAGAAACTCTTATTATATACATATGACAATCATGTGTGTACCATCCTTCAATGAAACCTCTGTCTCCTTTCTTCTTTGAGCGAGGGAAGCACTTGTTCTGAGCAGCAGGCCGAGGGGGGTCAGCAGTAGGATATCCTTCCAATATAAAAACAAATAGGAAAAAGAGCAGTTAGATCTTGGATCATCAAAAAGAATAATATAGAAACTGGATGTTTTTTTGGGGAGAGTTGGAACCTGCTGGGGGCTGATTCTGTTGTGCAAAATCTGACTTAGGCATTTTGGAATAAGCAGTATATGTGTGTTCAAAATCAAGCAAAGATGCTTAAACTTGGTACCAACCCATCAATTTATATACATTATTTAGCGTAACAGTGGACTAGTCTCGTAATTTTATTTTACAACTATGGCTTACTTTTGACTTTGATTAGGTTATATCCGCTACATCAACATTTGTTTGAAATAAATTTAAGTGAAAGATCAATCTCAAATGGAATCCCAGCAGCTAGCAGGTATATTTCCACCTAATCACATTCTAAAAGTGTCCATGAGTTGGATTTTGATTCCTTAATTTGTCATTAAGGAAAAGAAAACCAATATTGAATAGTTAAGATGTAAAACCAATGAAATAAAAGAAAATGCTAGTAGGCGTAAATCTGTGCTCATCGAATATATGCTTTGGTTCTTTTCAGAGTCACAGCAACACCGAAAGGCATTTGAAAATCGTGTCACATATTCTTCCCTATCATACAATGTGTTCCTCTCAATTTTACACTATCTTTAATTTTAATTTTATTTGGTAATAAAATGTATAATCATATATATTTTAATTAATACTATATTAAAGGAACTTGTGCCAAACAAAAGTTTTAATTAACCACCGCTCCATTCAAGTCAATAATTAAATATAGTAATTTGTACTTTTATATTGAATAAATATAATTATATATAAACATAAAATGATTCTATATCAATAATTGGGTGAAAATTTAATCAAATCAATATATCATACATAAAATTACATAAAATTAAAATTCATGTATCAAACCAAAATTCAAATATAGTTTAATACTTCAATTTCTTTCCTAGACCCGTGTTGTGTATTAGAAAACGTCACGGGCTTTTCCAAAAATTAGAATCCAACGCATATACATAAATTCTAAAAATTTAAAAAAGTTTATATAAAAATAGGAAAAGAGAATCCGAAAATATAAAAATTGAAAGAATTTAGTTAAATCTAAAATTGAATAAAATGTAAAAATTCAAAAAAAAGTGTATATGTACTTTCAGGAAAATTGCAATAATTAATTTTCTTTTACAAAAAATCCATATATGTATATCAACTTATTCTAAAAGTTCAATAAAAAAAGGAAAAAATAGTTGAACTTTAGAAATTTAAAAAAATGTCAAAATTTAAATATATATAATCTAGAGAAATTATAATAATTTACAAAATAATTTGCAATAAACTCAAAAATTAAAAAAAATTCTAGAAAACTTCTTAAATTTTTACAAATATTAAAAATGCAAATTAAAATTTAGTCAATATTGGTCAAGACGGTATACGAGAACCAATGAAGGTCAACGATAGTTAAAGACAATGATAATATTCTAAAAATTTATATATTTTTTATAAATTCTTTTAATATATATATATTATCTTTTAAAACTTTTGAAATGGACATCATATTTTGAGTTTTAATTGGTTGGAGGTGTCACATGATGTGTTTTAATAAGCGTCACATGTTAACGAATTTTTTTAATGTAAATAGATTGAATATAACTTTAAAACCAATTTGGGCTAGAAAAAAATTAAGTATTAAAGAACCAACCTGATTACATGGTCTTAGGATGAGTTGAATTGAAATTGGAGATGGTTGAACAATAACAAAATGAACAAAATCCAATCTATAGGAACCTTAGAGATTATTTTATGCTTGATCCCAATAGAATTCAAGGTAGCATTGGAAGGCCTTCTTTCGACGTTCACTATGCTCTAAAACAAGATACAATTTCATGAATGCCTAATGAGGATATTAATTTACATCTTTCTAATTTCTTAGATGCATGTTAGACCTATAAGTCTCCTTAGTGATTGATGAAATCCTTAGTCTTATATCGTTTCCTTTTTCACTTAAAAGACAAAGTCAGATTTTGGTTAAATTCTTTACTATAAGGACCCAATTAGTGAAAGTATTTTTAGTCAAGTACTATTCACCTACTAAAACTGCTAAGCTTAAAAATGAAGCTATCGACTTTATATAGCTTGATTATGAGTCTTTGTGTGAGGTTTGGGAACGCTTTAAGGACTTGTTATGAAAATGTTCACATCGTGGTATGCTTGAATGGGTGAAAGTCCAAATGTTTTATAATGGGATTAGATCTACTATAGATGTTGTGGTTGGTAGTGTGCTTATGTTTAAGAATGAAGTGAATGATACAACCTTGCTAGAGGATATGGCTTCTAATAGTTAGTAGTGGTTAACTAATAGGTAAACCATTCAACCCAATACCTAAGTGTGCTTATGTTAAAGAATGAAGTGAATGATACAACCTTGCTAGAGGATATGGCTTCTAATAGTTAGTAGTGGTTAACTCATAGGTAAACCATTCAACCCAAGACCTAAGTCTTTAGATGACAATTAGATAATCTAGAAATGAGGCCTAATTCATCTTTAGACTAGAAAGTTAAGTCCCATCTATGACACCCTTAACCTGAGCCAGTGACAGTTTTGATCAGACGATGTTACATTCGATGCCTGGAGGCATCATTGATGACATGGTCAATGGACGATGATTTTCTAATGATTGGGCGACTTTGGTTTATTGTACAATTAATCTACAACATTTATCTGAGGTTCTAGGCTCGATTATATGCTCTATCTTTACTTTCAAAGTTAACTATTAGGTATCAATCATTTGTGAGAGGCATAGATATTCAACATAGTATGACCTAATAAAGGCCATTCCATGGTTTCTTAGCTTGCAAGAAATACCTAAAATACCTTAGGTAACACTCTAGTCAATATGGTAATAAACCTAAGACCTAAATGGCCACATTAGGAATCGCTAAACTTAATTTACTCTATAGCTCTATGTTACTATCTACGAATTCATATTTCCATAATACATTTCAAGCTAACAAATAAACCAACTAAAACCATTTAAGCATCTAATTGCATAATTTACCAAGAACAAATATACCTATATACAAATCATAACATGACCAAGAGATAACTACAATCCTTATTGTCGAAACCATTTTTAAATTTTGGTAAAAAATGGGGATCGACTTTAAAAAAACGAAATGGAGTCGCCACCAATTTTTTTATTTAGGTGTGATTGGATTACCTTGTAAAACATTTTATTTCAAAACATTGTTTTTGGTCCAAGAAATATAAGAAAACGGGTTTGGGAGTCGATTACGTATGAGGAAGGGTTAGTTCCCTCATAACGCCCAAAAATTGGTACCTAATTGATAAAATCATGTCCTAACACTACAGCAATTTGGACTTTTAGCGGCATTTTTTTAGGCCTTTAAAAGCCATGGCTTTCTCCAGAAACGCCGCTTAAAGCATGCCTTTTAGCGGCGCTTTTTCCACAAACGCCACTAAAGGATGACTTTTAGCGGCGTTTTCTCCTAACGCCGCTAAAAGCTATGGCTTTTAGCGCTTTTCCCAAAACAATTTGCTAACTTGTACAGATTTACGATTATACAGTTTATCCAATATCATACCCCTCCTGCACTAAAACCAACCAATGACAACAAATATAGTATATAATTCCAACCCAAAACAACAAATGTAGCATAAAAATCACACCAACTACATTAATTCTAAATGATATTTGAAAATGAATATACAAGATATATGATATAAATTAATAAATGAATTATAACTGAAAATATTCTTACAAAAATGTTAAAAGTAAAAATGTTAAAAATCATCTTACAATAAGAACATAAATGTCTAAGATGGTGGCCTCTGCGACTGCTGGAACATCTTCATAATAGTCTGAAGCTGTAGCTGAAGTTCTTCATACTTCTTGTTCTGCTCTACCTCTCTCGCTGCTGCCTCCGCTTTAAGTAGAGAAATTTACTCTGCCTCCCTCATTGCTGCCTCCGCCTCCCTCGCTGCTGCCTCCGCTCTAAGTTGAGAAATTTGCTCAACCGTGCTCGCTTGCATCTGAGCTATCTGGTCTTTTAGCCTCTGAACTTTAGCACGAGATTGACTCCCGGAAGGCATGTATTGCTGGGAGCCGGATCCAAAATATTGGGTCGGGGTAACACCAGATCCTTGAAGTTGAACCCGACCATACCTTTCAAGACCCAAAACATCAATGATAATTCTGTTATAAATATACTCAAAATTAACAGAACTATCGATCAAGCGATCGTACCTTCGGGACCCAAAACATCGATAATAATTACATTATCGATATCCTCAAGATGAACAAAACTATAATAATTACATTATCGATATCCTCAAGATGAACAAAACTATCACTCAAGCGGTAGCTTCATCATGCCCTCTTCTCCTTTAGTTTCTCCTAATAAATCAATCAAAAAGTTAGAAACGAAATATACAATAAGAAGAATCCAACATAACTTAACATTATTAATTTAAAACTACTAACAAATAATTAAACTATTATAAGTAAACATTATAAATCCATTTTTAATAAATCAAATGTTATTAAGTAAATATACCATAATCTCTTTAGCTTCGAATGTTATCGGAGACCCATCCTTCTTCCTATGCGTAATGTCAAAAAGCTGAACGCGTCCAACTTTTTGACCGGTGGAGACTTCTTACAGTGTTGTAGTAGAAATATAATTTAATAGTATAAAGTCATTAATATTTGACAGAATTAATAAATTATAATACCTCGACCTCAGCTACAGAAGCAAAACTTCTCGACCCTACCGTGTGCGTGAATTTTTATTTCTGCCTGCTGCTCGTTCCGACATGCTCACGGTCCTACATAATGAAATTCTTATTATGTATATAGTAAATAGTATAAACCAAAAAAATTATAAGAGTTTAGAACTAGGTAATACCTCTCCTTTCTTTGAGTTCCAGAATCTAACCGCATCTTCCCATTGATACCTTAACATTCCCGACGAGACATTTCCCAGTTTATCCTCGAGGCTTATTTCTTTCTTAAAATATTCTTTTTTCAATGTGCTTTTGTTGTCTCTCCATTTTTTTCCCAATGTCTTCTTTATATAGTCATCGGATACCTCCAAAGCAAACCTCTCCTAAAAAAACATAAGTTTAGAAAGTAAATATAAATGAAACTTCAACTAAAGTATTATAAATTACATTCACGTTTTGTTACCTTAATGTTCTCCAGAGCTTGATTTTTGTTTGCGTCAGACATGTGATGCCATGACTCGTAATTGATGGGCAACATATTTGCATTTCGTGCAATAATGCCCAAATAGCCTGCTAGAACTAGAGCTTCAGGGCTAACAGTTGGCCATGACTGTTTTTCCTTACTTTCACACGCTCAACGAAATTTAATTCGTATAAATCTTTTAGCAGCGTATGTCCACGACCTCTGCGCGTCCCACCACTCTCAGCTGAACAATGATATATTATTGTTATATTAAAATTGAAAAATAAATCAATAAAAAAAGTCAACATGCATGTAAAATAAAGTTAACATTACTTTGTAATTCTGCAGGCTCATCATCTATGTCACGCACATTAGAGGATCCAACTATTGTTTGCTGTTCACTATTGCCCTCTTCGAAATTTATAGTATTCTATACAATATTTACATCTCGTAATCTTCTTCTACTCATTTTCCCTGCAATACACATAAAATAGTTGAAATATTAGTAACAAATAACAACAATAATGGTACATATAAAGTATTTAAATGATATAAAATGACCATGTAACATCCTAAAAATGTGAGTATCGATATGTTGCATGTTTTTAGTGTTTAGCTTGTGAATGATTTTATTTGTGTGTTTAATATAGTCTTGAGAAGGCTCGGGTTTATTCAGAGTAAGAATAAATTTTAGTAAAGAGTACTTTGCTGTAGAGGAATCAGTTGACTATGAAGTTTAAGTTAATTAAAGTGGTAAAAGATAGCATAAGTTGAGTTATTGGTTAAGTGGATATGCGCTACATGTATGGTATTAAGGGGAGAGGTTCGAATCTCCTAGCATGCAAATTGTGAGCATTTATTTTTGCTCTTTCCTAGCAAGTGTCGTAAGCTTCATTCATGGATAAGATGGACAAATTCTTTTATGATAAGGAGGCTAAAGGTTATGGCAAGCATGAATTTAGGGATAGAATCAACTTGATTTTAGGGATAAAATTTTTAATCTTTTGGAAAGTGGAGGATCACAAGGCATGATACAAGGATGATGTCTTGAAACTTTTGAATGGACATTTTGTCCATGAATTTGGACTGACATTGTGGACTAAAGGGAAGCCAATTTTGGGTGGCAAATTTTGGTGATAGGTTTAGTTTGATTGGTAGCTTTTGGGTATCATTTGGTCACTTTTGTTTTGCTAGACATTTCTCCTTTCATCTTTCCCTCTCTTGGCCGAATGTGTTTGTGTTAGGAGGAAGCAACTTTTGTTTTGTTTCTTTTGGTCATTTTTTTACCATTTGGGTCATTTATTTTGCAAAACCTCTCAAGTGCTTCATCTTGTATTCTCTCCTAGTGCCGAAATTATCAACACAAAAAGCCATTTCTTTTTCCTTCTCCTCCCCCATTGCCGAATGCATTTTGTTCCTAAACTCATCACTTTTCTCTTTCTCTTTTCTTCTCTTTGAAAATCGAATCATAAACACCTACTCCCCATTCTCTTTTCCTCTTCATTTTATTTATCATTCAAACACCTTCTCCATCCTTTTCTCCCCATGGCCGAATGGTACTAATACCATTTCCTTCAATTTTCCTTCAAAGCCAAATCTTCTCTTCATCTATATTGTTTTGTTGATTATTCCTTCAACCTTCGTTTAAGCAATCGTGTTATAAAAAAGGCTGAACTTGGAGTATTTGTTATCATCGTGATTCGTTAGAAATTGAGTCGAAGTGTTAAGGTAAGGGTTCTTATCAAGGAGCTATATACTACTCGACATATTGTTGTAGATGAACTATTAATCGATTTTGTTTTAGGGGATGTTATCGCTCGATTTTCATATTGTGGGACAAGGATATTTTGTGGTAAGCCAATCTCACCCTTCAAACCGTTAGTCGTAATTTCTGATATACTTTTTAGTTGGACTAACAATCTTTTGTCAATGGAGACAATCAAGATAGGGACAAAAAAGTTTGTGAATAGTGTTCGAAAGAGGGGTGGTTCCACTATTACCCCGAAATTTAAGCGAAGGGCTATTTTGGGAATCCGAGATTTTCCACCGGGTTGTGGACCCTCATCTGAGGAGAATCTATTATTTGAAGTCGTTCGTACTCCTGAACCTTTGTTTATTCGTGGATATTCATTGGGAAACGAACCAACAATCGGGGAAAAATCGCATATAGAAGTTGTTCGAAATTCCAAGGGTAAAGTCTAGATCGTTATTTATAAGAATAGATTTATAAATAGTATTAGTGTTCTAAATTATCGTGATGCGTGTTTACGTATCGACGAGCGAAAAAGTCTAGTTCTCACTGTAACCAGGTGTGTAACTTCACACTTATCTCTCGGGTTAGATACTATACCGTAAGTATTGGGATAAAATCGTAAAGATGGCAAAATCGAAGAAATACGAAATAATTAACACTTTTGTGTAAATACATGAAAACGGTTAAAGTCATGGAAATTTTGAAAACGCCCTCAATGGGTTATTTGATAAATAGTAAAATTTTATGCCTCATGTGATATATGGGCCAACAACTCCTAGATCGATATATGGGCCAAAAACTGCTAGATCGATATATGGGCCAAGGTTTGCTAGATCGTTAAATGGGCTAAAATGCTATTTTGCCTTATGGGCCAAAATGAAAATTTGAAATATAGACCCACTTGTATTATAAGCCTTTTGTTAAATTAATCATGTGAATGTATTGTTATGTTTTATATATAAACATGATTGCATGGGTTGGGAAAATTGACGAAGAGAAGAAAGGCCTGTTGCCAAAAATCTAGTTCGGGTGGCTTTGCCACAATCTAGTTCGGTGGTGCACCACAATATTATTTAAAATGGCTTTATGCCTGTGATTGGTGTGTTGGCGGGGTGGGTTGACTTGATCCCCATAGGTGTGTTGGTTGGTACGTTTGGTGTGTAGCAGATGGAAAATTTAGGATTGGTTGGGAATTTCATTCTACATGCATTATTATTATTAGTATATTGTTAAATCCGTAAATGGGCTCAAGCCCAACATAATGTCTTGATGATTTGGCCCAGTGGATATGGTAAGTGGGTTATACACTGAGTTCTGAGTAACTCACTCTGCTTTATTATCCTTCTCAGGTAATGGCAATTGATGGAGGCTTGGGCTGGGGATGACTTCGTGGAGGCCATACTTCAAACAAGGATTTTATAAACTATGAACTTCAATTAAGTATATCTATTTAATTACTATTTTGGGTATGATGTAATAAGGCCTCTATTATTATTATTTTATGGATTTTTATGTGTGGATGGATTTAATTATGCTTTAGACACTTAATTTAGACTAATACTATTTTAATAATGTTTCCTTAAATATTTTGTTTTTAAACATATGAGATTCTTTAAATATTCTTGTTTTCAGATTCTTTTGAACTCTTTAAAAATTATTTTAAAGTCTTTAACAATTAAATATTAAATAATAAGATTTCAAACTAGTACTACTTTATTCATCAATTTTAAATCAAATTCTTGGTTTTACTAAACTTCATTTTCAAAAGGTTTTGTAGAACTGTTTTACCTAAATCATTAGATAATTAGATGGATGTTCGTTATGTGTGACAAACTAAATCTCGTCTTAACGCATAGACCTGGTTTGGGGTGTTACAGACCATGATTAAAATTATAATATTATATACAAATAAAAAAATCGTAAAAAACTTACTACATCATAATTCGTAAATATCTTCGTCTACGTCCTGACGAACCCATTGAAATTGCGCACTAGTACTAGGGATATTTTTATTTAAGTTTTGTTCTGGAAAAGGCAGAGTTTCTGATCTTTCGAGATGTCATCTCTACTTCCACTGCCCATGTCGAACAAGTCTCTAGGGGTGTTTTGAAGTACAATGTACCAACCCTCACCAGTTAGATCTTCTGAGTAAAAAACTTGTTTCACTTGAGAAGAAAACACATACGGCTCGTCTATCAGTTGTTCTCCAGTATGAATCAATCGGGAGAAATTCACCATTGTAAAACCATATTGATCGTTTTTAATTCTGCGAGCTGTATTCATATCAGCCCATTCACCTCGAAACAAGACAACTTTCCATTTGCCGTAATTATCCAACTCAATGATATCAGTAATAAGTTCGTAATACTCTAGATTCCCCTCGACAGGATTACTGTCCCTAGCACTAGAATAACTCGTAATTGAAGAATTAACAACAATTCCACAATTTTGGGTTCTCCTCAACCTCTCGCGATACCTTGTATGAAATTTGTATCCATTGATGAGGAAGGCACTATATCTTTTCACTATTCGGTTTGGACCTTGTGAAAGCCATTTAACTTCATCATTTACTTCATTCTGACTCCAAACCTATTAAATCGAAAGTAAAACGAGTAATTATAAATGTTGTGCGAAAATATTATTACATGTCAATGAAAACTTCAATTGCATACCATTTGGCTTAACCATTCATGAAATGATTCTGTGAACATCTTATTAATTTCTAGTCGATATAATCTTCGGGACCGTGAACGAGCTCTCAATACTTGTTTGTACTTACTATGTTAAAAAAATCATTACTTTGTTAGAAGACAAACAAATTATAATTGATGAGTATTTAGCAAATTATAGAACTTACTTTCGTAATGGTTCCATTGAATCGTGATGAAAAAGAACGTATCGATGTGCTTGGACCCATGATCTATCGTCTAATTCTGTAATTTTGACTTTACCGATCAGTTCTCCTAAACTTTGAAATAAATAAGTTCCGGCCAAGTTATGATCTGTGAGCCCAGCATTTCTACTTGGTCTGTTCATTCTTGTTTCAACATCTTCCAAATACCTTGAACAGAAAGTCATACATTCCTCTTCCAAGTAGCCTTCGACAATTGATCCTTCTGGATAACATTTATTGCAGCAGTAAGTCTTCAATTTGGATAGAAACCTAAACACGGTATAGAACATTATCAAAAGTTGCAAATAAAGGCATTTAGGTGAATGAAGGAATAATTTACAAATAAATTAAGACCTTTCAATGGGATACATCCATCGATAGAAAACGGGTCCACCAAGTATTGCTTCACGAGGGAGATGAATTAACAAGTGCACCATAATTGTGAAGAAGGAAGGCGGGAAGATCTTCTCCAGATTACATAAAGTCAGTGCGGCTCGATCTTGTAGTGTCTCAAGTTCTTGAACATCCAAAACTTTGCCACAAATGCCTTTCATTATATTGGACAGTTCAATTACACAAGATGTCACCTTTTTCAACATACAACACCGCATAGCAATTGACAGTAAGTCTTACATCAAGACGTGTTAGTCATGCGATTTTAAGCCATATAGTCTTCGATCTTTAAGACTCACACATCGAGATATATTTGATGCATGCGTATCAGGGACCTTTATATCCTTCAACACCGTACAGAACACTTCTTTCTTCGTCTTCGACATTGAATAAATAGCATGCGGCAACCGATATTTCATATTCGGAAGTGCTTGGGGATGAAGCTCACGCCGAATACCCATGTGGACTAAATCAAGTCGACTCTGAAGATTGTTTTTCAATTTTCATCGACATTCAAAATAGTCCCAATGATGTTCTCGCAGACATATTTCTCAATGTGCATGACATTAAGATTATGGCATAAAATCTGATGCTCCCAATAAGGCAACTCAAAAAAAATACTTCTTTTTTTCCATAAGTCTGCCTCATTAGGATCATCCTCTTCATCAGATTCATCATCAGATTCATCCTTGATCTTCTATTTCTTTGCGTGTTGGCCGGTTGATTCCTCTTCCCATAAATGAAATTCATATCTTTCAACATGAATAATATTTCAATCCTTTGTCTCTGAAGGAGCTTCTCGAAACTCTTGATCTTATCAAACTGAGCACTCTGAAATTTAAATCCATGATTTTTTGTAACCACCGACGATGCCCTATGTAAGAGAACTTCTTCCCATTATATAACCATTGCGAACATGTTTGAGCAGCACAACAAGGATAAGCATAACCTCCCTTGGTACTCTAACCAGATAAATTTGCATAGGCCGGGAAGTCATTAATAGTCCACATCAGAGCCGCATGTAAGTTGAAGTTCTCCTTTCTCGAACATCGTATGTCTCAACACCAGCCCATAATTGTTTTAACTCTTCAATAAGTGGTGCAAATATATGTCAATATCATTCCGGGCCCTTTCTCTAGGGATAATCATAGACAAGATAAAGGATGATTGTTTCGTTGCAAACCCATGGAGGCAAATTGTAAGGAACAAGCACCACAAAGCCAAATCTTGTCTGCGAAGCTCATGATTTAGTAAGGGTTAAATCCATCGGATGCTAGCCCAACCTCACACTCAGGATCCTTGCAAAGCTTGAAAATTTGAGTCAAATGATTTCCATGCTAAAGAATCTGCAGGATGCCTTAACAATCCATCATCGGTTCGTCCATCACGATGCCACGTCATTGACTCGGCTGTCTTCGACGACATGAAAAGCCTTTGAAGCCTTGGTATTAGCGGGAAATACCGCAAAATCTTAACCGGCTGCTTCATTGATTGAGTATCGTGTTCATCCTCGTTACCATCCTCTGTATTTATATTAATCCAACGGGATTGACCGCAGACATGACATCACTGTTGGTTTATCCGATCGCCTCAATATAACATGCAGTCATTTCAGCAACTATAAATTTTGTTGTAGCCAAGGCCCAAATCCTTTATCAGTTTCTTCATGTCTTTAGAAGATTGAGGGATTTTCGCAAATGGGAACATTTCTTGCAGAAACTCTAAAAGCATTGTCAACGAGTTTTCGGTCCATCCTCCCAAACATTTCAAGCGAAAAAGTCGAATACAGAAAGACAGTTTGGAAAATTTTGATCTCTCATACAGTTCTTCATTCATTTCACCAAGTAACGTGTAGAACCTCGTCGCTTCTTCATTGGGCTGTTCATCAGGTACACTTCTTCCCCCTTCGGTGAAAGTATTTCCACCAAAACTATAATCATCGGTTGCACCCAAGTCAGGTGGAAATGTCCCGAAACCATCACTGTGCATATTAAAAGCATCCCGCAACATGCCTTCCATGTTATCATCTCTAACATTCTGATTGTAAGCACTATGAGGATAACCCAGATTCATCGATGAAGATGCTCCACTAGATGTACACTCTCCATGAAAAATCCATTTTTTGTACCCGGACAAAGCCATCAACAACTAGATGTTCGTAGACAACTTCACGATAATGCCAATTGATATTGCAACACTTCTTACACGGGCAAAGAATCATATTCTCTTGGCTTGCATTTTGAAATGTGAAATTCAGAAAAGTTTCTACTCCATTTCGATAGCCGTTGCTTACCCTTGACAAATTCATCCAAGTCCTATCCATTTCGTAGTTGTTGAAGTCTAAAGTTGACAATAAATTACACACTAAATTGTTAATTTATAATTTATGTAAGTAATGATAATTTCATATATATAATCGAGTACTATGTAAGTTATGTAAATTATGTAAGTTAAATAATTTGATGAAAGCTATGTAAGTTATGTAAGTTATGTATTATGTAAGTTAAATAATTTTATGTAAGTTATGTATTATGTAAGTTAAATTAAAATTTCAAATCGAGAATCGGTTGAGGTGTGAATTATGTAAGTTATTTATCGATACGTATTATGTAAGTTATGTAAATTATATAAGTTATGTATTCGTAAGTTAAATAATTTGATGAAAGCTATGAAATTTGATCTTTAACCTATGTATTATGTATTATAATTATTTAAGGAATTTTACATTTTACATGCAAAGTAAGGGTACTAATCCCATGGCTGCATCCTTTCTCAATATTAAAACCAAACCACCCATCAGGATTTTATTTAATCATAAAATTGAAGCTCTTAGCACTGGGCATTTTACCTCAAGTTTAAATATCGCTTTATATAAATTTTATTCTCGCTTAAATTTTATTATATATCAGTTTTGTCTAAATTTTTTAAGATTCATCATACGTGGCATTGTTACACTTGGGGAGGATCCGTTATATCTTACAGTGAGATATAAGGCAACCCGTTAGGTTTCCAGCCTATATACTTTGAATCTTTTTTTTTTGGACAGTAATATAATATACAACATATATACCAACAAGCAGGATAATAAACATCAATTTGGACAACAATTTAAACAGAAATTTTTTAAGATTCATCATACGTGGCATTGTTACACTTGGGGAGGATCCGTTATATCTTACAGTGAGACATAAGGCAACCCGTTAGGTTTCCAGCCTATATACTTTGAATCTTTTTTAGGCAATGATAATAAACAACATATATACCAACCAAGCAGGATAATAAACAACAATTTAGATAGCAATTTGGACAAATTCATCATGATATAAGCATTCTTGATCGAATTTTGAACTAAAACGCATACCTTAATAATTTCAATAAGATGGTCTACTCCACTCTCACTGTAACATCCTTAAAGTGGGCCTACGCACTAATATGTTAAATTGAGATTGTAAAGGTTAATGACTTTTGATTAAATATTTGGATTAGGGTTAAAGTTAGTGCTCGGATAATTTAAAGTGCAATAGTGGGCTTTAAAATTTGGGTTAGGTGGCTAATAAATGGTGTTAGCTTATAATTTAAGAAGATGGTTAATTAAGTGATAAGCTGGGCTTGTGGCCCAAAGAATTAAAGTGCATTAAGTGGGCATAAGGTGGTGCCATAAGGGGGGAGGAATTTGGGCCCTTGTGTGGCCGATTGGGCCTTAAGAAATGGGTCAAATTCGGCACTTAACTGGGAAGAGGGTGGACGGCATGTAGGCTACTAAATTAGGAGCTTTATTTTCTTCTCATTTAAGTAATAAAAGATGATAAACAAGGATGGAGGAGTTGGCTTTAGTGAGGGCTCTTCAAAAGGGTAAGATAAGGATTGAGGTTATCGGGTGAGATGAAGGCTATCAGGAGGGAAAGAGTTGGCAGAAACTCCAACTCTATGTGTTGGTGTGTGTGTGCCGAATTTAATGGGGGAAAATCATCTTTTTCTTTCATTTGCTTCTCTTTCTCTCATACTTTTCCCTCTCTAGTCGAAACCCATCACACTCACTTGCCTTGATTTTTCTTTTCTAGCCGAAACTCCTTAGTATTTCTCCTCTCCTTAAAAACCCTTCTGAAAGCTGAATGCTCTTAGTGCCTATCTTCTTCCTCTATAGCCAAATCTACAAAGGAGATCTCTGTTTTCCCGAAAGTGCACTGTAAGCCGTATACTCCTTAGTAATCCGGTGAGTTTCGGATTTCTCTTTTCTGTGATTCCTTTATTTTTATCAAACTCTAATCTAAATCATTATTTCCAAGGCCTTGTCGATTATACTCTTTACCCTTGAAGTGAATCTATCCCATTAAAGCCAATTTGGTGGAAAAATCAAGGTAGGTAGTGGTAAGTGTGGCGAATGGCCTTCCATAATTTTCTCGTGCTTTGGCGAATACTATTTGGGGTTAGGTTGAATGTGAGCAACGATTGGTTTGATATTTGGTTGATGGCGAATGTAGGAAGGTTGGTGGTGACAATTTCGAAAGATATTCGTGATTCTGCTAACTAGGTAAGTGTTTGTTTTAAAGGTTACATTTAACTAATGAGTTAGATCTCATCGTTATTTGGTTTAGTGATTAAGGGATTGTTATGGACTCAACTAACACAAGCGAGAGAAGGTTGGATCGTAAAATCGTCGCCCAAATTCAAGAAGCGATCTGTTTTGGTAGTGCGAGATTAATAGCAGGTGTGGGCCAAAATCAAAGTCGATCGTGGGCCAATAGTAGTTGTTTCAAGTGATAGTAACGTAGATATAGCAAAAGCCTTAGTACGCAAATCATGTGTGTAATACTTCCTCCGTCTAGATCGATTAATAATAAATATATATATATATATGTGTTCATAAAATTTACATGTTACATTAAAAATTCGAAATCTCAGATTTAAATGACGGACCCTCAGGTTAGTAAATAATCTGACTATATGTTACAAGTAAACTGTTGTACATGTTTTAAATTATTGTGCATGTTGCATGGGTTGGGTGATGAAAGGAGGAAGTTATATGTACATGTATATGAGTAATGGTTTTACCGTGAATTATTTATGCGGCTAATGCCGTGAATCGTTATACTGAGCTTGGCCATTATATGTTATAAGGGCTTGACCAATATATGTTAATGAGCAAGATGACCGCCATTTTGGAGAAATAGCGGTGTGGGTTGATTGTAGAAATCCCCAATGGTGTGTTGGTTGGTACGGGGGTGTGTAGCGGATGGAAACCTAGGCAATTGGGTTGGGCTTTGCATATTACTTGTTATCCATGTAAATGAAATTGTTGCTATGTTGTATGAGGCCCAAATCTAGTGGTGCATGAGGGTTGCACACTGAGTCTCGCGACTCACCCCCTTTGAACTAACCTTTTAGGTGACGATTAGTGCATTGGACAGGGCCGGAGTGAAGCGCAAGGTGGCCATGCAAAGGAAGGTGGATCCGGCGACAAGTCCCCATATTAGTTTTTTTTAAAGTATTTTATATGATGGATTTAAACTACATTGTAATAAGGCCATGGGCCATTAGTTTATATTTTAGTTTTATTATGGGCCTTTATCATTTATTCTTGTTTTAATTTTTTTTTCAAGGACATGTAATCTAGTTTTGGGCTTTTGCTTATTAAGGCACATTTTATGTAATTCTTATTTGGGCTTTTTGTCAACACGTTTGGTTTTTTTTCCTAAAAATTTTCTTAGTGACAAACCAGATCCAGTAGTAGTGTTTGGGCCAGTTTTGGGGTGTTACAAATTGGTATCAGAGCTCGGTTCAAAACTCGGCTTTGGGATTTTTGGGCCCAAAAGATTTTCTAAAAAAAATGGTTTTTTTTTTTTTTTAAAACATGGATTTTTATTAGCAAAGGTTTATTAGTTCAGCATGGCACCTGCGTCTCCAGCCAAGTTCGCCAGGTAAGTACCCTAAACCATTGTGTGATATAAATGTGGGCTTAATGAGCTTATGGGACGTAGACTATTTAGGTTAGAACTTGATAGACTCTAGGTTTAGACAAACAAACTCTTAAAAATCCATAAGACTTAACTTCATTAAACAAAACCTGTAAACAAGACACAAGACTAAAGTGTGGTAACAAGCATATGCATGTCTAGAAGTAGATCCGGAAGAGCTTGGTATTTAAGCGGTCAAGTGACTCACCTCCTCTTGGAGGAATCTCACCGTGCATAGTGATTGTTCACTTTAGCCATGACAGGTGTGGCAATAGGCATAAGCATGTCTAGGAGTGGATTGAGGAAAGCTTGGTACTTAAGCGATCCTAGTGACTCACCTCCTTTCTACTAGAATCCTACTTAGTGCGTAGTGACTATTCACCCTAATTCTGATGCGTGTGTGATGTGCCAAAACTACAATTAAAACCCGAAAGGACCACCAATTGTTTTCTCTCACAAAAAAATTTAGAATCTCCTTACTTTGAAAAAAAATACCTATGATTTGCGAATATACCCCGATTTACAAAGTCAACAGAATCTTTCCATAGAAAACAAAAACAACAACAACAACAACAACAACATCAAAATATCCTTGAATTGTAAAATTTCCAAATTACCCCTGAGTTGTAAATGACCAAAACACCCTTAATTTGCAAATGACCAGAATACCTCTAATTGGTAGAATTACTAAAATAACCCCAGATTTTATAAATTACCAAAATAACCCCAGATTTGCAAAATTACTAAAATACCACCAGATTTGCAAAATTATCGACATACCCCCTAAATTTGAAAAATTACCGATATACCCTCAGATTTGCAAAATTACCGAAATACCCTCGAGTTGGAAAATTACCAAAATACCCTTATTTTGCCAAATCACCCGAAACCTTATTTTGGAAAAATTACAAAAATACCCCTGTAGGATAAATTTACGAAAATACCCCTGGGTAGCAAAATGATGAAAATACCCTTAGGTAATGAATGTTACTTGTATGAACGTTGTGTGTGCATAATTCCTAGAGTAGGAAGACTGAAAACTATAGATAGGTTCGAATTCGAAAGAATCACTTTTAAACTATGTTTCATAAGACTGTTCGGGGATAATTAGTGGAAACAATTAATGACTCATAAAATTTTTAAATCAGATAAACGCGAACTAGAAGAATGAGTACAAGAGGTCGAGGACGTCCACCACGTGGGCGCGGTAGAGGTAGGATGACCGTGTCGGAACCCGTAGGATCGGGTCATGAGTCCGAAAGTGAGACACCGGTTCCACCAGCTGCTGAGGTGGAATTTCAAGACCAGACAGGAGGAGAGGACGTGGTGTCTCAGTCAGTCTTGAGGTTTTAGAAAGAGTGGTGAGGTTTGGTATGGGCAGAGGAGCCCAAAATTTGTACCGAAAGGTTGAGGAGCAATGGGTCAAGTATTTAGGAGTCTCGGTGTATCCCCGAGTTTATTGAATATTGGTTAGAGGCGATGGAACGATAATGGATGACCTAGACTTCACGGTGGAGGAGAAGTGAAGGGGTCGTGTCTCTTCTTCGAGACGAGGCCTACCAATAGTGGCTCACGGTGAAAGTGGAGTACAATCGCGGACTGATTGATCGGATTTCTTTAAGGAGTCGTTCGAGGAAAGTACGTTGGGGCTAGTTATATGGATGCTCAAAGGAAAGCATTCCTAAATTTGGTGCGAGGGAGTAAGTCGTGGTCGAGTATGAGGTGAAGTTTCTATGCTCGAGTCGTTACGCCGAGGAATGGTAGCAACGGAGTACGAACAATACGTTTGGTTTGAGGATGGGCTAAGAAATGAGCTAAGGGTTTTGATTGCGCCACAATGAGAGAGAATTTTCACGGTTCTAGTAGATAAAGTTAAAATAGTTGAGGAAATGAAGCTGGTGGAGAAACAAGAGAAGGATAAGGATCGGGGCAGGAGTAAGAGGAGTTTTGGACCCTCCAGAGCAACTGAAAATTTTCAAAAGAGGCTTAAGACTGATGGGCCAGCTCGTACTCCATCGGGCCAGAGTCAAGCCTGTTTTATATGTGGGAGAACCCATTATGGGGAGTGCAGAGTAAAAAACAATGGATGCTTTAGGTGTGGATCCACAGAACATTTGATGAGGGACTATCCTAAGATGGATCGTGGACAGCCAACGGGTCAAAGTTTTGATCAGACTAGGAGGGGTGATCAGCCTGGACCAAGGGGTAGAGGTGCAGCTAGAGGAAGAAATAGACCCGGTCGGGGTCGTGGAGCATTCGATAGAGGTACAGGTAATAGGATGTAAAGGCACTAGTGTTTAGTTTGTCTGCTCATCAAGAAAGGACGGTGATGCAAGATATGTTATAACCTAGATGCGTTTTTTTATCGCCGATAACCCTTTTCTTGCTTTAATTGATATTGGATCAACCCACTCCTATGTTACATGCTCAGTATCTGAGACTCTAAGTATAGATTATGAGATGACCACTAGGAAAATGACCGTAGTTAGTCCCCTAGGACAATCTAGGGTAGTGGACCAGCTGTTTAGGGAAGTACCTTTAGAGACTCAAGGAGTAGTGTTTCCGGCAGACTTGATGGAATTGCCATTTGGAGAGTTTGACCTCATCTTGGGAATGGATTGGTTAACTAAGCATCGTGCCAAATTGAACTGTGAGAATAAGCGTATGATGTTGGGTGCCCCGGAAGGCGGGGAAGTGGTTGTGTTAGGAGAAAGGAGGAATTACTTGTCCAACGTGATATCCTCCTTAAAAGCAATTAAGATGATTCGAAAGGGATGTAGTGCATATCTGGCTTTTATTAGTGCGTTGGATGCTAAGGAGGTGACTGTTAATGAGGTACAAACAGTCAAGGAGTTTGCGGATGTTTTTTCGAAGGAATTACTAGGATTACCCCCGGATTATGAGGTGGAATTTGGAATAGACCTACTTTCTGCACATGCAGATTTATTGCTCCTTATAGAATGGTGCCAAAGGAATTGGTGGAGCTCAAGGCTCAGATTCAAGAACTATTGGATCGTGGGTTCATTCGATCGAGTGTGTCTCCATAGGGAGCGCCGGTCTTGTTCGTGAAGAAGAAGGACGGATCCATGCGTATGTGCGTGGACTATCATCAATTGAATAAGTTGACGATCGAAAATAAGTACCCATTACCGAGGATTGACGACCTGTTCGATCAGCTCAAAGGAGCATCGGTCTTTTCTAAGATTGACTTAAGGTTTGGATACCATCAATTAAAAGTTAAAGAAGGAGACATTCATAAGACGGTGTTTCGAGCTCGGTACGGGCATTATGAGTTCTTGGTAATGCCGTCCGGGTTGAAGAACGCACCAGCAGCTTTTATGGATATGATGAACTGGGTATTTCAGCCATATCTTGATCGGTTCGTGGTGGTGTTCATCAACGACATCCTAGTTTACTCTAAGTCGGAGGAGGAGCATGACGAACATCTTCGCGTGGTGTTGCAAACTCTAAGGGAGAAGCATCTGTTTGCAAAGTTCAGTAAGTGTGAGTTTTGGCTAAAGGAAGTGACTTTCTTAGGACATGTGGTTTCGGCCGAAGGAAACAGGGTGGACCCTCGAAAGATAGAGGCTGTATTGGATTGAAAACCACTAAAGTCTATGGCGGAGGTTCAGAGTTTCTTAGGTTTGACAGGGTATTATCAAGGTTCGTTGAAGAGTTTTCTCTAATAGCGGCTCCTCTAACTAAGTTGTTGAGGAAGGGAGTATTGTTTGTAAGGACCGACAAGCAAAGAAGAGAGCTTTGAGAAGTTGAAGAGAATCTCGACTAAGCACCAGATTAATTCAAATTTTGAGGTAGAAAAAGAATTTATCGTCTACTATGATGCGTCGCTGCAGGTTTAGGGTGTGTCTTGATGCAAGAAGGAAAGGTGGTGGCGTGCGTCTCGACATTGAGACCGCGTAAATTTGAACTACCTACGATGACTTGAAGTTGGCGGCGGTAGTGTTTGCCTTAAGGATTTGAAGGCACTACTTATACGGGGAGAAGTCGGTGAAGCTGAATTTGAGACAACGTAGGTGGATTGAGCTCCTGAAGGATTATGATTGCTCGATCAAATATTACCGTGGAAAGGTGAATGTGGTAGCAGATGCGTTAAGCCGCAAGGTAGTATCGGAGTTAAGAGCCATGTTTGATCATCTGAGTCTATTCGACAATGGGAGTTTGCTGGCTGAGTTGTAAGTAAAGCCAACATGGGTAAGTCAGGTTAAGGATAAGCAGTTAGGAGATAAAGACTTGAGTGCTCGACTTTTGCAAGTGAGGGATGGTGAAATGGAAGACTATAGTCCGAACAAGGATGGGGTTACAGATTATCGTGGGAATATTTGCATGCCTAAGGATGATGAGCTAAGATGCAGGATTCTTCGAATCGTATAATAGCCCTATGTTATGTATCCCGGAGGAGTCAAGATGTATCGTGATTTGCGAGAGCAATTTTGGTGGCAGTGTCTCAAGAAAAAGTAATGTAAGTCGAGAAAATGTTTGACGTGTCGAGGTCAAAGTCGAACACCAAGTGCCATCGGATTGTTGCAATATGAAGATTCCCAATGGAAATGGGAGAGAATCACAATGGATTTTGTTAGTGGGTTACCCTTACACCCACTAAGAAGGATTCAATTTGGGTGATTGTTGATGATCGACAAAGTCTGCTCACTTCATACCGGTTCGAGTGGACTTTTCTTTACAAAGGTGGCTAAATTGTATGTGGCCGAGGTTGTAAGATTGCATGGTGTGCCAGTGTCGATCATATCAGATAGGGACCCTAGGTTCACGTCACGATTTTGGAAGGCTCTTCATCAAGCAATGGGAACAAGGTTAGACTTTAGTACCGCTTTTCACCCACAGGCTGATGGTCAGTTCGAAAGGGTAATTCAAATCTTGGAAGATATGCTAAGGGGTTGCATAATCGACTTTAGGGGCAGTTGGGAAGAGTATTTGCCCTTGGCAGAATTTGCATATAATAACAGTTATCAAGCTAGCATGCAGATGGCGCCTTATAAAGTGTTATATGGAAGGAGATATTGTATTCCAACATGTTGGACAGAGTTGGGTGAAGTAAGGTGTTAGGTCCAGAATTAGTTTTGGAAATCGAGGAGAAAGTGAAGTTAATACAGGCTCGGCTAAAGAAAGCGTCGGATCTACAGAAGTCTTACGCAGATTTAAAGCAGAAGGAGGTGGAATTCGCGGTAGGTGATCAAGTCTTCTTGAAGGTATCTCCGTGGAAGAAGGTAATGAGGTTTGGTCGAAAGGGGAAGTTAAGTCAACGGTTTATTGGGCCTTACCAGGTACTAGAACGTGTGGGCCCAATGGCTTATCGGTTGAAGTTGCCTTTGGAGTTGGAGCAGATACATGACGTGTTCCATGTCTCGATGCTGAGACGTTTTCGATCTGACCCATCGCATGTAGTGCTGGTAGAAGAGATAGAAGTAAGGCCGGACTTGTCCTTTGAGGAGAAACCAGAACAAATTCTGGAACGAGATGTGAAAGTATTGAGAAGGAAGTCTGTTCCATTGGTTAAAGTTTTGTGGTAGAATCACGTCACAGAAGAGGCGACGTGGGAGCCAGAGGATGTTATACGCTAGCAGTATCCCCATCTTTTCTGACCAAGTAAATTTCGAGGTCGAAATTTATTTTAAGGGGGGTAGAACTGTAACATCCTTAAAGTGGGACTACGCATTTATATGATAGTTTAATTTGTTAAATTGAGATTGTAAAGGTTGGGCTGACTTTTTGATTAAATATTTGGATTGGGGTTAAAGTTAGTGCTCTGGATAATTTAAAGTGGAATAGTGGACTTTAAAAATTTGGGTTAGGTGGCTAATAAATGGTGTTAGCTTATAATTTAAGAAGATGGTTAATTAAGTGACAAGTTGGGCTTGTGGCCTAAAGAATTAAAGTGCATTAAGTGGGCATAAGATGGTGCCATAAGGGGGGAGGAATTTCGGCCCTTGTGTGGCCGATTGGGCCTTAGGAAATGGGTCAAATTCAGCACTTAACTGGGAAGAGGGTGGACGGCATGTAGGCTACTAAATTAGGAGCTTTATTTTCTTCTCATTTAAGTAATAAAAGATAATAAACAAGGATGGAGGAGTTGGCTTTAGTGAGGGCTCTTCAAAAGGGTAAGATAAGGATTGAGGTTATCAGGTGAGATGAAGGCTATCAGGAGGGAAAGGGTTGGAAGAAACTCCAACTCTATGCGTTGGTGTGTGTGTGCCAAATTTAATAGGGGGAAAATCATCTTTTTCTTCCATTTGCTTCTCTTTCTCTCATACTTTTCCCTCTCTAGCCGAAACCCATCACACTCACTTGCCTTGATTTTTCTTTTCTAGCCGAAACTCCATAGTATTTCTCCTCTCCTCAAAAACCCTTCTGAAAGCCGAATGCTCTTAGTGCCCATCTTCTTCCTCTATAGCCGAATCTACAAGAGAGATCTCTGTTTTCCCGAAGGTGCAATCAAAGTCGTATACCCTTAGTAATCCTGAGTTTGGGATTTCTCCTTTTCGTGATTCCTTTATTTTTATCAAACTCCTAATCTAAATCATTATTTCCAAGGCCTTGTCGATTATACTCTTTACCCTTGAAGCTGAATCAGTCCTATTAAAGCCGATTTGGTGGAAAAATCGAAGGTAGGTAGTGGTAAGTGTAGCCGAATGGCCTTCCATGATTTTCTGTGCTTTGGCCGAATACTATTTGGGGTTAGGTTGAATGCGTAACGATTGGTTTGATATTTGGTTGATGGCCGAATGTAGGAAGGTTGGTGGTGACAATTTCTAAAAGATATTCGGATTCTGACTAACTAGGTAAGTGTTCATTTTAAAGGTTACATTTAACTAATGAGTTAGATCTCATCGTTATTTGGTTTAGTGATTAAGGGATTGTTATGGACTCAACTAATGATCAAGTAGAGAAGGTTGGATCTGTAAACCGTCGCCCAAATTCAAGAAGCGATCTATTTCTAGAGTGCGAGATTGGCTAACAGGTGTGGGCCAAAATCAAAGTCGATCGTGGGCCAATAGTAGTTGTTTCAAGTGATAGTAACGTAGATATAGCAAAAGACTTAGTACGCAAATCGGTGTGTAATACTTCCCACCGTCTAGATCGATTAATAATAAATATATATATGTATATGTGTTCATAAGATTTACATGTTACATTAAAAAGCAAATCTCGATTTAAACGACGGACCCTCGTGTTAGTAAATAATCGACTATATGTTACAAGTAAACTTGTTGTACATGTTTTAAATTATTGTGCATGTTGCATGGGTTGGGTGATGAAAGGAGGAAGTTATATGTATATGTATATGAGTAACGGTTTTACTGTGAATTACTTGATGGCTAATGCCGTGAATCGTTATACTGAACTTGACCATTATATGTTATAAGGGCTTGGCCAATATATGTTAATGAGCAACATGACCGCCATCTTGGAGAGCGGTGTGGGTTGATTGTAGAAATCCCCAATGGTGTGTTGGTTGGTACGGGCGTGTAGCGAGATGGAAACCTAGGCAATTGGGTTGGGCTTTGCATATTACTTGTTATCCATGTAAATGAAATTGTTGCTATGTTGTATGAGGCCCAAATCTATTGGTGCATGAGGGCTGCACACTGAGTCTCGCGACTCACCCCCTTTGAACTAACCTTTCAGGTGACGATTAGTGCATCGGACCGGGCCGGAGTGAAGCGCAAGGTGGCCATGCAAAGGAAGGTGGATCCAGTGACAAGTCCCCATATTAGTTTTTTTTAAAGTATTTTATATGATGGATTTAAAATACATTGTAATAAGGCCATGGGCCATTAGTTTACATTTTAGTTTTATTATGGGCCTTTATCATTTATTCTTGTTTTAATTTTTTTTTCAAGGACATGTAATCTAGTTTTGGGCTTTTGCTTATTAAGGCACATTTTATGTAATTCTTATTTGGGCTTTTTGTCAACACGATTTGTTTTACCAAAAATTTTCTTAGTGACAAACCAGATCCGATAGTAGTGTTTGGGCCGGGTTTGGGGTGTTACACTCAACAATAAACAGGGGCTGCAGTTAGAAATACAAACAACATTAACTCACTAATACTTTAAAAAAAATAGAAAAAAAAACATTAACATGAATGATGAAAACTTAAAAATAACTATACTGGATACCAACAATACATACATCTCTGATTAAGCAGTATTGGTGCAAGTGTAAAAAATTAAAAACCAAATATAAGGAAAAGCTCTCTAAGAAGAAAAAGGCATTACACGACTTTGGGTATTCGGCATTTCAGGTGCATATTAATCAGATGAATATCTAATGTTTTTCTATCAAATGAATATAAATCAGCAAAATGAATATAAATAAAAATAATAATGATTTTATACCTGTTAAGTTAGTACCACCAAATCCAATCCAACAGTTGTAGGAGCAAGAGGTAGGAAGCGATGAATCTAAATACAAATAACATATGAATTAACAAATGCTATTGATTAATTACAAAATGCTATTTACTAAAAACTAATACTCACATTCTTTGACTAAAAGAAAAATAGTCAATTCAGTAGTCGGTCTAAGTCTTCTTCAATTCTACTCACTTTCAAAGTACAAATACCTTTCTCAATGCAAATCTATAACAAATACATATGAAATTTATTAAAACAAAAGTCTAATCACATACATTATTAAACACTACTATGAAAATTTATACAAATATATGTATATGTATTACACATATATTCAAATTAGTATTCTTATTTTATATCACTTTTTTTAATTACCTATTACTTTTATTATACATACACATATGTATATTGTGTTCATGTCAATTCAATTAATTCAAGTCGGTAAAAAATTTAAAGTACTTAAGTCATAAAAAGCGATATAGTTAGAGGCTAATTTTGTAGTTAAAGAATTATAATAGAAACAATTATCATAAACACCAAATATAATAACCAATTTTAATTGTAGATTGGTCAATGACCAAATTGTTTACTATCTTTGGCTAACAACAATGGCTAAGAATCTTGAATAGATTGTAAGATAATTCAGTTCTTGGCCAAATGGTGACCCTAGTCCTAGGCTTTGATAATGCACCTAACCTTGGAAGTGAAAAGTCATTAATGGAAGATGAAGTACAAACAATAACTCACCTCGATTGTTGACTTGTCGCAAGGAAGAAGACAAATCTCAAGGGCTATATATGTAACATTAAACCCTACCCAAAAGTTAGGACCTAATATGGGTTAATTCTGAAGAGAACTTTTGAAACCCATTTTCGAAATCCACTTAAGTTTTGTTGAAAACTACTCATTTTGGCTATCTTCTTGAAAACATACTTAGATTTAATTTGGAACTTTTATTGGGTCAAGATATTAAACAAATTTCAATCGTGTCGATGGCATTTTAAAACATTTTTCGTGTTAAATAAAAAAAATGTGTGATCTAAATTCAACCATAATAATATAGTTTAAAACAATATCCAACATGTGGAAATAACTAAATAAAGTTTCAGGAGGCCTTATTACAACCAAATGAAATAAACCAAAAATAAAATTTATCAAACCGAAATTAAAGTTCATTTTAATTTAATCCACCGCATGGCCACCTCGAGTCAACCCTACTCCACATCCGCGATCTAAGTGTCACTGAAAAATATAAAGGAGAAGGTGAGTCACCAAGACTCGATATGTAACCCTTCCCCGCTTTAAAACATTTTCATACACAGATATAACAATTAATATGCGTAATGTTAAATACCCAACCTAGCCATCCAAACGCCATCGCTCTACCCTGGTTGTGGTACCAAACCACCGGTGGTGCCAAACCACCGGTGACATATAGTCACAATGTGTTACCAAAACACGGTGTCCGTAGACACAAATCGGTGATGGGGCCAACCCATCGTGTGATACCAAATCAACGGCGGGCGATCCCATATCTCAAGTGGGGCCAACCCACTGGTGGTGTTAACCACGAGGGATAAGTCGCTATTGAGGTACCAAACCTCTGGAGGTACCAAACCTCTGGTGACCGTAGCTACGGTGTGTTACCAAAACATCGGTGCCCGTCGGCACAATATCACCGCCTCCACTCATCAATCCCACAATGTATAAACATACATATGTTTCATGCCATCACATTCTTAAATTTCATGTGTCAATACATCATGCTTACCAAAAGCATTAATAATAATAAATCACATTAACAGGTACTTACCTGAATCACCACTTATACCGATTTGGTATTAATTCCAATGCTACATTAATAAAAATGAGCATTCACAAAGTTAAGCATAGTTAATATATTATATAGTGTGTATGTACACACCTGTTACCACGATAGTCTTAAATCCCGAAGATAATCAATCGGCCACACTCTAAGTCCTTGCCCCTATATTCGGCCAACTATCAAGGTTAGTAATATGGCCATTCGGCCAAACCAAATTATTTAAAGGGGTCATATTTTGTACCAGCATCCTTACCTAATCGCTTGAATCCTAGCTTCGACACCCGAATCGCAAATCTGGTTCATAAACTACAGTTGGTCAATATTAGCAACCATGGCTTTCGGCTTTTCTTAATCATTAGAGGAGTAATCTTTTATAAGTAAACACTTACCACCACCTACCCAAAACCGAATGTCAGAGAATGCCAGATCCGATCTCTCTGTTTTGAGATCCCAAGTGCCTATCATCGATTTCAACCTTTGGTTAGAACTCTTGCTACTAGTTGCAAAACTTGACTTCCATTCAATCCCATAAGTCGACAAGAAAAAGAAAATACGAGATGAGGGTTCGCCATCCCTTACCTTGATAATCGATTGAATTACAAAGAAGTCCCTGAGTATCAATGCCATTTGCACTATTCACCAAAGTGCAACCAAGGAGGAATGTGAGGTTTCGGCACTTCAAGAGGGTATTAGATTGGCTATGGTACGCCTAAATAAGGCTGGATTTTAGTGAGGAAAAGAAGAAAAGTAAAAGGAGATTCGCTAATGTAAGTAAAAGTAGAAGGGAGAATTTTAGAGAAAAGAGAAGTGGAGAGTTTCGCCAAAGGACTTTTATGAAGAAAGAAATTAAAGGAAGAATGTGAGGAGGAAATCGGTTTTGGAAAAAGAAAAGAAAAGAGGTGCTAAAAGAAAAGGGTAGCCGAAATTGCCAAGTAAAATGGCATGAAGAATTGACCACCCCTTCACCAAGACTCCATGCCGCCCTCCTCTTCAACAAGGAGTTCAACTTTTGATCAACTTCCTTGAATCACTCCAAGCCACTCATTCAAATTAATTCCAATTAATTTGAATTTAATTCTAATAATCTTTATTAATCCACAATATTCATCTATTATCCTTAGAATTATCAAAGTAGAAAAATACTAATGTTATCCTCATCATTTATCCCTAGAATTAATAGTAACAATTTAAACACTCATATTATCCTTATTATTCCAAGAATTAAAATTGAGTAATTCTTTCTCTCTCTTCAGTCAAATAAAGTGCAAAAAGAGAGATTTTCGCTACTCGAACACAAGCTCTCCCTTGCTCCTTGGTGGCGTCACATGTAGCTCTTAAGTGGGCTTACCTTGCCACTTAGTCTAGGCTCATTTTATGTCCAAATTATCCCCATTTATTCTTATAACACCCTCTTGCTAAGGCTCCCTACCTTAACAGTTAAAAACTAAAATTTCCTACCAAATCGAGTCAACACAAAGCCTTAAATTGATCATTATTATTCCATAAATAATGACACAGCAGTTCATACATAAGAAAAATAATTAAATTCCAAATAACCCCATTTTTGGGATGTTACAGTTCTACCCCCCTTAAAATAAATTTCGTCCCGAAATTACATAACTAAAACAGATGAGGGTATTGCCGCCGTATCACATCCTCGTGTTCCCATGTAGCTTCCTCAAGACCATGATTCCGCCATAGCACTTTCACTAAAGAATCGACTTCCTCGTAGAACCTTTATATCTCTATCCAAGATCCGAACGGTTTCTCCTCAAAAGATAAGTCTGCGTTAACCTCGATTTACATCACGGGCACCACATGTGATGGATCGACCGATACCGCCTCTCGGCATTGATACGTGAAAGGCGTCATGTATCGACTTAACTCTGCCGCGATTCAAGTTGGTAAGCTACCGGTCCTACTCGCTTCAAGATCTTGTATATGGGCCAATGAATCTTGGGCTCGACTTCCTTTTCGCCAAATCTTAGTACCTTCTTCCAAGGCGACACCTTGGAAGACCTTATCTCCCACAAAGATACTCCATTTCTTTGCGTTTGAGATCGGCATAAGACTTTTGCCTATCTGATGCTTCCTTGAGACGAGACCGAATCACTTTGATTTTGTCTTCAGTCTCTGCTACTAATCTGGGCCCAACACTTGTCGTTCACTCAACTCCGCCCAACACGTCGGAGTTCGGCATTCGCCCATCTGATTGCTTCGTATGGTGCCATCTGAATACTCGCTTGGTAGCTATTGTTGTAGGCGAACTCGGCTGGGGTAAGAATTCCTCCCAACTACCTCGAATTCCAAGATACAACCCTCAAAGATATCTTCTAAGATCTGTATGACCTTTCTGATTTGCGCTCATCCGTCGAGGATGGAAAGTCTTTGAAATCCAACCGCTACACTCAACGCTTGATGTAACGCTTTCCAAAACCTCGAGGTGAACCTTGGGTCCCTATCCGAGATAAGCGTCACGGTACACCATGCAATCGACTATCTCACCACATACAACTTTGCTAGCTTCGAGTGAGTAGTCCATTCTCACCGTATGAAGTGAGTGATTTAGTCGACGGTCTCACGATTACCCAAACCGCATCTTTCTTCTTTGGGCGTAAGGGTAGACTCTTGACGAAATCCATAGTGATCCTCTCCCATTTCCATTGAGGAATCTTTCTGGGTTGAAGTAGCCTCGATGGCAATCGGTGTTCACCTTAACTCTTTGACACGTCAAACACTTCCCTACGAATCCGTTATCTCACGCTTCAACCCGCCACCGTAATCAAGCTTCCGTAGATCTCCATACATCTTGTTTCCCGGATGCATAGCGTGAGAACTTGCTATGAGCATCTGGAGAATTTTACGCCTCAACTCCATATCTTTTGGCATACAAGGCCGTCCACGAAAACATAGCACACCATCACCAGTCACACTATACCCCTCTACACCACCATTCTGAACTTGTATTCTCTTCGCATTTAACCCTTCATCCACTAACTGTTTATCCTTAATCTCCTCGATCCACGTTGGCTTAACTTGAAGTTCTGCCAAAAGGCTTCCATCGTCATAGAGGCTCAACTGAGCAAACATTGCTCTTAAATCCGCCACGACCTTCCGGCTCAACGCGTCGGCCACCACGTTAGCCTTACTGGATGATACTCGATGGAGCGATCGTAGTCCTTTAATGCTCAATCCATCGGCTACTGTCTCAAATTGAGATCTTTCGAGTCGAAGATACCTCAAACTTTTGTGGTCCGTGTAAATTACCGACTTCTCCCATAAAGATAATGTCTCCATACTTTCGTATGAAGACGATTGCGGCTAACTCCGTGTCGTGAGTTGGATAGTTAACCTCATGCGGTCTCATTTGCCGGACGCGCAGGCTACTACCTTTCCATCCTGCATCAACACACACCCCAAACCAAAGTGAGATGCATCACAATAGATCGTGAATAATTTCCTACCTCGGGTTGTACTAAAACCGGAGCTTAGTCGTAATCTTCCTCGACTATCAAAACTTTCTTCGCTTCTCCACCATACAAATGGAACACCTTTCCTTAGTAACTTAGTCAACGGTAACGCGATCGGAGAGAACCCTTCCACAAATCTCCTAATACCTCGCTAACCCCGTAAAACTCCGTATCTCGCCACCCACTTAGGCGGTTTCCACTCCAATACCGCTTCAATCTTGCGGGATCCACTCTAATTCCTTCCACCGACACTACGTGACCTAAGAAAGCCACCTCCTCACCAAAATTAGCACTTCTTGAATTTGGCATACAACTATTTTCCCTCAACACCTGCAGAACTATCCGTAAATGCTTGTCGTGCTCCTCCTCCGTCTTTGAGTAGACCAATATGTCGTCTATGAACACCACGACGAATTGGTCTAGGTATCGTTGAAAAACTCATTCATTAAATCCATAAATGCCGCGGCATTGGTCAACCCGATGGCATCACCAGAACTCGTAATGCCCATACCGAAGTTCGAAAAGCCATCTTGTGAACATCGACCCCTTCACCTTAAGTTGATGGTAACTTGAGCCTAAGGTCTATCTTCAAAACACCGACGCCTTCAATCGGTCAAACAAGTCATCGATCCGAGGCAATGGGTACTTGTTTTGATCGTTAACTTGTTTAATCGGCGGTGGTCGATGCACATCCTCATAGAACCATCCTTCTTCTTGACAAACAATACAGCGCCCCACGGAGATATACTAGGTCGAATAAACCCTTTATCCGGGAGCTCTTAATCGAGCCTTCACTCCACCAATTCCTTTGGTGCCATTCGGTGAGTGCTATAGACAGGTGTGCTTCCCGTAGCAAGTCTATATCGAATTCGACTTCCGATGCGGGGTAGACCGGAAGTTCTTACGAATACATCAAGAAATTCCCCAACCGTTCGGACCCTTCCAACTCTCGACTCCTTAGCTTTCAAAGCCTGATTCGAACCAAATCGCCTTTACAACCCTTCTTGACCATCTTTTCCGCCTTCAAGCGGACACCACATTGGATAGGTAATTCCTTCTATCACCTATCATAACCACTTCATCATTCTCGGTAGTCTTAAGAACCATGCGCTAGTGCGCATAATCCAAATTCGCGATACTTAGCCACCAATCCATTCCAAGGATCAAATCGAACTCCCGAATGGTAGTTCCATCGATCGACCCGAATCGACCCCTTGGAGTTCTAGGGTGCGTCCCTAAAAGTTTGTCTACCACTACAGAGTGACCTAACGGACTCACTACGGTCATCTCCCTAGCGGCGATCTCGAGTCTAGGTTCAAAGTCTCTACCACACTACTTGCTACGTATGAATGTGTAGACCCCACATCAATTAATGCATAATAAGGAGACCAAAATCGAAGCGTCTGGGTTATGACATCCGGTCGTCACCCTCCTCATGACGCCTTGCAGATAGACTAAGCCAGTGCCTAGCCTCTGTGTTTACTGAACCTCGCCTGAGTTCCTCGACCTCGGTTAGGACCATTGCTTCCTCTGCCATTACCACGACCCTCTGCGGTCCCACATTTACATCCGAGTGCAGTTACGCCTCAGTGATTAGAGCTCGCTTTCGGGGACAATCTCTGACCCGATGTTCTAAAGATCCACACTCAAAACATCCTCTATCGCTGGTCGAGCAACCTCCCCAATGGGACTTCCCACATGATTACCTTTGGGCCGGTCTCGATTAGTAGCTACGGACCTTCTTTGCTGATTTGCCCACTCGCTTAGCCTTCTTGATCATTACCACTGGATCCGGTGACCCAAATCCTCTCTTCGATTATTTCTACTATAATTACGCCTCACGACCTCCTTGATCCCTCGGCTACTTTAGCCTTTTCCACCGAGATGAAAACTCACGAACTTGTGCATGGGCAATCGGTAACCTCAAGTCATCTGGTCCGTCCTCAAAGCGGACCTGGTGTGCTCGTGTTCATTAGCCACGATGCCTCTAGCATACCTACTCGGTCTCGAAACTTCGGCCTCAGACTTTCGGCCACGGACTTAGTCCCTTGTATTAGACCGGAAAAGCCTTCCTCTCACGTCGGTGTAGCCTGGTGCCCACATACTTCTTCCGAAAAGCGGTTTAAAGTAGTCCCGTAAGATCATCACCGTGGCTCCATCCCGAACTATCACCACCACCGGTATGCTTCATCCTTTAGAAGCGACACCGCCCTTTCAACTTTTCCTCCTCGGTCGGTCAAGATCATCCATTATCCTTTCAGATTCCAAAATACTACTGCTACTTTGGGTGCCACTCGACACACCTCGAAACACCTCGGCTCCGTTGGATCGAATTCGCTCGGGAATAGATTTAGAGCTCCTAAATTCCACCACCTGACCACCAATTCGAGGACTGCAACACCGCTTGCGACACTACCTCTCCTCCGTCTCGATCCTGCCTCCTGCTCCCAAAGTTGGAGGTGGTGGTGGCGGTGGTACATCATTTTCGAACCTTGTCACGACTGACGTGTTCGAGACACCGTCATCCTACCCTCACAAGGCGTCACGGCGTCCTCGTCCTCTGGAACTCATTCTATCTACCGCGCTTTTAATCGATTAAGAAGTTTTATGTATTAGCGTTTGTTTCACTTTATTACCCGAAGAAATTTTATGACGAAATTTTAATTTAGAGATTCTTCGTGCAAACAAGGTTTGATCTTCTATCCTAGTTCACACGAAGGAGTTCATGCATCCATTCCTTAATACTTTCCATACCTATTCGCACTTCTGACATTTACGCCATTTCTAACCTGAGGTATTTAGTCATTTTCCTCTGAGGTATTTTCGTAATAAAAGAAATTTTAAAACTTTAGTAAAGTAGGTTGTTGAAATTCCCAAAAGCTGGAGGGTTTTTCGAAAAAGTTGTAAAATTTTAAAGATACATCATCACTTTGAAACCAGGGGTATTTTGGTAATTTTGTCCATCAGGGGTAATTTTGTAATTTTTTTTTAAAACAAGGGTGTTTTAATCATTGTAAAACTCTGAAGGTGCCTTTTGAGGATTTTCCTTTCTTAAAACGGTGATATTGCAAAAATTTTATACTCAGGGGCGTTTTGGTAATTTTACACATTGAGGGCATTTTCGTGATTTTCCAAAACCAAAGTGGTTCATTGATGATTTCCAAAGCTGGGTTGAATATTTGAGAAATAGTTGGAATTTTGGACATAATCATTGAGTTGACGTTTTATGAACCAAGGGTATTTTAGTAATTTTACCCTAGGGCATTTTCGTAATTTTCCACAAATAGAACTTTTCGAGGAAAACATTGTAAAAGAGTTGTTCTTACTTTTGAAGGGTGATTTGAAAATTTTAAGACCAAGTTTTGTTGTTTCCTTTTTTTGAAAATCAAAATAATTCCCTTTCGGGTTTTAGTCATTATGCTTTAGCCTATGACCGAGCCTTCTTGGTCGAGTGAACCCAAGCTACGCACCAGGCAGGTTTGGGGTGGAGAGGAGGTGAGTCACGCTGATTTGCTTAAATACCAAGCTCCCAATCGAACCTTTCTAGACATGCGCGAGAGGTTACCACACCATCGAGCCCTCTCGAGTTAGGGTGAACCCAAGCTCGCACTGTAGGATACTGCGAAGAGGTGGTGAGTCACTCGACCGCTTAAATACCGTGCTCTTCCTGCCCAATCCTAGACATGCGTCTGGGGTTACCACACCTAGCTCGATGACTAAGTCATAGATGGGTTTAGTTCTTTAAGTCTTATGTTTAGCTTGTGTGGTTGAGTAATCTAATCCTAGGGTTCAAATTCCTATAAGTCTATCTATCGTTCCATGCTTCCTACCCTTCTGAGAATATAATTCACAAAGAAGTTTAGAGGTACTTACAGGCGGATCGGTCTTGGGAGACTCGGGCCATCTTTGCTTAAAACCCAACAACAATTAATAAGGCCTACTAAAACATTTTTGGGCCTTGGGCCCCACAATGAAGTTTTGAACTGGCTCGATACCAATTTGTAACAGCCCAAACCCGCCCAAAAGTTAGGACCGAATATGGGTCGATTAAGAGGAACTTTTGAAACCCATTTTGAAATCCACTTAAGTTTTGTTGAAAACTACTCATTTTGGCTATCTTCTTTGAAAACATACTTAGATTTAATTTGGAACTTTTATTGGGTCAAGATATTAAACAAATTTCAATCGTGCTGATGGCATTTTAAAACATTTTTCGTGTTAAATAAAAAAATGTGTGATCTAAATTCAACCATAATAATATAGTTTAAAACAATATCCAACATGTGGAAATAACGAAATAAAGTTTCAGGAGGCCTTATTACAACCAAATGAAATAAACCAAAAATAAAATTTATCAAACTGAAATTAAAGTTCATTTTAATTTAATCCTTTGCATAGCCACCTCGAGTCAACCCGGCTCCACATCCGCGATCTAAGTGTCACTGAAAAATATAAAGGAGAAGGTGAGTCACCAAGACTCGATATGTAACCCTTCCCCGCTTTAAAACATTTTCATACACGTATATAACAATTAATATGCGAAATGTTAAATACCCAACCTAGCCATCCAAACGCCATTTGTCTACCCTGTTGTGGTACCAAACCACCGGTGGTGCCAAACCACTGGTGACATATAGTCACAATGTGTTACCAAAACACCGTGTCCGTAGACACAAATCGGGTGATGGGGCCAACCCATCGTGTGATACCAAATCACCGCGCGACGATCCCATATCTCAAGTGGGGCCAACCCACGGTGGTGTTAACCACAGGGATAAGTCGCTATTGAGGTACCAAACCTCTGGAGGTACCAAACCTCTGGTGACCATAGCCACGGTGTGTTACCAAAACACTGGTGCCCGTCGGCACAATATCACCGCCTCCACTCATCAATCCCACAACAGATAAACATACATATGTTTCATGCCATCACATTCTTAAATTTCATGTGTCAATACATCATGCTTACCAAAAGCATTAATAATAATAAATCACATTAACGGTACTTACGAATCACCACTTATACCGATTTGGTATTAATTCCAATGCTACATTAATAAAATGAGCATTCACAAAGTTAAGCATAGTTAATATATTATATAGTGTGTATGTACACACTGTTACCACGATAGTCTTAAATCCAAGATAATCAATCGTTACACTCTAAGTCCTTGCCCTATATTCGCCAACTGTCAAGGTTAGTAATATGGCCATTTGGCCAAACCAAATTATTTAAAGGGGTCATATTTTGTACCCGCATCCTTACCTAATCGCTTGAATCCTAGCTTGACTTTTAGAATCGCAAATCTGGTTCATAAACTACAGTTGGTCAATATTAGCAACCATGGCTTTCGCTTTTCTTAATCATTAGAGGAGTAATCTTTTATAAGTAAACACTTACCACCACCTACCCAAAACCGAATGTCGAGAATGCGGATCCGATCTCTGCTTTTGAGATCCCGTGCCTATCATCGATTTCAACCTTTGGTTAGAACTCTTGCTACTAGTTGTCAAAACTTGACTTCCATTCAATCCCATAAGTCGACAAGAAAAAGAAAATCTGAAGGAGGTTCGCCATCCCTTACCTTGATAATCGATTGAATTACAAAGAAGTCCCGGAGTATCAATGCCACTGCACTATTCGGCCAAAGTGCAACCAAGGAGGAATGTGAGGTTTCGACACTTCAAGAGGGTATTAGATTCGGCTATGGCTGCCTAAATAAGGCTGGATTTTTAGTGAGGAAAAAGAAGAAAAGTAAAAGGGAGATTCGGCTAATGTAAGTAAAAGTAGAGAAGGAGAATTTTAGAGAAAGAGAAGTGGAGAGTTTACCAAAGGACTTTTATGAAGAAAGAAATTAAAGGAAGAATGTGAGGGAGGAAATCGGTTTTGGAAAAAGAAAAGAAAAGAGGTGCTAAAAGAAAAGGGTAGCCGAATTGCCAAGTAAAATGGCATGAAGAATTGACCCACTCCCTTCACCAAGACTCCATGCCGCCTCCTCTTCAACAAGGAGTTCAACTTTTGATCAACTTCCTTGAATCACTCCAAGCCACTCATTCAAATTAATTCCAATTAATTTGAATTTAATTCTAATAATCTTTATTAATCCACAATATTCATCTATTATCCTTAGAATTATCAAAGTAGAAAAATACTAATGTTATCCTCATCATTTATCCTAGAATTAATAGTAACAATTTAAACACTCATATTATCCTTATTATTCCAAGAATTAAAATTGAGTAATTCTTTCTCTCTCTTGCCGTCCAAATAAAGTGCAAAAAGAGAGATTTCCGCTACTCGAACACAAGCTCTCCCTTGCTCCTTGGTGGCGTCACATGTAGCTCTTAAGTGGGCTTACCTTGCCACTTAGTCTAGGCTCATTTTATGTCCAAATTATCCCCATTTATTCTTATAACACCCTCTTGCTAAGGCTCCCTACCTTAACAGTTAAAAACTAAAATTTCCTACCAAATCGAGTCAACACAAAGCCTTAAATTGATCATTATTATTCCATAAATAATGACACAAAGATTCATACATAAGAAAATAATTAAATTCCAAATAACCCCATTTTTGGGATGTTACAATATAACACAGCAGACAAATCCCAGATTCAAAATGCCTGCAGCAAGTGAAAGATATAACTTAAAAACCAAATATATATTTCTCAAGAAATATCCTTTAAAGACAAAACTTAAAAAAGTTTCTAGAAAGGTAAATTAACAAAAAAAAAAAAGAGTAAAAATGGGTCAACATTTAAAATATTCAATAAAAGCTAACTTAAATGAAACTATACATTTATAGATAAAAATAAATCAAATCCCTTTAAAATAAAATTAATATTATTCTAAACTATGCGTTATTAGCAACTAAGATTGCACCATAATTCATCTTCTTATGGTTCTAAAGCCCAATTACCTATTTATAATAGTTTTGATCATCATCACATTAATTCCCAATCACCATAAAATCATTCAATCAATAGAGTCGAATTCTCACTTCCAAATTTCAAAGTTGTTGTTTTTTTTAAATTCATAATTACCAGAATATATAATTATTTTTGATTTAGTAATATAGTCGACTATAGAATACATGTAAAATTTTGTATGCATGTATCATAAATGTTTTAAATTTTTATTTGATTATAAATATCATTTGCTAAAAGGAGCAATAAAATGTTTCCATATGCTATTCATTAATTAATATTCTTTTATGATTATCTTGCTTAATTAAAAAGATATTTTTTAAACAAAATTCTCAAAATCACAATCACATTTAATATACCCTATAATTATTATTAAAATGGATAAATAAATTAATTAACAATTAAAACAAATCCCAACCCGAAATAGAAAAAAATCATAATTGGGGTCACTGTCATTCTCTCTATTTGGTTAAATAATATGTTATGTTAAATTATATTTCAAGTTTCCAACTATAAATTACTTTATTGATTTCTTTTATAAGAAAAAAACCATTGATCAGCATGTACCCATCATTTCATGCATCTAGTAGTGGAATTCACTCTTTTCTTTTACCTTTTGGAAAAAGAAATCTCTTTTCTCAGATTTATTATAATCCTACAAAAGAAAACAAAGAAAAGTAAAATTCTAGATTTTCAAACCTTAAGTCGAGAAAGTTTAAACTTTTTATCATATCTATATTTTTTATCATATCTAATTGTACCTTGTTTGTAAAAAGGTGAGATTCACCTAACATATTACCAACTTCAAGGTAATAATAAAGTCCTTACCAACTAGTATTAAGTTGGTCATAAAAATACAGCAAAATCATTTCTACAATAATAATCTATTATTGTTTATATTATGCCCTTTACGGGTAGGACACTAGCACCTTTAGGGGCAAAAGAATTTATAAATGAATATCTTTATGAGAAGACTCTTCCAAATAAAATCCCATCGAAAATAAGCTCACCAAACCACTTGTTGGACAAAACCTTACAAGAGAAAAGGAAACGTGAGCTAAGTACAAATAAAACAAACATTTAGGCAAAAGCAAATATCCGATGGCAAGGCATTAAAGGAAGTAAATTCAATTAGTACACACTTACCTGTTAACTCACCCTTTACTTGATTGTTAATAATCAAGCAAGATAAGTGCGATTTTCAACAAAGCATTTCTCCTTATTGATCTATCATACAATTATGAAGTACAAAAATAATTTTTACCACCATTTTTACCACCTTCATTGCATGATTAAAATAAACAGAACCACACCAAGTTTATTTTGCCCACAAAGAACATAATCTGCAGAAGGATGCAGGGGAATCCAATAAAATTAAATCAGAGTGATCAAAGCTTATTTCCATTGTTTTGAGGAAGCCTACCAGTTCTTGTTCAATGAAGTAGCTGTATACTTACTAGGTAGATAATGAGATACCAGAAGATAAACAAAACCAAAGAAACATCTTAAATACAACGCAATCAATACTACTACATGCAAACTGCAAACACGTAATTAAACACAATATAATTGAAAAAAAGTTTTTAACTTCAAACAATGCGATCTTTGTTAAGTGCACTAATAAGACTAAATTCTGTTTATTTACCATATGGTTGAGTATTACATAATTATGACAAAAATAGTTGGAACAGTTCATCCAAGGTGAAACATAAAATACAGGCAATCACTTCAATCTATATAGCCAGAAGGCAAACTTAAAACTTGGACTTTCTATGTCTAAATTAAGTGCAAACTACAGATTGAGCTTACCGGCTAAGAACCACGAATGCATGGCCAGGCTGTAAAAATAAACACCTCTCCTGATCATTAATAATCAAGCAAGATAAGCAATACTATATTCAATTTTCAAAAATAATTTCGATATTTTATTCACTTAATTTATTATTATTAAATTTAATTTCACGCTTTAAACAAGTCCAATTCATAATCACCAACCATCCAAGGAATTTAACTAGTTCAAATAACATTAAAAAAATAGCATATAATCGTCCACATGTGAATCGGACTTTGGGTTTCTTGAGATTCAAAAATGGTAACTGCGAAAGCAAGAAGAACAGTGAAAGAGATAATGAGGAACCTTACCTTTTGATCAAATCCAGCTACCTCCGTTAGAGTTCCTCGAATCCTCTTCACGAACACCTTAAGTTCATCAACAGGCCATTCAAATCCCTTAAATTTTGTCTCCAATTTTGCCTTCTTTGAACCGCTTATCTTGGACGAGATCACTGCTAGAATGACTGGATCTAAATAAACAATTAAAAAATAATTAACAGTAAACTATTAGAGCCTCCAAATTAGAAATCAAGCTTTTTAGGGATACACATTTCATTTCTCACCATCTAAGAATCAACATGAGAAAGGGAAAAATAATAAAGACAAATATAAAGAAAAGGAAAAAGAAAAACCAAAAGGGTGGAAGAAAGAAAGGGGGGATTACCTGTTGGGAAAGGGGAAGAGCACGAAAAGAAGAAATCTGTTGGGAAAGGTTAAGTGAACGAAAAGGAGAAGACCTAGACGAAAAGGAGAGGAGCGGAGTAAACTTAGTGAGAAAATTGAGAAAATAAAAACGGCACCGTTTCAATTCAATTTAATTTCTTTTTGCGGCGTTTTGAAAAAAACGCCACTATTACTACTCATTTGCAGCGTTTTATGGCTAGCGCCGCTAAATCCCCAAGTAAACGGTGCCGTCTTGTTTAGTAATTTGCTTTTTGCGGCGTTTTTGCTCAAAAACGCCGCTAATACCTTCAATATTAAATTTTTTTTACTTTAATTATTTATTAGATTCCTTTAAATTAATTTTGTTTTGTTTCTAACAATATGTTTAATTTGTATAGTTTTATAATTTAATTTCTCATACCTAAATCCTAACCCTAAATTATACACCTTAACTCATATATATATATTACATTGCGAAGTAATTAAAGAAATAATCTAATCTAGACCCTAAACCCTAAAATAATATAATTTTTATCTATTTGATCAAAATCCTTAATACTTAAATCCCTAAACACTAAGACTCTAACTTTATTATTTGATATGGTTTAAGCACTAAACCCAAAACCCTATAACTCTAAAATAATAAAAACTAAACTATAAACCTAGCCTAAACCCTAACCTAACCCTTAATCTTAAATCCTAAACCTTAAACCCTAAAACATAAACTCTAATTCTAAACTATAAAGATTAATCCATAAACTATATACCTAAATTAAATCATAAACCCCAAATTATCATGAGAATTAATTCAATATTTTAAAATTAATACTATCTCTTTTACGATTATTTAAGAAATTATTTAATATTTTTTCATTTTTAACAAATATTTTCTCTTAAATAATTTAAACTAGAATCATAATTTTAATGTATTAAAATTAATGTTATCTCTTTTACAATTATATAAGAAATTATTTAATATAAATTAAAAGACATTAATTTAATCTAAAACCATAACTCCTATCCTCTATCCCATAAACCCTAAATCATAAACCATAAAACCCTAACCCCTAACCCTTAACATATTAACCCCAAACCCCTAACCATACCTTTAAACACATCCCCCTTAAACCTTAAACCGCAAATTATAAACCATAATCCCTAAAAATTAAAATAGTAACTCCTAAACCTTACACCCTAAACTATATATGTTAAACCATAAACCTAAACAATCATGAGAATTAATATTCAATATTTTAAAATTAATACTATCTCTTTTACGATTATATAAGAAATTATTTAATATTTTTTCATTTTTAACAAATATTTTCTCTTAAATAATTTAAACTAGAATCATAATTTTAATGTATTAAAATTAATGTTATCTCTTATATAAGAAATTATTTAATATATAAATTTAAAACAATCACTCATATATATCCAAAAAAATTTAAAATTATTTGCGGCATGTAACATCCTAAAAGTGGGCCTACGCATTTATATGATACTCTAATATGTTAAATTAAGATTTTAAAGGTTGGGTGACTTTTGATTAAATATTTGGATTAAGGTTAAGGTTAGTGCTCGGATAATTTAAAGTGAAATAGGGGCTCTAAAATTTGGGTTAGGTGGCTAATAAATGGTGTTAGCTTACAATTTAAGAAGATGGATAATTAAGTGACAAGTTGGGCTTGTGACCCAAAGAATTAAAGTACATAAAGTGGGCATAAGGTGGCTTTATAAAGGGTGAGGAATTGGGCCTTGTATGGCCGATTGGGCCTTAAAAGATGGGGCAAATTCGGCACTTAAATGGGAAGGGGTGGGCGGCAATTAGACTACCTTTTAGGAGTTATTTCTTTTATTTTAAGTGTTAAAAGCTGATAATTAATAAGGAGGAGTTGGTTTTAAGGTGGGCTCTCCTAAAGGTAAGATCGGATTAAGTTATCGGGAGAGTTAAAAGCTATCGAGATGACAACAGAGTTGGCGAAAATCCAACTCGGGAGGAGAGTTGGTCAAATTCCAACTCGTGTGTGTGGGTATGCCAAATTTCTCTATAAATAGGAAGTAGTATTCTTCAATTTCGGTATCTTGAAACCCTATTCTTCTCTCATTCTCTCAAAAATTTCCAAGCCTTCTCTACGTTTCTTTTTTCCTTTTCTAAGAGTCAATTCCTTTATTCATACCTCATCTCCCATAGCCAAATCTACAAGTGAGATCTCTTTTTCTGAAGGTGCCTTTAAGTAGTATACTCCTTAGTAATCCGGTAAGTTTGGATTTTTCCTTTTCTGTGATTCCCTTATTTTTGTGAAACTCCTAATCTAAACCATTGTTCCAAGGTCCTTTCGATTATACTCTTTACTCCTAGAAGCCAAAACTATCCCATTAAAGTCGATTTGGTGGAAAATCAAGGTAAGAAGTGGTAAGTATGGTAGAATGGTCTTCCATGATTCTTTCCATTCAGTCGAATGACATATGGGTTAGAATGGTTGTGATTTTTGATTCGTTTAATATTTGGGGAATGGTCGAATGTAGGAAGGTTGGTGGTGACAATTTCTAAAGGATATTCGGGATTCGGCTAACTAGGTAAGTGTTCGTTTTAAAGGTTACATTTAACTAATGAGTTAGATCTCATCGTTATTTGGTTTAGTGATTAAAGGGTTGATATGGACTCAACTAACTGTCAAGCAGAGAAGGTTGGATCTGTAAAACTATCGCCCAAATTCAAGAAGCGATCTACTTTGGTAGTGCGGGATTGGCCAACAGGGTGTGGGCCAAAATCGAAGTTAGATCGTGGGCCAATAGTAGTTGTTTCGAGTAATAGTAGCGTAGGTGTAGAGAAAGCCTTAGTACTCAAATCTGGTGTGTAATACTTCCCCATCGTCTAGATCTGATTAATTATAAATATATATGTGTTCATAAGTTTTATATGTTACATTAAAAGCCGAAATCTCGGATTTAAACAGCGGACCCTCAGGTTAGTAAATAATCTGACTATATGTTACAAGTAAACTGTTGTACATGTTTTAAATTATTGTGCATGTTGCATGGGTTGGGTGATGAAAAGAGGAAGTTATATGTACATGTAGATGAGTAACGGTTTTTATCGTGAATTACTGTAGCGGCTAATGCCGTGAATCTGTTATCTGAGCTTGGCCATTATATGTTATAAGGGCTTGGTCAATATATGTTGATGAGCAAAGATGACCGCCATCTTGGAGAATAGCGGTGTGGGTTGATTGTAGAAATCCCCAATGGTGTGTTGGTTGGTACGGGGGCGTGTAGCAGATGGAAACCTAGGCAATTGGGTTGGGCTTTGCATATTACTTGTTATTCATGTAAATGAAATTATTATTATGTTTTATGACGCCCAAATCTAGTGGTGCATGAGGGTTGCACACTGAGTCTCGCGACTCACCCAATTAAACTAACCTTTCAGGTGGCAATTAGTGCATCGGATCGGGCCAGTGTGGAGCGCAAGGTGGCCATGCAAAAACATATGTGGATCCGGCTATAAAGTTCCACTTAATAGTTTTTTTTTCAAAGTATTTTATGTTATGAATTCGAACTACGTTGTAATAAGGCCATGGGCCACTAGCTTACCTTTTCGTTTTATTATGGGCCTTTATTATTTATTTTTTTATTTTAAAACTAAGACATGTAATTCAATTTTAGGCTTTTGATTATTAGGCATATTTTATATAAATTATATTTGGGCTTTCTGTCAACACGATTGGTTTTACAAAAATTTTCCTAGTGACATACTAGATCCGGTTGTAGTGTTTGGGCCGGCGCTAATGCTCGAGACTTTTGGCGGCATTTTTCCAAAAGTGCCGCTAATGCTCGATTTTTTGGCGGCGTTTTCTAAAAGCGCCGCTAATGCTCAGACTTTTAGCGGCGCTTTTCCAAAAGCGCCGCTAATGCTCAGACTTTTAGCGATGCTTTTTCAAAAGCGCCACTAACTGCTCACACCTTTAGCGGCGTTTTTCCAAAAGCGCCGCTAATGCTTAGAATTTTAGCTGCGTTTTTCCAATAGCGTCGCTAATGCTCACACCTTTAGCGGCGGTTTTCCAAAAGCGCTGCTAATGCTCACACCTTTAGCGGCTTTTTACGAATAAACGCCACTATATATCCTTTTTAGCGGCGTTTTGTAAATAAAAGCCGCTGTTGCTCTTTTTTTGGTGGCATTTTGTTTCAAACGCCGCTAATGTATAATATTTGTGGCGTTTTTCTTTAAAACGCCACTAAAACTGCCGCTAAAAGTTTGTTTTGGTGTAGTGTAATGTTGAAAATTTAAAAACTCTGAAATATGATCCTTTTATATGACAAAAAAAACCTTACCTATTTCAAAGAAATAAAATGCTATACCCAATAATTTAGGATGTAACATCTCATGACTTTGAAGCTAGGCTCGCATTTATTTAAAGAAAATTCTTATCTCGAGACACAAAACATCATATCCAATAAGTTAGGGTATAATGTTTTGAATTCTTGAGAATAAGTTTTGATTTAGAAATTTATAAATTTCAATTTTAAAAGCAAAGGGATACTTAATATTTTAAGTTCAACGATAAAAATTGAAACCCAGTGAGTTAGGACACAATTTTTCTCGAAGTCCCCAAATATTAGATATCACCGTATTTTAAAAATAAAAAAAATCATAAAATAAAAAGGTTTTAAAAATAATCAAAGAAATAAAAAAAATCTAAAATGTAAAGGGATCAAATCAAAACGCGCGTCACATCTTAGGGACTTATTCGGCAATTATGCCTTCTTTTCAAAATGACGTCGTTTTGATTTTGGTCTTTAAAGAGCCCGAGGGTCAAATTGAAATAAAGTATAAGTTTTAGGGCTAATTTAATAGGAAGTAAAAATTTAAATCGGACTAAATTAAATATGCTAGAATTGCGGAAGGTCTAAAATGGCAAATTGCCCTTTTTAAAAAATACGCGGATCCTCCCCGGGTTTTCAGGTCAATGCACGATCCCTTCTTTAAAACGACGCCGTTTTATGCTTATTAGATTAAACAAAAACGGGTATTCACGATTTTTTACGTATCGCAATACGTCATGATACCAAGGGTGGTCATCTCTTTCCTCCTCTTCCATGTTATAACAATGAGCTGGAACTTTGAAGATACTCATTTGAATATGTCTTATATCCTCTGGTCTGTTTACTTTGATCATAGAAGCCAGGGTTGCCAAAGCATCCGCCATCTGGTTTTCATCTCGTGGGAGATAATTAAAAATAATGTCATTAAACTCCTCAATCAATTCCAGAACTATTTTTCGGTAATCAACTAGTTTGGGATCTCTTCTCTCCCACTCTCCTTTAAGCTGGTAGATTACTAAGGCAGAATCTCCATATACTTCTAGTATTCTGATTTTATGCTCTATAGCTGCTCGAATTCCCATGATGCATGCTTCATACTCTGCCATGTTATTTGTGCAATCAAAATCCAATTTGCATGTGAATGGATAATGATCACCACTAGGAGATACCGAGATTGCCCCAATTCTATTTCCCATAGCATTAGACGCCTCATCAAAATTTAGTTTCCACGGACATTCTTCAGTAGTTGCCACATACATTAGCTCCTCATTGGGGAAGTCAAAGCTCAAAGGTTCATAATCCTCTAAGGCCCTGCTAGCCAAAAATTCCGCTATTGCGCTCCCTTTGTGTAACAACCTAATTACGACCCTAATCGAAACAGTGGTTTCGGGACCACAAATCCGGGTTAGAAAAATATTTTTATTATTAATTTGATATCTATGTTATGTGCTTGAGTATGTCTTAAAATATGGTAGGTTAATTCGTTTGTTTGGATGCTTAATTTTAGTCGAGGACTTAATTACAAAGGTGGTAAAATAGCCTTTATCTAAATTGAGTGATTAAATTAATTTGTTTCCTTTAATATGTGGACTTAATTTATAAATTCTTCATTTGAGTGGTTAGTGGAAGACAACATGCAACCATTAAGTGTTTTAATATTAATTATATATGTAATATAATAATAACACTTATAATATATTAAATAAGTATATTTTAATAAAACAAAAAGGAAAAGCAAATGCATGTTCATCTTTTTAACTTGTTGGCCGAAACTAAGGAAAAAAAAGAAGGGGAAGAAGTTTCAAGGGGTTTCGGCAAGGGTTAAGCTTAATTGGGTAAGTTTAAGCTTTGAAATTTTGATAATTTTTGCTTTTTTGTGATTGTTATTCATTCTACTTTCAAACCCATTTGTTAATTTTGTGCAATAGTCATGTATGTGAAATATACCATTGAAGATAAGTTGAATTTCATGATGATTTCTTTTGTATTAAATTAAGATTGGAGCTAGATGAACATATTTTGTTTTGAGTTTTGAGGAAAGTAGCTAATTAGGAAATTATTTGGGAAAATATTATTTTGAATGGTCAAATTGAAAAATTTATTGAATACATGGACTTATAAAGTCCTTATGAAGATTCGGCCTTAGGGGAAAACAATCAAATTTTTAATATTTGATGAGTTTGGCATTAGGGACTAAATCGTATATATTGTAAAAGTTAGGGGTGAATTCATAAATTTGCTAAATTATGTGTTTATGGATCAAATTGAATGGAAACATTTATAAGTGAGCTTAATTGAAATTGTTTAGATCAAAATTCAAAGGAAAAAGGGGTGGATAAAGGAAAAGCTAAGTTGAACGATTAATCGAGAAGACTTAGCCGTTGTTATCCGAGGTAAGGTTTAAGTAATTTTATTAAGCTTATGCTTCTTGTAATTATGTGTGTTAATGTTAAAATAGGTATGTATGAAATGTCATATTGCCAAATGTGAGGAAAAATTTGATGTTAATTCCTACTTGGATTAATGCATATTATTTGGCACTCTGGTTCGAAATGCTTGGATAAATATTTGTAGAGGAAATGTTAAGGTTGTTTATAGTTGGAGGAGTATTAAATTATGGCATGGTGATATGCAATTATAATATGATTTCATGTTTTGTAATTTGGCCGAATATAAGGTTTCAAGTGGAGATATGAATTTATTTAATTGTATTTACAGGTTGGTGGTTAATTTAAAATTTGGAAATTTATGTAGTGATATAAAATATATATATATATTATATGATTGTTAAACAGCATTGAGTATACAAATACATACCCGGGCACTAAGTGTGCGATACCGATCACAAGGCACTAAGTGTGCGGAATTAACGAGTAGCCGAGGAGCTTAAAGTGTCGACTTTTGGAGGTAAGTTTTAAGCAATTGGATTAATTTGAATTATCCCTATATTACAATATACATGTTTGAGTGACATAAATAATTTTATTTTCAATTGCCAAATAAGGCATAGGAATTATTATAGGTGATAGTCGGAGGTGAATTAGTAAATACATGTGCATATGTATAACCATTAAACAATTGAATGGGTCAAATATACGAAATTGTGGAAAGGGATAGATATATATATTCTTGATGATGCCAATTGTAATATGGTGATTGAATATACAATTATGTGTTTAATCGAGTGGCGCCGAACATAATGGTAAATTATAAGAAGAAGAATTTGGTTTGAATATGCATATTTAGGTTTGATCATATTTATAAAATGTGAATATTTATATATGTTATGTGTAAGAGGAGAAAATTTTATAACTAGCACTATGTGTGCGAATAAGTTAGTAACGACTCTATGTGAGCGATACGTTACGAGAAAAGTTGCGTAACGGCTCTATGTGAGCGATACGTTACGAGAAATGTTGAGTAACAGCTCTATGTGAGCGACATATACGTTACTAGAAATGTTGAGTAACGGCTCTATGTGAGCGATACGTTACGAGAAATGTTAAGTAACGGCTCTATGTGAGCGATATGTTACTAGAATATTTGGTATACGAAAATGTACGAGTATATTATGACATGTCATGCATGAACTGTTAATGTTAGGAGAGGTAAGTAAACTTGACGTATGTATTATACCTATTAATTTGAGATTTTTGGTAGCTGGAAATGTAAGTAAAGGATTTGGTAAGTATATGATATGTGTGTTAGTTAATTATTATGTGATGATGGTATACGGTAGGTAGTATAAGCATGTGATGTGGGTATGAATTCAACTTTTAAATTGGTTGGGATATTCGGTATGGATGTTATCAATAAACTAGGTTTCGAAATTTTCAAACAAACATATGTATATATATATATGAGTGTGAATTGCTTAAATCTTACTAAGCTCGGGAAGCTTATTTCGATTGTGGTTGCTTATGTATTGTAGATTTCTTTTGGATGCTCATCTCTTGCTCGAGGATCATAGTTGAAGCTCCTCACACTATCGACAAAGTTTTGGTATTTCTTTCGTGTAATAACTTAAGGTCTATGGCATGTATAAGCTAGCCTACGTTTTGGTAAATTTTAATAATGTATATAAGTAATAGCCATGCGAAAATGGCTTGTCTATCTTGTTAATCTTAGAATTTATATTTTGGCCTGATGAATATGTTTGGTTGTGGTTTTGGTTGATTTTGGTTTTAATATGTATAAGTATGGTTAAGGTATGGAGTTTCAATGAAATGGAGTAAGGATGGTATAAACTAGTTAATCATACTTTGCAATGAAATAATTTTTGGTTAACAGCAGTAACATGATTTTGAAAAATCACCAAAAATAGGAGAAATGGAATTAGAGAGTGAATAAGATATATAATTAAATCTTATTGTGTCTATTTTTTCTGAAAGAAACATAGTAGGCAAAGAAAATTTATGTTATGAGATATTTAAATTTTAGTGAGACTGGTGTTGAATGACTTCGTGATTCACTGTTCTGTCTTGGAAAAATTGTTATAAATTGTAAAAAAATAATCATGGAGCATAGTTTATATTCTTAGAATCCTTAATGAGTCTATTTTTGATTGGAATAAACAATAACATTATTGAAATTCTTTACAATGAGATAACTGAGTTTTTGTAAGGATAGGTCAGAACCATCAAACAGTGAAATAGGGGAAACTTTAATGAATAAAATGTACTAATTGGCCATATGAAAAATTCTGGAAAAATTATGGTAAGAAGATAAATGAGACTAGTTTCAAGGAAAATTTACGGATCTAAATTTTGAGTCCCGTAACTTTAGTTATTGTCAATTTAGTTAACATGATGTAGTTGGACAGTTTAAATTTTTATGCCCCGAATTAGTAGTCAAGTCTAGTGATGCCTCATACTCGACTCCGGCAACGGTCTCGGGTAAAGCATGGCCGCCTCAAGTCCTCTCCGGCTCCATCTCCGCGATCTACTCATCTGCAAAATGGTAATGGAAGGGGGTGAGTCACCAAGACTCAGTGTGTAAATCCCCCACCCGGAAAATACAACTCATACACAATTTATTAACAAACATGCACATGCAACCCAACTAACCATCCATACTCCTTTTCTACCCCGTGTGGTCAAAACCATTTGGTGGTCAAAACCACGGTGACTAGTGTCACAAAATAAATGATGGGGCCAACCCATCGTGTGGTCAAAACCACCGATGACCATAGGTCACAAAATATCATAATGTGGTCAAAACCACCGGTGGTACCAAACCACCGGACTTAGTCACAATTATCATCGGTGTGGTCAAAACCACTTTGGTGACCAAGTCACAATAAATCTGATGGGGCCAACCCATCTTGTGGTCAAAACCACTGGTGACGATCCATAAGAATCATCCCCTCCTCTCATCAATCCCACCATCATCATGCTTACATATCAATCATCATATATCATGTAATTAGGCATGGCATTTAACGACATGTGATGGCATACAAAATCATATATCAAAGATCACAAGTTAGGGACTTACCCGGAAGCCATGATTATGCCACAAGCTAATCACTACCAAAATCATTAACAAGGCAACAAAATAGTCATGTTACTAATAAAGTGTGTAGTGAATTTTACACACCTGATACTACCACGAATCCTAGATCCAGAAGATCCGATCTACGACGCTAGATCCCTTGACCTATAATCGGTCAACAACATGATTAGGGACTTAGGCCTATTCGGCCAAACCAAAAATCCCGAAGGACCACTTGTACCAAAATATGGCCTTTGGCCGAATGTACTTACCCACTTACCAAACTTACCGAAATCCTGAATTTGCTGCTTGTGCCTTGAACAATCGAGATCCTACACACCATGTGTCAGATTTGACTTAGTACAGAAATCCTTATTCAAAGCCCTTGGCCGAATATTATATAAGCCTTACCTTGAAGAAATCAAATTCCGATAAACTCCTTGAATTCGGCAATAACCCTCCCTACAATCGGTTTAGACACATTGTTATGAAACATAGGCCATTCGGCCATAACTACAGATCCTGAACCAACAACAAAAAAAACATTCGACTATGTCCACTTACCTCTTTTAACCGATTGAAGAAGCAACCCGAAGAGAATCTTGTGCTTACTTGCTATTCGGCCAAAGTGGCTTCTATGGAGGAGAAAAGATTTCGACAAAAGGGGTGGGGTGGATTCGACTAGTAAGCAAGAAGGAAAATAATAAAAAGAATGATAGGGTTTTGAAGAATTTTGGCACTTGTGAACTAGAGAGGATTCGGCCAAGCAATCAAGAGGGAAAAGAAAGAAAACTTTGAAGAATTTTGGCACCCCTTGCTTTATCAAAAACGAAAGTGGATGGCCTTAATGAGTCCTTCATTCGGCCAACTCCCCTCCTATTGTGATAAATCTTAACTTTTAATTATCACCCATATCTATCTACCATTTATCACTTAATCCCCAAATAAAAAATAAAACACATATTAACACTCTTCTTAGCCAAATAAACAAGGTTTATCCTATCCTCCAAGGTCCCCATTTGTCAGTCAACACCTCCCTCTCTATGGCGCCATTTTGCAAAAAAAAAAGAAAAGAGTCCTATTGCTACCCATGCTACTCGAACATGGGACCTCTTTGCCGCACCTCTCTAACACACCTCAAACCATTCCTCCTAATTGACTTTCATGTCATAAAACCACACCATTTATTTATAAGGCCTTCATACCTGGCCCCCCTTTCCTTTAACGCCAAAAGCCTAAAAATAAAACACCCCTTGCATCCTTCATGACTCGAACTCGAGTCCATACCCCAAGGCCCTTAAGTGGGGCCCCAAGCCACTCCACCAACCCGACTTCCATGTCAAAACCTTACCCACAAAATTCTTTAAAGCCTTCTTAACCCTTTCTCTAACGCCCAAAAAGACCAAAAGAAAAACATTTCCCCCTTGTAACTCCCAAGAATCGAACCTCCTCTCTTGCAACACCCTTAGACGCACCAAGCCAATCATGCCACTTAAATCCTTGTGTCATGTTCCTTCCCAAATTTTCCTTAACCCCTTATCTCACCTAGCTCCCTTCCTTTAAAACACTTAGAAAGAAATTTTAGTTCTAAGTCGGGCCTAGCTCATGATTATTTCTAGACCCTAAAACATGTCAAATGATCATAGCATTTAATTCTTCAAGTACACACATGGGAAAAATAATTAAATTTTAGACAACCCCTAATTCGGGATATTACAGCTTCTACCCCTTAAAAAGAATTTGACCTCGAAATTACCTCGGATCGAGAAGAGTGGGGGTATTCTCGTCGCATCACATCCTCGGGTTCCCATGTGGCCTCCTCCGTACTATGATTCCGCCACAACACCTTCACCAAAGGCACTGACTTCCTACGTAGAACTTTGACATCTCGATCCAAGATTTGCACTGGCTCCTCCTCGAAAGACAAGTCTGGGCTCACCTCAATTTCGGCTACTGGCACTACGCGTGAGGGATCTGATCGATAATGCCTCGAAGATTGAAACATGGAAGACATCATGGATCCGCTCAATTCTACCGCAACTCAAGTTGGTAAGCTCTGGTCCCACACGTTTCAACACCGTATGCGGTCCGATAAATCTAGGGCTTAGCTTCCTTTCGCCAAACCTCAAAGACCTTCTTCCAAGGTGATACTTTCAAGAAGACCTTGTCACCCATCGCATATTCAACCTCTCTTCGCTTAAGATCAGCGTAGGATTTTTGCCTATCCGACGCCTCCTTCAGACAAGCCCGAATTACTCTAACCTTATCCTCCGTCTCTGCTACTAACTCTGGACCCAACATCCGACGTTCTCCTAGTTCATCCAACATGTAGGAGTACGGCATTTCGACCATCTGACGCCTCATACGGTGCCATCTGAATACTCGCTGATAACTATTGTTATAAGCGAACTCATAAAGGTAGGTACTCCTCCCAACTACCACGAAATCCAAAACACACGCCCCTCAACATGTCTTCCAACACTTGGATGACCTCTCGATTGTCCATCGATTTGTGGATGAAAAGCCGTCTTGAAATTCAACCGTGCCTAACTCTTGATGTAAGGCCTTCCGAATCTCGACGTAATCGAGGATTCCGATCTGAGATAATGGACACTGGCACTCCATGCAACCGTACTATCTCAGCGATATACAACTTGGCCAACCTTTGGAGCGAGTAGTCAACCCTCACTGGTATGAAATGAGCCAACTTAGTCAACCGGTCTACCACCACCCAAACTGCATCTTTCTTACAGGGCGTAAGGGGAAGCCCACTTACGAAATCCATAGTAATCTCCTCCCACTTCCATTGTGGAATCTTTACCAGCTGTAACAGCCCCGATGGTAATTGATGCTCAGCCTTAACTTGCTGGCATGTCAGACACTTACCTACCAACTCGGTCACTTCCCGTTTCAGACTCGACCACCAAAATTGCTCCCTTAAATCTCGATACATCTTGTCGCTTCCGGGTGCATAAGCGTATGCTTCTATGAGCTTCTTTAAGAATTTCTTGCCTCAATTCATCATCTTTAGGCATGCATACTCTCCCCTGAAAGTACAACACTCCATTACTACCCAAACTGAAACCCTCGGCCTCACCATTCATGCTTGCAACCTTCGAGTATTCAAAGCTTCATCACCATCCGCCTTCTTTGACCTCATTATTCGGGGCGGCTTCACTTGCAATTACGCCAAAGGTTCCCATCCTCATAGAGACTTAGATGAGCGAACATAGCTCGCAAATCTGCTACCACCTTCGCTCAATGCATCGCTTACCACATTAGCCTTCCGGATGGTATTCGATTGAGCGATCGTAGTCCTTTAACAACTCAATCCACCTCCGCGCCTCGATTTAAATCTTTACGAGTCAAGAGGTACTTCAGACTCTTATGATCCATGTACACTCTTGACTTCTCCCCATACGGTAGTGCCTCCAAATCTTCAAGGCAAAACCATAGCAGCCAATTCCAAGTCATGTGTCGGGTAGTTACTTTCGTGAGGCCTCAACTGTCATGATGCATAAGCGACCACCTTCCCTTCTTGCATCAGTACACACCCTAAACCAGTATGTGATGCATCGTAATATACAGTGAACTCCTTCCCTGCCTCAGGCTGAATTAAAATCGGTGCTTCTGTCAGAATCCTCTTCAGCTTATCAAAACTCTCCTGCTGCTTCTCAGACCACACAAACGAAACTCTTTTTCTCAACAGCTTAGTCAACGGTGCTGCGATTAAGGAGAAGTTTTCCACAAATCTCCTATAATATCACGCCAACCCAAGAAAACTCTGAATCTCCGTAATCGACTTTGGTGGCTTCCACTCCAACACCGCCTCAATCTTATGGGGATCCACTCTGATGCCCTCAGCTGAAACTACATGCCCTAGAAAAGTTACCTCCTTGAGCCAAAACTCACACTTGCTGAATTTGGCGTACAACTGTTTCTCCCTTAGAACTTGTAGAACCACACGAAGATGTGCGTCATGCTCCTCCTCAGACTTCGAGTACACCAAAATGTCATCTATGAAGACCACGACGAATCGATCCAGATAGGGTTGGAAAACCCGATTCATCATGTCCATAAGCGCGGTAGGTGCATTCGCTGGGACCAAAAGGCATTACGAACTTCGTAATGTCCATACCGAGTATGGAATGCCGTCTTATGAACATCAGCCTCCTTCATCTTAAGCTGATGGTACCCTAACCTAAGGTCAATCTTAGATAACACCGATGCCCCTTTGAGTTGATCGAACAGATCGTCAATCCTGGGCAAAGGATACCGGTTCTTTATTGTCAACTTATTCAGCTGCCGATAGTCTATACACATCCTCATTGTCCCATTCTTTTTCTTGACAAAAAGCACTGGAGCTCCCCAAGGCGATACACTTGGTCGGATGAACCCTCTATCTAACAATTCCTGAATCTGCGCCTTCAACTGTACCAATTCTTTCGGCGCTATCCGATACGGAGCTATAGATACGGGCGCGGTTCTGGGTAACAGATCTATACCAAATTCAACCTCACGGTCTTGGGGTTGACCCGGAAGCTCCTCTGAGAACACATCAACATAGTCCCTTACAGTCCGGACATCTCCCACAGCAACATCCTTAGCTTCCAAGGCACAGACATGCACCACATAAGCTTCACAACCCTTCCTAACCATCCTTTTCGCCTTTAATACAGAAACCAAATTAGATAGGTAATCTCTTCTTTTACCTATCATCACCACCTCATCACCTTCCACGGTCCTTATTACCATGCGCTTAGCCGCACAATCCAGACTAGTCTGATACTTTACTAGCCAATCCATCCTGAGGATTAAATCGAACTCCCGAGACGATAGTTCCATCAAGTCAGCCAAGAATACGACCCCTTAGAGTTCTAGGGGTACGTCCCTATAGAGTCTACTTACTTCTACAGAGTGACCTAGAGGGCTCAATACAGTTATCTTCCTAAAAGTAAGCTCAGAGTCTAGATGCAAAGTTTCCACTACGCTACTAGCAATGTACGAGTGGGTTGAGCCAATGTCAATCAAAGTATTATAGGGCACACCAAAGATCAGGAACATACCGGTTATGACGTCCGGTGCGTCGCCCTCCTCTTGACGCCTCGCGGCATAGACTAGACCAGGTTGCCTAGCCTCAGTACCACCGGTACATCCCCTCGGTGCCCCACGACCTCTACCAGCACCATTACCTCCTCTTTCTCCACCACGACCCCTCTGTGGCTATTGATTATCCCTTCTATTCGATGCACGATCCTGACCCTCTGATCTCAGCCTAGCTATTTTCTTCGGATAGTCCCTAACTCGATGCTCCAAGGACCCACACTCGAAGCATCCCCGGTTACCATTCCAACATTCCTCCGTGTGAGACTTGCCACACCGAGCACAATTGTGCGGCCATTGAGGATTAGCGGCAGAAGCTAGCGACTTGATCGACCTACCAAACCTTGTCCTCTTCTGCTGATTACGAAAACTTTGAAGATCCGAGACTCCTCTTATTCCAATTTCTATCCTGGTTGCGCTTAATGATCGCTTTACCCTTCAAAAACCTTCGATTTCTCCACTAGGACAGCGAACTCCCGTTCCTGTTGTGGAGCTATCATCATTCTCAACTCATCTCTAAGCCCATCCTCGAATCTAACACAGTGCTCATGCTCGGTACCCACAATACCACGAGCATACCTACTCAACCGGAGAAATTCAGCCTCATACTCCGCCATCGTCTTATTGCCTTAAACCAGGTTCAAGAAAGCCTTCCGCTGTGCATCCACGTAGCTAGTTCCGATATGCCACTTTTGATAGGCATCCTTGAAGAATTCCCAGGTGAGATTTTCTGCCACCGTTCCATCTCTCACAGTGAGCCACCACTGATATGACTCATCCCGAAGCAAAGAAATTATACCCTTCAATTTCTCCTCAGCTGTAAAATCTAGATCACTCCTCTGAACACCTCTGCTCCATTAGCCCGGAGTCGTTCCACCACGATTCTGAGCTCCTCGCGCCGCGTCGACCTCGATAACTCGTTCCAACACTCGTAGCACCGCTTGGGATACTACATCGTTACCACCAGGTCGGCGTTGAAATTGATTTTTGGCCACGGCAGATCCAAGCATCTCATTTCAAACCCATGTCCGGACCTGCTTGCTCGGACAAGGTCATCCTACCCTTCCACGGCCACGCAAGCGACGTCCCACGACCTCTTGTACTCATTTCTAACAATTGCGTTTATCTATTTAAGAATTTTATGCATTAGTACCTTATTTCACTTGATTATCCGCGAAGGAATTTTATGATAGGAGTTTTAGAAGTGGTTCTTTTGTATCATACATGCACACATTCCTTCTATTCATTCATTCAAAGAGACGTTGTAGTTTCCATTGTGATTATTTTTCCACTACCCAGGGGTATTTTCGTAATTTGTCCTACAGGGGTATTTTTGTAATTTTTCAAAAATTAAAATTCTCGGATGATTTTGTCAAGAAGTATTTTGAAGTTCTTGAATTCACGGGGTACTTTGAAAAATTTTTAAATCCGGGGGTATTTTGATAATTTTGAAGCTCAGGGGTATTTCGGTAATTTTTTACAAATCGGGGTGAATTTTTGTAAATTTTTAAGAAATCAGGGATATTTCAAAAGTTGTAAAACTTTGACGGCTCCTTTTTGAGAATTGCATTTTTAAAATAGTGATGTTGCAAAATTCTGAAAATGAAGGTCATTCTGGCAATTTTGTTGGTTAGGGACAATTTTGTAATTTCACCCCTAGGGGTATTTTAGTAATTTTTCATAAAAAGATTTCCAAAATTTGGTTCTAGTTGATTTCACAAAAGAAGGATACTTTGAAAGTTTTCTATTTAAAATTTTTTTCATACGGAGGGTATTTTGGTAATTTTTAAACAAAAAATGTAACACCCCAAACCCGGCCCATGAGTCCTGACCGGATCTGGTATGTCACGAAGTAAAATAATTTGAAATCCTTTTGAGTGTCTGGTGAAAATTTGTTAAAATGGCTAAGGTATGAAAACGGTGTTTGAAAACTCAGTTGGGCTTTTTATAAATCTGATTGGGTTGATAAACCCTTTTGAAAACAGTTGATCATGTAGCATTTTAAAATCGTCAAAGTTATAGTTAACTTGGTTTATTTTTGTTACCGATGGTAACATCTTTGAAAACCCGTAGACTTTATTAAGTTTGAAAAAATTTACTTTTAGCCGGTTTACATAACATTTGTAAATTCATTTGTAGTATAGCTTAAGTAAAGTAAATTGACTATGTAAACATCCAAATAATTATTAGCGGCCTTATTACAACCCAAATTAAAAACTTAGAAAAGAAAATAAATAAACTTAAAGATAATAAATTAAATTCAAATCCTTCGAATAAGCATGGCCTCCTCGAGTCCTCTCCGGCTCCATCTCCGCGATCTACTCATCTGCAAAATGGTAATGGAAGGGGGTGAGTCACCAAGACTTAGTGTGTAAATCCCCCACCCGGAAAATACAACTCATACATAATTTATTAACAAACATGCACATGCAACCCAACTAACCATCCATACTCTTTTTCTACCCCGTGTGGTCAAAACCACTGGTGGTCAAAACCACTGGTGACTAGTGTCACAAAATAAATGATGGGGCCAACCCATCGTGTGGTCAAAACCACTGATGACCATAGGTCACAAAATATCATAATGTGGTCAAAACCACTGGTGGTACCAAACCACTGGGACTTAGTCACAATTATCATTGGTGTGGTCAAAACCACTGGTGACCGAAGTCACAATAAATTTGATGGGGCCAACCCATCTTGTGGTCAAAACCACTGGTGACAGTCCATAAGAATCATCCCCCTCCTCTCATCAATCCCACCATCATCATGCTTACATATCAATCATCATATATCATGTAATTAGGCATGGCATTTAACAGCATGTGATGGCATACAAAATCATATATCAAAGATCACAAGTTAGGGGACTTACCCGGAAGCCATGATTATGCCACAAGCTAATCACTACCAAAATCATTAACAAGGCAACAAAATAGTCATGTTATTAATAAAGTATGTAGTGAATTTACACACCTGATACTACCACGAATCCTAGATCCAGAAGATCCGATCTACGACGCTAGATCCCTTGACCTATAATCGGTCAACAACATGATTAGGGACTTAGGCCTATTCGGCCAAACCAAAAATCCCGAAGGACCACTTGTACCAAAATATGGCCTTTGGCCGAATGTACTTACCCACTTACCAAACTTACCGAAATCCCGAATTTGCTGCTTGTGCCTTGAACAATCGAGATTCTACACACCATATGTCGGATTTGACTTAGTATAGAAATCCTTATTCAAAGCCCTTGGTCGAATATTATATAAGCCTTACCTTGAAGAAATTAAATTCTGATAAACTCCTTGAATTCGGCAATAACCCTCCCTACAATCGATTTAGACACATTGTTATGAAACATAGGCCATTCGGCCATAACTACAGATCCTGAACCAACAACAAAAAAAATATTTGACTATGTCCACTTACCTATTTTAACCGATTGAAGAAGCAACCAGAAGAGAATCTTGTGCTTACTTGCTATTCGGCCAAAGTGGCTTCTATGGAGGAGAAAAGATTTCGACAAAAGGGGTGGGGTAGATTCGGCTAGTAAGCAAGAAGGAAAATAATAAAAAAAATGATAGGGTTTTGAAGAATTTTGGCACTTGTGAACTAGAGAGGATTCGGCCAAGCAATCAAGAGGGAAAAGAAAGAAAACTTTGAAGAATTTCAGCACCCCTTGCTTTATCAAAACCGAAAGTGGATGGCCTTAATGAGTCCTTCATTCGGCCAACTCCCCTCCTATTGTGATAAATCTTAACTTTTAATTATCACCCATATCTATCTACCATTTATCCCTTAATCCCCAAATAAAAAAAATAAAACACATATTAACACTCTTCTTAGCCGAAATAAACAAGGTTTATCCCCATCCCTCCAAGGTCCCCATTTCCCGTCCAACACCTCCCTCTCTATGGCGCCATTTTGCAAAAAAATAAAGAAAAGAGTCCTATTGCTACCCATGCTACTCGAACATGGGACCTCTTTGCCGCACCTCTCTAACACACCCCAAACCATTCCTCCTAATTAACTTTCATGTCATAAAACCACACCATTTATTTATAAGGCCTTCATACCTGGCCCCCCTTTCCTTTAACACCAAAAGCCTAAAAATAAAACACCCCTTGCGTCCTTCATGACTCGAACTCGAGTCCATACCCCAAGGCCCTTAAGTGGTGCCCCAAGCCACTCCACCAACCCGACTTCCATGTCAAAACCTTGCCCACAAAATTCTTTAAGGCCTTCTTAACCCTTTCTCTAACGCCCAAAAAGCCCAAAAGAAAAACATTTCCCCCTTGTAACTCCCAAGAATCGAACCTCCTCCCTTGCAACACCCTTAGACGCACCAAGCCAATCATGCCACTTAAATCCTTGTGTCATGTTCCTTCCCAAATTTTCCTTAACCCCTTATCTCACCTAGCTCCCTTCCTTTAAAACACTTAGAAAGAAATTTTTAGTTCTAAGTCAGGCCTAGCTCACGGTTATTTCTAGACCCTAAGACATGTAAAATGATCATAGCATTTAATTCTTCAAGTACACACATGGGAAAAATAATTAAATTTTAGACAACCCCTAATTCAGGATGTTACAGTTGCTAAGTTATCTTCAAAGACCATTTCTTAATTTTTGAATTTGATGATGATTTTTTGTTTTGCCATTGATGATAACTTGTGATTTTTTTTTTGATGATGAAATATTAAAGATATGTGTTAGATTATCATGCTTTGTCTTTGGGTTTTTGATGAATTTAAGTAATTTGGACTAAATTGTGAAAATAAATTTTTGAGGGACTAAAATGTGAAATAAATGAAATGTATCGACTTGTATGAGCATGGGTGATATTCGGCCTAGCTATGGTGATGTGAAATTTTATGTATTTTGTGTTTTATGCGATAAGGACTAAATTGTAAAAAGTATGAAATGTCAGGGGAAAAATGGTAATTTATCCATTTATGTGTTTTTGGATTAAATTGAATGAATCTGTGTTTAAATTATTTAAATTTTAATTTATTTAGATTAAGAACGGAAGAAAACAAAATTAGATCGGGGGAAGTCGAAAGTAGTTGAATAGTCGAATATCAAATCAAATCGATATCCGAGGTAAGTCTATAAGCATTTAAATGTTGTTATATTCATGAATATATAAATGTTATGTGATAATTTGAATTGTTTGAATATATATAAGCCTTGGCCGAATGTGAATATGAGATAGGGAACTATGTTTCGAGTTTGATTCGATATAGATTCAACGTCCAAAAGTAACATAAGAACCCTAGGAATAGATAGGATACATATGTCATGACATAGGATTACCGATATGTGTTATCATGTAAGAACATGTCTGGGACGTTGGCATCGACTTGTGTTTACGTGTAAGACCATGTCTGGGACATTGGCATCGTATTTGATTCGTGTAAGACCCTGTCTGGGACGGTGGCATCGATATGTGATTACATGTAAGACCACGTCTGAGACGTTGGCATTGTATGAGCTTCCAATTATCCGCGTATCCTTTTTAATTCCTAACAGTTCAACGGGCAATGTTAAGTGAAGACCGAGTGTGAAATTGAATAAAAAGTTCAAGTATGTACATATACTAAGTATGAAGGTAAGGTAAGTTGAATAATTAAATTATTGAGATAATAATACTTATTAATGTGAATTATATGATAGATTATGTGATCATTACATATTTGGCCTTGTGAAGTTAATATGTGTATTCGGCTATATGATATTTATGTGTGAAAGTAAAATGTGATCTTAGTACTAAATGATAAATTGTGCTTGATAATTTGGGTATTCGGCCTTATTAACCTAATGTTATTATGAAAGAATTAATATATATGTTTTTGCTTGTGACTTACAAAGCTTAAATAGCTTACTCTGTGTGTGTTCTTGTTTATCTCTGTTTTATAGATTTTGGAGTCACGTTATAGGCTCGGGGATCGACAGCAAAGTCTAACACACTATCGACTTCTTTTGGTATTTTGTTAAAGTTTGAACTAAATATTATGGAATATATAGGTTTGCTTATGTTTTTCTACTAGTTTTGGATCATGTATATATAAATAGCCATGCAAAAATGGCTTAATTTCCATGCTTGTGTTCGGTTTGGTTTAAAAATGGCTTGTCCATGATCATTTTGTTTAAGTTGGATTTTATGTGTTTTTGAATGGGTGCTTGATGCGTTTAATGTTTATGCTCGAATTTGACTACATTTGATCATGATTTGAGCTTGCATTCGAATGAGATATTCAAGTTATATGTAGGTGATAAATTTGGTTTATGATAGGTATTAATGTTTTGAGATATGAGTTGATTAAAAAGGTGATATGTAGTTATGTGTTTCGGCAATAAGATTGATATTGGATGTTCGTTGAATTAAGATTATATTATGTGATAATTAGGTATTTAGAATATTGTATATACATGTGGTGTATTTGCTTGATTTGAAAATGTAAGTGATTATATGATTCGGTTTTAATGTTCATATTTGTATTGATAAGAATGTGTTTTGGAGAATACTAGGAAAACATAAATATGCTATGGTTTGAGTGTTATAATGACCAAATATGTAGTTAAGTGATTGATTATGTGTACGTATTTTAAAAATGTGAATTAGGTGTACATTTAGTGTTATTTGTGCTCAAATTGGTTCAAATCCATATGGTCATATGCACATAAACTTGTGTCAAGAGAAAAGTATATTTGGTCTTAAAATGATATTCTTTAAATGAGTATATGAGTATGTATGGCTAGTATGCCGTGTGGTTAATTTAACTTATATTAATGTGCATAACATATGAATTGGTATAGTCATGAATTAGTTAATGGAATAAGTTAATATTGATTCGGTGATCATGCTTAGATATGGCTTTGACATTAGGAAATATGCGCATGGTATAATAGCAACTAATGTAACACCCCTAACCCGTATCCTTCGCCAGACTAGGGTTACGAGGCATTACCGAAGAAGACACAACTCAAAACAGGCATATAAATTATTTTTTAAAAATTAATACATGTATTGAATCATCTGAACAGAGTAAGTTGCATATTTTGTCAATACAAATTTCATACCTCAATAACAAAGCCAAAATCATTTACATTACAACTAAACACCTATCTCAAGTTTATAACATAATTAATCATTCATAATTAACATCATTAATCTAACCATTTATCAAAGTCTTAGTAAATAAACATCACTTTAAAACACATATATAAATGGTACTCTAACATTGTAACATTAAAACCGAATGGCATCAATTACATTATATATCACATTTGGCCATACTTAATATCTCCCATACAACTAATTCAAATATATTCATCATCACCTAAATTTACAAAGTTAAATCCATGACATATCATAAACAAAATTTTAAATAAATATACCAATATATTATTAAAACACATCCGAGTATATATGCAAATATATTTATAATCTCTTAGTTAAAATTTCTAAGCCAAGTGCATAAACATATACTTGCATGATTCTTCTATTTGAATAGTGACCCATATAAAACCAACTTAATCATTAACATGTCCATCACTTCACAAATCACAAATGCATAGAATTTTCACAAATTTATAAACAAATCATGAAACCAAATTCATATGTATTACATGCATTCATCCATTATAATATCACAACATTCTTAGAATACATATATATATTAACCTTATCAATTTATGAATAAAACATAACAATTACATATATTCATTATATTTAGCTTATTAACTTAAACTATTTATAATGCAAATTAAATCATTACAATATATCAATATAAAGCCACAACAAAATATATTTGTCTCTAATTAATCATCATTCAATTCATTACTAAAATACATAAGCGATCGTTGTTTTGTCGAGTTTTAAAATTTATAAATAGAATGATCAAACTTGGAAACTAACTCCGACAACAATTAAAGGCAAGTGTACCTATCAAACAGCAGTATAGCTTAGGCAAGACTGGATTATCGAACCCAAAGGAACTAAAAGTACTAATACTATAACATCCGGGAATTAGAGGCTTTGCATTTATTATGTTTCTCTATGTTTGGTATGTTGTGCGTGTTGTTTGGGTGTGTTTAGGGGCCTCGGGAAGGCTCGGGGTTAAGCCGAAGCCTTGGTAAAAATTTTAATTCTGGGCACTTTAGGGGAAAGCCAGCTGAGGCAGGTTTTAAGTATTATTGCTTGTGTTTGAAGACACAAGAAGTGCAGTGGTAAAGTGGCAAAGAGACTCAACCTAGCATGCAGGGAGGTGGCATCATAGGAAAAGCTGAGAGGGAGAGGGTTCGAATCTTTCAAGTAGCACAAGAGGGTATTATTTTTGGCTCAGGCAAGGGAGGTGGTTGGATGGTAATCAAACTCTGGAGGAGAGAGACAAGACCTAGTCAAATAATTCAAATATGTGGTGGAGAGCCATTTGGGGAGTTTGAATTATTCAAACCAAATTGAATGAGTGGAGGAGAGGGGATTAAGGAGTGAATAAAGGAGGAAGCTTGGGGATTGAGGTGAGCAGCAAGTTGGCCGAATTTTGAGAGGTGTTGGGGGAGCAAAATCGGTCATATGGGGTCCTTGGAAGTGTGTAGGCATTCGGTTTTGGTAGAGGGGTTTAAGTGCCAAAATTTTGTGGGGTGTTTAGTATTTGGGTGTTAAGAGCTTTCATTTTCTTTTTAAGCATAGGTATTCCTATATCTTGTTCAATCTTTTCTTTGGTTTGTTGAAACTCCTCAACTATTTGGTTTATTCTTTTGCTTAGTAAGGCCGAAACCTATAGGGCACTCTTTTCCCTTTCTACTCCTTTCTCTTTTCTTCTCATATACTTCATATATCAAGCTTTCATCCCTCTTGTCGAATTCTCTTAGCTTCCATTGTTTTTTTTTGTTTCTTCCCTCATTTACTCAAAGCTGTAGTATCCCTTTTGTTTCTTACTTCATTGCTGAAACCTAGTGCTTCATCCTCTAGTCACCTTTTATCACCATTTGTTTCAAGGTTTATTCCTTCAAGGCCGAAACTTATCTTCTCTTCTTTCTTCCTGGGTTGTTCTTATTTTCTTGTTAGCCGAATCTCTCTGGTGTTTATATCTCTTCATTCGATTCTTGTTTCAGTGGATTGCCGCCACTCATCCTCCTATCTCTCTCAAATCGATTTCTTCCTATTTAGTGGTAAGCGATCTTTGTAAAACCCCAAACTCCGCCCAAACACCATGACCGGATCTGGCATGCCACTAAGAAGAATTAGTAAAAACATGTCGCCTCTTTTTTTTTTGAAAACATTTGTCGAGTTTAAACATATATTCCGGGAAAACTTAATGATTTGATAATTTATAAAAGATATAATTTTATAAGATGCCTTAAAAAAACCCCAAAGTTTAGTACTTATCTTAGTTTAATTTAAACGTAAAATTTTACATGTCCATTAGTGATGAAAGCCCAAAATAAAACTGAGACAAAATATAAAGCTAGTGGCCCATGGCCTTATTACAACAAAATGTAAAACCCATTAATTAAAAATATTAAAATAAATAAACTAAATGAAGTCTTCTTGCTGTAACATAGAATCTCTCGCATGGCCACCTTGCGCCCCTCTCCAGCCCAGTCCGATGCATTAGGTGCTATCTGAAAGTTGTTAAATAATAGGGTGAGTCGCGAGACTCAGTGTGCAACCCTCATGCACTATCAGATTGGGCCTTATCCCCACAGATTAGAATAATAGATATCATGTAATAAAATTTATGCAAAGCCCAACCCAATCCTAGGTTTCCATCCGCTACACACCACCCTTACCTGTCAATCACACCATTGGGGATTTCTACAATCAACCCACACCGCTACACACCATCGATGGCAGTCATGCTACTCATCCTCAGATCATGGCAATAGCCACTACAAAAGATCATAGCAAAAAGCCACTACAACAGATCATGGCATAAGCCACTACAACAGATCATGGCATAAGCCACTACAACAGAACACTTTCCCTTTCATCAATCCCAACCCCATGCAATCATAGAAATCGGCATACTTATCACATATGACATCTTAACAGGAACATTCACTTTAGGAATGACTAAGATCACTAACCTGGTGATTCGTTTTTACCCTCATCGGGTTTCAACCATAATGCCTGGATTTCGGCTTTTAACAAAACATAGCAGATTTATATACATGTATTAACAAACAATCTAGATGGTGTGGAAAGTTACACACCTGATATCGCGTAGTACTATACTCTTAGTCGATATCCCTGCTATCCGGATCTACTATCCTCAGTCTATCACTTGGTTCAAGAAAAATCGAAAAAACACAAAGATTTGGCCTCCCCTACATTCAGCCAAGGGTTAATAAATACCTGAATTTACATGTTAAAACTAATAAATCTCCTTACCTTGAAATCCCGAAAGTAACACGATTCGAGTGTTCTTGAACCCCAACAGAGATCTAAGCGATTGACTCCTCTTCAAATCGAGCAGCATAAATAAGAGAGAAACAAGAGATTAGTTTCTAAATAGCCATTCGGTAGAGTCTCTAAAAGCGGAAAAGACTAAAATCTCACGAATCGACACTTACCCTGAGTTTCCTTCAAGATTCGGCACAAGCAGACACCTCAGAGAGAATTCAACAAACACAGGAGATGAGATCTAGGGATTTCGGCTTTTATGAAAATCCCAGAAAGGATGAACTGATGCTCTTTCAGCTTTTAGAAGGTCTGAGTAAAGTTTTTCGGCTTTGGCTTAGAAAGAAAGTAAAAAGAAATCAAGGAAAGGCTTAGAGATTTTGGCTACAAGAACAAACAAGAACGTAGTTTTGGCTTTTAGTAAATAGGAGAAGAATAACAATGGGGATCAAAAGATTCGGCTAGAAGGAGGTTTCAAAGAAAAAGAAAAGGGTGAAGGAGGTGGTGATTTTCGACTTTTGGAAGAGAAAAGATGAGAAAAGAAAAACAACTAAGATGGCCTTCAGCTTTTCAGCACAAAGAAGGAAGAAAATAGTAGGGTTCAAATGCCGAAATTGATGAGTTATCCCCCCTTATTTATAGAAATTTTGGCACCCCCTATGGCAATTAGAAACTGATTTCTTTACTCTTCTAGGTCATGGAATTTCGACCAACTCTGCTCTCAGCAGATAGGTCCTAACTTTTCTCCTTTATCTAAATCTCTTCACACCTTTAAAAGACTCCTAGATAACACCACCTCTTTCTTCTATTATCAGTACAATATTATCATTAAATCCTCCTAAAAATAAGCCTTAATGCCGCGTATTCCTCCTTGCTCTTTTAAGTGCCGAAATTGGCCCAAAGACATGGGCTCCTTGCGGCCAAACTTGGGCCTCTTTCAACTGCTGGTGACGCCATCCTCTAGCTCCCTTACAGCGTCACTTAATATTGGGCCACCAGCCCACTTTGGTGTTTTAAACACAAATGCTACCCTTTTAACCCTATAGTGCCCTAATAGAAAACTTAATTAGGGACTCAACCCAAACCTGAGCCCATTTTTGTGTCCTCTCTTTTCTTAATCTACTTATGAGGCCTCATGCCTGAGACTAGGGTCCACTAAGTAAGAACATAAATTTTTCCTATGGTCTCCCCTAAATATAAGGCTTCAAATAATCCCGATAATACCTTAATAGTATTATTCTAAGTGCTACACATACATATTAACTCCCATACACAGAAATTAAAAGTTTCAAGATTTTTGGGGCGTTACAACCCAATAGGCCCAAATCTACTAGGCCCAAATTCGGGATGTTACATTCTTCATCTCTTTTAACTCTTTCTTTTCCTTATTGGTTTTTTTAATCTAAGGTGTTGATTTGGTGTTTTGGGTGCCTTGGCTGAATGTAGAAGGGGCTTCGCTGTTGGACTCTTTGTTGCATCTAGCTATCAGTTAGAAGATCTTTGGTAAGTAGTGTTGGTCGAATAGTGGTAAGAGTTTCCTTATTTGCTTGTTTGGCTGAAAGACCATTCTTGTAATTTATGTGAAAGATCGATTCTAATGTAGTAACATTTGAGGGATTTAATCGATCCTTAATTCAAGCCTGAAGCTTGCGGTTCCCGTTGATTTCGATAAGAAACCTCTTTATTTGAGCGTATACTCTTATTTCATCTGCTTCAATGCCTTAACCCGATCTTCTGACCAAGATTTCTTTCATGGACTCGAGTACCAGCCAAGCAAAAGAGGGGGTTGGACTTATAGTCCCTACCCCTAAGATCAAAAAACGTGTGGTGTCTGCCATTCAAGACTTTCCACCGGGTTGTGGGCTGGCTTCAGAGCGGGATAAGCAGATCGCTGTGATCCCTGCGAGTGAAGGTGTTAACGAGATTGATAGTGTAGTTCTTCATGTTTATAGGTGTGTAATTCCCACACCTTCTTTATACGTTATTATTATATATATGTATGTTGTGGGAAGCCGAAAACGTAGTAACAGTCATTGTGTACCCATAAAGGGTAAAATCGTAACACTAGGTGCGTTCATTCTCTGAAAATACTTGATAAGTGTTATCGTTACATAAATATGCATATACCCTGAATATCTTGAGTATGCCATTAAATGTTGCATTTACATTACTATGATCGTATGTTGCATGGACATGGGGGGAATATGGTATTAATGAAAGGGGAAGTGTATTTTGGTAGCCTTGCCACATATTTTGGTGACTTTGTCATATTATTTTGGTGGCTATGCCACATAATTCAGTGATGAGCAGCTGACTGCAGCATGACTGCCATCGATGGTGTGTAGCGGTGAGGGTCGATTGTAGAAATCCCCACTGGTGTGATTGACAGGAACAGGTGGTGTGTAGCAGATGGAAATTTAGGTTGGGTTAGGTTTTTGCATCATTTTGCATATGATATCTGCTATTCTGTACTGTAGGGCTAAGGCCCAATTCGATTTCAAATGGGCTTTGCCCAATGTGATTATGAAAAAGGGGCTAAGGCCCAGATAGTTAATTAATGGGCTCGGGCCCAATGCTGGTGTTTAGAAATTACACACTGAGTTTTTTGACTCACCCCTTTTGCTTAATGTTTTGCAGGTAGTACATAGTACAATGGACCAGGCTGGAGAGGACTACGTGGTGGTCATGTACGATTTTCTTTCTTTTTAAATAGAACTTTATTTATCTTTAAATTATTTTCGGGATTCTATGTTGTAATAAGGCCACTATTAATTTGGTTTAAAATTTTGGTTTTAAGTTTTGGACGCTTTAAATACAAGATAATTGATATGATGTTTTTACAAAATGCAAATAAAATTTTTCATGCAACTTAAATAACGAGTTTACAAATGGATTCTTCTTACGACAACCCTCTGGCTTGATCAGACGTAATAACATGTGTTTTCAAATGTCACCTAAACCCAATGATTTGGCTAATTAGGTTTTTTTCTTTAATGAATAACGAGTTCTTAATTGAACCACTAAACTTGGAGTTTCAAAAATAACTTAGAATTTTTTGAAGTTCGCGATATTTTATAAAATTCCTTTCAAGTGACATGCCAGATCCGGTCGTGTTGTTTAGGCTGGGTTTGTGGTGTTACAATTTGGTATCAGAGCCTAGTTTCAAAAGCTCGGCCATGGGTTTTAGGTTCAAAATATTTTCCAAATGATGGTTTAGACAAAAGATACATATGTACATGTTTTCTGGAAGTATGGCACCCGAGCCTCCGGCCCAAGTTTGCAAGGTAAGTCTTTTGACTGTTAGGTGAATATATGATGTGAATATATTGCTATAGATGTTAGAATTAAGAAAACCCTCTTCTAGAGATGAAAACCTATAGGTATATTTATGCTCTGCGAAAAACTACTTAAAATTCTATTCTCATAAAACTACTCATTAATCAATAGTGGAAAGAAAAACTAATTCAAAAAATTTGTAAAACATACTAAGACGGAACGGTAGACATGAGTGCCAGAGGGCGTGGACATATTGCATGCGGCCGTGGTAGAGGCCGGGGTGTTGAAGCTGAGTTCTCAGAAACAGGGCATGAGCCTGAAGGTGAGGCGCCAGCATCACCTGTGGCAGAAGCGGGATCGCAAGATAGAACTGGTGGGGATGATGCCCTGTCTCAAGCAATGATGCGTGTGTTGGAAAGAGTTGCTGGGGCAAGCATTGGGATAGTATCTCAAAAATCTGTTCCTGAGCGACTTCGAGCAAACGGAGCTGAGGTGTTTAGGGGTATCTTTGGAGTGGCCCAAAATGTAGCTGAATATTGGTTGGAGGCATTCGAGAGGATTACGGATGATCTAGACTACACGGCAGAGAAAAAGCTGAAAGGAGCAGTGTCTCTTCTTCGGGACGAAGCTTATCAATGGTGGCTCACCGTAAGAGTGGGTACTCCGGCGGATCGGATTGATTGGGATTTCTTTAAAATGACATTTGAGGGGTAGTATGTTGGGGCCAGTTATGTGGATGCTCAGAGGAAAGCATTCCTGAATTTGGTACAAGGGGGCAAATTCGTAGCTGAGTACGAGGCGAAATTTCTGCGCCTGAGCCATTACACTCGAGGTATAGTAGCGACTGACTATAAGCACTGCGTGCAGTTCGAAGACGGTCTGCGAGATGAGTTGAGGGTATTAATAGCTCCGCAGCGAGAGAGGGACTTTGCTATGTTAGTCGAAAAAACTAAAATAGTCGAGGAGGTAAAGTGGACTGAGAGACAGAATAGGGATAAAGATCGAGGTAAAAGCAAGAGAAGTTTTGGGTCATCGGGATCATCTGGGGATTTTTAGAAAAGGCCTAGGTTTGTTGGGCCAGCTAGAGTTCCGGCACCTGTCACGATGGGTCAGTTTTGTCCATGTGCTTAGTGTGGGAAGATGCATCCGGGGGAATGTTGGAAAAGATCTGGAGGATGTTTTAAGTGTGGGTCTAAGGATCATATGATCAGAGATTGTCCACAGGAGTTGGATAAGGTGCGGCAATTAGGTCAGGGTTTTACTCAGCTTAGGAATAGTGGGCAGCAACAGTCGAGAGGTCGTGGTTCGATTGGAAGGGGAAATGGTTTTGGTCGGGGGCGTAGAACACCAGGCATGGGTGTCGGTAATGCAGAAGCCAGACACTCGGGTCTAGTCTATGCAGCTCATCGACGAGAGGATGGCGACACATCGGACGTCATAATCAGTATGTTTCTTATAGCTGATAAGCCATTTCTTACTTTGATTGATATTGGATCGACTCACTCTTATGTTGCCTGTACTGTATCTGAGACTTTAAGTTTAGAATCTGAAATAGCTGCTAGGAAAATGATTGTGGTTAGCCCATTAGACAATCCATGGTAGTAAACAAACTTTTTAGAGAGGTGCCTTTAGAGATTCAAGGAGTGTTGTTTCTGACAGACTTGATGGAATTACCATTCGAAGAGTTCGATCTCATATTAGGCATGGATTGGTTGGTTAAACATCGTGCTAAATTGGATTGCGCGGCTAAGCGAATGGTGTTAGTACCCTAGAGGGCGAAGAGGTGGTTGTAATAGGGGAAAAAAGGAATTATTTGTCTAACGTGGTTTCTGCGTTAAGGGCCGTTAAGATGGTTCAGAAAAGGGTGCATGGCATTTCTAGCTTTTATCAGTACTTTGGATGCCAAGGAAGTGACTATTAATAAGGGTAGAACAGTAAGGGAATTCATGGATGTTTTTCCTGAAGAGCTTCCAAGGCTACCTCTGAATCGTGAAGTGGAGTTTGGAATTGAGCAACTTAAGTGCACTCGGTGTCCATCGCCCTTATAGGATCTGACTCGGTGTCCATCGCCCCTTATAGGATATAGCTCCAGTGTCCATCGCCCCTTATAGGATGGCGCCGAATGAGCTGATGGAACTTAAAGCCCAGATTCAGGAGCTATTGGATCGTGGTTTTATCCGACTAAGTGTGTCTTCGTGGGGAGCGTCGGTGCTATTTGTGAAGAAGAAGGACGGGTCGATGCGTATGTGCATTGACTACTGCTAGTTGAATAAGTTAACGATTAAGAACAAGTACCCGCTGCCGAGGATTGACGATCTGTTTGATCAGCTCAAAGGGGCTTCGGTCTTTTCTAAGATAGATTTGAGGTCAGGATATCATCAGCTCAAGGTCAAGGAAGCGGATATTCATAAGACAGCGTTTCAAACTCGCTATGGTCACTATGAGTTTTTAGTGATGCCGTTTGGGTTGACGAATGCGCCAGCTGCGTTTATGGATATGATGAACCAGATATTCTAACCCTATATGAACCGGTTTGTTATGGTGTTCAAAGACGACATCCTGGTATATTCCAAGACGGAAGAAGAGCACGATTCGCATCTTCGTGTGGTTCTGTATATTTTGAGGGAGAAGTACCTGTACGCCAAATTTAGTAAGTGTGAATTTTGGTTGAAAGAAGTTACCTTCTTGGGTCATGTTGTATCTGCAGAGGGGATTAGGGTTGATCCCCAGAAGATTAAAGCTGTGTTGGACTGGAAATCGTCTAAGTCTGTGGTGGAGATTCGAAGTTTTCTTGGGTTAGCTGGGTACTACAGAAGGTTTGTTGAGGGATTCTCCTTAACCCTTAACTAAGTTGTTGCGGAAAGGGGTACCATTTGTTTGGACTGATAAGCAGTAGGAAAGCTTTGAGAAGCTGAAGAGGATCTTAACAGAGGCTCCGATTTTGATTCAGCCTGAGGCTAGAAAAGAGTTCATAGTTTATTGTGATGCTTCACACACGGGGTTAGGGTGTGTGTTAATACAAGATGGGAAGGTAGTTGCGTATGCATCTCGATAGTTAAGACCGCATGAGATAAAAGTATGATCTGGAGTTGGCTGCAGTAGTGTTCGCTTTGAAGATCTGGAGACATTACCTGTATGGGGAGAAGTCCGTTATTTACACCGATCACAAGAGTCTGAAATATCTCCTTACTCAGAAGGAGTTGAATTTAAGACAGCGGAGGTGGATTGAGCTGTTGAAGGACTATGACTCCTCGATTGAATACCATCCGAGTAAAGCTGACATGGTGGCAGATGCGTTAAGCTGGAAGGTAATATCAGATTTGAGGGCGCCCATCTCAGCCTGTATGATGATGGGAGTTTGTTAGCTTAACTTCAGGTAAAGCCGACATGGATAACTCAGATTAAAGAGAAGCGATTGTCGGACGATGTCTTGAGTGCTCGACTTCTGCAAGTACAAAATGGTGGGGTAGAGGACTACAATTTGAACAGTGATGGGGTTTTTTGTTTTCGTAAAAAGGTTTGCGTACCAAAGGATGTGGAGTTAAGACAGATGATTCTTTAGGAAGCGCATAGTAGCCCTTACGTTATGCATCCTGGAGGGAATAAGATGTATCGGGATCTGCATGAACAGTTTTGGTGGCCTGGATTGAAGCGGGAAATTACCGAGTTTGTGAGTAAGTGCTTGATGTGTCAGCAAGTGAAAGCAGAAAATCAGTTACCTTCGGGGTTATTACAGCCGGTGAAGATTCCACAGTGGAAATGGAAGAAAATCACAATGGACTTTGTTAGGGGGCTACCCCTTACGCCTACTGAGAAAGATTCGGTATGGGTGATTGTGGATCGGTTGACAAAGTCCACCCATTTCATACCTGTTCGTGTTGACTATTCTCTGCAGAAGCTAGCTAAGCTGTATGTGGCAGAGATTGTGAAGTAGCATGGGGTACCAGTGTCGATCATATCGGATAAGGACCCCAGGTTTAAGTCACATTTTTGAAAGGCGCTGCATCAGGCATTGGGTACAAGGCTGGACTTTAGCACAGCTTTTCATCCACAAACTGATGGTCAGTCTGAGAGGGTAATTCAGATCTTGGAGGATATGTTGAGAGTTTGTGTCATTTATTTTAGGGGTAGTTGGGAAGAGTTTTTACAATTGGCAGAATTCGCATACAACAATAGCTACCAGTCTAGTATTCGAGATGGCGCCTATGAAGCGCTATATGGATGTAAGTGTCGTACTCTACTTCTTTGGGATGTAATTGGGTGAGCGACAGTTGTTGGGTCCGGATTTGATTTCAGAAACAGAAGAGAAAGTTAAGTTAAGTCGAACTCGGTTGAAAGAAGCCTCCGATAGGTAAAAGTTGTATGCAAATCTGAAGCGAAAGAAAATAGAGTTTGCAGTGGGTGATCGGGTTTTCTTAAAAGTTTCACCGTGGAAGAAAGTGATGAGGTTTGGACAGAAAGGCAAGCTAAGTCCCAGGTTCATCGGGCCTTATCGGGTATTGAAGAGTGTAGGACCAGTGGTGTATCAACTTGAATTGCCTTCGTAATTGAAACAGATTCATGATGTGTTCCATGTCTCGAAGTTGAGACGCTACCGTTCAGATCTGACTCACATTGTGCCAGTAGAAAAGATCGAGATAAAACTAGACATGTCCTTTGAAGAGGAACCAGGGCAAATTTTGGATCGAGACGTTAAGGTGCTAAGGAGAAAATCTGTCCCTTTGGTCAAAGTTTTGTGGCGGAACCACGATTCAGAGGAGGCCACATGGGAGCCAAAGGATGTTATGCGGCAAAAATACCCACATCTCTTTTGATCAGGTAATTTCGAGGTCGAAATTTCTTTAAGGGGGTAGAACTATAACATTCGGGAATTAAGGGCTTTGCATTTATTATGTTTCTCTATGTTTGGTATGTTGTTCTTGTTGTTTGGGTGTGTTTGGGGGCTTCGGGAAGGCTCAGGGTTAAGCCGAAGCCTTGGTCAAAATTTCAATTTTGGGCACTTTAGGGGAAAGCTAGCTGAGGCAGGTTTTAAGTATTATTGCTTGTGTTTGAAGACACAAGAAGTGCAGTGGTAAAGTGGCAAGGAGACACCACCTAGCATGTAGGGAGGTGGCGTCACAGGAGAAGCTGAGAGGGAGAGGGTTCGAATATCTCAAGCAGCAAAAGAGGGTATTATTTTTGGCTCAGGCAAGGGAGGCGACTGGATGGTAATCAAACTCTAAAGGAGAGAGACAAGACCTGGTCAAATAATTCAAATATGTGGTGGAGAGCCATTTGGGGAGTTTGAATTATTCAAACCAAATTGAATGAGTGGAGGAGAGGGGATTACGGAGTAAATCAAGGAGGAACCTTGGGGATTGAGGTGAGAAGCAAGTTGGCCGAATTTTGGGAGGTGTTGAGGGAGCAAAATTGGTCATATGGGGTCCTTGGAAGTGTGTAGGCATTCGGTTTTGGTAGAGGGGTTTAGGTGCCAAAATTTTGTGGGGTGTTTAGTATTTGGGTGTTAAGAGCTTTCATTTTCTTTTTGGGCATACGGTATTCCTCTATCTTGTTCAATCTTTTCTTTGGTTTGCTGAAACTCCTCAACTATTTGGTTCATTCTTTTGCTTAGTAAGGCCGAAACCTATAGCGCACTATTTTCCCTTTCTATTCCTTTCTATTTTCTTCTCATATACTTCATATATCAAGCTTTTATCCCTCTTGCCAAATTCTCTTAGCTTCCATTCTTTTTTTTTTTTATTTCTTCCCTCATTTACTCAAAGCCGTAGCATCCCTTTTGTTTCTTACTTCATTGCTGAAACCTAGTGCTTCATCCTCTAGTCACCTTTTGTCACCATTTGTTTCAAGGTTTATTCTTTCAAAGCTAAAACTTAGCTTCTCTTCTTTCTTCCTGGGTTGTTCTTATTTTCTTGTTAGCCGAATCTCTCTGGTGTTTATATCTCTTCGTTCGATTCTTGTTTCAGTGGATTGCCGCCACTCATCCTCCTATCTCTCTCAAATCGGTTTCTTCCTATTTAGTGGTAAGCGTTCTTAATCTCTTTTGACTCTTTCTTTTCCTTATTGGTTGTTTTAATCCAAGGTGTTGATTTGGTGTTTTGGGTGCCTTGGCCGAAAGTAGGAGGGGCTTCGCTGTTGGACTCTTTGCTGCATCTAGCTATCGGTTAGAAGATCTTTGGTAAGTAGTGTTGGCCGAATGGTGGTAAGAGTTTCCTTATTTGCTTGTTTGGCCGAAAGACCATTCTTGTAATTCATGTGAAAGATCAGTTATAATGTAGTAACATTTTAGGGATTCAATCGATCCTTAATCCAAGCCTGAAGCTTACAGTTCAGATTGATTTGGTAAGAAACCTCTTCATTTGAGCGTATACTCTTATTTCATCTGCTTCAATGCCTTAACTGGTCTTGACCAAGATTTCTTTCATGGATTCAAGTACCACCAAGAAAAGGAGGGGTTCGACTTGTAGTCCCTACTCCTAAGTTCAAAAAGCGTGCAGTGTCTGCCATTCGAGACATTCCACCGGGTTGTGGGCCAGCTTCAGAGCGAGATAAGCAGATCGCTGTGATCCCTGCGAGTGAAGGTGTTAACGAGATTGATAGTGTAGTTCTTCGTGTTTACAGGTGTGTAATTCCCACACCTTCTTTGTACGTTATTATTATATATATGTATGTTTTGGGAAGCCGAAAACGTAGTAACAGTCATTGTGTACCCATAAAGGGTAAAATCGTAACACCAGGAGCATTCATTCTCTAAAAATACTTGATAAGTGTTATCGTTACATAAATATGCATATACCCTGAATATCTTGAGTATGCCATTAAATGTTGTATTTACATTACTAAGATCGTATTTTGCATGGACATAGGGGGAATATGATATTAATGAAAGGGACAGTGTATTTCGATGGCCTTGCCACATATTTTTGTGACTTTGTCACATTATTTCGATGGCTATGCCACATATTTCGGCAATGAGTAGCTGACTGCAGCATGACTGCCATCGATGGTGTATAGCGGTGAGGGTCGATTGTAGAAATCCCCACTGGTGTGATTGATGAGAGCGGTGGTGTGTAGCGATGGAAATTTAGGTTGGGTTGGGTTTTGCATCATTTTGCATATGATATCTCGCTATTCTCATCTTTGTAAGGCTAAGGCCCAATCCAATTTCGAATGGGCTTCGCCCAATGTGATTATGAAAAGGGGCTAAGGCCTAGATGGTTAATTAATGGGCTTGGGCCCAATGTTGGTGTTTGGAAATTGCACACTGAGTCTTTTGACTCAGCCCCTTTGCTTAATGTTTTGCAGGTAGTACATAGTGCAATGGACCGGGCCGGAGAGGACTATGTGGTGGCCATGCACGTTTTCTTTCTTTTTAAATAGAACTTTATTTATCTTTGAATTGTTTTTGGGATTCTATGTTGTAATAATGCCACTATTAATTTGGTTTAAAATTTCGATTTTAAGTTTTGGACGCTTTAAATACAAGATAATTGATATGATGTTTTTACAAAATGCAAATAAAGTTTTTCATACAACTTAAATAACGAGTTTACAATCGGATTCTTCCTACGAAAACCCTCTGGCTTGATCAGACGTAATAACATATGTTTTCAAATGTCACCTAAATCCAAGGATTTGGCTAATTAGGTTTTTCCTTTAATGAATAATGAGTTCTCAATTGAACCACTAAATTTGGAGTTTCAAAAATAACTTAGAATTTTCGGAAGTTCATGATATTTTATAAAATTCCTTTCAAGTGACATGCCAGATCTGGTCGTGATGTTTGGGCCTGGTTTGGGGTGTTAAAAATACTAACTTTCTTTTTATTATTTAGCCTAAAATAAATTGAAGTTGCTTTTATCTAAATTTACGAATACTAAGCTAAAAACACGATGACAAAAAGAACAAATTGGAAAATAACTTGAAGAAAGAATTCAGTTGATCACGACGATACCCTTAGGAAGAATCCACCTAGACTTCACTTGTTATCTAACACTGAACCATAAGATTTATTCACTTAGTTTGATCCATAAGACTCCCTAACGTATATTAAACCCTCTCTCAAGGCGAATAATGTCTAACCCTAGGTTAATTAACGGAAATCTCTTTCTCGAATAATAACCACCTAGAATAGCAATAAATCGATCTATGGACTCCCATATTAGGTTTCACCCAAATCCGGCAAAATCTCGTCACCCTATCTCTAGGCGTGCGATCAACTCCGCTTAATTATGCTAGATCTACTCTTAAGTAGGGTCTATTCCTCCTCCACCTAAGCACATCAGATTCGGATTAAGCATGCATAATTAAGAACAAACTAAGTATTTATCATTTAATTCAGAAAATAATAACAATATTCATCTAAGTTTCATCCCCTTCAGGTATCTGAAGGGTTTATTTCATAATAATTAAATAAAACATCTCAAGAGAAAAGATAACACAAAACATAAGAAATCCCTAAAACCCCTTGAAGGAATTGAAGGAGAATTCCGCCGTCTTGAGTAGAATTCCGGCTTCTTGGGATGGATCAACTAGCTATCTTCGAGTAATTCTGATCACTGCAAAACATCTAGTTTTAAAATTTATAAAGCATAATCAAACCTGTAGACTAACTATGACAACGATAGAGGCAAGTGCACCTGTCGAACAGTAGTATAGCTTTGGCAAGAATATCTTATCGAACCCAAGGAACATAAAAGTACTACTACTCACTTTCTTCCTATTATTTAGCCTTAAATATGGAGTGATTAATTAACTTATCTAAGACTAATGAAATACTTAAACTAAATGCAAAGACAAAAGAATAAAGCGGGAAAAGACTTTCAAAACTTAGTTGATAAAAGCGATACCCTGGGAAGAATTCACCTATGACTTCACTTATTATCTAACTTTCAATTCATATGATTTCTTTTACTTAGCTTGATCCGTGATACTCCCTAACCTATATTAAACCTTCTCTCGGCGAATAACGTCTAACCTTAGGTTAATTAGTGGAACTCTCGTTCTCTTATAATAACCCCCAAGGAAGCGATAAATCGATCAATGGACTCCCATATTAGGTTTCACCCTAATCCGCAAAATCTCGTAACCCTATCTCTAGGCGCCGATCAACTCCGCTTAATTATGCTAGATCTACTCTTGGCGGGGTCTATTCCTCCTCCACCTAAGCACATCGATTAAATTGAGCAACATAATTAAGAACAAACTAAGTATTTATCATATAAACCAATAGATCAAATAACAAAATCCATCATACGTTTCATCCCCTTCAGGTATCTGAAGGATCTAGTTCATAATAAAATAAGAAAACATCTCAAGAGAAAAGATAAAACAAAACATAAGAAATCTCTAAAACCCCCTGAAGGAATTGAAGGAGAGATCCTCCGTCTTGAGTAGAATTTCGACTCTTCGAGATGGATCAACTGGCTATCTTCGAGTAATTCCCTAAACGAGTAAAGTTCTGGCAGAAAACTCTACTAAAACCTGACGACTTTGAATTGCTGCCTTGGATTGTTTATATAGACGTTTGGGATGCTTTACTTGGCTCCTAAGTACTCGTAATTCAAGTGAAATTCGTCCTACGTGTTTGAGTGGACTTAGGATTACATTTCTTGGGCTCCAAGCATCCAATTCCAAGTGAAATTGCTCTTTCCCGCAACAGGGGCACGGCCTTGACACGCCCGTGTAAATCATGGTCCAGCCCGTGTCTCCATCCTGTCGGTTTAGGCACGGCTATGACATGCTCGTGCAATATCTGGGTAGAGGCCGTGCTTCGAGTCTGCCAATTGGGGCACGGCTGTGTACATCAGGGTCAGGCCATGTTGGGCTTTTTTTCGACGAGGCACGGTCGTGTAAATCAGGGTGTGATCATGTGCAATCTAAATATTGGGGCACGGCCGTGTGGCATGAAGTCCAGGCCGTGCCGACTTCTTGGGTTGGCCCACTTTGGTCCGTTTTAAACCCGTTTTGCATCCTTTTTATCCTTGGGTGCTTTCCTGAGTATAAGACATGAAAATAAAGGATTAAGAGCACCTTTTTACATAAATTAAGGATAAATTCATCCAAAAGCATACTGAATGTGGGATTAAAATATGTTACTTTTACAGTTTATCAAATTCCCACAATTATGACCTTTCTGGCTCGGCTCCTTGGCCTAGCTAACTGTCCTCCCTTTCAGGATACACATAGGGTGTTTATATAGACTTTTAGAATGCTTTACTTGGCCTCTAAATGTCCTAATTCAAGTATACTTCCTACTCGAGTGTTTAAATAAGCTTTGGAATGTGTTTCTTTGCCTCAAAGTATCCAAATCCGAGTGAAATTGCTCTTTCCCGCGGTAGAGGCACGACCATGGTACATGCCCGTGTAAATCGTTTTTAGGTCGTGTCTCGATTCTGTCGATTGGGGCACGGCCGTGTAAATTGTGGCATGGCCGTGTCTTAGCTAATTCTCACGGCACGGTCGTGTGGCTTGAAGTCCAAACTGTGTCGATTTCCACTTTGGCCAAAATTTGCCCGTTTTAAGCCCGTTTCTCATTTTTTTCGTCCTCGGGTGCGTTCCTGAGTATACAACATGAAAAGAAAGGATTAAGAGAACCTTTTTATGCAAATCAAGGGCTAAATCATCCAAAAGCATGCTAAATATGGGGTTAAAATATGTTATTTTTACGGTTTATCAAATACCCCCACACTTAAGCTTTTGCTTGTCCTCAAGCAAAATTCTCAACTTATAATTAAAACGAACTTTCCATAATTCACAATTCCTATCCATAATGCCTCATCATAATTCATAGATCATTCATATATGGATATTTTAACTCAAAGATTCAAACAATTCTAAGTTATATAATTGTAGCACGAAAGCATAGGTGTCTCCCCTTATCTAAATAATTACCTTTAATTCAAAATTGGCAAGGATTGACATCCTAACTAAAGATTCACTCAAAGCACTCAAAATATTTAAGGTTTAAGAAAAAGCACTCATAAGTCGAACCTGAAAAGTTAATCCTATAGGCTTGCCTGAAAATCAAATCTCCACCACTGTAATATGAGATGATACACAAATCAAAAGTCTTTGACAGGGTTGTAACGGGGCTTAGGTTAAAGGTGTGGATAAAGGCTGAATTAGAAGGTTTAGAATCGAAATTGAATTGACAAGTTACCTAACTTTTAGAAAAATAATTGAACTAATATTTTAAATAATTACATCACATGAAGCTTTGAAACTAATACTACGAGATTTTTCTTTGATAATTGAAATTTAAACGTACAAGCTCATTTTTTATACTACTAATAATTGAACAAACTTGATTTCATTTTTTATAGGATCAAATAGAAATATAATAAAGAAAACTTTATCAACTAAAATAAACTAATTGATGGCGATCAAATCAATTCTCGATAGAATGGTAGTTGAGAAACCGTAAAAGTAACATATTTTAATCCCACATTTAGTATGCTTTTGGATGAATTTATCCTCGATTTATGTAAAAAGGTGCTCTTAATCCTTTCTTTTCATGTCTTATACTCAGGAGAACACCTAAGGATAAAAAGAACGTAAAACGGGCTTAATATGGACCAAATTGGGCCAACCCAAGAAGTTGACACGGCCTGGGCTTTATTCCACACGGCCGTGCCTTGCTATCCACCTAGAACACGGCCTGTCACCAATTTACACGACCGTGTCTCGTCAACAAAAAGCCCAACACAGCCTATCCCTGATCTGCATGGCTGTGCCCCAATTGACAAACCCGAAGTACAACCTGACCCTCGACTTGCACGAGCGTGCCACGGTCGTGCCTAAATAATAGAATAGAGACACGGGCTGAGCCTTAATTTACACGGGCGTGCCTTAGCCATGCCCCTGCCGCGGGAAAGAGTAATTTCACTCAGAATAGGATGTTTGGAGCCTAAGAAACGCAATCCTAAGTCTACTCAAACACCTAGGATGAATTATACCTGAATTATGAGTACTTAGGAGACAAGTAAAACATCCCAAAGTCTATAAAAACACCCCAGGGCGGCTATTCAAGGGGGTCGATCATTGAGCAGAGTTTTCTGCCAAGCCTTCCTCGTTTAGGGATTGTCTCGAAGATAGCCAATTGATCCATCTCGAAGAGTCCGAGTTCTACTCAAGATGGATGATCTCCTCTTCAATTCCTTCAGGGGGTTTTAGGGATTTCTTATGTTTTGTTTTATCTTTTCTCTTAAGATGTTTTCTTATTTAGTTATGAACTAAACCCTTCAGATACCTAAAAGGGATGAAACCTTTGACGGATTTTGTTATTTAATTCTTTTGGTTTATATGATAAATACTTAGTTTGTTCTTAATTATGTTGCTTAAATTTATCTATGTGCTTACGTGGAGGAGGAATAGACCCTGCCTGAGAGTAGATCTAGCATAATTAAGCAGAGTTGATCGGGCGACTAGAGATAGGGTTGCGAGATTTTTCTGGATTAGGGTGAAACCTAATATGGGAGTCCATTGATCGATTTACTGCTTCCTTAGCGGGTTATTATAAGAGAACGAGAGTTCCACTAATTAACCTAAGGTTAGACGTTATTCGCCTTGAGAAGGTTTAATATAGGTTAGGAGTCTCACGGATCATGCTAAGTAAAGAAATCATATGAATTGAAAAGGTAGATAATAAGTGAAGTCATAAGTGAATTCTTCCCGAAGGTATCGTCTTTATAAATTGAGTTTTCTTCAAAGTCTTTTCCCAAAGTTTCATTCTTTTGTCTTTGCATTTAAGTTTAATTATTTCATTTGTTTTAGATTAATAAACCAATCACTCTATATTTTAGGCTAAATAATAGAAAGAAAGTGAGTAGTAGTAGTTCATGCTGGCAACTTCACTTAATTGACACGCCAAGGGTCTCGAAAACCTTTTCGGTTCTATTTTTCTTTTCTCGTCTCCTTTATTTTCCTTACCTTTGCTTATTTCCTGCTTAAATTAATTTATTTCATATTAGTTTCTTGGTTTTAGTTTCTAAAGGCTGCTTGGGAATCATGCACCACAGCCTTCGAGGTCACACCCACTTCGAAAACCATCCAACAATAAGGACTCCTTAGTCCATTAGTTTTTTCTTTCAATTTCAATTTTCTTCTTAGTCTCATTCTTTTTATTTCCTTAATCTTTAAATATATTATTAGTATATTATTATTATTTCTCTAGATCTCTTGACTATATCTTCACAGGCTACCCAATTTCTTCATCTAGCAAATTGCTTTTCGGTAGCCACTCCACCAGGCCCATAGAAAACACCATCACCGCCACCAAAGACGCCAGGGATCATCCAGATTTCAGGGAGTATTACTTTCCCCACTTATCTTTTTGATTTGGCACATAAATTTCATTATCTATCTTTGTACATTGAGGATAATGTACATATTAAGTGTAGGGGTAATAGTGCCTAACTTTTTGCATAATTCTCAAATCCTGAAATTAGTCTTGATCTTAAGTATATTTCTCATATTACTAATTAGGATGAAATTTCTAATGATTTATGATTTTTATTGATATGTTTTAGAGTAAGTCATAGTTAATTGTGCATTGACAAATTAAATTTGAAGAATACTAGAGAATCGAACATGATAAGTCTACTTTCTAAAATTAAAATCGATAGGTTGTTGAACCTAATTTGAGTATCACCTTGAAGTTCAAAATTTATAAGGATTGATGTCAAAACACCCATAATTTTTGTGAGATTTTGAGCCTTATAGAGCATATACCATTTTTCATGCTCACTTTAATTGATTATGAGTGTGTCAACTTTGAACTGTTATTCTAGAACTTGCCTCGTTTATACATGTCAAGACCACATTAATGATTTAATACACTGAGATGATAAAGGCACCTAGGTTTTAACCCGTTCACTACACTAAAAAGCCTACCCATACAAATTAACCCCTAGTGAACCCCATTGAATCCTAACAACCTTTTTATTGACTCACCCACTAATATTAACCCAAAATCCCTTTGTATTTGCTATCAACATTCCTTTGACTACCCCTTTATCAAGAATTGATTTGATCAATTGCCGAATTAGGCTATTTCAAAGTTTCTTCTATTATGTTCATTTTAGTTTGTTCTTAAAAAAATCCAAGTATATTCAATATTAGTAGTAAACAAAAGAGCATAAAGCATTTAAAACTCCAATTGTTGAAGAAAAAGCTCGCATTAAAGTGTTATAAAAAATTCTCCTTATTATAGAGTAATTATCAATAGTAATATTAGTAGTTTTCATTCGAAGTCAATATTCATATTTAAGTTTAGTATTTCTAGTTAGGCAATTTGTCAAGACAGTCTCGATTATAACCTCTAATTTAGCCTTTATCCACACCTTTTAACCGTAGCCCCATTACAACCCTGATTAAAGACCTTTTTGATCTGTGTATTATCTCATATACAGTGGTGGAGATTTGATTTTCAAGCAAGCTTATGGGATTAACTTTTTAGGTTCGACTTAGAGTGTTTATTCTTGAACCTTAAACACTTTTGAGTGATTTGAGTGAATCTTTAGTGAGGATGTCGGTCCTTGTCGGTTTTGAATCAAAGGTAATTATTTAGATAAGGGGAGACACCTATGTTTTCATGCTACAAAATCATGACTTATCTCGTTTGAATCTTTAGGGCTCTTTGAATTAAATTATCCATGTATAAATTATCTATAATTATGATGAGGCATTATTAATAGGAATTATGAATTGTGGGAAGTTCGTTTTAATTGTAAGTTGAGAATTTTGCTTGAGGACAAGCAAAAGCTTAAGTGTGGGGGTATTTGATAAACTGTAAAAGTAACATATTTTAATCCCACATTTAGTATGCTTTTGGATGAATTTATCCTCGATTTATGTAAAAAGGTACTCTTAATCCTTTCTTTTCATGTCTTATACTCAGGAGAACACCTAAGGATAAAAAGAATGTAAAACGGGCTTAATACAGACCAAATTGGGCTAACCCAAGAAGTCGACACGGCCTGGGCTTTATTCCACACGGCCTTGCCTTGCTATCTACCTAGAACACGGCCTGTCACCAATTTACACGGTCGTGTCTCGTCGATAAAAAGCCCAACACGGCCTATCCCCGATCTGCATGGCTATGCCCCAATTGATAGGGCCGAAGCACGGCCTGACCCTCGACTTGCACGGGCATGCTACAGCCATGCCTAAATCAACAAAATAGAGACACGGGCTGAGCCTCAATTTACACGAGCGTGCCTTAGCCGTGCTCCTGCTGCGGGAAAGAGCAATTTTACTCGGAATAGGATGCTTGGAGCCCAAGAAATGCAATCCTAAGTCTACTCAAACACCTAGGACGAATTATACCTGAATTATGAGTACTTAGGTGACAAGTAAAGCATCCCAAAGTCTATAAAAACACCCTAAGGCGGCTATTCAAGGGGGGTCGATCATTGAGTAGAGTTTTTTGCCAAGCCTTCCTCGTTTAGGGATTGTCTCAAAGATAGCCAATTGATCCATCTCGAAGAGTCGGAGTTCTACTCAAGACGGAAGATCTCCTCTTCAATTCCTTCAGAGGGTTTTAGGGATTTCTTATGTTTTGTTTTATCTTTTCTCTTGAGATGTTTTCTTATTTAGTTATGAACTAAACCCCTTTGATACCTGAAGGGGATGAAACCTATGATGAATTTTGTTATTTAATTCTTTCGGTTTATATGATAAATACTTAGTTTGTTCTTAATTATATTGCTTAAATTTATCTAATGTGCTTAGGTGGAGGAGGAATAGACCCTGCCTGAGAGTAGATCTAGCATAATTAAGCGGAGTTGATCGGGCGCCTAGAGATAGGGTTACGAGATTTTACCGGATTAGGGTGAAACCTAATATGGGAGTCCATTGATCGATTTACTGCTTTCTTAGGGGGTTATTATAAGAGAATGAGAGTTCCACTAATTAACCTAAGGTTAGACGTTATTCACTTCGAGAGAAGGTTTAATATAGGTTAGGGAGTCTCACGGATCAAGCTAATATGAATTGAAAAGGTAGATAATAAGTGAAGTCATAGGTGGATTCTTCCCGAAGGTATCGTCTTTATAAATTGAGTTTTCTTCAAAGTCTTTTCCCAAAGTTTCGTTCTTTTGTCTTTGCATTTAAGTTTAAGTATTTCATTTGTTTTAGATTAATAAACCAATCACTCTATATTTTAGGCTAAATAATAGAAAGAAAGTGAGTAGTAGTACTTTTAGGTTCCTAGGGTTCGATAAGATATTCTTGCCTGAGCTATACTACTGTTTGATAGGTGCGCTTGCCTCTATCGTTGTCGCAGTCAGTCTATAGATTCGATCACTCTTTTATAAATATTAAAACTCGACTGTTTTGACACGATCAGTAGTCAAAAGAATGGTGATAACAAATACAAAGGGTTTTGGGTTAATATTAGCGGGTAAATCAATAAAAAGGGTTGTTAGGATCAAATGGGTTCACTAAGGGTTAATTTGTGAAGGTAGGCTTTTTAGTGGAGTGAATGGGTTACAACCTAGGTGCCTTTATCATCTCAGTATATGAAATCATTAATGTGGTCTCGATATGTATAATCTAGGCAAGTTCTAGATTAACAATTCAGTGTTGACACGCTCATAACCAATAAAGTGAGTATGAAAAAGAATATATGCTCTATAAGGCTCAAATCTCACAAAAATTATGGGTATTTGACATTAATCCTGTGAATTTAAAACTTCAAAGTAATATTCAAATTTAGTTCAACAACCTAGAAAATTTTTGATTCTTGAAAAATAGACTTATCATGCTTGATTCTCTAGTATTCTTTAAGTATAAATCATCAATGCACAATTATCAATGACTTAATCAAAAACATATTAATAACAATCATAAATCATTGGAAATTTCACCCTAATTGATAATATGAGAAAATTACTTAGGAACAAGACTAAAATTCAGGATTTTAGAATAATGCAAAAAGTTAGGTACTTTTACCCTCCACACTTAAGATGTACATTGCCCTCAATGTACAAAGATAGATAACTAATAACGTAATCAAAAGAGAAGGAGAGAAGTGACACTTCCTGAATTTTGGATGATTCTGGGAGTTGGCAGAGTCTTTGGTGGTGGTGATGGTGTTTTCTATGGGCCTGGTGGGGTGGCTACCGACAAGCATTTAGCTAGATGAAGAAATTGGGTAGCCTGGGAAGATATAGCCAAGAAATCTAAAGGAATATTAAAAATATACTAATCATATAATTAAGGATAAGAAAATTAAAGAGAAGGAGACTAAGAAGAAAACTGAAATTAAAAGAAAAGACTAGTGGACTGAATAGTCTTTATTGACAGATGGTTTGCGAATTGGGTGTGACTTTGAAGGCTGTGGTGCATGATTACCAAGTAGCCTTTAGAACCTAAATCCAAGAAACTAATATGAAATAAATTAAATTAAGCAGAAGAGAAGTATAGATAAGGAAAATAAAGGAGAAGGGAAAAGAAAAATAGAACCGAAAAGGTTTCAGAGACCTTTGGCGTGTCGAATAGCTGAAGCTGTTGGCATGAACTCATGTAAATCGGTCTCCTTTGAGGAGACTATGGTTGGCCGCTTGAAACACCCCACACCCGACCCACGAGCCTGGACCAGATCTGGTATGTTCCTCGATGTAAACCGGTTCAAAACTCCTTTGAATACTTTGGAAACTGTGTGTTTTGAAGATAGTTTGTTTGTGGGTTGGGCTCAAGTTGAAAACAAGTTTATTTTTATATTGAAAACCCATTTAATTTAGGTGACAAGATATTTAAAGTTTATTTTAAATTAAGTTGACTTAATCTCTAAATAACATAAATTCATAACATAGTAATTAAAACAATAATAAAATCATCACTATGGCCTTATTACATAAAACAAAACCCAAATAAAATCGAAGAGTACTTTGAATAAAATAAAATTTCCAAATTAAATAAAACTTTAAGCTGAGCATGGCCACCACAAGTTCTGCCGTCCCGGTCCATCACTGTTCATAACCTAAAACATGTTCCTACAACGGGGTGAGTCAACACACTTAATGTGTAACCAACACTAAAATTTAATAGATTTAGGCATACCATACATATCATGTTCACATAACAATAATGATGCAATCCCGAACCCACACCTAGATACCATCCGCTACACATCCCCGTACCAACCTGCACACCGTGGGGACTACTAAGTCAACCCTCCATCCTCTACACACCATCAAAGGCAGTCGCTGCAGTCGACGTGCTCATCGCCCATATAAAATTCGTGGCATAGCCACCAGATTAAATAATCGTGTCATGTGACACCACATTCAGATAATGTAACTGAAGTTACCACATTCAGATAATGTGACCGAAGTCACCACATTCAGATAGTGGGACCGAAGTCACCACATACACTTCCCCTTTCTCAAATAACCCGAATGCCCCAAATTATTCATATCATGCATATCATACTTAATTTCACATTCATGTTCACTTTTCACATGTTAAATGTAGGAAACGTACCTGAGTACTTTGTACCATAACATGGTACTTTAGCCATATTCTTACACTTTCATATTAACACATATATCAATTTTAAGCCATAAATCAATTAAGATTAGTGTAGACACACTGATTAAACAACGATTTCACTTGAAATCCGAATTAGATCTTAGATCTTTAACTCCCTACATTCAGCCCATATTAAATATTTAATGAAAAACTCATTCAGCCATAAAACCAAATCCTAGTAGTACCTTAATATCAATTTGCTTATTACTCAAATCCCGAAAACTTTGTTATTCTTCTCCTTGTATTCGGCCAAACAATCGATCTCTACATAGGTTAGTTTTGACTTTTCAACAATTATGAAATAGATCTAGATATCCAAAATAGGCCTTGGCGAACATACCTATGTCTTACCTTGGGGATTTTAAATCCGAAATTCACCGAATAACTAGGGAACACGCGCCTATGGTGTACCTTCGGAAAAGAACTTCTCCTTCTTGTACTTGACTTAAACAAATCTGAAAAGATCTCTTCAAAGTTTGACAACAAGATATTAATGGGGTTAGTCCTAGATTTTGGCAAATCTTAAAGAAAAGGATGAAACCGAATGAGATCTTATCCTTACTTGAAGAAATTGATTGCACCTTCACTTCAACCTTGAGAGATTCGGTTATGGCTAGATGATGATCTCACAACTTTTGGCTTTTGGAGGATTAGAAAGAAAAGAGAAGGAAGAATAAAGATGGAGGATTAAAGCTAGAACACGAGGTATTTCGACTTGGCAAAAATAAAAGAAGAAGAAGATTTGGTGAAGAGAATTCGGCAGAGGCTTTCAAAGAACAGAAAATAATGCAGAATGACCTCTCTTTTCCTTTTATAGCGAAATTACTAACTTAGAATCCCTTACTTGGCCATCACTCTTCTATTTTGATAGCTTTATCTCTTTAATTATCACCTAAAATAAAAGATAATTCAGCAACTATCCTTACTTAGCGAAATTATTAAACTCAAAGTCCCTTACTTGGCCATCACTTCTCCTTATTTTCCTAATTAAAGAATAATTCCTCATTTATCTCTTGAAAATAATCTAAAATAAATCCATTATTTATCCCCAATTAGCGAATTTAAAAGAGAATGAAACTCCTCTTTTGCAAGCCTTGTGCCGTCCACCTACAGGCTTCTAGAAGCAAAATAAAACTTCTTTTATTTGCTTCCTAAGTGACTCGATCCTTGACCCAAATACACTTGCATGTGGCGCCATTTCTAGAGGCCCTAAGTGGCATCTTAGACCACTTTTCCAAGCTTGTTTGTGTGTCAAATTTCACATACTTTTTCTCTTAAGGCCATCTTGCCTTAATTTCCTCTTTTAAACTTTAAAACTCGACATTTCTAAGTCATTTCTAAGTTTCCAAAAATTTTCATTTGGCTCTTTAAATTTGACATTTCCTTACATTTCCTAGTTTCCAGAAATGCTCACTTTCCTCTTTTGAATCATTTCTAAATTATTTTCCTAGTTTCCATAAATGTTCACTTTCCTCTTTTGAATCATTTCTAAATCATTTTCCTAGTTTCCATAAATGTTCACTTTCCTCTTTTTAACTTAGCATTTCCATACATTTCCTGACATTTCCATACATTTCCTTACATTTCCATATATTTCCATACATTTCCATACATTTCCTTACATTTCCATACATTTCCTTACATTTCCATACATTTCCTTACATTTCCATATATTTCCATACATTTCCTTACATTTCCATACATTTCCTTACATTTCCTTACATTTCCATACATTTCCTTACATTTCCATACATTTCCTTACATTTCCAAGGTTCTAAAATGAACACCACATATCACAATAAACATGCTATTTCATAAAATTAAGCAAAATGCACACAATGGGATTGAACCTCTTCCTCAAAGTACTTCACTTGATGCCATAACCCTTGCACCTTAGGTGGCGTCCTTGCCACTTTTCCACATCACTTCTTGTTTTTAACTTAAAACCAATAATTGTCCAAAGCTTTCTCTTCCATCCTAGGATTTTAAAACCCTTAATTCACTTCCAAACACCGCCAAAACCTACTACTCATGAATTATGCACAAACGCATAATCCCTAATCTAGGATGTTCAGCTTCTACCCTCCTTAAAAATAATTTCGTCCTCGAAATTACTTACTAACAGTCGTACAATCCTTCTCACCGCACTATGCTTACGCTGCGCACTCTGATCTTAATAGAACCATCATACTTTCTAGGCACAATCTCTAAGTTCACGTCCCTTAGAACTCATTTCTAACATCGCGATTTAATCTGATTAAGAAGTTTTATGTATTAAAAAATTTTGTTTCACTGATTAACCGCGAAGAAGTTTTATGGAAAGAATTTTTAGAAGTGGTTCTTTCGTATTCATACATGCATACAGTCTTTACATTCATACATCTATCAATCAATTATGAACTTTCGTTCATTCAGATAAATGTTGTAGTTTTCATTGTTGTTGTTTTTCCACTACCCAAGGGTATTTTCGTAATTTATCCTACAGGGGTATTTTTCGCAATTTATCGAAACAAGGTTCCTTGGTGTTTTTGTCAATGAGGGTATTTTGGAAAGTTTGCATTCCCGGGGGTATTTTGGAAAATTTTAAAATTCGAGGGTATTTTGGAAATTTTGGACCTTGGGGGTATTTTGGTAATTTTTGAAATTCGGGGGGTATTTTGGTAATTACCCCGGGTGAATTTGTAAATCTTAATAAATCACGGATATTTTGGAATTTACAAAACTTGAGGGTTATTTTTGAGAATTTGTTTTCCAAATCAGTGTTGCAAAAAGTTTTTGAAGATCGGGGGTCATTCTGGTAATTTTTTAACTCGTGGGTATGTCGGTAATTTACAGGGTAGGGGTAATTTCGTAAATAAAATTTTTCTTTCCATAATCAAGGTATTTTGATATTTTGTAAATTTAGGGTTCCTTTAAGCAAAGTAGTGAAATTTTGATAAGAACTGTGGGTATTTTGAAAATTTCCATAAACTAAGGGCATTTTTGTAATTTTACCACTAGGGATATTTTAGTAAATTTGTAAATCAGAAATATTTCAAGAAAATTTATAAAAATAATCTTTTCAAATCAAGAGGGTAATTTAGAAATTTTAAAACTAGGGTTTCCATAAAAATACGGCTAGTCCCTTTCGGGTTTTAGTTAGGGGTTTAGCCCGTGTATAAGTCCTCTTGGTTAGGGTGAACCGAGGCTACGCACCAGGTAGGATTCGAGTGGAGAGGAGGTGAGTCACTCAGACTGCTTAAATACCAAGCTCCCACTGAAACCAATCCTAGACATGTGTACCATAGTTGCCACACCCTAGCTCGGCGACTTAATCACATGTTTGTCTAATGGTCCTTAAGTCTTATGTACTTGTGTTTTTGAGTAGACTAGTCCTAGGGTTCAACAGATCCTAGTTCCATAATCTACGTTGCCATAAAAGCCCATACATTTCACATATTCAAATCACTTCAGAAGTCAGAAGTACTTACCTGGTGGACTGCGGGTCGGAGACTTAGTGGGCCATGCCAGAAAAACCTGACAATTTTTCGGAAAATTCCTTTTGGGCTTAATTTGGAAAACGTTTTGGGCCTTAAACCCAAGGCCGAAAGTTTAAAATGGCTCGATACCAAATCGAACACCCCCACCCTGACCCACGAGCACAGGATGGATCTGGTATGTTCCTCGATGTAAACGGTTCAAAACTCTTTTGAATATTTGGAAACTGTGTGTTTTGAAGATAGTTTGTTTGTGGGTTGGGCTCGAGTTGAAATAAGTTTATTTTTATATTGAAAACCCATTTAATTCAGGTGACAAGATATTTAAAGTTTATTTTAAATTAAGTTGACTTAATCTCTAAATAACATAAATTCGTAACATAGTAATTAAAACAATAATAAAATCATCACTATGGCCTTATTACATAAAACAAAACCCAAATAAAATCGAAGAGTACTTTGAATAAAATAAAATGTCCAAATTAAATAAAACTTTAAGCTGAGCATGGCCACCACAAGTTCTGCCGTCCCGGTCCATCAACTGCTCATCACCAAACATGTTCCCTAGCGGGTGAGTCAACACACTTAATGTGTAACCAACACTAAAATTTAATAGATTTAGGCATACCATACATATCATGTTCACATAACAATAATGATGCAATCTCGAACCCACACCTAGATACCATCCGCTACACATCCCGTACCAACTCACACACCGTGGGGACTACTAAGTCAACCCTCCATCCTCTACACACCATCGAAGGCGTCAGCTGCGATCGGCGTGCTCATCGCCCATATAAAATTAGTGGCATAGCCACCGATTAAATAATCATGTCATGTGACACCACATTGAGATAATGTAACCGGTTACCACATTCGGATAATGTGACCAAGTCACCACATTCGATAGTGGGACCAAGTCACCACATACACTTCCCTTTCTCAAATAACCCGAATGCCCCAAATTATTCATATCATGCATATCATACTTAATTTCACATTCATGTTCACTTTTCACATGTTAAATGTAGGAAACGTACCTGAGTACTTTGTACCATAACATGGTACTTTAGCCACATTCTTACACTTTCATATTAACACATATATCAATTTTAAGCCATAAATCAATTAAGATTAGTGTAGGTACACACTGATTAAACAACGATTTCACTTGAAATCCCAAATTTCGATCTTAGATCTTTAACTCCCTACATTCGGCCCATATTAAATATTTAATGAAAAACTCATTCGGCCATAAAACCAAATCCTAGTAGGATTTGTGTACTAAAACTTACCTTAATATCGATTTGCTTATTACTCAAATCCCGAAAACTTTGTTATTCTTCTCCTTGTATTCGACCAAACACTGGATCTCTACATAGGTTAGTTTCAGCTTTTCAACAATTATGAAATAGATCTAGATATCCAAAATAGCCCTTGGCCGAACATACCTATGTGCTTACCTTGTGGATTTTAAATCCCGAAATTCACCGAATAACTAGGGAACACGCGGCCCTATGGTGTACCTTCGGAAAAGAACTTCTCCTTCTTGTAGTTGACTTAAACAAATCCGAAAAGATCTCTTCAAAGTTTCGACAACAAGATATTAATGGGGTTAGTCCTAGATTTGACAAATCTTAAAGAAAAGGATAAAACCGAATGAGATCTTATCCTTACTTGAAGAAATTGATTGCACCTTCACTTCAACCTTCGGAGATTCGATTATGGCTAGATGATGATCTCACAAATTTCGACTTTTGGAGGATTAGAAAGAAAGAGAAGGAAGAATAAAGATGGAGGATTCGGCTAGAACACAAGGTATTTGACTTGGCAAAAATAAAAGAAGAAGAAGATTTGGTGAAGAGAACATTGCAGAGGCTTTCAAAGAATGAAAATAATGCGAATGGCCTCTCTTTTCCTTTTATAAGCGAAATTACTAACTTAGAATCCCTTACTTGGCCATCACTCTTCTATTTTGATAGCTTTATCTCTTTAATTATCACCTAAAATAAAAGATAATTCAGCAACTATCCTTACTTAGCGAAATTATTAAACTCAAAGTCCCTTACTTGGCCATCACTTCTCCTTATTTTCCTAATTAAAGAATAATTCCTCATTTATCTTTTGAAAACAATCTAAAATAAATCCATTATTTATCCCCTAATTAGTCGAATTTAAAGAGAATGAAACTCCTCTTTTGCAAGCCTTGTGCCGTCCACCTCTGGCTTCTAGAAGCAAAAATAAAACTTCTTTTATTTGCTTCCTAAGTGACTCGATCCACGCCCAAATACACTTGCATGTGGCGCCATTTCGAGAGGCCCTAAGTGGCATCTTCAGGCCACTTTTTCCAAGCCTGTTTGTGTGTCAAATTTCACATACTTTTTCTCTTAAGGCCACCTTGCCTTAATTTCTTCTTTTAAACTTTAAAACTCGACATTTCTAAGTCATTTCTAAGTTTCCAAAAATTTTCGTTTGGCTCTTTAAACTTGACATTTCCTTACATTTCCTAGTTTCTAGAAATGTTCACTTTCCTCTTTTGAATCATTTCTAAATCATTTTCCTAGTTTTCATAAATGTTCACTTTCCTCTTTTGAATCATTTCTAAATCATTTTCCTAGTTTCCATAAATGTTCACTTTCCTCTTTTGAATCATTTCTAAATCATTTTCCTAGTTTCCATAAATGTTCACTTTCCTCTTTTTAACTTAGCATTTCCATACATTTCCTTACATTTCCATACATTTCCTTACATTTCCATATATTTCCATACATTTCCTTACATTTCCATACATTTCCATACATTTCCATACATTTCCATACATTTCCTTACATTTCCATACATTTCCTTACATTTCCATATATTTCCATACATTTCCTTACATTTCCATACATTTCCATACATTTCCATACATTTCCTTACATTTCCATACATTTCCTTACATTTCCATATATTTCCATACATTTCCTTACATTTCCAAGGTTCTAAAAATGCACACCACATATCACAAGAAACATGCTATTTCATAAAATTAAGCAAAATGCACACAATGGGATTCAACCTCTTCCCTCAAAGTACTTCACTTGATGCCATAACTCTTGCACCTTAGGTGGCGTCCTTGCCACTTTTCCACATCACTTCTTGTTTTAACTTAAAACCAATAATTGTCCAAAGCTTTCTCTTCCATCCTAAGATTTTAAAACCCTTAATTCACTTCCAAACACCGCCAAAACCTACTACTCATGAATTATGCACAAACGCATAACCCCTAATCTAGGATGTTACACCGCTTACGCTTCTTCGGCATGGCTTTGGTGTCTCAAGAGTTATAAGAATGTTAGAAGTAAATGAGAGAGACAAAATGTGATAAAAATGGGGAAGAAAGAAAGGGTGAAGAAGGGTGAGGGAGAAGAGGGAGAGGGGTGGTTTAAATTGAACTTTGGTCTCTGCCACTTTTCCCACGCCTGTGTAATGTGGGCGTGTTAAATTACACGGCTGATTCGCTCGGCGGTGTTTGAGGACGTGTTAGGATCTACACGCCCGTGTATTTATTACCACACTCGAGTCGATAAGTCAGTGTCTTTACACGGTCGCATCGCACTGCCGTGTGTCTAGGCGTGTTAGTTCACCCACATCCATTTTTTGGATGTCACGCCCATTCCTGAAAAGGTAGTGTTGGGCCACGGCTGCATCACACGGCCGTGGCATGTTAGTTGGCTCGTGATTTTGAGGGAGTTGATTTCGTCTGACTCATATCTCTCTGCCATGTCAGTATGGTGATTTTGAGTACCTACACAACCACGGCCACGATCGTGTGTAAGGCCGTGTGGTCTAAAAATCTGCACTTTTGGTGTTAATTTGAAACTGGAAAAGAAAAAAATAAAAATAGAAATAAAGAAAAATTGTTAGTGCTCGGGTTGCCTCCCGAGAAGCGCTTGTTTAAATCTTCAGCTAGACTTTCCTTATATTCACAAAAGTCAGGGTGGTTTAAAAGTTTGAATATCTTCCCTCATGCTGGCGGTTTTATTTTCATGATAGAGTTTAAGTCAGGAAGTAATTATTTTCAAAGTGCCAAAATTAAGATTACTTACCTTGACTATTCCGTATGGGAATACATTTTGTACCTCAAAAGGAATATCTTCGTTTGGACTCAGAATTGGTGTGGTGATACGCGGATCTGCTTTATCTAACCGTACCTGATCTCCTATTTTGAATTGATTCGATGTCCCTACAAGTTCTTCTAGATGCTCTTTCGGGTTTGGTTCGTGTGGTTCTGGGTTTTCTTTGAATTGTGTCTTCCACTCTTTTAGTTTGTCATCTCCAAAGCTTTGTTCCTCATATAATTTTTCTTTGTTGGCACTAGGTTCGTGCTTTGGTTTAGATTCTTATCCTTGTGGTGTTTCCTGCGATGAAGTTTGTTCAAATTGATTATCATCTAAATTAATTTTCTTACCTTCATCGATTGAGGTCCTAGTCGAGTCAAGAGCTTGAAAACTGATTGATTTGTCACCTACACGAAGAATGAGTTCTCCTATGACAACATCAATTTTAGTTTTGGTAGTTGCTAAAAAGGGTCTTCCTAAAATTAAGGGCATTGTATTATCCTCATTCATGTCTAAGACAACAAAATCTACTGGGAAAACGAATTTATCAATTTTGACAAGAACATCTTCGATAATGCCCCTAGGAATTCTAACAGTTTTATCAGCTAATTGGATACTCATCCTAGTTTGTTTGGGCTTCCCTAAACTTAGTCGTTTAAACAATGTATAAGGCACAACATTTATACTTGCCCCTAAATCAGCTAATGCCTTATCAACATTTAAACTACCAATTAAACAAGGGATAGTAAAACTCCCTGGATCTTTTTACTTTCGTGGTAGTCAATTTTGTAGCATTGCCGAGCATACTGCGTTTAATTCCACATAAGGTTCTTCATCTAATTTGCGTTTGTTTATCAAGAGCTGTTTTAAGAATTTCCTCGAATCTGGCATCTGGAAAAGAGCTTCAAGAAGTGGTAAGTTAATATGTAATTTCTTTAAGAGTTTAAGAAACTTACTGAACTGTTCCTCTGAATCGTCTCTTTTCATTGCTTCGGGATAAGGTATGCGAGGTTGGTACTCCTTGATTATCGGGTTTGGCTTTTCTTGTGTTACCTCTATCTTATCTTCGCCTACCTTGTTTTCTTGTATTGGATCGGGTTCATCTAACCCGATACTGTCATGAGCTGAGATGGCTTGAATTTGCTCCTTTGGGTTAATCTCGTTGTTACTTGGTAGACGTCCTTGCGATCGTTCTGACATTAGCTTTGCGAGTTGTTCGACTGCATTAGTAACTTCCTTGACTGACTTAGTAAGTTCCCCGAGTCGGTTCTCGTTGCTTTTAATTGTTTTCTCAGTTTCTAGAAACGATTTTCTGTGTTTGCCATGAATTTTGCCAGTATCTCTTCAAGGTTTGGCTTTTTCTCTTGTGGAAATGGCTGATTTTGGAAATTTTGAGGAGGTTGTTGTCTTTGATTTCCTTGATTTCCTTGGCCTTCCCATGAAAAATTTGGGTGGTTCCTCCAACCTGGATTGTAAGTATTACTATAAGGATTATTATTGGATCTGAAATTATTACCTATATGTTCGTCTGTTCGCTCTCTGCGTCCGGTTGGTAGGGTGGGTACTCACGATTCGCCACGCTTCCACTTGGGTTGCATTGCATGACCGGATGTACCTGCGAAGAACATAAACTATCAAGCTTTTTATTCATCATCTCTACTTGTGTTGATAGCATGGTCACTGCATCAAGATTGTAAACTCCGGCTGGTTTTATCGGTTTTGTCCTTGTAACTTGCCACTGATAGTTATTCAGCGACATCTTTTCGATAAATTCGTAGGCTGCTTCAGGAGTTTTATTATTCAAAGTTCCACCAAGCAACTAATCGATTAGTTGTCTCGTTGAGGGATTTACACCGTTGTAAAAAGTTTGGACTTGTAGCCACAGAGGTAATCCATGGTGTGGACATCTCCTCAAGAGATCCTTGTATCTCCCATGCGCCGTATAACGTCTCTAAATCCATCTGCACAAAAGAAGAGATATCATTCCATAATTTGGCTCTTTTGGCGGTGGGAAATATTTTAATAAAATTTTTCGGTCATTTGATCCCATGTAGTAATTGACCCTCGTGGTAATGAGTTCAACCACAGTTTGACTTTATTCCTTAATGAAAAAGGAATTAACCGAAGACGAATGGCATCATCAAAAACACCATTTATTTTGAAAGTATCACAGAACTCTAAAAAATTAGCTATATGAGTGTTCGGGTCTTCGTCCTGCAAACCATCAAATTGAACAAATTGTTGAATCATTTGTATTGTATTAGGCTTTAATTCAAAATTATTAGCAGCTATAGCAGGCCTAACAATACTAGATTCTGCTCCTGTTAAACTAGGCTTAGCATAATCATACATAGTACGCGGAGCGTCTGCCGTTATTCTCGTCCATCCCTTTAGTAGGATTGGATTCGCCTGATTTCTCTACGATTCCTTCGTGCGATAGCTTCGATATCACTATCGTATACTAGAGGTCCTGTCGGGTTCCTTCTAGCCATAAACTAGAGGTACCTACTAGGAAAAGAAAGAAAATAAAATTTAGTAAAAACAATGGAATAAAATAAATTGCGAAAAATAAAACTAAAATTAAAATTAAAATTAAAAATAATGGCTAAAGTAATAAAAATAGAGCTCTCTTAATATTTTAGTTCCCCGGTAATGGCGCCAAAAACTTGATCGTTGTTTTGTCGAGTTTTAAAATTTATAAATAGATGATCAAACCTAGAAACTAACTCTGACAACAATTAAAGGCAAGTGTACCTATCGAACAGTAGTATAGCTTAGGTAAGACCGGATTATCGAACCCAAAGGAACTAAAAGTACTAATACTAACTTTCTTTTTATTATTTAGCCTAAAATAAAGTGAAGTTGCTTTTATCTAAATTTACGACTACTAAGCTAAAAACACAATGACAAAAACAACGAATTGGAAAATAACTTGAAGAAAGAATTCAGTTGATCATGACGATACCCTCAGGAAGAATCCACCTAGACTTCACTTGTTATCTAACACTGAACCATACGATTTATTTACTTAGTTTGATCCGTAAGACTCCCTAACGTATATTAAACCCTCTCTCGAGGCGAATAACGTCTAACCCTAGGTTAATTAATGGAAATCTCTTTCTCGAATAATAACCACCTGGAATAGCAGTAAATTGATCTATGGACTCCCATATTAGGTTTCACCGTAATCCGGTAAAATCTCGTCACCCTATCTCTAGGCGTGCGATCAACTCCGCTTAATTATGCTAGATCTACTCTTAAGCAGGGTCTATTCCTCCTCCACCTAAGCATATCAGATTTGGATTAAGCATGTATAATTAAGAAAAACTAAGTGTTTATCATATAATTCAGAAAACAATAACAAGATTCATCTAGGTTTCATCCCCTTCAGGTATCTAAAGGGTTTAGTTCATAATAATTAAATAAAACATCTCAAGAGAAAAGATAACACAAAACATAAGAAATCCCTAAAACCCCTTGAAGGAATTGAAGGACAATTCCGCCATCTTGAGTAGAATTCCGGATTTTTGGATGGATCAACCAGCAATCTTTGAGTAATTCTCACAATTCTGACCTTTCTGGCTTGGCTCCTTGGCCTAGCTAACCCCCCTTCAGGATACACATAAGGTGTTTATATAGACTTTTAGAATGCTTTACTTGGCCTCTAAGTGTCCTAATTCAAGTATACTTCCTACTCGGTGTTTGAATAAGCTTTGGAATGCGTTTCTTTGCCTCAAAGTATCCAAATCAGAGTGAAATTGCTTTATCCCACGGCAGGGGCACTACCATGGTACACGCCCGTGTAAATCATTCTTAGGTCGTGTCTTGATTCTGTCGATTGGGGCACGACCATGTAAATCATGGCATCGCCGTGTCTTAGCTAATTTTCGCGGAACGATCGTGTGGCTTGAAGTCTAGGTCGTGTTGATTTCCACTTTGGCCCAAATTTGCTATTTTAAGCTCGTTTCTCGTTCTTTTTGTCCTCGGGTGCTTTCTTGATTATAAAACATGAAAAGAAAGGATTAAGAGCACCTTTTTACATAAATCAAGAGCTAAATCATCCAAAAGCATGCTAAATATGGGGTTAAAATATGCTACTTTTACGGTTTATCAATAACTAATCACCTCAATACATCCTTGAATGCCGAACTATCATTCAAATACATATACAATATTACCTTTCAACTTTTATTCAAATGTACTCATCAACTAATTATAAACCATTACTAACACGATAAAACATAATTAAATCATTTTAGCAATGATAGCATAACAAACATAATTCATACTATTATATATATATATATATATATCATAGTTAAATTCACTCATACCACATCCAAAATCACTAACTAACTTCAATGCACAAAAGGAAACACATATCACAAATACCATTTATCATAGCACATAACATTATAACCAAAAATGAACTTAAACCATAATCAAACATAACCAAGTTCAAGTAGAAAAGTTAAGCCATCTTTGCATGGCTATTAATTACATGCATAGGTACTTAATTCATATTCAACCCTTTTCTATGCTATACATGCCATATATTCATAATTAACATAGCCAAAATACCAAAGAAAGCTATCGATAGTGTGATAGTCCTGCTGATGATCCCCGAGCTCGTAACGTATCCAAAATCTATAAAATAGAAATAGACAGAGAAACACAAGGTAAGCTATTTAAGCTTAGTAAGTCAATAGCAAGGTAAAGTCAATTAACTTAGAAAAATCATATATACAAAATTTTATCTAGTATTGATTTATACACAATCACAAGTAACTAATCAAATCTCACTATCAAAGTCACATAATATTCCCTTTTTGGTCGAATACACATAGTTAAAGCTTATACACAATTCACATGTTTACACATTAACTTCTGTATAATGTAATAAACATATAACTTACCTTTCATTTGTTAACACAGTGTATATACGTACCTGAGTTCTTGTAATTCACATATCACATTGGCCTTCACTTACACATGCCCGTTGAACCATTCAAAATTCAAAAGGATACATGGATAGTCAGATAGTCGGAAGCTCGTACAATGCCAACGTCCCAGACGTGGTCTTACATGTAATCACATATCGATGCCACTGTCTCAGACAGGGTCTTACACGAATCAAATACGATGCCAATGTCACAGACATGGTCTTACATGAAAAGATAAGTCGATGCCAACGTAGACGTGGTCTTACACGATAATACATATCGAATATCCTATGTCATGACATATGTATCCTATCTATTCCTAAGGTTCATACGAGGCTTACGGACATCGAATCTCGATCGAATAAAGCTCGAAAGATAGCCAATTATTCAAGTGCACATTCGGCCATAGCAAATAATAATTCAAATAATTCAAGTAATTACATAAAAAATTATATTCATAAATATAATAACATTTAAATACTTATTGACTTACCTTGGATGTCGTCGAATGTTAAATCGGCTACTCGACCACTTTTGTCTTTCCCTAATCCAAATCTGATTTCCTTAATTCTTGATCTAAACATATTCAAATTATGCTTATTTGAACAACATTCTATTCAATTTAGCATAAAAACACATAAATGGGCAAATTAAAATTTTGCCCCTAACATTTCACACATTTTACAATTTAGTCCTTTTTGCACAAAACACAAAATACACAAAATTTGAGCACACTACACAAGGGCTGAATTTTCCTAGTGTCCATACAAGCCCTCACATTTAATTTATTTCACATTTTAGTCCCTCAAAATTTTATTTTTGCAATTTAGTTCAAATTACTCAATTTCATCAAAAATTCAAAGACAAAACTTGTTAATCTAACACATATATTTCATATTTCATCATTAAACATCAAAAACCACAAGGTATCATCAATGGCAAAACACAAAATCATCATCACAAACAAAAATTAAGACATGGGTTTTGTACATCTCTTAGCAACGATCTCAAAAACGTAAAAATTATCAAAAACTGAACAAAAACAAACCTTTAATCAAGCTTCAAAGTTGTCGAAATGTTGAAGAACATTAAAGATTCTTCCTTTGCTATATTCGTCACTTAAAGATGATAATAGCTAGTGTTTTTGTTTTATTATTAACATATAATAAGTTATTTTTTTAATTTACATTTTTAACCTTTTATAATAAATAAATAAAATATAGTTTCCAAGGTCATTTAAGACCATGTACCGTCCACTATCCTTAAAATGGGCTAATTTCCCTTTAAATCCCTCATATTAAAAAGCCACTGTCAAATTAGCACTTTACACTTTAATTTATAACTTTTATATTTTACGCGATTAAGTCTTTTTATTTAATCGGGTACCTAAACGACAAAATTAAGTCACGAAAATTTAACACCAACAAAGTCACACATAATAAACACGAAAAATAATTTTAAAATATTTTTCAAACTCAAATATGTGGTCTCAAAACTACTTTTCCGTTTAGGGTCAAAATCGGGCTGTTACAACTCTTCCCCCTTAGGAATTTTCATCCCCGAAAATTGCACCGGTGAATAGGTTTGGATAACGTTCTTTCATCGTATTCTCTGAATCCCATGTTGCTTCCTCAACCCCGTGCTTTTGCCACAATATTTTGACCAACAAAATTTTCTTATTTCTCAATTCTTTTATCTCACGAGCTAGAATGCAAATCGGTTCCTCTTCATATGACATATCAGGCTGGATCTCGACCTCTGTCGGACTAATCACATGTGAAAGATCAGATTGGTATCTATGAAGCATCAAAACATGGAATACATTATGGATCTTTTCTAGCTCAGGTGGCAATTGTAATTTATAAGCAACCACCCGATAAGCTCTGTGATCTCATTCAGTCCAATGAATCTCGGACTTAACTTGCCTTTATGACTAAATCTAAGTACTTTCTTCCACGGTAAAACTTTCAAAAACACTCGATCTCGATCAAACTCAATATCCTTACGTTTCAAATCTGCATATGACTTTTGACAATCTGATGTAGCTTTCAAGCTATCATGGATCACTGTCACTTTCAGTTCAGTTTCTTTAATCAAGTCAACCCCGTGTATCTTATTTTCACTGAGCTCAGTCCAATACAATGGTGTACGACATTTACAACCGTATAAAGCCTCGTAGGGTGCCATTTTGATACTAGGTTAGAAACTATTATTATAAGAAAATTCAATCAAAGGTAAGTATCGTTCCCACGTACCTTCGAACTCGAGAATGCAACATCTCAACATATCCTCAAGTATCTAAATAATTCGTTCAGACTGGCCATCTATTTACGGATGGAAAACTATGCTAAAGTGTAGTTTCATACCTAAAGTATATTGCAATTTCTTCCAAAACCGCGATGTGAATCTTAGGTCTCTGTTTGAGACAATAGAAATAGGCACAACATATAATCTTACAATCTGTGATACATATAATTTTAGCCAGTTTATCAAGTGAATCATCAGTGTGAACCGAAACAAAATGAGCAGATTTAGTCAATCTATCCACAATAACCTAGATTATATCTTTCTTGCACGGTGTCAACGGTAGACCGGATATAAAATCCAAAGTGACTCTGTCCCACTTCCACTAGGGTATCATAATCGGCTGAAGTAATCCAGAAGGTACCTGATACTTGGCTTTTACTTGTTGATAGACTAAATATTTCGAAACAAAGTCAGATATGTCTCGTTTCATACCAGACCACTAATAGATTGTTTTAGATCACTATACATTTTAGTACTACCCGGATGAACAGATAACCGACTGCTGTGAGCTTCATTCAAAATCATTTGAATCAACTCTAAATTCCTCGGAACACATATTCAATTTTTGAACCTCAAACAACCATTTTCATCAACTCGAATTCTGATTCAACATTAGTTTCAAACTGAGCTCGTTTTGCTAACAAATCATTATCAACTTTCTAGGCATCACAAATTTGTTGAACAAAAAAAGGTCTTGCTTTAGTTCAGTTATTATTGAACCATCATCAGATATAACCATATGCGTGTTCATTGCACGCAGAGTAAATAATGACTTTCGACTTAAAGCATCAGTAACAACATTAGCCTTTCCAAGATGGTAGTCAATCACTAGCTCGTAATCTTTTAACAGTTCTAACTATCGGTGTTGTCTCCAATTCAAATCTTTCTAATTCATTAAATACTTCAGGCTTTTATGATCAGAATAAACATGACATTTCTCACCAAACAGATAATGATGACAAATCTTCAACGCAAACACAATGGCTGCTAGTTTCAAATCATGTGTTAGATAGTTCTTTTCATGTGGCTTCAATTGTCTCGAGGCATAAGTTATGACTTTTCCTTCCTGCATCAAAACACAACCCAAACCATTCAAAGACGTATCACTATAAATGACAAATTCTTTACCCAATTCAGGCTGAACTAACACTGGAGCTTCGGTCAAAAGAGCTTTCAACTAATTGAAACTTTTCTGACACTTCTCTGACTATTCGAACTTAACATCTTTCTCTAAAACTTTGTCAATGGTGTAGCAATCATAGAGAAACCCTTCACGAACCGTCTTTAGTAACCAGAAAGTCCCAGAAAGCTTCGAAATTTAGAAACATTTTTTGGTGGTTTCTAGTCAAGTATAGTTGAAATTTTGCTCGGATTAACCCTGATACCTGATGCTGATACAACATGGCCCAGAAAATTAACTTCATGTAACCAGAATGCACACTTACTAAACTTTTCATACAACTGTTTATCTCGCAAAGTTTGTAGAACAAGTCTCAGATGCTCAGCATGGTCGGTTTCATCTCTGAAGTAGATCGAATATCATCTATAAACACTACCACAAACTGATCCAATACTATTTGAAGATCCGATTCATCAGATCCATGAAAATAGTAGGTGCATTAATAAGTCTAAAAGGCATAACCAGAAACTCATAATGTTCGTACCTCGTCCAAAAGCAGTCTTTGGCACATTAGAGTTTTTAACTCGCAACTGATAGTATCTCGATCTCAAATCTATCTTTGAAAACATTGTAGCCCCTTTCAACTGATCAAACAGGTCGTCAATTCTTGGTAATGGGTACTTGTTCTTTATGGTAACTTTATTAAGCTGCCTGTATTCAATACACATTCTCATGGTTCCGTCTTTCTTTTTCACAAACAGAATTGGTCTGCCCCAATGAGAGAAACTCGGTCGTGCAAATCCTCAATCTGTTAACTCTTGCATCTGTGCTTTCAATTCTTTTAATTTTGTAGGTGCTATCCTGTGTGGAGCTATAGAAATCGGAGTCATCCTCAGCACTAATTCAATCCCAAACTCAACTTCTTGAATAGGTGGAAAACCTGATAATTCTTCAGGGAACACATCTGGATACTCACATACAATAGGTACTAATTCAATCTTCTTTTTATCACCTTAGAATCAAGCACATAAGAAAAATAAGTTTCACAACCCTTTCTCACATATTTCTAAGCTGTCATAGAAAATATCACTGCTAGTAAACCATTCAAATCATTAGATCCAATCCGAATAATCTCATCATTCTAACATCGCAAATTAGTAGTTTTCTATTTACAGTTCACGGTAGTATCATGCAGAGTTAACCAGTCCATACCCAAAATTATATCGAACTCATCAAATGGAAACAACATCAAATCAGCTGGAAAACATGAATCTCGAATCATCAACGGACAATTCTTACATATTTTATCAACCAAGACACACCGGCCTAAGGGGTTCGATACTTTAATTACAAACTCAGTAGACTCAACAGGTAAAGTCTTACTTAATACCAAAGTCTCACACATATAAGAATGAGTTGAATCAGGATCAATCAAAGCAATAACGGTAGATCATAAAGAGTAAAAGTACCAGTAATGACATCTGGGGATGAAGACTCCTCGCGTGCACGTATAGCATAAGCTCTGGCTGGTGCTCGAGCCTCAGATCTAATAGCTGAATCTTTAGTTCCTCTCTGGCTATCAATCACAATACCAGTATTTCTGGGTGGTCTACCTCGAGCTGCAGTATTACCTGATCTAGTATTTTGAGCCAAATTTTGATCAACTATCTCTGGACACTCCCGAATAAAATGATCCCTGGATTCACATTTAAAACAGGCTCTATCATGCAATCTGCAACTGTCGGGATGTCGTTTACCACAATGTTCACACTCAAGATGATTTGATCTACATTACCCACACTAGCTACAGAGGCAGCTCTCAAGCTCATAGGTGGTCTATCTCGATCTCGTCTAAAATGACCTACAGTTTTCTTTGAACGGCTAGTATCATCTCGAAATTTCTTTGAGGTAGACTGAAATGGCTTACTGAATGATCTTTTGCGTGAATCTCTAGCTTCAGAATCAGCTTTTCTTTTCTCTTTCCCAAGCTCTTCAGCTTTGCAGGCTCGATCGACAAGTACTATGAACTCTTTTATCTCTAGTATGCCAACTAACAGTTTAATGTTTTCATTCAGCCCATCTTCAAATCTCTTATACATAATAGCTTCAGATGAAACACACTCTTTGGCATATCTGCTGAGTCTAACAAATTTTCGCTCTTATTCTGTCATTGTCATCCGTCTCTATTTCAGCTCAAGAAATTCTTTACGTTTCTGATAAATAAACCTTTGGCTAATATATTTCTTACAGAACTCAGTCTGAAAGAATTCCCAGGTCACTCGCTCCTTTGGAACCACCGATACTAGTGTATTCCACCTGTGATATGCAGTGTCTTGTAGCAGAGATATAGCATATTTCAAACACTTATTAGGGGTGCAGGATAATTCATCAAATACTCGAATGGTATTATCAAGCCAGAACTCGACTCGCTCATGATCGTGTGTCAGAGTCTTAAAAATTTATATAATGAATGATCTAGCCTAAAAACTAACTGTGACAACGACTTGAGGCAAGCGCACCTATCGAGCAGTAGTATAGTTTAGTGGCAAGATTAGATTGTCGAACCCAAAGGAACCAAAAATACTAATACTAACTTTCTTTTTATTATTTAACCTAAGAATTAAAGGAATTGTTGTCTAATCTAAAATTAACTAACTACTAAGCTAAAGATGCGAAGATAAAAATAATGACTTGGGGAAATACTTGTGGGAAAAACCAATTGATTGAAACAATACCGAGGAAGAATCCACCTAACTTCACTTGTTATTTAACTCGAACGGAAGATTTATTCACTTGGCTTGATCCGTAGGATTCCCTAACTTATATTAATCTCTCTCGAGGCTACTAACGTCTAACCCTAGGTTGATTAATTGAAATCTCTTTCTAATTAAAACCCTTAGAATTGCATTAACTCGATCTATGGACTCCCATATTAGGTTTGACCCTAATCCGATAGATTTTCATCATCCTATCTCTAGGGTTGTGATCAACTCCGCTTAACTATGCTAGATCTACTCTTAGACAGGGTCTATTTCTCCCCTGCCTAAGGGCATAAATGCTTGAATCAATATCCTGAAATATCAAAACAAGAATTAAGAACACATAGTTAAGAACAAATCATGTATTTATCATACAGCTCAGAAAATAATAACAAGATCCGTCTTAGGTTTTATCCCCCTCAGGTATCTAAGGAGTTTAGCTCATAATTATAACAGAATACATCTTAGAAGAAAATATAAAACAAAACATAAGAAAAACCTAAAACCCCTGAATGAATTGAAGGAGAGATCCTCAATCTTGAGTATGTCTCCGGCTTCTTGAGATGAATCAATTGGCTTTCGTTGAGTAAATCCCACAATTCTGGCCCTTCTGGCTTGGCTCCTTGGCCTAGCTGAATGCCCCCCTAAAGGTTGGCCTCTAGGGTGTTTATATAGGCTTTTGGAAGGTTTTTCTTTGCCTCTATGTACTCTATTTCGAGTAGAATTTAAATAGGTCACATCAGGGACACGCCTGTAAGTCGAGGCCAGGCCATGTTCGGGTCTGTTAATAGGGCACGGCTATGTGGTCTTGGGCCCAGGCCGTGTCGATTTCACAATTTGGCCCATTTATTCTTTTTTCACCCATTTTCGTTCTTTTCATCCTCCGTCGCTCTCCTGAGTATAAAACGTGAAAACAAAGGATTAAGAGCACCAAATTTCACAATAAAGGAATAAATCATCCAAAAGTATGCTAAATGCGGATTAAAATATGTTCATATTATAGTTTATAAAATACCCCCACACTTAAGGTTTTGCTTGTCCTCAAGCAAAATTCCCAACTCACAATTAAAACGAACTTCCTCAATTCATAATATTCATCGATAATGTTTCATCATAATTCATTGATAATTTATACATAGATAATTTAACTCAAAGGTTCCTAATGATTCAAACAATCAAGGTCATAAGTTTGTAGTACGAAAAATATAGGTGTTTTCCTTTATCTAAATAATTACTTTTAATTCAAAATTGAAAAGAGTTGACATCTTCACTAAAGATTCACTCAAATCACTCAAGGTGTTTAAGGGTCAAAATAAAGCACTCATCAGTCAAACATGAAAAGTTAATCCCATAGGCTTGCATGAAAATCAAATCTCCACCACTATAATATGAGATGATACACAAATCAAAAGGTCTTTAAAGGGTTATAATAGGGCGTGGGTTAAAGGTGTGGATAAAGGCTAAATTAAAGGGTTAGAATCGAGATTAAATTGACAATTTACCTAATTAGAAAAATGAACTAATCCTAAATAATTACATCAATTGAAAACTTGTAATACTAATAATATGAGCCTCTTCTTCAAGATGTGGAATTTAAAACGTATAAGCTCACTTAATCACAGAACTAATAATGAATATACTTCGATTTTTTTAGAACAAATCAACAAATACATAATATAAGAGAAAATTTTAACAACTGAAATATAATAATTAGGTAACTGATCAAATCAAGTCTCGATAGAAGGGTAGTCAAAAGGAATGGTGATAACAAATACAAGATGGGTTTTGGATTAATATTAGTAGGTGAGTCAATAAAAAGGGTTGTTAGGATCAAAGGGGTTCACTAGGGGTTAATTGTGAGGGTAGGCTTTTAGTGGAGTAGGTGGGTTAAATCCTAAGTGCCTTTATCATCTCTGTATATCAAATCAAAGATGTGGTCTTGACATGCATAATCGAAGCAAGTTCTAGAATAACAAATCAATGTTGACACACTCATAATAAAAAAAAGTGAGCACGAAAAGAACGTATGCTCTAAAAGGTTCAAAATCTCACAAAAATTATCGGTTTTTGATGACAACCTTGTAAATTGTAAATTTCAAGGTAATAATTAGATTTAGTAGACAACTAACAAAATTTTAATTTTTTAAAATAAACTCATCATGCTTGATTCTTTAGTATCTCAAAGTTTAAATCATCACTATATAATTATCAATGACTTAATCCAAAACATATCAATAAAAATCATAAATCAATAGGAATTTCATTCTGACTAGTGATATGAGAAAATTACTTAAGATAAGATATCATTCAGGGATTTGAGAATAATGCAAAAAGTTAGGAACTTTTCAAAATAAAATTTCACCCCAACACTTAAGATGTACATTGCCCTCAATGTACAAATATAAATATTCACAATATAGTAGGAAAAAGAAAAGATAGGGAGAGAAGTGAAACTTCCTAAAATTTTGGATGGAATTCTTGAGGATGATTAATTATGAATATGATGACTAAGTATAAGTGAAGGTGGTGGAGAATACTCTGGTTATATGTTCGTTTCTAGAGTGGCACATTGCACCTTTTGAAATTGCAAAGTCATCAGTTAAATTTTTAGGGAGTACTATTTATAGGGAGTACTATTTAATGGGTGTTGTTAGAGATACTCGAGAGTTAGACAGCCAGTGATAAAAGAAATTAAACTGTACTAATAAAAGTTTTAAACAAGAAAGGTAAAAAGTTTAATTAAAAATGAAAATAAATATAAAAATGAAAAATAAATATTAAGATTGAAAAATAAAGAAAATAAAAGGACTCAAAGGTCCTCGTCATCGGTTGGGTTGCGAGGTGGGGGCGGCGATGAAATATGCAGGTGCTGGCATATCTGGTGGAGGGTGGTGTCAATATGGTCGAAGCGCTAAAAATATTGCTGCTCGAATCATGATAAGCGCTCAAATATGTCTGCAAAAGAAGCTGCCCCATGAATTGGGCAATGGCTCGATCGTGGTGCCTCGTGTGGTGGGGAACATCATTAGTAATGTTCTTAGGATCCTCCTCCTCGGCGGTGTGAGCGAGACGGTACTAGGGAGGATGCGTCCCACGGCGATGCTTGATCATCCTCATGTGTAACATTGTCTGGATGCCCTTTGGGGACATCTATCCTATCAGGGTAAGTGAGGAAGTCTAAGCGGCTGTGTTAAGGAGTCCAAAGTGTCGAGCACGGCGTGTGATGTATGGACCCATAGAGATGACCCCTCTCTTATGTTGCTCCGTCTGATGTTAGATGGCGCGAGCTATGAAGTAGGCGAGGTCGAACACATGCCCGTTCGACATGCACCATAGGAAGTAGGCGTCGTGAATGTTTACGACGCTGGTGCTCTCTCTCCTCCTTGTTAGTGTATGAGCTAGGATAGTGTGTGCATACCTTAGTGGTGGGGCGAGAGCTATCGCTGTCGAGCGACTAGGGTCATAAATGGTCGAGCCGAGGACTAGGTATTTCCAACAGGCAACCGGAGAGTTATGGATGTGGCGGTGAAGATCCTCGAACTCATCATCTTCCATGAATTCGTCAGTGTAAAGTCTCAAAGTAGCTCCGAACTGTGGGACACTCATCTCACAGACTAGACCTCCGAGATGAAATTGGATAGTGCCGAAGCCATCGAAGTTAGTCATCACCGTCTGGAGGTGGAAAGTAGAACAGAGTTCCAGAGTGAGCTCCAAGTATGTGGGCTCGATGATGTCGAAAAATTGCCCCCACGGGTCTGTGAATAATAGGGCCCAAACCTCGTCTGCTAGCTGGACCTACTTCAGAGCGGTCCAATCGATACACCTTTCTACACCAAGAGGTCTTGCGCGTAGTATCTGATAAAGATCCTCCTGAGTTCCCGAAGGAAACCGTAGGAATGGGTGTCGTATTTTGGCTGAGGCACTCGAGGATGATGAGCCGGGTCCCTTTTATTTTTTCAAAATAGGGACTGTAATTTTCTTATTACGAGAAGACGACATTATGTTCCTGTAAGAGAATTTGAAGAACATCATACAAATTTTTGCTATGATAGAATTTGTGAATCCAATATTATTGCCTCATAATATTAACACTGAAGCTTTTTCCTAAGTATTTTCCTAATACTAGAGGTGAAACATTCAGAACACTTAAGTAAAAATGAATATCAACAATAATAATCTAAAATGGATACTAAAGATTTAAAGAAATAAATCAAAGTTCTAAAAGAGAATAAACATGGATTAAATAAAAGTAGCAACAAAGTATAAAGGGGAGGGAGTAATGTGAACCAATGGAGGTGGAGAGATGGCATGGTCGTGGAAGGTTGCGCAGGCATGGTAACGTCGCAAGGGCGTGGACTGCGTGTGGATGAGGAAGGAGAGTAGAGGGAAGGGAGAGAAGCGGTGAGGGGAAGTGAAGGAAGCGGTGGCCGGACTTGGGGAAGGGTAAAATAGGAAAATGGTTAGGGTTTGGGAGAAAGGATTTTGGAAAAAAATGAATAGTGAGGGGTTTATATAGAAATAAGGGCACACGGGCGTGTCACACGCCCATATGAATCGTTTTTAGCCCGTGCATTTTGAATGTTCAGGGGTCTGGCGCGCCTGTGTTGCGTCCCACGCCCGTATCACACGGGCGTGCTTAGCTTGGTTCACTTCTCCTACGCCCATTTCATTCTTCCCCAAGCTCGTGTTCACTTGACAGGTTTGGCAACAGTTATGGGGCACGTGCGTGTCATACGCCCGTGTTATTTACTCAGTTTTGACCACGGCCTAATCGCACGACCGTGGTGTTTTGTCGTAGCTCGTGTTTTGGGGATTTTTTTCGTCCTTGGTCTGCACAGCCTCTGCCACACCGATGTGCTTACTCGTGGTATCCACACAGTGATGGGCACCCTCGTGTGCAAGGTCGTGTGGTAGGGAAACCTGCGCCTTATTAAATTGGTTAATTTGTAGTTAAGTGCTAAAAATAAAAAATATGATATTAGTGAAGTTAGTGCTCGGGTTGCCTCCCGAGAAGCATTCGTTTAAAGTATTAAGCTAGACTTACCCTATTTTCATTTCTAAATGAAAGTTCAAAGAGCCGAAGCTCCTCTCTCATATCCCTAAAATCTTCACCATTATAAATTTTCAGTCGTTGACCATTTACATTGAATGTGCCACGAGTTGGATGAGTTACCTCTATTGTGCCGTAGGGAAAATTAGTTTTGATTACAAATGGACTTGACCATCTTGATTTTAGCTTCCCAGGAAACAATTTTATCCTTGAATTGTATAGCAGGACTAAATCCCTACTTCGAATTACTTTGGATGTTTTAAATGAGCATCGTGGCATCGCTTTGTCGCCTCCTTATAGAGTTGTGAGTTCTCATAGGCATTAGCTCACCATTCATTAAGCTCGTTCAACTGCATCATCCTTTTCTCACCTGTAATTTTAGGATCGTAATTTAAAAATTTTATAGCCCAAAAAGCTTTGTGCTCTAACTCAAATGGTAGATGACAACTTTTTCGTAGACAAGTTTGTATGGGGATGTTCCTATGGGAGTTTTAAAAGCTGTTCTATAGGCCCATAAAGCATCGTCTACTTTTAATGCCCAATCTTTCCTGTTTGATTCTACTGTTTTCTCTATAATACGCTTAAGTTCTCGATTTGCTACTTCCACTTGTCCGCTGGTTTGAGGATGATAAGGGGTAGCTGTCCTGTGGTGTACTCCATATTTCTTTAAGACTCTATCAAATTGAGCATTACAAAAGTGAGTACTTCTATCACTAATAATTGCTTTGGGTGTTCCAAATCGAGAGAAGAGTTTCTTAAGAAACCTTACTACTACTCTAGCATCGTTAGTAGGTAAAGCTTGAGCTTCCACCCATTTTGACTTGTAATCTACTGCTACTAAGATGTATTTATTTCCAAATGAACTAGGAAATGGACCCATAAAATCAATACCCCATACATCGAATATTTCACATGATAACATATATGTGTGAGGCATTTCATCGCGTTTAGAGATATTACCTCTTCTCTGGCATTTATCACATGAAGCAACATACCTGTTGGCATCTTTAAATAGAGTTGGCCAATAAAAACCTGATTCGAGTGTTTTGTGTGCTATCTTAATCTTGCTGTAATGTCCTCCTGAAGGTCTTGAATGGCAATGTTCTAGAATTTTGCTTGCTTCTACTTTTGTAACACATCTCCGAATTACTTGATCTGCATATATACGGAAAAGAAAAGGATCCTCCCAAAAATAGTTTTTTGCATCAGCAAAGAATCGTTTCTTTTGATGATGTGCTAACCTTTTTGGTAAGATGTTAGCAGGTAAGTAATTTGCAATATCTGCAAACTAAGGTAACTCGGAGTCGATTATAGAAAGGAGTTATTCTTTAGGAAACGAGTCGTTTATCTCACTCTCGTCAAGTTCTTTGATATGTGGGTTTTCAAGCCTATAAAGATGATCTGCTGCAAGATTTTCAGCTCCTTTCTTATCCTGAATTTCCAAATCAAATTCCTATAAGAGTAAAATCCATCTTATAAGTCGAGGTTTTGCATCATATTTAGTTAAAAGATAGCGAAGAGCTGAATGGTCAGTGTAAACGACAACTTTAGATAGAATCAAGTATTGTCTAAATTTAACAAATGCAAAAACCACAGCTAGCAATTCTTTTAATGTGGTGGTGTAATTTTCTTGTGCGGCTGTTATTGTCTTGCTAGCGTAATAAATCAACTGAAAGTGCTTGTCTCTTCGCGATCCCAAAACTGCACCTACTGTAAAATCACTCGCATCACACATTAGTTCAAAGGGTATGTTCCAATCAGGTGCAATTATAATTGGAGTATTTATTAATTTATTTTTGATGATATTAAATGCGTCTAAACATTCCTGATCAAAATTGAAAGGTACATCTTTTTCTAGCAATTTTGTTAAAGGTTTAGCTATTTTAGAGAAATCTTTAATGAATCTTCTATAAAATCCAGCATGTCCTAAAAAGCTTCTAATAGCCTTAACTGAACTAGGAGGAGGTAATTTTTCTATGGTTTCAACCTTTGCTTTATCTACCTCAATCCCTTTACTAGAAATTTTACGTCCTAACTCAATCCCCTCTCGAACCATAAAGTGATACTTTTCCCAATTTAATACAAGGTTCATCTCCTCACATCTTATTAGAACTCATTTTAAATTTTTAAGGCAAAGATGGAAAGAATTACCGAATACCGAAAAGTCATCCATAAATACTTCCATAATGTCTTCCACAAGTTCGTCAAAAATGGCCAACATGCAGCGCTGAAAAGGCATTCTATAATAAGCAAATGTACTATATGGACATGTAAATGTTGTATTTTCTTGATCCTCAAGGGCTATTGGAATTTGGAAGTAGCCGGAATGTCCATCTAGGAAGTAGTAGTACATATGCCCAGATAATCTTTCTAACATTTGATCAATAAATGGCAAAGGGAAGTGATCTTTTCTGGTAGCGTCGTTCAACTTTCTATATTCAATACAGACTCTTCAGCCCGTGACTGTTCTTGTAGGAATCAATTCATTCTTTTCGTTGGCTACAACAGTCATGCCTCCTTTCTTTGGAATGACCTGCACAGGACTTACCCAAGTACTGTCAGAAATAGGATAAATTATTCCAACATCTAGAAGTTTAATTACCTCATATTTAATAACTTCTTTCATGTTGAGGTTCAATCTTCTTTGAGGTTGCACACGTGGTTTATACTCATCTTCCATTAAAATTTTGTGGGTGCAAAACGATGGGCTTATTCCTTTAATGTCAGAAATTTTCCAAGCTATGGCTCTTTTATGTTCCTTTAGTACCTGTAGTAACTCGTCTTTCTCTTTAGGTTCCAATTCTGAAGAGATAATTACTGATAGCATAGAATTATCCCCGAGGAATGCATATTCTAAGTGTTTTGGCAACTATTTATTCTAATTTGGGTGGCTCATCAATAGAGGGTTTTATTTTAGTTCGTCATTGATTTCAATGCCCTCTTCTTTCGTTTTTCTAGAGGAAAATGTATTAGAATTTAGCTCATCAGTATCATTATCTACCCCCTCATCTTGGGTAAGACACAGTTCCATTGTGTCATTATGTATGGTTTCCTACAAAGAATCTTGAATAAAATGATCACTGGCATCAATAAAATAACAGAATCATCTTGTTCTCTAAAATTTTGCATAGCATCGTAAATTTGAAAAATAATTTCCTCGTTGCCTACCCTTAGCGCAAGTTTACCATCACCTACATCAATAACAGCCCTAGCGGTAGCTAAAAAGGGGCGTCCTAAAATTAAAGGCCCTCAACATCCTCATCTATGTCAAGCACAACAAAATCGACAGGGAATATAAATTTATCAACTTTTACCAGAATATCTTCGATAATTCTCCTAGGATATTTAATGATCTCATCACCTAATCAATACTCATCCTAGTGGGTTTAGGTTTCCTGAGACCAAGTTGCTTAAACATTTTATAAGGCATTAAATTAATACTGGCACCTAGATCAGCTAGTGCTTTCTCTATGTTTAAACTACCAACTAAACAGGGAATAGTGAAACTTCCTGGATCTTTCAATTTGTTTGGTAGCTTGTTTTAGAGGATGGCTGAACATTTTTCATTAAGTTCCACTATTGATATCTCTTCAAACTTCCTTTTATTTGTTAGAAGCTCTTTTAGAAATTTTACATATGTTGGCATCTGTGAAATAGCTTCAACAAAAGGTAAGTTGATATGCAACTGTTTAAAAAGTTCAAAAAGTTTACCGTATAGTGCGTCTAAGCGGTCTTTCTTCAACTTTGCTGGATATGGGATCGGTGGTTTAATTTCTTCACGTACTGGAATTACATTCTCATTTACTTCCTCAGCCTTTGCCTTATCAGTTTCGTATGGTATCTTCTTCTTTATTTCAACCAACTCCTTTCCACTCCTTAGTGTAACTGCCTTTACATGCTCTTTTTCACTAGGTAAACTTTCTGGTCGCCTTTCAAAACTAACTTAGTTATTTTTCCAATTTGATCCTTAAGCCCTTGAATTGATGCTTATTGATTATTCAATATCATTTCGGTATTTTGGAAACGGGTTTTGACACCTTTATGAATTTTGTTCGCATCTCTTCAAGATTTGGCTTCTTTTCTTGTGGGTATGGTTGTTGTCTTTGATTGGGATGGTATCTCCAACCTAGGTTGTAAGTACTACTATAAGGGTTATTTTGAGGTTTAAAATTGTTACCCATATAGTGAACTTGCTCATTTTCAGCGCTCGAGTTGTAAGGCAGATATTCTGTATTGTTCATCCATCCTCCATTCGTATTGTACTGCATAACTGAATATACCTGCAAAGAACCACATAAACCATTAATCTTTTTATTTAACAGTTCTACCTGATTTGATAGCATGGTTACTGCGTCGAGGTTGAAAGCACTGCCGACTTTTATTGGCTTTGTTCTCATAACTTGCCACTGATAGTTATTCAGTGACATCTCTTCAATGAATTTGTAGGCTGCCTCAGGTGTTTTATTATTCAAGGTCTCGCCGGTGGCTGAATCAATCAATTGCCTGGTTGAGGGGTTCACACCGTTGTAAAAAGTTTGCACTTGTAGCCACAAGGGTAATCCATGGTGTGGGAACCTTCTCAATAGATCTTTGTATCTCTTTTATGCATCATATAGTGTTTCTAAATCCATCTGCACAAAAGAAGAGATATCTTTCCTTAATTTGGTCGTTTTGGCCAGCGAAAAATATTTTAATAAAAAATTTTCGGTCATTTGTTCCCATGTAATGATTGATCCTCATGGAAGCAAATTCAGCCACTGTTTGGATTTATTCCTTAATAAAAAGGGAAATAACCGAAGACGGATAGCATCATCAAAAATGCAATTAATTTTGAAAGTATCGCAAAATTCTAGGAAATTCACCAAGTGATTATTTGGATCTTCATCCTGCAAACCATCAAACTGAACAAATTGTTGTATCATTTGTATAGTGTTAGGTTTCAGTTCAAAATTATTAGCAACTATAGCAGGTTTAACAATACTTGACTCAGTTCCTGTTAAATTAGGTTTAGCATAATCATACATAGTTCGAGGAGCATGATTTTCGGCCATCTCTTGAGGTAGCGGATTATTCTCGACCATCTCTTCGTTAGTATTAATTTCATCTTCTTGCTCTTCTTCTATGTAATTTAAGCTTTGCCTTATCTCTCTACGATTTCTACGAGCTATGCTTTCAATTTCACTATCATAAAGTAGAGGTCCTGTCAGGTTCCTTCTAGTCATAAACTAGAGGTACCTGCTAGGAACAGATACAAAGAAAAATTAAATTAGAAAAGTAAAAATTAAATTAAATTGTAGAAAAATAAAAAAAATGGCTAAAGTAATAAAAATTAAGCGTTCTTAATATTTCAGCTCCCCACAATTGCGCCAAAAACTTGATCGTGTGTTAGAGTCTTAAAAATTTATATAATAAATGATCTAGCCTAAAAACTAACTGTGACAACGACTTGAGGCAAGCACACCTATCGAACAATAGTATAGTTTAGTGGCAAGACCGGATTGTCGAACCCAAAGGAACCAAAAGTACTAATACTAACTTTCTTTTTATTATTTAACCTAAGAATTAAAGGAATTGTTGTCTAATCTAAAATTAACTAACTACTAAGCTAAAGATGCGAAGACAAAAAGAATGAATTGAGGAAATACTTGTGGGAAAAACCAATTGATTGAGACAATACCCGAGGAAGAATCCACCTAGACTTCACTTGTTATTTAACTCTAAACCAGACGATTTATTCACTTGACTTGATCCGTAGGATTCCCTAACTTATACTAATACCTCTCTCGAAGCTACTAACATCTAACCCTAGGTTGATTAATTGAAATCTCTTTCTAATTAAAACCCCTAGAATTGCATTAACCCGATCTATGGACTTCCATATTAGGTTTGACCCTAATCTGTCATATTTTTGTCATCCTATCTCTAGGGTTGCGATAAACTCCGCTTAACTATGCTAGATCTAATCTTAGACAGGGTCTATTCCTCCTCTGCCTAAGGGCATAAATGCTTGAATCAATATCTTGAAATATCAAAAAAAGAATTAAGAACATATAGTTAAGAACAAATCAAATATTTATCATACAACTCAAAAAATAATAACAAGATCCGTCTTAGGTTTCATCCCCCTCAGGTATTTAAGGAGTTTAGCTCATAATTATAACAGAATACATCTCAAAAGAAAATAAAAAAAACATAAGAAAAACCCTAAAACCTCCTAAAGGAATTGAATGAGAGATCCTCAGTCTTGAGTATGACTCTAGCTTCTTGAGATGAATCAACTGACTTTCTTCGAGTAAATTCCATAATTCTGACCCCTCTGGCTTGGCTCTTTCGCCTAGCTGACGCCCCCTAAAGGTTGGCCTCTTGGGTGTTTATATAGGCTTTTGGAATGTCTTTTTTTTTTTGCCTCTAAGTACCCTATTCCAATAGAATTTAAACAGGTCACGTTAGGGACACGCCTATGGCACACGTCCATGTAAGTCGAGGCCAGGCAGTGTTCGAGTCTATTAATGGGGCACGATTGTGTGGTCTTGGGCCTAGGCCGTGCCAATTTTGTAATTCGGCCCATTTACTCTATTTTCACCCGTTTCTCATTCTTTTCATCATCCGCTACTCTCCTGAGTATAAAACATGAAAACAAAGATTAAGAGCACCAAATTCCACAATAAAGGGAATAAATCATCCAAAAGTATGCTAAATGTGAGATTAAAATATGTTCATATTATGGTTTATCAACTCAGCATCATCATCATCAGTGGCTCTGAATTCTTCAGCTCCATGTTTTCTTATTTTATCAACAGGTGGTTTTGACAATCTCATCAGATCACTCACTGAAGGTATAATAGGCACTGCAGATGGATTAATCGGGGGTGGAGGTGGTTGTGCAGCCAAATTAGTCCAAATATAATATGTAAACCAATCATTCTTCGTTTGGTAGAAGGCTTGTCTAGCCTCCCCCTCTAGATTACTCGAAGTAGGTCGAGAATCTATCGGCTCTATCCCTTGCGCGGGAGCAGGCGCTACACTCTCGACATCATCAGCTACTGCTCGATCGAGATCCATTACTATATGAAAACACATTTTCAGATGTCAGAAGTCATCACACTATCGCAGTATAAAATATGGCATGTATAACTAGACTCATACGCGCTACATTAGTCTTAGAATCGACTAAACCGTAGCTCTGATACCAATCAAATGTAACACCCCTAACCCGTATCTGTCGCCAGACTAGGGTTACGAGGCATTACCAAAGAAGACACAACTCAAAACAGGCATATAAATTATTTTTTAAAAATTAATACATGTATTGAATCATCTAAACAGAGTAAGTTGCATATTTTGTCAATACAAATTTCATACCTCAATAACAAAGCCAAAATCATTTACATTACAACTAAACACCTATCTCAAGTTTATAACATAATTAATCATTCATAATTAACATCATTAATCTAACCATTTATCAAAGTCTTAGTAAATAAACATCACTTTAATACACATATATAAATGGTACTCTAACATTGTAACATTAAAACCGAATGGCATCAATTACATTATATATCACATTTGGCCATACTTAATATCTCCCATACAACTAATTCAAATATATTCATCATCACCTAAATTTAAAAAGTTAAATCCACGACATATCATAAACAAATTTTAAATAAATATACCAATATATTATTAAAACACATCCAAGTATATATGCAAATATATTTATAGTCTCTTAGTTAAAATTTCTAAGCCAAGTGCATAAGCATATACTTGCATGATTCTTCTATTTGAATAGCTGAACCATATAAAACCAACTTAATCATTAACATGTCCATCACTTCACAAATCACAAATGCATAGAATTTTCACAAATTCATAAACAAATCATAAAACCAAATTCATATGTATTACATGCATTCATCCATTATAATATCACAACATTGTTGAATACATATATATATATATATATAACCTTATCAATTTATGAATAAAACATAACAATTACATATATTCATTATATTTAGCTTATTAACTTAAACTAGTTATAATGCAAATTAAATCATTACAATATATCAATATAAAGCCACAACTGAAATATATTTGTCTCTAATTAATCATCATTCAATTCATTACTAAAATACATAACTAATCACCTCAATACATCCTTGAATGTTGAACTATCATTCAAATACATATACAATATTACCTTTCAACTTTTATTCAAATGTACTCATCAACTAATTATAAACCATTACTAACACAGATAAAACATAATTAAATCATTTTAGCAATGATAGCATAGCAAACATAATCCGTACTATTATATATATATATATATATATCATAGTTAAATTCACTCATACCACATCCAAAATCACTAACTAACTTCAATGCACAAAAGGAAACACATATCACAAATATCATTTATCATAGCACATAACATGTAACGACCCAAATTTGGGCCTAGTAGAATTGGGCCCATTGAGCCTCGGGACGTAGGAGCGTTTGAAATTTTTGATATCATGAGAACGGCATTAGTGCAAGTTGGACCTATTAGGTGAGTGATTTTGGAAGGTTAGGGGGCTTCTATGAAGTCTCGGGATCAAACTTGGGCTTTAGGAAAATTTTGGTTTTAGGTGAGTAAAACCCTGGGAGTTAGTAAGTAGGCTTTAAGAATAAAATGTGGAGAAAAATGTAACAAAAAGAGCTTGTGGTGTAACGGCAAAGTGACGCCATATATGAGACAAGGAGGTGACGCCACAAGGAAGCAAGGGGTCCAAGGTTCAAGCCTTGGCGCTGGCAGTTCATTTTGATTTATTATTAAGTGAACTTGGGCTTTGGCCTATAGATTTATATTTAGTTGCGCATGATGTTAGACACAAGGAAGTGAGTGGTCTAGTGGCAAGGCGTCATTAAGGGTGCAAGGGAGCCTGGGTTCAAATCTCATGACAAGCGGGGAGTATTTATTTTGAGGATTGGACGGCCAGAGTTTGTGTTGGATTTAAACTCTACTAAAGAAGGGATCCTACATCAGAAAGCTAGCAAGAGGGAAGGTGAGAAGCTGGCTATATATGGATCTGTCTATGAAGAGAGGAAGCATACCTTTGTAGGCGTTTGGACATAGGAGCATTCGGAGCACGGATTAGCTTCAGACTCCTATTAGGTGTGTATCTTGCACTACTCTAGCTGTAGAGCGGCAAATGCCGAAATGCTGGTCACACAAAGATGGTAGCCATACGAGCGTGCGGGCGCACGTGTGGGAGCTTGGACGCGATAGTCGAGGCCACCATGAGTATTCTTGTGGGTTGACATTGTTTGGGCCAGATGGGCCGAAAGGGGCCAAGTGGTGTGTAGTAGGTAGTGAACTGGTTTATGTGAATCTCATATCTGTGGCTAGATTTGGGCTAAATGGGCCACATAAACGTGTGGGTCCATTTGGGCCGAGAATGGGCCCTAAGCCCATTCGCATCGTTATCTCTGTTTAGAAATACCCCTAGTTTGTGAAATTACCGAAATACCCCTAGTTTGCAAAATTATCGAAATACCATTGGTTTGTAAAATTACTAAAATACCCCTGGTTTGCGAAATTATCGAAACACCCCTGGTTTGTAAAATTATCTAAATACCCTTGATGGGTAAATTACTGAAATACCCTTGGTAGGTAAATTACTGTTATACCCTTAGGGGTTAATTAGTACGATTGTGTGTATTCTGTTTAACTGGTTATGATGGTATTTTATTTCATATATCATTTTTGATAAATGCTTTGCATACATCACATTCTGCATGGGATTGGGATATTGATGATCGGAGGAAGTGTAATCTGGTGGCTTTGCCACATTCTGTTCTAGTGGCTATGCCACATAAATATTATGTTATTTTGGTGGCTTTGCCACAAATTTTGTGATTAGCAGCTTGTCTGCCTTATTGGTGTGTAAAGGATGGGTGGGTCGATTTAGAAATCGCCACAGGTGTGTTGGGCTGGTACGGGTGGTGTGTAGCGGATGGATTATTAGGTTGGGTTGCATACTCTATTGCATTATCATGCTTATAGGGCTAAGGCCCGATTATTCTTGAATAGGGCTTCACCCGCCTACTGTATGGGCTTCATTAGATTGCTACAGATGGGCTTCGCCCATCTACTTCGGTATGGGCTCGAGCCCGATTAATGATCGACTAGGGAATTACACACGAGTTCTCGTAACTCACCTTTCGCTTTAACCTTGCGGTGATCCCAAAGATTGAGGATTTGGAGTCATGAGGACTCTGTGGTGGCCATACATCGAATATTTCTCGTGAACTTAGTAAATTCGGTTTTACCTCATTTCAAGTTTATTTATTTTGGGTTAATATTTTGTAATAAGGTCATTGGTTTATTTTCTTTTAAGTTTTCATTAATAACTATTCAAATTATAAATACGTGGCTTTCATGAAACGATAATAACTGTTTTCAAAATATCACATTTCCGCAAATTACTGAATCTAATTTCTGCCATAAACAAAGTTTTCGATAATTATAATAATAATAACGTTTTTACATGAAAACCATAAAAACAAATCTGAATTTCACAAACAACAAAGCTCAAAGTTTCAAAAAGAATACGAACTTTTTAACGAACACGCAGTTTTTATACAACCCTTCAATGTGACACGCTAGATTCGGGCCAAACTTCTAGGCCAGTTTGGGGTGTTACATAACATTATAACCAAAATGAACTTAAACCATAAACAAACATAACCAAGTTCAAGCAGAAAAGTTAAGCCATCTTCGCATGGCTATTAATTATATGCATAGGTACTTAATTCATATTCAACCATTTTCTATGCTATACATGCCATATATTCATAATTAACATAGCCAAAATACCAAAAAAAAAGCTGTCGATAGTGTAATAGTCCTGCTGACGATCCCCGAGCTCGTAACATATCCAAAATCTATAAAATAGAAATAAACAGAGGAACACAAGGTAAGCTATTTAAGCTTAGTAAGTCAATATCAAGGTAAAGTCAATTAACTTAGCAAAATTATATATACAAAATTTTATCTAGTATTGATTTATACACAATCACAAGTAACTAATCAAATCTCACTATCAAAGTCACATAATATTCCCTTTTTGGCCGAATACACATAGTTAAAGCTTATACACAATTCACATGTTTACACATTAACTTCTGTATAATGTAATAAACATATAACTTACCTTTCATTTGTTAACACAGTGAATATACGTACCTGAGTTCTTTTAATTCACATATCATATTGGCCTTCACTTACACATGCCCGTTGAACCATTCGAAATTCAAAAGGATACGCGGATAGTCGAAAGCTCATACAATGGCAACGTCCCAGACGTGGTCTTACATGTAATCACTTATCGATGCCACTTTCCCAGACAAGGTCTTATACGAATCAAATACGATGCCAATGTCACAGACATGGTCTTACATGAAAACACAAGTCGATGCCAACGTCCCAGACGTGGTCTTACATGATAACACATATCGGATATCCTATGTCATGACCTATGTATCCTATCTATTCCTAAGGTTCATACGGGGCTTACGGACGTCGAATCTCGATCGAATCAAGCTCGGAAGATAGCCAATTATTCAAGTACACATTCGGCCATAGCAAATAATAGTTCAAATAGTTCAAGTAATTACGTAACAAATTTATATTCATAAATATAACAACATTTAAATACTTATTGACTTACCTCGGATGTCGTCGACTATTAAATCGACTACTCGACCACTTTTGTCTTTCCCCAATCTAAATCGATTTCTTTAATTCTTGATCTAAAATATTCAAATTAAGCTTACGTGAACACCATTCTATTCAATTTAGCCTAAAAACACATAAATGGGTGAATTATAATTTTGCCCCTAACATTTCACACTTTTTACAATTTAGTCCTTTTTCCACAAAACAAAAATACACAAAATTTGACCACACTATACAAGGGCCAAATTTTCCTAGTGTCCATACAAGCCCTCACATTTCATTTATTTCACATTTTAGTCCCTCAAAAATTTATTTTTGTAATTTAGTCCAAATTACTCAATTCATCAAAAATTCAAAGACAAAACTTGTTAATCTAACACATATATTTCATATTTCATCATCAAACATCAAAAAACACAAGGTATCATCAATGGAAAAACACAAAATCATTATCACAAACAAAAATTAAGACATGGGTTTTGTACATATCTTAGCAACAATCTCAAAAACATAAATATTATCAAAACCGAACAAAAACGAACATTTAATCAAACTTCAAAGTTGTCGAAATGTTGAAGAACATAAAAGCTTCTTCCTTTGCTATATTCGGCACTTAAAGATGATAATAGCTAGTGTTTTTGTTTTATTATTAACATATAATAAGTTATTTTTTTAATTTATATTTTTAACCTTTTATAATAAATAAATAAAACATAATTTCCAAGGTCTTTTAAGACCATGTACCGTCCACTATCCTTAAAATGAGCTAATTGCCCTTTAAAGCCCTCATATTAAAAAGCCACTATCAAATTAGCACTTTACACTTTAATTAATAACTTTTATATTTTACGCGATTAAGTCTTTTTATTTAATCGGGTACCTAAACGACAAAATTAAGTCACAAAAATTCAACACAAAAAAATTCACCCATAATAAACACGAAAAATAATTTTAAAATATTATTCAGACTCAGATATGTGGTCCCAAAACCTCCTTTCCGGTTAGGGTCAAAATCGGGCTGTTACAACTAAAGCATGTTTGGTCATGTTTTTATATCACCAATGCCGTATAAATGAATGAAAAATTTATTAGTAAAGTATGATTCGTTTGATGTTTTAAATTTGTACATGTGCAAAAACTATATTATAACAGGTTTGATATTCAACTAATGGAATTGTTGTTTTGTTATATGTTTTGTATATGATATGTTTTGATAAATGTTAGATTTTTTTTTAATTATGCAATGTTATGATTTTAAGACTCGATATATGAACAAGTTCAAGCATTGATGTGATTGAATTTTGGGTTATAGAATGTAATGAATATGTGTATGAATTGTTATATGATCGGTAATGCCTCGTAACCCTAATCCGGCGACGGAATACGGGTTAGGGGTGTTACATGCCACTTCTTTATCCTCTTACAGAAGCATGATTAATAGTCTTCTTTATCTCAATGCTAGTCGTCCTAATTTTTGCTTTAGTGTTGGAGTTTGTGCAAGACCATATTGGGACAATCCAAGAGAATCTCATGTCAAGGTAGTCAAAGGAATCATTAGGCATGTTTATGGTATCCCTGATCTTGAAATTTGGTTTACTAAAGATAGTTCGATGTGCTTAGTAGGATATAGTGATACTAATTGGGCTGGGAACATGAATGATTGAAAAAACACTTCTAGAGGGTGTTCTTATTTAGGAAGCAATCTGGTTTCATGGTATAGTAAGAAGAAGGGGTCTATATCATTGTTAATAGTAGAGTAAGAATCTACTATAGTAGGTAGCTACTATGCTCAGTTGTCATAGATGAGGCAAAATGTTAGAGGACTTTGGGATTGCCATGCCAATTTCCATAGCTTATTGTGACAACACAAGTTCCACTAACATTTTGAAGGACCTAGAGTAACACTTAAGATTAAAAACATCGATATAAGACACCATTTTATTATAGAATTGGTTGAGAATGGATCAATTGAATTAAGGTATTTGTCCACACAAGGTCAATTAGCAAACTTATTCACCAAAGCTTTGGAGTCCAACAAGTTCAAGAGCTTAAGTAGTTTAATTAGAGTCTGTAGAGCATAAAGCAATTACCAGTTATGGTTGGCATCAAAAGTTTTAGATTCCATTTTTGTGATTATTGTGATAATATCATCCCTAATTATTTGCTAAGTTTTTGGAGGGAATATTTGTTTATTATTTTTTGCTCCAATTGTAATTTTAGTGGGAAATGTTTGAGAGTTTTTCTCTCTATATATGGGAGAAGTCGTGTATTAAAAGAGAAGTGACAACTGGTTTTCCATATTTAAATACACCATCATATCAAGTAGGATTTTTTTCTATTACTCTCAAGCATATTGAAGTTACATTAGTTTTTGTTGTTGCCTATGTTCTTATTGTTCAAAGCCTTAGTCTTTTCTTCAAATAATCTTTTCATTCGATTCAATGGCTTTTACCAATATCACTTCAACTAAAGAACATGAGAGACATTAGAAATCCCTACACCAATTTGGCAAAGGATTTCTAAGCAGACAAGTTTAAGGAACCATTGAAGAACACAAAGGAGTGCCTTCTACTAGAACATTTCCTAGTCAAAATCGGCTTAAAACCTACAATGAATCACAACAAAGCCAACCTGATGGATGTCCTTACAAATCCAAAGGTTGATGAGGAACCAATTACCTTTAATGTGAATGTTTTTGTCGATCTATCTCTACAAGACCTTAACCCAGCAGCCAATTAAGATACCTTGCTCTACAAGTCACATTCACCAGAACCCTATAAGAATCAAGATCAAAGGATTGAAGCCCTAATCTAGGTGATGAGAACTCAAGATGATGAAAACCTTGAAATAGTTCCTTCCCTCGTCAACACAACCATTATAAAACCATCATCAACCTTTGATAGCCGTACGGAAACTGAAGTTTTCATCGCAAACATATGAGCTTGTTATGAAGGAAAAAAAGGAGAAAAGTATGAAGAAGAGGTCATTGAAAAGTTTTCTGAGGAAGCTGAACCTAAAGCCTCTAATGATAGTAAGAAAGATGAGATCACTAGGGAGGTGCCCACTTCCTAAGGCCGTGTCTAGACTCGCAGGGTTTGGACAAGATCAGTTGTGGCCAAGGAACTTTTTGATCTTGTAGTTTCCAAGAAAACCAAAGACAAAGCTCCAATTGTGCCTAACTGAGCAAGAAGAAGAAGGTTCTTGAAGATAGTCCTTATGATTCCTCTACTAAGTCTAGCTCTAGCTCTAGTCCATTTGATGTTGCTCGTCCCAAGTCGATGAAGAAACCAAAAACTAAGAATCCCAATGTCATTCCATCTGCTCCTTGTCAAATAAAGAAAATCAAGAAAGTTGATGCTTCTAAGCTTCTCTCTCAAGCCACAACTGCTGCCAAGAAACAACAGGAAAGGATCCTAAAACCAAGAATAGAGTGTTTTAGGATGTTAAGAATTCCAAGAGATATACAATTTTGATTCTAAAGCACTTCATCAATGAACAAAATATCGATGCGAATAGCTTTGTTGACCATGGCTTGGAGGTGACTCTCTAGAATGTAAAGCTTCTAGGGTTTGTAAGTTTTGTACAACCCTATGTTAAAAATGTTGTATATGAATTTTATGCTAACTTGAATACAAGTATAGTTGACAAGAACATCAAATTTCATCATAAAGTCTTTATAATCATAAAATGATTCGTTGATTTTTTTAATGATTAGAGTAAAAAGTATAATTAAATACCACTTTGAGTGATAAAATATAATTTAAGTATCACTCGCAAAAAAATAAAAATAAAAAAAATTAACAAAATATAATTGAAGCCTAAAGCTAAATGGTTAAAACATTGATGGAGTAGGGTAATTGAAAGTAGAAAATTTCAATAAAGGAACAAATAATGATTTGATAAAATGATCCATGTTCTTTTAACCTCACCATTGTCTTGTTTGTTTTGATGAAAGCAAATATCATAATCTCGATCTCATTGGTGAATGCCACAATTATTTCACACATAATCATGTTGTATTAAGAAAAAAAAAAGGTTGGCTTAATTGGGAAAACACATTGGGATGCTCGGTGGGGAATTACGTTAAACTATTAACCAAATTTGGTGGAATCTAAAGTACAAGATCTACAATTAGCATAAAGAAAAGGTTTATTAAACCTAATTGATGGTTCCACTTTAAGTTGTTTTCTGGAAAGCAGGGCGAAAAAGACATTGAAGAGAAGCTTAAATTGGAAAGTGAGATCCTCTCATTAATTTACTTTCTTAAATAATCATGATGTTTCCTCTAATTACCAATCCCAAGTTTGTAGAACATAATGTCACTATGCAAATGCCTTTTTTGAATTTATACAGCAAGTAGAAATTCATATTAAAGTTAAATATCTTTTTGTACAAACATACTAATAAAGTTGGTCTAAATTCACTCTTTGAAACTTGAAATCAGAATATATATATTCTAAAAAGAACAACCAGACCCACAAGAGTAGGCATTTAGGTAGGCGTAGGAGTAAGAGAGTAAAAACATAGGATAAATGCTAATTTTATGCTTCCCAAGTGGTTAGAGTAGCAAACATTTCATGTGGAGTAACTCTTTTAGATAAAATAGAGAAATAATTTATTCTTTGACTCTGACATTTACTTCTTTTCTTTCACATGCTTTCGCATACACAATAACATTTACTTCATCAACATTTAACTGTAAAACAAATAAAAAAGAAAATGCCAAAATTTTGCAATATTTTAACTGCAGCCGTACGTAATTTGGTAAGAGTAAAAGCTACTGAAACTTTCACTAAATGTTTAATGTTGTATTTGATAGTTTTTTTTTTTATAGAAAAATGAGAAACAAAATTAAATAATTTATAAATTTGAATTGAGGTGTCAAGTTTATATAGTGTTGGGTCCAAGGTCAATTAATTGACAGTTGAATTGTTTAATTTTACAAAACAAATGTAATGAACAACATTTTTTTTCTTAAAATTATTCATGTTAAAAAAAACCAAATAAAGCATTAGTTTTTCAATATTGTTTTAGCAAATGAGATACTTATGAAAGGCAGGCAAGGGGTAATCATATTTTCTAACCTGTCCTGCTCAATCATACATATTTTCAAGTAGCTAGCTAGGTTGTAAAACTTATTAAACTTGTCCTTTATGCCTATTGCTTGCACGTGTATGGTTTTATTACAACCATTCTTTCATACCATCAAAATTATTTGTGATTTTGGAACATAGGTTTTGTCTTTTTGTGCAGCAATTCAAGATGAAGATGGGTGATCATCTCATTCTTGACAAATGACAAAAAGCTAACTATTCTTTTGAAAGAGTGTTTGTAATATGCATCTCTTTCCTAACCTGTTCCCTTGAGTACAACAAGTTAGAAAATCCATTTCACAATATTCTCATAAGATTTGCATTTTTACAGCTTAATTTATTTTTCAATTTCCACAAACACAAGAGGGAAAGAAAATCCAACTTTTACCACCATAGATAACAAAAATCAATTACATCTATTTACCTTACACATTCGTTCATCTTATTGTGTTTGTGAATAAAGAAAATGAGAATATAATATATAGCTTGAAGCATGGAGGGTAATTATTCAAATATTGACAGTATATTTTACAGTTTTTACTTTTTCAAGTAATTATTAAAATGGCATAAACGAAGGGAAAAAAAGCAAATACGGTAAAGGAGTAGCATGTATAAATTAATTGTATATGGCTTAAAGCTTTCCACTATTTATGTATAGTACATATATTCAGAAGGTAAAAGGCTACTAGCTAGACATATAAAGCCAAAAACTACATAACCAATGATCAATCAACCTCACTGAGATTTCATTTTCGGTTCAGAGTAGCAGAAAAAAGTACATACATACTCAACCTATAGGTTTAAAAATCAAAATTATATCCCATTAATGAAAACAAAGAGTAAAGTAAATTATTAATGTGTCTTTCCACTTGCTTCAGTACTTTACGTGTGTGCATGTCTCCCTCTCTCTCTCACTCGTACAAAGCTAAATGGATTAATCTAGCTATAGAGTGATGTAAATTGTAAGGAAGAGCTAAATACATAATATTCCTTTTCCTTAGACATGGCTTCTTAGAGCAATCAATTATGTAAAGGGGATTTTGCTATTATTTTGGTGGACAAAGACATGAAAGTCTATATCTTTTCCAGCTTATGGCGACTTTAACCTAAATAAAGCTTGGAAGCTTTACAGCAACATAATGTATAAGAATTTCTTTCTTTGTTCATGCTAATGCAACCATACCAATACATGAAAGCATCCATATATATGATAGAATTTTATTCACAGGTCACTAATCCTCCAATCTTATTTAAATATCTCATATCTGCGGAAGATTTCATGGGGTATTCAATTCAACATCTTTCGTTTCAAGATTACATAATGACATTAGGAATGGTCAAGGAAGTGTCATAACTACAATGGCCAATCAACGACTTGCTGTGAATCAAAAATAGCTGCAGAAAGATGATGTAGTAGTGAAGAGACATAAAAATTACAATACTTTTGATAAATAAGCTAACGAGAATTGATTCAAAGGGCATGAGATAATTGAACAGATCAGAAAGTATGGGACGTAAAGTGCTTGACAGAGACTGATTCATCATACGTTTACTATTACTAAGAGGTTACAAATCACTAATCTGGAGTGACCAGAATAAAAAAGAACTGTTGTGAAAATGCAACCATGAAAATATGCTAGATAAAATTTTATGTTTGTTAAGGAATGACCATGGTTATGGATTAAAAAGCAGTATTAATCCCTCAAGGAAAAAAAAAGAAAAAAAAAAAGGATTGATGATTGGCCATTAGGTTCCTAGCTTGTCCCACTATTATCGACAATGGTTCTAGCAGACGAATAAGGTTCTGAAAAGCCATAATCAACAGCTAAAACTTATCTAATTCAAGCATCATCAAAGATCCAGGTTCAGCATTATTTGTCAAACACAAGCAAAGTTACCACAGCAGAAATTTATAATGTTTTGCCTATTTATCATTTTGAACCACCTAAAGAAAGTCACACAAGCTCAAGAAATTAGAATAACGAGTTGAATGAAAGATGAGACGTTTTAACAGGCAAATTACTATTTATCATTTTTTAGCATGACTGAGCCAAAAAAAAAAAGGTCCATATATATTTAGATGCCTCATTGTGAACAAAAAATCTACTGAAACAAATTGCAAGAATCATGCAATTGCTAATTTTGATGAATCAGGTGAATTCTAGAACATAAAATATAGAACAGAGAAATTAAGAAAGAAAATATATAAGATATGCACAGGAATCAGCTGACCAACATGCAGTATCAATAAATAAATATTAAGAACTTTAGGGTTTAGCTCTTAATGGTGTACTTGGTTGGATAAAAAGGGGAGGAAAGGAAAAGTGGGAAAAAAAATTAATTTTGAGTGTACTTCATCGGAAAGAAAAGTGAGAAGAAAGAAAATAGAAAGTAAGACCATTTTCTATCCTAATACACAAAAATCAATAATTTCAAATTAAAAGATGAGAGAAAAGAAAACAAAAGGTTTATATTGATTCAAAATTATATATATTTCAAATGTTTTATTTTATTTCCTTCTATCTATCAACTCTACCAAGCAAAATACACGAAAGAAAAATGGAACTTTTTTTTCTATTTTTCATCTCCTTATCAAGTACATCTATAGAAAACAAATATATTTTTCATTCTTCTAATTTTCTACCTTTTTAATTTTTCATCCATCCAATTTTCTTTCCATTCTAACAAGTTTAAGTCTAAATTATTCTCTTTCCATTCTAACAAGTTTAAGACATAGAATAAAAAAATGACAGAAAAGAAAAAAAGATATCATAGAGGGATTCCAGCAGATGAAGATAATACCGATAATTTTAACCTTTATGTTGTAATAATCATGCAAGACAGCCAATCAATTTGAAAATTGCCTTATGATTTTCTACTAAAATAAGTAGCTAGACAACACTTTTAGCCTAGCAATCTTCTAGGGAACCCCTTCGAGTGCTAGAAATGAAATGTAAAAAAGAGGGGAAAACCATCTCATTTCTTTAATTACAAAAACGTATAGGCTCAATGTGCAAACGAAGCTCAAGTAGGGCCGAGAAATCAAAACCCTCCCTTCGAAGTGATTACCATATTTTTCCTCATAACTAGGTATTATGTATTAGTTCCTCATAACATGTTGAACATTCTTATCATTTATATATATGTATATGATAGTATACATTAGTAGCGGTACATGCTATATAATGGAAAAGTGGGTATGGTGGGACAAGAGAAATAAAAAGTCACAATAAATAGGCCATCATACTTAGAGACGGTCAATAAATACAAAGGAGTTGACAGGCCGGGTTTGATAAGATATATTGACCTGCATTTCTCCTCCATCACGCCCTCACCCGAGGGCAAATCTCAGATTCTCCTTGTCTCATCCCATGAGAGAGAAAAATAATGAAATATCCCATCTCCAATGAACCTCTTCACTTCATATCAAGGTCATTGAAAGCCTACAAAAAAAAAAAAAAACAATAGAAAAAGAGAGAGAAAAGCACCCTTCACAGCAAAGGGAAAAAGCTAGTGATTGGAAGCAAAGCACTGACAAAAGAAAATATATATAATCCAATAATCTCTCATGAATGAGTTTTCATGGACTACTATTCTGCCTGTCTTTCAACATCCATTGTTATATATAAATAGAGAGAGAGAGAGAGAGAGAGAGAGAGAGAGAAGAGAAGTTTTTTGGAGCTAGAAATCATGAGAGTGATGGTACATTGTTGGGTCATGTCGGTTCATGGCTTCTCTGTGGCTGTTGTGGCTGCTATCATCATCACCCTCCATTCTCGAACCCATTTGAGTTGAACCTGTAGCACCTAGATTGAGATAAACCAACCTTGAATCCAGATTAAGGTTAGCAAGATTGCTTCCACTGCTACTGCTGTTATGTTCATCACTCATTGGTGGGTAAATCGCAGTTGAAGCTGGTGGGTTTGCGTTTCCTTCTTCACGCGAGATAACCAAAGCTGCGGATTGAACAAGCTCAAGACATAGCCTAAGCTTATTCGGTTCAATGTGAGTAAGCCCCGGCACCGCACCTTTGAACAAGAAATCAGAGGTTAGAGTTCGAAGAATGTCCAAAGGAGTCACCCCATCAACGGTTCTTACATTAGGGTCCGCGTGGTGATCTAGAAGCACTGCAACCATATCTGGTGATACCATTTCCGCCGCAATATGAAGTGGGGTTTTACCTGCAGGGCCGGCCGGGTAGTTAACATCGGCTGCCCCAAGCTCTAACAACGTCTTAACCACTTCCCGGCTGCAGTTCTCGACAGCATAGTGTAAAGCCAATGCTTCATCAAGATTAAGACCCTCTCCCATGACCATGAGCTTAACAAGTTCAACATCCGATGAGTCTAATGCCCTTCTCATCCTACGAATCTTTTGGTCCTCAAGATCAGCGGCCGTAGCAAGATCATGGTGATGCTGCTGCTGATGATGAGGGATGAGGGAGCGTCGAGCAAGGGATGACTTGAGACGCATCTCCTCAATTTTGGCCACCACATCGATGGGAAGATGCTTGGCGAGAACTTCTGGTGGTAGGCCTGATTTGGCCACTAGGTGGGAACAAGTAGACCAAAGTTGGTGCATGTCTTGCTTTCTTGAAGCTATTAGTACTTTCATAACATCTTCAATTGAGGCCTTCTCGACCATGCTGGATAATTGTTTCTGTCAAAGAAACAAAGAGAACAAAGCGTCAGCTTTGGCAGATAGGGAAATCCCATGGGAGATGAGAAGATGTGTCGTTTGCATTGGTAAAAGCAAAAATATAAAAATAAAAGTAAAAAGGATGTTTATGCAAAAAATAAATAAATAAATTATGTCGAGTAAGGTGGTGCTCGTGGAGTAGGTTGGTTCCTTTCCAATTTAAACCCAAATGAGGAAAGTGAATGTTTGGGAAAGATTTGGTGTGCCTACTGTGGAAGACATGACTAGAGATCATCAAGATCTAAATTTAGAAAGTCTTGGGTGTGTAGCATTCAGATGGAAGAAGGAAAACTGAACTATATGGTTGTGCATAAAATCAAAGATAAACCCTTTGGTGTGTTTGTAAGGTTGTATTTGTTTTCATATCATTTCCACACACAAAAAAAAAAATCTTTTCAACATCAACTGTACAAAGAACCAAAAAAATATAGAGAGAGATGATGATGAAGAAGTAGAGGCAGAGCCCGTGAATACAGTAAAAGAAAACTGAAGGAACTACTAGTTGAATCAAGTGCTGTAGCAGAAGAACTGAAAAAGAAGATTTTCTGTTGCAGAAAAGAGACAGTTTCTCAATGAGTTGAAGATCAAACCCAATTACTACTACCACTACTTCAAAAGGAAGGAGATAAATATTTTTGTACAACAAAAAGGTTTTAATTTTTATATATATTCAGGAAAAAAAAAACCTATATGCTTTGATCATGTATGATATTAGAAATCCCGTCAAGGAAAAAAGGAATAAAAATAAAAGAAAGAAATTCTGATTAAATTCCACTTCCCAAAAACAAAACTTAGTTTTTTTTCTTGAATACCCAAAAACCCAAATAGAAAGGTTAACAAGACTCCTCAGACACACTGATCAAGACTCAGACAGCAGAGAAAGAGGAAGTAAAAGAAAAGAGTGTTAGTTTTATGAGTTATGATGATGATTTCTGAGAAAAAGGAAGGGAAACCTGAGTAAGCAATGCAAGCTGTTCAACACCAAAGTATCTAGCGGCAGAAAGAGTATCAAGAGCAAGATCAACGGCAGAGGTGCAATGTGTATGCCAACACGCTCTTTCACTACAATTAGGCCTCGGCTCGTGCTTTTGAGGCACAATAGAGACTTGGCCACTATACAAGAACTGTAACAGCAGCAAGAACACCTCATATCCCACTGAGCTCACTAGAATAACACCAGGCCTTGATCCTGCTGCTGCTGCTGTTGGGTTCATCCTTGAACCAACCGGGTCTAACCCAGACGGAGGATCAGGTGAGCAAAAGAATTTCCTAAAGAAAAGGCTCCTTGCTGCTAAAATACACCTGTGGGCATGAACTAACCGACCCTCTACACTGAAAGTTACATCGGAGAAAGCTTGGCCATTGATGAGGAGATTGAGGTAGTCCAGGGAGAGAGATCTTAAGGACTCCTCAAAGCTACTCATTTTAGGGTTGTTTTTCACGAGAAAAAGAAAAAGAAATTCGGTTGCTTCTGAAAAACCAAGAGTCTCGATTAAGAAAAGATGAAGGAGATAGACAAAAAGAGAAAGATGGAGACGGAGACGGAGACGGAGACGGAGACGATGGTTTTTATTTCAAAGGGAAGAAGAAATGGAGGTTACTGTTACTGGTTTTTGTAGAGAGATTCTTCCATCCCGATGAGTGCTGTGGTTTGTTTCTGTATTTAAATAGCGGCCCTGATTTAATATAATAGAGCGGATGTTATTTTGTAGTTTTCTCTTATCCATATTTCTCGTATATTATATCTTATTCAGTGTATTTATTCCACGATTAATTTAATGTCTATAATATCATATTTTACTTTAAAATTATAAATGTATATTTTCAAATAAAATATTATTTCTCCTCACCTAAACCCTTCTAATAATTTTTGTGATTGAGAAAGAAAATCGTTCAAAATTCAACTCTCTCAAAATATTTTCATTCTTAATCTTTTCATGATTATTTCACTATAAAATTTAATAACTTAATTAATCAATTAAATATCATTTTTCGTAATGAATAGATTAATGATATAATAAGATATGCTTAATTTCTAATTATGTTATTATTGAAAAATTAGTTCTTAAATATGTTTTACTTACGAAAGTTATGTTTTGTGTATGATTGTCATTGTGGTAAGTTAGTATAGTGTTGTTCGAATCGTTGATATTAACAATTGTTGAAATTGTTAGAATTGTAATGTTTTTATTTGTGTTACATTCATTGAATATATACCATGTATGGTATAAAAAGTTATGTTATTTTGTATACTTGCCATGGTAGTAAGTTAGCGTTATTATTTTCATCACCATTGTTATTAACAATTGTTGAAATTGTTAGTGTTCTTTATATATTTAAAATGTAATATTTGGCAACTTCAAGATGCTAGATCGATTATTGACTCAAATCCATTTGAATAGAGGTATGTATTGATTGATGATGGATTCATATTCCAATCGAACAAAATATTCAGTATGACCTCAAAGAGTGATGTTTCCTTGAATAGCTTGGAAATGAGGATTCTATGGAAAATCCAAGTTGGAAGTACTAAGTGCATATCTATCATAAAGTCTATAGATTTTCATGGTCCAACAAAAGGGGTATAAATACATTAAGGTGGATTTAAATGATAATGAAAATGTTGAGATGATGGCTTTTGGGCAATAAAAAAAATAGGGATGTTGCTGTGGAGTTGTTGGTCGACGTTTAAGGTATGCTTGATATTGGGTATGTGATTTCAACTTACACAAGCGCATTAACTATCCTAGTGCCTACATATCATCTAGATATTCCATCATTGTCGAATAGTTCGGGTCCCTTTTGGGAATACTATGTACTAAGGTCAATGATGCCTGAGAATCTCTCAATACTGAATATTCCTAGTACCTATCTCGATTACTATATACTTAGAGTCCACGATGCCGAAGATTCCCTTAATATCAAATATTCATGGTCCTATTCTGAGTGTTATACTTAGGAGTCCATGATGTTAGATATTTATGAGTTGCATGATAGGATGTTGGTTATGTCATTGTTCACACATGTTTAAGTTGTTAAGGCATATCGTTTAAAGATGCTTAACACTTTTGGTAGGGGATACTTTCGGAGCAATTTAATTTAGGAGGAACATTAACACTACCCATTTGACGACATCTCAAAACTAGACCATCCTAATGATGACGTTGATGACTTCATGAAGCCAAAGTGAAGCCTAAGCTTAGGGAGAAGCAGCTGTTGACGACATAAGTGCCACCAAACTTGTAATGACCCAAAAATTTTCTATTACTAGAAAGTTCAGGTTGTTAGATTTGTAAAATAAATTTGAAATAAAACTTAATAAACCAGGATCTATCATGTCAAGTCATCAAGAATAAATGAAGAATAAAACTAAATGCGGAAGCGTACCTAAATCCATGAGTTCCTTTGGAGTTTTACCGTATTTTGGGGATTTGATCTTCCAAATTAGCACACAAGAAATTTAGAAAATATCTGCTCTCTCTTTCCTAATGATGGGATATTAGAAAAGATATCTTGTGTATAATTTGGGGACCATAACCCTAATATTTATAACCTTGGCATATTAGTTCTAATCAAATTCTAATTAGCCCATCATTAATTAGAATTTAATTAGAAGAGTATCTACACATATTTGACCCATACTTTATTTAATAATTAAAAGCCCAATAAAATTCTAACCAAATTAGATCACTTTTAATTTGGGCTAACCTATCATGATTGTAAATAATAACATATAATTACCCTTATTATTTATGTGATGTCCATATTTTCCAACAATCTCCCACTTGGACCACATATATATACTAATTACTCTATAATTACATGTCATTATATAACCTTATGAGCTCAAAATTTTACTATCATATCCAAAAGGTATTCCGAACAATCTCGTCCATTAATTATGTTAACATAGAACCAAGGCGACTTTCGTTACATATATCGTAACTAAATCCATCCATGATCACGTATATTAACATAACCAAATGACATAGATCAAGTATGGATGTGTAGCATGGAAATTACATGCAATATGATCTATTTCCAACTGGTCCTCCTTAGTAAGATCAAACCTTACCAAAATCAGAGTGTGAATAAACCAAATAAACTTTATTTCTGCAGAAAATAAACTTAATATCTTTAAACTAAAATAACTAAAAATGTGTCTATAACATAAAAGCATTTAAAAATACAAACTCCCACTAAAACCAAATATCCTTTAAATGACATTACAGCCATATGAGTAATGTGCTCTTATAAAACCGTAGGTGTAGTTCCTTAGTAAGCGGGTCCGCAATCTTGGAGTTTGTCCTAATATGCTTTATAAGCACCTAACCATTCTGAACTTTTACTTTAACAACCAGGAATTTAAAATCTATGTGTTTTTACTTTGATGTGCTCATGATGGTACTGGAATAAAAGATTGCAATTTGTTTTCACAATTTGCACCTTAGTGAAAAAATCTTATATCCATATTCCATCAAAATCGGAGTCTATATACCTGATGATCTCTAACTGATTAGACCTCTGATATGTGAGCATGTAATCTTTTGTTCTTTGAAAATACCATATAACCCTCTTGGATGCTATCCAATGGTCCAAACCAGGGTTGCTTAAAATATCTGCCTAACATCCCAATAGTGTACACAATATTCCAATGTATACAAACCTAAACGTACATTAGACTTTCCACTGCTAAAATGTAAAAAATCTAATGCATTTTTGTAATTTCAAAATCATTCTTAGAGTATTGATTGAGGCTATACTTATTATTAACAAGCAGTATGTCATTAACATATAAAACCAGAAATATGTACTTACTCTCATTGAATTTGTGATACACACAATCATCAACAACATTCATCTCAAAACCAAACGAAATAATTATTTGATGAAACTTATGGTACCATTGACGGGAAGCTTGTTTGAGTCCATAGATGGATTTTTTCAATTTGATAACCATATTCTTTGAGTCTTTAGACTTAAAATTTTCTGGTTGCACCATATAAATTGTTTCTTCAATGTCGCCATTAAGAAATGCAGTCTTAACATCCATTTGATGTAACTCAAGATCAAAATGAGCAACAAGCGCCATGATTATCCTAAAGGAGTCTTTCGATGAAATTGGAGAGAAAGTCTCTGTAAAATCAACACCTTATTTCTGAGTATATCCTTTAGTTACAAGACGCGCCTTATACCTCTCCACATTACCATTTGCATCCCTCTTGGTTTTAAATACCCATTTACGGTTTTGCACCTTCAGGTAATGGGACAAGTTCCCAAACTTTTTTGTATCACATAGACTTATACTCATCTTTCATGGCATCAATCTACTTTTGAGAATTAGAACTTTTCATGGCCTAATGAAAGTTGATTAGACCATCTTCCATCATTCCATTATCATCCTCATGTTCTTGAAGAAATACAACATAATCATCTGGAATAGCATTTCTCCCTTCTCTTGTGGACCTCCTTAATGGCACTTGTTCTTGAGGTTGTTGAGTTTGTTCTTCTGGAACAATTATCTCATTTTGAATGGGGAGTTGTTCAACATTGTCTTGCAGAGGTTCTAGATTCACTTCTTGATCAATGATAGGTATAAGAACCTGAACATCGTCAAAAGTGATTGTAAGAACTGAGTTAAAATCCAATTCCTCCTCAAAAGTAATGTCTCTAACCTTATTTCTCCCTCCAAACTCAACATCCTCAAAAAATGTTGCAGTTCTCGTCTTAAAAATATTCCTTATTATGGGATCATAAAACTCATAGCCCTTATATCGCTCAAAATTTCCTTAACTCTTAACTTTATAGACATTAAAGAAGTCAAAAGTGATGTCATTTCAACCTTATCATTTTTCAGCAAAACTTTCTTAATTTTGTCAAGTAAACCTTGGCCTGAGTAATACTTTCAGATTCTATGCCCCTAAAGGCTTCTGAAATGTTATGCCTCATGATCATTAGACTCTTGCAATTTGAACGATCCCACCTCTTAAAACCCCTTTTAATATAGAGGTTACTTTTCGCAGTGAGAGATGCGAGTAGTTCTTCCCTTAGTGCAAGGTCTATGTTCATACAGCCAAGCACTATAAATAAGTGCCTTTTCCATTCATTGAAATTAGTCCCATTAAGCATGGGTATAGAATTTATATTAGCAGATATAATATGAATTAGCTGAATATAGAATAAAAAATAAATAAAAATAAGCTCACATCAATATTCATAAGTAAACAATAAATTTAGGATAATGGCTAATCCCATCTCAAGATACCAAACACAACATTAATATCAAGTCTTTGGACAATAATATTAACAGTAAGCGGTACTCTTATTGTAGCAATCAAACATTGACAATAAATTATGTCAAACAATTAATTAATCTTTGAACTAACTTATTGCTCACATAAAATACCTTATAATTGTCACACATTTATCACCACAGATGTCGTTGAAATTCTGCCAAATATTATAACTTACCTTTGGGTCAATTAATAAATGCATGAATCACAAAAATATATAATCATCCTAATATTTCAAATAAACTAATCTACACAAAAGAGGTCACTTTGGCGACATTTTGTTTCAACTAATCTATTTAAAATATTAGACATTCTTAAGTAAAAGCTAAAACATGAATTTATTTGTTTCAAAATATCTCTTTTAATTTTATCTTTCAATCAAATTAAAAGATAATAATATATATATATATATATATTTATCCCAAAACAAAATGCAATGATGAGAGAGAGAGAGAGAGAGAGAGAGGGAGGGAGAGGGAGAGAGAGAGGAGAGAGGGGAGAGAGGGGAGAGAGGGGGAGGAGAGGGGGAGAGAGAGGGGAGAGAGGGAGGGAGAGAGAGAGGGAGGAGAGGGAGGAGAGGGGGGAGGGAGGGGGGGGAGAGGGAGAGAGGAGAGAGAGGGAGGGAGGAGAGGAGAGAGCTTCAATTTTGTAGGTTTCTTAATGTTTTTAGGATAGTTTATTAATGATTTTGGCTTTTAAAATCATATTAGAACAAAAAGGTTTCGATTTTTTTAAATTTTAGATCAAGTTCTTGTCAAATGCCATTAATATGCTCTAAAGAGAAAAATGTTAGGAACCTAGAGTTTTGTTGGGAATTAGAGTTGTTCTAAAGAGATTTAGAGTTTCTAAACTTTGGTATAATGTTAGATTTTAGCTTTCGTAAGTTAGATTAGAGTTATTTGACTACCAATGTATATACGCTAAATATAAGCAAAATATGAACAAAGATAACACACGATGTACTGCAAGTATACATGTTAAATTGTAATATAGAAATTAACATGAAAGTATTTCAAGAATCTAAGCCAAAGGAGATATGATGAAATTAACATATGAGATGACTAGCATGCACCAAATAAGAAGGCTATCGATTGATCGCCAGCGTACGTACATTGAAATATGCAAAATAAGAACAAAGAATACGATGGCTTGTACTAAAAGTGTACACGCCAAATTATAATATAGTATTCTTACAACAAATTATGAGAGTATTTCGAGGATCGTACCCAAGAGATCGTCAAATTGGTAAATGCAACCGTCAAGTCGATTATGAGTCAAGCAATTCTTAATCTAATAAAATTTGGAATTATTAATACTGAATAAAAAAGAAATTGATATTAATACTAATTATAAATTAACAAATGAATAGACTAAACTAACTTCCTTCCTTGCTATAAACAATGTAAATGGTTGATATGATGGTTGATGGATTTGTTATATCACTAACTAAGCTAATAAACTTATTCTAGTTATATTATTTGCCACTTCTAACTAGGAATCTCTTCTCGATCTCACCCTAAATTAAGAATTACATCTAAGCTCTCCTTTTGATCTCAACACTCAGCACAATCGTACCAAACTATCACACAACAAACTCTCCTCCCAGTCTCATTTGTCTAGATTTTCTACTAGAGCGTAAATTTTAATGTATTAAGCAATTTGATAAATTAAACATACAATCAACCAAGCATAGATATTAGCATGAATTATTAATCAACTCCTCAATCAACTATCTAATAAAATCAACACATGATTAAACTCTAATCCTAAACAAGCATTTTATTAAACACATGATTAGCATAATATATAAAAGATAAGGGTTGAGAAAAGCTCATTTATCAATAACAATATGATGGAGCGCAAGAATTTAATCCATCTTCATCCACAAAGTCTTTAACAAAACATAAAAATTCTACAACAAAAATGATATCTACACTAAAAAATAAAAGAAAGAAAATCCTAGTCCACTAAGAGAAAAATATAAAAGGTCTCCTACAAAACTATTCTAATCTAAAAAATTTTAGAAGTTATCAAAAAGTTGTTTAGAATGAGGCTAGTAATTGGTTTATATAAGACAAAATCGAAAGATAAAAATACCTTTATTACAATTTGACTACACAAAAACTGAAGGTAAAAAATGACAACTAATTGCCCTTGAAAATCAAGTCAACGTTTAGGCTTTGCAATGTGATGCCACGACTTGGGATTATGGTTTATCCTCAAGGGCATACATGATAGGATAAACTATAAAAAATATTAATATCGAGAACTATACTAAAATAAATAACAAAAAATAAAACACAAACGACTAAACAAATTGTAGGAACCCAATTTTGCCCGAGCCCATGAAAACCAAAATAATAAAAATAATAAATGTCCTTTAACAGTCTAGTTACAAAGCTAAAACCAGTAGCCTAATTACATATTTCAAAACACTGACCCAAATAGCACCAGACCCGAAACTAGCCCATTACCCAAATAGACCCAAACCAATTACCTATCTAGACCCAATCAAGCCCAAAACGGAATTGGCCCAAGTGACCCAAATCGCTTGCGGACGTAGGAAACCCTAGGTTTCCATTGCGTCGCAAGCCTAGCAACCTCGACACCCACACCAATCGCGTTGCAATCTGCGTGAGCCACTCCGACATCAACGCATAGACAGCCATCGTCGCTAGAATTCTCGCCTTTGACCGCTGCACAGAAAAGGAAAAACGCAGCAAAAGGAAAATGGTAGAAAAATTAGCAAGGCTATTTTTGTTTCTTTTTGTGATTTATTTCTGGTTTATATAAACCCTAAAGCAACCTGTAAAATGGACACATACAGAGGGAAATAGATAAAAAAATAAAAGAAAACACAGAGATTTATACAAAATCAAAAAACAACAGAGGTGATTTGTTATTTTTTTCGTTCATTTTTATTTTTCTCTTTGATTTACACATTTTTATATAAAAAAACTATTAAAAATAAAGAAAAAGGAAATACCTGTCGATTTGCATTGAAAAGTAGAGTTATTTAAAACTCTGACCACCGTATTAGATCAAGGCCATGATGACAAGCGGTCATGGCGCGTGAGGGCGGAGCCACGAGGTCCGTGACCAAACCTAGGACAGTGGAGGGGAGGTTTTTTTAAAACGGGGTAAAAAAAATTTTTGGGCGAATTTTAAGTTATATAGGCAGGAAAGAATGACGTCGTTTTTGCTTAAAGGATCTGCGTGTTGACCCAAAACCCGGGAGGATCCGCGTGTTTTTATGAAATGGGTAATTTGCTATTTTAGTCCCCTGCATTTCTATTAGTTATAGTTTCGTCTTAAATTGAATTTTCTTTTATTTTTAAATTAACCTTAAAAGTTTGATTTTGTTTCAATTAAGTCCCTTAGGCATTTTAATGGTGAACATCCGAAAGACGTCGTTTTGAGAATTTGGCATAATTTCCATATTAGCCCCTGCAGTGTTGTAACATCCTAAAAATGTGAGTATCGATATGTTGCATGTTTTTGGTGTTTAGCTTGTGAATGATTTTATTTGTGTGTTTAATATAGTCTTGAGAAGGCTCGGGTTTATTCGGAGTAAGAATAAATTTTAGTAAAGAGTACTTTACTATAGAGAAATCAGTTGACTATGAAGTTTAAGTTAATTAAAGTGGTAAAAGATAGCATAAGTTGAGTTATTGGTTAAGTGGATATGCGCTACATGTATGGTATTGAGGGGAGAGGTTCGAATCTCCTCGCATGCAAATTGTGAGCATTTATTTTTGCTCTTTCCTAGGAAGTGTCGGTCAAGCTTCATTCATGGATAAGATGGACAAATTATTTTATGGTAAGGAGGCTAAAGGTTATGGCAAGCATGAATTTAGGGATAGAATCAACTTGATTTTAGGGATAGAATTTTTAATCTTTTGGAAAGCGGAGGATCACAAGGCATGATACAAGGATGATGTATTGGAAACTTTTGAATGAACATTTTGTCCATGAATTTGGACGGCATTGTGGACTAAAGGGGGAGCCAAATTTTGGGTGGCAAATTTTAGTGATAGGTTTAGTTTGATTGGTAGCTTTTGGGTATCATTTGGTCACTTTTGTTTTGCTAGACATTTCTCCTTTCATCTTTCCCTCTCTTGGCCGAATGTGTTAGGAGGAAGCAACTTTTGTTTTGTTTCTTTTAGTCATTTTTTTTGACCATTTGGGTCATTTATTTTGCAAAACCTCTCAAGTACTTCATCTTGTATTCTCTCCTAGTGCCGAAATTATCAACACAAAATGCCATTTCTTTTTCCTTCTCCTCTCCCATTGTCGAATGCATTTTGTTCCTAAACTCATCACTTTTCTCTTTCTCTTTTCTTCTCTTTGAAAACTGAATCATAAACTCCCCATTCTCTTTTCCTCTCCATTTTATTTATCATCCAAACACCTTCTCCATCCTTTTCTCCCCATGGCCGAATGTTACTAATACCATTTCCTTTAATTTTCCTTCAAAGCTGAATCTTCTCTTCCTCTATATTGTTTTGCTGATTATTCCTTCAACCTTCGTTTAAGCAATCGTGTTATAAAGAAGGCTAAACTTGGAGTATTTGTTATCATCATGATTCGTTAGAAATCGAGTCGAAGTGTTAAGGTAAGGGTTCTTATCAATGAGCTATATACTACTCGACATATTGTTATAGATGAACTATTAATCAATTTTATTTTAGGGGATGTTATCGCTCGATTTTCATATTATGGGACAAGGATATTTTGTGGTAAACCAATCTCACCCTTCAAACCATTAGTCATAATTTTTGATATACTTTTTAGTTGGACTAACGATCTTTTGTCAATGAAGACAATCAAGATAGGGACGAAAAAGGTTGTGAATAGTGTTCGGAAGAGGGGTGGTTCTGCTATTCCCCTAAAATTTAAGCAAAGGGCTGTTTCGGGAATATGAGATTTTCCACCGGGTTGTGGACCCTCATCCGAGGAGAATCTATTATTTGAAGTTGTTCGTACTCCTGAACCTTTGTTTGTTCATGGATATTCATCGGGAAACGAACCAACAATCGGGGAAAAATCGCATATAGAAGTTGTTTAAAATTTCAAGGGTAAAGTCTAGATCGTTATTTATAACAAATAGATTTATAAATAGTATTAGTGTTCTAAATTATCGTGATGCGTGTTTAGGTATCGAAGAGCGGGAAAGTCTAGTTCTCACTGTAATTAGGTGTGTAACTTTACACTTATCTCTCGAGTTAGATACTATACTGTAAGTATTGGGATAAAATCGTAAAGATGGAAAAATCAGAGAAATACGAAATAATTAACACTTTTGTGTAAATGCATAAAAACAGTTAAAGTCATGGAAATTTTGAAAACGCCCTCAATGGGTTATTTGATAAATAGTAAAATTTTATGCCTCATGTGATATATGGGCCAACAACTACTAGATCGATATATGGGCCAAAAACTACTAGATCGATATATGGGCCAAGGCTTGCTAGATCGTTAAATGGGCTAAAATTCTATTTTGCCTTATGGGCCAAAATGAAAATTTGAAATATGGACCCACTTGTATTATGGGCCTTTTGTTAAATTATTCATGTGAATGTATTGTTATGTTTTATATATAAACATGATTGCATGGGTTGGGAAAATTGACGAAGAGAAGAAAGGCCTGTTGCCAAAAATCTAGTTCGGGTGGCTTTGCCACAATCTAGTTCGGTGGTGCACCACAATATTATTTAAAATGGCTTTATGCCTGCGATTGGTGTGTTGGTGGGGTGGGTTGACTTGATCCCCACAAGTGTGTTGGTTGGTACGGGTGGTGTGTAGCGGATGGAAAATTTAGGATTGGTTGGGAATTTCATTCTACATGCATTATTATTAGTATATTGTTAAATCCGTAAATGGGCTCAAGCCCAATATAATGTCTTGATGATTTGGCCCAGTGGATATGGTAAATGGGTTATACACTGAGTTCTGAGTAATTCACTCTGCTTTATTATCCTTCTCAAGTAATGGCAATTGATGGAGGCTTGGGCTGGGGATGACTTCGTGGAGGCCATACTTCGAACAAGGATTTTATAAACTATTAACTTCATTTAAGTATATTTATTTAATTACTATTTTGGGTATGATGTAATAAGGCCTCTATTATTATTTTATGGATTTTTATGTGTGGATGGATTTAATTATGCTTTAGACACTTAATTTGGACTAATACTATTTTAATAATGTTTCCTTAAATATTTTGTTTTTAAACATATGAGATTCTTTAAATATTATTATTTTCAGATTCTTTTGAACTCTTTAAAATTATTTTAAAGACTTTAACAATTAAATATTAAATAATAAGATTTCAAACTAGTACTACTTTATTCATCAATTTTAAATCAAATTCTTGGTTTTACTAAACTTCATTTTCAAAAGGTTTTGTAGAACTGTTTTACCTAAATCATTAGATAATTAAATGGATGTTCATTATGTGTGACAAACCAAATCTTGTCTTAACGCATAGACCTGGTTTGGGCTATTACATTTAATGGTATCAGAGCCAGTTTCAAAACTCGGCTGTGGTAGGGTTCAACAAATAACTTTTGTTTGAAATTATTTTAATTATGTTTTAAAGGTTGTATGACACCACAAGCATCCCAAGCACCAAGTCAAGTAAAGTATTCATTCTTGAATGATTATTATGATGATATGATCATAGGAACACTCTAGAACTTCTAGTTTTAAGTGTTGAAAATTGTGAGATCGAGACTATAGGATGTGTTTGCGAAAAAAAATAACTTTATCTCATGAATCTCATAAAATATCGTTAATAACCACTGAAATAGTTTTCTAATTCATAAAATTCGTAATCAGATTAAAACTAGTCAGTATGAGCGCCAGAGGACGCGACATGGTAGACGTGGCCGTGGTAGAGGCCGAGGCGCTAGAGCTGTGTCTGAGAAATTGGGACATATCCCAGAAATGGATGCACCGACATCACCTGCGTTGGAAAATGAATCACAGGACCATAGAAGAGAAGATAATGCTTTGACATGACTAGTGTTGCAAGTCCTTGAAAGGGTCGTTGGAATTAGAGCTGGGCCATCAGCTCGTGGGTCGATATCGGAGCGACTGAAATCAAGTGGTGCTGAAGTTTTTAGAGGTGTTTCAGGTGTAGCTCCGAATGTTGCTGAATATTGGCTTAAGGCTGTAGAGCAAATTATGGATGACCTAGAGTGCACTGTAGAGCAGAAACTAAGAGGAGCGATGTCCTTGTTAAGGGACGAGGCATATCAATGGTGGCTTACTATTCGAGAAGGTACCGAAGCTGCATTCGTTACTTAGGAATTCTTCAAAGCTACCTTTCAAGGGAAATATGTAGGGACAAGTTATGTGGATGCTCGGAGGAAGGAATTCTTGAATCTGGTTCAAGGAAATAAGACGGTGGCAGCTTATGAGGCAGAATTTTTACGCTTGAGTCGTTATACTCGAACTATAGTACCAACGGATCATGAGCGCTGTGTGCACTTCGAGGATGGGCTGAATGATGAGTTGCGGGTACTGATAGCCCCACAATAAGTAAGAATTTTTGCCACACTTGTGGAGAAAGCCAAGATAGCCAAAGAGGCTAAGAGCTCAGAACGTCAGAACCGAGAAAGAGTCAGAGGCAAGAGAGATATAAAGTATTCGAGTTCTTTAAAAAGGTTTCAGAAGAGGCCTCGAAATGATGAGCCAGCTCAAGATAGAGCACCTGTGGCCACTAATCAGAGTCGAGACTGTGCCGAATGTGGAAAACGACACCCCAGAGAGTGCTGGAGGAAAACTGGTGCTTGTTATAAATGTGGTTCCAAGGATTATCAATATAAGAATTGCCCTAGAAGGATGGATACGACTCAGGAAGCTCGTAACCCTAATGCTCAGTCGACCAGAGACGCTCAACAGCCACCGAGAGGCCGTGGACTAGGTCGTGGTGGTAATGGGGTTGGACACGGACAAGGTGCACCGGGTTGAGGCAATGGTTCCAGAGGTAATGTGGAGGTAAGACAGCCAGGGTTGGTCTATGCGGTTAGACGCCGTGAGGATGGCAATGCAATTGATGTGATAACTGGTACATTTTTCATCTTTGATGTGCTTGTTACTACTTTAATAGATATCGGTTCTACCCACTCGTATGTTGCTAGTGCCATATCTGGAAACCCGAATATAGAATCTGAGATTATCGATAGTGAGATAACGGCAATTAGTCCTTTAAGATAGTCGATATTTGTGACTAAACTGTTTAGAGACGTGCCCTTAGAAATCCAAAGAGAAATATTTTTGCGGATTTGATGGAACTGCCTTTCGATGAATTCGATCTCATTCTGGGCATGGATTGGTTGGTGAAGCACCGGGCGCATTTGGATTATGTTGTAAAGTGGATGTCAATAAGGACTTGGATGATAAGGAAGTAGTAGATAGGCGAATGAAAGAATTACTTGGCAAATGTGGTATTTGTGTTAAAGGCAGAAAAGTTAGTGTGGAAAGGGTATGGAGCATTCCTAGCTTTTATTTATGCTTTGGATGCCAAGGAGTTATCAGTGGAAGATGTGAGAACGGTGAAGGAATTTTCAGATGTCTTTCCCGAAGAACTTCCTGGTATACCTCCAGATCGGAAAGTAGAATTTGGTATTGAGCTTTTGCTTGGAACGACTCTAGTGTCTATTGCACCTTATAGGATGGCACCGAAAGAGTTGGCAGAGCTTAAAGCTCAAATTCAAGAGTTGTTGGATCGGGGATTTATTCGACCGAGTGTGTCTCCGTGGGGAGCACTGGTTTTGTTCGTTAAGAAGAAGGATAGGTCAATGCGTATGTGCATTGATTACAGGCAGTTGAATAAATTGATGATTAAGAATAGGTATCCCTTGCCGAGAATTAATGACCTGTTTGATCAATTGAAAGGAGCATCAGTTTTCTCTAAAATTGATTTGAGATCGGGTTATCATCAACACAAAGTGAAAGAGGCAGATATTCATAAGACGGCATTCTGAACTCGTTATGGACATTATGAGTTCTTGGTGATACCGATTGGGTTGACCAATGCACCATCTGCATTTATGGACATGATGAATCGGGTCTTTCAACCTTATTTAGATAGGTTTATAGTAGTGTTCATAGATGACATTTTGGTATATTCGAGAAATGAAGAGGAGCATGACTCACATTTGCGTATAGTATTGCAGTTACTTCAGGATAAGCAACTCTATGCCAAATTTAGTAAATATGAATTTTGGTTAAGGGAAGTGACTTTCTTGGGCCATGTGGTGTCAGCTGAAGGAATAAGGGTGGATCATCAGAAGATTGAGGCTGTATTGGATTGGAAACCACCGAAGTCAGTAGCTGAGATTTGGAGTTTCTTAGGTTTGGCTGGATATTATAGACGCTTTGTTGAGGGGTTTTTCTTGATTGCTGCACCCCTAACTAAGCTATTGCGAAAGGGAGTACCATATGTATGGACTGATAAACAACAAGAAAGTTTCGAGAAATTGAAGAAGATTTTGACGGAAGCACCAGTACTGATTCAACCTGAGGCTGAAAAAGAATTTATTGTCTACTGTGACACATCACACATGGGTTTAGAATGTGTGCTGATGCAAAATGAAAAAGTGGTGGCCTATACTTCTCGTCAGTTGAGACCACACGAAGTAAACTACCCTACTCATGACTTGGAGTTGGCTGCGGTAGTGTTTGCTTTAAAGATTTGGAGGCACTACCTCTACGGTGAGAAGTCTATCATCTATATGGATCATAAGAGTCTTAAGTATCTTCTTACCTAGAAGGAGTTAAACTTGAGACAAAGAAGGTGGGTGGAGTTGTTAAAGGATTATGATTTCTCAATTGAGTATCATCCTGGAAAGGCTAACATGGTAGCAGACGCATTAAGTCGTAAGGTGGTATCTGATTTAAGAGCAATGTTTGCTCATTTGAGTTTGTATGAGGATGGTAGTCTATTAGAGGAACTTTAGGTGAAGCCTCTGTGGTTATATTAGATCAGGGAAAAGCAGATATCAGATGAAAAGTTGGGATCATTAATTTAGCAAGTTGAAAGTGGTGAAATAGGGGATTTTGTATGAATAATGATGAAGTGCTGTGTTTTTGTGGAAGAATTTGTCTGCCCAAGGATTTAGATTTGAGACAAATGATTCTGCGGGAGGAGCATAGTAGCCCTTATGCTATACACCCGAGAGGAAATAAGATGTATCGAGATCTCCGTGAACAGTATTGGTGGCCAGGGTTGAAGCGTGAGATTTTTGAGTTTGTAGGTAAATGTTTAACTTGTCAACAAGTGAAGGTGGAGCATCAACTGCCGTCAGGCTTATTACAACCGGTAAAGATTCCCCTATAGAAGTGAGAGCAAATATCAATGGATTTTGTTAGTGGGTTACCTTTAACACCTACTAAGAAAAATTACGTTTGGGTAGTAGTTGATCGTTTGACGAAGACTGCTCATTTTCTTCCAGTTCGTACGGACTACTCATTATAGAAGTTGGCTAAGCTGTATGTATCTAAGATAGTGAGGTTGCATGGGGTACCAGTGTCTATCATATCGGACAGGGATCCTAGGTTTACATCACGGTTTTGGAAAGCTTTACATGAGGCTTTGGGAACAAAGTTAAACTTTAGTACGGATTTTCATCCTCAGTCAGATGGTCAGTCACAAAGAGTAATTCAGATTTTGGAAGACATGTTACGTGGTTGTATAATCGACTTTAGAGGTAGTTGGGAGGATTTCCTACCATTGGCAGAGTTATATAGTCGTAGGTGTCGTACCCCTACTTGTTAGACTAAATTGGGAGAACGACAGTTGTTTGGTCCTGAGTTGATATCTGAGACGGAAGAAAAGGTAAAGGTGATTCGAGCGCGGTTAAAGGAAGCTTCAGATCGACAAAAATTGTATCCGGATCTGAAACGTAAGGATATTGAGTTTGCGATAGGAGATCAGGTCTTTCTGAAAGTCTCACCTTGGAAGAAGATTTTTAGATTTGGAAGGAAGGGCAAGTTGAGCTCTAGGTTCATTGGACCATATCGTGTGATGAAGCGTGTTGGTCTAGTGGCCTATCAGCTTGAATTACCTCCAAGGTTGAGTCAGATTCATAATGTTTTCCATGTTTCTATGCTGAGGCACTATAGATCAGATCCGTCTCACATAGTACCGGTAGAAGAAGTGGAGTTGAGATCAGACTTATCTTTTGAGGAGGAACCAGTGGAAATCTTAGACCAAGATGTTAAGGTGCTAAGAATTAAGACTGTGTCGTTGGTCAAAGTTTTATGGCGTAATCACGGAGCGGAGGAAGCTACGTGGGAGCCTGAGGATGCAATTCGGCAACAACATCCTCACCTCTTTTAATTAGGTAAAATTTCGAGGACGAAATTTTCTTTAAGGGGGTAGAATTGTAACATCCTAAAAATGTGAGTATCGATATGTTCCATGTTTTTGGTGTTTAGCTTGTGAATGATTTTATTTGTGTGTTTAATATAGTCTTGAGAAGGCTCGGGTTTATTCGGAGTAAGAATAAATTTTAGTAAAGAGTACTTTCCTATAGAGGAATCAGTTAACTATGAAGTTTAAGTTAATTAAAGTGGTAAAAGATAGCATAAGTTGAGTTATTGGTTAAGTGGATATGCGCTACATGTATGGTATTGAGGGGAGAGGTTCGAATCTCCTAGCATGCAAATTGTGACCATTTATTTTTGCTCTTTGCTAGCAAGTTTCGGCCAAGCTTCATTCATGGATAAGATGGACAGATTCTTTTATGGTAAGGAGGCTAAAGGTTATGGCAAGCATGAATTTAGGGATAGAATCAACTTGATTTTAGGGATAGAATTTTTAATCTTTTGGAAAGTGGAGGATCACAAGGCATGATACAAGGATGATGTCTTGGAAACTTTTAAATGGACATTTTGTCCATGAATTTGGACGACATTGTGGACTAAAGGGGGAGCCAAATTTTGGGTGGCAAATTTTGGTGATAGGTTTAGTTTGATTGGTAGCTTTTGGGTATCATTTGGTCACTTTTGTTTTGCTAGACATTTCTCCTTTCATCTTTCCCTCTCTTGGCCGAATGTGTTTGTGTTAGGAGGAAGCAACTTTTGTTTTGTTTCTTTTGGTCATTTTTTTGACCATTTGGGTCATTTATTTTGCAAAACCTCTCAAGTGCTTCATCTTGTATTCTCTCCTAGTGCCGAAATTATCAACACAAAAAGCCATTTCTTTTTCCTTCTCCTCCCCCATTGTCGAATGCATTTTGTTCCTAAACTCATCACTTTTCTCTTTCTCTTTTCTTCTGTTTGAAAACCGAATCATAAACACCTACTCCCCATTCCTTTTCCTCTCCATTTTATTTATCATTCAAACACCTTCTCCATCCTTTTCTCCCCATGTCCGAATGGTACTAATACCATTTCCTTCAATTTTCCTTCAAAGCCGGATCTTCTCATCATCTATATTGTTTTGTTGATTATTCCTTCAACCTTCATTTAAGCAGTCGTGTTATAAAGAAGGCCGAACTTGGAGTATTTGTTATCATCATGATTCGTTAGAAATCGAGTTGAAGTGTTAAGGTAAGGGTTCTTATCAAGGAGCTATATACTACTCGACATATTGTTATAGATGAACTATTAATCGATTTTGTTTTAGGGGATGTTATCGCTCGATTTTCATATTGTGGGACAAGGATATTTTGTGGTAAGCCAATCTCACCCTTCAAACCGTTAGTCATAATTTCTGATATACTTTTTAGTTGGACTAACGATCTTTTGTCAATGGAGACAATCAAGATAGGGACGAAAAATGTTGTGAATAGTGTTCTAAAGAGGGGTGGTTCCGTTATTCCCCCGAAATTTAAGCGAAGGGCTGTTTCCAGAATCCGAGATTTTCCACCGGTTTGTGGACCCTCATCCGTGGAGAATATATTATTTGAAGTCGTTTATACTCCTGAACCTTTGTTTGTTCGTGGATATTCATCGGGAAACGAACCAACAATCGGGGAAAAATCGCATATAGAAGTTGTTCGAAATTCTAAGGGTAAAGTCTATATCGTTATTTATAAGAATAGATTTATAAATAGTATTAGTGTTCTAAATTATCGTGATGCATGTTTAGGTGTCGACGAGCGGGAAAGTCTAGTTCTCACTATAACCAGGTGTGTAACTTCACACTTATCTCTCGGGTTAGATACTATACCGTAAGTATTGGGATAAAATCGTAAAGATGGCAAAATCAGAGAAATATGAAATAATTAACACTTTTGTGTAAATGCATGAAAACGGTTAAAGTCATGGAAATTTCGAAAACGCCCTCAATGGGTTATTTGATAAATAGTAAAATTTTATGCCTCATGTGATATATGGGCCAACAACTGCTAGATCGATATATGGGCCAAGGTTTGCTAGATCGTTAAATGGGCTAAAATGCTATTTTGCCTTATGGGCCAAAATGAAAATTTGAAATATGGACCCACTTGTATTATGGGCCTTTTGTTAAATTAATCATGTGAATGTATTGTTATGTTTTATATATAAACATGATTGCATGGGTTGGGAAAATTGACGAAGAGAAGAAAGGCTTGTTGCCAAAAATCTAGTTCGGGTGGCTTTGCCACAATCTAGTTCGGTGGTGCACCACAATATTATTTAAAATGGCTTTATGCCTGCGATTGGTGTGTTGGCGGGGTGGGTTGACTTGATCCCCACAGGTGTGTTGGTTGGTAGGGGTGATGTGTAGCGGATGGAAAATTTAGGATTGGTTGGGAATTTCATTCCACATGCATTATTATTATTAGTATATTATTAAATCCGTAAATGGGCTCAAGCCTAATATAATGTCTTAATGATTTGGCCCAGTGGATATGGTAAGTGGGTTATACACTGAGTTCTGAGTAATTCACTCTGCTTTATTGTCCTTCTCAGGTAATGGCAATTGATGGAGGCTTAATGGGATGACTTCGTGGAGGCCATACTTGAACAAGGATTTTATTAACTATGAACTTCAATTAAGTATATTTATTTAATTACTATTTTGGGTATGATGTAATAATGCCTCTATTATTATTATTTTATGGATTTTTATGTGTGGATGGATTTAATTATGCTTTAGACACTTAATTTGGACTAATACTATTTTAATAATGTTTCCTTAAATATTTTGTTTTTAAACATATGAGATTCTTTAAATATTCTTGTTTTGATTCTTTTGAACTCTTTAAAATTATTTTAAAGTCTTCAACAATTAAATATTAAATAATAGGATTTCAAACTAGTACTACTTTATTCATCAATTTTAAATCAAATTCTTGGTTTTTACTAAACTTCATTTTCAAAAGGTTTTGTAGAATTGTTTTACCTAAATCATTAGATAATTAAATGGATGTTCGTTATGTGTGACAAACCAAATTTCATCTTAATGAATAGACCTGGTTTAGGTGTTACAAGTATGACGCGCGTTTTCTGATTTAATCCTTTTATAACTATTTTAATTGCTATTTAATCCTTGCCTTTTTAAAACCTTTTTATTTTATTTCATTTTAAATTATTTTAACATTATATTAAATTTTTTTGTCATATTGAATATTCTATATTATTTCCTTTATTATTTATATATTAATTTATTAATGGTATAAAATTCATATATATTTTTTATATGTATTATTTTATATATTAAAATTATTATTATTTATAATTTTATTTGGTTTAATATTATTTTATATATATTACATATTATTTTATATTTTATATATTAGTTATTATAATATTTATTTTTAAAATTTTGTATATTATATACTATTATATCATATCAAACATTATTTTTTAAAATTTATTTTGTATAAAATTTATTTAAATTATATAACATATTTTATTTATATTGTTTATTACATATGTAATTTTTATAATTAGTGTATTATATATGTTTTTATTTAAAATTATTATACTATTTATTCATCATTTTTATTATATATAATCATTTTAAATGTATTAAGTTATTAAATTATGTAATTTGTTATAAATATCTTTTTATATACTTTTTATTATTTATTTAAAACATTGTTTATATATATATTAAATGTTTTAGAAATTATCATATTCTTTTTTTATTATGTTGTTTATTCAATGCTTAAGTATATTATTCATTTATTTATTTCTCGTTTAATCGTGTTGATAAAGATTAATATTCATTTCTTGAATTTTTATATTCTATATGAATTTTTAATTATTTTTGCTTATTGTATATGTTTATTTATGTTCTTTTAGTTGTTTATTATTGCTCAAAGCATATTTATTCTCATTTCATATATTAGTTGCTATATTCTTTTGTTAATTGACAATATTAGTATTAATTGTTAATATACCTGTAATTATAATGAATCAATGTTTTATATTTATATTTTGTAATGTATCAATACAAGATCATATTCATATCATTTTTATAAAAACACATTTTAGCGAAATCGTCGTATTTTATTCAAAGTTTAAAAATACGGTGATATATAATATTTGAGGATTTCGATAAGAATTGTGCCCTAACTTACTGGCTTTCAATTTTTTTTTCGTGGAACTTAAAGTATTAAATATCACTTCAATTTTAAAACTGAAACTTACAAATTTCAAATCAAAAAACTTATCCTTGGGAATTCAAAATGTTGTATTCTAACTTACTGGATATGATGTTTTGTGTCTCGAGGTAGGAATTTTCTAAAATAAAGGCGTGCCTAGTTTTGAAGACATGAGATGCTATATCCTAACTTACTGGGTATATTATTTTATTTCTTTGATGGGTAAGTCTTGGCTTTCTTTCAAATAAAAGGATCGTATTTTTAAATTTTTCAAAATTTCGACATTAGGACATGAGATTATCAATTCGGTACCAAATTTTGGACGTTACGAGGGTGCTAACCCTTCCTCGTACGTAACCGACTCCCGAACCCATTTTCTTGTATTTCGTGAACCAAAATCAATCTTTTGAAATAAAATATTTTATAAGGTGATCCAGTCACACCTAAGTAAAAAAGGATTGGTGGCGACTCCCGTTTTTGAAAGTCGACCCCCGTTTTTCAAAACCTAAAAATGGTTTCGACATAAATTAAACCAGCCATGAAGATTAACTCGTTTCAGGGGTTATAATTGACTTCGAATTAGGGTTCTAGGGTGGATTAGCTATTAACTAACCAATTATTACCTCCTGGCCTCTATCTGATTAATTAATTGGTTGATACTCGCTTATCTCTCGACCCCACTTTCTTAACTAGGATAAATTATGTTTTACTAGGCAAACTTATCTCCCAATCTCGTTTAACCTAAACCAACTAATCCTATTAGGAAACCCTAAATCCTTAGTTAATAACGTCCTCATCCACTCGTTAATCTCCTCTAAGGGATTTAACCACTCATTTTATGCATAATCTCAAACTCGATTGAATTAAACATGTAAATAACAAGATTAAATTAGAAGAGAAAAGATATTAGAATAATCCCGATTTGATGTCGATTGAAGCGCAGAGTAACTAATCTCTTGATTGGAATAACAAATCTTATCGCTTGTGAAAGAGAAATAAACTTGAATACTTTAATTAAATAAAAGAACTATTGGGTCGAAATCATTTCCAAGAGGAAAGAACAAAGAGATTATGAAAAACAAATGAACAATTAATCTAATCCTACTCCTAAACTATGAGGGTTTTTGAAGTCGTCCAAGATTACATAGTTACATCAAACCCCTAAGGTTTTATTTATACGAGTGTTGACAGCCCAAATTAGGTCTTCGGCACGTCCCATGTCTTCGTATACAGTTGATTGTGCGGACGAAAATAGTCCCAAAATGCTTGGGCACTACGTCAGGTCTATGTCGTGCCATGCAAGACCTATGGAGCAACACAACATGATTGATGCTTTCTTTGGTTCGTGTCGTGCTTTCACGGCTAGGGAAGCCTTTTCATCACTCGTCCCTTGATCTTACGTCTATTGGGCCTATAATTCATCATCTTACACACTCAAATCAACACATTAGAACTACCTAAGGCCCGTGTCGGCCTAATAGGTCACAATACTCACAAAACGTGTAAAAAAACACTTATTTTACTAACTTTTAATCTAACTACTAAATACTGAAAATACAGTAATTAATAATAAAATTGCTAGAAAATGCAATAATTAATAATAAAAATGCTAGAAACCAAGCTTCTTAAGTGCGAAAATAGACCGAAATAACTATTACATTTGACGTCAAGTCAAATACCCTTACACTTAAGTCTTTGCTTTCCCTTAAGAAAACTGAACAAAATTAAAATAAAAACCGAAAATAAAACAAATTGAAAACGGTAAATAAACATGCAACAAAAGAAAATGTACTCGAGCTAACTTGATATAGGAAATTGGATAGAATCATATTAACAATATAGTGTAAATAAACATATAACTCTATCATGATATACAGTTGCCTCATAATATCTAAATTAGACGGGTTAGTTCATTAAATTACGAAGCAAACAATTAAAAGAATGTTATGTATAGGTTTCTATGAAAACAAATATATAAATATACAATTATGTTCAAATGAATATAAGTGGTAAAAATATCAATCATTGGCAAAATTTCATCCACATAAAGTACTACCAAAGTTACATTGGACTTTTCGACTTATAACGTTTTACGGCATAGGCTGGTTCATAATTCAAAGAACATGTTCGACAAAACAATTACCACAAAAGTAGTTTGACAGAATATATTGTCCTCGATACTCCCCCCAATTTTGAATAATCTCACCACCTTATATCCACTTCTTCCACCTTTATTTTCTCTCCATTTACTAAGGCATAGTATAGTATTCAGGAGTATAATCATCCGAGTTCATATTTTTTTCTTTTCGAACAAATATAAGCGTACTTTTTTTCCAACTCACTTTGCTTTTATTTTTTTCTTCGAGATTTTCTCAATTGACATTTTGCCTTATTTTTCTACAAGCTTAAGAAATCTTATACTTTTATACTATACAATTCATTACTTCACTTTTTCATTTCGTTATACCATACAATTCATTAGTTCACTTATTCATTATGTATCTATCTAATCCCTTAATATTAATGGTCGAGGGTCTAAATTTGTGCAAAGACTAAGAAATTGAAGGATCAAATAAAATATTCTTTAGGCTCAAGGTTTCATTCACGATTCATCAAGAAAATGGATTAAGGCTTCAAAATAGGTGCTAGGGAAAATATTCACAGGATAGCTTTTTGCCTCGAAAAGTTATCTACCAAACAATGCTTTTGGTCATCCCTAGGTAATTCAATACATGGATTAAATTAGCCAAGTCTATCAATTTCTACAACCTATAATTCAATTAAACATGCATGCTATTTATATACCAATTTATCATGTGGTATACTTAACATCTTAAATCTATTCACAATGTAATAAATTGAACTAAGTAGTTTAAAATTAGAAAATTTAGAATCAATGTTATGAATCAAAATTTATAGATTATTTACAAAATGCTATGAACATGCTCCTAACTAATCACTTGTATTTCTACAAGCTCAAACACATAGAAAACATGCAAAAATAAAAACAAAACTACTAAAACTATAAAAACAAAATAAAATAACATAAAAAATAAAAACTTCCTAAATCCCCCCACATTTTATTCGGCACATTGTCCCTAATGTGCAATAAAAGATAAAGGAAAGATGTTACCCGATTGACGTGATATGTGCAACGCAATTGGTGAGTCTACTCCTCCTTTAGGGTTTGGATCAAAATCGTAGTGCCATAAAAAATTGTGGGGTTCTTACAAATAAAAACTAAAACACACAAATATATATAAAATACTAAATCCTAACTAATAAAAAACTAGAACAAAAATAAAAAATCATCCCAAATAAAATAAAGTACAATGTCCAAATTAAAAAGAAATGTTCAAAACTAGTTGGAATTAGAGTCTGACTCCTCCATCATCATCTCATTACCCTTATTGTGCCCCGCCAACGCTTTAGTAGCCCACCTTCTCGAAGTCAGGGTCGAGCTATGATGGATTCGATCGCGGAATACCACGCCCTTAGTCAATGAGCGGTCTAGTCAAAATACTCACTCATAATACGATGGTTTCGATAACGGTCTCCTCATTGTCATTATTATCATCATCGTCTCCTTCATCGTTGGAGTCCTCCTTGGCCGGTGATGGGAATCACTCGAACATGTCCAGGAGTGGTGTTGGTGTTTGCCATCCATTCTATTCCGCAATGCGAATCAGAATATCACCCATGTCTTGCATCCATTGTGTTTTCCACTCCAAAATGAGCATGTCTGTAAATCTAATCTGCCGTAATTCGGTGTAGAAGATTAAACTAGTTTTTGCACTTGAGGAGATTGAATCTAACCATTTTCATTATAGTTTAGTTAAGCTTTTATAGTTTAGTTTAAATCCAATAAAAAGTGTATTTTGAGTCTTTTATTGACCTTAGGGGATGAATGAGGCCTAAAGGTGAGCTAATGTGTTTAATGAGTGTGTAGGAGACCATTAGAGGCATACAAACTCAATACAAGTTGCTGTGTTACAACACAGGAAGTTTGATGTCACAACATAGGGAGCAAAATGCAAGAATCTCGAGTCTTCCTTCGATGTCGCGACAGCTATTGGATGTCGCGACACACCTCTTAAGCTACCCTGAACCTAAGCATACTGTTTTCGATGTCGTGAAATAGGTACAAGGGTGTCGCGACATCAATCTTGTACGGCAAACACTTACAGGCCAGGGGTGTTTTAGTCCACACAATCAAAAGTTAAACATGAAAGCGTCAGCTAACCTAGGGTTGAGGACGACGACAACCCTAACTCTATAAATAGGCTACTAAACACTTGTTAAAGGACCACTTTTGATATTCTAAGTTTTTCTTTGTAATTTAGTTTTTAGTTTTTTTCTTTCTCTTAAGGTTTAGATTTTTTCAGTTCTTTTCATTCATGTTCTTCAGAGAACTTGATTTATAAACACAATCAAACTACTGTGAATTTCTGCGCTTTCACCAATCAAATGCAATCAGGATTCCCTTAAATCATATTCTTGATTTATTCTTTATGCATATCTTATTTATCAAGTTCATTGTTTTTATGGATTCCATGAGGAACTAATCCTCTTATGGAGGATTAACGAGTGGAGGTATGACTAATTAACTCTTTTGGAGGGATTTCTTAACGGTTTAGTTGTTCAAGAAAGGAAAAATATAAACCTTAGGCTTGACAATCCTAATAAGTCATCAAGGTGGGAATTAACCCAAATTTGGTATGGCCTATCTGTGAACACCTTAACCCTAAATCGGTCTGGAATGTGAAGTCAGAAGATAAGTAGTTCTTGCCGACTCAATATTTCAATGGATGAATCAGAAGATCCTGCTGGGGTATTGGCTAGTTGATTGAACAAAAAAGCCCAAGATGACAATTAATTATGACTACCGAAGCAAACTAATCACCCATGTTTAGATTTGATTAAGTTTAGATTTTAGTTATTCGAAGTTCACTTTATATATGCAATTCTTATTCTTTCATTTATAAAAACCCAAAATTCTCTTCTTTATGTTTTATTGTAATATAATTTATCTATATTGCTAACTAATTCTATTTGCATTTAGGATAACTTTAATCTAGTACTCGCCTCCCGTAGGTACGATCCTCGGAGTACTCATGATAAACCATAATTTACACATATTTTAACCCCATGCTTGGCTTATTTTTGGATGAATTTTCATTAGATTTGATGAATTCAATGCTCCTAATCCCTTAATTTCATGTTTTATACTTAGGAGAGCTTAGGAAGTCGAAAAGAACGAGAAACGAGCCAAAAGGGACAAAATGGGCCTACATTAGAAATCACACGGCCTGAACTATCGACCACGGGTAGATCACACGGTCGTGTATGGCGAGTAGAATTGACCACGACCAAAGGAGTCCACCACGGGCGTGTCAGACGGGCATGTTCCTGCCGTAGCAAAGACGAATTCTATTCGGAATAAGGTACTTATGAGCCAAGAGAGGTGTTCCAAAGCCTATATAAACACCCTAGGAGGTAACCTAAAAGGAGACATTGAATAAACGTGGAGTAGAAGGCAGAAAATACTTCAAGACAGCCATCAAGAATAACTCGAAAGAAGGATCTCTATCAAGACTGAAGATCTCCCATCAAGTTCTTTAGAAGTTTTTAGGTTTTCTTATGTTTTTTTGTTTTCCTTATTTTAAGATGTTTCCCCCCATCAGTATGAACTAAATCCCTTAAATATCTAAGGGGATGAAACCTAGACAGGTCTTATTATTGTTTGATTTATAAGATAAATACTTGTTATTATTCTTAATTATGAGTTTCTATTCTTGTTTTGATAATTAAAGTTATTGATCCAAGTCTAATGTGCTTATTCAGTGGAGCAAAAGTCCTTATTTAAGAGAAAATTAATACAATTAAGTGGAGTTGATTGCAACCCTAGAAATAGGACGATGAAAATCTACCGGATTAGAGTCAAATATAATAAGGGGATCCATAGATCGAGTTAATGCGACAATAGGGGTTTTAATTAGAAAGAAATTTTAGTTAATCAACCTAGAGTTAGTTGTTTTTAGTATCGAAAGAGACATTAACATAAATCAGGGATTTCTACGGATTAAGTCAAGTGAATAAATCATATGAATCAAAAGTAATAAGTGAAGTTTAGGTGGATTCTTCCTTAGGTATTGCCTATCTCATATAAGTTGTCCAAAAGTATTTTCCCAATTCACTCTCTGTCACATTCATAGTCATTTAGTTAGTTAAATTAGTTAGTTAATTTTAGATTAAAAATAAATCCCCTTAATTATTAGGCTAGATAATAGAAAGATAGTTATTACTAGTAATTTTAGTCCTTGAGGATACGATATTCCGGACTCGCCATAACTATACTACTATTTGATAGGTGTGCTTGCCTTTGTCAAAATAATAGTTAGCTTCGAGCTCCATCAAGTTTTTGGCGCTGTTGCCGGGGACTAAGATATTAGGAACAGTAAATTTTTATTAGTTTAGCCATTTTTTACTATTTACAATTTATTTTACTTTTGCTAATTTTTCTTTTATTTGCTTCAAGCAGGTAATTTTAGTTTATGACTAGAAAAAACCCATCAGGACCATTACTTTTTGACAGCGATATAGAAGCTACCGCTCGTAGAAACCGAAGAGAAATAAGGAGAAGCCTACAATACATAAAAGAAGAGCAAGAAGATGAAACCAATACTACCGAAGAGATGGATGATAATAATTTGCTACGTCCTGTGGTCGCTACAAATCCAGTGAATCAAAATCCTGCTCCTCGTACTATCTATGATTATGCTAAACCTAATTTAAGAGGAACCGAATCAAGTATTGTTAGACCTGCTATTGTTGCAAATAATTTTGAACTGAAACCTAACACTATACAGATGATTCGGCAATTTGTTCAGTTTGGTGGTTTGCAGGATGAGGATCCAAACAATCACTTGGCAAATTTTTTAGCGTTTTGCGACACTTTCAATGGCATTTCTGATGATGTCATTCACCTTCGGTTATTTCCCTTTTCATTGAGGAACAAAGCTAAACAATGGTTGAACTCATTACCACGAGGATTAATCACTACATGGGACCAAATGATCGAAAATTTTTTGTTAAAATATTTTTTGCCAACTAAAATGGCTAAGTTGAGGAATGATATTTCTTCTTTTATGCAGATGGATCTAAAAACACTCTACGATGCATGTGAGAGATATAAAGATCTACTAAAGAGATGCCCTCACTATGGGTTGCCTTTGTGGCTACAGGTTCAAACCTTTTATAATAGTGTGAACCCCTCAACTAGGTAGTTGATTGATTCGGCCATCAATGGAACCCTAAATAACAAGACCCCTGAAGTGGCTTATGAGTTTATAGAAGAGATGGTACTAAATAACTATTAGTGGCAAGTTATGAGGACAAAGCCAACAAAAGCCACCAGTGTTTTCAACCTCGACGTAGTGACCATGCTATCAAACCAGGTAGAACTGTTAAATAAAAAGATTGATGGTTTGTATGGTTCTTCACAAGTACATCCAGTGATGCAGTGCGATACAAATGGAGGATGGACGAACATTATAGAATACCCACCCTACAATTCGGGCATGGAGAATGAACATATGAACTATATGTGTAATAATTCTAGTCCTTAAAATAACCCTTATAGTAACAATTACAATCTAGGTTGGAGGAACCACCCAAACTTTTCATGGGGTAGCCAAGGAAATTAGAGACAATAACCCCCTCCAGGCTTTCAACAGCAACCCTACTCACAAGAGAAAAAGCTAAACCTTAAAGAGATGCTAACCAAATTTATCACGGTGTCAAAAGCCCATTTCCAAAACACCGAAACAACACTAAAAAATCAGTAATTATCGATTCAAGGAATAGAGAACCAATTAGGACAACTTGTTAAACTCATATCTGAACGACTACAAGGTAGCTTGCCAAGCAATACTGAAACTAACCCAAATAAGCAACTTCATGTCGTTACTGCTCACGATAGTGAAGGGTTAGATGAGCCAAAATGGAGGTAAGAAAATGTAGTAGAGGAAGGTAAGGTTGAGGTAAGCCATGATCAACCAAAACCAGTAATTACAGAGTACCAACCTTGTGTGCCATACCCCAATGCGATGAAGAAAGACCGCACAGATAAACAATTGATAAATTTCTTAAACTCTTAAAAAAATTACATATTAACTTACCGTTTCTTGAAGCTCTTTCGCAAATGCCCAATTCGAAAAAGTTTTTAAAAAAGCTTTTAAAAAACAAACTGAAGTTAGACGAGGCATCGCATGTGGAGCTAAATGCAATGTGCTTAACAATCCTACAAAATAGACTACCGCAAAAGTTAAAAGATCCGGGAGTTTTATGATTCCTTGCTTAATTGGTAGTTTATCTGTTAATAATGCTTTAGTAGATTTAGGGGCAAGCATCAATGTTATGCCTTATAAAATGTTTAAACAGCTAGGTCTCGGAAACTCAAACAAACTAGGATGAGCATTAATTGGTTGATAAAACTATCAGAGTTTCTAGGGGTATAATTGAGGATGTACGTACTAGTAAAAATTGATAAAATCATATTCCCAGTAGACTTTGTTGTTTTAGAAATAGATGATGACAACAATGTACCTTTAATTTTAGGAAGACCTTTTCTTGCAACTACTAAAACTAGAATTGATGTTGGTACAGGTGAACTCATACTTTGTGCAGGTGACAAAACGATCACTCTTCAGGCTCTTGACTTGGCTAAGACATCGAGTAATAAATGTGAGAACATAAATTCCATTAATGACCATTTGATTCAACCTTCTTTTCAAGAAGCACCATGAAATTACACAACTGAGCTAGATTCTAGACCTTATGCTAACAAAGATATAAATCATGATGAGTGAAGGCTTCAGATCGATGAACTAGACAAGTGGAAGACACATGATAAGGAGAAACCAGGAAAACACGATGAACCAAAGCAAAACCATGTCAAACTTAAGGATGGGACAACACAATTTAAGATCGGAGATCAGGTATTGTTGTAAAGAAAGACCCTCGGATCGCCACTTTGACCGTAATACAAACAAAGAGATCCCTTTCATGGTACTAAAAGTGTTCCCATACGGAATAGTTGAGGTAACTAATCCTACATTCGGCACTTTTAAGGAAAACACCACTCGACTTAAACTATATATCGATAACCAAATTGATAGCAAGAATGAGGAGTTTCAACTCTTCAAACCACCATGATTATACGAATTAGAGGTAAGTATAGCTTAAGACTTTAAACGAGCGCTTCTCGGGAGGCAACCCGAGCACTAACCCCGTTAATTTTTATATTTTTTATTTTTAGCACTTAACTAGAAACTAACAAATTCCATAAAAGCGCAGGTTTCCCTACCACATGGCCTTGCACACGGGCGTGGCCATGTGGACACCACGATGAGGCACATCGGCGTGGCCAAGATCGTGCGAACCAAGGATTAAAATTTTCCCCAAAACACTAGCTGTGATAAAATGCCACGACCGTGCGATACGGTCATGGTCGGCACTGAGAAAGTAACATGGGTGTGCGACACGCCCATGTCCCCAGACCGTGGTCAACATTGATTAATTAACATGGGCATGGCAACATCTACACAGGCTTGGGAGAAACGAACGAAACACCACATGGTTGTGTGATACAGCCGTGTGACCGAGCATGCCCACGGTTCACAGACGTGGTCATCCATCAGGTCCCTGATTCCTATTTAAAACCCCCTTCTTCTCACTTTCTCCCCAATTTCTTCTTCTTCCAAACCCTAACTACCACACCACTTTCTTTTCCCATTATCTTCTTTCATTTTCCTTTCCCCTTTCCCTTATTCTTCCTTTACACCACCACCACACCTACCGCCATCCTTGCCACCGTACACAATGAATAATACTAAAGGCAAGACCAGGACCACCATCCTCATTTCGAAGAAGCAAAAGGATCCTAGCATGGTTTCTCCGTGCGCGACCACTCTACATAAGTTTATGCCGGCCGCTTCATTCCCTCGACAAGATAAGGACCTTTTAATCCATTTATTTTTTCTTTTTCTTTTCTCTTCTCCTTTATTTTCCTTCTCTTTATCTTTCTTGTGCTTAATTTATATTATTATATTTTGATTTCTTTAATTTAGGTTCAAAAGGCTGTTAGGGAATCACCACACCTCCACCGGAGTATCCACCTCTGCGTTCATCTATGTCTAACTACCATTTTTTTTTCTTTGACCCCGCAGTTTCTAAGGGTTCAGGGAACTATTAAGAAATGACTATGCCACTGGAGCATTCCCCCACCGTGCACCTCTACCTAGTCCATCGTGCTTATCTCCCTAAGGATTTCATCCATAATTTAGGAAGTTTCACTTTTCTCCCTCTCTTATGATTTCTTATTATATTGTTATTATCTATCTTTGTACATTGAGGACAATGTACATCTTAAATGTGGAGAGGTGTCAACAATACTGAATTATGTCTTGTTCTTAAGTAATTTTCTCATATTACTATTAGAATGAAACTTCTATTGATTTATGATTTTTGTCGTTATGTTTTAGAGTAAGTCATAGATAATTGTGCATTGATGGTTTATACTTTAAGATATTAGAGAATCAAGCATGATAAGTCTATTTTTAGAATTAAAAATTTCTAGGTTGCTTTCCTAAATTTAAATATTACTTTGAAATTTGAAATTTACAAGGTTGACATGAAAAACCATAATTTCTGTGAGATTTTGAGCCTTTGGAGCATATTTATTTTCTTGCTCACTTTATGGATTATGAGTTTGTCAATATTGATTTGTTATTTTAGAACTTGATTCGATTATACATGTCAAGACTACACCTTTGATTTGATATACTGAGATGATAAAGGCACTTAAGATTTAACCCACTTATCCCACCAAAAAGCCTACCATCATAATTAACCCCTAGTGAAAAATTTTGAGCCTAATAGACCATTTCTTGATCAGTTGCCTAACTATTTTCTTTATTTCATTGTATAAATTCTATCTTATTATTGTATGTTCTTATTCTTAAAAAAGTTTGGAAATTTATCTATTATTAGTTCGGTATTGTTGAGCTTAAAGCAATTAATTTCACATTTTGAGAAGAAGCTCATTTTATTTGATGTAATTAGTAACTATTAGTTCATTATTTATAGTTAGGTAAATTGTCAATTCGATCTCGATTCTAACCCTCTAATTCAGCTTTTATCCACACCTTTAACCCAAGCCCCATTACAACCCTTTTAAAGACCTTTTGATTTGTGTATCATCTCATTCTATAGTGGTGGAGATTTGATTTTCAAGCAAGCCTATGGGATTAACTTTTCATATTTGACTTATTAGTGCTTAAATTGAACCTTAAACACTTTGAGTGATTTGAGTGAATCCTTAGCGAGGATGTCAATCCTTGTCGGTTTTGAATCAGAGGTAATTATTTAGGTAAGGGGAAACACCTATGTTTTTGTGCTATAAAAATTGATGACTTACATTGTTTGAATCTTTAGGACTCTTTAAGTTAAATTATCCATGTATGAATTATCTATAAATTATGATGAGACATTATTAATGAGAATTATGAATTGAGGGAAGTTAATTTTAATTGTAAGTTGAGAATTTTGCTTGAGGACAAGCAAACGCTTAAGTGTGGGGATATTTGATAAACTATAATTTACACATATTTTAACCCCATGCTTGGCTTATTTTGGATGAATTTTCATTAGATTTGATGAATTCAATGCTCCTAATCCCTTAATTTCATCTTTTATACTCAGGAGAGCTTATGAATTCGAAAAGAACGAGAAACGGGCCAAAAAAGGACAAAATGGGTCCACATCAAAATCACATGGCCTAGACTATCGACCACGGGCAGATCACACGGCCATGTCTGGCGAGCAAAATTGACCACGGCTGAAGGAGTCCACCATGGGCGTGTCACACGGGCGTGTCCCTGCCGTAGCTAAGACGAATTCTATTCGGAATAGGGTACTTGTGGGCCAAGAGAGGTGTTCCAAAGCCTATATAAATACCCTAGGGGGTAACCTAAAAGGAGACGTTGAATAAACATGAAGTAGAAGGCAGAAAATACTCCAAGACACCCGTCGAGAACAGCTTGGAAGAAGGATCTCCATCAAGACTAAAGATCTCCCATCAAGTCCTTTAGAAGTTTTTGGGTTTTCTTATGTTTTGTTGTTTTCCTTATTTTAAGATGTTTTCCCTCATCAGTATGAACTAAATCCCTTAAATATCTAAGGGGATGAAACCTAGACAGATCTTATTATTATTTGATTTACAAGATAAATACTTGTTCTTATTCTTAATTGTAAGTTTTTATTCTTGTTTTGATAATTCAAGTTATTGATCCAAGTCGAATGTGCTTATTCAGTAGAGCAAAAGTCTCTGTTTAAGAGAAGATCAACACAATTAAGCGAAGTTGATTGCAACCCTAGAAATAGGGCGATGAAAATCTATCGGATTAGAGTCAAATCTAATAAGGGAATCCATAGATCGAGTTACTGCTACAATAGAGGTTTTAATTAAAAAGAAATTTCAATTAATCAACCTAGAGTCAGTTGTTTTTAGTCTCGAAAGAGATATTAACATAAATTAGGGATTTCTACGGATTAAGTCAAGTGAATAAATCATATGAATCAAAAGTAATAAGTGAAGGCTAGGTGGATTCTTCCTTAGGTATTTCCTATCTCATATAAGTCGTCCAAAAGTTTTTTCCCAATTCACTCTCTGTCAAGCTCATAGTCATTTAGTTAGTTAAATTATTTAGTTAATTTTCAATTAAAAATAAATCCCCTTAATTATTAGGCTAGATAATAAAAAGATAGTTATTACTAGTAATTTTAGTCCTTGAGGATACGATATTCTGGACTCGCCATAATTATACTACTGTTCGATAGGTGCACTTGCCTTTGTCGAAATAATAGTTAGTTTCGAGCTCCATCAACTCACCTACTTCGTTGTAAGTATATTACAACCTGACCTGTATACTTGTGGACTCCACCTCAATTCCACATCTTCAGTTGTAGTATTCACACTCTGGACATTAGTACATCCGGAGACAGTCACAAGCCACAACCATAGATTTATATATACAAGGTTATTATACTAAAATAGACTTTAACTAGCTTAAGTTCATTCAACCTATGTATATGTCACAAGTAACTAACTTATCACCAATTGAATTTCACCAACTAACCTATCATGTATGCACAAATTCAACAAACCAACAGTGCGTTAAGTTTTAAGCATGCATATGCCATAAATTACCAAACCAACCAAAATATCATTAAGGATTTACATCAATACACATATTTCATAATTAAATGGCACAAAACATGACCAAATGATCACCAACATGTATATACCAAAGCCCTCTTTACATGCCACTTATAATTAAACCAAAATAAACGTATAACTACAGAAAGAGTTGATGAATAATGTGATCTCCAAAACCAATCCAATTGACAGCTCAAATTTGACGATCTAGAAAGAAGAAAATCCATGTAGGGTAAGCTTACATAAAGCTTAGTAAGTCCTTATTCAAATTAAACTTTGACTCATTGTAGTTGTTGTAACTAAAACATTTTGCAATTTATTTCATAAAAAGGTCATGAGTTCGTTTATTTCCTATACACACCACAAATCTTACAAGATTAGTGAGTTCACATATACGAAACATAAAAATTTATCAGGTTATAAACATTACAAGTAAACACGTTTAAAATCCAATTCAACCATCACCTATTCATTTAACAACTCACATTTTATTTCAAATATCTATATCCAATGTTCCATTTCATATATCTATTTTCATATAACCGATTCTTATATCCATTTAACATGATATTCATCTAACCATTTCATATATCTATTTTTCATATATTTAAATTTCACCCAATGACAAATGAAATAATGTCGAATAGGCAAGAACGATTCTCACACAAGCTGTAAAATGGGTATGCTTACATGAGCTGTGGATCGGGATGTTAGGTTACATGATGCTGTTCACACTAGCTGTGGAGAATCCGTAATAAATGCAGGACCTCAGCCATCGGTAAGACATCCAAGACCAGAACCCGAAACGATAAATAACCCTAATGACATGTCATTTGTATACTAAGCATTCACGAGGATCATACGAGTTGTACTTCATATCTATATCATTTCATCATATACACATTATTTCATCGCAAGAATTCATCCATGTAGTTTCCCATTTTCAAACATAACCCTAATTTAATTAATGTTACAGTTTAGTCCATTTCATTCCTTACCATTTAACAAGTAAATGAACTCAATCATAACATACATAAATAGTTATTATATTACAAAAAAAAAGTAACTAATTAATTTAGCCAATTTACGATCTTATCTAATCACAATAGGTATGAAAACTTCAACGACGACTACTCGACGACTTTTCCTTTTCTGTGATTATCAACCAACTGATCCGTTTTCAAATACTTTAAAACACTTATATTCAAACATATAACCCTTTATCAACATTTTACACTTTTACCCTAAAATTTTATATTTTATTTAATTTAGTCCCTAAACTCGAAACTTTCAAATTTATCACAATCAAACCAAATTTATGGTAGTTGAATTCTTTCCTATACATATACAACCCATAATTACTGAAATTTCACTAGAATTCATGTAACTTTACTATTTTAATAATTTAATCATTAAACTCTAAAATAAACTAAAACCACGTTACAAAATAATCCTATTTAATTATCAAACTTATAAATCTATCATCAAACTTCAAAAACATCACACATCCATCACTGTTGTAATTCAAAACATTTAATAGTTTAACAAATTAGTTCATGGGTTAGCTAGATTAAGCTACAACGATATCAAAAATATAAAAATTACTAAAATGGATAAAAACTCTTACCATGCAAAATAATTTAACCATGGCCGAAGCTTTGGTTTTTCTCTAATTGAGGAATCGATCTAAGGATAAAGATGATGAAAAATGCCACTGTTTTCTTTTCTTTTCTTTATTAATTAACTTTTAATTATTATTTGTAAAATATAAAATTAAAAAATTATTATAATAAAGACAAAGACAATCGTTCACTATGCTTAATTATGGGTTAAATACCTTTTAAATCCCTCAAACCATGGTTTCATAGCTATTTAACTCAAATAAACTAATAACGGTTAAATTTTACGACTTTTACAATTTAGTTTTTTTCTAAATTAACTATCCAAACGTAAAAATTTCTAAACCAAATTTTAATACACCTATCTTGTAATTCCATAAATATTTTTATTAAACATTTATGATCTCAGTTTATCGAAATGAGATCTTGATACCTCATTTTTGAAACCAATGGACTTTATGGACAACTCATTTGTACTTAACTATTCATTAATTAAAAAATTTATCATTTAAAAATTTAATATTATACTATATTTAACTCATAAATATTAAATAATTATATTTACAAGTTCATTCGTCGGATTTGTGGTCTCAAAACTACTATTTTCGATACCTTTGAAAATTGTTTGTTACATCTCATACCATATCCCATACAGTGCGCGCAGATAATCCTATTGGAATGGCAATTTTAACCTATCATTTCTTACGTTCATCCGGGCACATTTAATACATTAGATCATTTCTTGACAATTTAGTCCATTTCTCACCTTTTTGTACTGATTTGCATACAATTCAAATCACATTCAAGGTCTATAAATTCATAATTTAAACACACATTAAATTTACATATATAACTATACCATATGAACTTACCTGCAAAAAATTGCTGGCCAGTTCAAGTGTAGGGACTAATCAGTAGTTTTCTCTTTTCCTCGATTATCTACTAATTGATTCAAATATTGATCTATATGATAATTTATTTCAATTTATAAGTTTAAAATGTTTTATAACAAGTTATTTCATGCAAATGGCAGTTCAATTTCATTTTATAGAAATTCCCAAAAATTTATATTTTATAAAATTTAGTCCCTAAAATCGAAACAATCATATCTTTCACATTTGAGCTTCGTTTTACAATTCAATTTCAATTTCATCCTTCTACAACCCTCAAAATTCAATAATTGTAGAAACCTCATGTCAATTTCAAAATATTTATATTTTAGTCTCTATACTCAAAACCAACAAATTTCACTTCACAAAATAGTTCTTTATCACATATGAACTTACAATCAAACCATTTAACACCAAAAGCTTCAAGAATCATTAGGGAAACATTATAAAACTTTAAAAATTTGAAAAATTAAACACGGTATTACTTAATCGAGATACAATGATCTCAAAAATATAAAATTTACGAAAAATAGGCTCGTTTGGACTTATATGCAATGGTCGAATATATTGAGCACTCAAAAATGGCGTCCCTTGTTCATTTTAGTGTGAAAACGGTGATGAAAGGAGAAATAAGGAAGATGATAACTTTATTAATGGTTTAACATGTTTTTTAATTTAATTTAACATTATTTTATCAACAATTAAATGTAAAATTTGCCCATTAACCGTCCATTACCTTCTAAAATGGCTAATTTGTAATTTAAATCCTTGATGTTATGCCTTTGAGCCCTTTAATGACTAAAAATCAATAGTGATTAAATTTTACTACTTTTACGATTTAGTCATTGTAACTTAATTAACTATCTATTCAATGAAATTACTACACCAAAATTCAATACAAGACTAAAATAGACTTGTAAATATTAAATAATAACATTTATTGACTCAATCATCAAAAAATAGGGTTTCAAAACCACCACTTTTGATACTACTGAAAAATGGGCTGTTACATTTACCATAAAAGAATCTGTGAGGAAATATATTTAATTTCCATATTCAAATAATTCACAATGACCAATTAATTTAATTTTATTTTTGAACTTCAATTATTTAATTAATTGAATAATAATTAGAAAACCTTAAATTAATTCTCAAGTCATTTCTATACTCAAAGAGAAAACACATTCAGTTGTGAAAGTGACCTATTCCATTCATTTCAGTTTATTTGGTTTTACATGCAATTCATTTCTAGTTTCAATGAGCTAGTAGAGGGATCGATTGGACATATGTAATTAGGAATCAAATAAATTATATTTAAATTATAGCTTTTCACCTATTAATTATGAACTTATTTAGTCGCAAGGTCATTCCACTATAGTATCGTGACTAAGCTCTCCCTAGTTAGATACCATTACGACAACTACTCAATCAGTGCTCATCTAATGACCTTATCATAAGTGTGTTTGTAACACCCCTAACCCATCTCCATCGCCAGATTAGGGTTATAGAAAATTATGACACTTATCAAAACAATTAACATCATTAGATCATTCATTTATTAATTTAAATGGCAACATTCAAATCTATATTTCATTCATAGCATAAATACATTTATGGACCTTAAATCAAGCTTATGAGGCCTTACAAATAGTTTGGGAACAATCACGAATTAATTTGAAACAAAATAGAATTTTTTTTAAGAAATCTAAAGATTTTGAAAATAGGGGTCTCATAGCCGTGTGACCAAATCGTGTATACTCAAAGTACGGTCACACGGCCATGTCGTGGCTTGTATGCCCGCCCGTGTACAGTTCGAACTAAGGTCACACGACCTCATCACAAGCCGTGTCTCAGACCGTGTAAGTATTCGAAATGAGGTCACGGCCGTGTCTCTAGGCAGTGTAACAACCTATGCCGTATGAAAAATCCTGCATTTAAAATCAAGAAGACACACGGTCGTGTGAGGAGTTCATGTGTGGCACACAGCCATGTGATAGCTCGTGTCCCAGGCCGTGTGCACCTTAAAAAGCTTTCAAAACAAGACAAATTTTCAACCAAGCCTTAGGTACCAAGCTAACTCAAAATCAATCATTTCCATACCTCAAAAACATATTCAATTAGGTCTAAAACATGCCAAAACCTACAACTAAAGTGCCTAACAAATGTGCCCTCATTTACACTACAATTCAATTACCAAATTTATCCACATATCACACCATCTATGTTGCATTCAATCTCTCAAATCCATACATAAAACTCTTGTCAAACTTACTGTCGAAACCATTTTAAAATCTGGATTTTTAAAAATGGGGATCGACTTTAAAAATAAAAACGGGAGTCACCACCAATCCTTTTTTTACTTAGGTGTGATAGGATCACCTTGAAAATCATTCAAAATACTGATTTTTGGTCCACGAAAAACAAGAAAAATAGGTTCGGGAGTCGGTTGCGTATGATGAAGGATTAGCACCCTCATAGGACCAAAAATTGCTACCTAATTGATAAAATCATGTCATAATGTTGAAAATTTTAAAAATTTTAAAAATGATCCTTTTATTTGAAGAAAAATACCTAGACTTACTTATCTCAAAGAAACTAAACACTATACCCAGTAAGTTAGGATATAGTATCTCATGACTTCGAAATTAGGCACGTCTTTTATTTTAGAAAAACCCTATCTCGAGACACAAGACATCATATCCAGTAATTTAGGACACAACGCTTTAAATTGCCAAGAATAGGTTCTTTTATTAGAAAACTTGAGATTTCTTTGTTCCGAAAGAATATAAACATCACATCCAGCACGTTAGGACACGATATTTTTAAACTCTCGTAACTAAAAACATCTCATAATTTATGAAATTTTATTAAAAGGGTATTTAGTTATTTAGTCAAACGGAAAATCAAAACTCAGCACGTTAGGGCACTATTTCTCGAATTTCTAAACACAAAACATTGCCTTTATTTTAAAACCTTTAGATGAAATATGGTAATTTTACAAAAAATTATTTTATTCTAAAAAATGATTTTATGAAAATGTAAAGTAAATCCAGAAAATATCGGAAAATAATAGCACAAATGGAAGATAATGGTAGGTTAATAGAAAAAATACTACATAACATAATAAGAAAAATATTAATAAAATAAGGATGATAATAACACGAACACGATAATAGTGATAATAAAAGATATTGAAAAAATATTAGTAATAATAGAAGTAATAAAAATAATAAACTAATAATAATGTTGATAAAAAATAATAATAATAACAATAATAATAATATATACATGATTATACATAATAAAATAATATATATAAATATATATATATATATCAAGTTTTAAATAAAACATATATATACATAATATACTATAAAAATTATTAGTTATAAATAATATAAATAAAATAGATTATATAATTTAATAAGTTTTAAAAATTTAAAAATAATATATAATATAATACTATATAATATAATATAGTATATAAATATTAAAATAATATATAAATTATTAAACCAAGTAAAATAATATATAAAATAATAATTAAATATATAGGATTAAAACATATAAAAATATATATAAATTTTATATTATAAACAAATTAATATATAAATAATAAAAAATAATATGATAAAATAATTCAAGACAATATTAATTTTTTAAAAATATAAAATAAAAAGCTCGAGGATAAAGTTGAAATAAAATGTAAGTTTTAGGGTTAATTCAAAAAATAAAAAATTAAGTTGGACGAAATTAAAAATACTGAAAAATGCAGAAGGACCACGAGCATAAATAGCCCAATTTAAAAAAACACGTGGATCCTTGGAGCTGGTCGGGTTAACGCCCAATTTAAAAAACGATGTCGTTTCTGTGTGGCTATATAAGTTAGAAAACAGTCCAAAAAAAATCATTTTAACCCTGAAATAAAAAAAATTAAGTAGAGGCTAAGAGAATTTGCTCTGCCCTCACAGGTCGTTCGATCTCCGGCCAGCCTCGCGCACACGCCTTACGCGCCGTTGCTTATGGCGGCGCAAAGGTAAGAAAATTTCCCCTTTTTATTTTAATGTTATTTTGTATGAAAATATGCACAAATCGAAAGAAATAATAATAATAATAATAATAATAATAATAACGTATAAAAAAATAAAAATAACCTATGTTCGTGTTTTATTTCTGTAAAACTTTAGTACTTTGTTTCTGTGTTTCTCTTGTATTCTCTTGGTCTCCCTTTTACAGGTTTTGTAAGGCTTTTTATAGCCTTTGAAATATACAAATAAAAAGGAAACAAAATACCGCCATGCTTGCTGTGGTCTGCTTCCTTTTTCGTGCAGGTGAAGAGTGGCAGAGAATCTGGCGACGAAGCGCATTGATAGCGGCGCATTGATAGCGACTTGACGAGGGCTGGTGGCACGATTGTTGGCCTGGGTGCTATTACGGTGCAAGGAAACCTAGGGTTTCAGTAACCCTTGGTTTCTGATTAGAGTTAGGCCATTTTTGGGCCGTGTAGGTTGGGTTAATGTTTGGGTCAAAGGGGTGTAATCAGGCCACGGGTAATTTTGGGCTAAGGGTTTAGTTTGTTTGGGGTTTAAGTTTGGGTTTTGGTATTGGGTCAAATAGTTTGTAAATGGACTAAAAAAACATTTATTTATTTATTTTTGTTGGGTTTGTTTATTGGTCCGAGAAAAATTGAGTACTTACAGCTGCCCCTCTTTGCTCATTATCGTGTAACGAGAACAGAACAAAGATTATAAAAGGACCAATTTTTCCCGGTCTTGGCCGAGTCTCAACTTCTTGATCTTTGTCTTCTTCAAATGACTCCTACTCCACTGCAACTTCAACGGTATTGGAACTTCATCTTGATTTCAGTAAGTTTGATAGCTTCAATTTCATGAAGGCAGTATCCACTATCTTTTGATCTGCTCCACTGCAAACTCAGGGAAACAAGATCTGATATTTTCAATCTGCTCCTTACAACTTCAAGAATGCCAAATCTGCTATTTTCAATCTGATCCCTGCAAACTCAGGGATCACCAGATTGACGTCTTCGATCTGCTTCCTGCAAATTCAGGAATTGCCAATCTGCTATCTTCAATCTGATCCCTACAAACTCCGCGCTAGAGTGATGTCTTCGATCTGCTTTCTACAAACTTAGGAATTGCCAGATCTGCTATCTTCAATCTGATCCCTACAAACTTAGGAATCGTCAGACTGATGTCTTTGATCTACTTCCTGCAAACTCAAGAATTGCCAGATCTACTATCTTCAATCTGATCCCTGCAAACTCAGGGATCGCCAGACTGATGTCTTCGATCTGCTTCCTACAAACTCAGGAATTTCCAGATCTTTTATTTTCAATCTGATCCCTGCAAACTCAGGGATCGCCAGACTGATGTCTTCGATCCGCTTCCTGCAACTTTAGGAATGCCAGATCTGCTATCTTCAATCCGATCCACAGAAACTCGTGGATCGCCAGATCGATGTCTTTAATCGCTTCCTCGCAAACTCGAGAATTGCGGATCTGCTATCTTCAATCTGCACCACAAACTCGGGGTTGCGGACGATGTCTTCAATCTGCTTCTTGCAAACTCAAGAATTGCCAGATCTACTATTTTCAATCTGATCCTTGCAAACTCAGAGATCGCCAGACAGATGTCTTTGATCTACTTCCTACAACTTTAGGAATGCCAGATCTGTTATCTTCAATCTGATCCCTGCAAACTTAGGGATCGCCAGACTGATGTCTTCGATCTGCTTCCTACAAACTCAGGAATTACCAGATCTACTATCTTTAATCTGATCCCTGCAAACTCAGGGATCGTCAGACTGATGTCTTCGATTTGCTTCCTACAACTTCAGGAATGCCAGATCTGCTATCTTCAATCTGATCCCTACAAATTCAGGGATCGCCAGACTGATGTCTTCGATCTGCTTCTTGCAAATTCAGGAATGCCAGAACTGCTATCTTCAATCTGATCCCTACAAACTCAGGGATCGCCAAACTAATGTCTTCGATCTGCTTCCTGCAAACTCAGGAATTGCCAGATCTGCTATCTTCAATCTACTCCCCCCAAACTCAGGGATGCCAGACTGCTATCTTCTACCTTGCTACATAACTTGTAGAATGGGTATATGTTTATGCCCTATAATTAGGATGCTTTGATCAAAATGCATCAAATGCCTCTAATTAGGCATATTATAATATATAAATATGAAAATTTTATGAAGATGATTCATGTTTCAAGGATTAGGATGCAATGACCGAAATGAATCAAATACTCCTAATAAAATTTGCTATGATACAAAAATGTTATAAGTATGATTCCTATCCTAGGTGTTATCACTCATTTGTTTTTCATTCTTGTTCATCAATCATGTTTTGCTCAACCAGCTTGCCCCAATGTAATTTCTGAGTCAACCCTGCTTGGATCTTGAGACATGAAGTTGGTACTTCCCACTATAACTTCGAGGGAATAACATTTGGTTTTTTCCAACCTTCTGTTACCACTTAGAGGTACAGAACTTGTATCACTTTCAAACAATTTGATCTATTACACCATTCCCTGGGTGTAATGACCAAATGTATGCGCCTGAATGGATGTAGGGTATCCCGACAATGATCCCCTTTTACACTTGGATTGACCTTGTTCGTCATTTTTCGATATGGTATCACCAACAGAATTGTCTTATCCAATAAGAATCCGAAGAGATAATCATTTTTCAATGTTTCCAATCTTTAGGCTTGGTGAGTTCTGAACAATAGTCATGTTTCAGATTTCTCATAATATTTAGAAGCTTCTAGAGTAATATGCAAAACTCCTTTTATGAAAGTGTTTTTAGTCCATTACATTATTTCAATATAAAATGCTTGAAAAGGGTCATAAAAATGGACGAGAAAGAAATTAATCAGGAGCATAGCTCAAAACAAATAAGTTAATCAAAGATCACCAAGGCAATAAAAGAAAATTGATTTGGGTGTATCTTGAAAAGAATAAAGTAATTAAAGATAACAAATTCAAAAATGAATATGATAGAAGCTAGGTGCCCCAGATATCGCAGCCTGAGCTTCTTTGTTCCAACTTCTTGAGGACCATTTTAAGCTCAATATGTGTTTAGGGGATCCGGAGTACTTTGTCGATGCCCCAAGATGTAATAAATTTCCTCATTGCTAATTCATGCATAGCAAGACTACCACATGCCCTATCTTTGATCAAAATTTGAGCTGCCCTTTTGGGTTTTCAGCTCAAAACCCCTTTGGTCTCAAAGCGCCCTTTACGGGTTTTCACATTGGCCTCTCCTTTTTCTTTTTTTTTCAATTTTTTTTGTTTTTTTTTCGAATTTGAATTTGGACTCAAGGCGCCCTTTGCGAGTTTTCATGTTGGTTCTTTTCCCTTTCAAGTAGAATCCTTCTTAACTGAACCTGAATTTTTGAATTGGGCAAGCCTTCGCCATCCATCTCGGTCCATATCAATGCTCCTCTAGAACAGGCCCTACATTAGTCCTTCCCAGTTTAGCATATGCTTTCTTTTAAAATCGTTTTGTAGAAGAAAAATATTTTTCAACATCAGGTTTCTTCGTGTAATTCCCTAAGATGAACTTCTTTAATGTAAGCTCGCATCATCTGGCCATGACAAATACCTTTTGACCTTTTTTTCAATTAGGTTCAATTGGAAAAAGCTTCAATTCCATGAGCTAATGGTAAGATTTTGCCCCGATAAAGGTCCTGGCCAACGTTCAATAATCATAGAGAGTAGTGATAGCTTCTTATGCCAATCTTTACAAGTCTTAGCCACTTTTCTTTTTCTCTTTTTTTTTGGCAACTTTTGTTGCACTGTAATATGCTGCCTGAGCTTTGGACAAATTGTAAACTTTGACTTTGTGTAGCTATTTAAACGTGATCCTTTATGGCATTCTGCTAGCATCTGATCTTTTTTTTTTAAATTTAATGACTTAGACCCTCTTATAAAGCTACTTCCACCCTCTTAGTGAAGTAAACGATGACCACGATGATGAATCGATATTGACTAAAAGCTTTTGACGAGATTGGCCTTATCACATCCATGCCCCACATATGGAAAAATTGTGAAGATCTGGAGTAGGCACATGAATCTTGTCTCCTTAAATACGGCATAGCTGATACTATCCCTTTCTATGTAGATTGGCAGTCCCGGTCCTCATGTTTAGCCCGCATCTTAGTAGCCTGGGCATGTCCTGATATGATCATGTAAAAACATTTTTGAATTCTTGAAAATAACTCAATGATGTTTTGCATTATTTCTGTATTGAGCTAGACTCTGATCTTTACCCACTTCCTAGGCTCATAATAAAACACCCACACCCTACCCAGAATGGACCGGATCGGTATGTTCCTCGAAGTAACCGGTTCAAAATTCATTCTACTTTGAAGACTGTGAGTTTTGGAAGATAGCTCGTTGTGGGTTGGGCTTGAGTTGAAAACAAATTTATTTTTATAACAAAAACCTATTTGCTTCAAGTGACAAAATATTTAAACTTATTTCATACTAAGTGGGCCTACTCTTTATAAAGCCTTAAACTCATAACATAATAATTATAGTAGAAATAAAAATTAAATCACGGTGGCCTTATTACATAAAATGAAACCCAAATAATAAATTATACAGATACTTTAAAATAAAATAAATATTCAAATTAAACTGAACTTCAAGTCGATCATGGCCACCACAAGTTCTGCCGTCCCGGTCCATTACTGCTCATCACCTGAAACATATTCCCACAACGGGGTGAGTCGATAGACTCAGTGTGTAACCAACACTAAACATAATAGAAATAGGCACACCATAAAAATCATATGCATATAAAAATTCAAGTGTAATGATGCAAACCCGAACCCAAACCTATATGCCATCCGCTACACTCCACCCGTACCAACCTGTACACCGTGGGGACTACTAAGTCAACCCTCCATCCGCTACACTCCATCTAAGGCGTCATTGCAATGACGTGCTCATCGCCCATCGATAATATTGTGGCATAGCCACCAACGTAATGTAATGAAGTTACCACTTAGTGAGACCAAGTCATCACATTCACTTAGTGAGACCGAAGTCATCACATTCACTTAGTGAGACCGAAGTCATCACATTCACTTAGTGAGACCGAAGTCATCACTTTCACTTATAACGTTGGTGAGACCGTAGTCAACACCTTCTTCCCCTTTCACATAAATCCCGAATGCCCCAAATTATAAATATCATGCATAACATATTTTTATTTCACTTTCACATCACTTTTCACTTGTATAACATTTATTTCGAAATCCTAGTAGAAGTAGGAAAACGTACCTTAGCACTTTGTACCATAATATGGTACTTTGATCACTTTATTTCACTTTCACTTTAACATATATAACATATTTAAACCATAAATCTATTAAGATTAGTGTGGAATACACACGGTACCTTAGCCATATTCTTACATTTTCATATTAACACATATAATGAATTAAAGCAGTAAATCTATCAAGATTTAGTGTAGGTACACACCGATTTGTTTAACGATTCCTTGAGATTTGAAAAGCTAGATCTAAAGTTTAGATCCTTAGTCCCTACATTTGATTCATCATTTATTACTTAGCGAAATTCTATTTGGCTATGATATCCAAATCCTAGCGGATTTGTAAAAAGACTTACCTTTGATGCCGATTTGGTGTTTATTCAAATCCAAAACTTGGTTTTCCTTCACTTGATATTCGCCAACCTTGAATCTCAATATGGGTTAGTTTTCGCTTTTAATAATTAAAGAACTGATCTAGATAATCATACAAGCCTTGGCGAATACTTTTAGGTGCTTACCTTGTGGATTTTAAATCCAAAATTCACCGAATAACTAGGGAACACGTGGCCTATGGTGTACCTTCGGAAAAGAATTTCTTCTTCCATGATTCGCCAAGATTAATAATCGAAATTAGTCTCTAAATTTCAATAAGTCTAGAATATAAAAGAATGGAAAACTAAACTTGGATCTTACCCTTATTTGAAGGAATCGATTGCACCTTCACTTCAACCTTCGAGATTCGACTTAGAGACTTGATGAACAATCGGCTATGATTCCCTTATGTATTTGGTTTCAAAGATGAAAGAAGAGAGGAATAATAGGCTTAGAAGGAAACCGGCTAGGAGGCTAAAAGAAAAGAAGAAAAAAGAATGGATGCTCAAGAAGAATATTTGGTAGAGGAAAAGAGAGAGAGAATGAATAATGAATGGCCCTAGTCCCCTCCTTTTATAGCCGAATTTACTAAGCCAAGAATCCTTTACTTGGCCACCACTCTTTCTTATTTTCCTAATTAAAGAATAATTCTTCATTTATCCACCTATTTAGCCGAATTTTAAAGAGAATTAAACTCTTCCCTTAAGAGTCCTTATGATCTTCTAATTAGCCAAGTTTTAAAGAGAGTGAAACTCCTCTTTTGCAAGCCTTGTGCCGTCCACCTCTTGGCTTCTAGAAGCAAAATAAAACTTATTTTATTTGCTTCTTATGTGACTCGAACTCAAGCCCAAAACCTTTTGCATGTGGGCCATTTTCTAAGGCCTTGGGTGGCATCTTGAGCCACTTTTCTAAGTCCGTTATTGGGTCAAATTTCATGTACTTTATATTTTAGGGTCACTTGGCCCTAAGTTCCCCTTTGGGCTCTAAAATTCGACATTCAAGGGTCATTTTAAGTTTCCAAAAATTTTCATGCTGCTCTGATTTTCCAAGTTTCCAAAATGTTTAGTTTCCTATTTTGGCTTGGTTTCCAAAATGTTTAGTTTCCTATTTTGGTTTGGTTTCCAAAATGTTTAGTTTTCTATTTTGGTTTGGTTTCCAAAATGTTTAGTTTCTCTTTTGGCTTGGTTTCCAAAATGTTTAGTTTCCTCTTTTGGCTTGGTTTCCAAAATGTTCACTTTCCTAATTTACTTGGTTTCCAAAATGGTCACTTTCCTATTTTAGTTTAGTTTCCAAAACTTAACATTTTAAAGGCATTTCCTTACATTTCCATACATCTCCTTACATTTCCACACATTTCCATACATTTCCATACATTTCCTTACATTTCCATATATTTCCATACATTTCTATACATTTCCATACATTTCCTTACATTTCCTTTCATTTCCTTACATTTCCTTTCATTTCCTTTCATTTCCTTACATTTTCCTTATATTTCCTTACATTTCCTACATTTCCTTACATTTCCTTACATTTCTTACATTTCCTTACATTTCCTTACTTTTCCTTATAATTCCTTTCTTTTCCTTACATTTCCTTACATTTCCTTTCATTTTCTTTCATCTTAGGGTTCTTGAAACTCTTCGAACACATCCAACACACCAGCTCCCCCACTATCTCATGAATTATGCACGAACGCATAACCCCTAATCTAGGATGTTACAGTTCTACCCCTTAAAAATAATTTCGTCCTCGAAATTACTTACTATCGCTTCATCCGTGCAGTCTAACTCACCACACTACGCTATTGTTTGTACTCGATCTTAAAGAACTATCATACTTTCTAGGCACATTCTCTAAGTTCACGTTCCTTAGAACTCATTTCTAACGTCGCGATTTAATTAAAAAGTTTTATGAATTAGTCATTGTTTTACTTGATTACCCGCCAAGAAGTTTTATGACAAGAATTTTGAAGTGGTTCTTCGTGTTCATACACGCATTACGCCTCTTTACATTCATCCATCAAACAATTATGAACCTTAGTTCATTCGGAGAAACGTTGTAGTTTTCATTTGTTGTTGTTTTTCCACTACCCGGGGGTATTTTCGTAATTTGTCCTACAGGGGTATTTTCGTAATTTGTCAAAATAAGGTTCCTTGGTGATTTTATCACAAAGTATTTTGGTATTCTTAAATTCCTGGTATTTTGGAAAATTTTTGAAATCCGAGGTATTTCAAAATTTTGAACCTTGGGGTATTTTGGTAATTTCTTTTTTTTCACAAACCGGTAAATTGTAAAATTTTAATAAATCAAGGATATTTTAGAAGTTGCAAAACTTTGAGGGTTCTTTTGAGAAATTTATTTTCCAAAACGATGAAGTTGCAAAAATTTTGGAAATCAGGGTTATTTTGATAATTTTAGTGAGTTAGGGGCAAATTTGTAATTTTCCATAAATCGAGGTATTTTTCTGATAGTTTGCAATTTAGGGTTTTTGAACATTTATGAAATAATGAAATTTTGGCAAAACTGTTGAGTAGTTGGGCATTTTATAAACCAAGGGTATTTTTGTAATTTTACCACTAGGGGTATGTTCGTAATTTTATAAGTCGAAAATTTTCGAGAGAAAATTGTGTATAGAAAAAAAATTTTCGTGAATTAAGGAAAGAATGATTTAAGAATTTTAATATTAAGGTTACGAAAATGGCTAGTTCCTTTCGGGTTTTAGTTATTGGGTTTAGCCCATGACTAAGTCCTCTTGGTTAGGGTGAAGTTACATTACGCACTGTAGGATTCGAGTAAAGAGGAGGTGAGTCACTAGGACCGCTTAAATACCAAGCTCTTCTTGAATCCACTCCTGAACATCGCACAATGATTACCACACTCTAGCTCGGTGACTTAATCACGTGTTTGTCTAGTGTATTAAGTCTTATGTGTTTGTGTTTGAGTAGTCTAACCCTAGGGTTCAAGTTCCTATCATGCTATTCTACGTTCCATGCCTTTTCTACCCTTATATAAATCAGAATCACACATAGAGTTAGGGTACTTACACGGTGGATCATGGTTTGAGACTTAGGGGCCATGTCTTAATACTGTCCATTTGTAAAAATACTTTCATAAAACTCATTTGGCCTTGTTTTAAAAACGTTTTGGGCCTTAGGCCACAAGCCGAGAGTTTGAACTGGCTCGATATCAAATCGAAACACCCTACACCCGCCCACGAGAATGGACCGGATCTGGTATGTTCCTCAAGTAACCTGGTTCAAAATTCATTCAATACTTTGAAGATCGTGAGTTTTGGAAGATAGCTCGTTGTGGGTTGGGCTTGAGTTGAAAACAAATTTATTTTTATAACAAAACCCATTTGCTTCAAGTGACAAAATATTTAAACTTATTTCATACTAAGTGGGCCTACTCTTTATAAAGCCTTAAACTCATAACATAGTAATTATAGTAGAAATAAAAATTAAATCACGGTGGCCTTATTACATAAAATGAAACCCAAATAATAAATTGTACAAGACTTTTAAAATAAAATAAATATTCAAATTAAACTGAACTTCAAGTCGATCATGGCCACCACAAGTTCTGTCCCGGTCCATTCTTGCGCTCATCACCAAACATATTCCCACAACGGGGTGAGTCGATAGACTCAGTGTGTAACCAACACTAAACATAATAGAAATAGGCACACCATAAAAATCATATGCATATAAAAATTCAAGTGTAATGATGCAAACCCAACCCAAACCTATATGCCATCCGCTACACTCCACCGTACCAACCTTTGTACACCGTGGGGACTACTAAGTCAACCCTCCATCCGCTACACTCCATCGAAGGCGTTCATTTGCGGTCGTGCTCATCGCCCACTGATAATATTGTGGCATAGCCACCACTGTAATGTAACCGAAGTTACCACTTAGTGAGACCGAAGTCATCACATTCACTTAGTGAGACCGAAGTCATCACATTCACTTAGTGAGACCGAAGTCATCACATTCACTTAGTGAGACCGAAGTCATCACTTTCACTTATAACGTTGGTGAGACCGTAGTCAACACCTTCTTCCCCTTTCACATAAATCCCGAATGCCCCAAATTATAAATATCATGCATAACATATTTTTATTTCACTTTCACATCACTTTTCACTTGTATAACATTTATTTCGAAATCCTAGTAGAAGTAGGAAAACGTACCTTAGCACTTTGTACCATAATATGGTACTTTGATCACTTTATTTCACTTTCACTTTAACATATATAACATATTTAAACCATAAATCTATTAAGATTAGTGTGGAATACACACGGTACCTTAGCCATATTCTTACACTTTCATATTAACACATATAATGAATTAAAGCAAGAAATCTATCAAGATTTAGTGTAGGTACACACCGATTTGTTTAACGATTCCTTGAGATTTGAAAAGCTAGATCTAAAGTTTAGATCCTTAGTCCCTACATTTGATTCATCATTTATTACTTAGCATAAATTCTATTTGGTTATGATATCCAAATCCTAGCAGGATTTGTAAAAAGACTTACCTTTGATGCCGATTTGGTGTTTATTCAAATCCAAAACTTGGTTTTCCTTCACTTGATATTCGCCAACCTTGAATCTCAATATGGGTTAGTTTTCGCTTTTTAATAATTAAAGAACTGATCTAGATAATCATACAAGCCTTGGCGAATACTTTTAGGTGCTTACCTTGTGGATTTTAAATCCAAATTCACCGAATAACTAGGGAACACGTGGCCTATGGTGTACCTTCGGAAAAGAATTTCTTCTTCCATGATTCGGCCAAGATTAATAATCAAAATTAGTCTCTAAATTTCAATAAGTCTAGAATATAAAAGAATGGAAAACTAAACTTGGATCTTACCCTTATTTGAAGGAATCGATTGCACCTTCACTTCAACCTTCAGAGATTCGACTTAGAGACTTGATGAACAATCGGCTATGATTCCCTTATGTATTTGGTTTCAAAGATGAAAGAAGAGAGGAATAATAGGCTTAGAAGGAAATCGGCTAGGAGGCTAAAAGAAAAGAAGAAAAAGAATGGATGCTCAAGAAGAATATTTGGTAGAGGAAAAGAGAGGGAGAATGAATAATGAATGGCCCTAGTCCCCTCCTTTTATAGCCGAATTTACTAGGCCAAGAATCCTTTACTTGGCCACCACTCTTCCTTATTTTCCTAATTAAAGAATAATTCTTCATTTATCCACCTATTTAGTCGAATTTTAAAGAGAATTAAACTCTTCCTTAAGAGTCCTTATGATCTTCTAATTAGCGAGTTTTAAAGAGAGTGAAACTCCTCTTTGCAAGCCTTGTGCCGTCCACCTCTTGGGCTTCTAGAAGCAAAATAAAACTTATTTTATTTGCTTCTTATGTGACTCGAACTCAAGCCCAAAACCTTTTGCATGTGGGCCATTTTCTAAGGCCTTAGGTGGCATCTTCAGGCCACTTTTCCAAGTCCGTTATTGGGTCAAATTTCATGTACTTTATATTTTAGGGTCACTTGGCCCTAAGTTCCCCTTTGGGCTCTAAAATTTGACATTCCGGGGTCATTTTTAAGTTTCCAAAAATTTTCGTGCGGCTCTGTATTTTCCAAGTTTCCAAAATGTTTAGTTTCCTATTTTGGCTTGGTTTCCAAAATGTTTAGTTTCCTATTTTGGTTTGGTTTCCAAAATGTTTAGTTTTCTATTTTGGTTTGGTTTCCAAAATGTTTAGTTTCCTCTTTTGGCTTGGTTTCCAAAATGTTTAGTTTCCTCTTTTGGCTTGGTTTCCAAAATGTTCACTTTCCTAATTTACTTCGGTTTCCAAAATGGTCACTTTCCTATTTTAGTTTAGTTTCCAAAACTTAACATTTCTAAAGCATTTCCTTACATTTCCATACATCTCCTTACATTTCCACACATTTCCATACATTTCCATACATTTCCTTACATTTCCATATATTTCCATACATTTCCATACATTTCCATACATTTCCTTACATTTCCTTTCATTTCCTTACATTTCCTTTCATTTCCTTTCATTTCCTTACATTTTCCTTATATTTCCTTACATTTCCTACATTTCCTTACATTTCCTTACATTTCCTTACATTTCCTTACATTTCCTTACTTTTCCTTATATTTCCTTTCTTTTCCTTACATTTCCTTACATTTCCTTTCATTTTCTTTCATCTTAGGGTTCTTGAAACTCTTGAACACATCCAACACACCCACTGATCCCACTATCTCATGAATTATGCACGAACGCATAACCCCTATTCTAGGATGTAGGCCACAATCTCTATCATCTTCAAATTCCCTGGATCCCTTAGACCTATATCTGATTCAAAAAGGGAGTCAGTAACAACGTCGCTCATGTCATTGATATTTGGAAACCTATTGTAGGCTCGAAGGAAGATTCTAAAGAATAAATTATTCAATAAATAGTTAAAAGAATATTTGAATAAAAGAGTCTATACATGAAAAGAATAAAAAGATATTTGTTCAAAAAGATACATTTTATTGAAATAAGAATTTAGGACACAAGCCTATTTCACAAAAGGGTTCTTATTGCCTCTAGGCTTAAGGCAACAAGCATGTTTTGGATATTACTCTAGATCAGATCTAAAAATATCGGGATCTCTTCCACAGTCCCATTATTCAAAACACTCCCAAGTATCCAAGGGTTTGGACACATTGTTCCCTAATTCCCTCTTCGCTTTCGATTCCTTCAAGGGTTTGGAATTCTTGCATTTGTTCCCGCATTTCTTGTTGAATCTTGGTTAATTGCCTCTGCATCTGTATTTGCGTTTGCTCTACTCTCTCCAATCTTTATTCCATATTTTCCAGGTTAACTGAGATAATTTTACCTAATTAGGGTCTAATGCAAATGATGTAATGCAATGCAAATGCATGAATGCAAAGAGGCATTGATTTTGATTCAACTTCATTTTAGAAAACTTTATTAGAAAACAAAATCCTTTACATAAAACGGAATACAAATATGCTTTCGCCCTATGTCCTAAAGTTTTGATTTTCCCAAGTAATGAAAGTACCTCTTGATTACGATCAGATTGTAGCTCATACTTTATGCTCAACATATCAGCATGTGATGCCAAAGTCTGTAGATGATCACCTACCTCTTGAATCTAAACTATCGATTTGCCCATAAGGTAATCTCGACTTCTAATTTGATCATGAGAATGGTGAAGCTCTTCCTTCCAACACCTTTCTCTTGTTTCAAGAAGTTCAATCCGTAGTTCACAACTGTGCAATCCTGCTTCTAACTCTTCAATCTTACCTTTTATTTCCTCGATCTTGTTCAAGTTTGATCTTAACTTGATCGCAGTATTACGGTTTCGATGGTAATGAAGAGATCGTCTCAGTTTAGTGATTCTAGCCTTTAGTCCACATTTCTCCTCTTGGCTTTCTTCCAAACTCTTTCCTAGGGTTTCATTTCGCATCTGTATTTCTAGGAACTTTCTCTCCCAATGGTCAACTTTGGTTTTTCCATTTGTATCTCTTGTTGCCTTGTGAAGTCTTCCCTAATCTGGTATTTTTCATTGATAGACGCACCTTTTACACTCCGTCTTTAAGTCATTCAAATCTTCTTCGACTCTTTTCTTCTCTTTTCTTACTTTTTTGACCTCTGATTTCTGCACGTCCACATCTAGCCTCAAGTACATCTTTTCTTCTTCCAGCTTCTCTATCCTCTTTCCAAGCTCTTAACTCTTCTTTTCAAAATCTTGCTTCACAATTTCTAACTCTGATGGGACCACTTGCAAGCATTCATCTCTTGATCGGGCGTCTTCTAGATTCAACTCAGGGATGTTATCATTAACCCTTCTAATCCTCCATCCAATGTATTCTGGGGTTGTCATTGGACATGCAGATAACCTCTTCATCTTATGAGTTTGATTCCAAGCACCAGAAATCTCCTTAACTTTCTTCTTATAATTGTCCTCTCTATACGAGAACTCACACTGAGCCAACCCATGTGTTGTAAGTACGAACTGTCTCGATCCATACTATTTTAGTATAAGTAGAGGAGCGTATCCAACAGCTCTCTAAATTCCAAGTAAAGGAACCCAGTCAAAACTCCCACATCGATAAAGAATTTCATCTAGAATCATCTAAGGGGCTCTCCACTCGACGTCTTCCTCTCGGAGATTATGAAGTAGCGCTATTCAATTCTTCTCAGACACGTCCTCTCTCCTCGGTGTAGCTACCATCTCTTTCAATGGAGAGTAACTCTCAGATAAAACCCGATAAGACACTTTCTCCACCCTCCAAAAATAACTATGGAACCAAGCCAACAACAACTATGCGGACCGAATGAACCTACCTTCGCCATTTCTCCGACATGCATTCAAAGATCTAAACGTCTCAGCCAAGATTGCAGGTACAGGCATGGCTCCTTTGCCTAATCGATTAAATAAATCGGTAACTGCTTCATCTACATGTCCTAGAGCTTTAGGGAAGAGGACCAAACCGTAAATAAACTAGGCGAAGACATCAATCTTCTTCTTTGCATCTGGATGTGTTAAGACCAGATCCTCATACTCCCCCAAGGAATGCATCTACCTTTACCTTTCTCTTGAATTATGGCTGTAACCCACTGTTCACTCATCCCCGTGATATTCATTAACTTGTTCACAAAGGTTGGGACATTAGCATAAATTCTGTCGACTTGGATCTTGAACAACGATGCAAGGTCGTATATTCCTCTACCGTAGGTACTAAGTCTACTTTCCCGAAAGTGAAACAACTATAAGCGAAATTCTAAAACTGAGTCATAACACGAAATAAATACTTGTCTACTTTGACGTCGAGCAAGTAAGGTAGGTCACCATAATTACGATAGAACAAGCTGCTTTGCCTCATCGTCCCACCGGGTCCATATTCCTTTCAATTCCTAAAGCTCATTTTGCGTGACACTAATACGATCGAAATCCTGTAGTTTTGACATATACCCCTTAGCTAAGCTATCTCTTTTCTCTAGTTTCCTTTGCTCTGACCTTGTACGGACGACTGCATTGTCCTCCAATTTATCAAGGAATTCATTCTCCATAACTAGTTTTGTAACTTTAGAAACTGACCGTGAATCAATACCTCTTTAAAGTATGAAATGATATGCTCAAAAGAATAAAACACAACAAGTTAGTACCATGGAATAAAGTATAAAGCAAGTAAAATAAACAAACACCTATCTGGGTGACCACTAAAGTTTGACATAGTTCTACCTAAGCTGGGCTCTTAGGGTTCACTATATGTGGTTTAGTTCTAAAGTTGAGGTACCCAAACCAGCAGATTCATCTATCCTCACACATTATGCGGAGGTGAAAACTTCACGAAGACATAGGTACAGATGTATTCCGGAAGCAATCCACTAGCCCATGCGGATGTGAAAACCTCACGAAGGCATAGCTTCTCGCTCCCACTTAAGGGTGTGACCACAACGATCATGCAGTGCAATGTAGAGAGATATATTTAAAACCACATACAATAAGAGGATCATTTTTTTTTTAAAAAAAAACCAAAATTTTAAATTCAGACAAAAGGACATGAAATTATCAATTTTATGGCTTGACTCTATTAAGTACCCAGCGGAGTCGCCAAGCTATCGAAACTATTTTAAAATCTGGATTTTTAAAAACTAGGATCGACTTTAAAAATAAAAATGGGAGTCGCCACCAATCCTTTTTTACTTAGGTGTGATTGGATCACCTTGAAAATCATTCAAAATACTGATTTTTGACCCATGAAAAACAAGAAAAATGGGTTCGAGAGTCGGTTATGTATAAGGAAGGATTAGCACCCTCATAACGCCCAAAAATTGGTACCTAATTGATAAAATCATGTCGTAATGTTGAAAATTTTAAAAATTTTAAAAATGATCCTTTTATTTGAAGAAAAATACCTAGACTTACTTATCTCAAAGAAAATAAACACTATACCCAGTAAGTTAGGATATACTATCTCATGACTTCGAAATTAGGCACGTCTTTTATTTTATAAAAATCCTATCTCGAGACACAAGACATCATATCCAGTAAGTTAGGACACAACATTTTAAATTCCCAAGAGTAGGTTCTTTTATTTAAAAACTTGAGATTTCTTTGTTCCGAAAGAATATAAACATCACATCCAGCACGTTAGGACACGATATTTTTAAACTCTCGTAACTAAAAACATCTCATAATTTATGAAATTTTATTAAAAGGGTATTTAGTTATTTAGTCAAACGAAAAATCGAAACCCAGCACGTTAGGGCACTATTTTTTGAATTTCTAAACACAAAATATTGCCTTTATTTTAAAACCTTTAGATGAAATATGGTAATTTTACAAAATGTATTTTATTCTAAAACAATGATTTTATGAAAATGTAAAGTAAATCCCAAGAAAATATCGAAAATAATAGCACAAATGGAAGATAATGGTGGGTTAATAGAAAAAATACTACATAACATAATAAGAAAAATATTAATAAAATAAGGATGATAATAACACGAACACGATAATAGTGATAATAAAAGATATTGAAAAAAATATTAGTAATAATAGAAGTAATAAAATAATAAACTAATAATAATGTTGATAAAAATAATAATAACAACAATAATAATATATAATGATTATAGTAAATAATATATATAAAGTTTTAAATAAAACATATATATACATAATATACTATAAAAATTATACGTTATAAATAATATAAATAAAATAGATTATATAATTTAATAAATTTAAAAAATAATAAATAATATGATACTATATAATATAATATAGTATATAAATATTAAAATAATATATAAATTATTAAACCAAGTAAAATAATATATAAAATAATAATTAAATATATATGGGATTAAAACATATAAAAACATATAAATTTTATATTATAAACAAATTAATATATAAATAATAAAAATAATATGATAAAATAATTCTGTACAATATTAATTTTTTTAAAAAAATATAAAATAAAAAGCTCGAGGATCAAGTTGAAATAAAATGTAAGTTTTAGGGTTAATTCAAAAAATAAAAAATTAAGTTGGATGAAATTAAAAATACTGAAAAATGCGGAAGGACCACGGGCATAAATAGCCCAATTTTAAAAAACACCCGGATCCCTGGAGCGGGTCGAGTCAACGCGCGGATCTCTCTTGAAACGACGTCGTTTCTGTGTGGCTATATAAGATAGAAAATAGCCCAAAAAAATCATTTTAACCCTAAAATAAAAAAAAAAATAAGTAGAGGCTAAGAGAATTTGCTCTACCCTCACAGGTCGTTCGATCTCGGCCACCTCGCGATATTTTCCTCAAGGCCATTGTCACCTCTGACAAATAAAAGATAAGAAAATTTCCCCTTTTTATTTTAATGTTATTGTGTATGAAAATATGCACAAATCGAAAGAAATAATAATAATAAATTTGTTTGGTGTTTTATTTCTGTAAAACTTTAGTACTTTGTTTCTGTGTTTCTCGTGTATTCTCTTGGTCTCCCTTTCACAGGTTTTGTAAGGCTTTTGTAGCCTTTGAAATAAACAAATAAAAAGGAAACAAAATACTGCCATGCTTGCTGTGATCTGCTTCCTTTTTCGTGTAGGTGAAGAGCGACAGAGAATCTGGCGATGAAGTGCGTTGATGGCGGCGGGATTTGCGGCTTGACGAGGGCTGGTGGCGTGGCTGTTGGCCTGGGTGCTATTACGGCGCAAGGAAACCTAGGGTTTTAGAAACACTTGGTTTCTGATTAGAGTTGGGCCATTTTTGGGCCGTGTAGGTTGGGTTAATGTTTGGGTCAAAGGGGTGTAATTGGGCCACGGGTAATTTTGGGCTAAGGGTTTAGTTTATTTGGGGTTTAAGTTTGGGTTTTGGTATTGGGTCAAATAGTTTGTGAATGGACTAAAAAAACATTTATTTATTTATTTTTGTTGGGTTTGTTTATTGGCCCGCAAAATTGAGTACTTACACTTACCATTTCATCAAACCCATTCACATTCAATCTTACCATGTTTCAAATGCCTTCATAATATTCATAGCAAATAACCAAAACAACTTTACATACCAAAGCCAAAGATACATACACAAACAAGCTCAACCAACCTTATATTAACCAAAGATGCAACACATGATGCCATTATCCAAAACATACACATAACACACCTATTACATGCCATATAACCCAAAAATAAACATGACAAAGACTATCAATAAGTATCTAGATAGTGTGATCCTCAAGTTGATCTAATCGCCCGATTCCATAAAAAAATATCTACAAATAAACAAGAAAATTTCTTTGTCGTTGAGTCGGCCTTTAGATGTTTTTTATCACGAATCAGGTATGGAGTTTGAACCTTATCTAATTTATTTGTGAGTTTTTGTTTTGGTAATTCTTGTGTATGCTTTAAACCGTTTATTTAGGGTATTTAGTTGTTGTGGAAGGATGGGGAATACTGCGTATTCCTATATATTCTTGCTATAGAAAAGGTCGAGGACTGATTTGATGGCTAAAACTGTGATTTCATCCTATTTCGGTGGGGTTTCATGACCACACGGGCGTGTACGTTTTCACACAGTCGTGTGGAATCAAGAATTAAGGTTTTTAGGCAAAATTAGGTGCAATACGGCTTGGCCATACAGCCGTGTGGCTTATTTGGGGAAATTAGTTGATATCCACACGGCCGTGTCCCATGGGCACTTGGGCGTGTGCGTTTAGGAATTAGGGTTTGGGTGTTTTAGTGCCACACGGCCTAGCCATACGGGCGTGTGTCAGGACACACGACTGTGTCTAGTGGGCACACGGGCGTGTGAGACTCTCACACAGTCGTGTCTGCCTTGAACCATATTTTATCACAATTGGACAGTGAGTTACACAGCCTGTTCACACGGCCATGTCCTTCGCTCATATAGGTGTGTGCCTTAGCCACACGGGCATGTGCCTCATCCCACACGGGCATGTGTTCCCTCGCACGGACATGTGTCCCCCTTACATCGGCGTGTTGACCTCCACACGACCTAGGCATTTCCATACGGCCAGAGCACATGGTTGTGTGGCCCTAAGTCACTAATTTTAGATCTATGTATATTTTTTATCTAAAATGTGTCTGTGTATTTCGACCCTTGGCTAGGCTTTAGTGAGGGTAATAAAGACTCGATTTGGGCTTCAGCTTATGTGTTGTTTGTGACTGTTGTGCGAGATATTTGATTTTGAACAGGTTGGGTGTGTGCATGTCTCTTTTGTCTATCGATCTGTTTATTGTTTCTGTGAGGTTGAAAGCATACATGCACTTGCATAAAGTTATTTTTGGGTTGGTTATGAAGAGAAGGAAGACTGATTCTTATCTGATCTGGCAGTTTAATCAGAACTTATCGGTCAAATTGCTTTATCAGATTATATCTTGCATATACACTAGCTTTGTTGTGTATTATTATCTGATCTGGTAGTTTAAACCGAAACAAATCTGTACGGTGATTTACCGCAATGCTCTGTTTTGTATACACGTAAGCTCTGCTGCATATTATTATCTTAGTAGCTTAGACCACATACATGGTGTGAAGGGTTGATGGGGTGTGTTTGGCTGGATGAGCTTAAACAACTCTTATGGGGTGAGATCGGGGGATGGAGAGGTGTTTTGGTTGGATGGTGGGTTTTTAATACTTGATTGCATTTATACGCATCTGGATGTGAGTTCCTTGTCTATAATCTATCTGTTCATTATAACAATTACGACTGATCTTGCGTGCATTGAGATGTTAGCGTCGTGACATTTCGGATTATGATGATGAGTGTTTTTGTATCGACCCATTGATGGGTTTATCTATTGGGTATTGTGTGTGATTTGGTGTGCTTGACTGTTACGTTTGTTTGGGATGTTGGTTCTGAGGTTGCTTTCTATTTCTACATATCTCTTTAAGTACTTTCATCATTGAACTATTTTTTGGTTTGAATCTATAATTCCGTTGATGGATAAGTTTTGAACTCACATTGAGCTCGTGTAGCTCACCCCCTTAGTGTTTCCTCTTGCAGGTATGCTCGATTTCTGTAGCTTGGACTCGGCATGCCGGAGGTCTCGGACAATCATGATAAGGAAATATGTTTAGGAGTCTTCTTTTCGATTTTTGTTTTGGTAAATGGTCTTGAAATGTAAACAGTTATAGGAACTATGGTACAATTTAATTTGGGTTTTCGTAAATGGTTTTCTTTGGACTGAAATTTTTGTAATAACTGGACTTTATATCTGAGAGTTTTTACGAACTTAAATACTGTAATTTTTTCGGTTTGTTAAACTAAAATTTCCCACGATCATTTCAATGATCAATGTGACCTCCGGAATCTGGCCTAAACTTCTAGGCTGGGTTTTGGGGTGTTACAACTTACATTAATTTATTACAATTCAATTATATCAGAATATCCAACAATCTCAACTCACAATTAATATAACATTTTAATTTATACAAAACTAAACCGTACAAACTTACCAGGGCTAAACTATAGTGACAACAAAAGTTTAGGGACTAATCAATAATTTTATCTTTTCCTCGGTTATTTACTTGTTCTTGATATATAAAATATTTTATTTCAATTTATTAGCTTCAAATTCATTTAATACTCAATTTAGTATATATTTCTTCTTATTTACAACTTTTCACTTTTGCCCCAAACTTTTACACTTTAATTAATTTGATCTTTAAAGCTAAAACAAGATTATTTTTACAATTAAAATTTATATCCATAGAACCGAATTTACAACTATTCCAAATCAATCCTCACATGCTGAAATTTCATGAAAATTATACAAAATCACTTAACAAAATACTTTTATTTAACACCTAAGCATCAGATTCTACCATTAAACTTCAAAAACACACTGAATTCATTAATGGAATATTCCAAAACATTTAATAGTTTTACAAATTAACCTACGGGTTACCTAGATAGAGCTATAACAATCCCAAAAACATAAAATTCATGAAAAACATGTGAAAAATACCTTCCATGCATGTGAATTAAGCCAAGGCCGAAAGCTTCCCTCATATTTCCATGGTGTTTCGATTTCAACAAGGCAAAATGAGGAAGATGACAACTTGATTTTACTTAATTTTAAGTTTAATTAATTATTTACCATTTTACCCTTTAATAATAAATCAAATTTCACTTTAAAAGACCCTTTAACCGTCCACTTTATAAATACATGGTATATTTACCATTTAAATCCATTATTTTTCATTTCCATAGCCCTTTAGTACTAATAACTAATAGGAACTAATTTTTACAACTTTTACGATTTAGTCATTTTTAATTAATTAACTACCTAGGTATTAAAATTTCTTAACTAAAATTTAATATGACATTATTGACTTAGTAAATATTAATTATTTAATATTTACGAACTGACACATCAGAATTGTGGCACCGAAATCACTATTTTTGACACCACTAAAAAACAAACTGTTACAGTGTTACCCTTATAGGATATCCTTAATCTCTTTGGAATAAATCTATTTTCCCAATATGATCTTATTTTATCTTATGGTAACCATTACATCTTCCTTCATGAAAAGTCAATTACTATTAAATAGTAATCAAGTTGTTTATCACAAAGATAAACAATCGTGACCACATTTACTTTTCATCTATCATGTAATGCCGATGAGAGGATATCATTTACCCATTAGTTAGGTTATGAATATCACTATTTTGAATAATGATACATACTACAAAGGTCGTATACCCAACACACCAACTTTTGGTTCCTTATCTATTTGAACTCAGGCTTTTACTTACAACAAAGTATATGAGTCACGCATATATAGTCCATCATCCACTTAGGATTAAGGTATGCCAACATTATGAATGTCACAATTGAATAAATCCTTAAACAGATCTAGGATCTATTCTACTTGGGTCCAGTCTAATGCACTGTCAGTCTAGTCCGTCACATCTATGTCTCTATCTTCTGGGAGTCATCCGCTCCATTGCTCAAGGCAAAACATCTCCCCAATCAGACTTGATAGACGACATATTAGTCTTTCAATCAGTTTTTTCATTTTCAATTACACTAAGAACATGTTTAGGTCCATCTACTAATAGAATATGTCTTTTTGTATTATAATCTGACCACGTAACATCGCTTAATATTAGTTAAACATTACATAAATAGTGAGCCAATATTTGCTTCCATTTGTTTTACATGTAAAAACATCGAGGATAATATACAAATGGTATTGATGTAATTATTGAATATTTTATTAAACCAGTTTGTTCAAAAATACTAGTGTAAATAGACAAAAAACTACAATTAAGGAACTATATCAAATACTTGAACAACAAGAACCAAACACGAACTAAAAAATTATTACTTTTAGTATGAAAGTAATTCTCTCAAGAAACCGATAGAAATTATCATTCCTAGAAAATAGAATTTATTATAAGAAAATAAGTTTTCATTACTTTCGGTAGAATAAAAATATATGAAACTTATATGTTAATAGCTCTACCAATGTCATCTATTTATAGAGAGATATAAGATAATCCTGGTTGAATAAGTATAAACCAAATAATATTTATTTAATAGATAAGCACTCTTTTAGTCTAATAAGAAGGGGGCGACACACCCTAGCTAAAAACACTAGGGTTTTCGCCCCTCACATGTAAAATGAGGGGAATTGGATCTCTCCTATATTTTTACATACGTCAAATTAGGCTCTTTGAACACTTAAATATCTTATTCTTGAGCATTGTATAGTGTCTTTTGTAATATTTCTGCACTTTATGGATTTCATGTTTCATTTTAGTTTTCATCACATTTTAACACTTTTTTAAATAAAATGGCATGCATATGTCATTAGGGACTTAATATTTGAGTTGATCTTGTTTCAAGTGCTTGGTTAATGCAAAAATGAAAATAGGAGCTTAATCTGAAGTCTAGGTCACGACATTTAAAATAGGAGTGGCAAGCAATCTAATCGAGATAGGTTATTGATTTTCCATAATTTATTATGAAAAATGAAACTCCTTTCACTACTTAAGGAGCTTGTATTCAAGTACTTTTATGTTATTTACTTTTATTTTAAGAAGTTTTTAGTTTTTAGTTTCAATTGAAATAATTGAGCTTATTGTGATGTTTTATGACCTATTTAGCCGATTTGGGCCTAAGGTGGAACTAACAAGTTAATCAAGTGTGCAGGAAGCAACCTAAGCCAAGAAGTCAGGTTGTCTCAACACTTTGCCAAATTTCCAACCAAAGTCCACAAGGCAAGCTATTGGCCTCAAAGTTGCAACAGTAAGATAGCAAAGTCGCGACATCAACCCAGTCTTAAAGATCAAGTAATCTACCTACAAAATCGTGACATTGGCCAGAGAATGTCGTGACATTGGACTCGACGAGCCAAAAATTATGCAAGGGTGTTTCCATCTGTACAATCTCATTTAACTTGTAACTTAGTTTGTAATCAACCTAATTAGGTCATAATACACTCAAACTATAAATATTAGCTTAAACCATCAGTTTTAGGGTTTTAGCTTCTAGTTTAGTTATATTTCATATTTTTTTCTCATTCTTGTTAGCATTACTTTCAATTTTTAATTCAAGTTCTTTTTAGTTTTTATTCATTATTTTCTTTTACTTTATTTTCATTCATGTTTCAATCCAAAGGCATAATCACCATCTTTTGTGGATTAATGATAAACCGTAAAATGAACATATTTTAATCCCACATTTAGCATACTTTTGGATGATTTATCCCTTTAATTATGGAAATAGGTGTTCCTAAACTTTGTTTTCATGTTTTATACTCAAGAGAGCATTGGAGGATGAAAAGAATGAGAAACGGGCTGAAAACGGAGAAAATGGGCCAAACCATGAAATCCCCATGGCCTGGGCCCAAGACCACACGGTCGTGCCCCGTAAGAAGAATCGACCACGGCCTGGACCCCAAAATACACAGCCGTGCCTCATCAACAGGTTCAACCATGGCCTGGCCACGATTTACACGGGCATGTGCCATAGGCGTGTCTCTGCCGTAGATAAGAAGAATTCTATTCGGATTAGGGTACTTAGAGGCAAAGAAACATATTTCGAAAGCCTATATAAAGACCCTAGAGGCCAACCTTTAAGGGGGCGTTCAGCTAGGCCAAAGAGCCGAGCAGGCGATTAAATTGTGGATTTACTCGAAGAAAGCCAGTTGATTCATCTTAAGAAGCCAGAATCATACTCAAGACGGAGGAACTCTCCTTTAATTCCTTCAGGGGGTTTTAGGGTTTTCTTTATGTTTTGTTTTATATTTTCTTCTGAGATGTTTTTTTTTACAATTATGAACTAAACCCTCATATACTTGAGGGGGATGAAACCTAAGATGAATCTTGTTATTGTTATTTGAGTTGTATGATAAATACTTGATTTGTTCTTAACTATGTGTTCTTAATTCTTGTTTCGGTATTTTCGGGATATTGATTCAAGCATTTATGCTTTTAAGTAGAGGAGGAATAGACCCATGTAAGAGTAGATTTAGCATAGTTAAGCGGAGTTGAATGCAACCCTAGAGATAGGATGATGTAAATTTTCTGGATTAGGGTCAAACCTAATATGGGAGTCCATAGATCCAATTAATGCAATTCTGGGGGTTTTAATTAGAAATAGATTTCAATTAATCAACCTAGGGTTAGACGTTAGTAGCCTCGAGAGAGGTATTAATATAAATTAGGGAATCCTATGGATCAAGTCAAGTGAATAAATCGTCTAGTTCAGAGTTAGATAACAAGTGAAGTCTAGGTGGATTCTTCCTCGGGTATTGTCTAATTCAATCGATTTTCCCTCAAGTCCTTCCCCAATTTCCTCTTTGTCTTAGCATCTTTAGCTTAGTATTTTTAGATTAGATAAACAATTCCCTTAATTCTTACGCTAGATAATAAAAAGAAAGTTAGTATTAGTACTTTTGGTTCCTTTGGGTTCGACAATCCGGTCTTGCCGCTAGCTAAACTACTATTCGATAGGTGCGCTTGCCTCCATCGTTGTCTTAGTTAGTTTCCAGGTTCGATCATTCTTTTTATAAATTTTTAAGACTCGACAGACATGATCAGTTAACGTGGTCGTTCTATCAATCACCAATCTTGGATTCACCGAGATTATTGAGAATTTCTTACCCTTTCTTATTATTTTGCATTGTTCTAATGTTTGATAATTGGTTAGGATTATCTACATCTAGAACGGTTGGTAACTAAACCCTTAGGAAGATTGATTGACTGAAGTGGGTGTGATTTGTTTAAGGCTAGGATTTTTAAACTAATTAATTGGATTAGGTTGAATGTGCTTGAAAATTGACGATTCTAGGAAGTAATTCAGGTAGATGAGATCAAAAGTGTATTCTAAAAATCTATTCAATCTATCCCGGTTTAGTTCCATCAGGTTGAAAGATAAGTAGACTAAGTTGATTGATTAATTTTATTATAGGCCAAAAGGTATTAACAAGGTTAGTTCTTAATTAATGAGTAAAATTCCCAACTTTAGGTTAATCACAACCATAGATGTTAATCATCCTTTTGCAGGTTAATCTTTATTATTAAGTTGGAATTTTTAGTATTTATGCAATTTTATCTTTGTTACTTCAAACTCTTAATTTTAGTTTTAGCCATACTATGATAAGTAGATTAGTAGCTACCAAGACCTAGTTTAGTGTTTTAGGATTTATTATTAATTTTGTTTAAACATACCTCCATTGAGTACAATCCTCGGAATACTTCTGATATTTCATTGTACAATCTATATTGCAATTTCACATGCTGCTTGCAGATATCGCATATATGTCATATCTAATTGCATATTTCTTAACTCTAGTACACCCACACTAGGGCATGGTCAGTTATTACCTTAGTTAGCAATCGACTAATCGTTCGATCATCATTTTTATCATTTGCATAGTGTAAGGAAATAGGAAGAAAGTTTATTTAAAATAATTTAATCAGCAATTTAGAATTAGTCTTGTATATTTTCATATTTGGTTTGCATTAATAATTTCCAACTCGATTATATTAGTAATTGCTTAGTTTGTAATTAACTTGACAAATCACATTTACCAATTTGACAAACCCTTGAGTTAAATCCTCGAAATACTTTTGCATTTCATTATAATAAAAAAAAACTATATTACAATTTGACAATGCACGTTTACAATTAAAAACCACTTTTAAATTCTTTTATAAATTGTTTGTTTTCTACACACACAAGCATATGGTCAACTTCCTAGACTTTTGACCTAGTATTTTATAATTTATTCCGACCAAATATTTTTTTTCTATTCCCAAAATAAATATTATTTATTTTAACTAATTAAATTAACTAAATTAGCTTCTCAATTAAATAATTTTCTCAACTCAATTCTAATTACATTGAAGTGTTGGCAACTTTACCGTAAAAAAATTATGAGGAAATATATTTAATTTTCCATATTCAAGGATTCATAAGGACTAATTAATTTAATTAAGAAACCTTTAGAATTTTGGTATGTTAAAATATTGAGTTGACATTAAGAAACCTTTAAAAATATTGATAAATCCTTAGATATTTTGGTACAATCTCAAAAATTTTAGTAAAATTTTAGGAATTTTGGTAAATCGTTATACAAAGTTTGAGAAATCCTAAAATATTAGTAAATTACCTTTATAGTTTTTCCTTCTTCCATTAGCATTTAACGGGAAGAAGTGCTCCCTAAAACCCCTATTAGGATTATACAAATCTTGATTACATGAAGAATTGGTATTAAAATATATATGTTTTTAAATGGGGGGTTTAGTTACGCATATCGAACCTGTATACACGATAGCTTTAAACAATAGGAACCACACAGTTTGTTGGTGGTTCAAGGATTGAAGAACGTATTTTGCGGATATGTCAGAAGAACCCAAACTAATCTTTCATAATAATTGGTTTCTAAAAGTGACTATCATATATTGAAACCCATTTAATTTGTAAACAGTGCATTCACGTCATTTCGAATAAGCTGATGAACCGTATACTTCATTTTTCCCTTGGTTAGATTACTGAAGGCGCCATATGGAGAACCTTGAGAGAGGCGTCATTTGAGTTTTACCTCCATGGCGCTTGCTTCAATTTTCCAGGTCCAATGAGAATTTGACAGAATTTTAGTAAGTTTCCCTATTAGCGATCATGCCCACAAGACTTTCTAAACTCACTACCCATCAAAACCTCTGTTTTTATTCATGGTAGCATTAAATGGGGACACATTTTAATGAGAGTGTTTCAACTCTTTGTGGATTTTAAATTTTTATATGGTAATTATTAGAATTAAGTGATCTGAATATTTATTTAAATAAAATACAGTGATAAAATAAAATAAAATAAAATAAAAATTCGTATAGAACTATATTTTTTTTATTTTATTTTAGAATAAAGTGTTTTAAATCTTACTACACTCATTTTAGAATATAGTTTTACAAGCCTATAAATAGACATAGTCTATTTCTCTTGTAATTAATTCGAATTTGACATAGTGAATTTTCTTCTCCTCTCCCCGTGATTTTTTCCCTGAAAGGGTTTCCACGTAAAATTTGTGTGTTCTTTATTTTATTTCTCTTTTCTTTGCGATATATTTGGGTATCAGAACTTCCGGGCTGTTCATCTCGATCACGGCAATGGCGTCTTTGAAATATGAAATTTCGCTGTTGGATCGCAACACCAGATTTGCGTTGTGGCATATTAAGATGCAAGCAGTTCTTGCGCAGATGGATCTGGAGGATGCCCTGTTAGGGATAGATAAGATGCTTTCGACATTAATGATGAAGAGAAGAAGCGTAAGGATCAAAAGGCGTTAACACAATTACATTTGCATTTGTCCAATGAAATTTTGCAGGATGTGATGAAGGAGAAGACCGCCGCTGCATTATGGAAGAGGCTGGAACAAATATGTATGTCGAAAACTCTAACAAGGAAGTTACAAATGAAGCAGCGTCTTTATGCTCATCTCTGGCGGAAGGTGCAAGTGTACACGAACACTCAACAGTGTTTAAAGAAATTCTCTCAAACTTGGAGGCCATGGAGGTTCAGTATGATAAGGAAGATCTAGGGTTGATTCTACTTTGTTCATTGCCCTCGTCTTATTCAACCTTTAGAGACACGATTTTATATAGCAGCGAGTCTCTCACAGTTGATGAGGTTTATGATTCTTTGACCTTGTATGATAAGATGAAGCATATTATGGTTAAACCCGACTCTTAGGGAGAAGGTCTCATTGTTCATGGGAGACAAGATCGGAATGCTGATGATGATGTGGAAGCACACAGGAACGGAATCCTTGCGGTAAATCTAAGGGTAGATCGAAGTCTTCAAACAGAGATAAAACTTGTAACTTTTGCAAAAAGAAAAAGGCACATTAAATATGAGTGCTATAAGCTACAGAACAAGATTAAAAGGGAGGCTGCGAATCAAAAGGGAAAACAACCATAAAATTTCGGTGAAGCTAATGTTGTATGTAACAGCCTGGTTTAGACCCTAGTCGGAATAGTGGTTTCGAGACCACAAATCTGAGGTCAAAAAAATATTTTTAATATTAATTTTTGTGTTTATTATATGTGATTTAGCCTGTGTGAAAGTTTTGTGTGAAGATTTTATCGATTGTGTGTTAAATTTGCGAAAAGGACTTAATCACATAAAGTGTAAAAGTTGTGTGGTGATTGTTTAAGTGCCTAATTGTTGTTGTCTTTATAATTTGGAGATTTATGATGCAATTAGCCCACTTTATAAGTTAGTGGAAGATGATAGCATGGTTTTGGTGTTATTATTAATTTTTCATTAAGGGTAAAATGGTAAAAAGCCTATTAAGTTAATATTAAATAAAACAAAACCAAAAATTTGCTCATCTTTTATTCATCCTTGCCGAAATTTGCTAAAGAAAAAGAAAGGAGAAGAGTTTTAGGGTTCGGCCATTTGTGTCTTTGATTAAGGTATGTTTCAAGCTCGGTTTTTGATAATTTCTACGTTTTTGTAATCGTTGCTTTGTGCTCTACAAAACCCATGCTTAAATTTTGTGAATTGATGATGAATTTTAAATGTTCCATGGATGAATTCATGAGCTTTGTGAAGTTTGGTGATGGATTATGAAAGATATGTGATAGATTAACATATTTTGTCTTTGAATTTTTTATGAATTTGAGTAAATTGGGCTAAATTGACAAAAGTGTAAATTGAGGGACTAAAATGTAAATTAAATGAAATGTGTGGACTTGTACGAACATAGAGAGAATTTGGCTAGGCATGGGTGAAGTGAAATTATGTGTATTTTTTGATTTTATGAAATAGGGACTAAAGTGTCAAAATGTGAAAATGTGAGGGATATTTTGCAAAAGGCCCTAAATATGTGTGTGTGGACTAAATTGAATGAATTGGTGATTGAATGAGTTGAATTTAAATGTGTATAGACCAAGAAAAGAGAAGTTCGGATCGAGATTGAGGCAAAGACAAAGTGCTCGATTAATCGACCGTTTTGGTACAGCGACGTCCGAGGTAAGTTCGAATATAATACCTGCCATTGAACTTGTATCTATGCGATGAGAAATGAATGAATGTATATTAATGAAATAGAAATGTGTTATATATGAACTCGAGTATTGAGGCACTAAGTGTGCGAATTTAGAAAACGAGACAGAGACAATTAGCACTGTGTGTGCAAAACAATAAAAGCTTTGGCTTATTGAGTTGGCACTATGTGTGCGATACCGATATAAGATCGGTTTAATGTATTGGCACTAAGTGTGTGATGAAAATTATGTTTCGACTACAAAAATGGCACTAAGTGTGCGAATATATCAAAAGAAAAACAAAGGTTGATCGAAATGTAAAGTCAATCAGTTGAGTAGTATGATCGGTGAGTAACTATGTGTTGGCAAAGGTATGTATGATACCTATGTGGTTGATGAACTTGAAAGTAGATGAATGGAAGGTTATGTGAGTATTGGATATAGTTGAGTTTGTGTATCATTGGTAAATTATCTATGTGATGGTTCAATTTGTAGATTGGTTTAATGAGTTAATTGTATTAAATTACAAACTTACTAAGCTTTTGAAAGCTTACTGTGTGATTTGTTTCATTGTTTTACAATGTCAGTAAAGCTAGCTCAGATCCGGGAATCGTCAGCATCTCTATAACACTATCAGCAATTTATTTTAGTACTTTGAAGATGTATATATTTGAATTTGGCATGTATAGGCTAGTCAATGTGGCATGTATTGAGTTGTATAGCCTTGCCATGTGATATGGCTTAGAAATTGAATGTTGTTAGTTTATATTTGAAGCTATGAAAATGATGATTTTGGTTTGATATAGTGAGATTGGAATTTGTATATTTCATGCTTGAATTGGTTGATGAGAATGGCATATTAAGTGTGAATTTGTAATATGATTAGATGATGCATTGTGATAGGATTTGAGATGTGAAATTGGTTGAGTTGGATGAGTATATTTGGGTAGAAATGATGTTTGGTTAGTAAATGGTTTAGATTATGGTTAAATAGTGCATATATTGGTATGATTGAGTGTCATTTGTGGTATAATTGCTTGTGAAATGAGGCTTGTAGATTAACTCAAGTGTGGAAGGCAAGTTTAGCCCTGAAAATGGTCTATAACTGCCCACACAATTTAGCACACATGCGTGTGGCTCAACCGTGTTGTTTAAGTTTGCCAAGTGAAACAAGTCAGGCTCAACCACGGGCTGGACACGCGGGGGTGTGACTGGATGTGTAGTGCAAGTCAGGCTCGACCACGGGTGAGGCACACAGGTGTGTCTCAGGAAGTGTGGTCAAGTTAGTAGGTATGCCCTGTTCTGCCACGGCTTGGACACATGGGCTTGTCAAAGGCCGTGTGAGGCACACGACCTACCCACACGGGCGTGTGACCTCTACAACTTAGAAAAATGTTTGAATTTCAGAAATTTTCGTAAGTGTTTGGTTTAGTCCCGGCCCTATTCTAAAGTATGTTTAAGATCTCAATGACCTCACTAAGGAACTATATGATTATGTTTGAATATGATTGAATGATAATAGACTTGGTTTCGTAAAATGGATATGAAATGTTCCAATTGTTCAGTAATGCCACTTAACCCTATTCTAGCGACGGATTTCGGGTTAGGGTTGTTATATTGTAGTAGACTACAGCGATGGTGAAATTCTAGTCGCTTCTGTCAACAATTCTAAAGTGAGCGATGAATGGGTACTTGATTCAGGTTTCACCTTCCACATGAGTCCCAATCGGGATTGGTTTACAACTTACAGTGTCTGAATGTGTTCTTTTAATGGGAAATAATGCTTCGTGTAAAATCACAAGTGTTGGAACAATTAAAGTTAAGATGTTTGATGGAGTTGTCAGAACACTTAGTGACATATAGCATGTTCCAGAATTGAAGAGAAATTTAATTTCATTGAGTACTCTTGATTCAAAAGGGTACAGATACACAGCTGAACGTGGGGTTTTAAAGATTTCCAAAGGTTCCCTTATTGTGATGAAAGGGCAGAGAAAGACTGTCAAGTTATATGTTTTGTAGGGTTCTACTGTTACTGGTGATATAGCTATTGCTTCCTCTTCCTTGTCAGATGATGATATTACTAAACTTTGGCATATGCTCCTAGGGCATATGAGTGAGAATAGCATGGCAGAATTGAGCAAAAAAGGACTTCTTGATGGGCAAGGAATTTGCAAACTGAAGTTCTATGAGCACTGTGTTTTTGGGAAGCAAAAGAGAGCTCAATTCACCATAGGGATCCATAACACGAAGGGAACGTTAGAGTATATTCATTCTAATTTGTGGAGGCCATCTAGAGTGCCTTCGAGAGGTGGAGCTAATTATATGCTAACTTTTATCGATGATTTTTCCAGAAAAGTTTGAGCGTTCTTCCTGAAGCAAAAAACCGATATGTCTTCCGCATTAAAGTCTTAGAAAATTATGATTGAAAAATAGACGGAAAATAAATAAAATACCTCTGCACAGACAATGGCTTAAAGTTCTTTCTGATGAGTTTAATAGACTGTGCAAGTCAGAAGGGATCATGAGACACTTGACAATTCGTCATACTCCACAGAAAAACGACATTGTAGAACGAATGAACAGAACGATCATGGAGAAGGGTCGATGTATGTTGTCAAATGCCAACTTACCAAAGTCATTTTGGGCAGAAGTAACCTCTACTACATGTTTTTTGACCAACCGATCTCCATCCGTTGCCATAGAGAAAAAGACTCTACAAGAGGTATGGTCTGGTAATCCTACTAATTATTCTGATTTAAAGATCTTTGGGTGTCTTGCGTATACTCATGATGATAATGGAAAATTAGGACCGAGATCCATTAAATGTGTTTTTCTTGGTTATAAAGCTAGTGTAAAAGGGTATAAGTTATGGTTTCTTGAAAATAAAAAAGTTCTGATTAGCAGATATGTTGTTTTTGATGAAACTGATATGCTACCTAACTTATCTCTTAAAGACTCTTCCAATACAGAAAATCAAAAGAAGGTGGAGCATCAGATTAATACAGATTCGACTCCTCAAGCCAGTACATAAATTGATAATAGAGTTGCTTTTTCACCACAATACTCTATCGCCAAAAACAAAACTAAAATAGAAATTAAACCTCTAAAGAATTATGCAGAGGCTGATCTAGTTGTTAATGCTTTAAATGTGGTTGAAGATATAGATGCAAACCAAGAGCCATCTAATTCTTTTGAGGCGGTTAGCTGTGAATACTCAGAAAAGTGGATGTTTATTATGAAAGAGGAGATGGAATCACTCCACAAAAACAGAACATGGGATCTTGTGAAACTTCCTAAAGGAAAAAAGGTTGTTCGTCATAAATGGGTGTTTAAAAAGAAAGAAGGGACTCTAAGAGTTGAAGAACCAAGATATAAAGCAAGGTTTGTTGCAAAGGGTTACAGTCAAATTCCGAGTGGACTTCACAGATGTGTTCTACCCAGTTGTGAAGCATAGTTCGATTCGAGCTTTGCTTGGTATTGTAGCTATGCATGATTTGGAGCTTAAGCAGTTAGATGTAAAAACTGCATTTTTACATGGAGAACTTGAGGAGGATATTTACATGTAACAACCAGAAGGTTTTATAGTCTCAAAAAAAGAGGACTATGTTTGCTTGCTAAAAAAGTTCCTTTACGGTTTGAAACAGTCACCAAAACAGTGGTACAAGAGGTTTGATTCCTTTATTACTTCTCATGATTTCAAAAGAAGTAGCTTTGACAGTTGTGTTTACTATAAGAGAAACAGTGATGGTTCTTTTCTGTATCTACTTCTTTATGTTGATGACATGTTGATAGCAGCAAAAGATAAAAGAGAGATAAGAAAGGTCAATGCCCAACTAAGTAAAGGATTTGAGATGAAAGATTTGGGACTAGCAAAGAAGATACTTGGTATGGAGTTTCTTAGAGATAGAAAAGCAAGTAAATTGTACTTAAGTCAGAAGGGGTACATTGAGAAAGTTCCTTGCAGGTTCAATATGCGGAGTGTTAAGCCTGTTAGTACTCCTTTAGCAACCCGTTTCAGACTTTCATCTTCTTTGTCTCCACAATCAAATGATGAGATTGAGTACATGTCACATGTTCCATACTCTAATGTAGTGGAATCTCTCATGTATGCTATGGTTTCTTCACATCCAGATTTGTAACGCCCCGAATTTGGGCCTAGAAGGAATGGGCCTTGAGCGTGGGATCAGCTAGGAGACTGCACATAAATATTTATGTGTGCAAGAAAATGACACAAATTGCTTGTTTGCTTTAATGGCTAAGTGACTTGGGTGTGTATGGGAGTGTTTGAGAAGGTGGGTTCAAGTCTTGGCCCTTGCAAAATTTTTAGTTTTTTCTCTTAAATGAACCTGGACACTGGAACTTAGGCCTTATTAGTAATAATGCTAATGTTATGACACAAAAAGAGCCTGGGGTGTAGTGGCAATATGGCATATGGTATAACTGAGAGGTCTGAGGTTCAAGTCCTGGGTTACACAATAGAATGTTTATTTTGCTGCTTGAGCTATGAAGGTAGAAGAGTTGGAATGAAACACTGTTGAGAGGAGTTTGAATTGGTCTTGGATAGAGTTGTGGAGAGGATTATGGAGAGAGTTGGAGAGAGAATCAAGGAATTTCGAAATGGGAGGTTGGTAGGGTGTTGTGGCCAATTGGGACTCTAAGGCTCTAGGATATTTTGGCTAGGGGAAATAGGGAGCAATTTTGGCTGTAGGCATATTCTTTGTTTCAATTTTGTGGAGCTTGAAAGGAGAGGGTCGAATTTCCCTTGTGATTTTTTACCATTCGAGATTATTTTCGGGTTTTGCATTTTATCAACTACGGTGACCAAAAGTGCCATTATTTTCTCCCTTTCTTCAATTCCCAATTTGGTAATATTCTTCTGTGGTCTCACTTCTCTTTCTCTGCCCGTTTTTCTATTTTCTTTGCTCTCCTAACAGTCCCAAATGCACTTCTCTTCTCTCCCCCTTCATTCTTCTATTTTCTCTCAAAGCCAAACCTACTTTTCTCTCCCTCTCTCACCCTTGGTCGATTGTGGTCCATTCTTTTTAGGTTTTCTTTAGTGATCGTCCCCTCTTGTCTATCTTCCTCCCTCGTTCTACTCTGACTATTGTTGATAGCCTAGTGATTGGGGATCTATTAATAGTGTCGATTACCACCATCATTTGTCCACTGTGCCGAACCTAAACTGCTGCTTCTTTGTTCTTCTGATTCTTATGAGTTCTTCGTTGCATGATATCGGTAAGCGTGCTTGTTAAGGATCAATTGTTTCATGGTTATATATATATATATATATAAGGGTGATTCGTTTTGTATGTAGGTACTAATCAAAGAGTGGGTAATCACTTTTCATTAATGGTTAGTTGCAAATACATGTTGGTTCAAGCAAGGCGATAGTTGGAGAGCATGTGGGCTAGTTTCCTCGTTATCACGAACATATGTGTAATCGCACTATCTTTGCTGTGAATCAACAAAAGTCAAAAGTCAAAACTTTAGCATTCGAGGCCTCATGAGTGTGCGATTGCTCGTCTGAGCCCACAAATTATGGGCAATAGATTGTAGAGGCCACCACGACCGTTCTTGTGATCTTGGGCCTCGTTTGGCTGAAATGGGGCGTGTGGGCCCAATGGGTTCATGGGCCCCATACGGATAAAATCCAGGTTAAATGGCAAATACTAAATTGGGCTATGTAGTTCGCATAGCCGTGATTGAATTTGGGCTAAATGGGCCACATGAGCGTGTGGGCCCACTTGGGTCGAGTATTGGGCCTTAGGCCCATTTACACCGTAATGACCGTAATACCCCTGTAGGATAAAGTGGCCATAATGCCCTTGTAGGGTAAAATGACCGTAATGCCCCTATAGGATAAAATGACTGTAATACCCTTGTAGGGTAAAATAACCGTGATGCCCTGGTAAGGTAAATGACTATTTTGCCCCTCGAGGGTAAATGATGACTTGTGCTATGATTTGACTGATTTGACTGTGATTGTATGACTTTGATTTGATTAACTTAACTGTGAATGATATGATGATTTGTGGGCCAGACATTCTGCATACATGACATACTGCATGGGGTTGGGATATTGGTTATGGAGGAAGTACTGTTCTGATAGGGTCACACGAGACTACTGTGGACTCAGTAATGATCTGTTAAGGTCACACGGATGACTATGGACCTACATATGGCTTTAAGCTAGTTAATCTGATTATGGTTCTGTGCGAACCTAATTATGGCTCTGTACCGTCTTGATTATGATTTTGTGTCGATCATATTTATCCATGGCTGTGTGTTGATCGTAATTATTGAAGACTTTGTGTCGATCATACTTACCCATGGCTGTGTGTCGGTTATATTACCGTAGCGGATGGCTATGTGCCGATCTTATTTTAGTTACTGATGGCTATGTTCTAATTATGAGACCGTTTCTGAAGACTTAAAGCCGCATATATACTAGCAGCTTTGCTGCGTTTTCGGTTAGTGCTGCAACCGGTGCTAACACTGTAAGTGTAGGGATGACGTGGGTGATTTATTCCCCACAGGTAGTGCAAGGTTGGACGGAGGAAAGTACAGGATTGGATGGGTTTGCATGCATCATGCATCATTCTTATTGAGACTGTTACTATGATGGGCTAGGCCCAATTGATTCTGTTATAGGTTGTGACCCAAATGACATTGTTTTTGGCTTTGGCCCACATATGCTCTGAATTGAACTGTACTGTTACTGTTAAAGGGCTCAGGCCTAGACTGATTTTGTTTTTGTATACTGACTATTTATTTAATAAGGGGATTACACACTGAGTTTTTGTAACTCACCCTATTTTTAACCTTTCAAGTAATCCCTAGCGTTAGACGGTTCGGAGCTGCGAGGGACTCGGAGAGGGCCACACAACTGCACATGTTTTATTCTGTTTTGCTCATTTACTTAAGCACTTTGATTTTGATTCGGGTTGTAATAAGGCCTCTATAATTTTGGATTTTAAATTTGGGGATTTTATTGATTGTGATTTATATCCACTAGAAGTAGAACACGGTTTTCCAAAACAATAACATTTTCAAACACTACATTTCTGCAACTCAATTTTTAAATATCACGTTTTTGTAAATCATTTGTTTTAAATTAAGCTTCCTCAATAAATAAGGTTTTAAAGGTAATAATATTTTAAAAGGGAATAACTTTTTAATAAACCATGATTGAAAATAAACAAACGCAAACTGAGGTTATGTACAAGTTTTAAATAGCAAGAAGTTTGAAATTTCAAGAAGGGTTTTCAATGAAAACATGGTTTTCGAAAAACACTTCAATGTGACACACCAGATACGGCCATAACGTCTAGGCCGATTTTGGGGTGTTACAAGATTTATCATATGCAGCTAGTGCAATTGGAAAATACATGGCGAATCCTAGTAAAGAACATCGGAAAGCAGTTCAGTGGATTTTAATATACTTACGAGGTACTACTGATGTTTGCTTACAGTTTGGAAGAACTAGAGATGAAGTCATTGGGTATGTTGATCCTGATTTTGCTGGAGACCTTGATAGAAGAAAATCTCTCACTGGTTATGTCTTTACCATCGGAGGTTGTGCAATCAGTTGGAAAGCTACTTTGCAAACTACAGTCACTTTGTCTACCACTGAAGCTGAGTACATGGCGATTACTGAGGCTTGTAAAGAATCTATTTGGTTGAAGGGACTCTTTAGTGAGCTCAATGAAGAGCTTCAAATCAGCACAATATTTTGTGGCAGTCAGAGTGCCATCTTCCTTACAAAAGATCAAATGTTTCATGAGAGAACAAAACACATCGATGTTCGGTATCATTTTGTTCATGATATTATTGCTCGTGGTGATATTGCTGTGAGCAAAATTAGTACTCACGAAAATCCTGCAGATATGATGACTAAGTCACTTCTTATAACCAAGTTTGAGCATTACTTAGACTTGGTTGGTGTTCATTGTTGAAGTTAAACTCTTAAGGGGTTTTGTGGAAGAGGTGAGGAACTTGTTCGTTGAGAGTTCACGATGAAGAACTTGTTCATTGAGAATTCGTGTCAATGTGGAGATTATTAGAATTAAGTGACCCGAATCCTTATTTAAATAAAATACAGTGGTAAAATAAAATAAAATAAAAATCCCTATAGAACTACACTTCTTTTATTTTATTTTAGAATAAAGTTTTTTAAACCTTATTAAACTCTATCTATTTGATATTGATTAGAATAAGGTGTTTCAATCTTACTACACTCATATTAGAATATGGCTTTACAAGCCTATAAATAGACATAGTCTATTCCTCTTGTAATTAATTCGAATTCGACATAGTAAATTTTCTTCTCCATTTCCCGTAGTTTTTTCCCCGAAAGGGTTTCCACGTAAAATCTTTGTTTTTTATTTTATTTCTCTTTTCTTTGCGATATATTGTCATTACAGACATTCTATTTTATTTTCACAATAGTGTATATGCTAACCCTAATATAATTATTACTTAAATACAATAATTTAATTTAACTAGCATATTTTAATTTTTAATATACTTATAAACAAAGAAAATAGTTGAGACAAAAAAAAAAAAAATATTTAATATATCATAATTGTGTACTAACACATAGAGACAAACATGTATAGATATTTTTGAAAAAAATTTTGATCAAAATAGGTTAAAATACATTAAAATAGCTAAAACACACCAAAATGCTAATTAAAATGAAACCTAAACTACCTTGTATCGTTTTTGGGCAAAATAAAAGGGTCTTTATTCAACCTAATTAACATGAAATGTGCTTGAAGTTTCAAAGAGTATGAAGTTAGATGGAAATCAATATCGATATTATATAGTTTTTATATTGATATTTATATGTGTTGGGATCGACTCGTATAAACAACGAAATTGAAAAGGTAAAGAGGATCGAACACAAATTTTATGTAGAAAACCCTCAAAGAGGGAAAAACTACGAGCAAAGGATGTTTCGGCTTTTCATTAAATGAGTAAACAAACGTGAGTAAAATATGGATAAAATAAACCTAAATCTACTAAGTACAATACCCAAACCCCAAAAATTGTAACACACTAAACCCGACCTAAACGCCACGACCGGATCCAGTATGTTACAGGTGAGGTAAAAACGAGATTTGTTGAATTTAGGAAAACCATATATTTTAAAACTTTTCAATTAAGACGAAGTCTTGAAAATAACAATATGTAGATTAAGAAAGTTCCCAAGTTATGATAATCGAACATTCATTATATTTGTTGATACTTTAAAGAAAAATGATTATTTTATGTTGCCCGTATGTTTTTGAAAAAACTCCATTTCCACTTTAATGTTTAAATTACCATAGTGTCGAATTTGAAATAAACAGTAACTAATAAAAACCAAAGTTTAACTTAGAAAGGCCTTATTACATAACAAAAGTCCCAAATTAAAATAAATTTATAGCAAGAAACGAGTTTATGAAAAGAAAAGATATTATGGCCTCCACGAGTCCGTCTCGGCTCTCGTATCCACAATCTACTGATTGCCTGGAAGATTAAACAAGGGGTGAGTTACCGAGACTCAGTGTGTAAATCCCCCATATCACATAAACGGCTCGTGGCCCACAATAGCATATTGGCCTTAGCCCACCCAAGATGACATAAAAATAAATGAATGCATTATGTCCCAACCCAGCCTAGTTTTTCCATTCTTTACACGCCACTCCGTAATAGTCCATCACACCGTGGAGATTTCTACAATCAACCCTCCATCCGCTACACACCACTTTGACAGTCATACTACCAGTCATAATACTCAAGGACCAGATAATGTGGCTTAGCCACCGATCACTATGTGACCAAATATAACTTTAACGTGGCTTAGCCACCTATCACTATGTGACCAAATAATCAAGTACTTCCTCTTAAATATTATATCCATATCCCATGCATAACATACATGTCATAATGAATGCAACATGCCATCAACAAGCAAATGATTACCACATACATCCGTGCACGCAAGGAAAACGATACAGTCACGTACCTGGCATCCCTAGTCTTACCCATAACGGTATCACGACTGACACAGCCTTTTTCGGCTTTTCAGCCCATACAATTAGTGATACATATAAAATAAAGTGTGTGAAGTTTTTACACACCTGATAACACGAAAATAATACTCTCTACGTTGACACTATCGATAGTAGAAACGACTGCTATTTGTCTACTATTCTACTCTGAAGCCGGTCCACAACCTGATGGCCAATCTCGAACAACAGACACCGCGCGCTTCTTGAACTTTGGGGTTGGGACTACAAGTCCAACCCCTCCTTAAATTTACTGGCATTTGAGTTCATGAAACGATCTTAGTCAGAAGACCGGGTTAAGACATCGAAGCAGAGAATCATAAGAATAACACTTAAACCATATAACGATTTCTTACCTAAGTCGACAGGACCCGAGGCTACTACTCTTGGATTAATAGATCATTGAAGTCCCTAAACAAACTCCACATTAGAATCGGCCCTCCAAGATACAGGTTAGAAGGAGTGGCCTTTTTGCTAAACGAGTAATATAAACCCCTTACCTTGATTGATCGGTTCCGATTGACCCTAAAGTACTCTTCAACTGTTGGGCAAAACAGAAGAAACACAAGAGCCAAGCCCTTCATATATTTGGCCAAAACACATATGGAACAGGATTAATGAAAAGAGAGGAATGAAAAGAAAAGAAAAGACTTACCATAACTTGAGAGAAAATCGATTGGGAGGATTGAGAGGAGAAGTGACGGCAACCTTCTAAGGGAATTCGGCCAAGAGATGGAGTTTGAAAAGTAATCAAATAGGAGAAAACAGAATGGAAGAGAAGAGAATTGTTTCGGCTTTTGTTGATGAAATAATAAAAAGGGTTTCGGTTCAAGGTGATCAAGAGATGAGCAAAGAATATGAACAAGAGAAAAATAAAAGAGAACGAGAGAGAGAGAGAAAGAGTTGAGATTCGACCTTGATAGAAAGAATGAGTGAAGGAGGTATAATGTAAAACAAATGACAAGAGGGTTCGACTAAGATCAAGGGTGAATGAAACCGAAATGAGGACACCAAAAAGAAGAAATGAAAAAGAGAAGATATTCAATAAGGCTCAAGAGATTTCGGCAGTACCAGAAAAAGAGAGAGGAAGAAGATATGATAGATAAATAATGAGAGAAAAATAAAATAAGAAAAGAAGAATCAAGTAGGAGGCAACATGTTTCGGTTTTGGCTTAAGATAAAAGGAGACAACAAATGGAATTTTGGCTAGGCACCTACGGCATATAGGGATTTAGAACTCAAAAAGAATGAAGAAGCTTCAAGGGAACTTACCAAAATCGACACCACCTACTTCTCTAGAGATCGAATATACTACAAGAGGTAAAGAAAGAGAACTTAGGACCTCTACCAACTTTCGGCACACTCAACCACCACCCAAAACCAATTTTTCCTCCCCCCCACACAAGTACCCAAAAATCGGCCACCAATATCACCTACATCAAATCCCCCAAAATTCTCCTAACTTCACTCTTGGTCACCCATTCAAAGTAGTTTGAAAAATTCAACTTCCCTTATCCTCTCATGACCACCCATTTGAATTGTTTGACCCTTTCAACCCTCCCCCTAAGTGCCCTTGCTGAATCCACCACTTACCTTTCCAAGCGTCAAAATAAATCTCCAAAATGTTATCCATGCAGCTCAAACTCCTTTCCCCTTGTAACTCCCCTATGACACCACTTCCAAGCACACAAGGTGACGTCTCCTTACCACTACACCACCTCTTTTCTTGTGTCAACAAACACAAAAATTAACCCTAAAAGCCTGGCTCAGCTAGCTCTTCCCTTAAATGCTTAAATTCAAAATTTTTCACTAAGGCTCAGACTTAACCCCGAGCTTCCCCGGGACCCCAAACACACTCAAACAACATGCAGACACACCAAACACACAGATACAAAGTAAATGCAAACCCCCAATCTAGGATGTTACAGTTCTACCCCCGTTAAAGAAATTTTGGCCTCAAAATTACCTGGTCAAAAGAGATGAAGGTATTGCTGTCGCATCACATCCTCTGGCTCCCACGTGGCTTCCTCTGAATTGTGATTCCACCACAACACTTTAACCAATGGGACCATCTTTCTCCTCAACATCTTAACGTCACGATCCAAAATTTAAACTGGTTCCTCCTCAAAGGATAGATCAGGCCTTACTTCTATTTCTTCCACCGGTACTACATGAGATGGATCCGAACGATAGTGCCTTAACATAGAAACATGAAATACATTATGAATCTGACTTAATTCGAAGGAAGCTCGAGTTAATAGGCTATCGGTCCCACACGCTTCACCACACGATAAGGCCCGATGAACTTGGGGCTTAGCTTACCCTTTCATCCAAATCTTAGAACCTTCTTCCACGGTGAAACCTTTAAGAAAACCCTGTCACCCACTGCAAATTCTATGTCCTTATGCTTCAGATCCGCATAGGACTTCTGTCTATCAGAAGCTTTCTTTAATCGAGCCCGGATTAACTTAACCTTCTCCTTCGTCTCCGTAACCAATTGTGGACCCAAAATCTGATGTTCCCCCAATTCTGTCCAACAAGTGGGAGTACGACACCTTCGCCCATATAACGATTCATAAGGCTCTATTTGAATACTAGACTGGTAGCTGTTATTGTATGCGAACTCTGCCAATGGTAAGAACTCTTCTCAATTACCCCTGATATCAATGACACAACCCCTCAACATGTCTTCCAAGATCTGAATTACCCTCTCAGACTGACCATTAGACTGAGGATGGAATGCTGTACTAAAATCCAACTTTGTACCCAACACTTGATGCAATGCCTTCCAGAACCTCGACGTAAACCTAGGGTCCCTATCTGATATGATAGACACTAGTACCCCATGCAACCTCACAACCTCTACTATATACAGCTTAACCAAGTTTTGTAGAGAGTAGTCAACACAAACCGATATGAAATGAGCAGACTTCGTCAAACTATCAACAATTACCCAAACTGAATCCTTCTTAGTAGGTGTGAAAGGCAGCCCACTAACAAAGTCCATAGTGATCCTCTCCCATTTCCACTAACATAACCCTGAAGCCAATTGGTGTTCGGCTTTTACTTGCTAACACGCCAAACACTTTCCCACAAATTTCGTAACTTCACGCTTCAATCCAGGCCACCAAAATAGTTCACGCAGATCCCGATACATCTTACTTTCTCCAGGATGCATAGCATAAGGACTACTATGTGCCTCCTGAAGAATCATTTGCCTTAACTCAATATCCTTCGGCATACAAACCCTCTCACGAAAACACAAAACCCCATCACTGTTCAAATTATAATCGTCAACCCCACCATTCTATTCTTTCAGAAGTCGAGCACCCAAAACATCATCCAATAGCTATTTTTCTTTAATCTGATTGATCCACTTCGGCTTCACTTGTAGCTCCGCCAATAAACTTCCGTCGTCATATAAATTGAGATGAGCGAACATCGCTCTCAGGTCCGATATTACATTTTAGCTCAGCGCATCAGCCACCACGTTGGCCTTGCCCGAATGATACTCGATCGAGCAGTCATAATCTTTCAACAGCTCAACCCACCTTCGCTGTCTTAAATTCAACTCCTTCTGAGTTAGAAGATATTTTAGGCTCTTATGATTTGTATAAATGACGGACTTCTCCCCATACAGATAGCGTCTCCAAATCTTCAAGGCAAAAACCACAGCTACCAACTCCAAATCATGTGTGAGATAATTTAACTCATGCGGTCTTAACTGCGAGATGCATACGCAACAACCTTTCTGTCTTGCATTAACACACATCTTAATTCTGTGTGTGAAGCATCACAGTAAACCACGAACTTCTTTCTAGCCTCCGGCTGAATCAACACCGAGCCTCTGTCAAGACCCCCTTCAGCTTCTCAAAGCTTTCCTGTTACTTAACAGACCAGACAAACGGTACCCCTTTCCGCAACAACTTGGTTAATTGTGTCGCAATCAAGGAAAACCCCTCAACAAACCTTCTGTAATAACCTGCCAACCCCAACAAACTTCTGATCTCTGCTACACACTTATGCGATTTCCAATCTATCACAGTTTCAATTTTTTGGGGATCAACTCTAATTCCCTCTGCTGACACAATATGGCCCAGAAAAGTAACTTCCTTAGCCAAAATTCGCACTCACTGAATTTGGCGTACAACTGCTTCTTCCTCAAGATTTGTAAAACCACTCGAAGATACGAATCATGCTCCTCCTCTGATCTTGAATAGACCAAGATATCATCTATAAATACCACCACAAACCGATCCAGGTAAGGTTGGAATACTCGTTCATCATGTCCATAAACGTTGCTGGTGCATTGGTCAACCCAAACGGCATCACCAAATATTCGTAATGACCATAGTGAGTCTTGAAAGCCGTCTTATGAATATCCGCTTCCTTGACCTTAAGCTGATGATATCCTGACCTCAAATTTATCTTTGAAAAAACTGACGCCCCCTTCAATTGATCGAACAAGTCGTTAATCCTCGGCAACGGGTATTTGTTCTTGATCGTCCACTTATTCAACTGACGGTAGTCAATGCACATACATATTGATCCATCCTTCTTCTTAACGAATAGCACCGATGCTCCCCAAGGTGATACACTCGGTCGGATAAAACCCCGATCCAACAGTTCTTGAATCTGAGCTTTCAGTTCCACTAACTCCTTCAACGCCATTCTATATGGGCTATAGACACTAGCGCTATTCTTGGAAGAAGATCAATACCGAACTCCACTTCACGGTCCGAAGGCAACCCTAGAAGTTCTTCAGGAAAGACATCCACAAATTCTTTTACTGTTCTAACCTCACTTACTGACACTTCCTTTGCATCCAAAGCACTAACAAAAGTTAGGAAAGCCACACACCCTTTCTTACCATCCTTTCTGCCTTAAGAGCAAACACTACATTGGACAAGTAGTCTCCCCTCTCACCTATCACTAAAACTTCATCATTCCCTGGAATCCTTAACACCATGAGTTTAGTAGCACAATCCAAGTTTGCTCGATACTTCACCAACCAATCCATGCCTAAGATCAAATCGAACTCCCTGAATGGTAATTCCATCAGATCAGCCGAGAAAACCAACCCTTGAACTTCTAGAGGTACATCCCTATAAAGTCTGTTCACCACTACAGATTGTCCTAGCGGGCTAATTATAGTCATCTCCCTAGAAGCAATCTCAGAGTCTATGCTTAAAGTTCCAGACGCCATACTAGCAACATAATAATGTGTCGACCCAATATCAATCAATGTAGAAAAAGGCAATCTAAAATTAAGAACGTACCGATTATGACATCCGGTGCATCACCCTACTCTCGGTATCTAACAGCATAAACCAACCCTGGCTGTCTCGCATTAGTGCTCCTCTACCTCTGTCTGGTGCTCCACGACCCCGATCAAAACTATTTCCTCCTCTAGCTGGACCACGACCTCTCTGCGGTTGCTGACCACCTCTACCCGACTGAGTATAACCCTGACCTATCGGCCCTGTACCACCCTGTTCCTGTGGACAGTCTCTAACATGGTGATCAGTAGACCCACACCTGAAGCATCTTCTGTTACTCGTCCAACACTCGCCCAAATGAAACTTACCACATCCAGCACACCTATAAGGCTGACTATCAGCAACAGATCTCACAACCCGACTCGGCCCATCCAATCTAGGTCTTTTCTGAAAATGCCCAGTTGACCCCGACGATCCAAAATTCCTTTTATTACTACCTCTATCTCTATCCCGATTCTGCTTTTGAGACTGCTTCACTTCCTCTGCTATCTTAGCCTTTTCCACTAAAATAGCAAATTCTCTTTCTCGCTGTAAAGCTATCAACACTCGCAAATCATCCTTCAGACCATCTTTAAACCGAACACAACGCTCATGGTCTATGGCCACTATAACGACTAAGGCGTAAGAATTTCGCCTCATATTCAGCCATCGATTTATTCCCTTAAACCAAATTCAGAAATGCCCTACGCTGCGCATCCACATAACTCGATCCGATCTACTTACTCTGGAATGCCGTCTTGAAGAAATCCCAGGTAATGCGGTCAGCCATTGTACCATCCCTGACTGTAAGCCACCATTGATACGCCTCATCCCGAAGAAGAGACACAACTCCTTTCAACTTTTCCTCCCCCTTGAAGTCGAGATCATCCATTATACGCTCAACTGCCTCCAGCCAATACTCAGCTGCATTAGGAGCTACGCCAGAAATACCTCTAAACGTTTTCGTTCCATTAGCTCGAAGTCGTTCGACACAGATTTCTGAGCCCCTGTACCCATGCCTGCCCTAGCAACTCCCTCCAAGACCTGTAACATCGCTTGAGACACCGCATCATCTCCACCCGTTTGGTCTTGAAAATTTACTTTCGCAGCTTACAGTATCGACATCTCATTTCCTCACCCATGACTAGATCTTACTGGTTCCGACACAGCACTCCTGCCTTTACCATGACCACGCACAATACGTCCACGTCCCCTAGTACTCATGACTAATGTCTCGCTTTAATCTAATTAAAAATTTTATGAGTTAGAATCTTTCACTCTTTAATACCGACAATTCTTATGAGGAGTAGTTTTAAAGAGTAATTCTCGCAAAACCCTATCTCGACCTAGAGGTTTCAGTCTCTAATGTTTGGATCTACTAATGCTAGTAGCCATATTCACTCAATCAATTAAGCATTTCATGTATACATCACCAAAAGTTAGAACACCTACCTGCATTGATCGGGTGCCGGTAGACTCGAATGCCATATTTCAATCAAAACATTTTCTCCAATTAACATTTACATTGATTTTATAAAACACTGTTGAACCCATATCACAACCGAGTTTTGTAACCTAGGCTCTGATACCATAATTGTAACACCCCAAACTCGGCCTAAACTTTACGATCGGATCTGGTATGTTATAGGGTGAGGTAAAAATAAGATTTGTTAAATTTAGGAAAATCGTAGATTTGAAAACTTTTCAATTAAGGCGAAGTCTTGAAAATAACAATATGTAGATTAAGAAAATTCCCAAGTTATGATAATCGAACATTCATTATATTTGTTGATACTTTAAAGAAAAATGATTATTTTATGTTGCCCGTATGTTTTTGAAAAAACTCCATTTTCACTTTAATGTTTAAATTACCATAGTGTCGAATTTGAAATAAACAGTAACTAATAAAAACCAAAGTTTAACTTAGAAAGGCCTTATTACATAACAAAAGTCCAAATTAAAATAAATTTATAGCAAGAAACGAGTTTACGAAAAGAAAAGATATTATGGCCTCTACGAGTCTGCCTCGGCTCCCGTATCCACGATCTACTTATGACATGAAAGATTAAACAAGGGGTGAGTCACCGAGACTCAGTGTGTAAATCCCCTATATCACATAAACGGCTCATGGCCCAAAATCGTATATTGGCCTTAGCCTACTCAAGATGACATAAAAATAAATGAATGCATTATGTCCCAGCCCAGCCTAGTTTTTCCATCCTCTACACGCCACTCCGCAACAGTCTATCACACCGTGGGGATTTCTACAATCAACCTTCCATCCGCTACACACCACTTTGACAGTCATGCTGTCAGTTATAATACTCAAGAACCAGATAACGTGGCTTAGCCACCGATCACTATGTGACCAAGTATAACTTTAACGTGGCTTAGCCACCAATCACTATGTGACCAAATATAACTTTAACGTGGCTTAGCCACCGAACACTATGTGACCAAATAATCAAGCACTTCCCATTAAATATTATATCCATATCCCATGCATAACATACATGTCATAATGAATGCAACATGCTATCAATAGCAAAAGATTACCACATACATCTGTGCACGCAAGGAAAACGATACAGTCACGTACCTAGCATCCCTAGTCTTACCTATAAGGGTATCACGACTGTCCACATAGCCTTTTCCGACTTTTCAGCCCGTACAATTAGTGATACAGATAAAATAAAGTGTGTGAAGCTTTTACACACCTGATAACACACAAAATAATACACTCTACATTGACACTATCGATAGCAGAAATGACTTCTATTTATCTATTGTTCTGCTCTGAAGCCGGTCCACAACCTGGTGGCCAATCTCGAATAGCAGACACCTCGCGCTTCTTGAACTTTGGGGCTAGAATTTGAGTCCATGAAACGATCTTGCTCAGAAGACTAGGTTAAGACATCGAAGCAGAGAATCATAAGAATAACGCTTAAACCATATAACGATTTCTTACCTAAGTCGACAGGACCCGGAGGTTACTACTCTTGGATTAACAGATCACTGAAGTCCCTAAACAAACTCTACATTAGAATCGACCCTCCAAGATACAGGTTAGAAGGAGTGGCCTTTTTGCCAAACGAGTAATATAAACCCCTTACCTTGATTGATCGGTTCGATTGACCCTAAAGTACTCTTCAACCGCCTGCCAAAACAGAAAAAACACAATAGCCAAGCCATTCCTATATTCGACCAAAACAAACATGGAACAGGATTAATGTCTTTTGATTTAGACAATCAAAAGGGAAAAGAGAGGAATGAAAAGAAAAGAAAACACTTACCACAACTTGAGAGAAAATCGATTGGGAGGATTGAGAGAAGAAGTGACGGTAACCTTCTAAGGGAATTCGACCAAGAGATGGAGTTTGAAAAGTAAGTAAATAGGAGAAAACGGAATGGAAGAAAATAAAATTAATTTGGCTTTTGTTGATGAAATAATAAAAGGGTTTCAGTTCAAGGTGATCAAGAGATGAGCAAAGAATATGAATAAAAGAAAAATAAAAGAGAACGAGAGAGAGAGTGAGTTGAGATTTGGCCTTGATAGAAAGAATGAGTGAAAGAGGTATAATGTAAAACAAATGAAAAAAGGGTTCGGCTAAGATCAAGGGTGAATGAAATCGAAATAAGGACACCAAAAAGAAGAAATAAAAAGAGAAGATATTTAATAAAGCTCAAGAGATTTTGGCAGTACCAGAAAAAGAGAGAGGAAGAAGATATGAGAGAAAAAAATGAGAGAAAAATAAAATAAGAAAAGAAGAATCAAGTAGGAGGCAACAGTTTTGATTTTGGCTTAAGATAAAAAGAGACAACAAATGGAATTTTGGCTAGGCACTACGGCATATAGGGATTTAGAACCCAAAAAAATGAAGAAGCTTCAAGGGAACTTACCAAAATCGACACCACCTACTTCTCTAGCGGCCGAATATACTACAAGAGGTAAAGAAAGAGAACTTAGGACCCTACCAACTTTCGACACACTCAACCACCACCCAAAACCGATTTTTCCTCCCCCACACAAGCACCCAAAAATCGGCCACCAACCTCACCCACATCAAATCCCCCAAAATTCTCCTAACTTCACTTTTGGTCACCCATTCAAAGTAGTTTGAAAAATTCAACCTCCCTCATCCTTTCATGACCACCTATTTGAATTGTTTGACCCCTTCAACACTCCCTTCCCAAGTGCCCTTGTCGAATCCACCACTTACCTTTTCAAGCATCAAAATAAATCTCCAAAATGTTATCCATGCAGCTCAAACTCTTTTCCCCTTGTAACTCCCCTATGGCCCACTTCCAAGCACACAAGGTGGCGTCTCCTTACCACTACACCACCTCTTTTCTTGTGTTAACAAACACAAAATTTAACCCAAAAGCCTGGCTCATCTAGCTCTCCCCTAAAATGCTTAAATTCAAAAATTTTCACTAAGGCTCAGACTTAACCCCGAGCTTCCTCGGGACCCCAAACACACTCAAACAACATGCAGAGCACACCAAACACACAGATACAAAGTAAATGCAAACCCCTAATCCAGGATGTTACAAAAATAAAGCCCTAACTCGGGAATAATTTTCTCTCCATAATTATCATGAAACTCTCTCCAAAACTCATATTCGACTACATCTTGTCGCCCTCAAGAAAAGCCCTTGCTAATTGGCACCTTAATTTTGGCCTCCTAAAACAATGATACAATGGCCCATTTAAATAGGCTAAGATTAGATTTCTAATCATACTAAAATATCCCCAGAATAATCAAAGTTCAACTAGGAGAAGTAGTCCTGTTTAAAGTCTAAAATGTGATAACATAACTAGGAGAAATCTTCGTGACGTCCCATGCATGCTCGTCTTGACATTGCCGCCACGTTTGTTTGAGGTTTCGTTGCATCGTCGTGACGTTACTTGTCTTCACGCCTCGATGTCGTCTCTATTTTACCTCTTCTTTAGTAAATTGTTAAATGTCTTCTTAAGTTTCTACAAAACATCTGATAAATGCGATAAACAACCCATAAATCTCCACTTTGAATCGTATTTATCATAACTAATTTTCCATGCACCATCACGGGCCAAACTCAACTTTTGCATAATGTCAACAAAGTCTAATCTATGCTCGAACTTGGAAACTGAAAGACTCTTAGTCTTCAAATCAAAGTTGTATAATGCAACAAGGGCCAATAATAGCCAAACAAGAGAGAAAGTATCAACTCTCTCCACTTGACTATAACCCTCTGAAACCAACCTTGCCTCAAACTCTCTATGAACCATTCGAGTCCTAAAAACTAAAAGGGATGAGATTCTTCTCTAAATTAGGCACATGTCTAGCATCTGACATGACTCCACCTTCAACTGGATTATCTGGAGAGCAAATAATCCTGACCCTTATCGTCAGCCACAACTCTATAATTATCCAAAACTATCAAAAAATGAAATTTGTGATCTCGTCAAACTTCTCGATATCCAAATTTGTTGTTGTGTCACCAAATGAGTCGATCTGCGAAAGTTGAACCAGGATCTGATACCAATTTGTTGGGGATTGACCCGCATAAACAACAAGATAGTAAAAGTGAAGAAGAACAAACGCAAATTTTATGTGGAAAAGATTCAAATATGGAAAAACTACCGACAAATGAGGCTTTGGCTTTTTGCTAAATGAGTAAACAAATGAGAGTACAATATGGAGAAAATAAACCTAAATGTACTAAAGTACATTACCTAAACCAAAAAAAAAGTGCTAACTCAGGAAAAAAATTCTCTCTATAGTTATCATGAAACTCTCTCGAAAATTCTTATACAACTACATCTTATCTCCCCAAGAAAAGCCCTTTGCTGATTGGCATTTTAATTTTGGAATCCTAAAACAAGGAGACAACGGATGCTTTAAATAGGCTAAGATTAAAGTTCTAATCATACTAAAATATCCCTAAAATAATCAGAGTCCAACTACGAGAAGCAATCCTACTTAAAGTCTAAAACACGGCTACATAACTTGGAGAAATCATCGTGACATTCCATACATGCTTTTCACGACATCCCCGCCACATTGATTTGGTTTTCATTACATCGTCGCGATGTCACCTCTGTTTTCCCTCTTCTTCTTGAATCATCGAACATTTTTCTAGGTACCTGCAAAACGTCTAATAAATGTGCGGCACACCTGTAATAGCTCGTTTTCAGTAAAATCAGAATAATGATTTCAGGACCACAAATTCGAATCAAAAAGAAAAATTATTTTAAAATTATTGCATGATTTTATTATGATAGGAATGACATATAAAAATTTCATTAAAATTTTTTTACCGATTTCATGTTTAATATTAGAAAGGACCAAATTGCATAAAGCGCAAAAGTTAAATTCTAGTAGCTAGAGGGACCAAATAGCTATGGAATTCAAAATTTGAGGTCCTTATAAGGCATATAGACCATTAAGAAGAGTTGGTAGATAATTATGATGATTCATCCATTGAAAATTTATTAAAGAAATGGACTAAATTGGAAAGTGGAAATAATAAAAGATGATAAATAATTAAATAATAACAATGTCATCTTTTTCATCATTTTTCCCCAAATTATTTTCATGGGAACCCTAGCTCCGAGAAAACAATCCAGGCAAGCTTACTTGGCATTATTGGGTAAGTAATCTTGTCCCGTTTTTAGTAATTTTTATATTTTTGAGATCGTAATAACTTAATCTAGCTATTTTGGGGATTAATTTACAAATTTATTAAAGCATTAAAGTTTTTCATGGATGAATATGCATGAATTATGAAGTTTTATGGTAGAAATGGAAAGGTTGTTGATAGATAAACAACTTTTGGAAAGGAAATTTTCATGAAATTGTGATTTAGGGACTAAATTGAAAGATGTAAAATTCATGGAAAAATTCTATTTTTTTGTGAAATACATGGGATTTAAATTTTATAGGTAAAAATCGGTTAGGCTTGGAACAAGGATTGCATGAATTTAATTTTCCGAGCCTAGGGACGAAATCGTCATTAATTAAAAATATAGGGGCAAAATAGTAATTTTGACTAGGATGTGAATTGAATTGAATTGAATATGAAATGTATTAAATTGATGTTAAATTTACTCATATAGATCCGGATAGATCTAGTACGGGATTGGATGGAGGAAAACAAAAACTATCATATTAGTAGATTTTCGTACACGAGCAAGTGTCGAGGTAAGTTCATGTAACTAAATTGTGTTCATTTATATGTTTGAATTAAATATTGTATATGTGAATTATGTAATTGCTATGTATATGAAATAAATCATATAATCAACAATGCGATAAATATTAAATTTCATTTGAATAAATGAAATTTGATTGGATACAGGGTTCTCGTATTGGTTGTGGTCTAGTATATGTTGCAGACACACCATAGCTCAAAAGAGCATCTTATTATTAGCTCTCATGAGCTTTTCGTTAAATGGTTCTTATGAGCTTCCCGTTAATAGCTCTTCGAAGCATCTCGATTGGTTGTGATTCTGCATGTGTTATAGACACACCACAGCTCTTATGAGCGTTCCGATATATGGCTCTTCGTGATCTTCCCGATTAAGGGCTCTTTGTGAGCTTCTTGGTTAATGGATCTCTGGAGCTTCTTGATATTGGCTCGCTTGAACTTTCCGATATATGGCTATCTGGAGCTTCCTAATAAATGGCTCTTCGAAATTACTCGTTATTGGCTCGCATGAGCTTCCTAAATATGGCTCTTATGAGCTTCCCGTTATAGCTCAGATAAGCTTCCCGTTTATGTGCTTTTATGAGCACCCCCAAATGTGAGTTGACGGATTTACATTATTGTACACTTCGGGTGTATTACCCATGTATCCATCAAAATTTCAAATGACTCAACGGGTGAAATTCTGATATAAGTTAAGGTGAATTCTGAATGAATTGTTACTTGTATTTACTTGAAAACATATGGAATTATGATCTGTGATGAGCTCATCCTTGTGCTTGTTATTCATATGAAATACATGACTAATATGTTTGATGAGGATGTGTGTTTAGGTTATTGATTAAATTGATTTGGATATATATTTTGTATGCTCATTTGAAATGTAAATGTATGGTAAGTAAATTTCCCGTTATACGAACCTACTAAGCTTAAAAGCTTACTTTGTTTTATTTCTTCTGTTTTATAGTACTCAAAAGCTCGTAAAGGTTGGAAGCTGGTCAGAGATACATCACACTATCCATTGGCTCGTTTCGGTATAAATAGCAAAATTTCCTTTGGGCATAATGGCATCTATAGGTTAATATATCAATGTTGACAAACGAATGTTTTGGTTGTAACTAGCCATTTGAATGGCTAGTGATAGTATGTTTTGATGTATATATGTATGGGACCATATTATGTTTGGTATATGTGTGTGCTTGGATTTATATTTTAGGTATAAACATGCTTAGATGAGTATTTGATCAATTTGGTAAGTGGGATATTAGAATAAATGAAATGATATATCATGCATAAGACTTAGTTTGGCTTGGTTTTAATGCCTTGAATTGGTTGGTAAATGTATTTAAGTGTTGATGTAGGTGGAAAACAAGTTGGGTGAGAAATGTGGCCTTGGAAATGTCCTATTTTCATCCATACGGGTAGAGACACGGGCATGTGGCTCAACCGTGTGTCATACACACAAGTGTGTGGTTTGGCTGTGTGTCCCCTACATCCTTAGAATTGAGAAACAAAATGCCCAGGTAATTTCACAAGGGCAGAGACACGAGCGTGTGTCTCAACCGTGTGTGACACATGGCCTAGCACACAGGCTTGTCTTGGCCGTATGAACCCTACACCTAATTAATGCAAGTTAGGATGCTCACACGACCTAGCATACGGGTGTGTGGCTTGGCTGTGTGACCAAGTCAGTAAGCACCCTAAATTGGACACGAGCTGAGACACAGCCATGTGCCTCACATCAAATGCCTATATAGCCTAAGACACAGGCGTGTCTCTTGGCCATGTGAATCACAAGGCCTAGCCACACGGGCGTGTGTCCCCTGCACTTAGGCAAAATCTTGAAATTTTGCGACAAATTCTCTGAATTCCTGAATTAGTCCCGACTTATTTCGAATGCAAATTTTGGGGCCGCGAGGGCCGATATAAGGGGCATTATGATTGATTTATGATATGAATAATAAATTTTATGAATTAATTGTATTTGATCTATAAACCTCAGTAACGCTCCGTAACCTTATTCTAGTGACGGATATGGGTTTGGGGTGTTACAACACCCCACAATATGTATCGATATTGATATGCTTTGGTATATCAGTTTGAGTTTGTATTTGTTGCTGTGTAGGGATAAAAAAAGTTTATGAGATATTAATGAAGGTTTCAATGCGTGTAACAATGCCTCTTGCTTTAAGGTTCTATTCAACCCCACCTATATTACGGTTTGCAAAAGAGTTACTAGCAAATGAACCTCGTGGATACAATGAAGCCCAATGACTGTCTACGCTTTGCACTAATGGAAACAATCCATTACGCATTGAGCAGAGCATAGCATGGATATAAACTTCCACAAATAATTTATGTAATAATTTTTTTATGGAACAATTGATACATGTAGGGATGGGGTTAAATTTATTAAATTTCATTAACTAAAGCTACCAATTTTCAAGCTCAGAAAGTCAGTCGACTTGCGATGATTTTTTGGATGAAATCCAAGCATTTTTGGGTTGAGATGGCTTCATAGAGTTTGAAGATCTATCTCTTATCTTCGAAAAGCACTTTAAATCACCCAATTTCAAGTTTGAGAGCTCAAGTTCTGACCATTTGAATTATGACTGTGTGAGTTGAATTTCTAGATGAGATTATTATGGAAATTACGAGTTTTGAGCTTTTAATTCGAGTTTAAAGCATATTGGGTTCAATTTTTATGCTTAATTTTTATTATATATGAACTCAATATTATATTTATCAAGTTGTATTCTTTTATTATTTATTTATTCTGAATTTTGGATTATTTTTTAAGTATTTTAATTTATTTAGGAGTTTTATGTTTGTTAGTCAACAAGAATGTTTAGTTTAAAACTTCTTCTTATTTAGATTAATTACGCTTTCAATATACTTGAGAGTTTTTTGGATGTACTTAACTAGCCTATATAAAGGTCTCTTCATTGTTCATTAGATATCGAATTTTTTCATTAATAAAGTTTTCAACTCTAGGAGTTAGTTTCTTTGTGCAAGATTTATTTCTTGTGATTTTTAGAAGTAGTTTTCTTCTCGATTTCTTTTAAGAAGGGAAAGCATAAGTAGATTGTATTCAAGTTGTTCGACTCAAGAAGGATTCAAATTTGACTTGTAAAGAAGAAATAAAGAAATTTTGAAATAAAGAAAACAAAAACACTAAAATAAGACATTTGAAAACAAAGAATAAATAAAATAACAAATAAATAAACGAAAATTGAAAAAAAAAAAGAGTGGAAGATAGAGCTAGTAAACCAATGGATATGATGGATAAGTGTCCAATTGAACTTTTTGAGATATAAATCTCAACAAACTCAATTAATGGCTCTAATCAACCCTCCAAGAAATAATTTCTTGACAAATTGAAAGATGAAGAATGGATTCTCACAACTCTTTGAAGAAAATCAAAAAAGAAAACTACTAAAAATCACTAGAAATAAATATTGCACAAAGAAATTAACTCCTAGAGTTGAAAACTTTATTAATGAAAACAATTATGTATCTAATGAATAATGAAGAGGTCTTTATATAGGTTAGCAAAGTACATCCAAATAAAAATCTCAAGTATATTGAAACTCTAATTAATTGAAACAAGAAGTAGTTTTAAACTAAACTTCTTATTGACTAAGAAACATAAAACTCCTAAATTAACTTAAAATACTTAATATATATATATATATATTCAAATTTTGGAATAAATAAATAATAAAATAATAGAACCTAATAAATACAATATTGGGTTCATATATAATAAAAATTAAGCCTAAAAATCTAACCCAATATGATTTAAACTTGAATTAAATACACAAAACTCGTAATTTCCAAAATAATCTTGTCCAAAAATTCTGCACGCACAGTCTTTACTAAAACGATCATAACTTGAGCTTCTAAACTCAAAATTGAGTGATTCAAAGTGCTTTTTGAAGCTAAGAGATAGATATTCAAACTCTATAAGACATCTCAACCTAGAAATGTAACACCTCTAACCCGAAACCGTCGCCAAAATAGGGTTAAGAGGTATTACCGAACAATCAGAACATTTCACATCTATTTCAACACTTACGAAAATTTTTAGAATTTTCAACATTCTTCAAGCACGTGATAGCAAGAGGTCACTAAACTAAACACTTACGTGCAATTTTAGAATTTTAAACATTCTTCAATCTCTCACACGACTACCGTCAGACACGCCCATGTGTCCGTAGTGCCAAAAAAAGAGCCTATATACTAACTTGTTCCCACAGCCACTAGGCACGCCCGTGTGCCATGGCCGTGTGAAATTAAGCTAGCTACTGACTTGGTCACACGGCCACTAGGCACGCCCGTGTGCCACGGCCGTGTAACCTGCCCAGGCACACTTCGAACTGGCCTTTGAGCCACACGACAGAGACACACCCCCGTGTCCCTTGGCCATGTATGCAAAATAGGCCATTTGCAAGGCCAAGTTGCCACCCACACAAGGGTCATTCCCTACAATCACAATTAAGCATCTTTCTATGTATCAATAGCAGCCAAAAACATATCAATATATTCATCATGACAACCCAATTCAATCTCATTTCCATCATACCATCTTACATGCTAAATAGCTCAACCAATTCTCATGTAAAACCAAGCTTGAACCATCCACAATTTCACTATATCCCTATAGCATCAATCCATCACTAAGCTTACCATTCATATGATTATTTCATTACCATCAAGTCATACCAAATCATACTTCATATACCATAATCATTCATGCATCTTACCAACATTTATCTAGCCACAACACATGGCTATTTACACATCTCAAACATGTTTCAAAACAACTAGCCTATACATGCCATATTCAAATATACACATCTTCAAAGGTAGCAAGACAGATTTCCGATAATGTGATAGAAATGCTGATGATCCCCGGATCCGAGCTAGCTTTACTGACATTGTAAAAACAGAGAAACAAAATCACACAGTAAGCTTTCAAAGCTTAGTAAATTCATAGTATAATACAATTAACTCATTGAATTACATCAATGTACAAACTGAACCATCACATAGATAATTTACCAATAATACACAAATTCAACTATATCCAATACTCACATAGCATTCCATTCATCTACTTTCAATTTCACCAACCACATAGGTATTAACATACCTTTGCCAACACTTAGTTACTCACCAACCATGCTATCCAACCATCACATAGATAAAGACACAACTAGGCACATTATCAATCTCAATCACATACTCAAATATCTATTCATTCAACTCTTAAATCTATCATCAACCACATAGGTTCAAACGTAGCTTAATCAACACTTACTTACTCACCATTCATGCTACTCAATTGCTCGATATTACCTCTCGTTCAACCTTTTCTATTCCTTTGATTTATTTGCACACTTAGTGCCAATTTCATAACTGAAACATAGTCGTCATCGCACACTTAGTGCCAATATGTTAAACCGAACTTATATCGGTATAATTCACAGAGCCAGTTCAATAAGCCGAAGCTTCTATCTTTTCACACACACAGTGTTAATCATTAAAGCCGTAGCTTCTATCGTTTCACACACACAGTGCTAATCAACTCTGTATCAACTCAATTCCGCACACTTAGTGCCTCAATACTCGAACTCATACATAACATATTCTATTCCATTAATATATATTCATTCATTTCTCATCACATAGATACTAGTTAAATAGCAAGTATTATATCCAAACTTACCTCGGACTTCGATATACCGAAACGGTCGATTAATCGAGCACTTTGTCTTTGCCTTGATCTCGATTCGAACCTTTCCTTTCTTGGTCTATACATATTCAAATTCACTCATTCAATTACCAATTCATTCAATTTAGTCCACACACACATATTTAGGGTATTTTACAAAATAGCCCTTATGTTTTCACATTTCAACACTTTAGTCCCTATTTCATAAAATTATCAATTACACACAATTTCATATCATATATGCTTAGCCAAATTCTTCCCATGCTAATACAAGCTCACACATTTCATTTATTTTACAAATTAGTCCTTCAAAATTTCATTTTCTCAATTTAGCCCTAATTAGCTAAATTCATCAAAAATTCAAGAACAAAACATGTTCATTCAACACATATCTTTCATTTAACACCAATATTCATCACAAATCTCACCATTTCATCAATGGCACATCTCATAAAAATCATCAATTCTTCAAATTATAACATGGGCTTGATAGTAGATTAAGCAAAAATCTCAAAAACATAAAAATCATCAAAAACCAAAGTCAAAACATACCTTAATTTGGATCAAACCTAGCCAAAACCTTGAAAGTTCTTATTATTTCTTTTCTTTAGTATATTCGACTAACAAGGATGAACATATGACTTATTTTCATGTTATTTTCATTGTAACATTACTATTAGTTCATTTACTATATTAACCTTTAATTCTAAATGCATAAAACATATCATGTAAGGTCATTTTTTACCATATTCATCCACTTAATCAATTAATGGGTTTATTGACCTTTAAGGACTCCTCATTTAAAATCCACATCAAATAAGCACTTAATCAATTAGAAGGCTACTTTTACACTTTATGCGATTAAGTCATTTTCACAAATTGAACGCAAAATCGATAAAATCTTCACACAGAAATTTCACACAGGCTAAACCACATACTACAAACTCAGAAAATAATATTAAAATATTTTTCTAACCTCAAATTTTTGACCTCGAAACCACTGTTTCGACTAGGGTCTAAACCGGGCTATTACAAGAAATGCTTGGATGCCATCAAAAAAGTCATTACAAGTTGACTGATTTTCAAACTTGAAAATTGGTAACTTCAGTGAATGGAATTTAATAAATTTTACCCCATACATGCATGTCTAATCAATCTAGAAATTTAAAATATGGTGGGAGAATAGGAAGAAACTTTGTTTCTATATTTTTTTTGTCCTACAAATGAATTTTCACTCCTATTTATAGGAGGTCTCATGTCTCTTTATAGGGACATAACTACCCAAACAAAGAGTCATATCTTTAGCAATAAACATAATAATTTAGTATATATCTACTTGAATAATTATGACTATTTGTTAATAATCAAGTGGCATAACTTTTGGTTGCTTATAACTTTTCATTTGCAACTTTTGAAAGACTATATATATTTTGGAAATGTTCCAACAATCCCCCCCCCATTTTCAAAATATTCTAGAATTTGATAATATTGAAAATGAATTGCATAAATGAACGTGTCTTACGATTGAACATTCACTAAGTGAAAACATGTTAAAGTTAATCAAAATTCCATAGTAGATTATGCTTTGAACCAGCTATTCCATTTTATTAACTGAACACATCTCAGATAATGATTTCAACACCAGTCAATGTACAATATCTAGGGACATTATTATGGTTATGAGTTTGTATCCTATTTTCATGAGTGCTTTCAGAGCCAAACCCTTGAGCTCCTAAAACCAGCCACACTCCACTTACATAGTTAGATCCCATCGAGAGTGTTTGCATAATTATAACACTCTAACATATTTATGTTATTGGTCTATTAAGAGTATAATACTCATCCTTCCCCTTATCATTACGGGTACTTAACTGTAATGGCCCTATTTCAAGTGGTATCAAAAAATACGATTTTGAAACCCCATTTCTATAAATCAAGTTTGTAAATAATGAATATGAATATTTATGAGTATAATATAAAAATATGGTGAAGATTGGTCAAGTAATCTTGTTGAATTACTAGTTAATTAAGGTTTAAGGACTAAATTGTAAAAGCCCAACTGCTATAGAGTTTTAATGGCAAATAAACCATTTTCTTTCATATGATAGTGGATGATGATGTTATTCTCCACTAATAAGGCTAATGAAAATTAAAGTAAATCAATTAAAGATTTACCTAATTAAGTAACGTTAATTAAGGTTAAATCAAGGTATAAAAGCATGAATTGATGAAAAAATTTATTTCATCTTTCTTCATTTTGTTTCTTCATACTGTCCATCAAAAGGAAAACCTAAGAAAATTCTAAAACATTTGACCCTCCATTGGTAAGCACATTTAAGTCAATTTCTTGTAATTTCTATAGATTTGAGGTAATGGGATCTTGATTTAGCTAGCCCATGTACTAATTTGTAAAAATTTTAAATTTTTAGAAAGTTTCCATTGTTGATTTTTTGAACAACTAAGTCCATCAATTTTAAGCTTAGAATATAAAAAGGACTTGATTGTAAAGTTAATTTAGCTTGTTGTTAACTTTGTTACATTAGGGATCAAATTGAATAAATGTAAAAAAATATAAAATTATGTTAGAAATAGAAAGTATAAGGTTCCTAATGAAAATATGTGAACCGAATTTTAAATCGAAGCTAAATTTTGAAAGTTATGTTTTGGACATGTCCGGAATGATTCAAAATAATCTTAAAAATATTCTTGAACTTCTAAATGAATTCAAACATGTTTTAATGGTTTTATTTAATTGTTTAAAGTTTTAAATTATGGTAAAACCCATGCTTTTCTCAACTCAAACATTTCTAGTTTTAAGTCAAAGAACTACGGACACTCATTTTATGATTGGAAATTGTCCCTATCTGTTTCAAAGTCACTTAATGATGTAAAACCATATTTGAATTCCCCTATTCTTTATCCGTTTTACTTGAAGAAAATTAATATGTTAAAAAATTTTGGTCAAATTCTAAACGTGCTCCAATAACACTTCTCATATGTACCGTATGCCGAGACGGATAAGGGGTGTTACAACTGCGCCTAGGTAGGAGTAGTTAGAGTAAGAGTACCAATACCAACAAAGTCAATAGCCAAATTGGTAGAACTAGGGAGTTGGGTATCCATACCTAAACTTCAAGATACCTTAAGCAAGTATCTATACTTGGTATAAGTGTATCAATACATGCAAACATCAAAACTAAATTAGAAAAACAAAGAAGTCTAGTGCAATTACCCAAGCTCTAGGTATCGATACCTTCTGGCTCAAAATACCCTCCATGTAACATCCGGGGTATATGGGTCTTGCATCTCTTCTTAAGTTATATGTATGTGGTAGTGTGCTCTATATGTTGTTTGTATGTGTTTGGGGTTTGGGAAATCTTGGGGCTAAGTTTGGACCTTAGGTAAATTTTTGGTTTAGAGCCTTTAGGGGAGAGCTAGGGGAGTTAGGCCTTAAGAGTTCTTATGTGGAGTTTAAGACATAATGAGAAGAGTGGTGAAGTGGCAAGGGAGGCGCCACTTAGTGTATAAGGGACTGAGGCCTCAGGGAGCTAGTGGGGCAAGGTTTGAGCTGCAGAGGAAGCATTTTGGGGTTACTTTTTGAGTCAAAAGAGTGGGAGAGTTGGGCGGGATTTGAACTCTGGAAGGATGAGAGGAAGACTTGGTCAAGATGTTTGAATGAGTGGTGGAGAGCTTTTGGAGAGGTTTGAAACATTCAAATTCATTTGAATGAGAGGTGAAGAGGAAAAAACAGGAGGAAAAGAAGAAATTTGGGAGAGAGGAGGAGTTGGTCGAATATTGGATGCTAGGGGGGAGGTGACATTTTCGGTTATATGGAGGGGGGATAGGTGCCGAATGTGCTTTAGCTATTTAGAGGTCATTTTACTTTCGGCCTTCTTTTCTTTTCTTTTAGCTCTTTGCCGAAAGTGGTGTACCAAAAGCTAGTAATTGTGTGTTTCTTTTCTCCCTGTCTCTTAGAGGCCAAAATCGAAAGTGAGATTTCTATTTGGGGCATTCATCTTTTTCTTTTTTCTCTTGGAATTGTTCACTTCCTCAGTCCCCAAAGTTGAACCCATCTCTTTACTTCCACCATAGCCGAAACACCCATAAACCTTCAACCCTCTCTTTTCTTTTCATTTGCTAGAAGCCGAACAACCCTTCTATTTCTTTGAGTCTTGGCCAAATCTCTCATTCATATTTTCTTTTCTCCTTGCGGTTATATTCTTTTCTTCTCTTCTTCCATTCCATTTTGTTTTTCAAGATTGATCTCTAGGCCAAATCTGTCAGACTCTGTTCCTATCGGATCTAATAGTTGGTAAGGGTTCTCTTCTTGTCGTTTTGTTTCTCTTTCATTTGGTTGCCGAAAGTTAGATGCCTAACTTTGTATAGGTGTGGCTGAATCTATTCAAGGTGGTGACCTTGTGTCCATTTTTGGAAGCCGACGTTGGGGGTATCTAAGAGCTTTTGGGATTTGATCAAGCAAGGTAAGGGGGTGTACTTTTGGTTCGGCCAAAGGCCACATCTTTTGGCTTTATGTAGTTTAGCCGATTCTAACTAGACTGATGTAGGGGGAGTTTAGATAGAGGTCGAGGAGGAGCCTTCGAAATTTGGATCTATTTCGGTAAGAGTATTCGATTAAGATTTGGTGTTGTCTCATTTAAGTTTTGATTTAATGTTTAACCGGGTCTCTTGATTAAGTGCCATTCAATGGATGCAAGTACCAGACAAGGGGAGAAAGGGGTTGTCCCTACCCCAAAGTTCAAAAACGTTCGAGATTGGCCATCGGGTGTGGGCTAGCATCAAAAGAGACAAGCGGATCGTCAGTAGTCTCTTCGCATCCAAAAATGGGGCTATTTGGAAGTTAATTATTTTCTTATGTATGATTGAGATATTATTTATGGAATAATAGAGTTTAATTAAAGGCCTTGAGTTGGCTCGGTATGGTAGAAATAAATACATTATTTGCTTTAAAGGTGGATAGCCTTAGTGGTTGGGGTTATAAGAATAAATAAGGGAGCTTTTGTCACAAAACAAGTCTTGAAAAGGCAAAGAGGCCAAAGTGTTGCATGTGACGCCACCAAGGAGCAAGGAGAGCCTTGGTTCGAGTCACAAAATCCCTCTTTTGGCATTATGTTGGACGGCACATATAGGAGAGTCTTCATTATTCTTGATTTTCCCTTTTTCTTCTCAAACTCTTAAGAACGGAAAAAAAAGAAACAACATTCTCCTTGCCGAAATTCCCATCCTTAAATCTTCTTTCTCTTATTTCCTACTAGCCGAATCAACTATTCCCTTTACCTTTCTTCTTTTTCCTCACTAAAAATCCAGCCTTATTTAGGCAGCCATAGCCGAATCTAATTCCTATCAAAGTGCCGAAATTCCTTTTTTTTACATTAAACTTTACTTGGCCGAATAACTCCCTTGGAAGTGCTGATTTTCTCTTCTCCTATTTGCTCACCTTGGCCGAATGGTATAAGTGGCATAGGCACATCGGGATTTCGCTAAGTGTTCAATCAATTGTATGGTATGTAGAGTTGGCCGAATGCCTATGCTCCCTTTTTCCTATCTTTGTCGATTTTTACAAGGTGCTAAGTATCTGCTTTTGGAAACCGAATCTATCTAGGTGTTCGGGATTTTGGAGGTCGTCAACTAAGTTCCATTCGTGACCAATCAAGTGGTAAGAATCGGTTTTCATAGGTTTAGTTCTAGTATGTAAAAGCCAAGGCTATTGATTTTGTTTACTAACGGTGGTAATTGGTAAAGCGATTAGGGAAACGAGTATTGTGATTAAGTATCCAAAAGCGTAAGGTAAGAATTGGGTTCAAAAGGAGAACCCTTTAAATTATTTAATTTGGCCGAATAGGCCATAGGGCTAATCTCATGGTTGGCGAATGTAGGTACAAAGAGATCTAAGGTGGTCGACTCCTTCATTCGGGATTTAGATCACTCGATGGTGACAGTGTGTACATACACACTTATAGCGATTAATATGTGTGATAAATTATGTTGTTTGTAAATCGCTTGATGTAGATATGGATTTAGTACCTTAAAAGGGTACAAGCAAGGACCACAAGAAGTCTCTATTTATATGAGATTATTATGATGCTTTTGGGAAGCATGATTTATTTAATACATGTGATAAATGTATGAACTCTGTTATGACTGTGATATGGGTTGATGAGTGGAGGGGCAGATATTGTGCCGACGGCACCAAGTGTTTTGGTAACACACCGTGACTACGGTCACCAGAGGTTTGGTACCTCGGAGGTTTGGTACCTCATAGCGACTTGTCCCTCGTGGTTAACACCACCGTGGCTTGGCCCCACTTGAGATATGGGATCGTCTTCCGGTGATTTGGTATCACACGATGGGTTGGCCCCATCAAATGATCTCGTCTCGGACACCGGTGTTTTGGTAACACATTGTGACTATATGTCACAGTGGTTTGGCACCACCGGTGGTTTGGTACCACAACGGGGTAGACAATGGCGTTTGGATGGCTAGGTCGGAATTAAATATTCTGCATATTAATTGTTATGATTTGTGTATGAAAAATGTTTTAAAACGGGAAGGGTTACATCTTGAGTCTTGGTGACTCATCCTCTCCATTATTTTTTCAGTGATGCTTAGATCGCGGACATGGGCCGAGGGACTTGAGGAGGCCATGCGGTGGATTTAAAATTAAATGAACTTTAATTTTAGTTATTTTAACTTTTGTTATTAGGTTGTTTTATTTCGGATGTAATAAGGCCTCATCATACTTTACTTTAGTTATTTTCTTATATGTTGGATATTTTGTTTTTAATTATAAATTTGAACCACACGTTTTTTTAAATTAACACGAAAAATGTTTTATCGTGCCATCGGGCACATCTGAAGTTTGTATAATAACTTGACTTAATTAAATTTTCGAATTTGGACTAAGTATGATTTCAACAAAGAAGTTTTCAACAAATCTTAAATTGGTTTTAAAATGGGTTTCAAAAAAAAAAATTTCCAGAACGACCCATATTCGGTCCTAACGCTTGGGTCGGGTTTGAATATACAAATTGGTATCGAGCCGTGTTCAAAACTCGATTGTGGGGCCCAAGGCCCAAAAATGTTTTAGTAGGCCTTATTAATTGATTTTGGGTTTAAAGCGGCATGGCCCGAGTCTCCAAGACCGATCCGTCCTGTAAGTACATCTAAACCTCTTTGTGAATTATATTACGTAGAAGGGTAGGAAGCATGGAACGTAGATAGACTTATAGGAACTTGAACCTAGGATTTGATTACTCAAACACACAAATGAACATAAGACTTAAAGAACTAAACCAACCTATGACTTGGTCACCGAGCTAGGGTGTGGTAACTCACAGACGCATGTATAGGATTGGATCCCAAGAGCTCGGTATTTAAGCGGTCAAGGTGACTCACCACCTCTTGCAGAATCCTACAGTGCGTAGCTTGGGTTCACCCTAACCCGTAGGGCTCGATGGTGTGGTAACCTCTGTGCATGTCTAGAAAGGTTGGTGGGGAGCTTGGTATTTAAGCAATCCGTGTGACTCACCTCCTCTCCACACGAAACCCGCCTGTGCGTAGCTTGGGTTCACCACGACCAAGTGGGCTCGGTCATAGGCTAAACATAACAACTAAAACCCGAAAGGGAATTAGCCTTGATTTTCGAAAAAAAAAATGAATGAAACCACAAAACTTGGTTTTAAAACTTTTCAAATCACTCCTTCAAACGTAAGAACAACTCTTTTTACAATGTTTCCCCGAAAAATTCTATTTGTGGAAAATTATGAAAATGCCCTTAGGGGTAAAATTACTAAAATACCCTTGGTTCATAAAACATCAACTCAATGATTTTGTCCAAAGATTTTAACTACTTCTCAAATATTCAACTCAGCTTTGGAAATCATCAATGAAACATTTTGGTTTTGGAAAAATTACGAAAACGCCCTCAACTTATAAAATTACCAAAACGACCCTGAGTACAAAATTTTTGCAACATCACCGTTTTAAGAAAGGAAAATTCTCAGAAGGGACCCTCAGGGTTTTGCAATTACTAAAACACCCTTGATTTACAAAAATTACAAAATTACCCCTGATGGACAAATTTACCAAAATACCCCTAGTTTCCGAAATAATGCCATAACTTCAAACCTTATCAATTTTTAATGATACCCTCCAGTGTTGGGAATTGCAAAAACAACCTACTTTACTAAAGTTATAAAATCTCTTTAATTACGAAAATACCCACAGAGGAAAATGACGAAAATACCACAGGTTAGAAAACAGAGACGAATCGTCCGAGGAGCGAATAGGTATGGAAAGCATTAAGGAATGGATGCAAGAACTTCTTTGTGTGAACTAGGTTAGGAAATTGAAACCTTGTTTGCTCGAAAGAACCTCTCGATTAAAACTCTATCCATAAAATTTCTTGTGAATAAGAAAGTGGAACAAATGCTAATGCATAAAATTTTCTTAATCGATTAAAGCGTAGTAGATAGAATGAGTTCTAGAGGACGTGGACGCCGTGGACGCGGTAGGGGTAGGATGACCGTGTCGGAACCGGTCAGTCCTGGACAAGGTTCTCGAAAACGATGTACCACCGCCACCACCACCACCACTTTTGGAGTAGAGGAGCGGATCGACGGCGGGAGGAGGCGATGATCATGGCGGTGTTGCGAGTCCTCGAATTGGTGGTCAATGGGTGGAAATTTAGAGCTCAATCATGCTCCTGAGCGAATTCGGTCCAACGGTGAGGTGTTTGGGTGTGTCGAGTGGCACCAGTGTAGCAAGAATCTCGCTAGAGTCAATGAAAGGATCATGGATGATCTTGACCGACCGAGGAGAAAAGCTGAAAGGGGTCATGACGCTTCTAAAGGATGAAGCGTATCGATGGTGGTGACGATTCGAGATGGCGCTACTGACGGATGATTTGACTTGGGATTATTTCAAAACCGCCATCGAAGAAGTATGTGGGCACCAGCTATCTGATGCTCGGAGGAAAGCCTTTCCGGGTTAGTGCAAGGAGCTAAGTCGATGAGCGGAATATGAGGCGGAGTTTTAAGATCGTAGGTATGCTAGAGGCATCGTAGCTACTGAACACGAGTCTTGTGTCCGCTTGAGGACGGACCAAGATGATTTGAGGTTACCGATTGCCCATGAGAAGTTCGTGAGTTTTCATCTCTTGTGGAAAAGGCTAAGGTAGCCGAGGGGATCAAGGAGGTCGGAGATGTAATTATAGTAGGAATAATCAAAGAGAGGATTTGGGTCACCGGATCCAATGGTAATGATCGAGAAGAAGGCTAGTGGGCCAAATCAGCAAAGAAGGCCTGTAGCTACTAATCGTAGACCTACCAAGGCAATCGCTATGGAAGTCCCATTGGGAGGTTGTTCGGCCGCGATAGAGGATGTTTTGAGTGTGGGTCTTAGAGCATCGGGTCGAGATTGTCCCGAAGCGAGCTCGAATCAGTCGGAAGGGCGTAACTGCACTCGGGATAGAAATGTAGGACCGCAGAGGGTCGTGGTAATGGCGGAGGAAGCAACGGTCCTAACCGAGGTCGAGGAACTTCGTAGGCGCAGGTTCAGCAACACAGGCTAAGCGACTGGCTTAGTCTATCTGTGCAAGGCGTCATGAGGAGGGTGACGCCCTGGATGTCATAACCGAACGCTTTTGATTTTGGTCTTCCTTATTATGCATTAATTGATGTGGGGTCTACACACTCATACATAGCAAGTAGTGTGGTAGAGACTTTGAACCTAGACTCGAGATCTAACGCTAGGAAGATGACCGTAGTGAGTCCTTTAGGTCACTCTGTAGTGGTAGACAAACTTTTTAGGGATGTACCCCTAGAACTTCAAGGGGTCATATTCGGGGCTGATCTGAGGGAACTACCATTCGGGGAGTTCGATTTGATCCTTGGAATGGATTATCGGTTAGGTATCGGTGAATTTGGATTGCGCGCTAAGCGCATGGTTCTTAAGACTAATGAAAATGATGAGGTGGTTATGATAGGTGATAGAAGGAATTACATCCCAACGTAGTGTCTGCCTTGAAGGTTGAGAAGATGGTCAAGAAGGGTTGTAAGGCGCTTTTGGTTCAAATCGTGCTTTGGAAGTTAAGGAGTCATGAGTTGGAAAGGTCCGAACGGTTGGGGAATTCACCGATGTGTTCCTGAAGAACTTCCGGTCTACCTCCAGATCGGAAGTCGAATTCGATAGACTTGCTACCCTAACGGCACTTTGTGTTCATAGCACTTTCGGATGGCACCAAAGGAATTGGTGGAGTTGAAGGCTCAAATTCGTGAGCTCTTGGATAAGGGATTTATTCGACCTAGTATATCTCCGTGGGAGCGCTTTGCTTTGTTTGTCAAGAAGAAGGACGGTTCTATGCGGATGTGCATCGACTACCGTCGCTTAAACAAGTTAACGATCAAAAACAAGTACCCATTGCCCCGGATCGATGACTTGTTTGACCAATTGAAGGGGCGTCGGTGTTTTCCAAGATAGACCTTAGGTGGGTTACCATCAACTTAGGGTGAAGGGGCGATGTCCACAAGACGCTTTTCGAACTCGGTATGGGCATTACGAGTTCCTAGTGATGCCATTCGGGTTGACCAATGCCCCGCCATGCTCATGGATTTAATGAACGAGTATTTCAACAAGATACCAGACCAATTAGTCGTGGTGTTCATAGACGACATATTGGTCTATTCAAAGACGGAGGAGGAGCACGACAAGCATTTACTGGATAGTCCCGCAAGTGTTGAGGAAAAATAATTGTATGCCAAATTCAAGAAGTGCGAATTTTGGCTAAGGGAGGTGGCTTTCTTAGGTCACGAGTGTCGTGGAAGGATTAGAGTGGATCCCCGCAATAATGAAGCGGTGTTGGAGTGGAAACCGCCTAAGTCGATTGGCGAGATAATGAAGTTTTCGGGTTTAGCGGGGTATTATCGGAGGTTTGTGGAAGGGTTCTCTCCGATCGCAATACCGCTGACTAAGTTGCTAAGGAAAGGTGTTCCATTTGTATGGTTGGAGAAGCGGCAAGAAAGTTTTGATAAGTTGAGGAAGATTCGACGGAAGCTCGGTTCTAGTACAACCCGAGGCGTGAAAATTATTCACGATCTATTGTGATGCATCTCACATTGGTTTGGGGTGTGTGTTGATGCAGATGGGAAGGTAGTAGCCTATGCGTCCGTCACCGAGACCGCATGAGGTTAACTACCCAACTCACGACACGGAGTTAGCCGCAATATCATCTCGCCTTGAAAATATGGAGACATTATCTTTATGGGGAGAAGTCGGTAATTTACACGGATCACAAAAGTTTGAGGTATCTTCCGACACGTATGATCTCGAATCGAGACAATGGACCATGGATTGAGTCATTAAAGGACTATGACTGCTCCATCGAATATCATCCGGTAAGGCTAACGTGGTGGCCGACGTTGAGCCTAAGGTTGTGGCGGATTTAAGAGCAATGTTTGCCCATTGAGCCTATATGACGATGGAAGCCTTTTGGCGAGCTTCAAGTTAAGCCAACATGGATTGAGGAAATCAAGGACAAACAGTTAGTGGATGAAGGTTAAATGCTAAGAGAATGCAAGTTCAGGATGGTGGTTTAGAAGGGTATAGTGTGGCTGATGATGGTGTGTTATGTTTCCTAGGGCGGCCTTGTATGCCAAAGGATTTGGAGCTGAGGCGAAAAATTCTCCATGATGCACATAGCACCATACGCTATGCATCCGGGAGGCAAGAAGATGTATGGAGACCCACGAAAGATTACGGTGGCGGGTTGAAGCGTGAGATAACGGAATTGTAGGGAAGTGTTAGACGTGTCGGCGAGTTAAGGTTGAACACCGCTACCATCGGGCTACTTCAACCCAGAAAGATTCCTCAATGGAAATGGGAGAGGATCACCATGGATTTCGCGATGGTTCACCCTTACGCCCAAGAAGAAGGATGCGGTTTGGGTGATCGTGAACCGTCTCGACTAAATCACCACTTTATACCAAAGTGAGAATGGACTACTCACCCGAAGCTAGCAAAGTTGTATGTGGCGAGATAGTCGATTGCATGGTGTGCCCGTATCGATTATCTCGGATAAGGACCCAAGGTTCACTTGAGGTTTTGAAAGCGTTACATCAAGCGTTAGATGCGCGGTTGGATTTCAAAGACTTTCCATCCTCGGACGGACGACGCGGTCGAGAAAGGGTCATCTGTGTCTTAGAGGATATGCTTTGAGGGTTGCGTTTTGGAATTTCGAGGTAGTTGGGAGGAATTCCTACCTCTAGTCGAATTCGCCTACAACAATAGTTACCAAGCGAGTATTCGGATGGCACCATCTGAAGCCTTGTATGGACGAAAATGCCTAACTCAAGCGTGTTGGACGGAGTTGGGTGAACGATAGGTGTTGGGTCCAGAATGGTAGCGAGATCAAGACAAAGTCAAGGTGATTCGGTCTCGCCTCAAGGAAGCATCGACATAGGCGTAAGTCTTATGCCGATCTCAAACGTAAGGAAATGGAGTATCTTTGTGGGAGATAAGGTCTTCTGAAGGTGTCGCTTGGAAAAAGGTGTTAAGATTTGGACGAAAGGGAAAGCGAGCCCAAGGTTCATTGGCCCATATACAATGACAGTTTAATAGGACCGGTAGCTTATCACCGAATCGCCGACAGAAAGTTAAGTCGATACATGACGTCTTTCACGTATTGATGCCGAGGCGATCGGCCGGATCCATCACATGTGGTGCCCGTGACGAAATTGAGGTTAATGCGACTTATCTTTTGAGGAGGAACCGATTCGGATCTTGGATAGAGATATAAAGGTTCTACGTAGGAAGTCAGTGCCCTTAGTGAAAGTGCTATGGCGGAACCATGGTGCTGAGGAAGCTACGTGGGAACCTGAGGATGTGATACGGCGGCAATACCCTCATCTGTTTTAGTTAAGTAATTTCGGGACGAAATTTATTTTTAAGGGGGTAGAACTGTAACATCCCAAAAATGGGGCTATTTGGAAGTTAATTATTTTTCTTATGTATGAACTGCTGAGATATTATTTATGGAATAATAGAGTTTAATTAAAGGCCTTGAGTTGGCTCGGTATGGTAGAAATAAATACATTATTTGCTTTAAAGGTGGATAGCCTTAGTGGTTAGGGGTTATAAGAATAAATAAGGGAGCTTTTGTCACAAAACAAGTCTTGGAAAAGTGGCAAAAGGGAGGCCACTTAAGTGTTGCATGTGACGCCACCAAGGAGCAAGAAGAGCCTTGGTTGAGTCACAAAATCCTCTTTTGGCATTATGTTGGACTACACATATAGGAGAGTCTTCATTCATTTAAACTCTTATTTTTATAAAAGATAATATGAGCTATTAAAAGGATTTTATTTATTCTAAGGATAATAGATGAATATTGTATGGATTAATAAAGATTATTAGAAATTAAATCATATTAGTTTGAATTAAACTAAATGGGTGGCCTAGAGTGAATTAAGGAAGTAGGATGAATCTTGGACTCCTTGTTGAGGAGGAGTGGATGACAGGACTTGTGGAAGAAAGGGAGTGCCAATTCCTATAGGCACATTCTCCATCTTTTGTTTTCTTTCTTCCAAAATTTCAAATAGCCAAATTCCATTCTTGATTTTCCTTTTTTCTCAAACTCTTAAGAACGGAAAAAAGAAACAACATTCTCCTTGTCAAATTCCCATCCTTAAATCTTCTTTCTCTTATTTCCTACTAGCCTAATCAACTATTCCCTTTACCTTTCATCTTTTCCTCACTAAAATCCAAATTATTTAGGCGACCATAGCGAATCTAATTCCTATCAAAGTGCTGAAATTCCTTTTTTTTTTACATTAAACTTTACTTGGCGAATAACTCCTTGGAAGTGCTGATTTTCTCTTCTCCTATTTACTCACCTTGGCAGAATGGTATAAGTGGCATAGGCACATCGGGATTTCGCTAAGTGTTCAATCAATTGTATGGTAAGTAGAGTTGGTAGAATGCCTATGCTCCTTTTTCCTATCTTTGTCGATTTTTACAAGGTGCTAAGTATACATTTTGGAAACCGAATCTATCTAGGTGTTCTGGGATTTTGGAGGTCGTCAACTAAGTTCCATTCGTGACCAATCAAGTGGTAAGAATCGGTTTTCATAGGTTTAGTTCGCAAGTATGTAAAAGCCGAAGGCTATTGATTTTGTTTACTAACAGGTGGTAATTGGTAAAGCAGATTAGGGAAACGAGTATTGTGATTAAGTATCCAAAAGCGTAAGGGTAAGAATTCGGGTTCAAAAGGAGAACCCTTTAAATTATTTAATTTGGCCGAATAGGCCATAGGGCTAATCCCACGGTTGGCCGAATGTAGGTACAAAGAGATCTAAGGTGGTCGACTCCTTCATTCGGGATTTAGATCACTTAGTGGTGACAGGTGTGTACATGCACACTTATAGTAGTTAATATGTGTGATAAATTATGTTGTTTGTAAATCTGCTTGATGTAGATATGGATTTAGTACCTTAAAAGGGTACAAGCAAGGACCACGGTAAGTCTCTATTTATATGAGATTATTATGATGCTTTTGGGAAGCATGATTTATTTAATACATGTGATAAATGTATGAACTCTGTTATGACTGTGATATGGGTTGATGAGTGGAGGGGGCAGTATTATTGTGCCGACGGGCACCAGTGTTTTGGTAACACACCGTGACTACGGTCACCAGAGGTTTGGTACCTCCAGAGGTTTGGTACCTCATAGCGACTTGTCCTTGTGGTTAACACCACCGTGGGTTGGCCCCACTTGAGATATGGGATCGCCCCGCCGTTGATTTGGTATCACACGATGGGTTGGCCCCATCAAATGATCTGTGTCTCACGGACACCGTGTTTTGGTAACACATTGTGACTATATGTCACCAATGGTTTGGCACCACCGGTGGTTTGGTACCACAACGGGTAGCGAAAGGCGTTTGGATGGCTAGGTCGGGAATTAAATATTCTCGCATATTAATTGTTATGATTTGTGTATGAAAATGTTTTAAAGCTGGAAGGGTTACATCTTGAGTCTTGGTGACTCACCCTCTCCATTATTTTTTTCAGTGATGCTTAGATCGCGGACATGGAGCCGGAGGGACTTGAGGAGGCCATGCGGTGGATTTAAAATTAAATGAACTTTAATTTTAGTTATTTTAACTTTTGTTATTGGGTTGTTTTATTTCGATGTACCTCATCATACTTTACTTTAGTTATTTTCTTATATGTTGGATATTTTGTTTTTAATTATAAATTTGAACCACACGTTTTTTAAATTAACACGAAAAATGTTTTATCGTGCCATCAAAGCACATCTAAGTTTGTATAATAACTTGACTTAATTAAATTTTGAATTTGGACTAAGTATGATTTCAACAAAAAGTTTTCAACAAATCTTAAATTGGTTTTAAAATGGGTTTCAAAAAAAAAAATTTCTCCGTAACGACCATATTTCCTAACGTGAGGACATTAGGAAATCGAGAGTCTAGTGCTTCGGGTTGTCAAGTGTTTGGTTAATTTGATGTTTCCCTAATTAGTCAATTAATTATATGTGCTATGTGTGTGATAACCGGTACAGTGGTTGTGGTGGATTTGTTACCCTTAATTGGGTATTACGGTAACCAGGTTAGTACCCTATCTAAAGTGTAGTTGTGGTTGATTATTATGGATGCTTGTGATCATGTCGTATGCCTACCTAATATGTCCATGCAATATTCTATCATGTCATTATAACATGTTGCATATGCATGGGATCGGGATATATATAAAATGAAGGACAGGGTGTACATTTATGTACGTGGTGATGATTGGCTATGTGCCATATCATGGCTCGATGTCGGCTATGTGCCACATCGTGGGATGATGTTAGCTTCGTGCTTCATCGTGGTTTGATGACGACCATGGGTCACATCGTGGATATCGAGATTCGGTCACATGGTGATCAATGGCCACATGGTGATCGGTGGCTAGGCCACGTTATATTGACTTTGAGTAGCTTAACTGCCAAAGAGGTGTGTAGAGGATGGAGGTTGATTTAGTAATCCCCTAGTGTGTGATGGCAGGATACGGGGGTGTGTAACGGATGGATATTATGTTGGGATGGGTAACATTGTGCATCATCATGTGTGGTATGTGGATTGTGTGGTTTTGGGCCAAGCCCATTTGGGAAACATGTGGAATAATTGCACACTAAGTCTGTTCGACTCACCCTATTTTCTTAAATAATACAGGTGATACGTGATACATGGACCGGGCTGGAGTAGATTCGTGGTGGCCATGCAGAAGTTGTTTAATTCTTTATGCACTTGGATTCTTAATTACTTTTGGGTTAATTTCTCTTTCTTATAATAAGGCCATTTTAAATATTTGGGGATTTTTACTATATTGAGTTAGATTGACTATCGGTTAATAATTGGAAACGGTTTTGGAAACAATTTACAATTTAAAGACTTAAATTTAAGTTTTCAACCCGGACACTTTTAACAACTCAATTTCTCTTGAATTACCAAACGTACAATGTTTTAAACCATATGACCTTCAAAGTTTTCATTACTCTCGGCAACCTTCTTTCAAAACGACAAACATGTTATGAACTCGTTATCTTTTAGGAACTAAGGAAAATATTTTAAACTCAAACCGTGTTTTCACCCTTAGATCAAATCCTTTTCAAACATTTTTCCTAGTAGCATTCAAAATTCGGCCGTGGTGTTTTGGGCCAGGTTGGGGTTACAGTTTGGTATCAGAGCCCAGTTTAAAACTCGACTTTGAGGGTTTTTGGGGCCCAAAACGTCTCTCAAGGATGGGTTTTACTAAAACATGTATTTTTACAAGCTATTCAAGTTTTTTCTGGCATGGCACCTGAGTCTCCGGCCTGATGTCCACCAGGTAAATACTTCAAACCGTTGTGTGATTTGTATGTAGAAGTGAAGGGTGATATGGGATCGTAGATTAGTAAGTTAAGAACTATTGAACCCTAGGATTAGTTTACCCCAATACTAAATTTTATAAGACTTAACTTATTTCACCAAACCCAGGAATAAGTCGTAGAGTTCAGGTGTGGTAACAAGCATGTGCATGTCTAGGCATGGATTCCGAATGAGCTTGGTATTCAAGCAGTCCTAGCGACTCACCTCCTCTTTTTGGAATCCTACCTGCGTGCGCAGTAATTGTTCACCTTAACCATAAGGACTTGTTAATGGGTCAAACCTATAACTAAAACCTGAAAGGGACCGAATCCCCAGTTTTGCAAAGTAATAAAATTACCCCGATTTCAAAAAAAATTGATTAATTACCATACTACCCTCGATTTCTTACCAAAATACCCCTAGTTACCAAAATTACCAAAATATCCCTGATTTGTAAAATTACCTAAATACCCCTATAGGATAAATTACGAAAATGCCCTGGGTTGGGAACGGACGAAAATACTCAAAGTGGTGAACGAGTGTGGTGGATATTGTTGATGAACGAATATGATTTTCTGAGTTAGGGTGGAGGACTTGAGACAAAAACTTTGAATGACCAAAGAACTACTATTAAATGTCTTTACATAAAATTACTTGTGGGTAATCGATTGGAACAAGAGGTTAATGCATAAAATTTCTTAAAAGCAGTTAAAAGCGCAAATGATAGACATGAGTTCTAGGGGAGGAGGTCGTAATACGCGTGGACGTGGTAGGGGCAGAATGTCTGTATCGGAACCAATTGGATCTGGTCATGGATCGGGGAATTAAACGATGTCGTCCGCGGTAGAAGCTGAGTTTCAAGATCAGACGGGTGGAGATGACGCAGTATCTCAGGCTACGCTGCGAGTTTTGGAAAGAGTTGCGGGAGCGAATATGGGTACCGGGGCCCAAAAGTCCGTTTCTGAGAGACTTCGAGCGAATGGAGCCGAGATATTTTGAGGTGTCTCGGGGGTGGCTCCGAATGTGGCAGAGTATTGGTTGGAGGCAGTCGAAAGGATCATGGATAATTTGGACTGCACGGTGAGGAAAAGTCAAGAAGCGCCGTGTCTTTACTTCGGGATGAGGCCTATCCTTTGGTGGCTTACCGTCGGAGAGGTACCTCGGCCAGATCGAGTAGATTGGAGTTACTTTAAGGTAAAGTTTGATGGGAAATGCGTTGGAGCTAGTTACGTGAGACCTTGCGAGGAAGGCGTTTTGAATCAAGTGCAAGAGGGTAAGTCGATGAGCGGAATATGGGCGAAATTCTTGAGGTTAAGTCGGTATGCGGAGGATTGTTGCTACGGATTCTGAGTGCCGTGAGGTTTGAGGATGGGCTCCGAGATGAACTGCGGGTGTTGATAGCACTTTAGCATGAGAGGGACTTTGCCATTTTGGTGGAGAAAACTTGGATCGCCGAGGAAGTTAAGCGAACCGAAAGGCAGAATAGAGATAAAGACAGATGCCGAAATAAGAGGGGCTTTGAATTATCAGGATCTTGAGGGGTTTCAGAAAAAAGCCTAGGGTGGATAATTCTACTCGTGTTGTTATGCCAACTGCTGGGGATCAGGTTCGTCCATGTGCTCAGTATGGGAGGACTCATGTAGGGGAGTACTGGGGAAAAATTAGAGAGTGTTTCAGGTGTGAGTCCAAGGCCCATTTAGTGAAGAATTGTCCTCAGAATACGGATAGGGCTCAAACAATAGGTCAGAGGTATATGCAGCCAGGAAGAGGTGGTCCACAGATGTCGAGAGGTCGTGGCCCTAACCGTGGAGGAAATGGTTTTGGCCGAGGTCGTGGAGCCCCGGGTAGAGGTGCTAGGAGCTTAGATGCAAGGCAGCCAGGGTTAATGTATGCAGCCAGACGTTGTGAGGAGGGGGACGCACCAGATGTTATCACAGGTACGTTCCTTATTTATGGGTTACCCTTTACTGCTTTAATTGATGTTGGGTCAATGCATTCGTACATTGCTAGCATGGTGTCTGGAACCTTGAATGTGAACTCTGAGACTGTCCCTAGGAAGATGACTGTACTTAGTCCTTTAGGGAAATCTGTGGTAGTAGATAAACTCTTTAGAGACGTGCCTTTAGAGGTTCAGGGTGTGGTATTCCCAGCTGACCTGATAGAGCTGCCGTTCGGGGAATTTGACCTGATCTAGGCATGGATTGGTTAGTAAGGTATCGTACGAATCTAGACTGTGCTGCTAAGCGTATGTCAGTGAGGACTCCCAAGAATTATGAGGTTACAATGATAGGTGAGAGGAGAGACTACCTGTCTAACGTAGTGTCTGCTCTTAAGGCGGTGAAGATGGTAAAAAAGGGGTGCTCAGCTTTTCTGATTTTTGTTAGTGCCTTGGATGCTAAGGAGGTAGCTGTGGAGGAGGTCAGGATAGTGAAGGAGTTTGTGGATGTTTTTGCAGAAGAACTACCAAGGTTACCTCCGGATCGGGAGGTGGAGTTTGGAATTGACCTGTTGCCAGGAATAGCGCCAGTGTCCATTACTCCTTATAGGATAGCACCAAAGGAGTTGGTTGAGCTGAAAGCCCAAATCCAAAAGATGCTGGATCGCGGGTTTATTCGACCCAGTTTGTCTCCGTGGGGAGCATCGGTGTTGTTCGTAAAGAAAAAAGATGGGTCTATGCGTATGTGCATAGATTACCGCCAGTTGAATAAACTGACGATCAAGAACAAGTACCCGCTACCGAGGATAGATGACTTGTTTGACCAGCTCAAAGTAGCTACGGTCTTTTCAAAGATAGATTTGAGTCGGGGTATCACCAGCTTAAGGTGAAGGAGGCTAATATCCATAAGACGGTGTTTCAGACTCGATACGGACACTACAAATTCCTGGTAATGCCGTTCAGGTTGACTAAAGCAACGGCTACGTTTATGGATATGATGAATTGGGTTTTCCAACGTTACTTAGATCAATTAAATCGTGGTGTTCATAGGCGACATCCCGGTGTATTCAAGTCGGAGGAAGAGCATGATGCACATCTTGAGTAGTCTGGTGAATTTTGAGGAAAAGAAGTTGTACGCCAAGTTTAGCAAGTCGCGACTCGTTGAGTGAAGTTGCTTTTACGGGTCATGTGGTATCCGCGAGGAATAAGGGTGGACCCGAAAGGTTGAAGCGATCTTTGAGTGGAAACTACCTAGGTCGGTAGTAGAAATTAATAGTTTCTTGGGGCTAGCGGTACTACTAGGAGGTTTGTCGAGGTTTTTCTTTGATAGCGACACCTTTGACTAAGCCGTTGAGAAAGGAGGTACCTTTTATGGTCGGATAAGTAGCGAGAGAGCTTTGAGAAGCTAAAGAGAGTTTTGATGAAGCCTCGGTTTTATTCACTGTGTGAAAAAAGATTTTGTGGTGTATTGTGATGCTTCTCACGAGGTTATTGCAGATGAAGGAAGGTGGTTGCTTATCGTCTCGGTGAGATCGCATGAAGTTAACGATCCGCCTTACGATCTGGAGTTAGCGTGATAGTTTTGCTTTGAAAGTGTGGAGGCATTATCTGTATGGAGAAAAGTCGATGATCTACACAGACCACAAGAGCCTGTAGTATCTGTTGACTCAGAAGGAGCTGAACTTGAGACAACGATGGTGGGTGACACTATTAAAGGATTATGACTGTTCGATTAAATACCATCCGGGTAAAGCAAATGTGGTGGCGGATGCATTAAGTTGGAAGGTAGTATCAGATCTGAGGGCTATGTTCGCACATCTTAGCCTATACGACGACAGGAGTTTGTTAGCAGAGCTATAGGTAAAGCCTCAGGTAAGAGAAAAATAGTTGGCGGATGAGGTTCTGAGTACTCGACTTCAGCAAGTTCAGAGTGAAAAGTCAGAGGACTACAGTTTGAACAGTGACGGAGTTCTATGTTTCCATGGTAGGGTGTGTATGTCGAAGGATGGGGAATTGAGGCAGAAGATTCTTCGGGATTTGCATAGTAGCCTTTACGCTATGCATCTTAGAGGAAGTAAGTTGTATAAGGACCTACGGGAACAGTTTTGGTGGCCTGGATTGAAGCGAGAAGTTATAGAATTCGTGGAAAAGTGCTTGATGTGTCAGCAGGTCAAAGCTGAACACCAAGTACCTTCGGGGTTACTGCAACCAGTGAAGATTCTGCAATAGAAGTAGAAGAGGATCACAATAGATTTCGTGAGTGGGCTTCCTCTTACGCCTACTAAGAAGGACTCGGTATGGGTGATTGTGGATCGGTTGATAAAGTCCGTGCATTTCATACTTGTTCGGGTTGATTACTCTCTGCAAAGATTAGTGAAGCTGTATGTAGCAGAAATTGTGAGACTGCATGAAGTACCAATGTCGATCATATCGGATAGGGATCCTAAATTTACGTCGAGGTTTTGGAGGGAGTTGCATCAAGCATTGGGCACCAGGTTGGACTTTAGCACGACATTTCATCCATAGTTAGACGGCCAGTCTGAAAGGGTAATTCAGGTGTTAGAGGATATGTTGAGGGGTTGCGTTATCGACTTCAGGGGTAGCAGGGAGGAATCCTTGCCTTTGGCGAAGTTTGCATACAATAATAGTTACCAAGCAAGTATTTGAATGGCACCGTATGAAGTATTGTATGGGCGAAAGTGTTGGACTCCTACGTGTTGGACAGAATTAGGTGAACGTCATGTTTTGGGTCTAGAGATAGTGGCAGAATCAGAGGAAAAGGTTAAGGTAATCTGAGCACGGTTAAAAGAAGTATCTGATAGATAGAATTCGTATGCGGATCTTAAGCGAAAAGAAATAGAATTTGCCTTGGGTGATAGTGTGTTCCTGAAAGTCTCGCCATGGAAGAAGGTGATGAGATTTGGACACAAGGGTAAGCTGAGTCCCAGATTTATAGGGCCTTATAGGGTTTTGAAGCGAGTGGGGCCAGTGGCTTACCGGTTGGAGTTGCCGTCAAAATTGAAGCAAATGCATAATGTGTTCCACATGTCAATGCTACGTCGTTACCGAATGGATCCATCTCACGTGGTGCCAGTTGAGGAAGTTGAGTTGAGACCAGATCTATCTTACGAAGAAGAACCGATTTAGATTCTAGAGCGAGATGTGATGGTACTTCGAAAGGAATCAGTTCCTCTAGTCAAAGTGTTGTGGCGTAACCATAGGTCAGAGGAAGCTTCGTGGGAACCGAAAGAAGCGATGCGACAGCAATACCCTCACTTATTTTGATCAGGTAATTTCAAAGTCGAAATTATTTTTAAAGGGGGAGAACTGTAACATCTGGGGTTTAGGGGTCTTGCATCTCTTCTTAATTTATATGTATGTGGTAGTGTGCTCTATATGCTGTTTGTATGTGTTTGGGGGTTTCGGGAAATCTTGGGGCTAAGTTTGGACCTTAGGTAAATTTTTGGTTTAGAGCCTTTAGGGGAGAGCTAGGGGAGTTAGGCTTTAAGAGTTCTTATGTGGAGTTTAAGACACAAGGAGAAGAGTGGTGAAGTGGCAAGGGAGGCACCATTTAGTGCATAAGGGATTGACGCCTCAGGGAGCTAATGGGGCAAGGTTCGAGCTGCAGAGGAAGCATTTTGGGGTTGTTTTTTACGTCAAGGGAGTGGGAGAGTTGGGCGGCATTTGAACTCTGGAAGGATAGGAGGAAGACTTGGTCAAGATGTGTGAATGAGTGGTGGAGAGCTTTTGGAGAGGTTTGAAACATTCAAATTCATTTGAATGAGAGGTGAAGAGGAAAAATATGAGGAAAACAAGGGATCTGGGAGAGAGGAGGAGTTGGCCGAATATTGGATGCTAGGGGGAGGTGACATTTTCGGTCATATGAAAGGGGATAGGTGTCGAATGTGGTTTAGCTATTTAGGGGTCATTTTACTTTTGGCCTTCTTTTCTTTTCTTTTAGCTCTTTGTCGAAAGTGGTGTACCAAAAGCTAGTAATTGTGTGTTTCTTTTCTCCCTGTCTCTTAGAGGCCAAAACCAAAAGTGAGATTTCTATTTGGGGCTTTCATCTTTTTCTTTTTCCTCTTGGAATTGTTCACTTCCTCAGTCCCCAAAGCCGAACCCATCTCTTTACTTCAACCATAGCCGAAACACTCATAAACCTTCATAAACCTTCAACCCTCTCTTTTCTTTTCATTTGCTAGAAGCCGAATAACCCTTCTATTTCTTTGAGTCTTGGCCGAATCTCTCATTCATATTTTCTTTTCTCCTTGCGGTTATATTCTTTTCTTCTCTTCTTCCATTCTGTTTTGTTTTTCAATATTGATCTCTAGGCCAAATTTGTCAGACTTTGTTCCTATCGGATCTAATAGTTGGTAAGGGTTCTCTTGTCGTTTTGCTTCTCTTTCATTTGGTTGCCGAAAGTTAGATGCCTAACTTTGCATAGGTGTGGCCGAATCAATTCAAGGTGGTGACCTTGTGTCCATTTTTAAAAGCCGACGTTGGGGGTATCTAAAAGCTTTCGGGATTTGATCAAGCAAGGTAAGGGGGTGTACTTTTGGTTCGGCCAAAGGCCACATCTTTTGGCTTTATGCAGTTTAGCCGATTCTAACTAGACTGATGTAGGGGGAGTTTCGATAGAGGTCGAGGAGGAGCCTTCGAAATTTGGATCTATTTCGGTAAGAGTATTCGATTAAGATTTTGTGTTGTCTCGTTTAAGTTTTGATTTAATGTTTAACCGGGTCTCTTGATTAAGTGCAATTCAATGGATGCAAGTACCAGACAAGGGGAGAAAGGGGTTGTCCCTACCCCAAAGTTCAAGAAACGTTCAATTTCTGCGATTCGAGATTGGCCACTGGGGTGTGGGCTAGCATCAAAAAGACAAGCTGATTGCTGTAGTCTTTTCGAGTAAAGACGTTAGGGAAATCGAGAGTCTAGTGTTTCGGGTTATCAAGTGTGTGGTTAATTCGTTGTTTCCCTGATTAGTCAATTAATTATATGTGCTATGTGTGTGATAACCGGTACAGTTGTTGTGGTGGATTTGTTACTCTTAACTGGGTATTACGGTGACCAAGTTAGTACCCTATCTAAAGTGTAATTGTGGTTGATTATTGTGGATGCTTGTGATCATGCCGTATGCCTACCTAATATGTCCATTCATTATTCTATCATGTCATTATAACATGTTGCATATGCATGGGATCGGGATATATATAAAATGAAGGACAGGGTGTACATTTATGTACGTGGTGATGATTGGCTATGTGCCATATCATGGCTCGATGTCGGCTATTTGCCACATCGTGGGATGATGTTAGCTTCGTGCTTCATCGTGGTTTGATGAGGACCATGGGTCACATCGTGGATATCGAGATTTGGTCACATGGTGATTGGTGGCTAGGCCACGTTATATTGACTTTGAGTAGCTTGACTGCCAAAGAGGTGCGTAGCGGATGGAGGGTCGATTTAGTAATCCCCTGGTTTATGATGGCAGGATACGAGGGTGTGTAGCGGATGGATATTAGGTTGGGATGGGTAATATTATGCATCATCATGTGTGGTATGTGGATTGTGTGGTTTTGGGCCAAGCCCATTTGGGAAACATGTGGAATAATTGCACACTGAGTCTGTTCGACTCACCCTATTTTCTTAAACAATGCAGGTGACACGTGATACATGGACCGGGCTGGAGTAATTCGTGGTGGCCATGCAGAAGTTGTTTAATTCTTTATGCACTTGGATTCTTAATTACTTTTGGGTTAATTTCTCTTTCTTGTAATAAGGCCATTTTAAATATTTTGGGATTTTTACTATATGAGTTAGATTGACTATCGGTTAATAATTGGAAACGGTTTTGGAAACAATTTACAACTTAAAGACTTAAATTTAAGTTTTGAACCCAGTCACTTTTAACAACTCAATTTCTCTTGAATTACCAAACGTATAATATTTTAAACCACACGACCTTCAAAGTTTTCATTACTCTCGGCAACCTTCTTTCAAAACGACGAACATGTTGTGAACCCGTTATCTTTTAGGAACTAAGGAAAATATTTTAAACTCAAACAGTGTTTTCACCCTTAGATCAAATTCTTTTCAAACAATTTTCCTAGTAGCATTCCGAATTCGGCCGTGGTGTTTTAGGCCAGGTTTGGGGTGTTACATTTTGGTATCAGAGCCCGATTTAAAACTCGACTTTGAGGATTTTGAGGCCCAAAACATCTTTCAGAGATGGGTTTTACTAAAACATGTATTTTTACAAGCTATACAGGTTTTTTCTGGCATGGTCCTGAGTCTCCGGCCCGATGTCCACTAGGTAAGTACTTCAAACCGTTGTGTGATTTGTATGTAGAAGTGAAGGGTGATATGGGATCGTAGATTAGTAAGTTAGGAACTATTGAACCCTAGGATTAGCTTACCCCAATACTAAATTTCATAAGACTTAACTTATTTCACCAAACCCGGGAATAAATCGCAGAGTTCAGGTGTGGTAACAAGCATGCGCATGTCTAGGCATGGATTCCGAATGAGCTTGGTATTTAAGCAGTCCTAGCGACTCACCTCCTCTTTTCTGGAATCCTACCTGGTGCGCAGTGATTGTTCACCTTAACCATAAGGACTTGTTAACGGGTCAAACCTATAACTAAAACCCGAAAGGGACCGAATCCCCAGTTTTACAAAATAATCAAATTACCTCGATTTTAAAAAAATAGATTAATTACCATACTACCCTCAATTTCTTACCAAAATACCTCTGGTTACCAAAATTTCCAAAATATCCCTGATTTGTAAAATTACCAAAATACCCTTATAGGATAAATTACGAAAATACCCTGAGTTGGGAACGAACGAAAATACTCAAAGTGGTGAACATGTGTGGTGGATAGTGTTGATGAACAAATATGATTTTCTGAGTTAGGGTGGAAGACTTGAGACAAAAATTTCGAATGACCGAAAGAACTACTATTAAATGTCTTTACATAAAATTACTTGTGGGTAATCAGTGGAACCAGAGGTTAATGCATAAAATTTCTTAAAACAGATTAAAACGCAGTGATAGACATGAGTTCTAGGGGACGAGGTCGTAATACGCGTGGACGTGGTAGGGGCAGAATGTTTGTATCAGAACCAGTTAGATCTGGTCATGGACCGGGGAATGAAACGATGCCGCCCGCAGTAGAAGCTGAGTTTCAAGATCAGACGGGTGGAGATGACGCAGTATCTCAGGCTATGCTGCAAGTTTTGGAAAGAGTTGCGAGAGCAAATATGGGTACTGGGGCCCAAAAGTCTATTTTTGAGAGACTTCAAGCGAATAGAGCTGAGATATTTAGAGGTGTCTCGGGGGTGGCTCCGAATGTGGTGGAGTATTGGTTGGAGGCAGTTGAGAGGATCATGGATGATTTGGACTGCACGGCTGAGGAAAAGCTGAAGGGCACTGTGTCTTTACTTTGGGATGAGGCCTATCAGTGGTGGCTTACCGTCAGAGAAGGTACCCCAGCGGACCGAGTAGATTGGCGTTACTTTAAGGTAAAGTTTGAGGGGAAGTACATCAGAGCTAGTTACGTAGACGCACAGAGGAAGGCATTTTTGAATCTGGTCTAAGGGGGTAAGTCAGTAGCGAAATATGAGGCAGAATTCCTGAGGTTAAGTCGGTATGCCAGAGGAATTGTTGCTACGGATTACGAGCGTTGCGTGAGGTTTGAGGATGGGCTCCAAGATGAACTTCGGGTGTTGATAGCGCCTCAGCGTGAGAGGGACTTTGCTACTTTGGTGGAGAAAACTCGGATCGCCGAGGAAGTTAAGCAAACTGAAAGGCAAAATAGAGATAGAGACAGAGGCCAAAACAAGAAGGGCTTTGGATTATCAGGATCTTCGGGAGGTTTCCAGAAAAAGCCTAGGGTGGATAATTCTACTCGTGTTGTTATGCTAGCTGTTGGGGATCAGGTTCGTCCATATGCTCAGTGTGGGAGGACTCATGTGCTCGGGAAGGAGGACTTTGGTGTGGGTCCCATGCTCACTTAGTGAAAGGATTATCCTCGAGAATGTTTCAGGTGTGGGTATATGCAGTCAAGAAGGGGTGGTCCACATATGTCGAGAGGTCATGGCCCAAATCGTGGAGGAAATGGTTTTGGCCGAGGTCGTGGAGCACCGGGTAGAGGTGCTGGAAGCTCAGATGCAAGGTAGCCAGGGTTAGTGTATGCAGCCAGACGTCGTGAGGAAGGGGACGTACTAGATGTTATCACGGGTATGTTCCTTATTTATGGGTTGCCCTTTACTACTTTAATTGATATTGGGTCAACGCACTCGTACATTGTTAGCATGGTGTCTGGAACCTTGAATGTGAACTCTGAGACTGCCCTAGGAAGATGACTGTACTTAGTCCTTTAGGGCAATCTGTGGTAGTAGATAAACTCTTTAGAGACGTGCCTTTAGAGGTTCAGGGGGTGGTATTCCCAACTGACCTGATGGAGCTGCCGTTCGGAAATTTGACCTGATCCTAGGGATAGATTGGTTAGTAAGGTATCGTGCGAATCTGGACTATGCTGCTAAGCGCATGTCAGTGAGGACTCTCGAGAATTATGAGATTACAGTGATAGGTGAGAGGAGAGACTACCTGCCTAACGTAATGTCTGCTCTTAAGGCGGTGAAGATGGTGAAAAAGGGGTGCTCAGCTTTTCTGATGTTTGTTAGTGCCTTGGATGCTAAGGAGGCAGCTGTGGGGGAGGTCATGACAGTGAAGGAGTTTGTGGATGTTTTTCCAGAAGAACTATCAGGGTTACCTCCGGATCGGGAGGTGGAGTTTGGAATTGACCTGTTGCCAAGAATAGTGCCAATATCCATTGCTCCTTATAGGATGGCACCAAAAGAGTTGGTTGAGCTAAAGCCCAAATCCAAGAGTTGCTGGATCGCGGGTTTATTAGACCCAGTGTGTCTCCATGGGGAGCAGCGGTGTTGTTCATAAAGAAGAAAGACGGGTCTATGCGTATGTACATAGATTACAGCCAGTTGAATAAACTGAGAATCAAGAACAAGTACCCGCTGCCGAGGATAGACGACTTGTTTGACCAGCTCAAAGGAGCTACGGTCTTTTCAAAGATATCTTTGAGTCGGGGTATCACCAGCTTAAGGTGAAGGAGGCTGATATCCATAAGACGACATTTTGGACTCGATACGAGCACTACGAATTCCTGGTAATACCGTTCGGGTTGACTAACGCACCGGCTGTGTTTATGGATATGATAAATCGGGTTTTCCAACCTTATTTGGATCAATTCGTCGTGGTGTTCATAGACGACATCCTGGTGTATTCCAATTCGGAAGAAGAGCATGATGCACATCTTCGGGTAATGCTACGAATTTTGAGGGAAAAGAAGTTATACGCCAAGTTTAGCAAGTGCAAATTCTGGTTGAGTGAAGTCGCTTTTCTGGGTCATGTGGTATCTGCGGTGGGAATAAGGGTGGATCCCAGAAGGTTGAGGCGATCTTTGGAGTGGAAACCACCGGTCGATGCGTAAATTGTAGTTTCTTGGGGCTAGCAGGGTACTATAGGAGGTTTGTCGAGGGTTTTTCTTTGATAGCGGCACCTTTGACTAAGCTATTGAGAAAGGAGGTACCTTTTGTATGGTCGGATAAGCAGCGGAGAGCTTTGAGAAGCTAAAGAGAATTTTGACAGAAGCCCCAGTTTTGATTCAGCCTGTGGCGGGAAAAAATTTTGTGGTATATTGTGATGCTTCTCACACGGGGTTAGGTTGTGTACTGATGTAGGAAAGGAAGGTGGTTGCTTATGCATCTCGGCAGCTGAGACCACATGAAGTTAACTATCCGACGCACTATCTGGAGTTGGCAGCAGTAGTTTTTGCTTTGAAAGTGTAGAGGCATTATCTGTGTGGAGAGAAGTCGGTGATCTACACGGACCACAAGAGCCTGAAGTATCTTTTGACTCAGAAGGAGCTGAACTTGAGACAACGAATGTGGGTGGAACTGTTAAAGGATTATGACTGTTTGATTGAATACCACCCAGGTAAAGGAAATGTGGTGGCGGATGCATTAAGTCGGAAGATAGTATCAGATCTGAGGGCTATGTTCGCATATCTTAGCCTATACGACGACGAGTTTGTTAGCAGAGCTACGGGTAAAGTCGACGTGGTTAAGTCAGGTAAGAGAAAAATAGTTGGTGGATGAGGTTCTGAGTACTCGACTTCAGCAAGTTTAGAGTGGGGAGTTAGAGGACTACATTATGAGCAATGTGATGAGTTACGTGTTTTCGTGGTAGGTCATGTATGCCAAGAATGGATGAAATTAAAGCAAAAGATTCTTCGAGATTTGCATAGTAGCCTTTACGCTATGTATCCTGGAGGAAGTAAGTTGTATAAGGACCTACAGGAATAGTTTTGGTGGCCTGGATTAAAGCGAAAAGTTACAGAATTCGTGGGGAAGTGCTTGACGTGTCAGCAGGTCAAAGCTGAACACCAAGTACCTTCGGGGTTTCTACAACCAGTGAAGATTCCGCAATGGAAGTGGGAGAGGATCATAATGGATTTCGTGAGTGGGCTTCCTCTTACGCCTACTAAGAAGGACTCAGTATGGGTGATTGTGGATCGATTGACAAAGTCCGCGCATTTCATACCTGTTCGGGTTGATTACTCTCTGTAAAGATTAGCGAAGCTGTATGTAGCAGAATTTGTGAGACTGCATGGAGTACCAATGTCGATCATATCGGATAGGAATCCTAGATTTACGTCGAGGTTTTGGAGGGCGTTGCATCAAGCATTGGGCACCGGGTTGGACTTTAGCACGGCATTTCATCCACAGTCAGACGGCCAGTCTGAAAGGGTAATTCAGGTGTTAGAGGATATGTTGAGGGGTTGCGTGATCGACTTCAGGGGTAGCTGGGAGGAATTCTTGCCTTTGGCGGAGTTTGCATACAACAACAGTTACCAAGTAAGTATTCGGATGGCGCCGTATGAAGCACTGTATGGGCGAAAGTGTCAGACTCCTACGTGTTGGACAGAATTAGGTGAACGACATATTTTGGGTCCAGAGATAGTGGCAGAATCAGAGGAAAAGGCTAAGGTAATCCGAGCACGGTTAAAAGAGGCATTTGATACACATAAGTCGTATGCGGATCTTAAGCGGAAAGAAATAAAATTTACAGTGGGTGATAGTGTGTTCCTGAAAGTCTCGCTATAGAAGAAGGTGATGAGATTTGGACGCAAGGGTAAGCTTAGTCCCAGATTTATAGGGCTTTATAGGGTTTTGAAGCGAGTGGGGCCAGAGGCTTACCGGTTGGAGTTACCGTCAGAATTAAAGTAAATGCATGATGTGTTTCACATGTCAATGCTACGTCATTATCGATCGGATCCATCTCACGTGGTGCCAGTTAAGGAAGTTGAGTTGAGACCAGATATGTCTTACGAAGAAGAACCGATTTAGATTTTGGAGCGAGATGTGAAGGTACTTCGAAAGAAATCAGTTCCTCTAGTCAAAGTGTTGTGGCGTAACCATGGGTCAGAAGAAGCTTCGTGGGAACCGAAAGAAGCGATGCGATAGCAATACCCTCACTTATTTTGATCAGGTAATTTCAAGGCCAAAATTATTTTTAAGGGGGGTAGAACTGTAACATTTGGGGTTTAGGGGTCTTGCATCTCTTCTTAAGTTATATGTATGTGGTAGTGTGCTCTCTATGCTGTTTGTATGTGTTTGGGGTTTCAGGAAATCTTGGGGCTAAGTTTGGACCTTAGGTAAATTTTTGGTTTAGAGCCTTTAAGGGAGAGCTAGGGGAGTTAGGCCTTAAAAATTCTTATGTGGAGTTTAAGACACAAGGAGAAGAGTGGTGAAGTGGCAAGGGAGGCGCCACTCAGTTCATAAGGGACTGACGCCTCAGGGAGCTAGTAGGGCAAGGTTCGAGCTGCAGAGGAAGCATTTTGGGGTTACTTTTTACGTCAAGGGAGTGGGAGAGTTGGGCGGCATTTGAACTCTGGAAGGATGGGAGGAAGACTTGGTCAAGATGTTTGAATGACTGGTGGAGAGCTTTTGGAGAGGTTTGAAACATTCAAATTCACTTGAATGAGAGGTGAAGAGGAAAAATAGAAAGAAAAGAAGGAAAAGAAGGGATTTGAGAGAGAGAAGGAGTTGGCCGAATATTGGATGTTAGGGGAGAGGTGACATTTTCGGTCATATGAAGGGGGGATAGGTGCCGAATGTGCTTTAGCTATTTAGGGGTCATTTTACTTTTGGCCTTCTTTTCTTTTCTTTTAGCTCTTTGCCGAAAGTGGTGTACCAAAAGCTAGTAATTGTGTGTTTCTTTTCTCCCTGTCTCTTAGAGGCCAAAACCGAAAGTGAGATTTCTATTTGGAGCATTCATCTTTTTCTTTTACCTCTTGGAATTATTCACTTCCTCGGTCCCCAAAGTCGAACCCATCTCTTTACTTCCACCATAGCCAAAACACCCATAAACCTTCAACCCTCTCTTTTCTTTTCATTTGCTAGAAGCCGAATAACCCTTCTATTTTTTTGAGTCTTGGCCAAATCTCTCATTCATATTTTCTTTTCTCCTTGCAGTTATATTCTTTTCTTCTCTTCTTCCATTCCATTTTGTTTTCAAGATTGATCTCTAGGCCAAATCACGACTGTTCTTATCGGATCTAATAGTTGGTAAGGGTTTTCTTCTTGTCGTTTGCTTCTCTTTCATTTGGTTGCCAAAAGTTAGATGCCTAACTTTGCATAGGTGTGGTCAATCTATTCAAGGTGGTGACCTTGTGTCCATTTTTGGAAGCCGACGTTGGGGATATCTAAGAGCTTTCGGGATTTGATCAACCAAGGTAAGGGGGTGTACTTTTGGTTCGACCAAAGGCCACATCTTTTGTCTTTATGCAGTTTAGCGATTCCAACTAGACTGATGTAGGGGGAGTTTCGACAGAGATTGAGGAGGAGCCTTTGGAATTTGGATCTATTTCGGTAAGAGTATTCGATTAAGATTGGGTGTTGTCTCGTTTAAGTTTTGATTTAATGTTTAATCGGGTCTCTTAATTAAGTGCCATTCAATGGATGCAAGTACAAGACAAGGGGAGAAAGGGGTTGTCCCTACCCCAAAGTTCAAGAAACGTTCAGTTTTTGCAGTTCGAGATTGGCCACCTGGGTGTGGGCCAGCATCGGAAAGAGACAAACAGATTGTTGTAATCTCTTCGAGTGAGGACATTAGGGAAATCCAGAGTCTAGTGCTTCGGGTTATCAGGTGTATGGTTAATTCGTTGTTTCCCTGATTAGTCAATTAATTATATGTGCTATGTGTGTGATAACCGGTATAGTGGTTGTGGTGGATTTGTTACCCTTAACTGGGTATTACGGTAACCAGGTTAGTACCCTATCTAAAGTGTAGTTGTGGTTGATTATTGTGGATGCTTGTAATCATGCCGTATGCCTACCTAATATGTCCATGCATTATTCTATCATGTCATTATAACATGTTCCATATGCATGGGATCGGGATATATATAAAATGAAGGACAGGGTGTGCATTTATGTACGTGGTGATGATTGGCTATGTGCCATATCATGGCTCGATGTCGGCTATGTGCCACATCGTGGGATGATGTTAGCTTCGTGCTTCATCGTGGTTTGATGATGACATGGGTCACATCGTGGATATCGAGATTTGGTCACATGGTGATCGGTGGCTAGGCCACGTTATATTTGGTCACATGGTGATCGGTGGCTAGGCCACATTATATTAACTTTGAGCAGCTTGACTGCCAAAGAGGTGTGTAGCGGATGGAGGGTCGATTTAGTAATCCCCTGGTGTGTGATGGTAGGTACGGGGGTGTGTAGCGGATGGATATTAGGTTGGGATGGATAACATTGTACATCATCATGTGTGGTATGTGGATTGTGTGGTTTTGGGCCAAGCCCATTTGGGAAACATGTGGAATAATTGCACACTGAGTCTGTTCGACTCACCCTATTTTCTTAAACAATGCAGGTGATACGTGATGCATGGACCAGGCTGGAGTAGATTCGTGGTGGCCATGCAGAAGTTGTTTAATTCTTTATGCACTTGGATTCTTAATTACTTTTGGGTTAATTTCTCTTTCTTGTAATAAGGCCATTTTAAATATTTGGGGATTTTTACTATATTGAGTTAGATTGACTATCGGTTAATAATTGGAAACAGTTTTGGAAACAATTTACAACTTAAAGACTTAAATTTAAGTTTTGAACCCGGACACTTTTAACAACTCAATTTCTCTTGAATTACCAAATGTACAATGTTTTAAACCACACGACCTTCAAAGTTTTCATTACTCTCGGCAACCTACTTTCAAAATGACGAACATGTTGTGAACCCGTTATCTTTTAGGAACTAAGGAAAATATTTTAAACTCAAACCGTGTTTTCACCCTTAGATCAAATTCTTTTCAAACTTTTTTCCTAGTAGCATTCCGAATTCGGCCGTAGTGTTTTGGGCCGGGTTTGGGTGCTACACTCCATAAGGGTATAGATAGCCAAAAAACTAAGTTTAGTTACAATACATAGTTTGTTTTATAGCAATAGCCAAAAAAACTGTGATTGGTATAAGATACAGTATAGTAAATGGATTTACCAGAATTACCTATAGACAGGTTGTAGCACCATCAGATCGAGACTATCTTCGATCTAAGTTAGGGGCGTTACACTAAAATTAAGAACAAATGAAGATTTTTCATACTTAAATTTGGATAAGAACACTGCTTTGTTAGCCTTGGTGTGAAACGCCCTTATTTTTCTTTAAATTCAGCTTTTGGTAATTTTGACATGAATGAGTGTCGCTTCAGTGGTATGTGTTCTGGGTGTGTGTGGGAGGTCCCAAGTTCAAGTCTCAACTTGGGTAAATTTTGGTATTTTTATGAATAAAGCCCAAATTCTGGTTAATAGGCTTATAAGCTAAAGTGTGTAGATAATTAGCAGAATGGGCCTACTGGTCTGGTGGCTAAGTGGAGTGTTGAAGTTGTTGGAGGTTGGGAGTTTGAATCTATGCTTAGGCAAGGGGAGATTATTTTTGCTTGATTTAATGACGTAGAGTTTGAGTTGGTTTCAAAAATTGAATGGTGGTTTGTGAATAGAATTAGTGGGAGGGAAATTAGGAAAGAATCAGAATTTCTGAGCAGTTATGTTTTCCAAAATTCCTTTCTGCCAAAGATACCATTGTGCTTCCCTTTGCCAACCGAATTTTCCTTTCTCCTTACCCTTCTTTTTGCTTCTGTTTTACACGGCAACCGTATTCCCTCCCCCCATCTGCTGCGTTTCTTTGAGTAATTCCGGTAAGTAGTTCTTGTGCCTTATGTTTTATGAGGCTATTTTTTATTAGGGTATTTATTCTGATGTCTTGGCAGCATCAAATCTTTGCGATCAAGGTTCTTTTTGTACTGCTTCACTAATAAACTGAGTTTGAAGCATTAGGGGTAAGTTTTAATTGCTCATTGGCTAAGTATTTCGTTTGGGTTGGTTTCGATTCGTCGATTAAGTGAATAATTGAGTGAATTACTGATCAATTATAAGTGCTGGTGATCTCAAGATTGAGTTAAGAGCAAAACGAACCATGTGAGTACCCGAAAGCACAGAAACGAGGTTTTGGCAAAAGCCAAAAACCATTCTATTGACGCCACACGGGCGTGTGGTCGCCCGTGTGGTAGGCCGTGTGCTAGTGACACGGCCGTGTGAGGGCCGAGCGAGGCCGTGTGTGACACACGAGCTCGACCAATTGGGCCGTATGGGCCACACAGACATGTGGGCCCACACGGGTGAACCACATGGGCGTGTGGGATTTTGGGCAGGCTGTGTGATTCACACGGCCAAGGCCAATTCGGGCCATGTGGGCCTACATGGGTAGGCCCATGGGCGTGTGAGCCCATTTTTCTAGAAAATTTTGTAAGGTTACACGGGTTGCCCAAGTTGACTGTAGACCTACTGTAGGGTCGGTAAGCAATACTTAGACCTCTAAATAAATGATCTGACTATTTGATTTCTGTATTAAGCGAGTATGATGATCTGAATGTATGAGTTTTACTGTATAAAAGCATGTCATTCTTGAATGTTGCATTGCATTAGGGTGGGTTGATTATGATTGAAGGAAGTATCTGAAAGGCTCTTAAGCTCATTATCTGGCACTCAATTGCAAATTTCGATTATGTGTCGCATTCGATTTTAACATGGTGGGTAGGTGGGTGGGTTGATTTTATCCCCACATGGTGTGTAAGGTTGGACGGAGTTGGTGTGTAGAGGCTGGTGGGTAGGACTCTGTTTTATGCATATTCATGTTCAAATGGGCCAAGGCCCCGTAAAATGTCGATTCTATATCCGAGTGGGCTAAGGTCCACACTGTTTACAGAATGGGCTGCACTCCAAACTGTGAATTTATGGTGAATTCGATATTGTGCTATGTGTATGTTTTTTGTGGGGATTACACACTGAGTTTGCGAAAACTCACCCCTTTTTTGTTTAATCTGTTCAGGTAATCCCCAGCAGTAGACGGATCGGTGCGGCGGAGGACTCGACGGTGACCATGGTTTTGGACACTTATTCACGGATTATTTTTATTTATGATCTAGTTATATTTGGGTAACTTTTATGTAACATGGCCTTTACGGATTTTTGGTTAAAATTCGATTACTATTTTATAAACTGCTAGTAGTAGGATAAGACGCGGATTTTCAAAATAAATAAATGTTTTATTAAAAATACACGAACTCGCAAATTCTGTTAAAAGCTTCCGCAACATATAATGTTTTAAGATGGATAATAAATTATTAAATGACACATTTTGACGGAAGCCCAAGATATCTACAAATGGTTTTAACATAGTTATGTTTTTCCAAAGCACTATCATGTGACGTCGCCAGAGTCGGCCATAACGTCTAGGCCGAGTTTTGGGTGTTACATGGTGTGTCATGACACAAAGTCATAGTGCATCACAATACAAACCCCTATTGTAGAATTCTAAAGTCTTTTTAGGTTTGGGATGAGATTTGACCTACAAATATACACCTTAGGTCATCAAAATATAAATCTTGAAACAATTTTTGAAATTATATTATGGATTTATGAATGAACATTCATGACTTAGAGAAATAATTCATGATTCAATGTTCTAGCTTACACATTTCCATTGCTTGTTTGCTTTGTTATAATGCTTTCAATCGTTAATGTCCATCTCTTGTTTGCTGGTTGAATGACTTTTTTTTTTAACGTAAAAAGTGTCAATTCTTCTTGGATACTTTTTCTCTTATCAAACAAATCAATTTAATGTTTTTTAAAAAGTATGAACAATTTAACAGTAAAAATTTAAAAGGAAAAATCACACTATATAAAATTAAATATTTCCTTCCAATATGCAAAAAGAATAACTAATACTATACTAAAATTTTCATAAACATCATTATAATACCAAAAATTAAATTAAAAAACTTGGTCTTAGTCCTATTTCTCAAAACTAGGCATCCTAAATTGCAACCTTTGCTTTTTCATAAGATCGAGCTCATCAATGATAGAATCTATTAAAAATTCTCGAGCTATCTCTTTTTGGATGTATGCCACCAAGTAAGTTGAAAGAAAGTTATCCTTCATTCTATTGTGAAGCCTTGTCTTCACAATTTTCATAGTTGAAAATGCTCATTCGATTATTGCAGTAGACACGGGACGAGTTAGCACAAGACAAATAATTCTATCAAGAAAAGGATAAATACTTGACTTATTTGCCTTAACTAGCACTTGACACAACTCGGCAACTATAGAAGCTTTCTTTAACTCTGTGCTTTGATGAGCATCAAGTTGAAAATGCTCCAATTGAATCTTCATGTGTAGCTTTTATTACTCCGTAAAATCGTCCGGATAAAAATCATTCATAAACTTGCAGATATCTTCCACTCGAAATGATTTGTAATTATCATATGGATCCAAAGTAGAGCTAAGAACAAGTAACTCTACTATCTCATCATTAAAGCGAGAATTCGTTTTTGTTAGCAATGAATCGATACCAGCAATGAATATATCAAGGCCAAATCAATAACCTAATATGTATAGGTATGAGCCAAATCAAATTTTAGAATTTGACTTTAAGTTTAGTCTTTCAAGGCCCAACATACATTAATATTTGATTATTATTTGGCTTAAGATAACAAATATTATACAATGTAAGCACCAAATCTAAAATACATGATAATTTATATATAAAATTCAAAAATCTGATAATTCGAAAGGGGGTGACCACCCCACACCCCCTGAATCCGTCCTAGAATGGTTGAATATCCCGTCTTTAAAAATAGTGTTTAAATTTACGTCAACATACTTACATTTATTGTTTGCTTATTTAGTTGCCTCCCCCTCCATTATCATTATTATTGCTCGTGTTTATAAGCAACGAATCCATTAGAATCAGTACACATTTTATTTAATTAACTTGTGGGTGATTTCTAATTTTTTTAATTACACTTTAGTTTATTCACGCAACACTCACGTTCCCTATGCTTTCAATAATTAGAATAATTCCTTTAATTAAATCATTTTGTTGTCATTTATTACATTCGTATATAAACTTTCGGATAATTGTTGTGTGTTTTTTTTTTTTAATTATTTTCTTTATAGCAATATATTACGCTACGAGGCACGCCCAGAGAGCGATCATTATTAGACAACAATAGAGTGAAACCGGCAAGAGCGACTGTCTAAGAGTGACAAATAGAGTGGAATAGAGATCGACAGATGGAGAGCACGACCAAAGAGCGACCGACAAAAGGCATGATCTAAGAGCGACGGAGTGGCAGGACAAAGAAGGGGGGGGGGGACTATTTTGTTATGACTTGGGGCTCTTTTAGCTTAACGAAGCAGCCAGTTTTGGGGATGGAGGAGGGGTATTTAGTGGTAGCATTTCTTATACGTCCAGAAATTAACAGCATTTAGCACAAAACGCCTCCATTTCTCAAATTCTTTTTTGGTACATGCATTTCTCTAATATTTAGTTGTCCTTAATGGTAAAACCGCTGCTAAACCAAGTACATTAGTGGAGTTGGTCTCATAAAAACAAAATAAAAGATTCGATAATAATACTTGGTTAACGCATTAGTAGTGGTTATGGCCATAAATAAACTGCAAATATCAACATATTAGTAGAAGTTTTAAAAAAACACACACACACAATTAATATAATTAAAATTAGGGTAAATTATGCTATTAGTCACACTAAGTAAAGGTTGTTTTATTTTGATCACTCTAAATTATTTTTTTTTGTTAATTTTGTCACTCAAAAAATTGATCAAATTAATTATTTTGTCGTTAAATAATAACATAAGACTAATAATGTATTTGTAGAAAAAAATTATGATCAAAATAGAAACAACCTCTATTTAGAATGATTAATGGATAATTTACAACTAAATGAAAATGCATCTTTAATATTCTATTATTATTTAATAGTGAAATGATTAATTTGATGAGATAAATTAATAAAATAATTTGGGAAAAACCAATTTAAGAAAACATAATCGCATTTGCACATAAGAACCGTTTCCATTTAATGCCATTAAAGATGGATTTTGAGCTTTGAATCATTGGTCTACTTTTCAATCTGATTTATATATTATTTTTTCAATTCAAGTGAATAAGAGAAGAAAAATTATAAAATAGGCTCAACATCGCAATTTAAGATTAGAAATCTTCACTCCACTTACTCAAATGCTCAAAGGTGAATAGTTTAAATGTATTTATGGGTTGGATTTACATATGATATTTATGAATTTGGAGTTGGTTCATTTTAAAATGAGTATTTCTTTTATCAATTTTTTTAAATTTAATATTTTTATTTAAACCTCCAAAAATCAAATAAAGTTTTTTTGACTAAATGAGTAGTTCAACATTTAAATAGGATTGAGTTGTTTATTTTTTATATTTAATTTTAAATTTAAATTTTTTGTTCAAACCTCCATATATCATGTATATCGTTCACATAATTACTCAGTTATCAACCACCAACATGCTTCGTTCCATTCATCATTAACTACCCGGTCGGACTTTTTATTAGTCCATCCACTATTAATGGGTATGATCTTCTCAAGAGGGGACCACCCAAGAATCATTTAGTGGTGTAAAGGGACAAGAGACCCTCTCTCCACGACTATGAATACCTTGAGACACAGAATAAAGGCGGTCATCTTCTTCCTTCTTAAAAATCCTAACATACTAAGCTTTCATCTCTCTCCTCATTCTGCTACTTTTCTGCCTTTTCGCCCAACAAGGGTGAATCGGCCTCCTCATCACGACCACCCTCTCTATTCTTTAGATATTTTGTATCAACAAAATATATTAAAAATGAATTAAACGAATATAAAATTATAAAAATTATGGTTAAAAATTTAATTATATTTATTATTTTTATTCAAAATAATTTATAATTTACGAGATTCTAGAAACTTTAATATCTTAGTTCCATACTAAAACCATATAATTCAACCCACGCATATTTTTAATAAATATTTATTATACTTAACACTTATTTAATATTAAAATTATATTTTAATATTTATAAATTTTAATTGAATTGATAATTTGATTAATGATATGATAATTAAAGTCTTTTAATTTTATTCTCGAGTGACATGTATGATTAATTATAATTAAAAAGATTTTAACGTTAAAAGTTAGAAGTACTCAAAAGACAATATAGTTATATAACTATATTAAAGATAATTTCTAAGACCAAAAGGTTGTTTTTTTTTTTTTTTTGTGTGTGTGTGTGTGGAGTATGAAATTAAGTTGAGATTGATGCTATTTGAACACATCAAAACTCATTACAATTGCCCCCCAAAACCCAGAAGATTAGCCAAGTTTTAAGGAAAAAAACTATTTGGCTTTACCAAATCACCTAGTAAGGTAGGTTCAAAACGAGAAAAATAAAAATAATGGCCCAAAATATAACAGTGAATGATCAAATAATCACCTTGTCAATTATTGTTGGTTATTTCTTGGATAAGGTCATAGTTTCTTTTCCCTACTTTGCTAAATTGAAACAGCTCCATGTCAAATAGGAACTTGTCTGTTTTCAGGTCCTTTCATAAATCAGTCATGTCTTTTCATATAATGGTAAAAAGAGTGGCAGAAAAGGGGGGCTGCAATTGCATTTCAAAGTTTTGTGTGTAATTATTGCAATTTCAAACTTTTCTGGTACATTTCTCCCCCTTAAAATTGGACCATATGTGTGTTAAGTTGTCCATCAAAGTCATGTTTGATTAAATGGTTATTATGATAGGAGGAGGTTTGACCCTTGACTATTGAGGAACTTATCTTAGGTGGAACTCAATTGAAATTTTGGTGGGTCTTTACTCTTTTCCCTCTGATTTTATATATATATATATATATATATATGAGTGTGTATGAAAGGGGTTGTATCTTAAAAATAATATACATATATGTTGAGATTCTAAGCTTATATTCTATAATAAAAATATTTGTTTTAGGAATAATTATGTAAATTAATTGAGTTAAAATTTAAAATTATATTGAAGGAAAGGGTAGAAAGGAAGTGGGGAAGGGGTGATACATAAATTAGGTTTTAGTGGAGGGAGTAGGGTCAAAACACCAACAATTAACTTTTTCCTTATGTGGTGGTGGAATATAATTTGTTTATTATTTTTATAAATATTATGTTGGAGTCAGGTCATGGGTCACGGAATCCCCAATTTCCCATCCATTAGGGAGTCACCATAAACATCAAACCCTCATTACTCGTCCAATATGGCATTTGTGCATTCCACCAATTAAGGCTTTGAAATTCTATAGATTTTTGTTCCCATAAGAGCCTTTGTGTTATGGGTACTAATCAACAGTTCCCTTGTTTGTCTGTTTTTAAAGCAAGGTCGGCCAAGTTGACCTTCTGAATGCATGACTCATGTCAAATGAGATACACTGCCCATAAAGACTGTCAAAACACTTGGATTTGACAAAATTAATAATTTGTTTCCCACATGAAATTATCAATCACCAAAGTGGTGGTGGTGGTGAAAATCATTAGAATTTGACATATATAAGGAACCTGTCAAGACCTCTCAGTCTAACCAAACCCAGAGAGAGCGAGTTTCGTCTATTCTTCCATAGCATGCAATCATGTTAGCAATTTCCGAATACTTTTTTGAGTCAGTTGAATTTAATTTAGTTAAAAGTCGATTAATAATTTTTTAAAATTTTGATTATCGATTAATTCGATTTAAAATTGAGTAATTAATTGAAATAAATAATATATATTATATATAATATTTGTTTTGAACTATTAAAAAAATAACATTAGCAATGTATTTATATTTTTTAATTTATTTTAATCAAAATATAAAAACATATAAATTTCAGTTAATGATCAAATTAACTGAAATTTTTGATTCGATTAATGTATTTGAAAAAATTGATTCAATAAGCGGATAAAGATTTTTATATTTGAATAATTTGATTAATTGTAATTCGATTTGATTATTCCGTTTGAACACCCTATCTTCAAGGGCAACTATTCATTTTTCAAAACGGATTATAAGCTTCAAAAGTATTAAGGCAATCTCTATATTGTATTTCCGTTTTATATTATTTCGAAGTAAAATAAAATTTCAGTTAAAATTGTATGATTGTATCATTAAACAAATATAAAGATACATTAATTGTAAAAAATGCACCCTTAAATCCTATTTTGTTTATATAAATATATATGAAATAATAATAAACTTAACTCTTAATCTTTACATCTTTGTTTATTTTGGATTATACTCTTTTATTCAAAGTAAATTGACTTTAGTATTATTTTATATTATCAAATAAATTAATATCTTTTAAAAATTAAAAATCATAAATAAAAACTATACTTTCAAAATTTATGAAAAAAAACTTAGAATATTTTTTTTTGAAAAAATGAAATGTAAAAATTCAAAAGTTATAAAAGATTTTAAACTTTCTATAAAAATATAAAATCTCTTTTCTCTACTTGTATATGACCATAGCTTAATATAATATAAAAATCATTCTTCTTATGTATGAAAAAAAAAAAACATTATTGTTGTGATTAAACAAAAGAAATCTTGATGATATTATAGTAAAATCAACTTTTACAATTATATAGCTATAGAAATATTTCATTTTTCATTGTATATGACCCTAGCGTACAAAATTTCTAGTCTTCAACACTGCAGTTTGTTGAAAATCGAAAGGGCTCATCCCAATGAGAAATTTCCCATCAATTTTTTTGCAGGACAACTTGGAGTCTCTAGTGTCAATAATCAATCTAGCAAAACAAATTTATTTGCTAGTTGGTTTGCCGACCTACTAGAAAATTTTAGGTAATTCGGCTCATGTAGGATCCTCAAATTTTTTAGACCTGAACATTCCCTCTGGTCAAGGATTGTCATTTTCCTCTGACCAAGAGGCATCCCCACATCAATTTGTTGTTCTACAAGAGCAGTTGAGGTTGATGAGGTGCAAATGGCTATGCATAATGCTAGATTTGAGCAGCAACAAATGTTCCAGCAAGAGTTGTTGAAGCAAAGTGAAGCATTAAGAAAGAAGGTACAATTTGACAATTTTGATCTCCATGGTAATAGTGGCATGCGTGAAGATGGTTCTCGGATGCATGCAAAACCGTGGCAAAACAAGATGGATACCTTGTGTAGGGATGTTCAGGCTTTGCATCGTGACTCCAAGGATATGGATTGACAATTTTGTTTCAACAATCCGCTAGCTCCTGAAATTGCAACTATAAGCCTACCCACTGACTTTAAGGTCTCCAAGGAGATGTTTGAAGGGATATTGAAAGGATAAGGGACCCTAGAGTACATCTCATGCAGTATAAAGAGTATATAAATGTGTTGGGAGCTTCCGGTGCTGCAGAGTATAAAGCCCTCTCAACAACCCTTAAGGGTAGTGCAAAGGACTATTATTTATCCCTTCCACAAGGTTCCGTCCAAAGTTTCTCATAGCTAGGTTAGATGTTTTGGGGGAGATTTTGAGCACGAAGGATGATAATGAGTACACCTATGGGTTTGATGCCTGTCAAACAAAGAGAATGAGAGAGCTTGCAAGATTATATTAAACGTTTTCATGTCGCAACATTGAACATGAAAAATCTAGAGGATCAATAGGTTATTGACGCTTTCATTATAGGAGTTTTAAATGAACATGTCCAATATTCATTCACTGACAACAGGCCACAGAACTTAGCAGATCTGTATAAGAGGGATCATAAGTTCGCTAAGGTAGAAGAGATCAAAAGAGCAGCACGCGGTATATTCCAAAGATATGATAAGCATTCAAAGAACAAAATGGGAGTTCACGGCTGTCAAGGCTCCTCTTCTTAAAATCTGTGAGTACAAGGTGGGGGACTGTAACACCCTTAGCCCATATCCATCACCGAAACAGGGTTACGGAGCATTACCAAAGTTTACAGATTTAAAAATAGTTTATACATATTGATAAACCGTAAAAGTAACATATTTTAATCCCACATTTAGTATGCTTTTGGATGATTTATCCCTGATTTATGTAAAAAGGTGCTCTTAATCCTTTCTTTTCATGTCTTATACTCAGGAAAGCACCTAAGGATAAAAAAAACGTAAAATGGCTTAAAACGGACCAAATTGGGCAACCCAAGAATTCCACACGGCCTGGACTTCAAGCCACACGGTCGTGCCTCGTCAAATTACTTCACACGACCATGCCATGATTTACACGGCCGTGCCCCAATCGACAGAATCGAGACACGGCCTGAAGATGATTTACATGGACGCGTGCCATGGGCGTGCCCCTGCCACAGGAATGAGCAATTTCACTCAGATTTGGATGCTTGAAGCCCAATAATGCCACAGGAATGAGCAATTTCACTCGAATTTAGATGCTTGAAGCCAAAAAAACATACTCCTAAGTCTACTTAAACACCTTAATAGTAATTCTACTTGAAGGAGGTACTTAGGAGCCAAGTAAAGCATCTAAGGAGCCTATATAAAAACCCAATGCAGCCATTCTAAAAGAGGAAGTTTTAGGCAGAGTTTTCTGCCAGAGCTTTTATTTAGGGAATTACTCGAAGATAGCCAGTTGATCCATCTCAAGAAGCCGGAGTTCTACTCAAAATAGATGATCTCCTCTTCAATTCCTTCAGGGGGTTTTAGGGACTTCTTATGTTTTGTTTTATCTTTTCTCTTGAGATGTTTTCTTATTTTGTTATGAACTAAACCCTTCAGATACCTAAAGGGTATGAAACCTATGATGGATTTTGTTATTTGATTTCTAAATAAGATGATAAGTACTTAGTTTATTCTTAATTATGTTGCTTAATTTAATCTGATGTGCTTAGATGGAGGAGGAATAGACCCTGCCTAAGAGTAGATCTAGCATAATTAAGCGGAGTTAATCGCACGCCTAGATATAGGGTGACGAGATTTTGCCAGATTAGGGTGAAACCTAATATGGGGTCCATTGATCGATTTACTGCTTCCATAGGGGGTTATTATAAGAGAATGAGAGTTCCACTAATTAACCTAAGGTTAGACGTTATTCGCCTCGAGAGAGGGTTTAATATAGGTTAGGGAGTCTCACGGATCAAGCTAAGTAAAAAAGTCATATGAATTAAAAGTTAGATAACAAGAGAAGTCATAGGTGGATTCTTCCTAAGGGTATCGTCGTAATCAACTGAGTTTTTCCACAGTCTTTTCCCAAAGTTTCATTCTTTTGTCTTTGCATCTAGCTTTTCATTAGTTTTTATTAGATTAATAAACCAATCACTCCATAATTTAGGCTAAATAATAGAAAGAAAGAGTAGTAGTACTTTTAGGTTCCTTTGGGTTCGATAAAATAATCTTGCCTAAACTATACTATTTTTCAATAGGTGCACTTGCCTCAATCTTTGTCATAGTTAGTCTACAGGTTCGATCATTCTTTATAAATATTAAAACTCGACTGTTTGACACGATCACATATCATTTACTATCCATAACCGAAATAAAACATATTTAATCATAATGTCCCTTGAATGGGCCCTCGAGACCCAATTTATGCTTTAGAAACAAGTCGGGACTAAATCGGGTACTTAGAGAATTTTTCGCAAAATCTCAAAATTTTTCTTAAGTGCAAGGGGCACACGCCCGTGTCTTAGGTCGTGGGGTCATTTGATGTGAGGCACACAGTAGTGTCCTAGCCCGTGTCCATACCCATGTAACTCTCTGACTTGTGTCACATGGCCAGCCACATGTCCGTGTGCTAGGCCGTGTGGATAATTTAATTTTTGAAAATTAGGTGCAAGGGACACACGGTTGATAAAACTCAATTTATACATATTTTAACCCCATGGTTGGCTTATTTTTGGATGAATTTTCATTAGATTTGATGAATTCGATGCTCCTAATCCCTTAATTTCATGTTTTACACTCAAGAGAGCTTAGGGAGTCGAAAAGAATGAGAAACGGGCTGTAACGGGACAAAATGGGCCTACCCTAGGAATCAACACGGCCTGAGCTATCAAACACGGCTTGTGATGCAAGCAGGATCAAACACAACCTGGATCAACGTACACAGAAAGACCACACGGTAGTGTGTGGCGAGCAGAATTGAGCACGGTCTAAGGAATCGAGCACGGGCGTGTCCCTGCCATATCAAAGTTGAATTCTATTCGGAATAGGATACTTGTGGGCTAGGAGAGGTGTTCCGAAGCCTATATAAACACCCTAGGGGGCAACCTAAAGGGGGATGTTGAATAGAAGGCAGAAAATACTCGAAGACAGCCATCGAGAGCAGCTCAAAAAAGGATCTCCATCAAGACTGAAGATCTCCCATCAAGTTCTTTAGAAGTTTTTGGGTTTTCTCATGTTTTGTTGTTTTCTTTATTTTAAGGTGTTTCCCCCCATTAGTATGAATTAAATCCCTTAGATACCTAAGGGGATGAAACCTATAATGGATCTTATTATTATTTGATTTATAAGATAAATACGTGTTCTCATTCTTAATTGTGAGTTCTTATTCTTGTTTTGATAATTTAGGTTATTGATTCAAGTCGAATGTGCTTAGTCAATAGAGCAAAAGCTCCGGTTTAAGAGTAGATCAACAGAATTAAACGGAGTTGATTGCAAACCTAGAAATAGGGCGATGAAAATCTATCGGATTAGAGTCAAATCTAATATGAGAATCCATAGATCGAGTTAATGTGATAATAGAGGCTTTAATTAGAAAGATATTTCAATTGATCAACCTAGAGTTAGTTGTTTTTAGTTTTGAAAGAGATATTAACATAAACCAGGGATTTCTATAGATTAAGTCAAGTGAATAAATCATATAAATCAAAAGGAATAAGTGAAGTCTAGGTGGATTCTTCCTTACGTATTGCCTATCTCATATAAGTTGTCTAAAAGTATTTTCCTGATTCTTTCATTGTCGTGTTTAATTAGTTTTAATTTAAAAGAAATCACTTCAATTTTTAGGCTAGATAATAAAAAAGATAGTAATTACTAGTACTCTTGGTCCTTGTGGATACGATATTACCGGTCTTACCATAACTATACTATTGAACAATAGGTGTGCTTGCCTTTATTGTGATAGTAGTTAGTTTGAGACCACATCAAGTATTTGGCGTCATTGCCGGGGACTAAGATATTAGGAATACTAAATTTTTATTACTTTAGCCATTTTTACTTTATTTGCAATTTATTTATTTTTTATTATTCTCTTTACTAATTTTTTTCCTTTTATTTGCTTCTGGCAGGTAACTCTAGTTTATGACTAGAAGAAACCCGTCAGGACCATTACTTTATGACAGTGATATAGAAGGTACCGCTCGTAAAAACCAAATAGAAATAAAGCGAAGCCTACAATACATATAAGAAGAGCAAGAGGACGATACTAATAATACCAAAGAGATGGCTGATAATAACCCACTACCTCTTGTGGTAGCCATAAACCCTATGAATCAAAATCCTGCTCCTCGTACTATATATGATTATGCTAAACCTAATTTAACGAGGAACTGAATCAAGTATTGTTAGACCTACTGTTGCTGCAAATAATTTTGAACTGAAACCTAACACTATTCAGATGATTCACTAATTTGTTCAGTTTGATGGTTTGCACTTGGAAAATTTTCTGGAATTCTGTGACACTTTCAAAATAAATGGCATTTCTGACGATACCATTCACCTTCGGTTGTTTCCCTTCTCGTTGAGGAATAAAGCCAAAAAGTGGTTAAACTCATTACCATGAGGATCAATCACTACATGGGAACAAATGACCGAAATTTTTTACTTAAATACTTTTCGCCGGCTAAAACGGCTAAGTTGAGGAATGATATCTCTTCTTTTGTGCAGATGGATTTAGAAACACTTTATGACGCATGGGAGAGATACAATGATCTACTGAGAAGATGCCCTCACCATGGGTTACCTTTGTGGCTACAGTTACAAACCTTTTACAATGGTGTGAACCCTTCAATTAGGCAGTTGGTTGATTCAGCCACCGGTGGAACCTTAAATAATAAGACCCTTGAAGCGGCTTATGAGTTCATAGAGGAGTTGGCAGTGAATAATTATCAATGGCAAGTTATGAGGACAAAGCCAACAAAAGCCGCTAGTGCTTTCAACCTCGACACAGTGACCATGCTATCAAACCAGGTAGAACTATTAAATAAAAAGATTGATGGTTTGTATGGTTCTTCGCAGGTACATCCAATGATGCAGTGCGATACAAACAGAGGAGGGACGAACAATACAGAATACCCACCCTACAACCCTGGCATAGAAAACGAACAGATGAACTATATGAGTAACAATTCTAGACCTCAAAATAACCCTTATAGTAACACTTACAATCCAGGTTGGAGGAACCACCCTAACTTTTCATGGGGTGGCCAAGGAAATCAAAGACAACAGCTCTTTCTAGGATTTCAACAGCAACCCTACCCACAAGAAAAAAGCCGAACCTTGAGGAGATGCTAACAAAATTTATCGTGGTGTCAGAAACCGTTTCCAAAACACCAAAATAGCACTCAAAAATCAACAAGCATCGATTCAAGGGCTTGAGAACCAATTAAGACAACTCGCTAAGCTCATATCTGAACGACCACAGGGAGCTTGCCAAGCAACACTAAAACTAACCCAAAGGAGCAACTTCATGGCATTACTACTCACGACAGTGAAGGGTTAGATGAACCAAAATTGAGGCAATAGAATGTGGTAGAGGAAGGTAAGGTTGAGATAAGCCATGATAAACTAAAACTGGTAAGTACAGAATACCAACCTCGTGTGCCATATCCCAATGAGACAAAGAAAGACCGCACAAATAAACAATTTGGTAAATTTCTTAAACTCTTAAAAATTTACATATTAACTTACCGTTTATTGAAGCTCTTTCGCAGATGCCCAATTCAAAAAAAGATTTAAAGGAGCTTTTGACAAATAAAAGAAAGTTAGATGAGGCGTCGCATGTGGAGTTAAATGCAGTGTGCTCAGCAATCTTATAAAATAGAATACCGCAAAAGTTAAAAGATCTAGGGAGTTTTACGATTTTTTGCTTAATTGGTAGTTTATCTGTTAATAATGCTTTAGCAGATTTAGGGGCAAGCATAAATGTTATACCTTATAAAATGTTTAAACAGTTAAGTCTAGGGAAACCCAAACAAACTAGGATGAGCATTCAATTGGCTGATAAAACTATTAGAGTTCCTAGGGGTATAATCGAAGATGTACTAGTAAAAATTGATAAATTCATATTCACAGTAGACTTTGTTGTTTTAGACATGGACGAAGACAACAATGTTCCTTTAATTTTAGGAAAACCTTTTTTAGCAACTGCTAAAACTAGATTTGATGTTGGTACAGGTGAACTCACACTTCGTGCAAGAGACGAAACTATCACTCTTCAGGCTCTTGACTCAGCTAGGACATCGAGTAATAAATGTGAGAACATAAATTCTATTAATGACCATTTGGTTCAACCTTCTTTTCAGGAAACACCACAAAATTACAAAACTGAGCCATATCCTAGACCTCGTGCCAACAAAGAAATAACTCATGAGGAGCGAAGGTTTTAGATCGATGACCTAGACGAGTGGAAGACACATGTCAAGGAGAACCAAGAACACATGAAGCAGAACCAAGGCAACTCCATAACGGACTTAAAGATGAAGCAAACTACTTCAAGGTTGGAGACCGAGTTCTAATGGATAATACAGATCTTCATGTTGCATCTACTGAACCTAATGGAATAAATCTTTTCACGGTACTTAATACTTTCCCATACTGTACAGTCGAGGTAACTCATTGTCAATTTGGCACCTTCAAGGTAAATCGTATTCATATAAAACCTTATTTTAATACAATTGATAGTAAGAATGTGGAGTTTCAACTCCTCAAACCATCGTGATTATGCGAATGAAAGGAAAGTCTAGCTTAAGACTTTAAACAAGCACTTTTTGGAGGCAACCCGTGCACTAACCCTATTAATTTTCATATTTTCGATTTTTAACATTTAACTAAAAACTTACCAATTTAATAAAGAGCAAGCTTCCCTACCACATGGCCTTGCACACGTGTGGCCGTGGCTATGTGGACACCATGAATAGGCACATTGGCGTGGCAAAGACCATACGAACCAAGGACGAAAATTTTCCCAAAACACGAACTGCGATAAAATGCCACGACCGTGCAATACGGCCATGGTTGGCACTGAGAAAGTAACACCGGTGTGCGACACGCCCGTGTCCCTAGACCGTGGTCGACACTGAATAAGCAACATGGGTGTGGAAACTTCTTCACAGGCGTGGGAGAAACGAACGAGGCACTACACGGCCGTGCGATACGGCCGTGTGACCTCACACGCCCAAGGTACACGGGTGTGGGCAGCTAATTTCTATTTAAACCACCCCACTATTCATCTTCGTCTCCAAACCCCTCTCCCCCCCATCCCTAGCCACCACAGCTTTCCCCCCTCTCACCACCGGCTACCGCCTCTTCACCCCACTTACTCCTTTTTTTCACTTCTTCTTCAGTCAAACACCACATTTATCCCTTTCCTTTCCCCCTTTCCCTCATTCCTTCTTTACACCACCATCTCCATGTCGAAGAAGCGAAAGGACCCTAGCACAATCCCCTCGTGCGAGACCAATCTACATAAGTTCATGCCGGCCGCTTCATTAACTCGACAAGACAAGGACCTTCGAGTCTATTTATTTTTTCTTTTTCTTTTATTTTTATTTTTAAATTCTTTCCCTTTATCTTTCCTGTCCTTACTTTATATTAGTATATTTTGATTTCTTAAATTTAGGTTCAAGGGGCTGTTAAGGAACAACCACACCACCACCGGAGTATCCACCTCCTCTGCCCAACTTTACACCGTTTCTTTTCTTTGACTCCATCCAAAAATTCAGGAAGTTTCACTTCTCTCCCTATCTCATGATTTTCTTATTATATTGTCCTTATCTATGTTTGTACATTGAGGACAATGTACACCTTAAGTGTGGGGAGGTGTCAACAATACTGAATTATACCTTGTTCTTAAGTAACTTTCTCATATCACTAATTAGAACGAAACTTCTATTAACTTATGATTTTTATTGATATGTCTTGAAGTAAGTCATAAGTAATTATGCATTGATGGTTTAAACTTTAAGATATTAGAGAATCAAGTATGATAAGTCTATTTTCAGAATTAAAAATTTGTTTAGGTTGTTTACCTAAAATTTAAATTTTACTTTGAAGTTTGAAATTTGCAAGATTGACATCAAAAACCATAATTTTTGTGATATTTTGAGCTTTTATAGCATACATTTTTCGTGCTCAGTGATTATGAGTGTGTCAACATTGATTTGTTATTCTAGAACTTACTTTGATTATGCATGTCGAGACCACACTTTTGATGTGATATACTGAGATGATAAATGCACCTAGGATTTAACCCACTTATTCCACCAAAAATACCACCTTCAGAATTAACCCCTAGTAACCCTTTTTGAGCCTAATAAACTGTTTCCTGACTCACCCATTAACATTAACCCAAAACCAAATTTTTACTTCCCCTACTTTATTAACTCCCCTTTTGTTGAGATTTGATTTGATCAGTTGCCTATCTATTTTCTTTATTTTAGAGGTTCAATTCATCTTATATATTTTTCTTATTCTTAAAAAAAAAGTTTGAAATAAATTCATTATTAGTTCTATGTTATTTGAGCTTAAAATAGTTAAATTCGCATCTTTAGAAGAAGCTCGTGTTATTATGATAAGTTTTCAGTTGATGTAATTATTCAGTATTAGTCTATTTTTCTAGTTAGGTAATTTGACAATTCAATCTCGATTTCAATCCTTTAATTCAGTCTTTATCCACACCTTTAACCCAAGCCCCATTACAACTCTTTTAAAAGACCTTTTGATTTGTGTATCATCTCATTTTATAGTGGTGGAAGTTTGATTTTCATGCAAGCCTATGGTAATAACTCTTCATGTTCGACTGTTGAGTGTTTTATCTTGAACCTTAAACACTTTGAGTGAATCCTTAGTGAGGATGTCAATCCTTGTCAATTTTGAATCAGAGATAATTATTTAGGTAAGGGGAAACACCTATGTTTTCATGCTACAAAAATTTATGACTTAGATTGTTTGAATCTTTAAGACTCTTTTAGTTAAATTTTCCATGTATGAATTATCTATGAATTATGATGAGACATTATTAATGAGAATTATGGCTTGAGGAAGTTTAATTTTAATTGTGAGTTGAAGATTTTGCTTGAGGGCAAACAAAGACTTAAGTGTGGGGATATTTGATAAACCTCAATTTATACATATTTTAACCCCATGCTTGGCTTATTTTTAGATGAATTTTTATTAGATTTGATGAATTCGATGCTCCTAATCCCTTAATTTTATGTTTTACACTTAGGAGAGCATAGGGAGTCGAAAAGAACGAGAACCGGGCCAAAACGGGACAAAATTAGCCTACCTTAGGAATCACACGGCCTGGGCTATCAAACACGGCCGTGTGATGCAAGCAGAATCAAACACGTCCTGGATCAACGTACACGGGAAGACCACACGGCCGTGTGTGGCGAGCAGAATTGAGCATGGTCTAAGGAATCAAGCACGGGCTTGTCCCTGTCGTATCAAAGTTGAATTCTATTCGAAATAGGATACTTATGCGCTAATAAAGGTGTTCCAAAACCTATATAAACACCCTAGGGGCAACCTAAAGGGGGACGTCGAATAGAAGGCGGAAAATACTCGAAGATAGCCATTGGGAGCAGCTCAGAAGAAGGATCTCCATCAAGATTGAAGATTTCCCATCAAGTTCTTTAGAAGTTTTTGGGTTTTCTTATGTTTTGTTGTTTTCCTTATTTTAAGATATTTCCCCCTATTAGAATGAACTAAATCCCTTACATACCTAAGGGGATGAAACCTATGACGGATCTTATTATTATTTGATTTATAAGATAAATACTTGTTCTTATTCTTAATTGTGAGTTCTTATTCTTGTTTTGATAATTCAGGTTATTCATTCAAATCGAATGTGCTTATTCAATAGAGCAAAAGTCCCTGTTTAAGAGTAGATCAACACAATTAAGCGGAGTTGATTGCAACCCTAGAAATAGGGCAACGAAAATCTGCGGATTAGAGTCAAATCTAATATGGGAATCAATAGATCGAGCTAATGCGACAATAGGGGTTTTAATTAGAAAGAAATTTCAATTAATCAACCTAGAGTTAGTTATTTTTAGTATTGAAAGAGATATTAACATAAATCAGGGATTTCTACGGATTAAGTCAAGTGAATAAATCATATGAATCAAAAGTAATAAGTGAAGTCTAGGTGGATTCTTCCTTAGGTATTGCCTATCTCATATAAGTTGTCTAAAAGTATTTTCCTGATTCTTTCGTTGTCGTGTTTAATTAGTTTTAATTTAAAAGAAATCACGTCAATTTTTAGGTTAGATAATAAAAATATAGTAATTACTAGTACTCTTGGTCCTTATGAATACGATATTACCTGTCTTACCATAACTATACTATTGAACTATAGGTGCGCTTGCCTTTATTGTGATCGTAGTTAGTTTGAGACCACATCACGGCCAAACCACACACCTGTGCGCATAGTCGTGTGTCACACATAGCTAAGACACACGCCCGTGTCTCTACCCGTGTGGACAAAAATAGGTCATTTTCAAGGCCATATTTCTCACCCATTCTGCCTTCCACCTACAACAACATTTAAACACATTCACCAACCAATTCAAGACATTTAAATCAAGACAAATACAAGTATTATACATGAGATATCATATATGTTCATGTGTTTAAACTTACCTAATTGTGTAATCATGTAAATTTTCTAATATTCAATTCAACCATTCTAAATACACATACATCAATCATAATATAGCCTTATGCATATAAATACTGAACACATCATCACTAGTCATTTCAATGGCTATTTACAACCAAAAAATTTCATCATTTGGTTTAACATAGCCTATACATGCTATTATACCAAAAGTAGTATTACTAATTATACCAAAGTGAGCTGAAGGATAGTGTGATGTTGCTAAGTGAGCTGAAGGATAGTGTGATGTTGCTCCGACCCACGAACTTTACGAGCTTTCGAGTACTATAAAATAGAGGAAAGAAAATAGAATAAGCATTTAAAGCTTAGTAAGTTTGCATAACAAGAATTTAACTTACTACTCAAGTTCATTTCAAGTTAACATACAAATAAAATGCATCCAAAGAAAATTGACCAATTGCTTAAACACATATATTCATCATGCAAGTTAGTCATGAATTCCAAATACTTTTCAAGTAATAAAGATGATCTCATCATATAGACATTTCCTTATGTTTTCAGGTAAATACAATTATTAATTTATTCAGATCTTGTCTTAACTTATATTTGAACTTTGCCCATTGAAAGTTATGAAATATCGACGGATATCGGGTAGTACATATGAAATGTACGAATCTATAATCTGTCAATTCATATTTAAGAGTGTTCATGAGAACACTTAAACGGGAAGCACTCTCTCGAGCATATAATAGGAAACTCATGTGAGCCACATAACGGGAAGCTTATCCAGGCTATATAACAGGAAGCTCATAAGAGCCATAATCAAGAAGGTCATGCGAGTCAATAACGGATAGCTTCGAAGAGCCATTTATCAGGGAGCTCTGAATAGCTATATATCGGTAAGTTCAAGCAAGCCATATCGGAAGCTCACAAAGAGCCATATACAGGATGCTCATAAGAGCTAAGGTGTGTCCACAACACATGTAGGATCACAACCTATCGGGAAGTTCATAAGAACCACTTTAATAGAAAGCTCGAGAGGACTAATAATAGGATGCTCATGAGAGCTAATAAAGGGATGCTCTTTCGAGCTGTGGTGTGTCTGCAACATATGCTAGATCACAACCAATCGGGAAACTCATATCAATCAAATTTCATTATTTAAAAGGGACTTAACATTTCTCGTGCATATCAGATATAAAATTATTTTCATATACATAACAAGTTCATAATTCACATAGATAAAATTTATTTCATGCATATAAATGTACACAATTTAGTTACACGAACTCACCTCAACACTTGCTTGTGTATGAAAATCTACTAATCTGACACTTTTTCTTTTCCTCGATCTAACTCCTTATTTGGTCTTTCCGAATCTATATAAATAAATTTAATCATCAATTTATTACATTTCACATTCAAATCAACCCAATTCACATCTTAGGCAAAAGTACCATTTTGCTCCTATACTTTTGATTAATTCCAATTTCATCTTTAGGCTCGGAAAAATGAAATTCATGCAATTTAGTCCTTATTCCAAGCCTAGCTGATTTTTACATATAACATTTACAGCTCATGTATTTCAAAAAAATCAAAAAAAATTCATGAATTTTTCATCTTTACAATTTAGTCCTAAAATCACAATTTCATCAAAACTCACTTTACAAAAGTTGTTTATCTATCAACAACCTTTCATTTTCTACAATAAATTTCAAATTTTCAACATACTCATCCATAGAAAAATTTTAATACTTTGATAACTTTGCAAATTGGTCCCCAAAATAGATAGATTAGGTTATTACGATCTCGAAAATGTAAAAATTACTAAAAACGGAACATGATTACTTACCCAATTAAGCTTGCTTGAATTTCTCTCTCTTAGCTAGGTCTTCTATAGAAAATTTGGGGAAGATGATATAAAATGATGATAGTTTCTATTTAATTAAAATATCATCTTTTATTATTTCCTCTTTTTAATTTAGTCATTTTCTTTTCTTAAATTTCCATGGATGAATCATTATAAATATCTACTAACCCTTCTTAATGGCCTATTTATCATATAAGGACCTCAATTTTTTGAATTCCATAGCTATTTGATCCTTTTAGCTACTAGAATTCAACTTTTGCACTTTATGCAATTTGGTCCTTTCCTCCTACTTAAACATGAAATCGGTAAAATTTTCTTAACAAAATTTTCATACGTTATCCCTATCATAATGAAGACCATGCAATAATTTTAAAATAATTTTTCTTTCTGACTCGGATTTGTGGTTCTGAAACCACTATTCCGATTTCACTAAAAATAGGCTTTTATAAGGACAACAGAAGGGACAGTTGCAAAATGAGTCATCCAGAACATTCCAAAGATCTCAACCTGAATATGCAAGAAGGTTCCCTCCTTATGGTAAATTTGAGACATATACTCCTTTGAATGTTATACGTGCATGTATTCTTAGCTAGGTAAAGAGTCTGGGCATTTTTCCAACCCCTCTACCTATAAGGCATAATCCGAGAAGATCAAACTCGAGGGACAGATGTGCCTTTCATGAAGATGAGGGCATAAGACTAAAAATTATTCTTCCTTAAAGGATGCTACAGAAGAAGCAGTTAGGAATGGTGAGATGAAGAATTTTGTTGCTCAGGGTGCTAACCAACCAGAGCAGAGTTCAAGGACTAAGGCTAAAGGTAAACAGAAGGTGAGAGGAACTATTCATGTGATAATTGGGATAGATGAAGCTTGAGAAACTTCCAATGCGAAGAGAAACGCTCATCTTAGAAGTGTTATGTCTGTTAGTTCACCAAAGAGATTTTGTTAGTAAGAAAAATGGAGGGTGAACTTTAGAAATAATGATGAACAACTAATTTGTGATAAATAAGGGAATGATCCAATGGTTATGTCAGTAGCTATTGCAAGTTTTGAAGTAAAAATAATATTGGTGGATAGTGGCAGTGTAGTTGAAATGTTAACATAAGAGGCTTATCAGAAAAGGGGGTTGAAGGAGTAGGCATTGAAAAAGGTGAGCTCGATGTATTGCTTTGCAAACCACCTTGAGGACGTAAAGGGTTGTATCACTTTACTTGTTACCTTAGAGGATGGTAAGCATACCACAACAGAGTATGTCCAATTCTTTATGGTTGATCACCTCCTGGCGTACAACACTATTTTTGGACGTCCCATAATGAGAATGGTTGATATGGTGATAGCAACTTTCTACATGAATATTAAGTTCCCTACAAGAACATAGGTAGGGTTCATGCAATCTGATCAGCGAACGGCCAGGCAGTGCCACATGCTATCAATGAAGCAAACATGCGAACATTTGCAGTAGGGACAGAGCTCGCAGTGAGCAGGGCAAAAGAGTCAAGTTTTGGATTTAGACATATTGGATCTAGGAGCGAAGAGAGAGTGAAGAAACCAAAAGCAGTAGAGGCTATGAAAACAAAATCCTACTTCGCCACTAGAGGTGCTAAACTTCAAAGAACCACTAAGAGGGTTGTGATTGATAGTAACCCCAAAGGAATCATCATTGACTGACATTAGAGGTGGTGATGAACTAAAAAGAGATAAACTTATAGTAGGAGCAATGGAAATAGAAACAGCACTGTCAGATGATTCATCGCAATCACTTTTCCTCTTTCGACGAAGCTCTCCCCCATGGTTGCCTTCCTTCTCACTGCTTAAAATAATGTTCACAATTATTGTATTTGTTTTATGTTTCTTTATATTGACTTTGCCAATATTTGTACCAGAAGGACCCTCTCGCAGACTTTCCATATAAGAACACATGTCCATTTATTCGTCAATTTCCCTAGACAGGCTAGTGAATTTTTCAAAACTGTCTTCGGTACCTTAAGTTGTGCCTGCACCACCAAAAATTTGTATGTCAACACCAATAGTTGGCATAATGGGGTTTCCATAACACTCGATGTTTGGTGGAGGTTGCGAAGACCATGAACGGGGCTTTAGTTTACAAAATGTAAATAAAAATCTCCTAGTCTCATCTTTTTTCCCCTGCTGTATAAGAGCCAACTCATCAGTTGCTTTGTTCGGCCATGCGAACTATGCAGGAACAAGGCTAATGGTATTTGGCCCAGCATCTGCACTAGCTTGTCTCCATCCATTAGAACTCAATCTCAATAGACAATATCAGAAGATATTCCTCACAGTCAATATCTCCTCTAAATCAGGCATGCCACCTTGGCGAAGCCTGTAATGCTTCCACTAGCCTTCCTCTGTTATTATGTCTGGCCTCCTCATACATATATTAGTATTTGGTAGCGACCACTGAGTGGTGAAATCGAAACCACAGTTGAGCTTGTTTTTAAATCGTATATATTTACACCGATTAAGATGGAGCTTGGTACACTTATTAGAGACAATGGATTTCACACTCTTATGAGGTGTGAAGTAATAAAGACCTATTGAGCCCCCTCGATTGTGAGCCTTTAACAGATATAAACTCTGAAACACGGCGAGCAATAGTATTTCGTTGTGTCAGTCAGCCTCAATGAAGTACGCCATGGCTAGTCACCAAGAAAAGTCAGATAGTTGGTCGGGAGCTATCCTATAGTCATCAAGGAGATGACAAAAGAAGGGATGGAGGGGTAAATGGAACCCCGCTTTAAGTACGTGTAGAGGAAGTAGGAAATTGTTGTTGCTGGTGTCGTTCAGGCGATATGCCCCTTCGAGAATTGAGAAATCATACACGAAATTCAGAGTTCAAATCCCTCGTACAACTAAAATTCGATTCATTTCTTCTAGTTTTGTCATACAAACATACTCTTGAGCTTCTACTACATTCCTAACTCCCTAGTGTCAAAGAAGGGTTCTTTGAGATAAAACAACCACTGTCTCTGGTTCTTGCCATGATTTACCAACGAAAAAGAAAAAAAAATTAGAAAGTGAAAGAAATTTTAAAATATTACCTCTAAAATTGTACTTCTTGTTCGTTACTTTTCTTCGAAACTTTTGAATCAAAATACTGCGCTTTCTAGGGCTTTGTTAACCCCTTTTAAAGGGTTTCTCTACAGGTTTAAGTAGTTCAAGTACCCAGGAATAAAAGCATAAATAACAAATAGCTATATCCTCTCCTACACGTAGCCAACCCCGTGACATTCGATGAAGCATAAAACATGATTGGTAAGTTCTATTTATCTCAACCAGAGTCACTTTATGACTCTCCCTTTTAATCAAATAGGGGACAAATTGTTAGGATAGTTACCATCTATTAAGATAGTTACCACCATTGGTCCAAAATCTATTTGGGTTTGGGCTAGCATTGGCCCAAACCACAAGAACAAGTGTTAAATCTAGAGTAGAGTACGTGTATGTATGCATGGAGTCTACTTAGCATGTCATCTTAATGAACCGTACTCATATCATATAAATAGGCAAACATCACTAAGGAAAAAAGGATGAGAGAAAAATGCCTCAACAACAACAACAATTATTATTATTATTATTATTATTATTATTATTATTATTCGGCAAAGTCATTTATTAGTACAAATTTAAAGTTACAGAATCCAAAACGCCACCAGTATTAAAGCTGGAGTGACAAATCAACACAACTTTAATATTAGAAGCATTGGCATATATTAGAAGCTTCGCCACGCTGCAGTTGTTGGAGAAGATGTTTTTCTTCCATTTTCCCTGGGAAAAATATAAATTGTATTCCAACACAAAACTTCAAGTGCCGACTGACTTCATCACAGCCTATATGAACTCTTAATTGCTTCATACTAGTTCAAATTCAGTACAAGGCAACCTTTAAATTTCTTAAATTTTTGAATTTTTTTAAATTTTAAAAAGAATTAAATTATTTTAGATTTCTAAAGTAATATTTAAATATTGGAAACTTCTTTACTTTTTTAATTATTATGAATTTTACATTTTCTAATTTCTTTTTAATTTTCAACAGCTTTTTTTATAATTTTGAAATTATAAATTTTCTTGTTACTTTTTAAAAAATTTAAATTATTTTGACATGACATTTAAAATAAACTAATGTCATATCAACAATAAAATATCAAGGGTCAATTTACGTCAAGTAAAAGAGTATGAGCCAAATTGAATAAATATGTAAAGTTGAAAGTCATTTTTATTATTATGTCGTACATATAACACCAAAATAGGCATTTACCCATGCAATTTAACGAAGGGGCTATTTTTATCTTCCATTTAATGTATAAGAATCAATTTGCTCCTTTTTTTTAAAAAGAGGAATCAAAAATGTAATTTGAGTTATAGTACAGGGGCTTCTATAGTACACTTAATATAAAAAAATACTTTTTTTATTTATTTATAAAAAGCCTACTTCTATCCATAGATTTTTCAAACCCTTAAGTCGAAAGAAAATACTTAAGTGCGCTTGAATCTAGGTATTACTGGTTGTTGCAAAGTAAAGATGCCAACAATACAAATTTATATAATCAATTATCTATATCTATATTTTAATTTTAATTTTTTTTATTAAGCTAGTGTCATAAGTTAACTAAATATTAACATAATTGAAAAAATTCTAAAAATTATTTTTTTAAAAATAACAAATATTATTACAGTCTTTTAAAAAAATAATTTATATTAAACCGCTAAAAGAAACTAGTTGAAAATGCAATATCAATGTTTGAACATTGATTTTAAGGTATCAATAAAGAAGGCTTGACCAATGCAATGTTCTTTTTTTTTTTACTGAATGTGATGTTAATTTTAAAGGTAAATATATATTATTTAGGATAATTTTTGACTACCACTTAATGCAATATATTAATAATGCATTTCAATTCTTTATATTACCAAATATTTCAAGTGGGAGGAATTAATTTGCAAGCAAAATGATATTTATTTTCTTTAAAAATAAGATTGTAATAACTGACCACTTGTACACAATTATAATAAAGAGATTGGTAGAAATTAAAGATAATACAATTTTATAAGTATATTTTTTAAAAATTTTAGAATAAATTTCAAAGTAGAAGACACCAAAACAACTACCCCATAATCTTAAATTCGCCCTTCTAAACTAAAAAATAAAAATAAAAACATTTATTAGTATTTATCCAAAACGCTTATCTACATCAAGTATAAAACATTTAAAATATTTTTCAAAATTTAGAACATTTGTTTAGAATATTACTTAAAATTTAATAAGAAATATAATTAAATTATTTGATAAATGTCCATTTATAATATTAAAATAAATAAATAAATAAAATCTACATTTAGTTGTTATTTTCATTATTTATAGAAAACCACTTGTTTAGCACCAAGGTATGAAATAATAAAACGTTTTAAAATGAGATTAACCCAAGTAAGATGTTGGGTGGTAGTAAGAAAACCAAAAATAAGGTTTAATGCTTAACTAAACAAAGTGTGATGATAATGATGAGTGTATCAAAAAGGAAATTATATTTGATTATGAAATTGGTGGCTATTGGACCATTAAAAGATTTGGATATCTCCTTCTCCAAATTCCCCTTGCAACCCAAACTCTGCTCCGCCCATTTCTTTTTTTCTTTATTCTTCTGTTTTTGTTTCTCATTATACAAAATCCATTTATCCTCTCAAATTTCAAATCTATCTACTAACCAAATTTTCAATTAAAACATAATTGCACCCTTCTTCTTTATGTCTTCTATTCATTTCTCCCTTTTTGATTACCAAATAATCAAAGTTTAGCTACATATTGAAGTATTCTAATATTAAATATATTTAATTTAGTTGTATATTAACATTCATACAAATTTATTAAATCATATTTATGTAAAATAAATTAATTACTATCATTTGGAAGATTTTAATATAAAAAAAAGTGATTGATTAAAATATAAAAGTGAAAAAATTAATGGAAGAAATCAAACAAAAGAATTCATCTCAAACCTAATCTCCTTAGCTTCATAATGTTAAGGCACCAAGAATTTTATAAGATCTCATTTTCAAGTTTCATATGTGTAAACCATATTTGGTTCATATGTAACTGGTTTAAGCATGGAGATCTTTTAGTTATCAATCTAATCATGCTTTATAATAATTAATTCTAGTTGTAGTTATTCAGATGCATTCTTTGTAATTGCATTTATGACTACTTGTTTTCTTTTTATGAAAAAATAATTTCACTATGTCAAACTAAGAACACATACCAATAGAAAAGAGGACAAAACTAAGTCTCAACTCAACAAGTTTACCCCATACACCCGGTCCTAACATCCTCTACTTTTATTGGCTAGATTAAACATAGCATCATGGTTTAAAATAGAGGAAATATTGGAAGGAGAACTTTCCCATTCAGAATGGGTCGCATAAGATAAGGTGAACTGTCACAATTCATTGTAGCAGATTAAGTGAGTTTTCGCACTTAAGGAGCTTGACTATATGCAATTTATTATGTTTTACATAGTTTTTCGATTAATAAAAAGTGTGATTTGAGTCGTTTATATTACCTTAAGGGCCAAAGTAGGCCTAAGGGAAGGCTAACGTGTTTGGTGAGTGTGCATGACAACACTTAGAGGCATGAAAACATGAGACTGGTCGCCATGTTGTAACACGAAGGTTCGACATAGTAACATAGTGAACAAAATACCAAAATAGCAAAACTACCTTAGGTGTCGCGACATACCCAAAGGATGTTGCAACACAACCTTGAATTTAAGCCTGAGCCAAGTAAACTGTAACACCCCAAACCCGACCTAGACGTTATGGCTGAATCTGGCGACGTCACATGATAGTGCTTTTGAAAAAAACATAACTATGTTAAAACCATTGGTAGATATCTTGGGCTTTCGTCAAAATGTGTCGTTTAATTATTCATTATCCATTTTCAAAACTTTATGTGTTGCGAAGCTTTTAAAATAATTTGCAAGTTCGTATGTATTTGATAAAACATTGGTTTATCTTGAAAATTCGCGTCTTGCCCTACTGCTAGCAGTTCATAAAATAATTATCCCAAATTTTAAGTAAAAATCTGTAAAGGCCTTATTACAAGAAATATACCCAAAAATAACCAAATCGTAATTAAAAATAAACCGTAAATAAATGTCTGGAACCGTGGTCACCGTCGAGTCCTCCATTGCCCGATCCGTTTACTCTGGGATTACAGAGCAGTTAAGCGAGAAAAGAGTGAGTTTTACAAACTCGATGTGTAATCCCCATAGAAAACATACACACAGAATATCAGATAACAGACATATATTCACAGTTCAGGTCTGAACCCATTATAGAAACGGTGTGGACTTTAGCCCACTCAGATACAGATTTAGACATATTACTAGGCATTGACCCATTTTAGATAGAATATGCAGATAATAGAGTCCTATCCACCAACCTCTACACACCAACTCCGTCCAACCCTACACACCATGTGGGGATAAAATCAACCCACCCAACCCTACACACTAAGTTGTACTGAATGCGGCACATAATCAGATATTTGCGGTGAAATTGCCGGATAATGAGCTTAAGAGCCTTTCAGATACTTCCTCCAATCATAATCAACCCCCAATGCAATGCAACATACAAGAATGACATGCTATTATGCAATTAAAACTCATATATATGTATATTTAGATCAGCATACATGCTTAGTACAGAAATTAGACAGACAGATCATTTATTTAGGGGTCTAAGTATTACTTACCGACACTACGGTAGGTCCACAATCGACTTGGGCGACCCGTGCAACCTTACAGAGTTTTCTAGAAAAATGGGCTCATACACCCACGGGCCTACCCATGTGGGCCCACACACCTGTGTAGCCCACTCAGCCCAAATTGGCCTTGGCCGTGTGGATCACACGGTCTTGTCTGGAATTCCACACGTCCGTGTGTTTGGGTCCATATGCCCGTGTGGCCCACACTGCCCAATTGGTGGAGCCCGTGTGTCGCACACGGCCTCGCTCAACCCTTACACGGCCGTGTCACTCGCGCACGGCCTGGCTCGTCAATCACACAGTCGTGTGGTGACTACTAGTCTCGCACACAGCCTACCATATGGGTAACCACACGCCTATGTGGCGTCGACAGACTGGTTTTTGACTTTTGCCGAAACCTCATTTTCTGTGCTTTCGGGTACACACCTGGTACTGTTTCGTTGCAAAACACTCCTTGAGCGCTCCAATACCTAAAATTGACCACACGAACCCGGAATTAAACACTTAGAACAACATTAAATCGAACCAAAAGTGATGGACAACCCACTTAAATAGACTAATATCATATCTTAGGATGAGCAACGTTAATTCGCACTTTTAAAGCGTCGACTGAGAAACCCCAGCACCTTGATCTTCTCCTAAACACGGGATACATCGATTACTACCATAAACTAATATTGTTAGTCCCAAATCACAGGAAGAATGCCAAAAAGAGATCACTTACTAGATGAAAAAGAGCCTCGACCGCAAGAGCGACTATTGACTGCGAAAAAAATCCAACAGTAAGCCTAGAAAAATCGCAGAAGAAAAAGTGGGGAAGTCGGTAAAGAGGGGAAACAGATGAAGAAAACGGCAAAAAACTTGAGGAAAGAGGAGAGACAAAATTTTGGGAAACAACTATGATAAAACCGAAAAAAAGAAAAGTAATTAGATTGGCAAAAATTCTGATAACTCCCCTATCTAAGTCCTCTTACTTATCTCTATCAACCTCTCCACTATCAGCATTTTAGTCTATCTCAACCTCTTCACACGGCACAAGTAGCAAAATAAATCCCTTGTTCACACAGGGATTCGAACTCAGGACCTCAACCATAACCAACACTCCACTTACTACCAGACCAACAGGCCCATTCTGTTAATTACCTAAACACTTTTAATTAAAAGCCTACTAACCAAAGTTTGGGCTTTATTCATAAAAATACCAAAATTTACCCAAGTTGAGACTTGAACTTGGGACCTCCCACACACACCCAGAACACATAACCACTGAAGCAGACACTCATTCATGCCAAAATTACAACAATCGAAATTAAGCGAAACCGGGGCGTTACATAAACTGCCTTCAGTTTCGCGACACAAGACAGAGGATGTCATGACACCGATCCTATACGTGAAGAATTAAAGAGCTGAAGGTGTTTTAGTCCGCACAATGAACTTTAATGTAAAAACGTTAGCCAAACTAGGGCTAGAGACGACGGCCAACCCTAAAGCTATAAATGGGCCTCATTAAACACTTCAAAATCATCTCTTCTGTATCTTAGAACTTTTCTTTCAGTTTAGGTTTTAGTTTTTAGTTTCTTTTGTACTTAGGATTCTTTTCAATTTTATTTTCATTCGTGTTCTTGAAAATTTGACTTGTGGATTCAGCAAATTCCTTGTGGATTTTTGCACTTTAGTATCAATACAATTCAAGATTACTCTTAAACTTTTACTCTTTATTTATTGTTCATGTTTATTTTCTTTTTAAAATTTATATCGTTTATGAGATTCATGAGGAATTAATCCTCTTATTGGGGATTAGCAAGTGGATGTGGGAGTATTTAATTTTTATGTAGAGATTCTTAGCAGATCGGTTGGTTGAGATAGGAATAACTAAACCTTAAGGCCTGGCAACCTTAAGAAGTCATATAGGTAGGAATTAACCCAAAATTGGTATTGTCTATCTGTGAACCCCTTACCCCAATCTGTTCGGACTGTAAGGTTGAGAGATAAATAGTTCTTTTCGACTAGTTAGTTTAGTGGAAGATCGAGATATCCTACTAGGTTAGCGACTAGTTGGTTGAATAGAACTCGACATAGGAATTAGTTATGACCATCGAAGCGAGTTAGTCTCTTATGCTTAGATTTGATTAAATTAATAATTTAGTTTTTCGTTTTTATTCTTTTATACAGTCTTGTTTATTTTATTTATAAAGTAATTTCTCTTCAATTTATGTTCTATCATAATATAATTTAATTAAAATACTAATTATATTTATTAACGTTTAAGTTATTATTAATTTAGTACTCGCCTTCCTTGGGCATGATCCTCAGAGTTACAACCTAACCCATATACTTGTAGAAACAGCCTAACTTTCATATTTGGTTGCAGGAAACTTACTCTAGACGTTAGCACGACCGAAGGTAGCCAAGTTGTTGGCGTCATTGTTGGGGAGGCAACATTACTGTATTAGTTTTAATTTTTGCGTCTAATAGAATAATTAGGAAAATTTAAAGTATAGACAGTGTTTATTTTTCTTTACTAACGTTTTTATTTTTCTTTGAGATTTCAGTGTTTGACTCGCAGTAAGGGCACACTTATAGAGTCACCCACTAATCCAAAAAGAATAATTCATAGAAACTGTTGACAGCAGCAACAGCAACAACAAATGTAAAACAACCCACTTGCTGCGAGCAACCCACCATGAGAAAACCCGCTGTTCAACGAACCTGACGAAGTTAGCATACAAGATTTACCACCACCACCATCACAATTACTGTTAAACCCAATAGCATGAGAAGAAAGGACATTAAGAGACTATACGCTACCAAACCTGGACATGGTACAGTGCAGTATTGCAATGTCAACCATCACGACAAATAACTTGGAAATTAAATCGATCATGATCCATATAATCCAACTTGCAGTCTCTTCCAGTTTAGTCCTCCCATTATATCAATTTTCTGGGTATTTAGAAATCTGGGTGTTACATGAGCCATTTTTTAAATGGCTTTGTTCTTTCTTTCCACTAGACCATTCTATTAGTGTGTCTTACGAGCTAAAAACTCATGTTTCATGCCCTCTTCATCATAAAAAGTTGAGAAATCCTCATTCCAAAACTCTTTGCCTTAACCACTTATGCTTATAATCTTCTCAATCAGCTACTTTTTTTTCATTCATAAGCTTTTTGTATAGCTTTCTAAACTAACCAAAAGTTTCAAATTTTTCTCTAAGGAATCTTACCCATATATATATTGAGTAATTATCCTCACACACTAGTATATAACACTTGCCCCCAAGCTCTTTATCTTCATTATACCACTCAAGTCCATATGAAGCAAGTTTTATAGAATAATGGCTTAAATAAGTTGTAATTGTGAATGAGACTCCTTCTATTATTTTTTTTTAGACAGACACAATAAACTTTGAGAATGGCTACTTTTAACTTAGGCATTCCCCTTCGGACATTATAACGAACAAGGTGTTGAAGGCCTTTGTAATGGATATGCCTCAACTTCTCATGCCAAAGTTCAAGTTTTGAGATATTTATGTTTTTTTTTTTACATTAAGAAGGTTGTATTACCCTACAATAGTTGTCAAAGGTTTGCACCTCTTCCATCACATAATCATTCAGTTTTGTAGTTACCAAACACTTACCCTTAGTAAAATTGGCAAGCATGCCTTGACCACACAATTGGTCGGTACTCAACAAATTGGCTTTCAAACTATCAACAAAGAAAACATCTTCAGCTTGGCATTCCTGAAACATTGAAAATTCATTTTCTTAGTATCTAACTTTCATTCCTATCTCTAAAAGTAACCTAGCCTTCATGATTTTCTTTAAATTCAAGTAAGTAAGATTTGTTACCAATTATGTGATAAGAGCATCCATTATCAAAGCATCAAACATGATCCACAATGGTTGATAAACCATAATAGTAACATATTTTAATCCCATATGTAGCACACATTTGGATGACTTTTCCCTTTAATTATGGAAATAGGTGCTTCTAATCCTTTGTTTTCATGTTTTATACTCAGTAGAGTACCAGAGGATGAAAAAAATGAGAAACGGACTGAAAACGGAGAAAATGGGCCAAAGCATAAAATCCACACGGCCTGGGCCCAAGACCACACGGCCTGGGCCCAAGACCACATGGTCGTTCCCCGTAAGAAGAGTCGAACACGACCTGGACCCTGAAAAACACGGTCGTGCCTCATCAACAGGTTCGAACACGGCCTGGCCACGATTTACACGGGCGTGTGCCATGGGCATGTCTCTGCCATAGGAAAGAAGAATTCTATTCGGATTAGGGTACTTAGAGGCAAAGAAAGACATTCCAAAAGCCTATATAAAGACCCTAGAGGCCAACCTTTAGGGAGGCATTCAGTTAGGCCAAAGAGCCGAGCCAGATCAGTTAAATTCAGGGATTTACTCGAAGGAAGCCAGTTGATTCATCTCAAGAAGCCGGAATCATACTTAAGACTAAGGATCTCTTCTTCAATTCCTTTAGGGGGTTTTAGGGTTTTCTTATGTTTTGTTTTATCTTTTCTTCTGAGATGTTTTCTTTTACAATTATGAACTAAACCCTCAGATACTTGAGAAGGATGAAACCTAAGACAGATCTTGTTATTGTTATCTGAGTTGTATGATAAATATTTGATTTGTTCTTAACTATGTGTTCTTAATTCTTACTTTGGTATTTCCAGGATATTGATTCAAGCATTTATGCTCTTAAGCAGAGGAGGAAGAGACTCTGTCTAAGAGTGATCTAGCATATTTAAGCAAAGTTGCTCGCGCGCCTAGAGATAGGGTAACAAAAATCTGCCAGATTAGGGTCAAACCTAATATAGGAGTCCATAGATTGAGTTAATGCAATTTTAAGGTTTTAATTAGAAAGAGATTTCAATTAATCAACCTAGGGTTAGACGTTAGTAGCCTCGAGAGAGGTATTAATATAAATTAGGGAATCCTACGGATCAAGTTAAGTGAATAAATCGTCTGGTTCAGAGTTAGATAACAAGTGAAGTTTATGTGGATTCTTCCTCAGGTATTGTCTAAATCAATCGATTTTCCCTCAAGTCCTTCCCTAATTTCTTCTTTGTCTTCGCACTTTTAGCTTAGTTGATTAGTTAATTTTAGATTAGATAATAAATCCACTTAATTATTAGGCTAAATAATAGAAAGAGAGTTAATATTAGTATTTTTGGTTCATTTGGGTTCAAAAATCGGTCTTGCCGCTAGCTATACCAGTGTTCGATAGGTGCGCTTGCCTCCATCGTTGTCTTAGTTAGTTTCTAGGTTCGATCATTCTTTTTATAAATTTTTAAGACTCGATAGACACGATCAAGTTTTTAGCGTCGTTGCCGAGGAACTAAAATATTAAGAACGCTCAATTTTTATTACTTTAGCCATATTATATTTTATTTTTCTACAATTAAATTTTATTTTTACTTTTCTAAATTTTCTTTTTCTTTTTCTCTTTTCCTAGCAGGTACCTCTAGTTTATAACTAGAAGAAACCCGATAGGACCACTACTTTTACGATAGTGATATTGAAGGAACCGTACGCAGAAATCGTAGAGAAGTAAAGCGAGGCTTAGATTACATACAAGAAGAAAAAGAGGACAAAACTAATAATACCGAAGTGATGGCTGAGAATAATCCGCCACATCAAGATATGGCCAATCATCATGCTCCTCGAACTATGTATGATTATGCTAAACCTAATTTAATAGGAGCTGAATCGAGTATTGTTAGGCTGCTATAGCCGCTAATAATTTTGAATTAAAACCTAACACTATACATATGATTAAACAGTTTGTTCAATATGATGGTTTGCAGGACGAAGACCCAAATACTCATTTAGCTAATTTTCTAGAATTCTGTGATACCTTCAAAATAAATGGCATTTCTGATGATGCCATTTGTCTTCGGTTATTTTCCTTTTCTTTAAGAAATAAAGCCAAACAGTGGTTACATTCTCTTTCACGAGGATCAATCATTACATGGGACCAAATGACCGAAAATTTTTTAATGAAATATTTTTCACCGGCCAAAACAGCCAAATTAAGGAATGATATCTCTTCTTTTGTGCAGATGGATTTAGAAATATTATACGATGCATGGGAGAGATACAAAGATTTTTTGAGAAGGTGTCCACACCATGGTTTACCCTTGTGGCTACAGGTCTAAATTTTTTACAACGGTGTGAATCCTTTAACCAGGCAGTTGATTGACTCAGCAACCGGTGGAATCCTGAATAACAAAACTCCTGAAGCGGCTTATAAATTCATAGAAGAAATGTCACTGAATAACTATCAGTGGCAAGTTATAAGGACAAAGCCAACCAAAGCAGCCGGAGTTTTCTATCTCGACTCAGTCACCATGTTATCAAATCAGGTAGAGATGATGAATAAAAAGATTGATGGTTTGTGTGGTTCTCTTCAGGTACATCCAGTTATGCAATGTGATTCAAATCTAGGAGGTGTGGCGAATTCTGAGTACCCACCCTACAATCAGGGCATGGAAAGCGAACAATTAAACTATACGGGTAACAATTTTAGACCTCAAAATAACCCCTATAGTAATACTTATAATCCAGGTTGGAGGAACCACCCAAATTTCTCGTGGGGTGGTCAAGGTAATCAGAGACAATAGCCAGCCCCTCCAAACTTCCAACAATAGCCCTACCAACAAGAAAAGAAGCTGAAACTTGAAGAGATGACAAAATTCATAGTAGTGTCTAAATCTCATTTTCAAAACATCGAGACAACACTTAAAAATCGACAAGCATCGATTAAAGGAATCGAGAACCAGTTAGGGAAACTCACAAAGCTGATCTCTGAACGACCACTAGGTAGCTTGCCAAGCAATACTGAGACTAACCCAAAAGAGAAAATTCAAGCCATAACAGCTCATGACAGTGAAGGGTTAATAGAATCTGAATCTGAGCCAAGGCAAGAACCTGTGGTAAGTGAATGTAAGATTGAGGTAAGCCAAGAAAAGCTAAAACCTGTAATTAAAGAATACAAACCTCGTATACCTTACCCCAATGCGATGAAAGAAGACGACACAGAAGAACAGTTCGGTAAGTTCCTTAAACTCTTAAAGAAATTACATATTAACTTACCGCTTCTTGAAGCTCTTTCGCAGATGCCAGATTTAGGGAAATTTTTAAAAGAGCTCTTAACGAATAAGCGAAAGTTAGATGAGGAGTCTCACGTGGAACTAAATCAGTGCGCTCGGCAATGTTACAGAACAGACTACCACGAAAATTAAAATATCCAGGGAGTTTTACAATTCCATGTTTAATTGGTAGTTTATCTGTTGATAACGCTTTAGCTGATTTAGGGGTAAGCATCAATGTTATGCCATCTAAAATGTTTAAACAGCTAGGTCTAGGGAAACCCAAGCAAACTAGGATGAGTATTCAACTAGCTGATAAGACTATTCGCTTCCCTAAGGGCATAATTGAAGATGTACTAGTTAAAGTCGACAAATTCATATTCCCGGTAGACTTCGTTGTTTTAGATATGAATGAAGACAATAGTATCCCATTAATTTTAGGAAGACCTTTTCTATCAACTGCCAGATTTAAAATTGATGTTAGCACAGGTGAACTCATACTTCGTGTAGGTGACAAATCAATCAGTCTTCAAGCTCTCGACTCAGCTAGGGCATCGAGTGAGAAAGGTGAGGATGTAAATTCCCTTGATAAGTATTTAGTTAAACTCTCTTTTTAGGAGGCACCATGGAATTACACTACAGAGCCAGATCTTATAGCTCGTACCAATAAGGAAATATCTCATGAGGAATGACGGCTTCAGATCGATGAGCTAGATGAGTGGGAGACACATTTCAAGGAGAAATCAAACCCACATGAAGTGAAACCGAAGGAACCCCAAAAGAACTTAAAGGAACATCAAATCACTTCAAAATAGGAGATCATGTACTATTAGATAGAACAGACCCGCTAATCGTCACATCAAACCTAAAGACAAATAAAGAGATCCCATTTACGGTATTTAATATTTTCCCTTACGGAACAATCGAGGTAAGTAATTCTACATTCGGTACTTTTAAAGTAAACTCTACTCGAATCAAACTATATAATGATAGCATGAGAAAGGATTTTTCACTCCTTAAACCATTCTGAAGGTACGAATGAGAAGTAAGTCTAGCTTAAGACTTTAAACGAGCGCTTCTCTGAAGGCAACTTGAGCACTAACCCTATTTATTTTCATTTTTTTCTTTTAGCACCTAACTACAGACTAACCAAGTTAATAAAGCGTAGATTTTCACATCACACGGCCTTACACACGGCCGTGGCCGTGGCCGTGTAGATGCTATGGATTTTCGTACTGACATGGCAGAGATAGTACGAGACAGGACGAGAAAAATATCTTTGAATCACGGACTCACCTAACACCACGGTCGTGCGACATAGCCGTGGCCGACACTGTTGAACCAACACTGGCGTGGCAACTTAAATACCAAGTGTGGGAGAAGCAATTGAACCACCACACGGCCGTGCGACATAGCAGTGTGACATAACACGCCCACAATACATGAGCGTGGGGATGTACCAGAGCTGAAAATTTCTATTTAAAACACCCCTCTCCCATTCTCAGCCATTCCCTATCCACTCTCCACTTCCCTCCATCTTCACTCTCTTTCTTCTTCACTCCATAAAAGTCTCAATCTACACTCTAACAATGTCAAAGAAATGAAAAGATCCGAGTCCTGTCTCCCATGAGACCAATCAACATAAGTTCATGTCGGTCGCTTCATTAATGCAACAAGCCAAGGGTCTTTGAGGCCATTTAGCTTTTATTTTACTTTTCTCTTCTCCTTTATTTTCCTTTTCTTTATTCTTCATATATTAGATTTAGTTTATTCTATTTTAGTTTTTTGGTTTTAGGTTCTAAAGGCTGCTAGGGAATCACAACACCACGGCCTTAAACACCACACCCACCTCGTGAACCATCTACCAATAAGGACTTTCTAATCCATCCATCTTCTCTTTTAGTCTTATTTTAATTCATATTCTCTTTCTTGTTATCTTTATTTAAATTAATTATATAATTAGTATAATTTAAATTATTATTATTTCCTGGCTAACTCTTCACGAGGTTCCCAATTTTTTCATCTAGCACAGGAATTAAAGACGCTCCTCCAACTTATCTTTAACCTTCAAATCAAGTTTCCTCACTCCTAAACTCAAGAAATCCATTCAAAAATTCAAGAAGTTTCACCTCTCTCCCTCACTTTTGATTTTCTTATTATATGATTATTATCTATCTTTGTACATTGAGGGCAACGTACATCTTAAGTGTAGGGGGTGAAAGTTTATTATAAAAAAATGCCTAACTTTTTGCATTATTCTTAAATCCCTGAATGATATTCTATCTTAAAGTAGTTTTCTCATATCACTAATTAGAATGAAATTCCTGTTAATTCATGATTTTTATTGATAGGTTTTAGATTAAGTCATTGATAATTGTACAATGATGATTTAAACTTTAACATACTAGAGAATCAAGCATGATGAGTCTATTTTCAAAAAATTAAAATTCTGTTAGGTTGTCTACCTGAATCTAAATTGTTACCTTAAAGTTTGAAATTTACGAGGTTGACATCAAAATATCCATAATTTTTGTGAGATTTTGAGCCTTTTAGAGCATACATTCTTTTCGTGCTCACTTTATTGATTATGAGTGTGTCAACATTGATTTGTTATTCTAGAACTTGCTTCAATTATACATGTCGAGACCACATTATTGATTTGATATACAGAGATAATTAAGGCACACAAGATTTAACCCACTTACTCCACTAAAAGCGTACCCTCATAATTGACCCTAGTGAACCCCTTTGATCCTAACAACCCTTTTTATTGACTCAACCTACTAATATTAACTCGAAACCCATCTCGTATTTGTTATCACCATTCCTTTTGATTACCATTCTATCGAGACTTGTTTTTATCAATTGCCTAATTATATTATTTTAGTTGTTAAAGTTTTATCTTATATTGATTTGTTCTTTAAAAAAAATCAAAGTATATTCACTATTAGTTTTGTGATTAAGCGAGCCTATACATTTAATTTCAACATCTTGAAAAAGAAGCTCGTATTATTAGTTTTACAATATTTAAATTAATGTAATTATTCAAATTTATTAGTTCATTTCTCTAGTTAGATAATTTGTCAATTTAATCTCGATTCTAACCCTTCTAATTCAACCTTTGTCCACACCTTTAACCCAAGCCCCGTTACAACCTTTAAAAGACCTTTTGATTTGTGTATCATCTCATTTACAGTGGTGGAGATTTGATTGTCAGGCAAGCCTATGAGATTAACTTTTCATGTTCGACTTCTGAGTGCTTAATTTTTGAACCTTAAACACCTTGAGTGATTTGAGTGAATCTTTAGTGACGATGTCAACTTTTGTCGATTTTGAAATAAAGGTAATTATTCAGATAAGAGGAAAACACCTATGTTTTCATGCCAAAAAACTCATAACCTTGATTGTTTGAATCTTTAGGACTCTTTGAGTTGAATTATCCATGTATAAATTATCTATAAATTATGATGAAACATTATTGATGAATATTATGAATTGAGGAAGTTCGTTTTAATTGTGAGTTGAGAATTTTGCTTGAGGACAAGCAAAAGCTTAAGTGTGGGGGTATTTGATAAACCATAATAGTAACATATTTTAATCTCACATTTAGCATACTTTTGGATGATTTTTCCCTTTAATTATGGAAATAGGTGCTCTTAATCCTTTGTTTTCATGTTTTATACTCAGTAGACTACCGGAGGATGAAAATAATGAGAAACGGGCTGAAAATGGAGAAAATAGGCCAAAGCATAAAATCCACACGGTCTGGGCCCAACACCCCACGGCCGTGCCCCGTAAGAAGAGTCGAACACGGTCTGGACCCTGAAAAACACGGTCGTGCCTCATCAACAGGTTCGAACACGGCCTGGCCACGATTTACACGGGCGTGTGCCATGGACATGTCTCTGCCATAGGAAAGAAGAATTCTATTCGGATTAGGGTACTTAGAGGCAAAGAAAGACATTCCAAAAGCCTATATAAAGACCCTAGAGGCCAACCTTTAGGGAGGTGTTCAGCTAGGCCAAAGAGCCAAGCCAGAGCAGTTAAATTCAGGGATTTACTCGAAGGAAGCCAGTTGATTCATCTCAAGAAGTCGGAATCATACTCAAGACTGGGAATCTCTCCTTCAATTCTTTTAGGGGGTTTTAGGGTTTTCTTATGTTTTGTTTTATCTTTTCTTCTGAGATGTTTTCTTTTACAATTATGAACTAAACCCTCAGATACTTGAGGGGGATGAAACCTAAGATGGATCTTGTTATTGTTATCTGAGCTGTATGATAAATATTTGATTTGTTCTTAACTATATGTTCTTAATTCTTGTTTTGTTATTTTCGGGATATTGATTTAAGCATTTATGCTCTTAGGTAGAGGAGGAAGAGACCCTGTCTAAGAGTAGATCTAGCATAGTTAAGCGGAGTTGCTTGCGCGCCTAGAGATAGGGTGACGAAAATTTGTCGGATTAGGGTCAAACCTAATATGGGAGTCCATAGATCGAGTTAATACAATTCTAGGAGTTTTAATTAGAAAGAGATTTTAATTAATCAACCTAGGGTTAGACGTTAGTAGCCTCAGGAGAGGTATTAATATAAATTAGGGAATCCTACGGATCAAGTCAAGTGAATAAATCATCTGGTTCAGAGTTAGATAACAAGTGAAGTCTAGGTGGATTCTTCCTCAGGTATTGTCTAAATCAATCGGTTTTCCCTCAAGTCCTTCCTCAATTTCTTCTTTGTCTTCGCACCTTTAGCTTAGTTGATTAGTTAATTTTAGATTAGATAATAATCTACTTAATTCTTAGGCTAAATAATAGAAAGAGAGTTAATATTAGTATTTTTGGTTCCTTTAGGTTTGACAATCCGGTCTTGCCTCTAGCTATACTATTGTTTGATAGGTGCGCTTGCCTCCATCGTTGTCTTAGTTAGTTTCGGATTCGATAATTCTTTTTATAAATTTTTAAGACTCAACAGACACGATCAATGGTCTTCAGGTATTGATAAGAAATGAACATACACCTCTAGTCTTTTTTTCTCCAAATAATTTATCTTTGGCCTCGAGAAGTGTCTACAGTAGTTGGCACTGGTCTTGGAATTGCATGTTTCAACCTCAAATCATGTAGCATATTGGCTTAAAATGACCAGGTAGTCTACAATAATGGAAAATAATCATGTGATTGGAATTCATCTTTTTCTCAACATAGATCAAAACAAGCTTTCCTTAAACATTTACCATGATCTACTATGTTTGTATCTTTAACAAGAACAATTGGACTCCCAACCATATCTTTTATTTTCTTCTCAATTCTTCCCAATCCACCTTTTCAAGGACTTCTTCTACCAACAACAAGAATTTTATCTAAATTTCCATTACTTGTATTAAACTTTTCAAGCATGGACTACATTGAAATAAGATCTTTTTCCAAAGCCTCTAGTCGAGCAATTTTATCATCAAGAAGTGAATTTTCCCCCCATCAACTTGGTCAGTTTTAGATTTTTTTCCTTTAAACTTGTGTTATCATCTACAAGTTTTGCATTGACATTGCAAACCTACTTTCATTTTTCCAACATTGTCTTATAAGTCTCAACACCAGACTCTTCTTTAGAATCAATATTAGTTTTAGAGTCAATTGAAATAGGAGTGTTGATTTTTGTTGTGGAAACCACATAATTGCTAGCATGCTATTAATTGGAATATAAGCTACTTAAAGAATCCTAACTACTCCAAGTTACACACATTGATTTCTTCTTTTGCTTTAAGGTGTTACCACACTCAACCTATATATGGCCAAAGCTATGACATTCATGACATTGAATACTCTTTTTCCTCTCCTTGGTAGTCTCCTCATTGATCATAACACCTTTGTCTTTTTACTTTGGAGAAATTTTTTACAGCATCAAACTTTTTACTTTTCCTGGAATGCTTTTTGAATGCTTTGTTAAGGTTCTAAGCCACCATAGCTATCAACTATTGCAATTCTTCAATGGTAGTGGTACTGTCAATTAGAATTACTCTTGTCACTTACCAGAGAATATTCTACTTGTTAGAAAAATTGATTTAGAAAATAATGTTTTTAGAAGCAGCGAAAGTTTAATTTTTTTTTTTAAAAATAAGCAATTGTGATATTTATAGTCATAAACTTCAACCAAAATTATACTTGTGCTTTGTGTGAAAGCGGTTTGGATCATTTCCTGACTTTCAACCGATCGATCTTCTCCATTATCCTTGAACCCCAAATCACTTTGAATGTGGGCTCAAACGAATCGAACCAGTGCACATAGTGAAAACTTTATTTAGCTTTCAGTAGGAAAGTTAATTCTCTCAATAAACTGAAAACTACGAGTATTCTTGCAAAAAATAGAATTTATTCTTTAAAATAAATTTCCATTATTTTTCAGCAAAAATCTATTCTAAAAAATTTATATCAATAGGTTAACTCATAGATCCTATTTATAGAGAATTGGTACAAGAGTTATGTTCAATAAGGTTAAATTAAATAATAAAATTTTAATGGAAAATTTAGTATTCTAGTATATCTAGAATACAAGGGTGGTGGCACCACTTGTAAAATACTATAGTTTGCTTCCCTTATCATGTAGCAAGGCCTAATTGGGTCTTTCATGCCTTGAATTTAATTATATGTGTTTTCTGAACTTTTATCCAACACTTATAATTTATCCAACCCAATAAATATTTTCTATTTCTCAAAATATTATTTAATTAATTAATTTACTTAACTAAATTAATTTCTCAATTAAATTATTTTCTTAACCCAATTCTAATTCTGTTAAAGTCATGGAGACTTTATTGCATTAGAATCTATGAGAAAATTAATTTAATTATCTTATTCAACGAATCTATGATGACTAATTAATTTAATTTTCATTTTAAACTTTAATTATTTAATTACAATCAATTAAATAATACTTCGAAGGTGTGAAATTAATTTCTAAGTCATCTTTTGCACTTAGTGAGAAAACGCATTCGTTGCGGATAATGATGCATACAATCTATTTCTCTTACTTATCGTTTTCATTCATTCCACAATCTATTGATTCTAAATGCAATTCATTTTGGGTTATCTCGAGCTAGCAAAGGGATCGATTAAACATATATAATTAGGGATCAAATATTTTTTAATTCTTCGCTTATTAATAACAATTTATTCAATCATGGAGTCATTCCACTATAGTACCATGAGTGAACTCTCTCTTATTATATACCATTACAAAAGCTACTTTATTAAGTGTTCATCCAATGACATTGCCAAAAGTGTGTTGCCCTCATAGGATATCATTAATCTTTTTGGGATAAAATTCATTCCCCAGATATGATCCTATTTTATCTCATGGTTTCCATTAGGACTTCAAAAATGAAAAAGTTAATTACTAACACATAATAATTAAATCATTTGTCTTATGAAAAATGACCTATGGTCACGTTCTTTTTCATCAATCATGTAACGCCAATGATAGGATATAATTTATCCTTTATTGGGCTATGAATTCCATTGTTGTGGAGTGATGCTACATCATGTAGAAATCGTATACCCAATACATCAACTTTTGGTTCCTTGTCTATTTGAACTTAGACATTCATTTGCATTCAAGTATATGCGTCATGCATACATAGTCTATCATCCATTGAGGATTAAGGTATGTCACACTATAGACTTCACAAGTGAATGAATCCATAAATGAGTTTAAAATAAATTCAATTTGGGTCATGTGCGATGTATTGTCAGTCCAGATAATAATATCTATGTCTCTATCTTATAGGAGTCATATGTTCCAATAACCAAGACAATGTATCTCCCCAATTGGACTTGATAGATGACATATTAGTCTTTCAATCAATTTCCTCAATTCCAATTAGACAAAGGACACATTTAGATTATCTACTAATATAAGTTTTTTTTTTGTATTACAATCCGACCACATAATATTGTTTAGCATTAGTTAAACATTAGATAATCAATAAGTCAATATTTGCTTTCATTTTGCTTTGCGTGTAAAAACCATTGAGGATGATATACAAAGATATTAATGATACTGATGGATATTTTATTAAACCAATTTGTTCGACCAATTACAAGTACACATAGACAAAATCACTACACTAAGAGCACTAGATCTCAACATTTCTCTCCTTTAGATCTGCTTCTCTTGGACTCATCTAGGTTGATCTCAAAAGTCAGAAGGTATCCAATAAGCTCATCAATTCTCATGTTATCGATGTCCTTTGCTTTCTCAATGATAGTTACTTTTATTACAAATCTTTCAAGTAGAGATCTAAGCACATTCCTCATAAGTTTGGAATTTGAATACTCATTTCCACACTTGGATATCCTTTTAAACTCTTTTTAGTGATGGAAAATTTCGAATTGCTCAATGGATTTCAAACCGATCTACTTCGAATTAAGTGGATTTTTTCTTTTAAAAAAGTGGACGTGGGGTAGGGAGGGGTGATTTTTTTTATAATGGGTATAGAGTGGTTATGGTAATTGCTTGCGTCGTCCCCCCCAACTCCACTATATGAAATTATCATTTTATCCTTGTATATATATAATTATTAAAAGGGTAAAAATGAAATAATGTGGTATAAAAAATTCATATGTTTTATTTTTAAATATATTTATTTTGAATATTTATGTTTAAAAAACATTTAAAATGATGGAAAACATTAAAGATAAGTAGAAAAAATAAATAAATTTAAGTGGAGCAGGGTAAGGCAAGGATGGATGCATCAAACATCCATGGAAGTAGTAGTGGTTTTCAAAATTATATATCCATAATGGAGCAGGGGAGGTAATGGTGCAAAGTGTGCTAATTGTGGAGCGATGATAGATATAGCAACATCTACCCCCTACCCCACTCCATTTTCATCCCTAATTATTATCCATCCAGGCCACAAAAGATTGCATTTAGTGCTTTTGAGTTAGCGTTTACAAGCTTCTCCTCCTCTATGGTCTATGTTAATTCAAACTTGAGTATTTTCACTCCAAATGTCTCAGTAACAAGAGACTCCTAACCAGCAAGAATAGTACGCCAAGCTTTGTCATCCATCAACTTAATGAATTCCTTCATTCTAACCTTCTACTAGGCATAGTAGGAACCATCTAACATTAGGGGACGAGACACAAATGATATGTCCATTTCAAGAAAATATTGACACCATAAACTTCACTAGATCTGTTTAAGTGGGAGGTTTTAATGCCAATTTGAGGAACATAGTCAATAAATAAATGCTAGATCACTTGAGAAGTGCTAAGAGCAATGGCAACTACTATTAGAACTACTATAGAACAAAGATGAACACCAATGTGTGTGGGGCCTTACCTAAAGAGATAATCCACTATCTTTCAACCTCATACAATAGAGATTTAAATCCTAACACACCTCGATAAAACAACTACACATTGCACCTATGATATAAATCACTCTCCTCTAAGTACAAAATGCACTCACAAAAAAAGTTCCAAATGAGCAGTTAAGTACTAAAACTCCAATCTCTTACCTATACAAATCTCAAGTATATATATTATTCTTCAATTTACTAACATACAAGTCTCAAGTGAACATATTGTGACATTGCTCTTACAACCGCCTCAATATTGCTAAACCAAAAAAGACTCAAATAAAAAAAATATCCAATCGAAAAACATCTTAATCCAAAAAATCTTAACTTAAAGTGAATCCAACCTAAAAATATTTAAACCCAAAATAATGAGATTCAAACTGATAGTGATTTGATGTTGGACATTCTTGCTATCCCAGCTTCTAAAAGGTTTGTAACTCTTTTCGTATCGCATCAATGCATCGAGTCAGATTTTTGTATCTGACTTCCATTTTTTAAGTTGGGATCAATCAACTCAACAGCTCTCTTTTCTTCTTTTCTCTATTATTGGTTGGAAAAAAAAAAGAAAAAAAAAGTCTAAAAAAAGCAAGCTCTCCGCTCTCGTCAAATATCGTTTTCCTCGCTCTAATTTTTTACCTGTCGCCAATTCATAAAATATGAACACATTTCTCCAATCATAGCTTTGCACGTAAAGTGCGGAAAAGTCACTCGTCAACAAAATGGAAAACAACAAATAAAAAGCTTGCATGATTCCCCTCCATGTTTATCAGTCAAATAAGCAAAGTTGTTAATCAAAACCTACAAAACCCAACAGGCCAAACATTCCTACACCCACATTCATTTCTCTTCTGCTACTACTAAATATTCAACGAAATTTACGAAACAGATGGCTAAAACTTCGGTTTAAAACCGGAACACTTACTTAAAGCTTTCTTTTAGGCGCAAAATCTTAGAAAATGAAAGTTGAAAAGTCTCCCCTTCTGTCCATTACATAAATATTTATACAGTTGTTAAGACCTGCAAATAAAGTTTTGACGAATAAAAAAGACCAATCAAGTTTGTCTTTCTTTTTTCTTTTTTTAAAGAATGGAGCTAGCCATGCAAATTAATAAAAGAAAAGGTTAAACATTTAGTAGTCACATAGTAAATAATAATAACGTATTGAAATACGTAGGCAGAAAGTGAGATGTGATGGGTATTATTTTGTTGATTCCACATGATTTGACAAACAAGGGTTGCATGTGAAAGGTGATGTGATGTAGACAAATGATCTGACTCTTCAAGCCAGTCCCAGTCTCAGCCTCTCAGCTAAGCAAAAGCCCTAACACAGCACCAGAAGCAGGGAAAGGCAGGGGCAGACGAGAATAGAGAGAGAGAGACCCTTTTACCAAGAAAATGGCTAAAACCCGTACGACCGCGGAAGAAAACGGTCCACATGGCCCCCTACTACCCTTATCTGCTCAAAACGTGTATCAAATTTATCAGTTCTTGTCTAATCTTTTAGGTATTTTTACTGACCTTCGAACTGTTTTGCAAAGACAATGGCATGCTCCACGAGTGGCCACTGGGGACACTGATTCCCACGTGCCAACGATGAACATCTGACATACATAACTCGGTAAAACTATTTGTTTCTCCTTTTGTTTTTGTTTTTGTTTTTTTAAATGTAGTGTTTGGGTTTAATGTAGAGCCTTGGATGACTGCTTGATGTTAAAAAACAATCACATCTCTTTCAATCCTCTCATTCTTTTTGCCCTTTGGATGTTCAATTCTCAAACTCCACAGCATAGATCTCTCAATTCCCTTTCTCTTCCCAATAAAAAAAAAATAGAAGTCACTGATAATCTTTCTCTTTACCTTGGCCTGAAAAGAAGAGAAAAAAAGACTCAACTTCTAGGCTTTAAATATGTTATATTGGAATATATGTATCAAATATTAATGTTTTTGACGTGAAACTAGGAGTAAACTGTTGAGCCAGTGTCAGTCTGTGCGAAGAATGGGCGTGGTTGGTGTGAGGGATTCGGAGGGGTATTCATCATCATAACAAGGGGATCATATTCTTTTTATTTTTGAGTGACCCCAATACCTTTCCTTTTTACACTTTTTTTCTTTTAATTATGGGTGTCTTTATTCATTTTAGTGTAGAAATCAATTTTATTCGGTATTTAAATAATTTTTTAATAATGATAATTTTAGGATTTGAACTAAATTTAAATTTCTAAGAAAAAAATTCACCCCACTTAAAATTATCTTAAAATAATTCATTTATTCTTATTGATTTAATTTAAAGAAATGTAAAGTAAGATAAAATTATCTTTAACTACTTATTAATTGGATCCTAACTCAGATCAAGCTTTTTTTTAGATTTGCTCGAGCTTAGGCTTTTTCAAACTCAAATTTTTTTAAATTCAGGCTTGGATAGAGCTAGGTGGGCTCTAGCAGTTTCAAATAATTTTATAGTTTTTAAGTTATAAATATTTTATTTTTATACGACGACAATGCAATTTAAATTTGCCTTATAAAAAGCATAAATTATATGTATATATTTAATAGAGTTTTTACATAAAATAATTAAAGTCTTTATTGCATGTAAAATTTTTATTATATGATATGTATATGAATTTTGACGAAAATATATTTTATTGTTTATTACTATAGTAATTGAGAATTGAATAATTTTATTTTATTATTAAATTTATAAACCTAATACTCATATTCTAAAATATTTATTTCAAAATCCATATATATTATACTAAGCCCAAACCCAAATAATATACACATTAACCCAAAATAAAATAATTATATCCAAAACCTCAAGTCCAAAATAAAAACAAATTAAACCTAATATCCAAATATAATTTTGCAAAAATTAAAACCCAATTCAAAATTTAATTTAACAAAAATAATATTTTTAAGATATTAAAATTTTTAATAATATTTTATGTATTACTAGTTGTAAATATGTATTATAATATATTAAATTATACATAACTATTAATACTGTAATGTGTAATATATTATGCGATACTATATTGTCCTATTATAATCTATTATATATGTATTATTGATAATTAATAAAATGTAATCGTTGTATCAACTATTCAACATATATTAATAGAGCCTAGAGGCTAGAAGAACTTTAATGTTTTCTAGATTATGCCGAACGAAAATTTTATTTATAAAAGTTATTTAAAATAAAATGAAGCTTTAGTTGAAATGGTTAAACTGAGGCTTTGGAAACTACAATGTTCTAGGTTTAGTATCATCATGTGTTTTAAAATTATTTATTCTAGATTTAAATTAATTTTTGTAAATTTTATATAAAAATATAAAAAGAAAAAAAACATTCTCACAATAATATATGTTATTTTGTAGAAGGAATAAGTTTTAATCATTTTCCAACTGAATAATCTATTAATTTATTGAGTGATTCAATGAAAATATCTCTCATACTAAATTATGTGACACTCACAATGTGGGTAGAAAAAGAAAAAATATTTATTTTAAAATTAAAATTGCCAACACACGTTGGAGTAATGGTCCAAACTTTTATATTTTGTTTTCAAATAGCTTATTTTAAAGATTTTAAATAATTTCTTAAAAGGAATAAATATATACTAGAAACCCTATCAAGCATGTATGAGTATGAAAATTACAATTTAAAACACGGATGTGTGTTTAAAGAAAATAAACAATAAATAATGAAAGATATGGTTTGAAGCTAATTAATTATAATAACACATTAAATATGTATGATATTAAAATAAAAATTAGATTAAATTGTAATAACAATCTGAAAGCACTACAATTGTTTATCATGGTGTTATCATCAATACTAAAAGTACACTCAAATAATATAACTTATTTTAATTAGGGAAGAATACTTTTATAATTTCCTCAACCGAGTTGGTGTTCGGTTGAGTAAGGAGCTTAAGTAATAGTGTGTTCATTTTTGACATTAACTCAATCAACATTATTATTGTTTTAGTTTCAAATAAATATTAAAGATTACTTTAGTTCAAATGGAAAGTAAAAATTTTATATGCAAGAGTATCCCTAGTTCAAATCTCATTATGGATACCTTTTTATTGATTTATAAAAATATAAAAGAAGAATAAATAGGATAGATGTAACAATATTTGTCATTTTTTTAAAAATAGTCTTTAAAATTTTTATATTTAATTTGATATTCAATTAACTCGTAAAATAGATTTAACTTGCACATAAAAAAAACTGCCATGATTTTGTGGAGAGAAAAAGTATAGTATCCTAGAATGGGCCATTATAGTCACAAACATCTATTCTAATTTTGGTGGATTGGGTTTCTATTTTGAATATATTCTCATCTACTTGTATTAGATGATAATGCGTTTAACGCTTCTGTCCTACATGGCCAACACCTAGGAGACCAATGGGATCATTAGGCAGTGGTGTGTTTAACGCTTAGAATGTATATGATGTTTGTATATGCACAAGGTTTAGAGGTATAAAGTAAGAATATGATCTTAACACACAGGCGATGGAAACCACAATACATCTTGAGTATCAGACACAAATACAATTCTTCAAGAGCTCAGGTGAACATTCTGGTAAATGCTGATGATATCAATGACCTCTTGGCCGTAAATCTCTTCCCCTGTGTTTCAGCTGATCAGAAAATAACAATAACTTTCATTGTCTATAACTCTGCCAAATTTTCAAAACTTCATTAACTATAATAACGATGAAGAATATGCTTAGCTTAAACCCTAAGGCATCCATCCACCAAATTGAACTTACTTGTCTTACTACAATCTTGTCCTTTTTTCTGCTTCAAATCAAAGTCGGCCCTTCTGCAGCAGTTGCCATGCAAAGCCATTAGAGTAATGACTCAGTCCACTTCCACAAATGAAGTGCAGTCAATATCCTGAAGGGTAATTTTACCCATGTATAAATCATTTATGTGATCAGGACAGAGTGGCAGGCATTTTTTATTCAAAGTTTCATGAATAGCACCCAAACCCTTGACCCACTGAGCTTCATCCAGGGGGTTCAAATTCAGATGATTTTGTAGTAACCTAACCCTATACATGGTTGTATCAATTCTACCACAGAAATGAGCAATACAAGAATGTGATGACTCGTCAGAAGCCAATCTGATCAAAGCCAAAGATATAGCTCCATCCACGGGTTTCGGGTCCGAAAGATTTTTATCACCCATCATCTTAACATCCCTGTCTGTTGGGAAGTAAATTTCTTCATATCCATTCACATCTGAGACCTTCAAATCTTTACTGTAATGTTTAATTGCTTCAAGTTTGGTGGATTCATGCTTGTGTGCCAGTGTTAAAATACAAGAGAACCTAAGGTGATAAGAAACAATTGTTTTCACCATTCTGAAGTTGTGACAGCAGCAGAAGAAATCCAGCCATCTTCTTCCAACACCAGCATACCACTTAACAATATCAGCATCTTCTAATGCAAATAGTACGCTGATTGGCCTGGGACGACCCATATTATTCGTAAAACCAACCATTCTAACAGCCTTCCTAACAAGTTCTATGGGTGCAGAAACCTTCATACACAACTTGGTCAGATCCTCAACTGTGCGCTCAGAATATTTCTGTTCCTCTTCTTCTCTTACCCTCTTTTCTTCTTCCTCCAATGCCATTCTAGCTTTGGTAGGTGCCAAATGCTTGTCTACTTGTTCTTGGAATTTGTCATAAGCGTCAACAAGATCTTGTGGCAACTGATCTCTAACATGTCTTAAAGATAAAAAATCACCTCTAGAGAGCAGCCGATGCCAGTTCCATCGTTCTTCCAAGGACCCCATGAACTCTAGGACTACTTCATCAGCCCAAGTCCTAAAGATTTCTCTGACTTCACTCTCAATTTGATATTCATATCTAAAACCATTGTTACTCTGCTTCAACTTCTTAAAAACATGACTTAATATTTTCAGACCTAACTTTTTCCTATTCCTCTCCCGAGCATTCCTCGATTCTAAAGCTTTAACTTCCTTCTGTCTATCATACTTCTTCCTCGCTCTAATTGCCTTCTCCGACATAGGGGGGTGCAAAACAGAAGGAGGAACAGCCTGCAGCTCCATCCCCAAAAACATAATCTTCTCTGATACAGCACTATGGATGGCTGTTTTAACTCTATCCACCTTCAACCCCAAATTCCGTTCCAAAAAATCCAAAACATGGTCCTTCAACTCCCTTGCTAACATCTTTGACCCGGATGTAATTACCAATATCTCATCCAAGTACCTAACAGCATAAAGTTTCACCGGCTTATAGAAAATATTAGAATTATTCAAATCATACTCAGTTAACTCAAATTTAAAGGTCTTTTTATTCATTCGAAGCCTCATTTCTTGAATTTCTCTATCAAAACCATCAAAATAAACATTAATCAAAATCGAACACAAGGCACTTTCTTGAGGAAGCCCTCTCCCTAAATAGCAACCACCAAATTCAACTCTAACCACATCACATTCAAACAACTTCTTTATCACATCAATCAACATAGCATCTTTAATTTTCTCTCCAATAAACCAACACAACTTATCAACATTAAACTCATCAAACTTGCTAGAACAAAAGGAAACATTAAACCACCAACTTGGGTTTGTTACATTGTTCTTTAAGTACCTAATTGCAGTGTGTCTGCCCATTCCAACACGTCCACCATAAGAAAATGTCACAAACTTTTCATCATAAACAATTTCCAGGACCATCCTAATGGCTTCAATCAAGACCTTTAGTTTCAAATTTGGTAAAATCAAAGGCTCACCTGAAGGACTGGGCGCGTCCATTTTGACACAGCAAGAGGAAACATCGAAATTGTTCTGAGAAATTTCATGACCCATTTGATAAATGGAGAAGTGGTTGGAAACAGAGGTGGGAAGCGCCGTCGTTGTTGTTGTTGATGAATGGGGGGAGTTGGAGAGGTTTTGGCAGGCGGTGAGAAGAACAGAGGGTAAAGCGACGACGTTCTGGAGGAGATTGGAGAAAGTTCCATTAGAGTATTGGCTGAGAACCAAGGATTTGAGGTGGGAATCTGTCAAAGTATGGGAGGACAATGGTCTGAAGGGGATTGAGCAAGGATGGTTAAGTCCTGTGATGGTTTTGAGGGTCTTGAGCATTGAAAATAAAAAGATCGATAACAGACTGCACAAAATTTTCCCTTCCCTGCCTTTGGATAAAAGAAAAAGACCCACTAGTGCCAAAACGCAAGGATCCGCAATGCTCTTAATCACTCCTGTATTAGGGTACTCAACCCAAATAAAAATAATAATATATTCTAATTTAAGCATACATATTATATATTTTGATCATTTTGGTCACTCAATTCAAAGCTAATATCATAGTTAAAAATCAGTATAATAATAATTTTAACTCTCAACTTTTACATATTATATCAATTTAGTCATAATTTTAAAATTATCTCTCAAAATTTTCAAATATTCTTAATTTGATCATAATTCTAAAAATCAAAGAAATATAAAAATACATAAATATTTTAAAATCGATAACAAATTTAATTTTTTATTTTTATTTAATATTAATATTAATATAAAATTTAAATTTTATTATATTTTTGAAAATATTTATGTATATTTATATATTTCTTTGATTTTAGAATTAAGATCAAATTGAGAACATTTGAAAATTTTAAGAATTAATTTTAAAATTATGACTAAATCGAAATAATATGTAAAAGTTGAGAGCTAAATTTATTATTATACTGGTTTTTAAACTATCATATCAGCTTGTCATTTTATGATTTTAACGAGAATGACCAAAATGATCGAATTATATAACGTGAGTGTGCTTAAATTGCAAAGTTTATTTTGGGTGCCTAAAATGATAATTTTTTTAGTTGGGTGACTATCTATGTAATTCATCCATCACTTTCGTCCCTTGACCATTTCTATTAAAAAAATCACACATGGTCGATTAAGCCAATGAAATGTAAACACGTAGAGTGTCAATGTGATAATTTCACTACAAGCATATGAACACGTGAAAGTTTTCTTTTAGGATAAACTATCAAAATAGTCACTTTTATTTACCTCAAATTACATTTTAATTACTTATGTTTGAAATGTTACATTTTAGTCACGTTAACGTGTTGTAATATTTTAGTCATTGAACTGTTAATTTTCGTTAACTATGTAATAGTAAACTGATGTGACACGTTAAATCATTATTTCAAACAAAAAATTTAAATTAAATTATACAATTAATTCCTTTTCTTTTCTCTTTTTTTCTTTCTCTTCTCCTTTATTTTCCTTCCTTCTCTATCTCTCTTAACATAATTTTTTTTATGTTTTCCATTAGTTAAAACTAGTCCCGAGACTTTTATTTTTGAACAATTTAATTTTTTTCTTTATTTAAAAGTGTAAGAACTAATTTTAACAAAGGAAAAACATAAAAAAATACATTAAAACAGATTTCAAATTAAATTGGGATAATAAAATAAAACTCATAAATTTCATTAACTCAAAATTTTTGACTTTATTCGACTCGATCAAATACTCACCCTTAGAAACAACCATATCGATTCAAGTTTTACACGTCTAAGAAATAGCCATCTTCATCTTCTAATAACTTGGAAATTTATGGCGTAACCCATCACAAAAAATCTGATCTGATTGTGAACTTTATTTTTGAAAAGGAGAAGCAATAATATTCAAACCAAAACAAATTCTCAATCGTACATTTCATATTTCGATGGAAAAATATTAAATATTTTAATTAGAACATTGAGGTCAGATAGATAGAAAGAGGATCCAGTATATGTACAAAAAAAGAAGAAAACAGAAGACGAATACAACATAAAATTCATAGACCATAACTGATGAAGGAATTAAGTAGAACCCAGGAAGTGAATAACATCGTGATGGCCAGACCACCTCCATGGATAAATCAACTGGAGTCAAACCACAACACCGCGGATTTAATGACCACCCACACTACTATATATTGATAGCTACACTAGAATCTTGCAGGTAAGTGTGAAATTCGAGAGAGTTACGTGGAAAGCGTGAAGCAAGAAGATAAATGAGACTAAGGAAGATTAATTGTCAAGGATGATCTAACTAAATGGTCCAGAAAATATGTGAATTCAACCAAGAAGCTACACAGCATTTAGAAGGAATGGCAAAAGTAGCAATGGACAAAGAGCAAAAACAAGCTGTACACAAATAGAAAGAAAGAACACATACTGCAGGCATATCATCAAAAAGTATTTCAGCTTATGGTTCTTGCTCACGCTTCCTGTCATTGTCAGCAATAATCTTCCCACATAAAGCATCATTCTGAACCTTGAGTACCTTATTTTCAATTTTTAGCTTCGCATTCTCCTCCAAAAGCTGCGGTATGCGACTATTAAGATTGGCATCCTTCCTTAATATCGCATTTTCTTCTTTCAATTTCTCATTTTCGAGCTTCAATGGATCAGACTACAATCAAAACCACTGAGTTAAAAAATCTATACCATCATATGTGAGCTCTAAAATGAGCAACCAAGGTTTTAGAATGACAACTTTTAGTAACGCTTATTAGCAAAACTCATAGGAAACCAGTAAAAAACTATTATGAAAGTCTGGGGTTAATAATACTAATATGATTTTGTTTAACACCTGCATGAGTGTAAAAAAGTAATTACAACAGATTAAAAAGTGTAGAAGTGGAAAATTGTTGAGGGCAAACACAATATTGACAAACTGAGTTAAAAAAGTTATACTAATCCATCTGCAAGAACAAGTTTGGTGTAATTCTTTTACCTTATATTTGATTAACTTGTAAGCTAGACACATATAAATGGAAATTATTATTTTGCTGGTCACCTACTCAGACTTTCTCAGTTTCTATGCATAAAGTATTAGACATGCCAAGTAACTAATGTGCTATTTGCAATTTATTCTTTTCTGTTGGATAACCTCATGCAAATGTTTTAGTGCGATCTTGTTTTGCTTACACCTTCAACTTCCTATTTTTTACATTTTCATGCTCTTGTATCGAACAAAGTTAAAAACTTTACTACTTACACTATCTTGACAAATTTAGGACATAACAAAAAAGTTAGACTATGTGATTAATTGCTTATAAAATACTATCAACTGAGCCAAGGTCAGATTTTGTTCAAGTAAGGTTGGGCCTATAAGATACCATCACAAATTGATATAATCAAATTTAGAGTTAAACTAATGACCCCTGTTGCTTGGAATTCATTGATTTTGCCCATGCACCAATGCTGACACAAGTATGGAATCCGTATGAGTGAAATTCATTGCACACAGCAGCAGTAGCAGTAGAAACAGGCAGAGTTGAGGTTCAAAAACATGGATGCACAGCAATGAAATTCAGAACACAAAGGAATAAGAAAATGTTAAAAGTGGTTTCCCTCCAAATTAGTTAAATCTTAGATAGCCTGTAGTATTTACATTCAACTTGAATCTTTTCACCTACGCCTAATCGGTTTAGCTTGATGTTCTGTTCTTATTACATTTTGTCCTAACAAAAAAAAAAAAAAAGTTGCCGAAAAAGAAAGAAACAGAGGTACAAGCGGTTGCCAGAAATATGAAACTTCATAAACAAAAGAAATTAAGAGACCAGGCCTTTTGGGCTTAAAAACCATAAAATCTTTTTATTTGTTAAATAAATGAAATGTATAAGATCCTAAGTTTCTTGGACATGGTTGGTGAGTGTTGGATATAGACATATCTCCTACTCAGGCAAGTTCAAATCATTACTAGTTTTCTTCACATATTTCCATGATAAAACTACCACTTTATATTCGCCCGATATGTGTTGCACAAAGTACTTGATTAAAAATGAAAAGTTGTAGCAACCATACAAGCATTTTAAGCCAATTTCCTTTCTCACCATTATAACTTATTAGGAGTCTATCCATTATTTTCTTCAAGCAAAAAAGGAAAGAAGAACTACATGTATATGAAGAGAGAGTCAAAAGAGAATTACTAGAAGCCCTGAAAGTGTTTCCAAAAGAATATTTTGCTTCTCATGGTCGTTCTTCAGCTGCAAAAGATCACTCCTCAACTGATCAATCTCTTTTGCTTGATCCGTCAAGGTTTGGTTCATGGAAGCATTAGCCGCTTTTAAGGATTGATTCTCTTTCTTTAGTGATTCGTTTTCTCCAGTAAGGCTCTCCAAATTTGATTTCATTTGCTCTTTGCGTAACTGTTTCCAGAGGAAAAGACTTGTCACTCAAGACTCAGACTACCCATCAATTGGAACAAAATCTTTATGTACATTGAGAATTCTGCTCTTAAATCTTCCTTTATAATTTCCCACTAACATCTCTAAACTCTAATGCTTCTTCATTGACCCACTTTGGAAGGAAAACAAGTGCTTGTTTACCAATGCTTCAAGCTATCAAAAAGCACTTTTGATGGTCAAATCATTTCTAAAAAGATTTTAGTAGCCAAAGCATTTCGACAAAATACTTTTTGAACCAAACCAAGAAGATGCACTTTGATGCTTTTGCTGTTTGAAAATATGATTTTGAAAAAGAAAAATACAAAATAACCTCATTTGTCTCGTCTATCGTCTAACATCATGTTTTTAAAATTGACATTTTAACTTTTCATAGCAATAGTTAACAGCAATGCTAAAAGTTTAAAATTCCCAAACCATAATTTTTCAAAGCAACATTTTCCAAATGCACTTTTTTTTCAGACCAAACTTTTTACAACTGCAGCCGTAATGCTAAACTAAGCTACAATAAAGGTTGGACTAAAATGATAGATATATTACGCAAGATTTGATTTTGCAATGACAAAAGCCAAATCTCAAAGAAATCAACTAGAATATTTACGGGTTTGATTTAATTCACTTACTAATTACTTTTTTTTTTTCTTATTTTAAAACAACACTTTCAAATTCGTGAACAAGTCGTTAGACCTGCTTATTTTCACATAAATTAGGAGAAAATCAAAGTTAAGTTTTCTTAACAAGAAGAGTACTTTCTGTTGTAAATTCAGACAATCAAAGTTAAACTCCTTATTCATATTCTATTTTCAGAAAGAAATAAAAACACAGAATGAAAATTGGATGAAATATTGCATCCTGTTCCAAAGGCATATTCCACCGTATCCAAATTCATTCAAGAGAAATGAGATGAGAGATGAGAGATGAGATAGTATTCTAACCTTAACTCTTCCTCGATATGCCTGATCAGTCATCCTTTTCCTTTGAGCTCGTTCAGCTTGAGATAAAGTAGAATGGCTTTTTCTCAAAACAGGAGCATTGGAAGTGTTTGGGGCTTGAGAGGCTTGGACCATGCTTCCATTAGCCTGGCTTAGGATAATCTCATTGCTGATTCCAGATTGATTTTGTCCCCAACCGGAGTACATTAAAGATTCTGGATCCCATTGCTGTAGCTGAAAGAAGGGGAAAACAAGTTTCCATCAAATCAAATTGAAATACAACTGCAACAAAAATTGATTAAAATTCTGCTATTAGTCTTGTACTTTCTGCAATCCATGTACTTTAATTTAGTCCTTTTAAGTTATTGTACTTTTTCAAATTTTAAAATCTCAATCCGATAAGAGTTAAATTCATTAACTTCCAAAATTTGATGCTACAAACATATTATTATTTATTACTGACTAAAAATCCAATAAATAGATTAACAACTATCATTTAAGGACTTAGAATGATCCAACATAATACAAGGCTAGTAATTGAATTTAACCAAATGGATTTAACTACTACTATATAGGGCAAGATTAAAATTTAAAATTTTTAAAAATAATTGGTTCCCAAATTGAGAAGTACTAAAACTGATCAAATTAAAATAAAAAATTAAATCAACAACTTTCAGAGGGACTGATCGCAGAATTTAACCAAAAACTTCACCCAGAGCCACAAATCGCTGGGATAACTTGATGGGTTATCTGGCAAGTTGAAGATATTAAGTTTACAGATCTATGCTAAAAAAAAGAGAAATCAAACAGAAAAAATAAGAATTTAATCTGTTATTTACCAAGTCAATGGCACAAGCTAAAACTCAAAATGAAAAAGATTAAGACAAAAAAAAAAAAAGAATCTTACATCTTCTTCATCATCGTCAGTCGAGTTGAAGCGCTTCTCCGTGAGGAGATGATCGATCCACAACTCCATGTATTGTATCGTTTTAGCAACAAAGAAATGGCAAAATTGCTGCTACTCTATATCTCCATTTATAATGAGATTTTTGACGACGCGCGATACATGGAGAGAGAAAAGATATGGTAAAGCGCGCGATACAGAGAAACATTAGAAAAAAGAAAGGGTAAAATGAATTATGCTTTAATTTCTTTTCTCACAGAGTTACCAAATGGTGATCTAATTGGGTTTTTTTTTTTTAAAAAAAAAGGTATAATATTAGTTCTTAAATGTTTTAATATTGTGTTAATTTTATCATGATTTGAAAAAGAAATAACCTTTAACATCCAAAAAAAAATATATTTTAAAATAAAAAATACATTAATATTTTAAATATATAATAAATATAAAAATAGGATAAATTACGCCAACAGTCACTCAAATTTCAACTCAATCACTCAACTTTCAAAAAATAGTAAATCAATCTTACTAACCATTTTCCGTTATAGACGTAATAGAAAAGTGACATGTCATTTATCCGGCCACGCTAGGGTCCTTGGCTATCATTTAAACAACCCTATTTAAGAACCCTAGTTGGGTAGTAGAAGAAGAAGACGAATAAGAAGAAAAAGAAGAAGAAGAGAAGCCAATTTCCTGACATGAAAGGCCATTCGATTATACCAAGAAGGTGCAAAAAAGAAAAAATAGTACTAACTACTAACCATTAAAGATTGAAGAACAAAGAGGAGCCTTTACATCCATATCACCAGCAAGGTCGTCATTTTATACACCAAAAGAATCTGCTAAAAAAATGTAAGAGAAGCCAATATGCATAAAAAGATAGCAAAAAAAAAAAACAGAGGCAACTAATCAAAACTCGGGAAAGGAAAAAGAACTTACAGAGATGAAAGAAATTAAAAGAAAAGCTAAAGAAGTGATGAGCCAATATGAAAGCAGAAGAAAGAAGAGAAAGTAAAAAGGAAAGAGAGATGTTTAGGCCTTCTTCTCCTGTAATAACTAGGGTTCATCCACACGAAAACAAGGGTCCCTACCTCTTCATCTCCACCCCTTTTTCAACTGATTGAAATGACTCAACCCAAAAATAGAGAGAGGAAATCTATAAAAGCCCCAATTCCTAATAGAACCTAATCCTAGATCTAGAAATCATTAAGAAAATCTATAAAATTAAGGTTGATTTATAGATGAAACATCGTTAAGGAAATTTATAGATCGATTGGAAGCTCTTCTTCATTGGGTTAAGTGACGAGAAGTTGGAGGGGGTGAATAATCGGTGAGGAAGGAAAAGTTTAGATCTTTGATGGTTTTTCTTGTTTCAGCATCTCCATTTCTTATCTTCTTCTTCTTCTTCTTCTTCTTCTTCTTCTTCTTCTTCTTCCTTTTATTGTTTCCTTTGGTTCTTAAATTGGGTTTCCATTGTGGCAAGTTAATCGCCACGCTAGTTAGTTAATTGGCCACGTTACTGCCTTGTTAGGCCTGTAATGTAAAATGTTAATGGATGACCGATTTGTCACTTTTTAATAATGTTAGTAATGATTTGTTATTTTTAAAAGTTAGTTTAAAATTTTAGTAATTGAGGTCAAAGTTGAGTACCATCGTTGACTCCACCTCCATCTCCTCTAACATTCCCACAGATTCCCCATTTTAAGTACTTTACCCATAAAATATTTTAAAATTTTAGATTTTCTTCACCCTTCCCTACTATTAAAAATCCAAACACTAAGCTTTTCATAGCTCAACGGTGATCCAATACATTTTAAACTACCAATGAGTGTAATTAAAATTAAAAGCATTCTAATCACATAGAAATATATATTTATGCCATAATTCAACAAGAGAAAGTGACGTTCAACAACAATTTTCAAAGAAACAATGCAATCATATATCAATCAATTTGCCCGAGTAACATTACGTGGAAAGTCATTCAGGCACTCGATTTTCTATTTGAACACTAAATGATCAATGGAGCGCATAATGCTTATTAAACAATAGAAGTATTGTGTGTTATATGTGATTTCATCAATAACCAACTGAACACCAATGCACAAAATGCAATAATAACAACACTCTTGAACACATAAGGCAATTTGCACAATAGAACAATGTGAGATCCCTATACTCTAAGGCATGCCAACTATATCCGAAAGATTTCAACAACTTTTACTAAACAATTATAATAAATTTTGATCGTGTGTCAGAGTCTTAAAAATTTATCATGAATGATCTAGCCTAAAACCTAACTGTGACAACGACTTGAGGCAAGCGCACCTCTCGAACAGTAGTATAGTTTAGTGGCAAGACCGGATTGTCGAACCCAAAGGAACCAAAAGTACTAATACTAACTTTCTTTTTATTATTTAACCTAAGAATTAAAGGAATTGTTATCTAATCTAAAATTAACTAACTACTAACCTAAAGATGCTAAGACAAAGAGAAGGAATTGGGAAAATACTTGAGGGAAAAACCAATTGATTGAGACAATACCCGAGGAAGAATCCACCTAGACTTCACTTGTTGTCTAACTCTGAACTAGACGATTTATTCACTTGACTTGATCCGTAGGATTCCCTAATTTATATTAATACCTCTCTCGAGGCTACTAACGTCTAACCCTAGGTTGATTAATTGAAATCTCTTTCTAATTAAAACCCCTAGAATTGTATTAACTTGATCTATGGACTCCCATATTAGGTTTGACCCTAATCTAGCAGATTTTCGTCATCCTATCTCTAGGGTTGCGATCAACTCCGCTTAACTATGCTAGATCTACTCTTAAACAGGGTCTATTCCTCCTCTGTCTAAGAGCATAAATGCTTGAATCAATATCCTAAAATATCAAAACAAGAATTAAGAACAAATCAAGTATTTATCATACAACTCAGAAAACAATATCAAAATCTGTCCTAGGTTTCATCCCCCTCAGGTATTTGAAGGGTTTAGTTCATAATCATAAAAGAATACATCTCAGAAGAAAATATAAAACAAAACATAAAAAAACCCTAAAACCCCTTGAAGGAATTAAAGGAGAGATCCTCAGTCTTGAGTATGATTCCGATTTTCGAGATGAATCAACGGCTTTCTTGAGTGAATCCCACAATTGCCCCTCCGCACAAGCTAAAACTTAAAATGAAAAAGATTAAGACAAAAAAAAAAGAATCTTACATCTTCTTCATCATCGTCAGTCGAGTTGAAGCGCTTCTCCGTGAGGAGATGATCGATCCACAACTCCATGTATTGTATCGTTTAGCAACAAAGAAATGGCAAAATTGCTGCTACTCTATATCTCCATTTATAATGAGATTTTGACGACGCGATACATGGAGAGAAAAGATATAGTAAAGCGCGCGACACGGAGAAACATTAGAAAAAGAAAGGGTAAAATGAATTATGCTTAATTTCTTTTCTCACGAGTTACCAAATGGTGATCTAATTGGGTTTTTTAAAAAAAAGGTATAATATTAGTCCTTAAATGTTTTAATATTGTGTTAATTTTATCATGATTTGAAAAAGAAATAACCTTTAACATCCAAAAAAATATATTTTAAAATAAAAATACATTAATATTTTAAATATATAATAAATATAAAAATAGGATAAATTACATAACAACATCACTCAAATTTCAACTCAATCACTCAACTTTCAAAAATAGTAAATCAATCTTACTAACCATTTTCCGTTATAGGCGTAATAGAAAAGTGACATATCATTTATCCAACCACATTTGGGGTCCTTGGCTATCATTTAAACAACCCTATTTAAGAACCCTAGTTGGGTAGTAGAAGAAGAAGGCGAATAAGAAGAAAAGAAGAAGAAGAAGCCAATTTCCTGACATGAAAGGCCATTCGATTATACCAAGAAGGTGCAAAAAAGAAAAAATAGAACTAACTACTAACCATTAAAGATTGAAGAACAAAGAGGAGCCTTTACATCCATATCACCAGCAAGGTCGTCATTTTATACACCAAAAGAATTTGCTAAAAAAAATGTAAGAGAAGCCAATACGCATAAAAAGATAGCAAAAAAAAAAAAACAGAGGCAACTAATCAAAACTCGGGAAAGGAAAAAGAACTTACAGAGATGAAAGAAATTAAAAGAAAAGCTAAAGAAGTGATGAGCCAATATGAAAGCAGAAGAAAGAAGAGAAAGTAAAAAGGAAAGAGAGATGTTTAGGCCTTCTTCTCCTGTAATAACTAAGGTTCGTCCACACGAAAACAAGGGTCCCTACCTCTTCATCTCTACCCCTTTTTCAACTGATTGAAATGACTCAACCTAAAAATAGAGAGAGCAAATCTATAAAAGCCCCAATTCCTAATAGAACCTAATCCTAGATCTAGAAATCGTTAAGAAAATCTATAAAATTAAGGTTGATTTATAGACGAAACATCGTTAAGGAAATTTATAGATCGATTGGAAGCTCTTCTTCACTGGGTTAAGTGACGGGAAGTTGGAGGGGGTGAATAAACGGTGAGGAAGGAAAAGTTTAGATCTTTGATGGTTTTTCTTGTTTCAGCATCTCCATTTCTTATCTTCTTCTTCTTCTTCTTCTTCTTCTTCTTCTTCTTCTTCTTCTTCTTTTATTGTTTCCTTTGGTTCTTAAATTGGGTTTCCATTGTGGCAAGTTAACTGGCCACGCTAGTTAGTTAATTGGCCACGTTACCTGTCTTGTTAGGCCTGTAACAGAAAATGTTAATGGATGACTGATTTGTCACTTTTTAATAATGTTAGTGACAGATTTGTTATTTTTTAAAAGTTGAGTAACTGTTTTGTAATTGAGGTCAAAGTTGAGTGACTGTTAGAGTACTTTACCCATAAAAATATTTTAAAATTTTAGATTTTTCTTCACCGCTTCCCTACTATTAGTACCATCGTTGACTCCACCTCCATCTCCTCTAACATTCCCACAGATTCCCCATTTTCCCTCAACATTCTCTCAACATTTAATCGATATAAATAACTAAATCTTAGGTACATGTGAAGGCTAAAACAATGTGTAACGTCATTATGAACTAAGGATTGTGGAGACTCTTTGGCAATGCTTTTCGATTACGAGCTCACAAACTATCTATAACCTACGCACACAATTAAAAATCCAAACACTAAGCTTTTCATAGCTCAACGGTGATCCAATACATTTTAAACTACCAATGAGTGTAATTAAAATTAAAAGCATTCTAATCACATAGAAATATATATTTATGCCATAATTCAACAAGAGAAAGTGACGTTCAACAACAATTTTCAAAGAAACAATACAATCATATAGCAATCAATTTGCCCGAGTAACATTACGTGGAAAGTCATTCAGGCACTCGATTTTCTATTTGAACACTAAATGATCAATGGAGCGCATAATGCTTATTAAACAATAGAAGTATTGTGTGTTATATGTGATTTCATCAATAACCAACTGAACACCAATGCACAAAATGCAATAATAACAACACTCTCAAACACATAAGGCAATTTGCACAATAGAACAATGTAAGATCCCTATACTCTAAGGCATGCCAACTATATCCGAAAGATTTCAACAACTTTTACTAAACAATTATAATAAATTTTGATCGTGTGTCGAGTCTTAAAATTTATCATGAATGATCTAGCCTAAAACCTAATCGTGACAACGACTTGAGGCAAGCGCACCTCTCGAACAAGAGTATAGTTTAGTGGCAAGACCGGATTGTTGAACCCAAAGGAACCAAAAGTACTAATACTAACTTTCTTTTATTATTTAACCTAAGAATTAAAGGAATTGTTATCTAATCTAAAATTAACTAACTACTAACCTAAAGATGCTAAGACAAAGAGAAGGAATTGGGAAAATACTTGAGGAAAAACCAATTGATTGAGACAATACAGGAAGAATCCACCTAGACTTCACTTGTTGTCTAACTCTGAACTAGACGATTTATTCACTTGACTTGATCCGTAGGATTCCCTAATTTATATTAATACCTCTCTCGAGGCTACTAACGTCTAACCCTAGGTTGATTAATTGAAATCTCTTTCTAATTAAAACCCCTAGAATTGTATTAACTCGATCTATGGACTCCCATATTAGGTTTGACCCTAATCTAGCAGATTTTCGTCATCCTATCTCTAGGGTTGCGATCAACTCCGCTTAACTATGCTAGATCTACTCTTAAACAGGGTCTATTCCTCCTCTGTCTAAGAGCATAAACGCTTGAATCAATATCCTAAAATATCAAAACAAGAATTAAGAACAAATCAAGTATTTATCATACAACTCAGAAAACAATAACAAAATCTGTCCTAGGTTTCATCCCCCTCAGGTATTTGAAGGGTTTAGTTCATAATCATAAAAGAATACATCTCAGAAGAAAATATAAAACAAAACGTAAAAAAACCCTAAAACCCCTTGAAGGAATTGAAGGAGAGATCCTCAGTCTTGAGTATGATTCCGACTTCCTGAGATGAATCAACTGGCTTTCTTTGAGTGAATCCCACAATTCGGCCCCCCTGGCTTGGCTCTTTGGCCTAGCTGAACGCCTCCTTGAAGGTTGGCCTCTAGGGTGTTTATATAAGCTTTTGGAATAGCTTTCTTTGCCTCTAAGTACCCTATTTCGAATAGAATTCAAACAGGTCACGTCAGGGACACGACCATGGCACACGCCAGTATAAATCGAGGCCAGGCCGTGTTCGAGTCTGTTAATGAGGCACGACCGTGTAACTTTGGGCCCAGTCGTGTGGATTTCGTACCTTGGCCCATTTTCTCCATTTTCAGCCCATTTCTCGTTCTTTTCATCCTCCGGTGCTCTCCAGTGTACAAAGCATGAAAACAAAGGATTAGGAGCACCTATTTCCATAATTAAAGGGATAAATCATCCAAAAGTAAGCCAAATGTGGGATTAAAATATGTGTATATTATGGTTTATCAAATACCCCCACGCTTAAGTTTTTGCTTGTCCTCAAGCAAAATTTTCAACTCACAATTAAAACCAACTTCCTCAATTCATAATATTCATCGATAATATTTCATCATAATTCATAGATAATTTATACATGGATAAATTAACTCAAAATTCCTAAAGATTCAAACAATCAAAGTCACAAGTTTGTAGCACGAAAAATATAGGTGTTTCCCCTTATCTAAATAATTACCTTTAATTCAAAATCGACACGAGTTGACATCCTCACTAAAGATTCACTCAAATCACTCAAAAGTGTTTAAGGTTCAAAATTAAGCACTCAAAATTCGAACATGAAAAGTTAATCCCATAGGCTTGCATGAAAATCAAATCTCCACCACTGTAAAATGAGATGATATGCAAATAAAAAGGTCTTTAAAAAAGGTGGTAACGGGGCTTAGGTTAAAAGTGTGGGTAAAGGCTGAATTAAAGGGTTAGAATCGAGATTAAATTGACAATTTACCTAACTAGAAAAATGAACTAATCCTGAATTATTACATAAATTGAAAACTTGAAATACTAATAATAAGAGCTTCTTCTTTAAGATGTTGAATTTTAAATATATAAGCTCACTTAATCACAGAACTAATAATGAATATACTTCGATTTTTTTATTTTTTTTTGAAATATCAAATCAATAAATACATAATATAAGAAAAATTGAACTACTGAAATACAATAATTAGGCAACTAATCAAATCAAGTCTCGATAGAAGGGTAGTCAAAAGGAATGGTGATAACAAATACAAGATGGGTTTGGGGTTAATATTAGTGGGTGAGTCAATAAAAAGGTTGTTAGGATCAACGGGATTCATTACGGGTTAATTACGAAGGTAGACTTTTATGGAGTAAGTGGATTAAATCCTAAATGCCTTTATCATCTCTGTATATCAAATCAAAGATGTGGTCTCTACATGTATAATCGAAGCAAGTTCTAAAATAACAAATCAATGTTGACACACTCATAATTAATAAAGTGAGCACGAAAAGAATGTATGCTCTAGAAGGCTCAAAATCTCACAAAAAATAATGGTTTTTTTATGAAAACCTTGTAAATTTCAAACTTCAAGGTAATAATTAGATTCAGGTAGACAACCTAACAAAAATTTAATTTTTTAAAATAGACTTATCATGCGTGATTCTCTAGTATCTTAAAGTTTAAATTATCAATTCACAATTAACTATGACTTAATCTAAAACATATCAATAAAAATCATAAATCAACAGGAATTTCATTCTAATTAGTGATATGAGAAAACTACTTAAGACAAGATATCATTCAGGGATTTGAGAATAATACTGAAAAGTTAGGCACTTTTCTAAATAAATTTTTACCCCCCACTCTTGAAATGTACATACATTGCCCTCAATGTACAAAGATATATAATAACATTATAGTAGAAAATCAAAAGATAGGGAGAGAAGTGAACTTCCTAAATTTTTGGATGGATTCCAAGAACAATGAAGAGGAGGCGTTGGTGGCGGTGGTTACTAGGGTCGTCGTGGTGTGATTCCCAAACAACCTGAACAACCTAAATAAACAAAATCAAAATATAGTAATATAGATTTAGCACTATAGAGATAAAGGAAGGAAATTAAAATAGACGAGAAAAGAAAAAGAGTGTTAGAGTTGTGTGACCCAAATTCTAAGATATTGCTTGCAAGTCAAGTTAAACAAAATATATCTTCTTTCTAGAAGATTTAGTATTTATGAGTATAATATATTTAGCATTTATTAGCATAATATATTTTTACTTTGATTAGAATTGGGTTTTACAAGCCTATAAATAAACATAGTCTATTCCTCTTGTAACGGTTCGAATTCGACATAGTGAATTTTTTTTCTCCTCTACCCGTGGTTTTTTCCCGAAAGGGTTTCCACGTAAAATCTGTGTGTTTTTTATTTTATTTCTCTTTTCTTTGTGATATATATTGTCATTACCGACTTCATATTATTCATAAATTGGTATCAGAGCTTTCGAGTTTTTCATCTCGATCACGGTAATGGCATCTTTGAAGTATGAAATTCTGCTGTTGGATCACAACACCAAATTTGCATTGTGGTAGATAAAGATGCAGGCAGTTCTAGCATAGATGGATTTAGAGGAAGCCCTGCTAGGGGTAGATAAGATGCCTTCGACATTGACGGAGAAAGAGAAGAAGCGCAAGGATCGAAAGGCATTAACACAGTTACATCTGCATTTGTCTAACGAAATTTTACAGGATGTGATGAAGGAGAAGACCGCCACTGCATTATGGAAGAGGCTAGAACAAATGTGTATGTCGAAAACTCTAACCAGTAAGTTGCATATGAAGCAACGTCTTTATGCTCATCGTTTGGAGGAAGGTGCGTCTGTGCATGAACCTTAACAGTGTTTAAAGAAATTCTCTCAAACTTGGAGGCCATAGAGGTTCAGTATGATAAGGAAGATCTAGGGTTGATTCTACTTTGTTCGTTGCCCCTGTCTTGTTCAACCTTCAGAGACACGATTTTATATACCCGCGAGTCTCTCACAGTTGATGAGGTTTATGATTCTTTGATGTCGTATGATAAGATGAAGCATCTTGTGGTTAAACCCGACTCTTAGAGAAAGAGTCTCATTATTCGTGGGAGACAAGATCAGAATGCTGATGATGATTGTGGAAGGACACATGAATGGAATCCTCGCGATAAATCTAAGGGTAGATCGAAGTCTTCAAACAGAGGTAAAACTTGCAACTTCTGCAAGAAGAAAGGGCACATTAAATCTGAGTGCTATAAGCTACAGAACAAGATTAAAAGGGAGACTTCGAATCAAAAGGAAAACAACGTAAAATTTTGGTGAAGTGATGTTGTAGAAGACTACAGCGATAGTGAATTTCTAGTCGCTTCTGTCAACAATTCTAAAGTGAGCAGGGAGCGGATACTTGATTCAGGCTGCACCTTCCACATGAGTCTCAATCGGGATTGGTTTACAAATTACGAAACAGTCTCTGAAGGTGTTGTTTTGATGGGAAATAATGCTTCATGTAAAATCGCAGGTGTTGGAACAATTAAATTTAAGATGTTTGATAGAGTTGTCAGAACACTTAGTGACGTACGGCATGTTCCAGAATTGAAGAAAAATTTAATTTCGTTAAGTACTCTTGATTCAAAAGGGTACAAATACACAGCTGAAAGTGGGATTTTGAAGATTTCCAAAGTTCTCTCGTTGTGATGAAAGGGAAGAGAAAGACTGCCAAGTTTTATGTTTTGCAGCGTTCTACTGTTATTGGTGATGCAGCTTTCTCTTCCTCTTCCTTTTCAGTATGCGCCTAGGGCATATGAGTGAGAATGGCATGGCAAAATTGAGCAAAAGAGGATTTCTTGATGGGTAAGGAATTTACAAACTGAAGTTCTGTGATCATTGCATTTTTGGGAAGCAAAAGAGAGTTCGATTCACCAAAGGAATCTATAACATGAAGGGAACGTTGGAGTATATTCATTCTGATCTGTGGGGGCCATCAAGAGTGCCTTCAAAAGGTGGAGATAATTATATGCTAACTTTTATTGATGATTTTTCTAGAAAAGTTTGGGCATTTTTCCTAAAGCACAAAAGCGATGTGTTTTCCGCATTTAAGTCTTGGAAAACTATGATTGAAAAACAAACGGGAAAATAAATAAAATGCCTCCGCACAGACAATGGCTTAGAGTTTTATTCTGATGAGTTTAATAAACTGTGCAAGTAAGAAGGGATCGTGAGACACTTGACAGTTCGTCATACTCCACAGCAAAACGGCGTTGCAGAACAAATAAACAGAACAATCATGGAAAAGGTTCGATGTATGTTGTCAAATGCCAACTTACCAAAGTCATTTTGGGCCGAAGTAGCGTCTACTGCATGTTTTTTTATCAACCGATCTTCATCCATTGCCATTGAAAAAAAGACTCCACAAGAGGTATGGTCTAGTAATCCTGCTAATTATTCTGATTTAAAGATCTTTGAGTGTCTTGCGTATGCTCATGTTAATAATGGAAAATTGGAACCGAGATCCATTAAATGTGTTTTTCTTGGTTATAAAGTTGGTGTAAAATGGTATAAGTTATGGTGTCCTGAAAATAGAAAGGTTGTGATTAGCAAAGATGTTGTTTTTGATGAAACTGCTATGCTACCTAACTTATCTATTAAAGACTCTTCCAATAAAGAAAATCAAAAGCAGGTGGAGCATCAGATTAATACAAAGTAAACTCCTCAAGCTAGTACAAAAATTGAGAATAGAGTTGCTTCTTCACCACAATACTCTATCGCCAAAAATAGAACTAGAAGAGAAATTAAACCTCCAAAGAAGTATGCTGAGGCTGATCTAGTTGCTTATGTTTTAAATGTAGCTGAAGATATAGATGTAAACCAAGAGCAGACTAATTATTCTGAAGCGATTAGCTGTGAAGACTCAGAAAAGTGGATGTTTGCTATGCAAAAGGAGATGGAAGCACTCCAAAAAAATAGAACATGGGATCTTGTAAAACTTTCTAAAGGAAAAAAAGCTCTTCGCTGTAAATGGGTGTTTAAAAAGAAAGAAGGGACTCTAGGAGTTGAAGAACCCAGATATAAAGTAAGGCTTATTGTAAAAGGTTACAGTCAAATTCTAGGAATGGACTTCACAGATGTGTTCTCCCCAGTTGTGAAGTATTGTTCGATTCGAGCTTTGCTTGGTATTGTGGCCATACATGATTTGGAGCTTGAGCAGTTAGATGTAAAAACTGTATTTTTGCATGGAGAACTTGAGGAAGATATTTACATGCAACAACCAGGAGGTTTCTGACCTAAGAAAAAGAGGACTATGTTTGCTTCTGAAAAAGTCCCTTTACGATTTGAAACGATCACCAAGACAAAGGGTACAAGAGGTTTGATTTCTTTATGACTTCGTGATTTTAAAAAAGTAGTTTTGATGATTGTGTTTACTTTAAGAAAAAGCTGGATGGTTCTTTTGTGTATCTACTCCTTTATGTTGATGACATGTTGATAGCAACAAAAGATAAATGAGAGATAAGAAAGGTCAAAACTCAACTAAGTGAAGAATTTGAGATGAAAGATTTGGGACCAGCAAAGAAGATACTTGGTATGGAGATTCTCAGAGATAGAAAAGCAAGTAAATTGTACCTAAGTCAGAAGGGGTACATTGAGAAAGTTATTTGTAGGTTCAATATGCAGAGTGCTAAGCCTGTTAGTACTCCTTTAGCAGCCCATTTCAGACTTTCATCGACTTTGTCTCCACAATCAGATGATGAGATTGAGTACATGTCACATGTTCCATACTCTAGTGCTGTGGGATCTCTCATGTATGCTATGGTTTGTTCACGTCCGTTTATTATATGCACGATCGGTCGCTTACGGATACATGGCAAATCCGGTAAAGAACATTGGAAAGCGATTCGGTGGATTTTAAGATACTTACGAGGTACTACGATGTTTGCTTACGCTTGGAAGAACTAGAGATGGAGTCATTAGATATGTTGATGCTGATTTTGCTGGAGACATTGATAGAAGAAGATCTCTCACTGGTTATGTCTTTACAATCGGAAGTTCTGCAATCAGTTGAAAAGCTACTTTGCAAACCACACCACTTTGTCCGCCAAGAAATTTGAATACATGGCGATTCTTGAGGCTTGTAAAGAAGCTATTTGGTTGAAGGACTCTTTAGTGAGCTCAATAAAGACCTTCAAATCAAGACATGATTTTGTGACAGTCAGAGTGCCATCTTCCTTACAAAAGATCGAATGTTTCATGAGAGAACAAAACACATTGATGTTCGGTATCATTTTGTTCGTGATATTATTGCTCATGGTGATATTGTTGTGAGCAAAATTAGTACTTATGAAAATCCTGCAGATATGATGACTAAATCACTTCCTATAACCAAGTTTGAGCATTGCTTAGACTTGGTTGGTGTTCATTGTTGAAGTTAAACCCTTAAGGGGTTTTATGGAAGAAGTGGAGAACTTGTTCGTTGAGAGTTCGTGATGAAGAACTTGTTTGTTGAGAATTCGTGTCAAGGTGGAGATTGTTAGAGTTGTGTGACCCAAATTCTAAGATATTACTTACAAGTCAAGTTAAACAAAATATATCTTCTTTCTAGAAGATTTAGTATTTATGAGTATAATATATTTAGCATTTATTAGCATAATATATTTTTACTTTGATTAGAATTGGGTTTTACAAGCATATAAATAGACATAGTCTATTCCTCTTGTAACGGTTCGAATTCGACATAGTGAATTTTTTCTTCTCCTCTGCCCGTGGTTTTTTCCCGAAAGGGTTTCTACGTAAAATTTGTATGTTCTTTATTTTATTTCTCTTTTCTTTGCGATATATATTGTCATTACCGACTTCATATTTTTCACAAAGAGAAAATAAATGAACTCAAAGGTCCTTTTCCTGTTAAGTTAATGAAGCGGCCGGCATGAACTTATGTAGATCGGTCTCGCACAGGGAGACGGGGATAAGATCCTTCCATTTCTTCGACATCGATGAAGTGTAGCTCAAGAGTTTGGAAAATGAAGAAGGAGGTAAATAAAAGGGGAAAAACTTAAAGGGTATGGAAGAAGAGAATGGAGAGTGGGTGAGAAGGGGAGTAGGTGGTTTAAATAAAATTTTCAGTTCTGGTACATCCCCACGCCCGAGTTTCATGGGCGTGTCATGTCACATGGCCGTATCGCACGGCCGTGCAGTGGTTCATTCGTTTCTCCCATGCCTTTTATTCAGGTCACCACGCCTGTATTGATAAAACAGTGTCGGCCACGGCAGTGTCGCACGGTCGTGGTGTTTAGTCGAAGCCCATGGCTTGAAGATATTTTTCCGTCTTTTTTTGTACTATCTCTGTCATGCCAACATGGCAATTCGTAGTACCCACACGGCTACGGCCACAGCCGTGTGGGGAAAAATATGCGCTTCATTAACTTGGTTAGTTTGTAGTTAGGTGCTAAAAGAAAGAGAATAAAAATAAATGGGGTTAGTGCTCGGGTTGCCTTCCGAGAAGCGCTCGTTTAAAGTTTTAAGCTAGACTTACCTCTCATTCGCACATTTATGGTGGTTTAAGGAGTGAAAAATCCTTTCTCATGCTATCATTATATAGTTTGAGTCGAGTAGTATTTACTTTAAAAGTACCGAATGTAGAATTACTTACCTTGACTGTTCCGTAAAGGAAAACATTAAGTACCTTAAAAGGATCTCTTTGTTTGTATTGAGGTCTGAAGTGGCGGTTCGATGGTCTATTTTCTCTAACAGTACCTGATCTTCTACTTTGAAGTGATTTGACATTACTATAAGCTCGTCTGGGGATTCCTTCGATTTCGCTTCGTGTGGTTTTTATTCCTCCTTGAAATGTGCTTTCCACTCGTCTAGTTCATCAATCTAAAGCCTTCGTTCCTCATAAATTTCTTCTTTATTGGCAGGAGGTTTATGAACTAGCTCAGATATGTAGCATTGTGGTGCTTTCTGTAAAGAAGGTTGAACCGAATGATTATCAATAGACTTTACGTTCTCACCATTATCACTCGATATCCTAGCTGAGTCGAGAGATTGAAGACTGATTGATTCGTCACCTACACGAAGTGTGAATTCACCTGTACTAACATCAATTTTAGATCTGGCAGTTGCTAAAAAGGGGCCTTCATAAAATTAAAGGAATTGTATTATCTTTATCCATCTCTAAAACAACAAAGTCTACGGGGAATATAAATTTGTCAATTTTAACGAGTACGTCTTCAATTATACCCCTAGGAATTCGAATAGTCTTATCAGCTAATTGAATACTCATCATAATTTGTTTAGGTTTTCCTAGACCTAGTTGTTTAAACATTTTATAAGGCATAACATTTATGCTTGCCCCTAAATCAGCTAACGCGTTATTAATAGTTAAACTACCAATTAAACATGGAATTGTGAAACTCCCTGGATCTTTTAATTTTCGTGGTAGTTTGTTTTGCAACATTGCTGAGTAGGGGTGTGCAAAATTCGGGTGAAACCGAAAAAATCAGTTAACCAATCGAATTGATTAATCGAATTTTTTCGATCGAAGTCGATTAATTATTTTATGATTTTTCTATTAACGGTTAATTTGGTTTGAAACCTATTGGTTAACCAAAATTTTTGGTTTAACCGAAAAAATTAATAAATAAAATTATAATATATAAACAGTCCACTATTCATCTAAACCCAATCCTAAACCCAATCCAAACCTAAATATCCAACCCAACCCAATTACCCAATTATAAAAATTACAAATAATTTAATAAATAAAAATAAAATTCTAAAACTAAAACTAAAATTATGTAATTTTTTTAATTATGTAGTGATTCATTTGGGGTAATTTGGGTAATTCGGTTAATTTTTAACCAAAACTAAAAAACATATAATTTTTGGTTAATTCGGTTAACCGAAAAAATTTCAGTTCGGTTAATTTTTTTGAAAAAATTTCGGTTCGGTTAACGGTTAAAATTTTTGAAAGGTCGGTTAATTCAATTAATGTTATTTCAGGTCAGTTAACCGATTGAACACCCCTATTGCTGAGTATACAGCATTTAGTTCCACATGTGATTTCTCATCTAACTTCTGCTTATTTGTCAAAAGCACTTTTAAAATTTTCTTGAATTTGGCATCTACGAAAGAGCTTCAAGAAACGGTAAATTAATATGTAATTTCTTTAAAAGTTTAAGAAACTTACCGAACTGTTTATCTAAATTGTCTTTTTTCATCGAATCGGGATATGGTATACGAGGTTGGTATTCTTTAATTATCGGTTTGGCTTTTCTTGGCTTACTCAACCTTATCTTCACTTACCACGTGTTCTTGCCTTGGCTCGAGTTCGTAATCTACTAACCCTTCACTATTACGGCGGTTATGGCTTGAAGTTGTTCTTTTGGGTTAGTCTCAGTGTTACTTGGCAAGCTACCTTGTGGTCGTTCGGAGATCGACTTAGCGAGTTGCCTAATCGGTTCTCGATTCCTTTAATCGATGCTTGTTGATTTTTAAGTGTTGTTTGGTGTTTTGGAAACGAGTTTCTGACACCGCTATGAATTTTGTCAGCATCTCTTCAAGGTTCGGCTTTTTTTCCTATGGATAGGGTTGTTGTTGGAAGTTTGGAGAAAGCTGTTGTCTCTGATTTCCTTGACCGCCCCATGAGAAATTGGGGTGGTTCCTCCAACCTAGATTATAAGTATTACTATAAGGGTTATTTTGAGATCTGAAATTATTACCCGTATAGTTTATCTGTTCGCTTTCCATACCAAGATTGTAGGGTGGGTACTCAAGATTCGCCACACCTCCTAGGTTTGAGTCACATTGCATTACTAGGTGAACCTGCGAGGAACCACACAAACCATCAATCTTTTTATTTAACATCTCTACCTGATTTGATAGCATGGTGACTGCGTCGAGGTTGAAAACTCCGGCTGTTTTTGTTGGCCTTGTCCTTGTAACTTGCCACTTATAGTTGTTTAGTGACATCTCCTCTATAAACTCATAGGCCGCCTCAGGAGTTTTGTTATTCAGGGTTCCGCCGGCTGCTGAATCAATCAACTGTCTCGTTGAAGGGTTCACACCGTTGTAAAAAGTTTGGACCTGTAGCCACAAGGGTAATCCATGGTGTGGGCACCTTCTCAATAGATCTTTGTATCTCTCCCATGCATCGTATAGTGTTTCTAAATCCATCTGCACAAAAGAAGAGATATCAATCCTTAATTTGGCCATTTTGGCCGGCGAAAAATATTTTAATAAAAAATTTTCAGTCATTTGTTCCCATGTAGTGATTGTGTAACACCCCAAACCCAGTCTATGCGTTGAGACTAGATTTGGTTTGTTACATGATTCGAGTTATTCTTAAAACTTTAATGAGTTGAAAACTACAATTTATATCTGAGGTTTAAAATTTGGAGAGTATTTGATTTTGATAAATATTTGAAACATTAGTTGAAAATCATTGTATTATAAAAACCGATAGGAGATTTGTTAAAGAGTTAACAATAAAAAAATTATTTATAAAAGAATTTCATATACTTGAAAACCCAAATTTATTTTTATAAAGCATCATATAATCTTAGCCCATGATTTAAAAGTCCAAAATAAAGTTTAAATTCCAAACACACATAAAATCCATAAGTTATTTATAGAGGCCATTTATTACAACATCCCAAAATAGTAAAAATAATTATTAAAAGTTCAGAGTTTTAAATAACCCATATTTAGCAAGATGGCCTCCACGAAGTCATCCTCATTTTCAAGTCCACATCAGTTTCCATTACCTGAGATGGAAAGAAATTAAAGGGGTGAGTTACTTAGAACTCAGTGTGTAACTCACTTACCACCATTATTGGGCCAGATTGTCGAGATATTATGCTGGGCTTGAGCCCAATTCAGAATTCAACAATATATCATGAATTTAAAATAATTAATAATGCATAAAAAAAATGTAATTCCCAACCCAAACCTAGTATCCATCCGCTAACACCCCCGTACCAACCATCACACCTGTGGGGATCAAGTCAACCCACCCCGCCATCACACCAATCGTAGGCATTAAGCCTTTTTATAATTGTGGCATAGCCACCGAACTAGAGGCAATAAGCCGATATTGTGGCAGAGCCACCGAACTAGAGGCAATAAGTTTATATTGTGGCGGAAACCACCGAACTAGAGGCAATAAGCGATATTGTGGCAATCGCCATTCTTCTCTTCATATATCCCACCCATGCAATTATACATGTACTTTAAAAATATAAAATTTATTAACAATACATAACATGATGGGTTTATCAATAACATTTCATTTGGCCCTTAATTAAAGCGATTTGTCCATTTAGCAATTTAGTGGGCTTTGGCCCATTTACCAAACTAGAGTATTTTGGCTAAATTTTAACGAACTAGAGTGTTTTGGCCCGATTTATCGAACTAGAGTATTTTCGGCCCATTTTCACGAACTAGAGTATTTTGGCTAAATTTTAACGAACTAGAGTGTTTTGGCCCGATTTATCGAACTAGAGTATTTTCGGCCCATTTTCACGAACTAGAGTATTTTGGCTAAATTTTAACGAACTAGAGTGTTTTGGCCGATTTATCGAACTAGAGTATTTTCGCCCATTTTCACGAACTAGAGTATTTGCGGCCCATTTTCACGAACTAGAGTAATTACTACCCATTATCACAAACGTCCAATTTTCAAAATAACAATTAATTTCTCGGTATGCTTTCATAATTTTCACGGTTTAGTCGTTTTACGCATTTTCGTCAAAAATATAAATTTTACGTTTTACCGATCTAATCGTTTTTACGATTTACTTCCATACCGAAATTTGACATCCAACCAAAAATAATGGGTGTGAAAATTACACACCTCGATCCGTGAGTATTAACCCTTCTCCTCCTCGGCACCTAGAACATATTTTGATTCGTTAGTCAACTAACTCGTAAAAATAAATCTTAATCGATAATGGATCCAAAATCTTACCCTCTTGATTTTGAATCACTTGATTTTCGGTTTTGCCTCGCTTATCGATTCACTAGCCACGAGAATCCACCAACGATAACGGCTCGGAGGTTCGTACCACTTGAATAATGGACTTCTTTGGAAGATGGTCCACACCCGTGGAAAATCCCGATTGCGAAACCGCTCTTCGCTTGAATGGGGATTTACAGATCCACCCTCTTACGATAACTAAACACCCCTTTTCTTCCCTATCTTGATGGTCTTCAAGATCCAAAAGAATTTAGTTAGATCTAAAATAATATCAATAATACTAGAGATTTTAAAGAGTAGGATTTCCTTACCAAATGAAACGCTTCCAACGTTTCTCCCGATCACTTGAATTCCAATCTCGTTATTGCACTAAATAATAACGAAAAGAAACGTTATTAGTATGAATGCTATATCAATCCCAAAAGACCCTCAATTAACCAATGATATTCTACCATAAAATCACTAATCAATAAATCGAAAATGGAGAGAAACCTTACCTACTTCCCACTATCGAAAAGAAAGATTAAGAATGATGTTTAATTGATGGAAGATTAGGCTATAAATGATTAAGAATGGAAGAAATAATTTTTTGCTTATAGGCACAATAGCATTCGGCCAAGAGAGTGAAGATGGAGAGAATTTTCGATTGGAAAAGAAATAATATAAGAACGAAAGGATGATGGTGATGTTGTTTTGATTTCAAGGAGATTAGAAGAAAAAGAAAAGAAAAATATGAACTTTAGGTGTTGGTATATTCGGCCATGGCAAAAGAAAAGAAAAGATGTTTCTTTTGGTATAGATGATTTCGACAAGAAGAAAAGGCACAAAGATTTGGCTATCAAGATAAGCAAAAGGAATGACCAAATGGTCACAAAATTTTGGCTTTACCAAATGCAAAAATCGGCCAGAGGGATGTTGAAAGGAGAGAACAAAGAAAAATCTGCACAATGTGCAAAGAATAACCAAAGAGAAAAGAATGAGATTTTAGCCAAACTAACAAAATTTTGGCTCTCCTCCCTTACCAATATTGCCGTCCAAAGACATGGTCAATTGGCCATTATTTCTTTCCAAATTTTCCCCTTGATAAGTGCCTTATGTTCCCCCTATCTTTCCTTAAACCTTTGATTCCATACCAAATGTTAGTTGTTACCTTAATCCATTGATACACTAACCAAAAATACATGGTCAACACCTTCCTTATATGTCCCCTTGCCGACACTTCCTAGACATGAGCAGAAAAATTAAAAGCAAAAATTCATTTAGGTGCCATACAAGGGATTCGAACCTCTTCCCTCTTACTTGAACCCATGCGCCAACTCCACCATGCCATATGCTCATTTTATGACACTTTTAGCACATGATTTAGCTTAAGTCTTAATTACCTTTGTTCCACTTCAATAAATCTCAATTTAATAAATTTTATTTCTTCTTCAAATTATGCTTTACCCTCTCAAAGACTTCAATAAGCACCAAATTAAAATAAAAGATTTTCCCTTAAAATCTAAACACCAAAATCATGCAAATTAAAATACTTTGATTTTAGGGTGTTACAACTCTACCTCCTTAAAGAAAATTTCGTCCTCGAAATTTACAGTTGAAAAAATGAGGGTATTGTTGCTGAATTGCATCCTCTGGCTCCCACGTAGCTTCTTCCACTCCGTGGTTACGCCATAGAACTTTGACCAACGGCACGGTTTTCTTTCTTAATACCTTGACATCTCGGTCTAGGATTTCCACTGGTTCTTCTTCAAAAGACAAATCTGAATTCAGCTCCAATTCTTCTACCGGTATAATGTGCGAAGGATCCGATCTATAACGCCTCAACATGGAAACATGAAAGACATTATGAATTTGATCTAACTCCGGAGGTAACTCAATCTGATATGCCACTGGACCAACACGCTTCAGCACACGATAAGGTCCAATATATCTAGGACTTAGCTTGCCCTTCCTTCCGAATCTGAAGATCTTTTTCCAAGGAGATACCTTCAAGAAAACCCGATCTCCCACACTATACTCGATGTCCCTCCGCTTCAGATCTGCGTACGACTTCTGTCTATCTGAGGCTTCTTTCAACCGTGCTCGAATAACTTTTACCTTATCCTCGGTCTCAGATATCATCTCAGGACCTAACATCTGTCTTTCGCCCAACTCAGTCCAACAAATAGGAGAGCGACACTTACGACCATACAATGCCTCGTAAGGTGCCATCTGAATGCTAGACTGATAGCTGTTGTTATACGCGAATTCCGCCAGTGGTAGATAATCCTCCCAACTACCCCTGAAGTCAATTACACATCCTCTTAACATATCTTCCAATATCTGAATTACTCTTTCCGACTGACCATCAGACTGAGGATGAAAAGCCGTACTGAAATTCAACTTTGTCCCCAAGGCTTCGCGAGCTTTCGAATCGTGATGTAAACCTAGGGTCCTATCCGATATAATAGATCTGGTACCCCATGCAACCTCACAATTTCGGATCGTAAGTTTAGCCAATTTACGCAATGAATAATTAATGCTAACCGGCAAGAAATGAGCGGTCTTAGTCAACCGATCAACTATTACCCAAACGGAATTTTTCTTAGTAGGTGTTAACGGTAACCCACTAACAAAATCCATTGTTATCCTCTCCCATTTCCAAAGAGGAATCTTTATCGGTTGTAACAATCCGACGGTAATTGGTGTTCGCCTTCACTTGTCGACAAGTCAAACATTTTCCCAACTAACTCGTAATCTCACGCTTCAACCCCGGCCACCAATATCATTCACGGAGATCTCGATACATCTTATTTCCTCCGGGATGCATAGCATAAGGTGTATCGCCTCCGTAGAATCGATTGCCTCAAATCTAGATCCTTAGGCATGCATACTCTCCTCGAAAGCACAACACACCTCCGTGTTTATTCCAAAATCCTCAATTTCGCCATTTTCAACTTGTCGCATAAAGGTCCCAACTTCTCATCGATGTACATTTTTCCTTGATTTGTTCCAACCACGGCTTCACCAAGTTCTATAAACCGCCATCCTCGTCTGACTCAAATGGGCAAGCGAGCTCTTAATTCAGATACGCCTTAAGACTTAACGTCGTCACTACCACGTTAGCCTTTCCGGATGGTACTCGATGGAGAAGTCGTAATCTTTTAACAATTCTACCCATCTTCTTTGTCTCAAATTCAACTCCTTCCGGTAAGGAGGTATTTAAGACTCTTGTGATCCGTGTAGATTATGGACTTCTCACCATAGAGATAGTGCCTCCAAATCTTTAGAGCAAAGACAACGACTAACTCCAAATCATGAGTAGGGTAGTTTACTTCGTGAGGTCTCAATTGACGAGAAGCATAGGCCACCACCTTTCCATTTTGCATCAACACACAACCCAGGCGTGTGAGAGCGATCGCAATAAGCAGTGAATTCTTTTCAGACCTCCTATTTGAATCAAACCTGAGCTTCATCAGATCTTCTTCAATTTCTCAAAACTCTCTTGCTTTTAGGTCCGGATATCTGGAGCTCCTTTCGCAATGAGTTTAGTTAAGGTGCGGCAATCAATGAAAACCCTCTACAAAACGTCTATAGTATCGGCCGGCCTAAGAAACTCCGATTTCACTCTTGATGTTGGTGGTTTCCAATCGAATAGCCTCAATTTTCCGAGGATCCACCCTTATTCCTTCAAATTGATACTACATGACCAAGGAAAGTCACCTCCTTTAGCCAAAATTCGCATTTACCAAATTTGGCATACAATTGCTTATCACAAGTAGTTGTAATACTATCCGCAAATCTTTGGTCATGTTCCTCCTCATTTCTCGAATAAACCAATATATCATCTATGAACACTACCACAAACCGGGTCTAAATATGGTTGGAAGACTCGGTTCATCATGTCCATAAATGCACTGGTGCGTTGGTTAGTCAAGCGGCATCACTACAAACTCATAGTGTCCGTAACGTGTCCGAAATGTTTGTCTTATAGATGTCCGCTTCTTTCACCTTAAGTGGTGATAACCCGACCTTAAATCAATTTTGGAGAAAGCTGAAGCTCCTTCAATTGGTCAAGCAGTCGTCAATTCTCGGAGGATACCGATTCTTGATCGTCAATTTATTCAATATGCGTAGTCAATGCACATACGCATCGATCCATCCTTCTTCTTGACGAACAAAGCGGTGCTCCCACGGAGACACACTCGGTCGAATGAATCCGATCCGAAGAATTCTTGAATTTGAGCTTTGAGCTCACCAACTCCTTCTTGCCATTCTATAGGGAGCAATGGACACCGGAGCCGTCGAGCAAAAGCTCAATGCCAAATTCTACTTCCGATCCGAGGTATACCAGAAGTTCTTCGGAAATACATCGGAAATTCCTTCACCGTCCTCACATCATTCACGGATAATTCCTTGGCATCCAAAGCACGAGATAAAGGCTAGGAATGCTCGTGCCCTTTCCGCACCAACTTCTCCGCTTTTAATGCAGATACCACATTTGCCGATAGTTCTTTCGTTCACCAATCATTATGATTTCCTTATCATCCGGTCCTTATTGACATTCGTTTTTCAAAGACAAATCCAATTGCTTGATGGCTAACCACCAATCCATGCCTGAATGAGATCGAACTCGCCAAAAGGTAGTTCCATCAAATTTGCTAAGAATACTTCCTCTTGGATTTTTAAGGGCACGTCTTTAAATATTTTATTAATGATTCTTGATGTCCTAAAGGACTGATTCTCGTCATCTCATTTTCAATAATTTGATTCTAAATTGATTCCCGATATGGCACTAGATACATATGAATGAGTAGAGCCAATATCTATTAAGGCAATAACGGTACATCAAAAATGAAGAACGTGCAGTTATCACATCAGTGCATTGTCATTGTCTTGGTGTCTAACTTGCATAGACCGATCCAGTATCCTTGCATCGCATTTCTCTTACCATTGCCTCGACCGGTGCACCTTGACCACGACCAGCCCCATTACCACCACGACCGGTCCACGACCTCCGGTGGTCGCCGATTACCCTGACCGTTGTGCATCATTATTACGGACTTCTTGAGTCGTATCCATCCGTCGAGGACAACTTTTATCTTGATGTTCCATTGAACCGCATTTGTAGCATGCACCGTTTTCCTCCAATTCCCAAAATGCCTTTTCCCACACTCGGTGCAATCTCGACTTGATTATTTGTTACCGGGTTACGCTTTGAACTCGATTCATCATTCCGGTTTCTTCCGAATCTCTTGGAAGAACCATTCTTTGTGTCTCTCTCTTGTTTGGGATCTCTCTCGCTCGCTGCTCGAGTTCTTAGCCTCTTGGCTATTTTGGCCTTCTCCACCGAGTGGAAAAATTTACGACTTCTCATGAGCAATCGTAACCTCACTCATCATTAAGTCCATCCTCGAAGCGTACAACGTTCATGATCTGTTGCTACAATCGTCCGGGCATAGCGGCTCGATCGTAAAAATTCACTTCATATCTTGCCACTGCCTTACTTCCTTGGACAAGATTCAAATTCCTTCCTTGAAGCGCCTACATAGCTCGTTCCAACGTCTTTCCTTGAAAGGCGACTTTAAAGAATTCCCGGTTAATCGATGCGACGGTGCCTTCTCGAGCGATGAGCCACCACCGATACGCCTCATCTCTCAATAAAGATCTGCTCTCTCGCTTTTGCTCACCGTGCATTCCATATCATCCATAATCCGTTCCACGACTTCGAGCGATGATTCACCACATTCGGGCTACACGAGACTCCTCTGAAAACTTCGCATTATTTGCCTTAAGTCGCTCTGAAATTGACCCACGAGTTGTTGGCCCAATTCTAGTTCCAAACCCTTTCCAAGACTCGTAGCATTGCTTGAGTCAATGCATGATCTTTTCCATGTGATCGCGTGATCCGGTCTCACTTTCAATTGACGCAGTCGTCTACTACAGCATATGATTTGGTGCTTGACCGTAGCACCTCGGCCTCTACCACGGCCACGTCTACGCGTCCACGACCACGCCCTCTTGTACTCATGATTGCTTGTTCGTTTATCGATTACAAGTTTTATGAATCGAAATTTTGTTTGGTGTTTATTAACGATATTTTATGAGATTTGAGATATAAAGTTGTTTTTCGAAGCGTGTCCTAGAGTCTCAATCTCTACAGTTTTTCACATCTAAAACTAGAAGTTCTAGAGTATTCCTATGATCATATCATAGTAATCATTTAGCGATAAATACTTACTTGACTTGTTGCTTGGGATGCTTGTGGTGCCATCTTGATCTTTAAAATATCATTGAGCGTTTTCATACGAAATTATTTTTGAACCCAAACCACGGTAGAAGTTTTTGAACCGGGCTCGATACCACTAAATGTAACACCCCAAACCCGCCTATGCGTTGAGACTAGATTTGGTTTGTTACATGATTCGAGTTATTCTTAAAACTTTAATGAGTTGAAAACTACAATTTATATCTGAGGTTTAAAATTTGGAGAGTATTTGATTTTGATAAATATTTGAAACATTAGTTGAAAATCATTGTATTATAAAAACCGATAGGAGATTTGTTAAAGAGTTAACAATAAAAAAATTATTTATAAAAGAATTTCATATACTTGAAAACCCAAATTTATTTTTATAAAGCATCATATAATCTTAGCCCATGATTTAAAAGTCCAAAATAAAGTTTAAATTCCAAACACACATAAAATCCATAAGTTATTTATAGAGGCCATTTATTACAACATCCCAAAATAGTAAAAATAATTATTAAAAGTTCGAGTTTTAAATAACCCATATTTAGCAAGATGGCCTCCACGAAGTCATCCTCATTAAGTCCACATCGGTTTCCATTACGAGATGGAAAGAAATTAAAGGGTGAGTTACTTAGAACTCGATGTGTAACTCACTTACCACCATTATTGGGCCGTTTGTCGAGATATTATCTTTGGGCTTGAGCCCAATTCGAATTCAACAATATATCATGAATTTAAAATAATTAATAATGCATAAAAAAATGTAATTCCCAACCCAAACCTAGTATCCATCCGCTAACACCCGTACCAACCATCACACTGTGGGATCAAGTCAACCCACCCCGCCATCACACCAATCGTAGGCATTAAGCCTTTTTTATAATTGTGGCATAGCCACCGAACTAGAGGCAATAAGCGATATTGTGGCGAAACCACCGAACTAGAGCAATAAGCGATATTGTGGCGAGCCACCGAACTAGAGGCAATAAGCCGATATTGTGGCGAAACCACCAACTAGAGGCAATAAGCCGATATTGTGGCAACTGGCCATTCTTCTCTTCATATATCCCACCCATGCAATTATACATGTACTTTAAAAATATAAAATTTATTAACAATACATAACATGATGGGTTTATCAATAACATTTCATTTGGCCCTTAATTAAAGCGATTTGTCCATTTAGCAATTTAGTGGGCTTTGGCCCATTTACCAAACTAGAGTATTTTGGCTAAATTTTAACGAACTAGAGTGTTTTGGCCCGATTTATCGAACTAGAGTATTTTCGGCCCATTTTCACGAACTAGAGTATTTTGGCTAAATTTTAACGAACTAGAGTGTTTTGGCCCGATTTATCGAACTAGAGTATTTTCGGCCCATTTTCACGAACTAGAGTATTTTGGCTAAATTTTAACGAACTAGAGTGTTTTGGCCCGATTTATCGAACTAGAGTATTTTCGGCCCATTTTCACGAACTAGAGTATTTGCGGCCCATTTTCATGAACTAGAGTAATTACGGCCCATTATCACGAAACGTCCAATTTTCAAAATAACAATTAATTTCTCGGCGTTTTCGTAATTTTCACGGTTTAGTCGTTTTACGCATTTTCGTCAAAAATATAAATTTTTACGTTTTCTTGATCTAATCGTTTTTGATTTACTTCCATACCGAAATTTGACATCCAACCAAAAATAATGGGTGTGAAAATTACACACCTCGATCACAGTGAGTATTAACCCTTCTCTCCTCGGCACCTAGAACATATTTTGATTCGTTAGTCAACTAACTCGTAAAATAAATCTTAATCGATAATGGATCCAAAATCTTACCCTCTTGATTTTGAATCACTTGATTTTCGGTTTTACCTCGCTTATCGATTCACTAGCCGCGAGAATCCACCAACGATAACGGCTCGGAGGTTCGTACCACTTGAATAATGGACTTCTTTCGAAGATGGTCCACACCGGTGGAAAATCCTTGACCGCGAAACCGCTCTTCGTTTGAATGGGGATTTACAGATCCACCCTCTTACGATAACTAAACACCGCCTTTTCTTCCCTATCTTGATCTTCAAGATCCAAAAGAATTTAGTTAGATCTAAAATAATATCAATAATACTAGAGATTTTAAAGAGTAGGATTTCCTTACAAAATGAAACGTTTCCAACGTTTCTCCGATCACTTGAATTCCAATCTCGTTATTGCACTAAATAATAACGAAAAAACGTTATTAGTATGAATGCTATATCAATCCCAAAAGACCTCAATTAACCAATGATATTCGCCATAAAATCACTAATCAATAAATCGAAAATGGAGAGAAACCCTTACCTACTTCCCGATACGAAAAGAAAGATTAAGAATGATGTTTAATTGATGGAAGATTAATTATAAATGATTAAGAATGGAAGAAATAATTTTTGCTTATAGGCACAATAGCATTCGGCCAAGAGAGTGAAGATGGAGAGAATTTTCGATTGGAAAAGAAATAATATAAGAACGAAAGGATGATGGTGATGTTGTTTTGATTTCAAGGAGATTAGAAGAAAAAGAAAAGAAAAATATGAACTTTAGGTGTTTGGTATATTCGGCCATGGCAAAGAAAAGAAAAAGATGTTTCTTTTGGTATAGATGATTTCGCACAAGAAGAAAAGGCACAAAGATTTGGCTATCAAGATAAGCAAAAAGGAATGACCAAATGGTCACAAAATTTTGGCTTTACCAAATGCAAAAATCGGCCAAGAGGGATGTTGAAAGGAGAGAACAAAGAAAAATCTGCACAATGTGCAAAGAATAACCAAAGAGAAAAGAATGAGATTTTAGCCAAACTAACAAAATTTTGGCTCTCCTCCCCTTACCAATATTGCCGTCCAAAGACATGGTCAATTGGCCATTATTTCTTTCCAAATTTTCCCTTGATAAGTGCCTTATGTTCCCCTATCTTTCCTTAAACCTTTGATTCCATACCAAATGTTAGTTGTTACCTTAATCCATTGATACACTAACCAAAAATACATGGTCAACACCTTCCTTATATGTCCCTTGCCGACACTTCCTAGACATGAGCGGAAAAATTAAAAGCAAAAATTCATTTAGGTGCCATACAAGGATTGAACCTCTTCCCTCTTACTTGAACCCATGCGCCAACTCCACCATGCCATATGCTCATTTTATGACACTTTTAGCACATGATTTAGCTTAAGTCTTAATTACCTTGTTCCACTTCAATAAATCTCAATTTAATAAATTTTATTTCTTCTTCAAATTATGCTTTACCCTCTCAAAGACTTCAATAAGCACCAAATTAAAATAAAAGATTTTCCCTTAAAATCTAAACACCAAAATCATGCAAATTAAAATACTCAGATTTTTAGGGTGTTACAGATTGATCCTCGTGGAAGAGAATTCAGCCACTGTTTAGCTTTATTCCTCAAAAAAAAGGAAAATAACCGAATACGGATGGCATAATCAGAAACGCCATTAATTTTGAAAGTATCGCAAAATTCTGGGAAATTTGCCAAGTGATTATTTGGATCTTCATCCTGCAAACCACCAAACTGAACAAATTGCTGTATCATTTGTATAGTGTTAGGTTTCAGTTCGAAATTATTAGCAGCTATAGCAGGTCTAACAATACTTGACTCAGTTCTTGTTAAATTAAGTTTAGCATAATCATACATAGTTCGAGGAGCATGATTTTCGGCCACCTCTGGAGGTAGTGGATTATTCTAAGCCATCTCTTCGGTAGCATTAATTTTGTTCTCTTGCTTTTCTTGTATGTAGTTTAATCTTCGTATTATTTCTCTACGATTTCTGCGAACCGTACCTTCAATATCACTGTCGTAAATCAAGGGTCCTGTCAGGTTCCTTCTAGTCATAAACTAGAGGTACCTACCAGGAAAAGATAAAAGAAAAAGAAAATTAGAAAAAATAAAATTTAATTGCAAAAATAATATAAAATAAAATATGGCTAAAGTAATAAAAATTGAGCTTCTTAATATTTTAGTTCTCAAGAAGCAGCGCCAAAAACTTGATCGTGTGTCGAGTCTTAAAATTTATAATGAATGATCTAGCCTAAAACTAAGCGTGACAACGACTTGAGGCAAGCGCACCTCTCGAGCAAAGTAGTATAGTTTAGTGGCAAGACCGGATTGTCGAACCCAAAGGAACCAAAAGTACTAATACTAACTTTCTTTTTATTATTTAACCTAAGAATTAAAGGAATTATTATCTAATCTAAAATTAACTAACTATTAAGCTAAAGATGCTAAGACAAAGAGAAGGAATTAGGAAAATACTTGAGGGAAAAACCAATTGATTGAGACAATACCCGAGGAAGAATCCACCTAGACTTCACTTGTTATCTAACTCTGAACCAGACGATTTATTCACTTGACTTGATCCGTAGGATTTCCTAATTTATATTATACCTCTCTCGAGGCTACTAACTTCTAACCCTAGGTTGATTAATTGAAATCTCTTTCTAATTAAAACCCCTAGAATTACATTAACTCGATCTATGGACTCCCATATTAGGTTTGACCCTAATCCAGCAGATTTTCGTCATCATATCTCTAGGGTTGCGATCAACTCCGCTTAACTATGCTAGATCTACTCTTAAACAGGGTCTATTCCTCCTCTGTCTAAGAGCATAAACGCTTGAATCAATATATTGAAATATCAAAACAAGAATTAAGAACACATAATTAAGAACAAATCAAGTATTTATCATACAGCTCAGAAAACAATAACAAGATCCGTCTTAGGTTTCATCCCCCTCAGGTATTTGAAGGGTTTAGTTCATAATCATAAAAGAATACATCTCAGAAGAAAATATAAAATAAAACATAAAGAAAACCCTAAAACCCCCTGAAGGAAGTGAAGGAGAGATCATTAGTCTTGAGTATGATTTCGGCTTCCTGAGATGAATCAACTGGCTTTCTTCGAGTGAATCTCACAATTTGGCCCCTCTGGCTTGGCTCTTTGGCCTAGCTGAACGCCCCCTTGAAGGTTGGCCTCTAGGGTGTTTATATAGGTTTTGGAATGGCTTTCTTTGCCTCTAAGTACCTTATTCCAAATAGAACTCAAACAGGTCACGTTAGGGACATGCCCATGGCACACACCCGTGTAAGTCGAGGCCAGGCCGTGTTCGGGTCTGTTAATGAGGCACGGCCGTGTGACCTTGGGCCCAAGCCGTGTGGATTTCGTAATTTAGCCTATTTTCTCCGTTTTGATTTGGTTTCGTTCTTTTCATCCTCCGATGCTCTCCTGAGTATAAAACATGAAAACAAAGGATTAGGAGCACCTATTTCCATAATTAAAGGGATAAATCATCCAAAAGTAAGCTAAATGTGGGATTAAAATATGTGTATATTATAGTTTATCAAATTTCCTACAATCACTAAGCTAATAATTTAACTACAACATTAAATAATTTAAAATGTAAGGATCACAAACCATGATTCTAAGTGTTCGATGCTTAAAAACAATCAATCTTCAACAACCTTTGCTTTCCACAATTAGCCTCTTTTGATTCAGTGTAAAAATAACACATGAATTTATTAAAAAATAGACCAATGAAAAAAATAAACAAGCGTTGTGTGTCCTTAAAACTAAATTCTAAATTAACCTAATTTAACCAAATTTTAATTTATTTAAACTTAAATTAATCAAGACTCCAACATAATTAACCCTAAAATTCAACTTAATCAAATTTTGATCTAAACTTCCATTAGTTTTAATATAATCTAAGTCCCTACTCAAATTTTTACGCCAAAGTAAAATAATTCCATACTACTGGTTTAATCTAAATTGATAATCTTAGTTTACCTTACACAAATTAAACAAACTTAATTGACCTAAAATTAACCTTACTTAATGCCATTAATCGAATTACACTAATTTGATTTAAATTTTCAAGCTTACATTAGACTAATTTGAATTATGCTAAAGGTTTGTTTGGACATCACAAAATAATTGAATAAAAGTATAATTTATTTTTTAAGTAATGTTTGGTAGTATAAATTGTAATTACACAATTTATATTTTTTAAAAATATTAATTACTATAAAATTATTAGTATAATAAAATAATTTCTAAACAAGTAACAAAAATTAAAATAAAATAATCATATATATTATGTTAGTCTAAACAAGTAGTTGATAATATGATTACTAATAAAAGTAACAAGAAAAATAAACATCATATACAATTTTATCTAATTGTTCTAGTGTATATTTGTTGGGTTATTCTCTCTTTAATATTTAACATATCGTCCTTATCATCATGTGGTCATTGACTAACATCATGTTTGGTTGAGGGGATTGGAGTAGCATTCCCCTTTATTCATTGAATGGTAAACCATTCATTTATTTAGTTAAACATAATACTCATTTTACAGAATGATCATTACTTCATTGTCTTCTCGTAATAGTTATTCTTTGGTATCACCAAAGAATAACTGTTCCATGTAACATTAAATAATAATAATAAAATCTAGATTAGTCATTTAAAACTTGGACTTAAAAATATAAAATGAAATATTTGAAATATTTTAATATAATTTAATTAATGTTATTAAATTATATATTTTTATTTTTATTAAATTATATTTAATAATAATTCTATTAAAATTTAATAACAATACTGGTAGCGACTGGTAGCATGAATGTCCACTGGTAACATGAAAAAACGCTCCAAGATTTTGGCGATTTTCTTTCTTGTTTCGATTTTGCTTTTGGTGTTCGTCTTTGTTCGTTTTAAAAAATAATTGGACGGTGAGTACAGTGTTTTGTGTCTCCCTATTTTGTGGGGTTTTCAAAGACTTCAAAGAAGGGTTTTTCGAGACAAGTACGGTGCTATTATGTGGAAAGTGCAGAAGCGAACACCTTGCTCTGGGGTGAAAAAGGGAACGGTGGTCTTCTTGATCAGTGATTTCTGTCATTTCTCTGTGCATGTTTTCTTTTCTTGCATGTTTTTACGTTTCTTGCATGAATCCGTCGTATTTTGCATGTTTTAATTTCTTGGCCTTGCGCTTTGACTTTTCTTATGTTTCCCTTTATTGCATGCATACGTCTTTTCGGTTTTCTTTAATCTTCTTTTATTACGTAGAGTTTACTAATTAAATTTTCTCATGTTTCTGTGTTTCTATTGTACGTAGTTTTTTCTTAGGGTTTTGTGAGTTTTCCTTTTTCATTTTATTTTCTTTCTTTTCCTTTTTCTCTTTGGCTGGTTAAACGGTTTTTATGTTTTCCTTTTCATAAGTTTTCCTATCATTAAGAGCTACTTGCTTTTCTTTTAAGATTTTCTGTTCCGAGGGTGCAACGCAGGTGGTTTTTTTCTCTCGGTTTTGATTTTTTTCTGGATCTTTTATGTTTAACGCCTCCTGGTTTTTTAAGGTTTCTTGCTCAATTTCTTTAGTCTTGTGGGACGGTTTCTGTAATGACCCGATCGTCACAGGTGTCGGAAACTATATTTTTGAGACTTTGTTACCATAAATCAGACTCGTAAATATTTTTAAAAGTGTAGTTAATTAGGTTTTGGTTAGATAAATTTATATGAATTAAGAGTAATTAGGTATAAGAACTAATTTGCATAAAGGGTGGAAGTTGAATTATAGATTAAAGAAAAAATTTTAAAAGGACTAAAAAACAAATTTTTCCATAGTTTATAAATGAGGCGGCATAAGGGTGAAATTATTATAAAATTTTAAGTTAAAATATATATTATGATATGTTACTTAATATTTAAGTATATATATATATATATTATAATAATAAAAAACAAATAAATAAAAGAAAAAGAAAACCAAAACCAAAACCAAACAGAAAGAAAAAGAACACTACACCAAAACAGACTTTTAGTTGCGTTTTTTGCGGCGTTTCAATAAAAAATGCCGCAAATATTATACATTAGCGGCGTTTTAGATAAAATGCCTTAAAAAGTTGAGCAATAGCGGCTTTTTTAACCCAAACGCCGCTAAAGATCTGAGTATTAGCGGCGCTTATACAAAAACGCCGCTAAAGATCTGAGTATTAGCGGCGCTTCGCCAAAAACGGCACAAAAATGTTAATCAATACGATGTCGTTTTATTGTTGAGCTAGTTGGTAGATCGAGAATTAGAGGCGTTTGTTGTTAAACGCCACAAAAAGTCTTCATTAGTGGAGTTTTTTTTGTAAACGCCGCAAAAATAATTAATTTATTTTAGGGACTATGTAAGCATTAACATTCTATTTTAATTACTTTTGTCCCTTATAAAAGTAATATTTAGGGTTTAGCCACTACAAGAAAACAGACTTTATATATATATATTATTGTTTAAATTATTTAATTTCTTATATATTTATATATATATTAAAATTATAATTATAGTTTAAATTATTTAAGAGTTAATAGATAATCTTTTATATATTAAAATTAAAAAATTGGTAACCGATGCATCTGTACATTAATTAGTAAATCAAAAATGTTATTTAAATTTCATAAAATATTGAAATAATATGTAATATTAAAAATTTATCTAAATAATTTAGGGTTTGAGGTTATAATTAACGGTTTAGTTTAGTGGTTTGTATGGGCTGACTAGGGTTTCGAGTTCAGATTTCAAGATTTAGTGTTTAGAGTTTATGGTTTACGGGTAGTCTTAGTATTAAGGTTATGGCTTGAGTTTATGGGTTTATGGGTTTGTGTGTGTGGTTTAAGGTTCACGAGTTTAGGGTTTAGAATTTATCAAATAAAAATAGAATATAAAATTAGGGTGTAGAGTTTAGGGTTTAAAGGGTTGGGATTTAGTGTCTAGGGTTTAGGGCTTAGAATTTAAGGTTAGGGGTTATTGGTTAGGGATTAGGCCGGGTTTAGAGGACATGAGTTTAGGGTTTATGTGTTAGGTGTTAGGTGTTAAGGGTTTAAGGGTTAAGAGGATAGAGGTTAGGGTTTAGGAGTTAATGGGACAGGGGTTAGGGGTTTAGGGTATTTTGTGTGAAAAATTTATGTTAGCAATTTGAAATAATATTATTAAAATAAATTTAAAGTTTTTTTGGTATATGACTAATTTTTTTAATTTATATATTAAATAATTTTAAATTTTAAATAATTTTCAAGATTTCAAATTTTATCTAATTATTTTAAAATTTATTTAAATTTTAAAAAATTACTTATCTAAATGAAAAAATTAAAATACTATTATTTGAAATAATTTTAAAGTTTTTTGGGTATATAGCTGATTGTTTTCTAATTTATATTGTTTTTTATATTATATATTAAATAATTGTAATTTTTAAAGGCATTAGCGGCGTTTTGCTTAAAAAACGCCGCAAAAGATATGTTTAAACAAAACGGCGCCGTTTGATTAGAATTTTAGTGGCATTTTATCATAAAACACCGCAATAGATTTCCTTTTTAGCGGCGCTTTGATTAAAAACGCCGCAAAAGTTAAATTATTTCAAGGAAATCGGTGTCGTTTTGCTCGTAATTCTTAAAGGCATTAGCGGCGTTTTGGTTAAAAACGCCGCAAAATATATGTTCAAACAAAACGGCGTCGTTTGTTTATAATTTTAGTGGCGTTTACCATAAAATGCAACAATAGGTTTCCTTTTTAGCGGCGCTTTGATTAAAAACGCCGTAAAAGTTAAATTATTTCAGGGAAATCGGTATCGTTTTGCTCGTAATTCTTAAAGGCAAAATGCCTCAAAAGATATGTTCAAACAAAACGACGCCGTTTGTTTATTATTTTAGTGGAGTTTTATGGTAAAACGCCGCAATAGGTTGCCATTTTAGCGGCGCTTTGGTTAAAAACGCCGCAAATGTTAAATTATTTTGGGCAAAGCGGTGTCATTTTGCTCTCTTGTTTTTACCAGATTTAGACTTACATTCGTTCTCCCAACTTAGTTTTCCCTTTCTTCCATGCTCGTAAACCCTATCACCTTTTTTTTCCCCATTCAACATTTGAAATCCCTAAGGTAATAACCCCTTTTCCCCCAATTTCAAATCCCTAAAGTTCACCCTTCCTACCGCCATTGATTTCCAGTTAGAAAATCGGATTAACGAGGGCAAGGTCTTTAAAATCGGTGTTAAAATTTATGTATTATTCCTTCTGGTTTTGGTGTATGGAATTTTTTTTCATTGTGTAATGCCTTCCTCTCTAACCGTATAGATCTTTTTTCCCTTTGCAGGAGAAACTCTATCAATGGAATTTGAGGCAGTAAGAAGAAGGGTCAAGGGCTACGACTGTTGATATAGTTGCTTATTTGCAAGTATTTTTCATTTCTTGCTTTCCTTAGTTGCTAATTAGCTATTTGCCTCTGCCAATCACATATGCTTTGAATTGAACTCTTGTATTAGGAGTTCTGTTTTGGTTCTTTTGCGAAAGTTTTACTTCAATTTTTGATGGTTTTCTTTTATTGATCTAATAATTGAAGTTTTCTTCTGCTGATCGATATGGGTTCTTGAAGTTGGTTTAAGGAAAAAGCTTTTCTGTTTCTATCTTCTTGTTTTTGTATGATTGATTGTTATGTTTTCAATTGATGGTTATGTCCTTTTGCCCCTCAGGTTCATAGTTAATTTGTGTGTGCTTTACATATTCCATTTTATCTAGATATGGTTTTACTTTATCATTGTTATCTTCAATGTTAACTTACAATCTAACAATGACAGATATTTAGCTGAATTATTGGCAGAGAAACATAAGTTGGTACCTTTTACCCAAGTTTTTCCTCTATTTACCAGGCTTGTTAATCAAGATTATTGATTTTTCCCCTTTTTTCTGCAATATAAGATTCATTAGCACTTATCGTTGGTATCGTTGGAAACTGGTTTTGATTATTTTTTGGTTGAATGAACATCACACTAAAAGTAAATCTATCTGTACCTATTCATGTTATGCACTTCTCAAGGATGAAAATATAAATTTCATTTTACTAGATTGTTATCTTAGATTCATCATCGTGAGTGCATTGTCGGTTTGGTTCTTCCAAGAATAAATCTCTCATGTTAACGATATTGAACTGAAATTGTAAACAAACAACAGCCTAGTACAAACTGTCCACCTAGATATACTATTAGTCTAAACTAGAAACATATGATTTTAAGTTATTACATGCTGAATTGATCCTAGACTAGATGGTTGTTCTATTAGTCTGACGGCATTCGCATTATGGTGTAGTAAACTTCCATTTCTTTTTTGAATTTGGTTACTTATATTTAAATTTATATATTTTCTTTTAACACTATTAGACTGGCAATAATACGATATCATGATCAATAACACGACTAGTTTCAAAATATTATTAATAAAATAAGGATAGGCATTGGTCCAAACTCCAAACCATCATGAGCTACAAGACTAAGTCCACCTAATCCGTGAGCAGCCTTGTAAAAACATGCATCTTCAAGGATAGGTATTAGGTTACTTCCTCTATTTGAAGGGAGATTATCTTTTATTTATTTTAAATACATAAATTTTTGTGAAAGTCCAGTTATTTACATTATTAATTACTTTCTATCTCTAACATGTATCATCTTATTTATGTTACAATGTATGTAACAATTTATGTAGCAATTGTTTTCAATTTATGTTTAACAACTAACCTTGTATATATTCATATGTATTTGTTATAGATTTGTATTGAGAAAGGTATCCGTACTTTGAAAGTGAGTAGAATTGAAGAGGACTTAAATCGACTACTGAATTGACTAATTTTCTTTCGGTCAAAGAATGTGAGTATTAGTTTTTAGTAATTAGCATTTTGTAATTAATCAATAGCATTTGTTAACTCATGTGTTGTTTGTATTTCAGTTACTGCTTCCTACTTCTCCTGCAACTGTCGGATTGGATTTGTTGGTAATAACTTAACAGGTATGAAATCAGTATTATTCTTATTTATATTCATTTTGCTGATTTATATTCATTTGATAAAAAAAACATTAGATATCCAATTAGTCAAGATTATTAATCTTTTGTATTTCTAACTGCAGCCCCTGTTTCTTCGTGAGAGTGGAGTAGACCATCTTCTTGAAATTATTAAGGTACGTTTTAGTTCAAAATTCAGATCAATAACAGTTATATCATGATGAATTTGTCCAAATTGCTGTCTAAATTTCTGTTTATTATCCTGCTTGGTGGTATATATGCTGTTTGTTCTATTGCTGTCCAAAAAAAAAAAGATTCAAAGTATATAGGCTGGAAACCTAACGGGTTGCCTTATATCTCACTTTAAGATATAACGGATCCTCCCCAAGTGACAATGCCACGCATGATGAATCTTAAAGAATTTCTGTCTAAATTGCTGTTTAATATTGCTGTTTATTATTAATAGTGTTTGAACAACCTCCAAATTGCTATCTAATCATGGCGCTTAGATTTTTTACAAGCTCTCATGTATTGTTTTTTAAAATTAAAGGTACGGTACGATATAAAAAATAACATAAACAAAATATAAAAGTTAATTGTTAAAATATGTTATAAATTTCTTATATTTTAAATTTAATTCTTATACTACTAATAATAATAATAATAATGAGACCTAAATTTTAAAATTTGTAAAATAAAATGACTAAAATCATGCATATAAGATGATCTAAAATGATATAAAATGGTAATAATATTTTGTTATCAAGATAATAATAATATTGATCATTATTTAAATATATTTTATTATAAAAAATAATTTTTTTAAAGAAGTAATTTAAAAACTTTTTAAATTTAAAACTTATAAATATTTTGTTATCAATATAATAATATAGATCATTATTTAAATATGTTTTAATATAGAAAATAAATTCTTTTTTAAAAGAAGTAAGTTAAAAACTTTTAAATTTAACAACATCACAAAGAAATTTCAATTATAAAAAACATATAATAACATTTTAAAAAACTACATATAATAACATTATTAAAAAACATATATGTAGATGGCCCAAATTGCCCGGGCCCAATTACAAAAAATAAAATTACAAGCCCAATCAAACAAAAATCGGGGCCTATTAACAAAATAAAAAATAAGCCCAAATGGCCCAAAACCCACCCAACTCTCAAACAAATCAGAAAACAACAAAAAAAAAACAAACAAAAACCTAGCCTTGGCCTCGACCTCTCGACTTCGACCCCCCCACGCCTCTCTCACGCCACTTTGGCCGTCAAATCGCTTTGCTCGACACGCTCACCCATGGCCTGCAAAACAACAACACGCAACAGCACAGCAAGGCAGAAGCAATTTGTCTTCTGTAATCAACTTCGGCTATAAAGCCACAAAAAACGATTGTAAAAAAAAAGAGAATTATTTTTTTGATTACACATACACAGATAGAATACAGATATTGAATACAAAAGAAACGAAAAGGTTTTCCCTTTTTTCCGATTACACTCTTCTTCTATTGTTCATTTTTTTGAATCTATGTTACGCATACGATCTCATTACTTTTCAATACATTAATAAAAAGGGTTACCTTTGGGGTCTATCAAGTATCTCCTCCTTGCATAATCGGAGAGCTGGATACGGCATAGATCGAGGGCAAGACATCGAGGTGGTGCGAGAGGGCTCTCTTTGGATCTGTTTTTACGTTAAGCGCCGACTACAATGAAGGTGATGGTTTGACGACGTGACCTTGGTCTTTATTCGATGTCGTCACCGATTACTATGGTGTTCAGTCGTCGAATAGCCTTCCGACTTTTGGCTTTCTTCTTTGCGACGGAGAACGAAAACGAGAAAGGGGATTTTCGGATTCAAAAAACAAATACTGAGAAATAAAAAAAAACAAAAGAAGTTTCAGAAAATTTTTTCTTCCATTTTTATTTTCGGTTATTTCAATACTAGTTTTTTTATATTATTTTTTTTTGAAACCTTTAAAAAAAACGAATATTAACAAAAAAGGAAAATGAACTTACCTGAGTCACGAAACCGCGTCGTCGGCGTACCCTCGCCATCGTCAGAGCTTGGACCGAGGAAGGGTATCGAATCCTTTTACCTTCGATTCAGGGGTGCCAAAAGACCGGTCTTCAAAGAGGCTTTCAAACAGGGCTAAGGACCCATCTTCGAGCATCGTCGACCACCGAATATGGTGGCGGCGCGGTGGTGCGATGGAGGCTAGGGGAAGCCCTATCGTCGGGTCAAAAAAGGGAGAGAGGAGAGGATAGGATGTCTGGCTGCTGATTTTTTTTATTTAGGGTTAGAAATGAGTTTTTATGGAAAATAAGAGGGGTTTTATAAGTTTTGGGCAAAACGACACCGTTTTGTGAAAGGGGTTACCGCGCATGACCCTTGAAAGGGATATTTGCGCAAAGGGTCCCTCTCTTTCGTAGCACCGTTCGTTTAAGCCCTATTTTCTGTCTTTTTGTTTTTTTTAAACGTTGGCCCTCAGGTTCCATTTCGTTTTCGATTTGGTCCTCTTGAAGCACAGCGCATCAAGGCCCGGGATATTTTCCCATGCGGTCCTTGTTGGTTCCCGCGCGCTACACTCTAGCCCTTGTCAGCATTTTTTTTTATTAACTAAATTGTACCTTTTAATTTTATTTTAACGACGATCAAGTCCTTTTATTTTAACTCTTTATTTATTCATTTATTCAGTTAATGATTTAGTTATTTATTATTTTATTCGTTTATTTATTCGTTTATCTTGCTATTGGTATTGTTCATTTATTTATTTATTTCTCATTCTCATATATTGTTGCTTATTATTCATTTTTTTTATTATTATACCCCATTTTTCATTATTACTTTATTGTTACATATTTATTTGTTTATTTCTTACTCCCTTTTAGGGAATCCAAAATAGTATATATATATATATATATATCTCTTTACCTCTTATTTTAGTTATTCGTTATTGTTATTTTTATTATCCTTACTATTGTTTTCAATATTATTATTATTATTGTTTTATCATTACTTTTGTTATTTTTTACTACTATTAGGGTTACTATTATTATTTATTATCATTCGTTTACTAACGTATTTTCATTATATTTTTATTATCTCATATTTTTGTTGTTATTATTATTATTCTAATATTTTTAAACTATAGTATATAGTATCTCTTTATCGATTCGCTATAGGTCTATATTTTTGTTATTATTTATTTGCTAAGGGCTTATGTTTTGCAACCATTTTCTTTTGCTCTATTTATTAGTCTAGTGATTTATCATTTTTCACTTATTATTATTATTTTTTTCCTTTTTATTTATGCCTTTATACTATTATTGTTACCATCATTATATCTTATATATTATTATTATAGTCATTATATTATCCTTTTTTATGTGTATATTGTTATTATTACCGTATCTCTCGCATGTACACGTCTCATCATTCTTTTACGTATAACATCGTGTTTTCACACTTTCACGTAAATGTTTTTCAAAGCCTTAACTTTTATGACGACCAACGTTCCGCGTTAGCAATTCGAGAAAATCGAGCCCTAACTCACTGGGTTCCGGTTTCTTCTCGTTAAAGCTGAACAACGGGATATCCTTTTTCGGAATCACAATTTAAGTTTTAAAAAACATACTTAATCCCGAAAATTGAAATGTCGTGCCCTAACTTCTCGGACTTGACACTTAGATACTTGGGATAAGTTTCTTTCCTAAAATAGAGGCAATCTTCCGTATTTGAAATCTCGGAAATCGAGCCCTAACTTCATCGGGTTCCGATTTCTCATTTGACGAATAACTAAGATCCTCTTCAAATAAAAACTAAGTTTCAAAAGGCGAGCTTAGTTTCGGAGTTTAAAGTATCGTGCCCTAACTTCATCGGACGTGATGCTTTACCTCTTGAAAATAAGAAAGCCTTAACGCCCTTCTAATTTTAAGAATAAAAGCATTGTATTTTGAATCCTTTTAAGTTCTCAACAAATAGGACATCAATCAATCAGTTTGGTATCAATTTTGGGCGTCTGAGGGTGCTAATCCTTCCTCGCACGTAATCGACCTCTGAACCCGCTTTTCTCAAAGTTCGTGGACCAAAAGCACCGTTTTAGTAAATTAAATGTTTTATTAAAACGAAGGTGATCCGATCACACCAAATAAAGATCGGTGGCGACTCCTTTCCTTTCTTTTTTCAAAAATGAGTCGATGCGTCGTTTACTGCTTCACCCAAAAAAGGTTACGACGACTTGGCGACTCCTTTGGGAAGCGAGGTCAAGCCATAGATTGATCGATTTTTGTCCTTTTAATTAAAATGGTTTTGAAAAATCATGCTTCTTTTAATGCATCTTCAATATTAGCCTTGTAAATACTTTGGCATTGCATTGCATGACCGCTGTGGTCACACCTTTAAGTGGGAGAGAAGCTATGCCTTCGTGAGGTTTTCACCTCCGCATGGGCTAGTAGACTACTTTGAATACATCCGTACCTATGTCTCCGTGAAGTTTTCACTTCGCATGGCCATAGGGAAATGTATTCCCGAACCAACTTCGGTCCGCATGAGCCTATAATGGGTGAGGATCGAGGAATCTGTGGTTCGGAACCTCAAACTTTAGAACTAAGCCGCATATAGCAAACCCTAAGAGCCTACCTTAGGTAGAGCCATGGCAAACCTTAGTGGTCACCCAGATAGGCGTTTGCTTATTTTACTTACTTTATATTCCATGGTACTAACTTTTTGTGTTTCTTTCTTTTGTGTATATCATTTCATATTTTAAAGAGACATCGATTCACGGTCCGTTTCTAAGTTGGGAACCCGATTATGGAAAGTGAATTCCTTGATAAAGTAGAAGACAATGCGGTCAGTCGCATATGGTCGAGCAATGCCAAATAGAAAAGGAGATAGCTTAGTCGAAGGGTATGTGTCGAACTACTAACTTCACCAATATCGTTGTCACGCAGAATCGAGCTCCGGAGTTGAAAGAAATTTGGACTCGATGGGATGATGAAGCGAAGCGGTTGTCTATGGTACTTACTACGACCGCCTTACTTGCTTGAGGTCAAAATAGACAAGCACTGTTCCGAGCAATGACCCGCTTCGGAATGCCGCTTATAATGCTTTCTCCTTCGAAAGTGGATCTGTTCCCACAGTGGAAGAGTATACGACCTTGTTACATTGCCCGAGAATTCAAGTTGACAAAGCTTATTCCATGGCGGTTAATGGCCCAACCTTCGAAGAAGTTGATGAATATCACCGAATGAGTGAACAGTGGGTCTCAAATAGAATGCAAAAGAAGGGCGAGGAAATGCATACCACGGATATGTTTGAGAGACACGATCTGGCGCATCCCGATACAAAGAAAAAGATAGACATCTTGGCCTTGTGTATTTACGACCGGTAATCTTCCTAAAGCTTTAAGGCACATTGATGAAGCGGTTATCGATCTATTCAAAGGTTGGACAAAGGGTCACACCTGCTCTCGCCATCTTAGCCAAACATTCTGATCCTTGATCGCATGCTCGGAGAAGAGGTGAAGGCGGAGTTTATTGGGTGTCTTGCATTGTTATTGGCTTGGTTCCATAGTCACTTTTGGAAAATAGAGAAAGTGTCTTACCGGTTCATGTCGTAAAAGTACTCCCCGCTAGAAGAGATAGCAACTACGCCTAGAAGAGAGGATATGTCCGAAGAAAATTGGATCGCGCTTTCAAAACCTTCAAGAGAACGACATCGAGTGGAAAGCTCCTGGATGATTCTGATGATTCTTTATCGCTATAAGCTTTGACCGGGTTCCTCTATTGGGAATTTGGGGTGCCACTGCCTATGCCCCTTTGCTGGTCCTAAGACAGTATGGTTCAAGGCAGTTTGTACCAACGACATATGGGCTAGCTCAATGCGAGTTTTCATATGAAGGGGGAAGCTATAAGAAAAGGGTTAAAGAGATTTCTAGTGCACGAATCGATTCACGAATGAGAAAATTGTCTACGGCCCGAGGACAACCACAGAATATATTGAATGGAGAGCTAGGAGGGTCAATGATAACATTCCTGAGCCAAACCCAGAAGGCGCCCGATCAAGAGAAGAATGCATGCGAATGGTCCCATCAGAATTAGAGATTGTGAAGCAAGATTTTGAACGGATGAGCTCGGAACTCGGGAAAAGGATAGAAAGGTTGGAGGAAGAAAAGATGCTCCTCCAGTTAGAAGTGGACGGTCAAAAATCAGAGGCTGAGAAACTCAGAAAGGAAAAGCGGAAAGTAGAGGAAGACCGAGATAACTTGAAGATGGAGTACAAGAGGATGCGCTTAACGATAAAAAATGCGGGATTAAAGAAAACTACGGAGCAGTGGCAGCAAGAGGTCCGAGAGGAAAGAGCCAAAGTTAGCAATTGGGAGAAAAGTTTCATGAAATCTGAAGCGAAGGAAGACTTAGAGAAGGGCAGGACAGAAGACCAAAAAGAAAAAAAGGGATTAGAAGCTAGAATAGCCGAGCTTGGGCGATCTCTACACCATTATCGGAGTCGAGACTCGAAAAGCCAACTAAAGACAAGCCTGAACAAAATAGAGGAAATGAAAGGTAGGGTTGAAGAGTTGGAATCGGCATTACATAGTAGCGAGCTCCGGATTGAGCTTCTGAAAACGAGAGAAAGACGTTGGGAGGAAGAGCTTCACCATTCTTGCGAGCAAGTTCGAAGCCGGGACTACCTCATGGGAGAAGCAATAATCCAGATTCGAGAAGTAGCTGATCACCTATAGACTTTGGCTGAGGAGGCTGACATAGTGGGCATGAGATATGGGCTACCACCGGGTCGTGATGAAGAGCTAATCTCTCTGCTTGGAAAAATCAAAACCTTAGGTCTTAGGGCTAGAACATATTTGTAATCTACTTTATGTAAAGGGTTTTGCCTTCTAATAAAGTTTTCTAAAATGAAGTTGATCAGAATCGATGTCTTCTTCCTGCATTCATGCATTTGCATTACATCATATTACATGCATTAAAGTTTATAAAAAGAATCCTAATTGGTTAAGATTAACAGAGAAACAAAAGAGAAACAAGAGAGAAGAAAAGAAATCAGAACCGGACATCACTACGGGACTCGTGCTAAGACAAAGAAAATGGATTAAAGATTTGAACAATTTCGTAAGGAGATGCATGAATGTATGCAGGAGCAAATGATGAAACTCAAAGAAGATATGATAGAACGGATGCAAGAGTCCCAAAACAATATAATGAGCTACCGGGCGCAACTATTAGCCAATGAACGAGGAAAAGGCGCTGCTAGTTCGGTGAATAATGACGACCACTTTACCCTCCGGATTTACCCCGCCAAATACCCAAGCACCACGTAAATAGGTCCCCAAAGGACGCCTTTTGTTATCGAGCCACAGAGCGAGTTGAGATCAGAATGCCGCCGCACTTCCCGATCGTTCGTGCACTAATCCAGAGAAGGTCCGCTAACCCTATAGTCCCCGACTTTGATGAAATGGTTGAAATGGATAAGGCAAAAGCGAACCTTCCTGCATAACTCGAGGATCGTTGCAAATGGTTAGAAGAAAAGTTTAAGGAAATAGAGATCACGACCATCGCTACGGGTGGACGCTAAAGATTTGAGCCTAGTCCTGCACCTCATACTTCCGCCAAAGTTTAAGACCCCAGATTTTGAAAAGTAAAATGGGACCAGTTGCCCCGAGGCGCACATCACAATGTTCTGTCGACGGATTGCGGGATACGTTAACAATGATCAATTGCTTATTCATTATTTTCGAGATAGTTTGGTAGGGGCATGCCAAATGGTACAATCACCAAATTAGCACCTAGATCAAGTCGTGGAAGGACCTAGCACAGGCCTTCCTGAAACAATACGGGCACGTAGCCGATATAGCTCCTGATCGAATCATGCTCCAAAATATGGAGAAAAAGCCAAACGAAAGTTTCAGGTAATATGCCAGCGGTGGAGGAAAGTAGCCACACAAGTTCAGCCACCGCTCCTAGAAAAAGAGACAACCATGCTGTTTGTCAATACGTTGAAAGCTCCCTTCATTAATCACATGCTTGGAAGTGCCACGAAAAGCTTTTCTGATATTGTGCTGTCAGGGGAAATAATCGAGAATGCAATCGGAAGCGGTAAAATAGAGGCTGGAGAAAGCACTAGAAAGACGGTCCCAAGAAGAGGGAGAGTGATATAAACAATATAGGTAAAAGTTATTCAAAACCTATTCTCGTGAGCCAACCAAGGACCTGTGACCCCGATCATCGTGAGCCCCTTTAGGCAGAGTCCAACACAAGGCAAAATACGGAGAAAATCCAATTCACGCCTATCCCAAATCCCATACAAGGAAATGTATCAAAATTATTTGACGACACGTTGTCTCCCCATTACTTAAAACCCTTGCAACCCCTGCACCTAAGTGGTATGATGCGACGAGCACAAAGTCGTAATACCATGCGAATCGTGGGACATTCTATAGAGCACTGTCTCGCTTTTAAGAAACTAGTGGAAAGACTGATCCAGATGGGAGTTATAGAAGTCGATGACACCTCTTGCAAGGGGCACCCGCTACCTAATCACGGGGTCAACATGATAGGCGAAGATGCGAGAAGAAGAGTTAAAAAGGATATTTTCGATGTGAAAACCCCAATGAAACAGGTCTGGAAGGAAATGATAAAAAGGGGATTGGTTGTGACATGTCCAAGGGAAGAACATGAAGAAACACGAAAGGGCTGTGAATTTCATGACTCGGAAGGGCACGAAATCCAAAGTTACACTGAGTTCAGAATGCCGTACACAGGCGCTGATGGACAATAAAGAGCTAGAATTCTTTGAAAGCAATGAAGGCCGGAAAGGGGTAACATCTGCAGTTGGAGGATGAGTCGTCGAGAAAAAGCCTGGAGGCGAGCTATCCTTTAGTCACCATCTCCCGATCAAAAGCGACGGAGTAAAAATCGTGATTCAAAGCCTACTACTTTTCATCTCAAGACAACCAAAAACTTTGGGGTTATAATTGCAACGTGGCGACTCTCGAAAGGGGTCCACAACAAAAGAGAGCCAGAATATCCTAAGATCATGATTCAAAACTGCAGCCTTTCCATATAAGGATGACAAGAAGGTCCCCTAGAACTATAACTGCAATGTGACGATTCCTGAGAATGGAGGTTCGCCCAACACTACAAAAGAAAACCAAGAGGAAGGCTCCTACACGCGCAGTGAGAAGTGCTATGACCGTCAAATGCAAGAACGGAGCACTCAAAAGGAAAAACTTGATGGGCTAATGTAAGAAAGAAAAGGGACCAAGCAAGAGACATATATAAACGAGCGGTGAAGGAGGAAGAAGCTAGGAATTCTTAAAGTTTTGAAGCATAGTGAATACAATTCGTAGAAAGGCCTACATAAACAATGACTCAGATATCGGTGCTAGATTTACTATTAAGTTCACGACACAAACGCTACCGATAAAGGTATTGAATGAAACTTATGTTGCAAATGATATAATAGTTAACAAGTTGGATCGCACAGTTAGCAACATAAGTCTTGATAACTTCATTTTCTTTAACGATGATAAGATTTCTCCGGAGGTACGGGTTCTATCAAGGCTCTCCACATTACCAAGCGATGCAAAGGATACACATTACGGGGTACTAGTCGACAATGGATCAGCGCAATGTTCTACCACTATCGACCTTTCGAATCGATTACCGTTGATAGTTCTCATATGAAGGCCCGCCACAACATAGTAAGGGCATTCGATGAAACCAGAGAAAAGTCATGGGAAGGATCAAGTACCTCTTTTAATCGGACCAGGCACATATGAGGTGGATTTTGTTGTGATGGATATCCACCGCCTTATAACCGCTATTGGGAGACCTTGGATACACTCGGTATAAAGGTGCTTTTATCGTTGCACCAAAAGTTGAAATTAATCTCGAGGGCCATCTAGTAACCATAAATATCAAGAGGACATCATCGAATCAGAATAAAACAATGCACCCTATTTAGAAGCCAACGATGAAGCAATGAGTGTTTCTTCCGTTCTTTGGAATTTGTCAACGCAATATTCGTCAGCCGGAATAAGGTCCCGATCGCAATTATCCAAAACCACGAAAATGGGTCTACAATCGATGGCCGGAATGGAGTCAGCATAGGAAAGGACTTAGAATGTACCTCCAAGGAGAAATCGAGGTCCCAAGACTAAAAGAAAAGCGAGACTTCTTCTGTCTAGGATTCAAGCCAAACGCAAAGCAAAAAAAAGAAGAGTCAGAAAAGAAACAAGAAAGAAGAAAGGCACGTCTGAGGGGAGATGAGATGAAATGGCAACCGATGATAATTCCTCATATTCGTGAGACCTTTATATTAGGAGGGGTTATCCATCCGGGACGAGAAACACAAAATGAAGAAATCGTGCATGTCAACGCTATATCTGAGGGGAAAATTAAGGAAGAAAATCGAAATGGCATCCGCCCCTATGAGCCGGGTAGCGTTCTAAACAATTGGACTGCAGAGGAGATTCCTATAGCCTTTAGAACTCATTCAGAGTAATACTCGGAACACACTTATTGCTTTAAGTCTAGAAGCAATAAGAACCCCTTTTGTGAAACATGAATTTGTATAAGCCATCGTTATTTTCAATGAAATACATCTCCACTATCTTTTGAGCAAATTTTCTTTTATGTTCATTTCATTCATTCATTATTCTTTCTTTAAATATTCTTCTAAACATTTCTATTCTTCATTTATCATACCAATAAACATGCCAAGATTCTATGATTCTATGAGCCTTTATTCATTTCCATAACACAGTCTCCAGGATATCAATGATTTGAGTAACGCTACCAATGACTCGTAATGTCCTTTTGAGCAAGATATGGGTGCGGAAGATTTTCGAGATTTTGGAGATGACCAAGGCCGTGATTTAGCTCTGAACTGTTAAGGATGGTAGAAGAGGAGGAGAAACAAATCGCACCTCACAAAGAATCGGAAATAGTAAACCTAGGAAATGGGCAAGAAAAGAAAGAAGTGAAGATTGGAGCTAGTATCACCGCAGAGACAAAGCAGGACCTTATTGAGTTACTCCAAGAATTCAAGGATGTCTTCGCATGGTCATATCAAGACATGCCCGGGTTAAGCATTGATATCGCGGTACACCGTTTGCCCATAAAAGAAGAATACAAGCCAGTCCAACAGAAACTTCGGAGGATGAGGCCAGACGTTTTACTAAAATAAAAGAAGAGGTCAAGAAGTAGTTTGACGCAGGGTTCTTGCAAGTGGTTAAGTACTTAGAATGGGTAGCCAATATCGTCCCCGTCCCTAAGAAAGATGGGAAAGTACGAATGTGTGTGGACTACAGAGATCTAAACAAGGCTAGCCCGAAAGACAACTTTCCATTACCTCATATCGACACCTTAGTGGATAATACGGCGGGTTATTCATTGTTCTCGTTCATGGATGGCTTCTCAGGATACAACCAGATAAAGATGCTCCCTGAAGACATGAATAAAACCACATTCATAACCATGTGGGGAACCTTTTGCTATAAGGTAATGCCATTTGGGTTGAAGAATGCGGGAGCAACATATCAGAGAGCCATGGTGACCCTATTCCATGACATGATGCACAAGGAAATTGAGGTTTACGTCGACGATATGATTGCCAAGTCTTAGACCAAAAGGAGTATATCCAAGTCTTAAGGAAATTATTTTTGAGGTTGAGGAAAGTCCAACTGCTTAACCCTGAAGTGTACCTTTGGAGCCGTGTCGTGAAACTGCTAGGATTTATAGTCGATGAAAAGGGATTGAGGTTGACTCGACAAAGTCAAGGCTATACAAGAATTGCCTCCGCCTCGCACGCAAAAAAAGAAGTTCGAGGTTTCTTAGGAAGATTAAATTACATTGCTCGGTTCATTTCACAACCGATCGAGAAATGTGATCCCATATTTCGCCTTCTTAAAAAACACAACCTGTGTGTGGGATGAGGAATGTCAAGACCTTCGACAAAGTAAAACAAGACTGTCCAATCCTCCAATTGACACCGCCTAATCCGAGAAGCCTTTAATCCTCTATTTGACGGTATTTGATAATTCAATGGGATGTGTGCTCGGCCAGCATGATGAGTCGGAAAGAAAGAAAAGCAATACACTACCTTAGCAAAAGTTCACCGAGTGTGAAACAAGGTATTCACCGATTGAGAAAATATGTTGCGCCTTTGGTCCGGACAACTCGGAGACCGAGGCAAGACATGTTATATCATACGACCGCCTCATCTCGAGCTAGACCCATCGAAATATCTAATGGAGTCAACTACTCGAATGGACGGATGGTCCGATGAGCAAATTTTACTTTCGAGTTTGACATAGTTTATGTAAACCGAAGCGATAAAAGGAGTGCCATAGCGGATTTTCTAACTAGTAGAGCTCGCGATTATGAGCCTCGGACTTTGATTTCCCTAACGAAGACCTAATGTACGTAGCAACCACTGAAGAAGATACCACGAAAAGTCATCCTTGGAAACTGAACTTCGATGGGGCATCGAACGCTATGGGCAATAGAATTGGGGCAGTTCTGGTGTCCCCAAACGGAGATCATTACCCATTTACCTGTAAATTGGATTTTGATTGTACAAACAATATGGCAGAGTATGAAGCTTGTATCATGGGCATCCGTGCTACTATTGAACGCAAAATTAGGGTGCTGGAAGTATACGGAGACTCCGCGTTGGTAATTTATCAACTTAAAGGAGAATGGGAGACGAGAGATCCCAAATTGGTCGAATACAAAAGATTGGTCCAAGAACTAATCAAAGAGTTCGATAATATCACTTTCAGTTATTTACCAAGGGACGAAAATCAGATGGCTGATGCTCTAGCCACATTGGCTTCTATGGTACGAGCAAACAATAAGGAGGATATGAGACCTATACAAATGAGCATTTATGAGGCCCCACCCATTGCTACAATGTCGAAAGAAGGAAAATTGGCCCACCATGGTACCCACGATATATTGCGGTATGTGAAGAATCGTGAGTACCACGATCAAGCTACGAGAATGAAAAAAGGCGCCGAGGAGATTAGCATGTGATTACATCTTGGATGGAGAAGTCTTATACAAGAAAAGGAAAGATCAAGTCTTCGCTAAGGTGTGTGGACGCCACCAAGCTAAGTTAATCCTAGAAGAAGTCCACGAAGGTGTCTGTGGAACTCACGCTAATGGCTTCACAATGGCGGACAAATAATGAGGTTCGATATTATTGGTCCACCATGGAGGAGATCAGATCAACTATGCCAAAAATGTCATAAATGCCGATTTATGGAGACAAGATTCATGTACCCGTCACCTTTGCATGTTATGACTTCTCCATGGCCATTTTCCATGTGGGGCATGGACGCCATCAGCCAATATCTCCGAAGGCATCGAACGGGCATCGATTCATCTTTGTGGTCATCGACTACTTCATGAAATGGGTAGAGGTCGCCTCATATGCCAACGCTACTAAATCGGGCTAGCCGATTTTTAAGAAGAAAATTATTTGTCGATATGGAATGCCCGAGGATCATATCGCATAACGCATTGAATTTAAACAATAGCACGATAGCGAGGGTTTGTAGCCAATTCAACATCAAACACCACAATTCATCACCGTATCGTCTAAAAATGAATGGGGCGGAAGCGAAACAACAAAAACATCAAAAGATAGTGGGGAAGATGACCGAGACTTACAAGGATTGGCATGAAAATTACCGTCAAGGCTTATGCTTATCGAACGTCCGTCCAACCTCTCTTGGGCAACACCTTTCTCATTGGTCTATGGGATGGAGGCGCTTCTACCTATCGAAGTGGAAATACCTTCTCTTGAGTATTGTCGAAGTGAAGTGGATGAAGTCGAATGGATCCGAGCTCGATATGATCGGTTGAACTTAATTGAAGAAAGAGATTGAGGGCTATTCATCACGGTCGATGTACCAAAAGCGAATGATGCGAGCTTACAACAAAAAGTTCGCCTAAAGGAATTCCACGAAGGGATCTCGTCTTTGAAAAAGATCCTTCCCATACAAAAAGATTTCGGAGGAAATGGATGCGGAATTGGGAAGGACCATATGTAGTGAAAAGACTTTCTCGGAGGAGCATTAATTTTGGCCGAGATGGATGGGAAAAATCTACCCAATCCCATAAATTGATTCGCTTAAGAAATATTATGGTTGAAGAGGAGAAAGGCTAAAGTGAAAACCCAAAAAGCGCTTTAAGACCTAAAAAAAAATGGAGAGGCCAAAGTGAAAACTCGTAGGGGCGCTTTGAGACCAAAGGGCTTTGAGTCGAAAACCCGATAAGTGGCGGCTTGAATTTGCACAAAGGAGGGGTATTGACGATTTTATTCCCCGAAATTAGCAAAAGGAGGAATGTTACACCCTAACATCTACAAAGCACTGCAGATCTCCCAACGTCCATGATCTGCGGAAGCATCCGGTGGTGAAGCTCAGGCTGCGATATCTGGGGCACCTACTTTTTCTTTTTACCCATTTTTGTACCCCAATAATGTTTACTTTTGTTGATTTAATCCAATTCCATTCTTCATAAATTCCATTGTTATTTTAAATCTTTGGGTTGTTTGCAATTGAAATAACGACCCATTGACCCATAATGTTTCCATAAAAGGGGTTCCACCTATTACTCTGGAAACCTCTAAACAGCGTAGGAACCTAAAACAAGACTGTTGTTTAAGAATCATCACATTTAGGGGTTGGAAACGTTCAAGGAAGAGGAGCCTAAAATCATGACTGTCTCCCCAGATTCTCGACATAGGTATCGATTTAAAACTGCGTCTCTGCGTGACCTCGACGAGCGAATGAGCAATTACAGCCCTAATCTTTTAAAACAAAAAATAATAATAATAAATTATTCTCATGACATCCTGTATTCATACAAATGTCTTCCGTAATATCATTTAGTTAGGAGCATTCGATTTACTACAATCATTGCATCTTAACGAAAAATCATCATTCTCATGACATTCTGCATCCATGTAAGTGTCATCCATATCACATGAAGTTAGGAGCATTTGAGTCATTCCGACCATAGCATCCTCACCATTTGGCATAAACACAAACATATAAAATCAAGTCTACAGGATAGGTCCCTAGAGGATGGTGTAGCAACACAATCGAAGATTATCCCATTGACCAGCAGTGGAATAGGTTGAAGATTGTCCTATTGTCGTCAACCAGTGATGGAATAGGTTGAAGATTGTCCTATTGCCACTGACCAGCAATGGAATAGGTTAAAATTATAGATCTTGTCGCCTAACCAAGTAGTAGGGCAAGATCGAAGGCAAATCTTGGCCCACAACCAAGAGGGAACATGATTTAGGCCACCGTCCTATTGCCACTGACCAGCAGTGGAATAGGTCAAAATTGTAGATCTTGTCACCATAACCAATATTGGCGTAAGATCGAAGGCAAATCTTGGCTCCCTAACCAGTAGGGAACATGATTTAGACCACCGTCCTATTGCCACCCACAGCGATGGAATAGGTCAAAATTGTAGATCTTGTCACCATAACCAATACGGGTAAGATCGAAGGCAAATCTTGGCTCTCTAACCAAGAGAGAATATGATTTTGGCCACCTTCCTATTGCCACCCGACCAAATATGGAATAGGTCAAAATTTGTAATTCTGTCCCTAACCAAGAGGGAGCATGGTTAAGCTTTAGTTCTATTGCCTTAACGAGAGGTGGGATATGCTGAAGACCAAAGACCTCATCTCTCTGGAGATGCAGCGGAGCAATCTAAAATAAAACTAGTCACATCCCATTGGAGTCGCAGCAAGAGCAAATTGAAGCCACATAGTGGTGGAGTGGATTGAAGTAACAAGATACGGTAGACTGGAATGAAGCTACATGAAGAAGAAAAGCACCAAAGAAGTCAGGACTCAGCAAAACCGGGCAAATTTGGTCCCTCTTTATGTCTTTGCTCTATTCCCGTTGCACGACAATGAGCAAAGAGGGGCAGCTGTAGATGGCCCAAATTGCCTGGGCCCAATGACAAAAAATAAAATTACAAGCCCAATCAAACAAAAATCGGGGCCATTAACAAAACAAAAATAGGCCCAAATGGCCCAAAACCCACCCAACTCTCAAACAAATCAGAAAACAACAAAAAACTTAGCCCTTGGCCTCGACCTCGATTTACGACCCCCACCGCCTCCACACAGTCTGCACCGTCAAATCACTTTCCCGACACGCCTTTCATGCGCCTACAAAACAACAACACGCAATGACAAACAAAGCGAAGCAATTTGTCTTCAGAATCAACTTCGCTATAAAGCCACAAAAACGATTGTAAAAAAAAAAGAAAATTATTTTTTGATTACACATACAGCATGTAATCTGATATTGAATACAAAAGAAACGAAAAGGTTTTCCTTTTTCCGATTACACTCTTCTTCTATTGTTCATTTTTTGAATCTATGTTACGACGATTCTATTACTTTTCAATACATTAATAAAAAGGGTTACCTTTGGGGTCTATCCAGTATCTCCTCCGCCGCAATCGAGCGCGGATACGGGCATAAATCGAGGGCAAGACATCGAGGTCAAAGCGAGAGGCTCTCTTTGGATCTGTTTTTAAGTACCGACTACAATGAAGGTGATGGTCTGACGGCGTGACCCTTGGCCTTTATTCGATGTCGCCACCGACACTATGGTGTTCTGATCGTCGAATAGCCTTCGACTTTTGGCTTTCTTTTTGCGACGGAGAACGAAAACGAGAAAGGGATTTTCTGATTCAAAAAAATATCGAGAAATAAAAAAAACAAAAGAAGTTTCAAAAAAATTTTCTTCCATTTTTATTTTCTGTTATTTAAATACTAGTTTTTTATATTATTTTTTTTGAAACCTTTAAAAAAAATGAATATTAACAAAAAAGGAAAATGAACTTACCTGAGTCACGAAACCTCGTCACGGCTGCCCTCGCCATCGTCGGAGCTTGACCGAGGAAGGGTATCGAATCCTTTTACCTTCGATTGTGGGTGCCAAAAGACCGGTCTTCAAAGAGGCTTTCAAAGCAGGCTAAGGACCCATCTTGAGCATCGCCGACCACCGAATATGGTGGCGGCGGCGGTGGTACGACGGAGGCTAGGGAAGCCCTATCGTCGGGTCAAAAAGGGATAGAGGAGAGGATAGGATGTCCGGTCACGATTTTTTTTATTTAGGGTTAGAAATGAGTTTTTATGGAAAATAAGAGGGGTTTTATAAGTTTTGGGCAAAACGACATCGTTTTGTGAAAGGGGTTACCGCGCATGACCCTTGAAAGGGATATTTGCGCAAAGGGTCCCTCTCTTTCGTAGCACCGTTCGTTTAAGCCCTATTTTCTGTCTTTTTGTTTTTTTTAAACGTTGGCCTTCAGGTTCCATTTCATTTTCGATTTGGTCCTCTTGAAGCACAGCGCATCAAGGCCCGGGATATTTTCTCATGCGGTCCTTGTTGGTTCCATGCTACACTCTCTAGCCCTCGTCAGCATTTTTTTTATTAACTAAATTGTACCTTTTAATTTTATTTTAACGACGATCAAGTCCTTTTATTTTAACTCTTTATTTATTCATTTATTCAGTTAATGATTTAGTTATTTATTATTTTATTCGTTTATTTATTCGCTTATCTTGCTATTGGTATTGTTCATTTATTTATTTATTTCTCATTCTCATATATTGTTGCTTATTATTCTGCTTTTTTTATTATTATACCCCATTTTTCATTATTACTTTATTGTTACATATTTATTTGTTTATTTCTTACTCCCTTTTTAGGAAATCCAAAATAGTATATATATATATATATATATATATCTCTTTACCCTACTGTTTTCGTTATTCGTTATTGTTATTTTTATTATCCTTACTATTGTTTTCAATATTATTATTATTATTGTTTTTATCATTACTTTTGTTATTTTTTACTACTATTGGGTTACTATTATTATTTATTATCATTCGTTTACTAACGTATTTTCATTATATTTTTATTATCTCATATTTTTGTTGTTATTATTATTATTCTAATATTTTTAAACTATAGTATATAGTATCTCTTTATCGATTCGCTATAGGTCTATATTTTTGTTATTATTTATTTGCTAAGGGCTTATGTTTTGCAACCATTTTCTTTTGCTCTATTTATTAGTCTAGTGATTTATCATTTTTCACTTATTATTATTATTATTATTATTTTCCTTTTTATTTATGCCTTTATACTATTATTGTTACCATCATTATATCTTATATATTATTATTATAGTCATTATATTATCCTTTTTATGTGTATATTGTTATTATTACCGCATCTCTCGCATGTACACGTCTCATCATTCTTTTACGTATAACATCGTGTTTTCACACTTTCACGTAAATGTTTTTCAAAGCCTTAACTTTTATGACGACCAACGTTCCGCGTTAGCAATTCGAGAAAATCGAGCCCTAACTCACTGGGTTCCAGCTTCTTCTCGTTAAAAGTTGAACAACGGATATCCTTTTCCGGAATCACAATTTAAGTTTTAAAAAAAACATACTTAATCTCGAAAATTCGAAATGTCATGCCCTAACTTACTGGACTCGACACTTAGATACTTCGGGATAAGTTTCTTTTCCTAAAATAGAGGCAATCTTCCGTATTTGAAATCTCGAGAAATCGAGCCCTAACTTACTGGGTTTCGATTTCTCATTTGACGAATAACGGAAGATCCTCTTCAAATAAAAACTAAGTTTCAAAAGGCGAGCTTAGTTTCGGGAGTTTAAAGTATCGTGCCCTAACTTACTGGACGTGATGCTTTACCTCTTCGAAAATAAGAAAGCCTTAACGCCCCTTCTAATTTTAAGAATAAAAAGCATTGTATTTTCGAATCCCTTTTAAGTTCTCAACAAATAGGACATCAATCAATCAATTTGATACCAATTTTGGGCGTCTTGAGGTGCTAATCCTTCCTCGCACGTAATCGACCTCCAACCCGCTTTCTCAAAGTTCGTGGACCAAAAGTGTTGTTTTAGTAAATTAAATGTTTTATTAAAACGAAGGTGATCCGATCACACCAAATAAAGATCGGTGGCGACTCCTTTCCTTTTCTTTTTCAAAAAAAATCGATAGCGTTGTTTACCGCTTTCACCCAAAAAAAGGTTACGACAATATAATAACATTTTAAAAAAAACATATAATAACATATAATAATATTTAAAAAAAACTACAATGTAATGCATGCCATGCATATATGTTCACACCTCAACTGATTCTCGATTTAACTTACATAGCTTTCATCAAATTATTTAACTTACATAATACATAACTTACATAATACTTGTATAGATAAAAAAAAAGATTCAAAGTATATAAATTTGGAAACTGACGGGTTGCCTTATATCTCACTATTAGATATAATGGATCCTCTCTAGGTGTAACAATGCCACGTATGATGAATCTTAAAGAATACATAACTTACTTAATTTTAAGATCAAATTTCATAACTTACATAAGTTCAAGATCAAATTCCATAACTTACATAATTTTAAGATCAAACTTCATAACTTACATAATTTACATAACTTACATAGTACTCAATTATATATATGATCATATCATTACTTATATAAATTACAAATTAACAATTTAGCCATGTAATTTATTGTCAACTTTAGACTTCAACAACTACGAAATGGATAGGACTTGGATGAAATTGTCAAGGGTAAACAACGACTATCGAAATGGAGTAGAAACTTTTCTGAATTTCAAATTTCAAAATGCAAGCCAAGAGAATATGATTCTTTGCCCGTGTAAGAAATGTTGCAATATAAATTGGCATTATCGTGAAGTTGTCTATGAATATCTAGTTGTTGATGGCTTTGTCCGAGGGTACAAAAAATGGATTTTTCATGGAGAGTGTACATCTAGTAGAGCATCTTCATCGATGAATCTAGGTTATCCTCATAGTGCTTACAATCAGAATGTTAGAGATGATAACATGGAAGGCATGTTGTGGGATGCTTTTAATATGTGCAGTGATGGTTTTGAGTCTTTTCCACCTGACTTGGGTGCAACCGATGATTATAATTTTGGTGAAAATATTTTCACCGAAGGGGGAAGAAGTGTACTTGATGAACAGCCAAATGAAGAAGCGGCGAGGTTCTACACGTTACTTGGTGAAATGAATGAAAACTGTATGAGGGATCAAAATTTTCCAAACTGTCTTTCTGTATTCGTCTTTTTCACTTGAAATGTTTGGGAGGGTGAACCGAAAACTCGTTTACAATGCTGCTAGAGTTTCTGCAAGAAATGGTCTCATTTGCGAAAATCCCTCAATCTTCCAAAGACATGAAGAAACTAATAAAGGATTTGGGCCTTGGCTACAACAAAATTCATAGTTGCCCAAATGACTGCATGTTGTATTGGGGCGACTGGATAAACCAACAGTGTTGTCATGTATGCGGTCAATCCCGTTGGATTAATAGAAATACAAAGGATGGTAACGAGGATGAACACGATACACAGTCAAGAAAGCAGCCAGTTAAGATTTTGAGGTATTTTCCGCTAATATCAAGGCTTCAAAGGCTTTTCATGTCGTCGAAGACAGCCGAGTCAATGACGTGGCACCGTGATGGACGAACAAATGATGGATTGTTAAGGCATCCTATAGATTCTTTAGCTTGGAAATCATTTGACTCCAAATTTCTAAGCTTTGCCAGCGATCCTCGGAGTGTGAGGCTAGGGTTGGCATCTGATGGATTTAACCCTTACAAAATCATGAGCACTGCGTACAGTACTTGGCCTGTGGTACTTGTTCCTTACAATTTGCCTCCATGGGTTTGCATGAAACAATCATCCTTTATCTTGTCTATGATTATCCTTGGAGAGAAAGGGCCTGGAAATAATATTGACATATATTTGCAGCCACTTATTAAAGAGTTAAAACAATTATGGGCTAGTGTTGAGACATACGATGTACTGAGAAAGGAGAACTTCAACTTACGTGCGGCTTTGATGTGGACTATTAATGACTTTTTGGCCTATGCAAATTTATTTGGTTGGAGTACTAAGGGACGTTATGCTTGTCCTTATTGTGCTGCGCAAACATGTTCGCAATGGTTATATAATGGGAAGAAGTTCTCTTACATGGAGCATCGTCGTGGTTTCCGAAAAATCATAGATTTATATTTCAGAGTGCTCAGTTTGACAGTACTGAAGAGTTCCGAGAAGTTCCTTCACAGACTAGTGGATCTGAAATATTGTTCATGTTGAAAGATATGAATTTCATTTATGGAAAGATGAATCAACAGGCCAACACGCAAAGAAATAGAAGATTAAGGGATGAATCTGATGATGAATCTGATGAAGAGGATGATCCTAATGAGGCAGACTTGTGGAAAAAAAAGAAGTATTTTTTTTGAGTTGCCTTATTAGGAGCATTAAATTTTACGCCATAATCTTGATGTCATGCACATTGAGAAAAATGTCCGCGAGAACATCATTGGGACTATTTTGAATGTCGATGGAAAATCGAAAGACAATCTTCAGAGTCGACTTGATTTAGTCCACATGGGAATTTGGCGTAAGCTTCATCCCCAAGCACTTCTGAATATGAAATATCGATTGCCGCCTGCTATTTATTCAATGTCGAAGATGAAGAAAGAAGTGTTCTGTACGGTGTTGAAGGATATAAAGGTCCCGGATGCGAATGCATCAAATATATCCCGATGTGTGAGTCTTAAAGATCGAAGACTATATTGCTTAAAATCGCATGACTATCACATCTTGATGCAAGACTTACTGCCAGTTGCTATGCGGTGTTGTATGTCAAAAAAGGTGACGTCTTATGTAATTGAATTGTCCAATATAATGAAAGGCATTTGTGGCAAAGTTTTGGACGTTCAAGAACTTGAGACACTACAAGATCGAGCCGCATTGACTTTATGCAATCTGGAGAAGATCTTCCCACCTTTCTTCTTCACAATTATGGTGTATTTGTTAATTCATCTCTCTTGTGAAGCAATACTTGGCGGACCCGTTTTCTATCGATGGATATATCCCATTGAAAGGTTTTACTTTATTTGTAAATTATTCCTTCATTCACCTAAATGCCTTTAGTTGCAACTTTTGATAATGTTCTATACCGTGTTTAGGTTCCTATCCAAATTGAAGTCTTACTGCCGCAATAAACGTTATCTAGAAGGATCAATTGCCAAAGGCTACTTGGCAGAGGAATGTATGACTTTCTGTTCGAGGTATTTGGAAGATGTCGAGACAAGAATCAACAAAACAAGTAGAAATGCTGGGCTCATAGATCATAACTTGGCCGAAACTTATTTATTTCAAAGTTTCGGAGAACCGATCGGTAAAGTCAAAATTATAGAATTAGACGATATATCGTGGGTCCAAGCACATCGATACGTTCTTTTTCATTACGATTCAATGGAACCATTACGCAAGTAATTTCTAGAATTTGATAAATACTCATCAATTATAATTTGTTTGTCTTCTAACAAAGTAACTCTTTTTTTAAACATAGTGAGTACAAACAAATATTCAGAGCTCGTTTACGGTCCCGAAGATTACCTCGATGAGAAATTAATAAGTTGTTCACAGAATTATTTCATGAATGGTTAAGCCAAACGGTATGCAATTGAAGTTTTCATTGACAAGTAATAATGTTTTCTCGTAACATTTATAATTACTCAATTTACTTTCGATTCAATAGGTTTGGAGTCGGAATGAAGTAAATGACGAAGTTAAATGGCTTTCACAAGGTCCAAACAGAATAGTGAAAAGATATAGTGCCTTCCTCATCAACGGATACAGATTTCATACAAGGTATCGCGAGAGATTGAGGAGAACCCAAAATTGTGGAATTGTTGTTAATTCTTCAATTACAAGTTATGCTAGTGCTAGGGACAGTAATCCTGTCGAGGGGAATCTAAAGTATTACGGACTTATTACTGACATCATTGAGTTGGATTATTATGGCAAATGAAAAGTTGTCTTATTTCGAGGTGATTGGGCTAATGTGACTACGGCTCGCGGAATTAAAAACGATCAATATGGTTTTACAATGGTGAATTTCTCTCGATTGATTCACACCAGAGAACAACTGATAGACGAGCCGTATGTGTTTTCTTCTCAAGTGAAACAAGTTTTTTACTTGTTCGAAACACCCCTAGGGACTTGTTCGACATGGGCAATGAAAGTAGTAGAGATGAAATCGTCGAAAGATCAAAAACTTTGCCTTTTCCAGAACAAAACCTAAATGAAAATATCCCTAGTACTAGTACACAATTTCAATGGGTTCGTCAGGACGTGGACGAAGATATTTACGAATTATGATGTAGTAAGATTTTACGATTTTTTTATTTATATGTAATATTATAATTTTAATCTTGGTCATTTTATATAATTTAACTATTTTATATGTACCATTATTGTTGTCATTTGTTACTAAAATTTTAACTATTTTATGTGTATTACAGGAAAAATGAGTAGAAGATTGCGAGATTTAAATATTGTAAATTTGGAATAGGGTAATAGCAAACAGCAAACAATAGTTGGATCCTCGAGTGTGCCTGACATAGATGATGAGCCTACAGAATTACAAAGTAATGTTAAGTTTATTCTACATGCATGTTGACTTTAATTATTGATTCATTTTTCAATTTTAATATAACAATAATATGTCATTGTTTAGCTGAGACTGGTGGGACACGCAGAGGTCGCGGACGTATCCTGCTTAAAGACTTATACGAATTAAATCACGTTGAGCGTGTGAAAGTAAGGAGAAACACTCATGGCCAGCCTGTTGGCCCTGAAGCTCGACTTCTAGCAGGCTATCTAGGCATTATTGCAAGGAATGCAAATATGTTGCCCATCAATTACGAGTCATGGCATCACATGCCTAATGCAAACAAAAAATAAGCTCTCGATAACGTTAAGGTAACAAAACGTGAATGTAATTTTTAATACTTTGGTTGAAGTTTAATTTATATTTACTTTCTAAACTTATGTTTTTTTAGGAGATATTTGCTTTGGAGGTCTCCGATGACTATATAAAGAAGACACTGGGAAAAAAATGGAGAGACCATAAAAGCACACTGAAAAAAATTATTTTAAGAAAGAAATCAGCATCGAGGATAAATTGCGAAATGTCCCGCCGAGAATGTTGAGGTATCAATGGGAAGATGTGGTTAGATTTTAGAACTCAAAGAAAGGAGAGGTATTACCTAGTTGTAAACTCTTATAAATTTTTCGGTTTATTGTATTTACTATATACGTAATAATAATTTCATTATGTAGGACCGTGGGCGTGTTGGAACGAAAGCGGTGAAATAGACATTCACGCACACCGGAGGTCCAAAAATTTTATACAGAATGATGCCGAGGTATGATAATTTCTTAATTACATCAAATATTAGTAACTTTATACTATTAAATTATATTTTTACTACTATGCTGTAGGAAGTCTCCACCGGTCAAAAAGTTGAACGCGTTTAGCTTTTTGACATTATGCATAGTAAGAAAGATGGGTCTCCGATGACATCCGAAGCTGGAGAGATTATGGTATATTTACTTAACAAAATTTGATTTATTATAAATATTTATAATGTTTACTTATAATAGTTTAATTATTTGTTACTAGTTTTAAATTAATAATGTTAAGTTATGTTGCATTCATTCTTATTGTTTACATTTCATTTCTAACTTTTTCATTAATTTATTAGGAGAAACTAAAGGAGAAGAAGGAACAATATGAGGCGGCTGCTTCGAGTGATAGTTCTATTAATCTTGATGATATCAATAACATAATTATTATCGATGTTTTGGGTCCTGAAAGGTATGGTCGAAATTTTTATGCTACATTTGCTGTTTTTTGGCTTCATTTATAATTTGCTATTTTTTATTACTGATGTTTTGGGTCTTGAAAAGTATGGTCGAGTCCAATTTCAAGGATCTGGTGTTACCCCGACCTAATATTTTGGATCCGGCTCCCAATGGTATATGCCTTTCGGTACTCAATCGCAAGCTAAAGTTCAGAGGTTAAAAGACCAAATATCTCAAATGCAAGCGAGCACAGTTCAGCAAATTGCTGAGGTTGAAAGAAAATATGAAGAACTTGACGAGATGCTTTGCAATGAGGGAGGCGTGGCAAGGCAAGAACGAAGGAGGCAGAGCAGAGCGTAAAATATGATGAGCTCCAATTCTGACAGAGATGATGCAGATGTTTCAACATGCATCTTAGTCCTTAGTTTCTCTTTGCCATCTTAATAACATTGTTACATTTAACATTATTGTAAGAATTGTTTCAATTATACTTTATTTATTAATTTATATCATATATCTTTTATTAAATTTGAAGTATCGTTTAGATTTAATGCTTTTGGTGAGATTTAAATGTTATATTTGCTGTTTTGGGTTGAAATTATATGCAAATGCTGCTGTTTTTTGATTGGTTTTAATGTAAGAAGGGTAGGATATTGCAGAAAATGAGGTTTACAAATCTATGCAAATTAGCGGCATTTGTACTAAAAGCATCGCTAAAAGCCAAGACTTTTAGCGGTGTTTGTGGTAAAAGCGCCGCTAAAGGTCAGGACTTTTAGCGGCAATTGTGATAAAAGCGCCGCTAAAGGTCAGGACTTTAGCGGCGTTTGTGATAAAAGGCACTAAAAGTCTGGACTTTTAGCGGCGTTTTTGGAAAAATTGCAGCTAAAGTTTGCGGCGCTTTATAAACGCCGCTAAAAGAAAAAAAAAACGCCGCTAAAAGTTTGTTTTGGTGTAGTGGAAAGAAAAAAATAAAGAAAATGGAGAAAGAAGGAGACAAGGGCTCTAGGGTTTCAAAGTTTTCAAGTTCAATTGGTTAATCAATTTAGTCATTTTTTCTTGTAATTTTTATGTTTTTGGAATTCAGTATTAAATACTACCCGACCCATGTCGAAATTTTAGAAATTATTGAGTTTGTAAGTGTTGTCAATGTTCAATAATTTTAGCATTAAGGATTAAATTGATAGATTTAAAAGTTAGAAATGAAAAAGATTGAATTGTAGAATAAATTGTAAATTTTGAGTAATAGGGATTAAGTTGTGAATATTTCAAAATTTAGTTAGTTAAATTTAGTTTAAAGTGAAATTTGTATGAAAATATAGGATTAATTGTAAAGAAATAAGTTTACTCTCGGTTTAGGGACTAAATTGAAAATTAGGAAAATATTGAGAAAAATTGAAATATGCAATATGAAATTGAATTGTGTTGTGTTGTATTAATGAATTTTAATTTTTTAATTCCGTAGCTAACGTCGTACTAGAATCCTCAACTAAAAAGGGGAAAGATAAAGTCGACGGGGAATAGCTTGAATTTCTAGTTTGTATTTCTATAATTTGAATCTAGTTATTAATTGTTGAATTTTGATTTAATGCTTATGGTTGAGGTTAGTATTTGGAATTTTGATATTGAATTGATTTTAAATTGATGAGAATTGATTGAATTGATATATATATATTATGAATGTATTGATTATTTGAATTGAATTGAATTTATATGTATATGTGATTATATGAAAAATTGATGCTGAATATTGGTTGTTTTTGAAATACGAAATTAAACCCTATTAACTGTATCAGGTTAAGTCGGATATAGATGGTATGTCATAGGATTGGAAGAGTTCAGAGATTTCTTCGACTTCGAGTCGATGAGGCACTGGGTGCCAACTTATTTCAGTTTAACCGATGAGACACTTGATGTCATTTTACTACTTCGAATTTATTCGATGAGACACTGGGTGTCAACTTACTACTTCGAATTATCCGATGAAGCACTGGGTGCCAAACTGGTGTGTTGGTTGGATCTATGTATCCATCCGAGTCCGAGTCGTATTAATAGGGGTAAAACTATAATTAAAGTTTTATAATTGATATAGAAATGGCATGGTATGATAAATGGAATTAAGGTAGTGAACTGAAAATAAAATGTGAAATATGTTGTAAATACATGGAATAAATGAGTTATATACTCATGAATTGAATGTGGAAAGGATAGTACCATTGTTTAAATGATATGTGAACAAATTATGGAAAGCTATTATATATAGCAAGTGATGAAAATTGAGTACGGTATATAATGATGTATACATGAATTGAGTAATACACGGCTAATGTCATTGTATGAATAAATGTGGTTTTAAATATTCAATTGTGCCTATAATTATTATGTGCATAGTATATTGTTTTGTCTTTAAATATTCAGATTATAAAAATACCACTAAGTTTTACTTAGTTTACGGTTTTATTTTCCATGCGCATGTTAGGTACTTAACTTTTGATCGCCAATTCAGCATCCAACAACAATCCCGATCTTAAATGTGGTGATGTTTATCCTTTAGTGTCAGCATGTACCTAGGGTGTCTAAATGTTAATTATTTTGTGGATGAAATGTATATGAGGTTATAAATATAATGTTGGCTTAGTATATATATAACATGTGCTTGTGTTTGAAACCATAGTATAGTATGGTAAATGGAATAAAAGCTTAGTATGTGCTTGTGAATTTAAGTTAATGTTTTAAGTATATATATGAGATAGGCCAAACTGATGAATTTTGGCATGTTTATAATTTGAATTTGAATGATGTTTTAATAATATAAATTGATGATATAAATGTGGTACCAATGAGGGTACATTGGTTAGGCACCTAGGATGATTATTTTGACATGATTTGAATGTGTTTGATTGGTTTTTGACATAAATATTATATGATACGAAATGTTTGAATTTTTTTCTGTTTGATCGGTAAACTCCGGTAATACTCCGTAACCCAATTTTGGCGAGGTTTTAGGGTTGGGGGTGTTACAGTCCTCGCTTAACGATCTTCAGGTTTTTTTTCTTAAAGACTACCGATCTTATTGGTTTTGTTTTCTTTTATTTGCTCATTGCTTATTATTTTTTGGAGTTGTTTTTTTTTTTGTATTCCTTGTGATTTCCCTCTAACTTTAGGTTTCTTTGGGTGAAGTGGGTCTGTTTTTCTCCTGGCGGTGGTGTTTTTTGCTACTCGATTCTCTGGCTTCATGCATGGCTAAGGATATCAATGATTTGCTAGAAAGGGTAAGCTTCTCTGAAGAAGAATCAAAGCGGGTGATCAATACGAACATGAATCTACCAAATCTATAAGGTCACAAGGCGTGGGTAGTGGGAAAGATTATGTCTGGGGAAAAAATTAATAAAGAAGCCATGTATCATGTTCTAAAATCATTATGGTTTACCAAGGAAGCAATCAATTTTGTGGCTTTAAATGAGGGGGTGATACTTGTGAAATTTAGGAATATTGATGATAGAACAAGAATCCTAAACTTGACTCCATGTCTTTTTGATCAATTCCTGTTTGCGATGCTACCGTTTGTTAAAGGTCAAGAGATGAACAACTATGCATTTAATATTACTCCATTTTGGATTAGAATTTACAATATCCCCTTTGAGCAAATGGATAGACAGGTTGCCATTGATGTTGGAGAGGCAATAAAGGAGGTTGTGGCGATTGACTAGCGGGATATAGATGGAGGTTGGACTAAATACATAAGGATTAGGGTTTAAATTGATGTTTTAAGGCCCCTTCGATGGGTTGTTCACTTGGTTGGAAATAAGAGGATCGAGACTGTATGTGCCATCAAGTATGAAAGGCTTCCCATTTTCTGCTACATATGCGGTCTTATTGGACATACTATATAGAAATGTATTAGAAGATAGGAACACCTCTAAACGAGTAACCTAAATTTTCAATATGGTAGCTCAACTAGGGGGTCAACTCAAAATAGAGGTAACTGGCGAAACGAGATTGAAATCTTGGAGAAAAAAAAAACTCGAGTGAAGAGAATAATGGAAACAAAGCTGGGAACGAGGTTGAAAATAATATAACGATTTTAAAGGGAAAAGAAAAATTCAGAGTCGGGGAAGATGATTCAAAATCTTGTTCCCATATGGAAAAGTATATAATACGATCAGCAAGTAATGGAGGAGGCGAAATGAAGTGTAAAAAAAAAAAAGGGAGTAATGGGGAAAACAACGAGAAGAGTCCTAATAGAATGGTTCGAAGGAAATTAATAGACAGTCTTTCACCATGTAAGATGGTGATTAGTGACTAGCCTCGCCAAGAGCAATGAAGTTTTTTTGTTGGAACTGTCGTGGGATTGGGAACCTTGTGACAATTTGGGAACTCAAGCAACTCCTTGTTGTAAATAACTCTGATGTTGTCTTTTTATGTGAAACAAAATTACATTCTATGAACTTTACCCTTGTTCGTAATATTTGTAGGATGCGAAGTTGCTTGGCTATGAATTCGGAAGGTCGATGTGGAGGTTTGGTGTTGATATGGAAGGAAGGTGTTGATGTGGCTATACAAAATTACTCCAATCACCATATTGATTCTCTTGTTAAAATGGAGGGCATAACAAATTTAGGTTCACGGGGTTTTATGATCATGCTAATCCGAACTTAAGAAATCGCTTTTGGGATATCCTTAGAACGATAGAAAGCTCGGTTAGGAAGGATTGAATCGTAAGTGGCCACTTCAATGCTATCATAAACAATGCTGAAAAATATGGGGGTAGAAGGAAATGCAGGGTGACAATTGATGAGTTTAGAGAAGTGATGGAGGAGTTGGCTCTTGATGACATCAAAACTGACAAGGGCTAGTTTACATGGGTTAATAATCGAGAAGGTGTTAATATGATAAAAGAGAGGTTGGATAGATTTTTAATCTATGCTAATGCTATTGATAATCTCCATTTCCTTGCAACAAATGTGGTGAGACAAGCAAACTCTGATCACGATGCTATATTGTTAAACACTATGGGTCGAAAGCCTAGAGAAGACGTTAAAGACTCGAGACTATTTTTTAAATTTGATGCGTGCTGGGGGAAAGAGAAAGAAACCAATGATATTATTAAGCAAGCTTGGAGCAGTAATAAGACTAACATCATCGAGAAATTTGAGAGGGGGCGTGAGGTGCTTGGCCCTTGGCAATATCGACAGTATAGAAGAATGAAAAATCGTATTCGTCAGCTAGTTACTCGGATCGACAAGCTCATTGATGGTCCTTATATGGAGTTTAATGCCGATATGTTTAAAATTTCTCGTATCAAGTTGGGGCATCTTTATGCTAAAAAGGAAAGCTACTGGGCTCAAATATCGCGCATTCAATGGCTTAAAGAGGGTGATAGAAATACATGTTTTTTCCACATTCGGGCCACTAACAGGTTAAAGAAAAATAAAATTGTGGTGTTAAAGGATTCAAATGGTAATTGAGTGAGTGATACGAATAACATTTGTAGGGTTGCTTAGAACTATTTTCACAATCTTTTTAAATCTGAGGCTTCCAATCATAATGATAATTACTTGAATTAGATTCAAAGGAGTGTCACTCGGAATGTTAACAACATGCTGGCTAGGCAAATTATGGATGACGAGATCCTTGAAGCCTTCAATCAAATGGACCCGTGTAAAGCTCCTGGTATTGACGGGCTATCGAGTACTTTTTTTAAAGAAAATTGAGATGTGGTGGGTAAAGACATTCTTACTCTTTGTCGTGATATTTTAGACGGTAATAAGGACATTTCAAGTCTTAATGATACGATGATAGTCCTCATTCTTAATATAAAGGACCCCAATGATATGACTAACTTTCGATCTATTAACTTGTGCAGGGTAATTTACAAAATTATTTCTAAGGTTTTAGCAAGTCGACTAAAGGTTGCTCTTCCCTTTTTTTAATAATGTTTTTATATTTATTGTATTTTTTAAAATTATTAATGTGTTCTTCTAATTCTTTTTAATGTTTTTGAATTAAGATTAAACTGAGATAATATGTAAATGTTGAGGATTAATTTTAAAAAGTATAATTAAATTGACATAACATATAAATATTAAAGTTAAATTTATTATTATATCAAATTAATAAAAGAATTGATGGGTTTTAATAAAATAATTAAATAAATCAAAACACAATTAATTAAATAATATTCTGTAATTTATTATAGCTGAATGCATGTAATTTATTTAAAAAAAGAAAAGAAAAGATGTCCTGTGTCTCATCATGAAGGGGTAATGAAAGGTGGAGGCAAAGGGTACGATTTGGCGATACACTGTACAGATAAACTACAGCTAGGGATCGCGCGATTTTGAAACGGCTATAGTTTAAAGTTGAACACAATATTGATGATGTCAATCCACGCACGTTGTCCATACAACGGGACTGAATTCAACTACTCTACTCTGCTCTGCTGGAGTGACTGAAATCAAGGGTAGGATTTATATTCCAATCAACCTGCTTATCCCCATCCAATCACAATTCACGTCTTCTTTTCTTCTACCCATTAAATTTTTTTTTATATAAAAATTTAATTTAGGTTTGAATCATATAGCAGTGAGATTTAAAATTATCAAAATATGATTTATGATCATTTGAACTAAATTAAAAAGATGCAAAAGTTTTGTTTTCATACTTAAAATGATAAAAAGTTAATGAAATAAATTACAAAATTATATATAAACTTTAATTTAATTTAAAATTACATACGTGTAACTCTAATCATACAATAAATCATAGTTCAGAGATTTATCTTAAAAGTTAAATCGCGATAAGTTGAACTAAATTGGGGATTTGAAAAATGGTGTGGTTAAAGTTAAAAAGAATGAAATATGGGTGTTAACGGCACATGCGAAATCATTGATTCCAAAGTGGCGGTCAAACCGAAAAGGACGGCCATGAAGTGCGTGGCGATGGCGCGACTATTTCTTAATACTCGCGCTACCTAAATATATATACATATCGCGCGAGAGCTATTTAGTGGTAAATGTAATCGCTTTTTGTCTTTTTAATCCACTCGCTTTGGATTGAGAGTCTGATCGACATTAGCCGCCATTCTTTGGTGGTTAACAACCCACCAATGAATCCTTGACGAAGGCATAGAAGTCGGTGGATTCTTTGCGCTGTGTCGCACCATCTTTGCCTTTGGACGTGCGGTTTAGCTCAATTGATTTTGTGAATGGTCCCATCCTTAATGTTAGTTTTGATTTCATATCTTTTTGTCCATAGCTTCCGTATGACTCAGTGTGTTCATATATACTAATTTCCTCATATTATCATATCATTATATAATTAAAATAATAGCCATTATATTACATCAATATAAAATTAAAATTTATTTTCAGAATATAAATAAAATTATTAAAATTTAAAGCATTATATCAATACAAATAAATAAGTAACCTTTCTTTATTTTTTTCTATATGCATTTAAATTTGAATTATTTAAAATCTGAAAATTATAACAAAATAACTTTAAAACTTATATTAGTTTATTTCTAACTTAATTTTAACATAAATATATATTTTCAATTAGATATTATACAAATTATGATATTTATATAAATATATGCTTTTTTTCCTTAGTTAATAATTTGTATAATAATTTTACAATTTTAATTATAAAAGTTTCAATTATATTTTAGTATCAATTATTTATTTTTATGTTTTACTTTATTTTATTTATGCATAATATTTTCCACTTATATTATATATATTATTTAGGATAAAGTACGAAATGGTCACTAAACTATTATTCGTATTCTAATTTGGCCATTGAACTTTTAAATTTTTTTATTTAGTCACTAAATTATTTGAAATCAATTTTTTTGTCACCAAATGTTAACAACCGCTTGAAATTTGACAAAAGTGTTGATGTGAGTTTTTTATTGATGTAATAATAATTTTAACTCTCTAATGTTTGCACATTCTATAAATTTAATCCTAAATATAAAATAATTCTGATATATATAAATTTATTATAAAATCATATTGTAAATATATTTTTTATTTATAGTAAAATATTATCTTTTATTCACCTTTTTGGCATTTAACATATAATGTTGATGGTGCATCTCAATCAAACTAAATCGTATAAGCATTGAATTAAATAATTAATTAACTGAGGAGAACCCACACATTTACGTTGGGTAATTTTTTATTTGCTTTTTGTTTTATTATTTTAGATAAATAAAGCCAAAGTTTGTAGACTTATTATAATTTATTTTTGTTTAAAATCTTGTTTCTCATATTGATTTATTACAATTTTATTTGGTATATACAAACTAATTTTGTAGTATTGTTTACATAATTTATAAATAAAAATTATGAATTTATATTTTAAATTAATTTATTCATGATTATAAAAAAACATTATTTTTAAATAAAAACTATTTTTAATTAATAGAATAGTGGTTTTTTTTTTTTTTGCATCATAAATGCAGTTGCCAAATGCAAAAGGAGAGAAGGTATTGCTGAAAATCAAATATAAAAATTTAATTTGTCATTTTCTTAATAGAAAGAGATAAAAACAGTATGAAATCGTAGTTTCATACAAATGGAAATGATTTTTTATTTCTTTTTGGATAGGAAAAAGATAAACTACCACTATTGGTATCCCTTCTGGATAAGCCAAGTGCTGATTGGATGTAAATACAATGGGCTACTAAATAGTTTGTAGTTGAAATTTTCACTTTCATCTCTGCTTAATCCAGTCTATTCTATCAATTTTGAGCCCAAACCCGAAAGGATAGACAGTTGTCTTCTTTCTTTATGGTATAATATAATTTTTTATCCTCAACTTGGTAATTAGGTTCATTTTGGTATTTGTATCTTTTTAGTCCACTTTGCTGCTTGAACTTGACAACTAGGTTCATCTGGTCCCTAAACTTGAAAAATAATTTTTTTTGATGATGTAGCACTTTGAGATGTTGCTTCATTATCACTTGAAAATTAAATAAAATTATATACATTTTTAGATGGTGATGTGATACAATCTTAAAGTGTTACATCCAATGTTTTTAATAACTGGATTGGTAGTTGAAACGGTCAGAATATCGGTTCCTAAAAATCAATTTGATTGGTTCAACCTTATTGTTTGGATTGTTATACAGACTAATTCTCGATCCAATTAGACTAATAGACTAATCTGATCCTATTTCAATAACACTAGTCACATTGTCATATCTTGATGAAATTCAAGTTTAAGGATAAAAATGGATCTAATTGTCAAATTCAAGTACCAAAGTAAACAAAAAAAATTATTAAGTACCAAAATAAGCATAATTACCAAGTTCAAGGTTCAAAAGTTATATTATACCAAATTATGTTATAAATAGTTTCCACCAAAGAATCAACGGGTGAAAAGCATTAGGTCCAATTTTCACCTAAAAACTTGTGCGCCCGCGATGGACGTATTGTTTACCAAAGCATTATTTTGCGCAATTGTACTCCGGTGGATATTATGTGCCAACATTTCTGACGCTAATAGTACCAACGAAATTGTTTTTCCTTTCAGAGAAAACCCGATAACAGCAATTCAGGAAAATGTTCATCCCAATAAGGGGGCATACAACATGCAACTGTTTAATCAGCTAGACAGTTCACTTCCTTATATCAAACAACAATGAATAAATGGTTTAGCACTCACAAATTTCAGAATAGACTAGGTAAATTTTCAGACCAATCATAAAGTGTTATATCTCAACTTTGAATTTATGATGGGTTGAGTTGAAATTGTGATTGGCTGAAATGATGGCATCACATGATTTGTAATAATTACAATTATAGTTCTGGTTTTAAGCTACTATCAAGTATCAAGTAGTCTCAACTTCATTTTCATCAAATTTTAGTGTGCTCTACCATGTGTTTCGATTTAGATTCGTCCAATATCGACTTTCATCTGCTCATATCGATTGGTATAAGATTTTAATATTCATATTTTAATTATTTTTTATAATTATATTGAAAAATAAAATATAATCATTTAATTAAGTTATTAAACTTAATTGATAATTTTAAATTTATATTTGCACGTAAATATATTTATATGAATGTAATTGAAGTATTTTTGAATGCATAAATAATATATAAGAAAATATTTTAAGACATCAAAAATCTGAAATGATACACCTAAATACATTTACACCAATACTAGAACATAAACATATATCCACTAGTGTGATATTGACCACATTATAATCATGTCATACGTTTTAGTAATATACATAACAATGCACAAATGGATTGGTAACCAAAATATATTCAAACATAAAATAGTAATAAATTTGAACAAAATCAATACATCATTGGTTTAAACTAAAATAAAATTGAGGGAAGACTTACATGGTTTTACATAGAGTGGGACTCAAACATTAAACCTCAAAATTTTCATGCTATACTTACCATTAAACAAATGTTGTCTTTCTTGTATTTAACTTATATAGTTTTAAGCAATGTTTGAATTAGATCGACTAGGTTATCAGGCTTTGGACTAATTGACCCAAAAATCGGTATACACCAATTGAATTAGAAAAAAATTAATTGAATCAGGTGGTTGAATCGATTAATAGGATTTTTAAAACTTTTAATAAAATTTTAATCGAACCGACGATCCAATAGCTTGATCAATTTAACCACCTATCCAATTTAAAAAAAAAAAACATAGGTTTTATGTTGTAATTTATATTTTTATAGCATTAGTGAAAATAAAAAACGTGGGTTTTATTTTGTAATCAATTTTCATAATAGTTAAGTTATATAATGGGTTGAGATGATTTATTGTGATGATTCAACTAGTAGATGGTGCAAAGGGTCACTAAACAAGAAAGTTTTAGGATAATACTTTAACGAAGTGATGGCTCATGGTTGAAAGATGAAATATTTACATAAGAAAATGGGCTTGAAGTAAACTAGTCTCTCATAAAATAATTATCCCTTTAATAGAACCCAATTTAGATTCATGTTAACTACCTTATTATTGAATATACCTGTCCTTTTTTTTATACAAAGTTTAAAATTATTCATAGCCCTTCATCAACTCTTAAATAAGAGAATAATGCGCTTTAACGCATTTGAACTCATGTCCTCTTGTATTTATAAGAGTATCGATGTTAATCGAGTTAAGACTCTAAATACATATGATAAATCAAAAGAATTGAGGCATTGTGATGCTTATTACGATAATCGATTATTACATATGTTGGTTATTGAATTTTATTATAATTTTAATTTCATTAATTTTCTAATTAAATAACAAAATTGAAAAATACAAGACTACCTAAAATGATGGAAAAAATAGAATAAAAATATTTAATTAATACAAAGTTATAATGTTGAGTGATGAATAAGGACAATTAAGGTTTTATGATGATCACAATTCAACAGTTTCCCATAAATTGCTTTCTTGTCCTTTATTTTTATTCACATGCCATTAATTCGAATTTTTAAGATCACATTTTTTTAGGAAATTAACCATGATAAATAGTTTCTATAACACCCCAAACCGGCCCATTCACTACGACCGAATTTGAAATGCCATTTGCGGAAAGCGTTTGAAACAAATTTGAACTTAAGGATAAAACACGAAAATTTTGTTAAGTTTAGAAAATGTGTTCATTAAAATTCTTAAGTAAGGTGTGGTGTTTATAAAAATATCCGGATTAAAACTTTAGTATATATAGATTTAAATAAAAATCGTTTGCAAATAATTCCTCAATTGTCAATCCATAATAAAACACAATAATAAACTTATTGAGAAACACTTAAACAAACTTTAAATACTTTTAGGGCCTTATTACAATAATTGAATAATCCAATCTTGAAGATATAAATGCTTAATTAATTAAAATATCTTTCGCATGAAAATCATACGCATGGCCACCTTTGTATCCACTCCAACCCGGTCCAAGCTTTACGCATCACACGAAAGGTTTAAAATATTGGGTGAGTCAAACCGACTCGGTGCATAGTCATTTCACATATCTCCACATATGGGCTTGGCCCATATCCACACGATCCATACACATAAATATGCAATTATGAAGCCCATCCCAACCTAGGGTCCATCCATTACACCTACCTTGGCGGACCCCTTTCAAGGCCGTGGCTAATCCACCACCGATCACATAATGATCCACATATCTTACCTTGGCGACTTCTTTGCTCAAGGCCTTAGGTTGAGCCACGGATCCCATAGGGATCCCACATATCAATCGATCCACGGTGATGCACACAACTATCAACCGCCGAGATGGGCACTTAGCCAACACCTCCTTGATGAAGCACATAGCTAACATCAAGCGCTAATGTAACACGAGGCTAGCATTAGACCACGTACATAATGATGTACACCCTTTCCTTCAATTTTCACATCCCAAGTCCCATGCATATATGTATCATGTCGGATTAACAATCGAGTAAATATTTATCACATGCTCACCACAAATATCACACATATATCATAGGCAAAATAGAAAATCGACTGATTAATCGATTACCCACTACGGTATCCACCATCTTAGCCATTATTTAGGCTAATATACACATCATAATCAAACATACTTAACAACATACAATAACGGGAGAATAGTGCGATAACTACGCTTTTGATTAGCACAATTGACTAAATCCGAAACCCACGTCTAACGATTTGCACCTTTGCGATTGTCGAACTCCTTCCTACACCACCTAAGTCGAGAATCGGCTAACATTATATACCAAAATAGCCTATGGCTGAAAATCACTCTTGTCTTACCTTACGGATCTAAATCCAAAACCGCTCCTTGTGATCGACAACTACTAGATCCGAAGAAAACCTTCCAAATTTCGGCCATGGAATTCTAAAGGAGTTAGATTCCTATATTTGACTAAAGAGATATTGAAAATCAAATAATAGTTGATCTTACCTTTTGGATGAAATCGGCAACACCTTACATCACAACAATGATTCGACTTTGGCGAATTTGACTTTTGGTGCTATGAAGAATTGACTAGGTTGGATTGTGTTTTGGTTTTGAATAAAAGAGAGAGAGGCTAGGAATTGACTAGACAAAAGAAAAGAGAAGAAAAGAAGAGAACCCTAAGAATTTGGCGAGAGAGAGAGAGAAGGAAGAAAATTAATGAGTAGCCCTCCTTCCTTCCTTTTATAGGCAAAATTATCATCTAAGGAATCCTTACTTGGCCACCACTCTTCTATTTGATAGCTTTATCCTTTAATTATCATAAAATAAAAGAGTTTAATCCAACCTTTATCTCATGGAATAATGATAAATAAAGCCCTTATTTATCTCTTTAAAAATACTTAAGATAAATCATCATTTATCCTATTTAGCCAATTTTAAAGAGAATAAAACTCCCTTTTAAGAGCCTTGTTGTCGTCCACCTCTGTATACGGAAGCAAAAATAAAACTTCTTTTATTTGCTTCCCATGTGACTCGAACTCGAGCACAACACCCTTGCATGTGGCGCCATTTCGGAGGCCCTAAGTGGCATCTTGAGCCACTTTTCCAAGCTTTGTTTGTGTGTCAAATTTCACATACTTTTTATCTTAGGGCCACCTTGCCTTAATTTCCCTTTTAACTTAAAATTTCAAAAATTTCCAATGCATCCCCTTTTAATCCTAGAGTTTTAAAACCTTTAAAACATTACCAACCACACTTAAAGCCTATTAACACTTGAGTTATGCTCCAAGCGCACAACCCTAATCTAGGATGTTACAGGTTCTACCCTCCTTAAAATAATTTCGTCCTCGAAATTACTTACTAACGAGCATCCGTACATCCTAACTTACCCCACTTACTCCATCTTGCTTTCGATCTTAAAGAACTATTATACTACCCATGCACATTCTCTAAGTTCATAATCAAAGTTCCATACACTTCACTAGCAACATAAGAACGAACTAACTTAACCACAAACAAGACAATTGAGGTATTCGAAATAAGAAACTTACCCGTTGTCACCTTGGCGATCTTTCCCTGCATGACGTGCATTGCAAAAACCAACCTTGGTCGCCTTGCATCGCACCTTGACCTCTCTGTTTGGTGCTCTACGACCTCGACTGAACCATTTCCTCCATGGTTGGGACCACGACCCTTGTAAACTAGCGACCATCTCTACCCGGTACGCACATGACCTTGGCACATTGTTCGAGCCCTATTCAGATCCGAGGGCGATCCTTAATCGGTGAGACTTAGACTTACACCTAAAACATTCCGTTCCGGTTCCAACACTCATGACATGATACCTTCCACATGAACACACGGACGGTCCAGATTTTCCATAGTGGCTTAGCAACACGAGCAATTTTAACCCTCGGTCTTTTCTCAAGACCCTCGGATGATTCAGACGATCCAAAATTCCTCCTATCCGGTTCTATCCTTATCTACATTTCTATCTCACGAGTCCTTAATCCCTTGACTACCTTAGCCTTTTCGACTAACACAATGAACTCCGTTCACGATGAGGAGCTATCAACAACCTCGTCGTCCCTTAATCCGTCCTCAAACCGGACACATCACTCATGCTCGTAGCAACTACCCTCGAGCATATCGACAACCTTAAGAATTGACCTCGTATTCCGCTACGGACTTGTTCCCTTGAACCATTAGAAACGCCTTCCTCTGCGCATCAATATAATGAGTACCGACATACTTCTTCTGGTATGCCGCCTTAACGTACTCCCAGGTGAGATCCTCCACTGTGGCACTATCCCGAACTGTTAGCCACCATTGATATGCCTCGTCGCGAAGCAGCGCCACCATTCCTTTCACTTTCTCCTCAGCGGTCAGATCGAGCTCATCAATAATTCGCTCGGTTGCTTCCAAACAATATTCAGCCGTACTGGGTGCCACACGATCACGCCCAAACACCTCAACTCCATTAGCTCGGAGTCGCTCGGGTACGGACTTCCTAGCTCTCATATTTCCACTGCTCCACCACCATCTCAAGAACTTCGCGACCGCTGCGATCTGAGATCATCCCGTCGATCTTCCTACTCAACACCAAAAGCTGGTGGTAGTGGCGGTGGTACCCTATTCTCAGATCCTTGACCCAACCTAACGGGTTCCGACACAGTCATTCTGCCTCAACCACGTTCACGATGACCACGTCCTCTAGAACTCATTTCTAGCGCCTCGATTTAGTCTGATTTACGAAATTTTATGCATTAAAAATTTTGTTCCACTATTTATCCACGAGCAATTTTATGAAATGAAGTTTCCAGAAGTTGTTCTTTCGATCAATCAAAGTTTCAGTTTGAGTTCACTACTCTAATTCAAAGAATCACCTTCACAATCACATTCATAATGGAGATATCTTCATTGCTCAACAAGGCCACATTCTTTCAGTGGTATCCACCACCCACATTCACTATTCAACATTTTGTCCGCTTTATCCCGGAGGTATTTTCGTCATTTGTCCTACAGGGGTAATTTGGTAATAAATCGGGGTAAATTTGAAAATCACTAAAGCCATTTTGAAATTTTTTCAAACTCATGGGCATTTTAACAGAAAGATTTTCCAAATCAAGGTTTTGCAGAAATTTCAGAAATCGGGGTTATTTTAGTAATTGGGTAATTGGTAATTTTCCAAATAGGGTATCTTTACCTTTTGCAAAAATAGAATTTTCGATATTTTGTAAAGTAAGAATATTTTAAATAAAAGTCGAGGGTAATATGAAAATTTAGAAATCAAGGGCATTTTGGTCATTTTACCATCCAGGGGTATTTTCGTAAATTTTCCCAAATCAGAGTATCTTGATATTTTGAAAACTAGAGATTTTGGTATTTTTGTAAAATTATTTTAACAAAAGTTGAGGGTAGTATGGTAGTTTTTACAATCAATGGTATTTTTAGTAATTTTACAATATAGGGGCATTTTTGTAATTTTGTAAATCAGAGATATTTTGGAAAAATTTTCACAATAATATTTTACTAAAATTAAAAGGGTAATTTAGGAACTTTAAAACTAGGAATTTTATAAAGCGCATGGCTAGTCCCTTTCGGGTTTTAATTATCGGGGTTTAGCAGTGAATAAATCCTCTTGGTTAAGGTGAACCGTAGCTACGCACCGGTAGGATTCGAGTAAAGAGGAGGTGAGTCGCTAGGACTGCTTAAATACTAAGCTCTTCTTGAATACCAATCCTAGACATGCGTGCGTGGTTGCCACACCTAGCTCGGCGACTTAATCACGAGTTTATTTAATAGTCCTTAAGTCTTATGCATGTGTTTGAGTAGACTAGTCCTAGGGTTCAATAGATCCTAGTTCACTAATCTACGTTCCCATAAAAGCCCATATAGTTCACAAATTCAAACCACTTCAACAATCGAAGTACTTACCGGTGGACTTGGTAGGAGATCTGGTGCCATGCGAATAAACACGAAAATTTCATAGAAAGTCCATATTTTGAAAAGCCCATTTTGAAAATGTTTTTGGGCCCCACAACCCTTAAACCGAGTTTTGAACCGGCTCGATACCAATTTGTAACACCCCAAACTGGCCCATTCACTACGTATCAATTTGAAATGCCAACTGCGGAAAGCGTTTGAAACAAATTTGAACTTAAGGATAAAACACGAAAATTTTGTTAAGTTTAGAAAGCAGTGTTCATTAAAATTCTTAAGTAAGGTGTGGTGTTTATAAAATATCCGGATTAAAACTTTAGTATATATAGATTTAAATAAAAATCGTTTGCAAATAATTCCTCAATTGTCAATCCATAATAAAACACAATAATAAACTTAATGAGAAACACTTAAATGACTTTAAATACTTTTAGGGCCTTATTACAATAATTGAATAATCCAAGTCTTGAAGATATAAATGCTTAATTAATTAAAAATATCTTTCGCATGAAAATCGCTTACGCATGGCCACCTTTGTATCCACTCCAACCCGGTCCAAGCTTTCGCATCACCGAAAGGTTTAAAATATTGGGTGAGTCAAACCGACTCGGTGCATAGTCATTTCACATATCTCCACATATGGGCTTGGCCCATATCCACGATCCATACACATAAATATGCAATTATAAAGCCCATCCCAACCTAGGGTCCATCCATTACACCTACCTTGGCGGACCCACACTCAAGGCAGTGGCTAATCCACCACCGATCACATAATGATCCACATATCTTACCTTGGCGGACTTGTTGCTCAAGGCGTGGTGACCACCGATCCCATAGGGATCCCACATATCAATCGATCCACGGTGATGCACACAACTATCAACCGCCGAGATGGGCACTTAGCCAACACCTCCCTTGATGAAGCACATAGCTAACATCAAGCGCTAATGTAACACGAGGCTAGCATTAGACTATGTACATAATGATGTACACCCTTTCCTTCAATTTTCACATCCCAAGTCCCATGCATATATGTGTATCATGTCGATTAACAATCGAGTAAATATTTATCACATGCTCACCACAAATATCACACATATATCATAGGCAAAATAGAGCATCGACACGATTAATCGATTACCCACTACGGTATCCACCATCTTAGCCATTATTTAAAGCTAACATACACATCATAATCAAACATACTTAACAACATACAATAATAGGAGAATAGTGCGATAACTACATCGATTAGCACAATTGACTAAATCCCGAAACCCACGTCTAACGATTTGCACCTTTGCGATTGTAGAACTCCTTCCTACACCACCTAAGTCAGAATCGGCTAACATTATATACCAAAATGGCCTAAGGCTGAAAATCACTACTGCCTTACCTTACGGATCTAAATCCCGAAACCGCTCCTTGTAGTCGACAACTACTAGATCCCGAAGAAAACCTTCCAAATTTCGGCCATGAAATTCTAAAGGAGTTAGATTCCTATATTTTGGCTAAAGAGATATTGAAAATCAAATAATAGTTGATCTTACCTTTTGGATGAAATCGGCAACACCATACATCACAACAAAGATTAGGCTTTGGCGAATTTGACTTTTGGTGCTATGAAGAATTGACTAGGTTGGATTGTGTTTTGGTTTTGAATAAAAGTGATAGGAGGCTAGGAATTGACTAGACAAAAGAGAAGAGAAGAGAAGAGAACCTAAGAATTTCAGAGAGAGAGAGAAGGAAGAAAATTAATGAGTAGCCCTCCTTCCTTCATTTTATAGACGAAATTATCATCTAAGGAATCCCATACTTGGCCACCACTCTTCTATTTGATAGCTTTATCCTTTAATTATCATAAAATAAAAGAGTTTAATCAACCTTTATCTCATGGAATAATGATAAATAAATCCTTATTTATCTCTTTAAAATACTTAAGATAAATCATCATTTATCCTATTTAGCCAATTTTAAAGAGAATAAAACTCCCTTTTAAGAGCCTTGTTGTCATCCACCTCGTGCTTACGGAAGAAAAATAAAACTTCTTTTATTTGCTTCCCATGTGACTCGAACTCAGTCCAACACCCTTGCATGTGGCGCCATTTCAGGAGGCCCTAAGTGGCATCTTGAGCCACTTTTCCAAGCTGTTTGTGTGTCAAAATTCACATACTTTTTCTCTTAAGGTCACCTTGCCTTAATTTCCCTTTTAACTTAAAATTTCAAAATTTCCAATGCATCCCCTTTTAATCCTAGAGTTTTAAAACCTTTAAAACATCACCAACCACACTTAAAGCCTATTAACACTTGAGTTATGCTCCAAACGCACAACCCCTAATCTAGGATGTTGCAGTTTCTTTTTATATGTTGTTGTTATTTAGTTGATGCTGGATACACAAATTGTGAGAGATTTCTTGCGCCTTTTAGAGGACAAATATATCATTTGAATGAGTGGCGTCAAGGTTACCAGCCAAGTACTCCGGGAGAATTTTTTAATGTGAAACATGCTTCATCACGTAATGTTATTGAAAGATGTTTTGGGTTATTAAAACTTAGATGGGGAATACTTAGGAGTCCATCATTCTATCTTGTGAGGGTGCACAATAGAATCATTATTGCATGTTGTTTGCTCCATAATTTTATTCGAACCTATATGAGTCTTGATCCTATTGAAGCGGAGTTGGGAGAAGGATTACCTAGTAATGTGATAGATGACGATGAACCCAATATCGTAAATATTCATCCATTGGATGCATGGGCTACTTGGAGGATGAAACTTGTAACAGTCTGGTTTATACCCTAGTCGAAACAGTGGTTTTGGGACCACAAATCCGAGTCTAAATAATATTTTAATATTATTTTCTATGCCTATGATGTGTGATTATGCATGTGCTAAAGTTTCGTAAGATAATTTAACTGTCTGTGTGTTTAAATTGAGCAAAGGACTAAATCGCGTAAAAGTTAAATGTGACCTTTATTTGATTTAGTGGCTAAATGGATGTGTCTTTATAAAGACAAGGCCTTATGTTGCAAATTGCCCTTTTTACAATGTGGTGGACGGCAATGGTCTTTAATGACCTTATGCACATATGTTTTGTTTTATTTTGCATAAGGTTAATATAGTAAAATGTACATTAATATGTTTATAATAAAACATATGAAAAAGATAGTTGCATTTGTTCATCCCATTTTTGGTTGAAATTAGCAAAGAAAAAGGAAGAACAAGAGCTTTAAGGGTTTCGACCATTCCAAGCTATAATTTAGGTATGTTTTGGCTTTAAATTTTGATGATTTTTATGTTTTTGAGATTGTTGCTTAGTCTACTATCAAGCCCATGTCTCAATTTTATGAATTAATGATGTTCATGAGATGTGCCATTGATGAAATGTTGAGCTTTGTGATGAGTTTAGTTGTTAATTGAAAGATATGTGCTAGATGAACATACTTTCTTCTTAAATTTTGATGAATTTAGCTAATTAGGGATAAATTGAGAAAATAGTAACTTGAGGGACTAAATTTCAAATTTGAGGGAAAATATGGGCTTGTATGATGGTCATAAGTATTCAGCTAAGCATGGTTAAATGATGATTTTTTGAATTTGATGTTTTGATAAAAATAGACTAAATTGATAAAATGTGCAATTATAGGGGTGAATTTGTAAATTGCCCAAAATATGTGTATTTGGATTGAATTGAATGAGTTAGTGAATAAAATGGTTAATTCTAGATTTGTATAGATCAAGAACCGAGGAAAACGGAGTTAGATAGAGGGAAAACGAAAGTAACCGAATAGCTATTTTCATTTCCGTTAAATCGAATCCGAGGTAAGTCATTATGCAAATAAAATGTGTTCGTATTGAATTATGTATGTTCATATGATTATTGATAATAGTGAATGCTTACGAGATGCTATGTATATGAATTCCGAGATAAGATCGATATAGTGATAATGTCCAGAAGTCCCGTACAAACCTAGGAATAGCTATGTCATGACATAGGTATCTGTTCTGTTTTATCATGTAAGACCACATCTGTGACGTTGGCATTGATTCGAGATTTCGTGTAAGACCACGTTTGGGACGTTGGCATCGATATTATCATTACGTATAAGACCATGTTTGGGACATCGGCATCGTATTGATTCGTGTAAGACCCTGTTTGGGACAGTGGCATCGATATCTGAGTGCATGTAAGACCTCGTCTAGGACGTTGGCATTGTACAACTATTCTGAGCTTTCTGAGTATCCTATTAGGTCCCTATCGATTCAATGGGCAAGTCTGTGATACGAATGGCTAAGTGAATTGTAAATCCGTTTCAAGTACGTTGATTTATACACTAAGTGTGTATACAAGGTAAATATCTATATAATCTTACTAAGTTGATTATGTATATTGGAATAATAATATGATATGTGAAAGTATGCATGAAAGAACTATGTGTATATAAGATTTATGAATTGATGAATGTGGCAAATATGGCCAAGAAAATGGAGTGAAGCATACATGTGATGAATTTGCTATGAATATGAATTGTGCCAATGTTTCTATATGCTTGTATGCTTTACATGATAAGTTCATTTGTATATAACTTACTAAGCTTTTGGAAAGCTTACTCTATGTGTGTTTTTTCTGTTTTATAGATCGTCAAAGCTACTGAAGGCTCGGGACCGTCGAGGATCATCATCACACTACTCAACTTGTTTTGGCACATTTTGGAAATGTATATAGCTAGATATGGCATGTATAAGCTAGTTATTTGTATAAGTGTGGGATTTGAACTTAGCCATGTGATTTGGCTAGTTATATGTTGGTAATATGTTTTGATGAATGTGTTATATGATGTATAATTTGGTTTGGTTAAATTGCATTTGAAATGGTCAAGATTTTAGGTAAGTAATGGATGACTTATGCTTGTGTTCATATGAGATTTAGTCTTGTAAATTTGGTATGAATGGTATTGGTTTTGAAGGTATAGATTGAATGGATATTTTGGCATGTTCATGGTTGTTATTGTGCATAGATTGTATTGATGATTGTCTTGTAGGTTTGACCCTAAGTGGGTGGCATTTTGGCTTTACAAATGGCCTACAATGTCACACAGTTGTGGCACACGGGCATGCCTAGTGATCGGGGGGCTAAGTCAGTAGCTAGCTTAGGAGCACACGGCCAAGATACACGGGCGTGTCTAGTAGCCGTGTGAAGAAGTCAGTATATGGCCTAGGAGTACACGGCCTTAGCACACGGGGTGCTTGATGGTCGTGGAGTTAAGTCAGGTTCGACCACGGGGAAGACACATGGGTGTGTCTAGCAACCGTGGGAGGCACACGGTTTGCCCACACGGGCGTGTATCCCCTAAAACTTAGAAAAGTTTTAAATTTTCGAAAATTTCTGTATGTGTTCCAGTTTAGTCCCGATCTTGTTATAAAGCATGTTTTAGGTTTCGATGACTTACAAAGGGGACACTATGGTTGTAATTGATGATATACTTGATGAATTGTCTGCTAAATTTTTGATTTTTCAGGTAACTCTCTTAACCCTAATCCGGTGACGGACACGGGATAGGGGTGTTACAAAACTAGCCAACCAAATGTTCGATGAATGGCAAGCATCTAGAAATTAGTTAGGTTTAAGGTAAAAATAGTAAATGTTAATTTGTTTATGTTATTTCATGTATCTAGTTTATGAAACTTTGGTGGTGTTTGAATTGTTTTTTTGTATTGTACTAGACTTGTTGAATTATAATTTATTTTCTTTTGATTCATCATGTGTTATAATTTTATAAAGTGTTGACCTTTTAATTCATAATATTGAACTTAATTTTAATTTGCATTTTTTCTTAATATAGTTATGTCAGGTTTTTCACAATCAAGTGTTTCTTCCCAAAATTCTCGAGGAACCAAAAGGAAATAGGTTTCAGAAGAAGATGTTGCGTTGGTTGCTTGTATGGTTGGCTTGCACAATGTTGGAACCTTTAATGCATATATGAGATTCAAAGTCAGTTATTTAAATGAGTTGAAAAAAATGTTAGAAAAAGTTTTATCCCATGTCATATTGAAGGCTAAACCTAATCTTGAATCAAGGATTAGGACATTGAAAAGGGATTGGTCAATCGTTTATGATATGTTTAGTGGAAAAAACAATAACGGCTTTGGTTGGGAAGAGCATAGGTAGCTTTTTGTTGTTGAAGATGCGGTGTGGAACTCATATATAAATGTAAGAATTATTTCAAGTTTTTTATTATTTTATTTTGATCAAACTTATATCTAATATGAATTCCTCATTTTTATAGAGTCATAAAGAAGCCGCTCAATTCAAACATCGTAGTTTCCCTTATTATGACAAACTTACTGCCATTTACGCAAAAGATCGAGCCACTGGAAAAGATGCTCAAACAGCCGTTTATATTGTTGAAGAAATAGATGTTGATGATGTAGCTACTACAAATACTCATGAGGAAAGAAACGATTTCCATGGATGAGAAGCTGATGCTTCTTTGGTTGACATGGATTTTTCAGCTACACAACTGCAACCAGTCTAGAAACCAAGAGGATTTCACATTTTCAAAGAAGAAAAAAAGATTTCGATGCAAGTGATTTTTCTACTTCATTTAATGATGCTGCCACTTTATTGGCGGAAAACATTCGGATCGTTGGCCTTGAAATCAGTAAGAGTATTGCCTCTGAAGTGTTAATTCAACAAAAGTCAGAAATGACCATTCAAGAAAGTGCTCTAAAATTATATCTAACATTATGTGAAGTAGAAGGTTTAACTGAGGATGAGCGCTATCGCGTATTGAGCAAAATTTTAGATCATCCAACGCAAATGCTCATTTTCTTTAGTTTACCTCCTTTTGTGCGATTGGAATGGGTCAGAAGATTTCTTACTGACGATTAAAAATCATGGTTGTGTTGATGATATTTTGATAACTTTTTGTGTTTATAATATTTGGATGGTATAATGACATGATAGAATGTCATTATAATGTTATAACTTTTTGATGTTGTAAAATTTTTATAACATATAGATTATGACATATAAACTAATGAAATCATGTAACTTTTTGTTAATATATGAATATTATGCTTGGATGTGAAATATAATTATCAAGTTATTTATTACTTTTAATATTTTATTTTTATTGTAGAATAATTAAATTATTTGTTTAACTAATGATATTTTAGCACATTAAATATGTGTTGCAATTTAAAAATAATAAAGTAGATTATATATTATTTTTATAGTATTATATATTATGATTTTTAATTCATGTAATAATAATTATATTAAGAATGTTATTAAATTTTATTTTATTAAATTATATTTAATAATAATTATGTTAAATATGGTTAAATTAATTTATTATTTATTTAATAAAATATATCTAACAATAATTTATTAAAATTTAATAACACTAATTATCTACCTAAAATTTTTTTGCTAAAGGTACTTTGGTAATTTAAGTCTTTTTCTATATACTATTACATCTACTTCCATTCAACCAAACATAAAAATTCTATTACAATTATATTCCATTCCATTCAACCAAACAATTGAATTACTGATTACAATTTTATTCTATTACAACTCTATTTAATTACAGTCCTATTCTATTACAGTGAACTAAACGTACTCTAATATGATAATCCTGTATTACATATGTTGGTAATTGAATTTTATTATAATTTTAATTTCATTAATTTTGTAATTAAGTAACAAAATTGAAAAATACAAGACTCCCAAAAAAATGATGGAGAAAAATGGAATAAAATATTTAATTAATACAAGGTTATAAGTGATGAATAAGGACAATTAAGGTTTTATGATGATCACCATTCAACACTTTCCCAACACTTGCTTTCTTGTCCTTTATTTTTTTTCACATGACATGAATTCGAATTTCCCTAATACTTTTAAATTAAAATAATAAAATAAAATTCCAGCAAAAGCTCACTACCTGGTAATAAGAAAATGTATTTTTTTTTTCTCTCTACCCGTCTTAGATTTTAATATACACCATACGACAGGTGGTCAACATTATCAATCAATCTAAACCGTCGGATTAATTGACTTCAATTCAGGCGCATCTTAAAATAGATTTAATTAAGGACAAAAAAAAAAAAAAAAAAACCCCAAGACAGATTTTCATTTCTGTATTTCCTCAAATCAAGTGCATCTGTTATCACATGATTATCAAACACAAACGGATAAAAACCCATAATCATATGATCATCGCTGCAGCTCCATCATTCTGGAGAAGTCCTCGAAGCAGACAAATCCATCTTCGTTCTTATCGACACTCGCTATCATGCGCCGACAATCCTCTAACGTGCACCGCTCATCCCCTATTTTGTCCTTAAAAAGGCCATCAACTCCTCCGCCGTGATCTTCCCGTCATGATCTGTGTCAAATATATCAAAAGTCTCCCTCAGTTCCGGTTCGCAGGCGGGTTCGTCGCAAGCCGGTCCAACCACCTGGTTCATCAACGTTTCCAGGTTGATGTAGCCGTCGCCGTCGCCGTCACCGTCCACTTCGCTCAACATCAAGGAAACCTCGTCCCGGCTGGGCGGCTGCCTTGCGACCTTGCCAAGCAAAGCCTCGAGTTCGCTTCTCGATATAACCCCGTCGTTATCTTTGTCTAACATTTTAAACGCCTGGCAAAGTTCTAGATAAAAATTAGCGGGAAAATCGGACCAGTCACCTGATGTTTGGGGCAAAACACTGGTGGGCGTTACGAAGCCAGCGGTAGCCGTGGAAGGGTACTGATGTCCTTTGAGAGTGGAAGAGACGGATTCGGAGGAGGAAGAGGAGGAAACGGCGGAACCGGAACTATAGGAGGAGGGGTCGAACTTGGAGACGATGGATCTATCTTTTTTATTAGATCGAAAGAGACGCTTGGGGCTGAGCCTATGAATGAGATTCATGATGGTTTAGGAGAAAAAGAAAGAAAGAGGTGGGTGGAAGGGAAACAAGAAGAAAGAAATTGAGGAGAAAGAGGGGAAGAGGTGGGGGTGCTTAAATGCTTGGAGAAGTGCTGTGTTGAGCTTCTCCATTGCAGCTTCCAGGAAGTTTCGTGTGATGAGAAATTTTATGAACATTTATATATTTTTATTAATACGACTTTTCCTTCCTTTCACTGTTAGTAGAGTCAGAATTTTTTAATTACATTCAATGTTTTCTTTTTTTATTCTAATTTTTCCTACTTAAAAAGAATTTTTGTTTTTTTACCTCTACTCCTACGCCTACTCCATTCAACTTCCACCGCATCTCTTTTCTCTTTTCTTTTTTATTCTAATTTTGTTAATTAATTCATCTTTTTATTGTCAACCTAAAATTTATCACCTTTTTTTTACTCACCACAAATTAACTCTTTCAATGTTTATATATATTTTTAATTTAGTCTATATTTTAAAATTTTAAAAAGAAATATAAAAAAGCATTTTTCGACAAATTTATTAAACTTATGTCTAAATTCTTGAGTTGCTTTCACTGTAAGTAAAAATATAAAAAATTCATTCTCAATTTTCTTCCAAAAAAAAATTCTTACCTAAAATTAAAATTTACCAATTTTCTCCAAAACTTTCCAACTTTTCTCATATTTTCGTAGAAACCAAACAAATATTTTTTCCGTCATTTCCTATATAACCATCTACTAAATTATTTTGTTAAAAATATGGACATTACATATATAATAAAAGTAATTATATGTTATTATTTACTATCATAATAGGTTAACCCAAATTAAAAGTGATCTAATTTGATTAGAATTTTATTAAACTTTAATTATTAAATAAAATATAGGTCAAATATATATAGATACTCTAATCAAATCCTATTTAATGATAAATATCTTTTCTAATATTCTATTATCGTTAGGAAAGAGAGAGTAGATATTTTTTGAATTTTTCTAGGAATTCATGAATTCAAGTAAGATTCTTAATTTGTTATTGATAATTTGACATGATAAATCTTAATTTATTTAGATTTATTTTACAAACTAAACAATCTCTTCTCTTAATTTTGGTTTGGTTTGAAAGTGCCTGATTTTGTCGTGGAGAACAAAAACAAGACTTTCTTTTTAAATGATTTTTATATTTGTGTTTGAAAAAAAGGGTTGTTTTTCATGTGAATTTTCTATCTTCCAAGTATTTTCCCAACTCAAAGAATAATAGTACGGGTATTGTAGCAGGTTGGGTAAAGTCTTAACATCTTTAACAAGGAATATCCAACTTGCATCCTTGTTGAGATTGATTGAAAATATTGGCTAAATTAGTTAGACAATGAGGAAAGATGTTTAACCTTACATTTTATTAAACTAAGTTGTATATCACGAATTAATTATGTATATATCAATTAAAATTTATTCAATCAGCATGTAATTTTTTTATACTGAAGATTATAAATTATAGCTTTTAAAAATTTTAAAAGCAAAATTTAAAATAATTTTTAAACATAGTACTAAAATGATTAAATTTAATACACAATATACTATTTTATTATATTTTAAACATTTTGTGTAGATCAATAAATATTGAGTGCAGTGGCAATGCATATTACACTCCTAGAAAAAAAATAAAGTTTTAATTTTAAAAATAATATTATTGAGAGAGACAACACTAAACATAGATCATAAAAAATATTAATATATATATATATTCTCACCATTAATGGTGGAGAGCATCGTTGTGCTTAGTGCTCTCCGTTTTGCCAAAGATTTAGGTTCTACAAAATCATAGTTGAAAGAAATTCCATCCGCCACCCACCATGGAATTGACAGATCTCCTATCTCAATTATTATTGATGTAAAAAAGTTGAGGCTCTTGTATAAAACTGATGAAATTTGAGGATTTGTGTTATCAATTGAATACGATTTTCTTGATTGAATTGGATATAGAATTAGATTTGGATGTTTTGTAATTTTTTTATTTTATTTTTAAATCTCATTGGAAATGGTTTGAATGGTTTTAGATTTTTATTTTATTTAATTCTTAAATTATTTTTACTTAAATTAAAATATTAAAATTATATTTACAAGACATGTTTGGTTGGGATGAATAGAATAGAATTGTGTCGAGAATTCAATTATTTAGTTGAATGAAATAGAATAAAGATGTGATAGTATTTTGTATTTGGTTAAATGGAATATACTTGTAATAATATAAAGAAAAAAATTGAAATGACTAAAGTACCCTTATCAAAAAAAATTTAGTTAGATGATTATTGTTATTATTATCAAATTTTAATAAAATTATTATTAAATATAACTTAATAAAATTAATTAATTAATTAATCATAAGTTAATATAATTGTTATTCAATCTGTAATATGTATATTCATATTACTTCAATAAAATAGTAAAATATTTAATAAACATAGTAATTTTTAATTAATATATAAGTTATATTTTCTTTTATTTTTGACTTTTTCTCTTTATCTAATTTATCCTCTCCCTCAAATGCTCTCTCCTTCTCACTTTGAAAGATGAACCGTTAATTTTTTTTCCAGAAAATCATCTTGTTTCCTTTTTTAATTCAAACTCTCCCTCTCCTTTTGAAAGATGAACCATTCATTTTTTTTTAGAAAATCATCTTCTCTAGTTTCCTTTTTTTTAAATCAAATGGAATTATAACACTCTAAACCCGGCCTGGACGTCCAGACTAAGTCCAGAGAGTTACATCATCGATATTAGGAATACCACATTTATAACGCATTAATAAAGAACCATTCATCATATAATATCCATCACAGTAATTAACTAAGTATATGATCTTCCCAAACATCATAATATATTAGAATATCGAAATTTCTAATAGTAGTATTTAAAGAAAAGATAAAAGCTTGACCAAGCTCTCGCAACGTCAACCCGTTCAAGTTTGAGAACCACCTGAAATCCAATCAGTAACAAAATGAGTTGTGAACTCAGTACGTAAAAGACGTTCATTCAATTGGAACACATTTATAAGATAATTCTTGAATCCCAAGATTCGTTAAGTAACAGAAGCAATTTCAGTTTCATATATAGAATAGATCATATTCAAATACAATTATTCCTACCTCCATCCGCTACACACCATCTTTAGCAATCCCAACACACCGTTAAGGGCTTTCAATGCCCAACCAACCCTATACACCATAGAGTGTCTGTCTATCAAGTTTACAGAGATGCAGCTAAGCTGTTAGATAAAAAATGCGACAAAGCACCAAAATCATATTTATACACATCGTGGCTTAGCCACTAATTTAGAACAGATTACTTCTTTCTTCAAAATACCCTAACTCATGCAAATGTAGAGTAAAAATATCCACAACATGTGTTCTTTCATTTTAATTCATTTCACAAATAGACAATGCGATTCAATGTTAGAAATAGCCATCACAGTACACTTACAGTTATGTTATCCATATGTCAGTCATAGAGCATTAGAGTTTCTCCACACAATCAAATTCAGATCATTCATACATTGGGGAGGTCAGTGTTAGTGTTGGACAACATTCATGACCTCAAAAACAAGATTCAAACCCTATTTATATGCCACACGGCCTGGACACACGCCCATGTCCTTGCTCGTGTAGCTCACACAGCCTAGACCCATGCCCATGTCATTGTCCGTGTGGCTCACACGGCCTAGGCACATGCCCATGTTCTTGCCCGTATGCCTCACATAGCTTGGACACATGCCCATGACGCCCATGTCCTCTGCCCGTGTGGTTCTAAAACGTAAACAATGAGTTACACAGCCTGGACACACGCCCATGTCCTTACCCGTGTGCCTCACACGGCCTCGGCACATGCCCATATCCATGACCATGTGGTCTTAAATCACAAATAGTGAGTTACACGGCCTTGACACACGTTCGTGTCTGTTGCCTGTGTGAACCCTGCACTAACACGGCCTGGGCACACGCCCATGTCTTTGGCCATGTGGCATCGACAACCACATTTTTCGGAGTCCAAAATTCACAAAATTAAGGGTTTTGATGCAGAAACAATATAAGGGACTTCTAAAGCCTAACACAACCATCCAATTACACAATTAAACCAGTTAATTGACAATAATTCCTAATTACACTATGTCGAATGTTTCAACATAAACCTCCAACAGAACTAATACTTACCGAAATCTCAACAGCGATCGTTGGAATTGGCGTGTAACTGTTTGCTACCCCGATACTTTTGCCTAATAGTAAAACAAATCATCATCAATCAAAGATTCTCATAATACATTCAAACACCCGATTCAGAGCAAGTTACGAAGAACAAAGGAGAAAATCGTGAAAATAAACGAATTGACAATGACTTTTACTCAATAGCCTTTCGATTGATACGATTTACAGCGTATAACTTTGACTAGACCGTATTTGCTTACGATCGCAATTAGAATGAAGCAAAAAAATTGAAAAAGAAAAAGAAAAAAGAAAGGAAGAATGATAGAAAAAATAAAAGAAGAAGAAGAAGGAGGAGGAGGAGATGGCAAATTAAGATTCTAATAACTTTCCATCAGACTCCTGACACTAAGCAAAAATGTTCCCTATCGCGTACTCTGGGATTCAAACACGGGACTTAATGGAATAAAAATGCTTAACCAGTGAATTAATAGACTCATTCTTAGCATAAGTTTACACTGAATTGAACTTAACAATATAATGCATGATTAAGGGTTGCTTTTAAAATAACAAAAAATTTAACGATGCGACTCAAACTCTAGACCTTAAACACGATAGCAGAACACAGAGTCATAGATACAAAAATTAATTACTGTAGAATCTCATAATTAAGTTATCAAATTTTGGGACGTTACAGGAATGTTCATTGTTTGGCAAAAAACCTTTTATTAAAGTTTAGATTCCGGCAACGATCATCACCGCCTCTACCGCCACCTCGATTGTGACCAACCTAGAAGTATCATCTGATTCTCCTCTTTTTCTTTCCCATCTTAGTTTTTTTCTAAAATTCATCACAAACGTTCAAATACTATTTTTGCTATCATCTGCTGCTTGTATGTCGAAAATTTCTTCTTGCATGTTGTCATCTGTTGCCATCAATTGTCGATGTTTACTCTCCTCTCTTGTGTCTCATTCTCTTAAAAACCCAAAAATTAGAAATCTTTTTTTCAGTTTGTGGTCGTCAACCATCATGCCCATTGTTTCCATTCACCACCAATTGAATACCCAAAAATTTAAAGAACTTCTATCTGCAATAACTGTGAATTAACTCAATTAGAATTTCTCTTCAATTTGCTGCAAGTTTCCCTCTTAGGGATGTGTTGAATGATTTTTGTTTTTACCATTTTTTATTTTCCCTTTTGGTTTTTAGATGGGTTAAAATGGAAATAATAGAAAAATATATATTCTGAGTTGCTTGGAATAGCTATTCAAAAGATGAAGTAAAGAATGGCTGTTTAGGGACTTTGAGGAATAGTCCTATAATGAGCTATTCTGTTGAATAACACTCGACCAACCAAACTAACAGAGAACCATCGTACTCAAAATAGACACGGAACCAATTAGCTATTATAGCCAACCAAACGTGCTGTTAGGTTTTTAGGTTCTTTTATTATTTTTATAATTAGGAGTAAAATGAATTTTTTTAAATATTAAGGGTTAAATTTGTTGTATTTTACAAAAACTAAGACCAACTTGATAGAATATGTAAACACTAAAGGCTAAATTTGATATTTTGATAATAAAAAGAGCTTATATTTACCTTTCGTTATTGACTAACTGTCACCAGACGTGTGATCGTCTGGATTGGAAATATTGCAACAAAAATATATAAAATAGGCAGCGGTGTCCGCAAGTATACGGGTCAAATTGTAATATAGTTTGTTTACAAACTTAGAGAAGTATTTTGAGAATCGTACCCAAGAGATTGCAAATTGGATAAAATCACTATTAAATTAATCACAGAAAATAAGTACTAATCTAGTTGAGTTACGAATTAGTAGTGCAAATCCAAAACAATAATAAAATTAATAAATTAATTTAACTTAAACTAAAACTAACCCTAAGTTAACTATCGGTTTCGATTACGCGAGCCCCCTTAGCCTAGAATCAATCGCAACCCTAATTATTAATTAAGTCAATAATTACCCTTAATTAAGTATTTACCAACCTTAGCTAAGAATACCCTCTCGGTCTCACCTAGGCATACGAATACCCTCTTGGTCTTACAGTTGGACAAGTTCTACTCAACAGGATACCCTTCCGGTCTCACCTGTCTAAATTTTCTACTAGGGGTGTCACTTCCTAGTATACTAAGTTCTATGAATAAACATTTAATTTTAGGTTATTATTTACTCAATCAATAAATTAACTAAACAACCAAATCATGTGGGATAAATATTAAACACAAAATGTATTCAAATACTCATACAAACATTCAATTAAAACATTTAATGAACAAAATATAAATAGAAGAATAGGGATAAGAGAATGCTCATGAATCAATCGATGAAATAATGCGATTCTGGAACATCCTCCGCTCACGATTTTCTAACTTCGAAATAGGATCTTCCAATTAAGCGAACATAATGAAAAGTAAACTAAAAACTAAAGAAAACAATGTAAAGAAATATGTCTCTAGGTCGACTTCCTCTAATGTGGTTATAATGTAACTTATATAGGCTACATTCAAAGTATTAGGTGCCTAAAATACCCTTGAAGCAAGTACGGTTTAATTAGGAAACAAAACCCTAATTAGTTGTCAAAATTGTGGCCGCTCTTGTCTAGGTTTTCATCTTGTCGTCACAATGTCAAAGAACCCTTCGTTGCGACGTCATATCTGTTTCCTCATTGGTAGCTAATTTAAATATAAATTTAGGATATTCGTTGTAAGATTATTTATCAATGAGCATTAAAGTTTGTCTCTAAAAATAGCTAATTTTAAATTTGTGGTTAGGACAAATCCAGTTAAGTTGTGACATTCTATACCCAGATTTGGCTATCGGGTTGGGTAAGGGTGCTACATTCACCACAAAATGTCTAACCTCTCCTTCAACCATTTAGATTTATGAACAAAACTATTTGTCAACCTCTACCATTGCACTAACTAAGTACTACAATAACAAATTTTCTCAAATATATTAAGTTGGATAAAACTTAACCAACTAGCTGAAATAACATCAAAGAAACCTTCTTGGGTTAGCCAATGATTTTGGAACCTAAAGCGACGCTTTCTCTTAGTGGAACTATAATAGTAGCCACAAGCTTGATAGGATTGTGATTAGAAACATAACTTATAAGATTGAATAGGTTGTAAAAAGGAAATATTTATGCCCATTCTTGATTGAAGAAAGCTCTATCAAGTCTTTCCATTACAAAAGTATCTATACCCCTACCTCGTTCCCAAGTATATTTGAACCCCATCAATGGCACCTTCGTCAGTCCACACTAAAAAATTAAATTATGAAAACCTTCTAACTATGCCTAAAGGTATGGCATGTCACCCCATTTATCATTTACCAAAAGAAGATTGTTGAAGTCCCTTAGACACTGCCGCAAGTTATAAGTTTGTGAAAGAGAGCGAAGAAGATCCCAACTAGTCGGTTTACGAAAGAGCTCCTAAAAATCTTAGAAACCTGTTAATCTCCAAGAGTCGTATGAACTATCTTCAATAATCAAATTATCGTGGCTCCTTAAGTAACTCAACACATTGGCATTAAAAGTATTATTCCAAAACATAGTCAAAGCACTGCTCCTACCTAATCTATCAACACACAAACATGAATCAAATTTCAAAAGAACATGTAATTCTTCAAATTTATTAGACGAAACAACAAATTACAAGACCCCTAAGAGAAGTGATTGCACAAGGATTGCCCAAACCTTGGCATTTCCAATATAAAACATTCATGGCGTCCAACGGGCCTCATGGCCGATCGGTACAAAAATAGAAGTTGCTGACTCACCCGTAGCCGACTCCACTCCATCACCCTTGAGAAGCTAGCCAATGAGTTGGGAGATAAAAATGACTCATCGTGAGGCCATTTTTTAAGCTCATCGACTTCCATCACCATTTCTGTAACAGTCCGAATATGACCCTAATTTGAATGGTGGTTTCGGGACCACGAATCCGAGTCTGAAATATATTTAGATAATATATTCTGTGCTTATTATATGTGAATTGATGTGTGTGAAAGTTTCGTAGAAAAATATAATCGTTTGTATGCTTAATTTGACAAAAATGACTTAATCGCATAAAGTGTAAAAGTTGCATACTATAGTGGAAAGTGCTTAAATGATGATGGCTTTATAATATGGGGCATTAAAAAGGTAATTAGCCCATTTTTAAGTTAGTGGGTGGTATATGACAAGATTAACCTTAAGTTATTTGTTATAAAATTTTATGTTATAAGGTTAAATAAGTAATTAATTAAAAGTCATAATATATGTTAATAAACAAAAGAAAAGAAAACATATCATCTTTTCTATGCATGAAAGCCAAATGTATTAAAGAGAAAGATAGGTTTTTCAAGCTTCAAAATTTGGCACTTGTGAGCTAAAATTCAAGGTTAGTTTGATTTCGATTTTCGATAATTTTTACGTTTGTTGCTTCGAATACTTTAAGACCCATGCTTGAATTTTTTATTTTGGTGAATATTTTTAAATGTGCCATTGATGAGTTTATGAGTTTTATGATGATAGTTGATGAATTATGAAAGATATATGTTAGATTAATATGTTTTGTCTTTGGATTTTTGGTAAATTTGAGTATTTGGGCTAAATTGCAAAAAAGAATCTTTGAGCGGCCTAAAATGCAAAATAAATGAAAGAAATGGACTAGAATAGTCCCTATGGAAATTCGACCCTTAAGGGTTATAGCGAAATTTTGTGTATTTTGTGTTTTGTGCAAATAGGACCAAATTGCAAAAATGTGAAATAGTAGGGTAAAATGGTAATTTGCCCATTTATGTCTTTTGAGACTAAATTGATATGAGATGTACTTGAATGAGCTGAATTTTAATGTGTTTAGATCAAGAACAAAGAAAAACAGATTTGGATCGGGGAAAGACGAAGGTTATCGAATAGCTGGTCTACGCGGTCCATCGACGGTCGAGGTAAGTCCTTAAGCAAATAAATGTCAAGGAATTAATAATGAACTTAGTAAATTATGAATTTTGGAAATTTAAAGCATAAATACAGGATATGGCCGAATATGAGTGTATGTTATTGAAGTGAATTTATTTTGTTTAATGAATGTGAATAAGTAGGTTCGGTTTGATAAGTGAAAGTAGTATGAAGTATATGAGATGTTTGTGATTTCAGTATTAAGTAATGTGTATTGAAATGTTAAATGTGTTGATATTCGACTTGAGCCTAGCAGTGCCTTGTCTTAGATGATCTATTTCGAGCTTAATGCCTAGCGGTGCCATGTCTTGGTGATTTATATCGGGCTTTATGCCTAGCGGGCTTCGTCTTGGGTGTGTAATTCAGCTTAAATGCCTAGCAAGCTTAATGCTTGGGTGATATGCTATAAACAGAGAATTCGAGAATTAAACGAGGTGAGGCATATAATTAATGCAATGTGCCGTTAGCTCGGGTAAGTGCTATTCTACTAGTGTAGTAAGGAATGAAGTGAGAAAGTATGATATCAATTGAGTTAAGTATTATGAAATCAAGTTGACAATTTGATAAGAATTTTCATTATGTGTAATTGAGCTTATTGTATACATTATTTTGATGAATTGGTTATAAGTGGAATTGTTAATGGAAAGTGAATTTGTATGTGTTTGCATATATGTACAAAAATATGAAATGTGATTGATATGCAGGATATTTTTCATTCGACTTGGAATTTATAGATACTTATGATAAATATGTGATTTAATGGTGTATACATTCATGGTAGAGAAATGTCAAAACTTAGATTAAGGGTATTAATGATAATCGGCTATGACTAAGTTACTTAATATAATGTTTATAATCTTGCCATGAATTTAATGATTAAAAGTTTAAATGAATGAATATTATTTTGTATTTTCTTAGGACTTACTAAGCTAGTAAGCTTACTCTGTTTATGTTTAATATTCTGTTTATAGATTTTGGTCAAGCTACGGGCTCGGGAAATCGTCAGCAAAGTCAACCACACTATCATCTTTTTGGTACACCTTTAGCTTGGTTTATTTTGGATAAAGGCATGTATAGGATGAGTAATGTCCTTGTTTGAGATGGAAACTTGGATAATATATGTATTATAGCCATACAAATATGGCTTTTATTTTGTGTTTTGATGAGGTTATACATGGTTTTCTTTTTAATGACTAAATGATGCATATGGTTATGTCTTTGTGATGCAAAAGTGGTAAGGATTTATTTGCATTATATTCGCCATGGTCTTGGTATTTATAATAGGTAAAATTTGGTTTTGTGAATAATGATACCATAGGCTAAAATAATAATATCTTGTTAATATGAAATTTTCATGGAATATAAGGATGATATGTTTGTTTTGTTTATGTTTTGTATTCAAGTTTGTTAAATTGGGTTAGATATAATGAATGTAACCGAATAGGTAGTTATGTATTGGTTAATTGTATGAATTTTGATTAATTTATTTGGTCATTCAATTTAGTGTGTTTATATTTGTTACTTATGCTAAAATGCTTAAAATGATTATAGACTATTTGATAATCTGTAATAAAATAAAGTGGTATATATATATATATATATATGGTAAGTTGGTATATGTATGATGTTTTGATTACATAGTAAACGAATTCATGTGAGATCCGAGTTGATTGATTATTTAGGTTTGATCTGAATTTAGGTATTAACTATTAGTTGGATATTGGAAATTAAATGTGTGTTTTTGGATTTGATAAAGGTATGAATTACAATAAATGCCTGCGATGATCTAAGTCTAGTTTGGTAATGCCTCATAACCCTAATCCGGTGACGGATACGGGTTAGGAATGTTACAATTTCTTTAGAACTTAGTGGGAAGTAGCATGCCCTTTGCATGGCTTATGCAAATTTTTAGACCCCTAGCCTAGCCTTGTTGACTTATTGACTAAGGCATTAAAGAAACGATTTTGGGAAATATGCACAACTATTAATTATCTTCAAATCCATTCTTGCCAACTTTGAAATTGAATTCTCCTTAGAAATAGCATCAAAATCTTGAAATTCATGGGAACCTCCTTCACGTCAGAAATACACATTTGAGGATCTGGATAGCTGACGCGCCTCAACCCGAATTTCTTCGGGCCATTCCTAAACTAGTCCTCCTTCAAGAGAATCCAACAACTTTCGGTAACGGGATTCACTGTGACCAATAATTCCACACAAGTAGCATACAGGTATACATCCATAACCAAAAGAGATATTAAATAACTTACCTCCCTGTGCTCGAATATTCTTTTTATGCATATGCAGCACACAAATATCCAAACAAACACGGGTCCTCATAAAATTATTTAGAAAACTCCTCTAACTACTCACATCATACTTAAGGAACTAATCCATGAGATTCCCAATACTTTTAGCAAGGGTCTCCGACACAAAACACGAGGCAAATCATGAACTTGAACCCAAAAATCAACGTATAAAAACTTGATTTCCTCCATATTCTCTCCCTTTGCTAGTTGATGAATAAGGAGAAGACAATTGTTAAAGGACCATGAGCTATGAAACCATCCTCTTCATATCCACAATATGAAAGAACCGAATTAAATATAAACCCATATCCCCTACCAGTTCGATGTTGATGCCTTGAATTGGCCTCTATAAAGTTAAGATTATTTGTTCCATGCCCCCAAAATTCATGATCCTCTCGCCCAAAAACTTTCCAACCAATCATAAATCGTAGTCTATTTCATCGATTACCACTGCCTCCGAATCTAGAACTAACTCGAATTCTTCCTTCTTATGAATTAATAGCGATTGAAAATCAGTCTCCATGTGCACAAACCAATAAAGACACAAACCTAAATAAGAATAGAAACAAGAAAAAAAAAAAATCTTTGACTAGGCAAGACGAAACATATATTGAAGCAAGAAAAACTTACACTCAAAATGCAAGCTAGAGACAAGACATCGTTTTAAAATCACAAAAAAAGTTATATCATTCAATACTATTCAGTCAAAACTCATTGTTTTAAATCTATAAAATCTTGAAATATAATTGATTAAATTATCAACTAATTAAAAATTAAAATATTAATTTAATTTAAAATTAAACTTATTATTTTATATTAATTATCACTTAATTATTATTTTAATATTATTTGATAGTTTTGTTTTAACATCAAACAAGTTTCGATTTTCATTATTATTTGATTAAAGAAGAGGTAATATTATGATATTTGTATTTTAAATTTAATTTTATCAAAATTACTTTCAAAATGTTTACTTGGTGTGAATTATCAATTTAGTCTATTTTCTAAATTATTTTGAAAATCCATCAAATTCCTCTAAAAAAGATATTTTTATGCTTTATTGTTTTTATTATAATTTTAGAACTCGAAATAACATTACTATTATTCAATGTTTGTAACTAATGTATTTACATCCATTTTTCATATATCAAAATAATAAAATTGAAAAATTAAAGTATAAAATATAAATTTGCAACATTTTTATTTTTATATATTTTTAAAAATAAAATAATTATTTATATATTCATGTGTAACATAAAAAAAGAAATTGAAATTTTTTGATAAATCTAAAGCAATATATGAAAACACATTGGCATGTATATACTTCTAAGCCCTCATTTTACTCATCTGACTTGCAAACATATTTGTCTTCTTTTTTAAACATAAAACAGGAGGTATGGAAGATGTTGTAATAAAAATATATGTTAGGTAGAGGTAGAGTTCGAATCATGTGGAGTCTAATAATAGCCTTGGATTATTAGCACAATTCAGCTGATTAAAGATTGGGTAATCCAATAACATAATGCATGCATGCCCCCAAAACGCAAGGTTTCAGGGTCTTTATTCTGGAACCCGCCTTAAACTAAACAAAACACGGACGCCATTATCTCCATCCAACATACATGATATTCATGCTACTGTTGACTAGTCAATTAGCAAAAGATACATACCCACAAAAGTTAATCAATTTGAGGGAAAATGTTTGCATTTTATTGAATGATGATCATTTCTAGATTTTTGGTTTTATTTTTCTTTAATGCAAACTCAATTATTTGTATTTATACAAGTTATTTTAAATATTTATATATAAGGGAGGTTGATGAGAAGAAAATCATGGTGATGCGATAAAAGCCCATTTACTTAAATAAATCAAGAGTTTAGACAAAGACAAGAGAATAGGTTGACCAAATATATGATTCTTCAGAGTAATTTTAAGGTGCTAGGGAATCAATCTTCTCTATTTTTTTTTCTAGAATATTTATAAAAGAGCTCCTTTTATCGGGCAAATATCCCAAAAATACCAAAAAAATACAAAAATTACCGGAAAGGACAGGTTTCAAAAATATTGACCGGAAAGGGCAATTTCCCCAAAAAGCGCGTCCACGTCAGCGCGTTTTTTGGGGAAATCGGCCTAAAGCGCGTCCATGGGGGAGCGCTTTAGGCGAATCTTTCCCGGTCCACTTGCAATGTGAAAAATGAATTAATTTTTTGGACAGTAGTCTCCGGCAAAATAATTTTGAGGAGACGTTTCAGAACAAACCGTGGCCGAAAACGCTCTCACGTGGACGCGCTTTTGCTCTGATGGTCTCGGCAAAATTATTTTGAGGAGACGTTTACGAACAAACCGTGGCCAAAACGCTTCAAAGAGGTGCACTATTACCCGGAGGCGGTGAAAAGCGCTCCCACGTGGCGACTTTTGCTACTGATGCCAGCAAAAATTAGGCTATAAATCACCCAAATTGCATTCTCGGTTAGCGAAAGCATTCAAGCAAAAAAAAAAAAACCGAAAATGAGTGAACGTATTAATAGTGTTATTTACTACGATGGTGAAGTCGTGACAATCGAAAATGGTGTTGTTTTCTTATCGAGAGAACACAATAGCGATTGAGTTTTAATCGAACGTCGATTTGGTGGAACTGCAAAAAAATTAGGCGTAAAATATTGAACAACGCCAATGAAAGTTCAATCTATTAAGTATAGATTTTGCGCTTGATCGATCCGGTGAGATATGACGCATTCGACATCAAAGGTCCTCGGAGCCTTGAGGCAATGGTGGAGACTCATTTTGTCGATGGATCGCCTATCTCGAGCTATGTCGGCGAAGTCTACAAATTAGAAAACATGTACAACGTGTGCGTCTCGCATGGCGGATGGAAAGTGTCGTCTCGGGTCTCCACCTCTATCAACGCGCTTATCAAAACCGGGCATATTCTTTTTATGCATATGCAGCACACAAATATCCAAACAAACACGGGTCCTCATAAAATTATTTAGAAAACTCCTCTAACTACTCACATCATACTTAAGGAAATCCATGAGATTCCCAATACTTTTAGCAAGGGTCTCCGACACAAAACACAAGGCAAATCATGAACTTGAACCCAAAAATCAACGTATAAAACTTGATTTCCTATATTCTCTCCCTTTGCTAGTTGATGAATAAGGAGAAGACAATTGTTAAAGGACCATGAGCTATGAAACCATCCTCTTCATATCCACAATATGAAAGAACCGAATTAAATATAAACCCATATCCCCTACCAGTTCGATGTTGATGCCTTGAATTGGCCTCTATAATGTTAAGATTATTTGTTCCATGCCCCAAAATTCATGATCCTCTCGCCCAAAAACTTTCCAGCCAATCATAAATCGTAGTCTATTTCATCGATTACCACTGCCTCCGAATCTAGAACTAACTCGAATTCTTCCTTCTTATGAATTAATAGCGATTGAAAATCTGTCTCCATGTGCACAAACCAATAAAGACACAAACCTAAATAAGAATAGAAACAAGAAAAAAAAAATTTTGACTAGGCAAGACGAAACATATATTGAAGCAAGAAAACTTACACTCAAAATGCAAGATAGAGACAAGACATCGTTTTAAAATCACAAAAAAGTTATATCATTCAATACTATTCAGTCAAAACTCATTGTTTTAAATCTATAAAATAAATATAATTGATTAAATTATCAACTAAAAAAATTAAAATATTATTAAAAACATTTTAAATATATTTTTTAAAATAAAATAATTATTTATATATTCATGTAACATTTGAAATTTTTGATAAATCTAAAGCAATATATGAAAACACATTGATGTAAATTCTAAGCATTTTACTCATCTGACTTGAAACATATTTGTCTTCTTTTTAAACATAAAAAAGGAGGTATGGAAGATGTTGTAAAAAAATATATAAGAGGGAGTTCGAATCATGTGGAGTAAATAGCCTTGGATTATTAGCACAATTCAGCTGATTAAAGATCGGGTAATCCAATAACATAATGCATGCATGCCCCCAAAACGCAAGGTTTCAGGGTCTTGATTCTGGAACCCGCCTTAAACTTGACAAAACACGGACGCCATTATCTCCATCCAACATTGATATTCATGCTAGTGTTGACTAGTCAATTAGAAAAGATACATACCCACAAAAGTTAATCAATTTGAGGAAAATGTTTGCATTTTATTGAATGATGATCATTTATAGATTTTTTTTTATTTTTCTTTAATGCAAACTCAATTATTTGTATTTATACAAGTTAACGGTCAAATATTTATATATAAAGGAGGTTGATGAGAAGAAAATCATAGTGATGCGATAAAAGGCCATTTACCTAAATAAATCAAGAGTTTAGACAAAGACAAGAGAATAGCCTGACTAAATATATGATTTTCAAAGTAATTCCTTTCCTAATCAATTTTATATTTTTTTCTAAAATTTTATATATTTGCCCCTTTTATCATTAGTATGACATGGCAAGATATACATTTAGCACAACAAAATGCGTAAATGATAATCATATGAGCTACTAAATTATTGGGTCCAACATCTGACGTACTGTCAAGTAAAGAAATATCCATCTAGCCATGTTGCAACATGGAAATTACTGCATTGGCGTCGCCATCTACCACACATTCGCATATCCTGGAGTCATGCAAAGATGCAATGTTCCCTGTACTGCTTCAGCTTCGACAAGTTCTGATACGGAGGGATCCGTCCAACCGACTTTTCTCTCAAGACTAGTATAATTAAGCAAGCGAATTTCCTCGTTGATACTTGTAGCCCTCTCAAAAAGTATAGGAGTTGCATACCTGCACAACGTCCTCAACCTATGGGCAGTCCGAATTTGCCATTACAAGAAGCATCTAAATCCATAGGCCTTAGAGCTCCTTCGACACAATCGACTCCCTCTTTTCTCCTCTTAACAGCCCCTCATTTAGCCCTTTCAACTATAAAACTTCCCTTGACTGTGGCCAATCTCTTACAGGCTTACAGCATGGATAACATTTTCATATGGGCCACCACACCTTTTGCAACTAGCTTCATTAGAAAGATCAGTTTGTGCAATCCTAGCAGCCGTAGTAAAATTTCATGTCCCAATCTCCAAGCAAATAATCTAATCTTGGGAGAGTTCGAATTTTCCAAATAGCACTCCATGAAAATCTATTAGGTCCAAAACCTATACTATTCAAAAGTAGACAACTGTAATCGGTTTTCGTAGAACAAATACTTGAAGGTCTATGCTTCAAAATGAGAGTATCCCATGGCTGATAAGAAAGCAATGAGATACTCGATATTGCCTCATATCTCTCCTCTCGAAAGCTGCTCAAACTTTCTCAACATAGGCGAATCTAGAGGGGTTGACAGGGCCCAACCTCTTTAAAATGGAATATTTTTTATTTTAGCCCTTTAAAATTTTTAAATAGTAAAGGTAAAATTACACTTTGGCTCCTCTAAAAGTGATAAATTTTTTATTTAACCTTTTAAAAATTATATTTTTACCATTGTAAAAATTATAATTTAATTTCAGCCTCCCTAAAAGAATTTTCTGGCTTCGCCCTTCCTTCATCCCATAAGTTTCGTACATTTGCAAATTGAGCTAATTTAATAGAAGACAATCTATCTTCTCTCTTGACAAATTTTACACCAAATTAATAAATTAAAAATATAAGTAATATCTTTAAGGATATTTCACTGTATAGTATATTCTCAGGATTCAACAATATATTCCCTTATAAAACAAGAACAAGAATAAATAGATCATAATAGAAAAATACTCAACAATCTCAAGAAAATAGAAAGGACAAGCAGAATGAGGAAAACTTTTTTAATATGTGTGTATTATGAAATTGAACTAAGGTATTTATAGGATTTCTACCGGTTAAAATAGCTAAAAATAGTAAAGATAAGTTGAGTAAAAAGTGGATTTGGCTTAGCTAAAATAGTTTTAAAAAAGTTCAATAAATTTAGACTTTAATTAAATATGGTTTCAATCAGTTAAACTATTTTAGCTTGCTAAATATAGGTGTGTTACTGGTTAGGTAATTTATTTTTTGTGCGATAAAAATTCAATAAAAGTAAATTTGACTTAACTGAAAATAGTTTAAAATTAATTCAAATGTGGCTTCAATCAGTTAAACCATTTTTAACTTAGCTAAATATAAGTGTTATCAGTTAAGTAGTTTATTGTTAAATAATTTACTTTTTTAGACTTTAAAAAATTAAAAGTAAAAAGTAAATCCAACATATTAGGCGTAGGAGAAATCCATCAATTTACACTACACTTGCCTTTGAAGCTCGCTTCTCATGCACATGAGTCCATACTTTCAACTTAATTCTTATTAACTCAATAAAAATATAATGGCTTATAAACAATGGTCTTAAGATTTTTTTTAAGGATTGTGAGATTTGGTTCTTTTAAAATATCTCAATTTTTCCAAACCCCGCCAATGTATTTCAAAAAAAACCAACGATAAAATTTTGCTAAGTACTTCTATTTAGATATAATGTATGATTCTGGTGTCTTTTTAACTATGAACCAAAACTAGAAAAAGTGAGTCATAATTTATATATAGAATAATTAGTGAAACACAATGTTTCTATGAATCTAGAATTCTTAATGTAAATTAAAATTCTCATCAATCACATTTATACATATTGTAACACCCCCAACCCGTATCTGTCGCCGGAACAGGGTTACGAGGTATTACCAAGGAGTACAGAACACTTACAGATAATTTGAAATCATAATCGTTCAAATACCGAGACTAATTATAAACGTTCCTTTAATGGACCTTCGAGATTCAAATCATGCACTAAGATTGGGTCGAGACTAAACCGGATCCTCGGAAAAATTTTAATACAATGCAATAAACAGTCATACACTCATTCAATGCATTATTACTCTAACATGCACAAACTCAACATTCAAGTTTGTTCAATAATTTCCATATATCAATAATATATACCATGATTGATGAGCTCATTAATACCATGATTTTCATTCCCTTGTTATTTTTCCATATTTATCCCGTTGAATTTTTCAAAATTTCGATGGATTTTCAGGGGTACACTTTAGTGTACAAATCCGGGTCCATCAATTCATATTCATCTGCACACATTTCCATTTCAGAGAGCACACTCCCACGAACCTCATCCTTACAGCGGGATTACCAGTCCAAGGCTAAATCTCCTGTAATATAAACTCATAGAGTATTGTCTGGATTACCAGTCCAGGCTAAATCCCCTGCAACGACAATTGCTCTAATGAGCTTGGATTTAAATTACCAATCCAGGTTAAATTCAGACTCTAATTCGGATTACTCGTTTGGGCTAAATCTATTTTCCACATATTCTTCGAGAGGGCTATATCAGGATAGGATCACCCATCCGGGCTAGATCCTTTTTACCGTCAATTCCTTTTTAGAGATCCATCGAATTTTCCTCTCATTCAACCGGATTTCTTCCTCTTTTTATCAAATATATCAATGTTTCATCAATTTTCATACAATGAACATCCAAATCATATTCACATCAATAAATATATATATTTCAAGCATTTAAAAATATAATTCAAGTTACACAAACTTACAATTCGATTTTTATACCATAACGATAATCTTAGTTTCATAATAAATATTTGAAATAAATCATTATATTATTTCTAATTCAACATTTATCGATTATAATTGGGCATGTGATCAATTTATACATAAGTCATTCATATATATTTCCTCCTCCTCCTCTCCATCCACATCCTTAGTATAAATAACACACTTGTAAGTAACATTATCTATAATTTTCACTATTTACTTATATGGATACTCAAGTTGTCCATCCGTGTCACAGTCACTAAATTATTTTTATCTTTATCTACAGAACTCCAAATTAAGATCCGCTAATTTTCTCTAAAACTAGACTCACCTATCTTCTTACTATAAAATTTTCAGAATTTTTGGTTCAGCCAATAAGTACAATTTATTCTTTAAACTCACCCCTGTTCTGCTGTCTGACAGTTCTGGCCCTTCTTCACTAAAAATCAATTTTCTCCTCATACAGGATTCGGATAATATTCCCATTTGTTTCTATTGAAAATAGACTCATTCAGTATTTTAAACATATAAATTTAAGCCCCTAATTATTTTTATCCAATTTTTTATGATTTTCCAAAGTCAGAACAGGGGAACCCAAAATCATTCTAACCTTGTCTCACAAAGCCTATTATATCTCATGATTTACAATTCCATTGCTTACACCATTTCTTCTATAAGAAACTAGGCTCGATAAGCTTTAATTCCATATTTTATTCATCCTCTAATACGATTTCTACAATTTTTGGTGATTTTTCAAAGTTAGACTACTGCTGCTGTCCAAAACTGTTTTAGTGCAAAGTGTTGATTTCCATTTTGCCCCAAATTTCACAGTTCATACAATTCAGTCCTTGTCCAATTAACCCCTCAATTGGGATAATTTTTCTAAATTAATACCTTATTATATCATTTTAAACTACTTCCTAACCCTTGAAAATTATAAATTTAGCATTAAACCTTAATTCCAAACTCTTTTACAATTAGATCCTAAAACCAATTTCCATCAATTTTACTTGATAAAATCATCATATATCAAAATTAAAGCTTCAATTCTATATTTATTCACCATATTCTTCTATCACTAATCCATAGAAACTTTAAAAATTAGCCATAGAATCAAAAACTAATGACATAGTAAGTTGGACCAAATTGTAAAAGTCCAAAAACATAGAAATTTCAAGGAAAAAGTAAGAATTAAACTTACATGAAGCTAGAGCATGAAAACCAGCTTGAACCCTCTTCCATGGCTGTTTTTCAGCTGATAAAAATGAAGAGAAATGAAGAGAATTCTAGATATTCCAATTTGGTCCCATTTTTATTTAGCAAATTTTGGCAATTTTCTAATTTTGCCCTTATTTCACCCATTTCCTGATTTTTCTCAGCTATTGCCGCCCAAAATATCTACTTTGGGATTATTTGTACTTTAGGTCCTTCCTCATTTGATAATTGAGCTATTTATTCCTTCTAGCAACTTTTACACCTTTTTCAATTTAGTTCTTTTTATTTAATTAACCACCGGAACGTCAAAATTTTCTAACAAAATTTTAATACTACCTTATTGACACTCCATAAATATTTATAAAAATATTTATGACTCAGTTTATAACACCGAGATCAGTTTATAACACCGAGATCTCAATACCTCTTTTTCTCAATTTCTTGACCAAATAATTTTTTATAAAACACAATTTATTATTTCAAAAATATTTAGAAGCTACATTTGACTCGTAAATATTAAATAATATAATCTACAAGTTCATTTGTTGGATTTGGTGGTCTCGAACCACTATTTTCGACATCGCTGAAATTTGGGCTATTACACATATACTATTGTTGTTCGATGCAGTTGTGCGTTAATAGACCATGCTCAAGCTTGGCTTTCATGAGTGCTCTAGAGACTCTACCATAAATCTGATAGAAATAGTTCCGTTTCACGCTCATATCAATCAATCCATCAAATGTATTATGCATATTCATGCCCTACCTATAAAAGAAATAGATTCGATTAAGAGCTTTACTTATCCTCACTTTCTTTGCAATTTTAGAACTATTTACACCAGAATAGGGATATAATTTTTAAAGTGTTTAACAAATAAACTTATTTTGTTTTCACCTATATGGACTTATTTCATGGGATCTCCAATCACATAGGTTGAGTTTTTATTATTGTTGATATCACCATTTCGCAATAGTCTCATTCCCCTCTATGTTTCATTTACGTTTTAGCCTGAGAATTAACCAAATTCACTTCTAATATAATCCATGGATTACAACTCCATCCTTTTTAGTTACTTTATCACATCATGTGTTAAACAAATATGTCTATTTTTATCATTGAAAATTTTATTATGTCAATGGCAATCACTATGCACGAACACAAAAGTTGTTGGATTTGTGCCTAATGATATACTTGCTAAGAAGTTTTTCAATCACTTAACCTCATTACCACTCAATCCTAGACCAATAAATTTTGATTCCATGATAAATTTTGCTATAATTGTTTATTTGGTTGATCTCCATGATATAACATCACCACTAAAGGTGGATATATAACCCCTAGCGAATCTTATCTCTCTGAATTTTGAAATTCAATTAGCATCACTATATTCTTCTAATATAACAGAAAATTCACTAAAAAAAAAAATACTATTATTGAATTTCATATTTTTCAAAATAATATGAGACCTTCTTTACCATGAAAATTATTTTTCTTTAAAATATAAAATAGAAAAAGCCCAAAACTAAGATTGGGGTAGGAGAGGAAATTTAAGTAACTTAAGGAAAGGATTATTCTTTTCTTATTTGGATAACATATATTTTCATAGACCGAAAAGTGAAGGAGTTGATGTTTTTCCTAATACATTGATTTTTGTTTTAGTTTCTTATTTTGTTTATAAATGGTTCTAATTATTTTTTAATTTGTCTTTTTATTATTATAGCTCTTAAGAATATTAAGATTCTTTTTATTTTTTAATTTTGTTATCAAAATTATTAAATTGGTTCTTAATTTTAAAACATTCTAATTACATTTTCAAATATCGATTTTAAATCCTTAAAGTCCTCCGTTATTAAAATTGTTAATTTAACTATTAAGCGAAACGTTAAATATTATGTAACATAATTTAAAATAAAAATTTTAAAGAAAATTGAATGTTGTAAAAATGGATGTTGTAATTTTTTTTTGTTTTGAGGTTTTCAAAGCTTATAAATAACTGCCATTCACTCTTTCTTTTTCGGTTTTACTTTATTTTTAGTTTTTATTTTAAAAGTTATGTGATAATATTTTATTTTTTAAAATTTTATTTTTAAATTATATTATATAAGACTTTATGTGACTTTTATTGGTCAAATTAACTATTTTATTAATAAAAGGACCTAATTAATATAACATTGATAGTTTAAAGATACAATTAAAATGTTTTGCAATTTGAGGATGTAATTAAAATATTTTAAAATTTAGAGACCAATTTAAAGTAAAATCATAATATAGAGATATTGGTGCAATTAACTCTTTGTTTAATACTTTCTTTCGTTTTTTTCCTTTCTTTATTATTAATTATTTAACTATGGAATAAAACTCACTTCACCAAGGAAAACAAATACGTTTTCACGTGGAAGGAGGATCAAAGTTACATTAGCATAATTACGGGAGTTAAGTGAGATAATAAGGTCTCTCCTATTCTAACCAGTGATTGAGAGTTTAATTTTCATTATCGGTACAGAGCAACTTTAAAATTTGTGGCCAGTGTCTACTCTTTAATGGGCCTACAGAATACACAAAAATTAGTTATTGGACTCGTTCCAATAAATACAATGAGAAATTTTTTTAAAAAAATTGTGTTGACATCTCCTACAAAAAATTCGCAATTCAATGGTCAATACTTTTTAACAAAATTTCATTCGTGTCATTTTAATATTTAATACAATTCGAAATCAAGTTTTAAATGTGGCTCTCTTCTTTAATTTATAAAAAAATTAAGATAAACTACATATAAAGTCATTAAATTATTAGCAAATTTATGTTTTTATCATTCAACTTTAAAAATTATAAAATGATGATTAAAATCTTTAAAGGTTTTCATTTAAATTATTAAATTGTAAAAATCGATATTATATAACATTCTCTGTTCATACCGATTATACTAATTAAAAATTTTATTTCTTTTTTTATAATTTAATTTTTTTATATTTGTTAACTAAAATTTAAATAATTATAATATTGAAGTTAATCCCTGAAAATGTAGAATGATGAAAGAGATAGAGGTGTGTTGCCCCCAATCATAATCAGCACCCAATAAAAGTTGTAGCGAGAGACCCCACACGGTTTTCTTTACTCCTTTTGTCGGCTGTGCTGTGGGCACCATTACAAGGTTAGATACCCCTCAAATCTCAACCTCTTATTTGATTCAATCTATCAATCAGCAATAAAAGTGAGAAGAATAGTTATTTAAGAAAGCATACTTCTCTCCTAATTTTCCTTTTTTCTTTTTTTAATGCTGAATTTCTTTCATTTTATTTGATGATGATGGGTACAAATTACAGGAAATAATTTTTTTTACGATTTAGGTCGGAATTTTCTAATTACACAAAAATACATATTCATGTAGCTCAATCGGACAAGCAAATCGATTCCCTCTTTGTGATTAATATCATATTTTGTTGAATAGAGAATAACAGAAAGTGGTATAAATGAAATTATGGAGCAGCAACACTCTGCCACCTGGTAACATATGGTAAAAGCAATAATGGTGTTGGTCCACATGGTTTATAGACTTTTTTGAACATTGCCAGGCAATATTAAATTATAATGAACAAATTTTGATTTATGTAAAGGAATAAAAGGGTCCACCAACCAAAGGCATTGATGGGGTCAACAAAGATCAAGTCAATAGTCTCCACCTTTGTACAAGTCAAGGCTCTAATCTCCTCCAATTTTACAAGTCATATTCAAAAAACACATCCAAAGCCAAAACTCAGCCTCCTAAAATTGTCTGGTTTTAAGATTTGAATGCAGTGCACCTGAATAACAGGTAATAAAATCTTCCTTGTAAACATCAAATTTCCCATTCAATCTATCTCTAGCTGTTTGTTTTTAGAGATTCCAAGGACGATGGGTGGCAAGCTTCAAGCTGAAGCAGATCTTGATTATTCCATGGAATCAGAAACGATGTCCACTACAACTCAATCATCTTTGGACAATCAGGGTGGCAGAAACAAAGACAAAATACAAGTAGAGAAGAAGATGAAGAAACTGAGATCAATCAAGTTCTCAAGAGTTCCATCAACAAGAAAGGGAAATCAATTTCGAGCCAGGTTATCAGGATATGCAGCAAGCTCGGAACAATCTACTCCTATAGACATGTCTGATGCGTCACCAAATCATATCCATGCGACAAAGTCGGAGAATTTTCAGGCAAGTAGACAAAGTTTTCATGCTATTTATTAATTGTTGTGAAAATTCAAGTTGTTGATAAGCCAAACTTCTTCGTATGGACAGGTATTACCGACAGCAGAATCGGGTTTTAAGCTTCTTAGAAGTGTAACCAGAAAGTCCAGCATGAAATTCAGAAGGCCACAGATGAAGAGATTTTCTGGAGGAACTGAGTTGAAGAAGAAAGGGAAGAAATCATCTAGGAGAGAGGTAAATTCTCAAGATTCATCAACTCATTACTTGAATGAAACTAGTTCTGATATGAAGAAGGAGCAGTTACAAGCGAGTTCCTGTTATTCTGGATCTAGTTTCGATAGCAGTGATCAGGATAACAACATTTCTGCAAATGCAAAACAGTCAGCTTATCCTGGTAATAAGTCCGTTAGAGTTGTAAGAACATCTAGTTTGGGACCTATGAAGAAGTTGAGTAAAATGGCAAGTTTAAGATCTAAGAGGACAAAGAAATGCTCTTCCATTTCAGACCCAAACGTAGAGAGAGCTACCTGTTCCTCCACACTCAAAGCTTCCAAATTTCCAGATCATTTAGAGATTAAACCAGGAGGAAATGAATCTGATGGAACTGCAGTCTTGAACGTCTGCCGATACAGTTATTGCTCTCTTCATGGTCATCACCATGGTGACAAATATCCATTGAGGAGGTTTGTCTCGATGAGGAGGCGGGCCGCCAAGAGCCAGAAAAGCTTGAAACCAGACCACCGTCAAACCTCTGGTAATAGAAAGAAAGCAGCCCAGACAGAGAAAAGAGTCCCTGATGGGGATCTTGGGGTTGCATTTCAACAAACTGTTGATATCAGAGAGATCCCTTCCATACCAGCAACGGAGGGAATGGAGGGCAGTGATTTTGTAGATTTGGCCGAGAGTGTGCCTGGTGAATCATCATGTCCAAGTCATGAAGAGCATCTGCAGCAAAGTAATAACCCGCTTAAAGTGGGACAGCAAAGTCCAGGGACATTTCAAGCATTCAAACACATTGACGTTGATTGCAGTGGAATTGGAGAACAACAAAAGGCAAAATGTGATACCCCTGGCACCAATATTGAAGAGACTAAAAGAATCAACAATGGAGACCGTAAGTCCATTCACGCTCCGGGCCGTCCCGAAGGTGGAGATGTTACTTCACAAGAGTTTGGAGACCCATCACAGTTTGCCAATCTGTCCTTGAAGCCAGATGACACCTGCAATGCCTGTGTTCCAATGGGCAAAGAATCTCACATTGATATTAATGATGCTCCTGTTACAGGGATGATGGAAGAACCAGCTTCAACCATTGAAGATAAGAAAGAAGATTCGGACCTTGATAGTGGAATCCTGCAACCTAGAGATCCTATGGCTTCTACTAGTAGTACTGACGTGGCACGCAAAACAGAGATGGAAAATCAGAAGAATTTCACTTTTTGGAAATTAATATACCGGCATATGGTCACAGGTCTTGATGCTGAACCTGAAATTCAAACTCCTCGTCCTGGAACGAATGCAGAAGAACAAGTAGATGATCTGCATCATACACATGGAAAGAATGACTCTTGTCAGGAAATTTCACAGGCAGATAAGGCCACGAGCATCAATGATCATGATGCAAGCAACCGGAAGCTTGAGTTCAGCCAAAGTGATGCCATTAAGTTGGTACAGCTAGCATTTGACAAGATCCTCTCTGAAATTCCAGACCATTCATCAGATGATCAAACAATTGTTAGTGAGAAAACTTCAGACCAGGAGCTCTTGTATCAGAAGCAGGATGAAGGCAAAGAGAACATCTCAACTTCCTCTAATTCCATTGAAGAGTGTATGGTACAAAATCAAGAAGAAATGAAGATTAAAAGTGATAAAGAAATTGCATCTGAAGAAGTGAAAGCAGCCCCAAAGGAAGGAAAAATGTCTGACAAGCAAATGCCAAGCAGCTGGAGCAATCTGAAAAAGATCATAATCCTCAGGAGATTTGTCAAGTCATTAGAGAAGGTGAGGAACTTAAAGCCAAAAACAATACGTTATCTTCCTACAGCCGAAGACCCAGAAGCAGAAAAAATTCAACTGAGGCATCAAAACGAGAAAGAGAGAAAAAACGCCGAGGAATGGATGCTTGACCATGCACTTCGTCAAGTGATTTCAACGCTGGCTCCATCTCAGAAAAGAAAAGTTGCTATGTTGGTACAAGCTTTTGAAACCGTCATCCCAGCAGAAAATGGAGATGACGTGAGGTCCAATGCAGCAGCTTCTTCTCCTACAACTTCTGTTCAAGCCTATAATGAGTTCTCAGTTGGCAATGGTGCAGGCACGCCAAATGAAAATGGTTCGGAAATTTCCCAGGAAAACTATTGCAGTCTGAAATGGATTCCACAGATGATCGTGGCCAAGTCACTGAATCCAATATAGCATACCAGAAATTGACAAAATCATCTCAGGATTCTAAAGAAACAAGTCTTCTTTGTACCAGCAAAGAACAACCGTTGTGTGTAGCAGGCTCAGAAATGAGCGGTACAGACATGAACAAAGAAGATACTAATGCAGTTGGTGAAAATAATGGGAATGAAGTTTCGATTGTCGACCTCTCTTTGTCAGAACTTGAAAACCCAGTCCAGCTGATAAGTCCTTAACTGATGAGGATGCAACAAGGACTTCTCATGACAAAATTTTCCCAGTAAATGAAGAAGTTATCCCAAAAGAAAAAAATTCAGCTCATAGCTCAGAAGTCTGCAATTCGGGTTCTGAATTTGATATAAAGGAGATGGATTTGGAATCTGGTGACTCAAGTAATTCACCTGATCAGCAACCTGGTAAACCTGAATGGCCAACAGAAATTGGTGAAGGAGCTCAGCCAAAATATAAATTCCTCCATTCACCACTTGAACAACCCGAGTCAAATTTCGCAGCTGATATTTCTAAGTCGGAAAGACAAAAATACACGAGGCTTTGGTACTTAATATATAAGCACATGGTGTCAGGTGGTGCCACGGAAAATGGATCACAACGGCTTCAGAGTTTATCAGATGAGGAAGTAGAAGGCGATGATGCCGGCAAACATTCTAGAGAGAACGACACTAATGGTCACAGTTCATTTGCAGCAGGTCAGGACATGAGTGAGAATTACTCACCAGGCTGCAACAATGAGATTATAAAGCTCGTAGAAGAAGCCATTGATGAGATACCTCTCCCAGAAATTCAACAAGGCACATCAGATAATCAATTAGTTATTGGTGATGTAGTTCCGGATCAAGAACTTCCTGAGAAGAAACATGGCCAAGAAGAGGTAAAAATCATCTCCAGTTCTACTGGTTCTGCTAAAGAGACTTCTGAAGAAGCTAAAACCATAAGAACAGAACTTCGTTCAACCTTGAATTCTAAAGAGAAAACATGGAGTTCTGAAAATGTCAACACCAAAATGGAAGCAAAAGAAGGGACAGATGAGGGAATTAAATCAAAGAACAGAGTGCAGAGAAATTGGAGCAATCTGAAAAAGTTAATCCTCCTCAGGAGATTTGTCAAGGCATTGGAAAAAGTCAGAGAATTTAACCCAAGGGGACCTCGATACCTGCCCGTAGATCCTGCAGCAGAATCAGAGAAAGTTCTCCTAAGGCATCAGAATATGGGAGACAGAAAAAATGCTGAAGAATGGATGTTAGATTATGCACTTCAACAAGTGGTTGCTAAACTAACTCCAGAAAGGAAGAGGCGAGTAGGGCTGCTTGTCGAAGCATTTGAGGCCGTCATTCCGGCTATAAGTTGAAATCATCAAAAGTGCTGATATACCTTCTCCAGCAACAACCAGTCAAATTGGTGTCAGTTCACAAGGTAAGCACCAAGAACCCTGCATTTCTTCATCATTTCTGGGAAAGATGATGTTAACAATAGGGAATCTGTATAGCAACAGAAAAAGAAGCTAAGCACTTTTTAATACAAGGAACTCATAAGTACAAAGCACACAAACGAGCCTACCATTTTTATACCTGAGTTTGTTTAAACTAAAATGATATTATTATGAAATTTCAAAGTCTTTGAAAGTTTAGAACCTCACTTGGTAGTGCATTCATAGGGAAATTTCAATTATATGGGATAAAAGGGGCCTGCTATTATCCTTTATTCAAGTGAAAATTTGAACCCTTTGCAACGATGGTGAAACTTTATTATCTTTTCCTGCCGAATAATCTTGCAGGTAAGACCAAAAGAAGTGGCCATTTCATACGGTCAATCTGAATGAAACAGAAGCATCAATTCGTTCGGGTGAAAATCACAGTAGGAAAAGAACAGAAATTAGGAGATAGCAGTTAAGAGTCTGAGAAGTTGCAAGTTCCATATTTTTTCTGAAACCTCAAAGCATATTTTGAGCATGCTTATGATGGGAAAAAAAAATAAGAATACCATATGTGTACTTGTATAAGTATGGTGTTGTTAGTCCTTTCTGAAAACTAGAGCAATTGTTCTGATAAATGGTTATGGATGCCAGAGATAACATCATGCCTGTCTGAATGAGGATCTTTACCACCTGCAGTAAGAGATTGAATGGAAATCTACCTGGTAGCTGCATTTTTTGCATAAGTTATAGGAGAAGATGTCATTAAAGAATCATTTACTAAGTGAACCAAAATATCACACCCTTGCACTGTCGTCCAAATACATTTGAACTGCTAATGAACGCCCTAAACATTACAAGTCTAGCAGCAGCACCATATAGATAAGTCCACAGAGAATTAGATAGGAAAAAAAACTTGGCAAAATACTTAAAAAGGGAATTTTGAGTTGAACAAGAGGAGATGAGTTCCCTTCGATGATATGAAAAAATTAAACCAAATTAAGGATTCAGTAACAATCAAAATACTTTGATACGTTAATAGGATTTTTGTGTATGTGAAAAATAGAAGGCATGTCATGTGTAGTACGATAGCAGATGCCTGATTCAGTCCCTGACCAAATCCATGTAGGATAATTCATTTTCAAGTTAATCCAAGAATGCGATACGGTTTGAAGACTGCATGGTGGCAGGCAGCAGAAACTGATCTAGTCAATAAACAACTTCCAGATGGAACAACGCATACAGAGAAATAGGAAAAACAAAAAGAAAAATCCAAGTAGAATCTAAAGGTTGGGAATTCGAACAGAGGTCATCAAGCTATAGTGTAGGGAATTCATGTTTGCAGGGTTATAAATCCAAAGATATCAATCAGATTAATCAAACAATAATATTATTGGGAAAAATAATTACTGAAGGTCGGAGGTAAAACTTAAAACTGTATCCTAGTGGTACCAGTCCCAGTTCCAGAGCTCTACTTTCGAAACAAATTGATTGCAATCTAAGGAAAGGGAAAGAGGTGAGCGTGTTACAGGGTAAAACTGAAATAGAAAAATAAAATAATAACGATTAAACGGTGCGTTAGTATGGAGGGTGTTAATGAAAGTAGTGCGTATCGATTTAATGAAACGGTGCGCTTAGTAAGCAATTAAGGGATCGGTGCGCTGAGAGAGTAATGGTCTAAGTTGTTAATGGGCTAACGAACTTTTGTAATGCCCATTTCCTTCCCTCTTTAAACAACTGCTGTAGGAGGGGGAAAACAGCTATGAATTTGGTTGACAATTCAGTTTTCATCTCTCTCTCTTGATTCTCCTATCTTCCTCTTTTCTTCTCTTTCGATTTCAACCCGCAACAAAGGTATCAGAGCTCAAATGATCCTCCATGAGTGGCGATGGAGTCACCACTCAGGTGCAAAAGGATGTTGGTCTACTACAACAGGAGGTCACTAAGCTCCGAGGTGAACTCGCACAATGGGATTCTAAGTTGTAGACCAAATTCAAGGACGGACGTGAGTTGAGATTTGAACTTCATAATTTGTTTGGGCAATATTTGGGGAATCCGACCCCTGCTGCTAGTAATGCAGTTGCTCCAACTAAGGGCAAGGGGATTTTGGGAGAGGATCCACCTGAATTTACTCCAAAAAATCCACTGGAAGCCCCCACTGGTGGCCCATCTCATGATCCCTTGCCAGATATGGGGAGTGCGAGTATGCAGTCTCGATTGGGTCCATTTGATGGTCTTGATAGATCTCATAAGCTTGATTGCCCTCGATTCGATGGGACAGATTTTCGAGGTTGATGGTCTAAACTTGAACAGTATTTTGAAGTAGAGGGAGTGACAGACAATGCTAAAGTTCGCACAGTAATGCTTCACCTTGAAGGAAGGGCATTGGACTGGCATCATTTTTACACTTACAGGGGGGTTGCACAAGCTGAACTGGACCTGTTATGCTCGTAGCCTGCTGGAGAGGTTTGGATCCAGCCTATTTCGAGATCCAATGGCTGAGTTAGTCACCTTGAAGCAGCAAGGAACCGTGAAGCGATATCATGATGCATTTCTCAGTTTGTTGAATCAGCTGCAACTGCCCGAGTCATATGCATTGAGTATCTTCACCAGCAATCTGAAATTGGAAATTGGGCAGTATCTACAGTTGTTTAAGCCTCAATCCTTAGTTGAGGGCTTCCAGATCGCGAGACAAGTGGAGATTATCCTTCTCCATTCTCAGAAGAGGACTCTTTTTCCTAGTGCTGGTAGTTTTCCTCGATCTCTGCCTGTGCCTTCTCACTCTACTTCACCTGGTAAATCAATTCTCCCACCTATAGCAGTTGTTTAATGGGAAGGAAATGACCGTTATAAAAGTTCGTTAGCCCTTTAACAGTTAAGACCGTTACTCCCTAAGCGCATTGTTTCTTTAATTTCTTCCTACGTGCACTGTTTCATTAAACTGATATGTATCGTTTTCATTAACACCCTAAATACTAAACACACAGTTTAGTCATTATTTTAGTTTCCTAATTTTAGTTTTACCCTGTAATAGAGCGGAGTTATAATATGATACCCATGGCGCTTCAATTCTTTTGAAAAGCTAATCAAATACAGCTTTTCATTTTTCGTAGGATTAATGGGGCAAAGAAAAAGAAAGCTAAAAAATTGTTTCCCCCTAGTAGTCGATTGAGCTCAGCCCAAAAACTGTAGCCACACCCATGGCAATGTGAGATTTGGTTTCATCACTTGATATATCCTACAACATTAAATTAAATTACAATCAAACGTAATGGCAACATATTTGGTCGGAATCTTCCTGCAGTACTTTGGAAGTACGTCAAAATTACTTACGTCGCCCACCCCGTTTTAGGAGCAGCATTGAGTAAAAGGAACAAAACTCATATTTATTAGTTGGTCTTTCTTATTTAGTTATATATCAAAATTTGTTGTATAAGTTACTCATCTCATCCTTTAAACCTTTAACCATGCAGTTGAAGACCTCTGCTCATGAAACTAAAATACATTTTGTTATTTGCAATGAGAAAAATCATTGTTGTCGACGATGGATACCCGATTACTATCATTAATAAGCTTTACTCAAAAGATCCAGATAACAATAGCAGCAAAACCCATTAGCGGATATGCGCAGCATATTCACAAGTTAATCATAATTAGTAATGGAGACCATGTTTTCATCACAAATGAAGGCATACATTCATCTATACAGAAAAGCCATGTCAAAGCATTTACTTCATAACTTAATCTTATCTCTTCATCCAATGAACAAATCTCCTGAAAATGGTTAGATGAAGACAGGTGGAGATGATAGGCAAACAAATAATGATGTGGAATAAAAGAAAAACATTGCAGATAATGAACGCATTCCATTACATAAAAGTAAATCATAAATTTGTTTATGCCAAAAACTACATTGAGAAACTGCAAATCACTTCTTAAAAAGGTTAATGTAGGCACCAAACATACAACTGCAAAACAATTTGATTTCCTACTGAAAAGAAATGTTTTAAAACCTCATCACCTACTCCTCTACTGCATCTTTGCTTTTTTTCTTCTTTTTTTCTTTTCGCTTTTATCATCCCCTGCACCATTAACAGCAACAGGAGTCTCCTTGCTCTTCTTCTTCTTCTTCTTCTTCTTCAGACTTCTCTGTATCTGGTGAAGAAGCTTCAACCTTATCCTTGTTCTTCTTCATTTTTTCCTTCTCAACCTTCTCTTCAGTTTCAGCATCATCATCCTCCTCACTCTTCTTATGTTTCTTCTTCTTTTTCTCTTTCTTCTCAACTTCAGCTTCACCTTCCTCAACCTTGGCTTTCTTAGCAACAACCGGAGCAGGGCTATCACTGTTGTCATCCAATTTGCGCTTGCACCCCTCTCCTTCTTCCTTTTCCTTTTCCACCACCGCAGGTTCAGCAGAAGCTGCTAGGCTGGCAACCATAGAATCCCCACCAGTTGGCAACGCAACATTTCTTAACCACTCTTTAGGAGTGCTGTCATTTGGCTTTCCATGCTTATCCAATTTGCCTTCTGCAATCAATTTCTTCTTCATGGATGCAGTTGGCCCCAAGCCCCACTTCCTCGGATAAGTATCCCTGTCCATAACTACCCTCTTAATCTTTGCCACCACACCATGATCACAAGTAGCCATAACCGCAGTGGTCATTTCAGCAATTCCCAGAGCAATTGCCTCTCCTTTCGTCGTCATTAACACAACTTCCTCCCCAACCTCAATGTCATTCTCAAACCTCAGTAATCCAGGAATCATCAACTTTGCCCCGTAACAAATAGCATTAACAGCAGAGTCCTTCACAACCAGCCTCTTATAACTAGTCAAAAGGACTTCAAGAGGCATAATCACCCTCCTCAAATAAGTCTCATCTCTATAATTATCATAAACCCATTGAGCATCCATAACATCATGCATGGTCACCATATTATCTTTCTCACCTAAAATCCCAGACCTAACCCTCCTAAGTTCCTGCATATGCCCACCAACCCCAAGAATTAATCCCAAATGAACACACATAGTCCTAACATAAGTACCCGCCTCGCAAGAAATCCAGAAAACAACCAAATGCCTATCCACATCATACTCAAGAAGCTTACTTTCGTAAATTGTTCGAATCCTAAGCTGTCTTTTAACGGCCGAAATCAAGGGCGGCCTCTGAAAAACAGCTCCAGTCAAACTTTCAAGAGCCCTAGCAACCTTGGCCACGTCGGGCACTTTGGAATGCAAGCGAGCAACACAGACATACTCTTTGCCCGCACCCTGCTGGGATTTAACAAGCCGAGTGGCTCTATCGATACATACAATAAGATTCCCAGTGACTTTGGGGTCCAAAGTTCCACTATGGCCAGTCTTTTCGACCCGCAAAATACGCTTAATCCAAGCAACCACTTCATGAGAGGAAGGGTTAGAAGGTTTATCAAGGTTCAAAATACCGTACCTGATGTACTCAGCAAGGGGACGCTTGAGGGGAGAGAAACCGGAGGGAAGAGGAGTGTAGTGGCCAGTTCGAACGTTGAGGCGGTCGTAGTTTTTGAGAAGGATAGGCCACTGGGAAGTGTCGATGGAAGGAGTGGTGGTCTGGGGTTTGATCATGAAATCTTGGTCCGACTCTTTGGCTTCAGCATCAGCCGCGGTTTTTTTCTTGTGCTTTTTCTTTTCTGAGCGAGAGAGCTCAACCTCAGACATGGTTGCCTTAGTGTGCGTGTGTGTGTGTGTGTGTGTGTGTGTGTGTGTATTAGGGTTTTTCAGTGGGTTTTAGGGAGGGTGAAGGAGAGAGGAAGTGACGGTAAGGAAGGAGAAAGGAAATGGAAAGGATTTATATGGTTAGGGTTTTGGAGGTTTTAATTATGGGCTGGGCTGCTGCCATTTCTACTACTCCTACATTTCCTTTTTCCTTTTCATTTTTATGAGAGTGGTGGATTTGCCTGTTGTCTCTATATTTAAAATAAATCTATAAACTACACTAGATTATAGGTGAGTGAAAAAATATTTTATTTTTAAATTTATTTAATAATGATTGTTAGTGTAATGATAAAAAAATGTTTAAACATGTGTTCAATGAATATGTTAATTTTAAATTTTTTATTTAAATTTTATATAAAAATATGTAAAGATAAATTTGTCATCGCAATAATAAAAAAGGTGTATTAGCTTTTTCCTAACTGAATTGATACCCATTAACTTGTGATATTAACTCACCAATCAAAAGCTTTTACAACAAGTATAGTTATAAAACAAGTAATAAAAATGTCAATTAAATTTTAGTTCGATTGGCATAGATATTATTTGTTGCTAAAAGAGAAGGGCATGGATTCGAGTGTGCTGAAGCGCATTATTCTCCTATTTACGAATTGAGAAGAGACTAATCAGACCACCAAAATCCAATGTTCATATTTAAGTTATTATAGCTCAAAAAACATATATGAACCTTTAGATAAAAAAACTTATAAATATCTTATTATTATAAAAAATTTGATGACTTTATTTATACTTTTTATGGTTATGAATATAAAATTTAGAAATATTACTTCAATTTTGATATGGGTGAAAGTGAGAAAGAGATGTAAGACAAGACAATGACTGTGAACTGGAGTTTGGCCATTTTCCATGAGAACTAGAGGAAGAGGTGAACGCATTGTTAACATGTTTGTTTTGCTAAAAGAGAATAAAGTATTAGAAGGCTTGCATGGATTCGAGTGTCTTTGAAGCGCATTATTCTCCTATTTACTTGATAAAATCTTGGATTGAGAAGAGACTATAAGATTAAAAACAGACCACCAAAATCCAATGTTCATATTTAAGTTATTATAGCTCAAAAACATATATGAACCTTTAGATAAAAAACTTATAAATACCTTATTATTATAAAAATTTTGATGACTTTATTCATACTTTTTATGGTTATAAATATAAAATTTAGAAAATATTACTTCAATTTTGATACGGGTGAAAGGGAGAAAGAGATGTAAGACAAGACAATGACTGTGAACTGGAGTTTGGCCATTTTTCCATGAGAACTAGAGGAAGAGGTGAACGCATTGTTAACATGTTTGTTTTTTTTTTTTTTACTATATTCTAAGTTAAGCTTTCATAAATCATTGAAAATTTTAAATAAGTTAAAATTTAATATGTGTAGTGATTAATTTTTTTTAATCATCTAATGTGGAACTTTTCTTTTATTCTTTTAAATAATTTATTTTAAAATTTTAAAATTATTATTTATCTAGTTACATCCTACTTTATTTTTGGGTTTATGAAAGTGTGATAGGTTGACTTGGTCTGATTGGACCACATTTGTCAGATTAGTTTTGTGTTTGTCCCCACGGATTTACTCAGCCGTTGTTTTCATTTTGCCACTACCGCTTTGTCTTTTAATGTTAACAAATTGAATTTTTTTAATTTAATTTTAAATTGTTTTAAATCAAAATTTAGGAAGAAAAAACTGTAATTATTTAGTGATTTGGTTAATGCGTTTTAATTATTACATAAATAAATTAATATCTTTAATATATAAAAGCTTTTTTATGAAATTAGTTTAGTATTTTGCTTTTTGAATATTAAATTTAAATGACAATTTTGTAAACATTAAAGGTTAAATTTGTTAAATTTTTATATTTAGGATCAAAATGATAAAATATGTAAATATTAAATGATTAAATTTTTACTGAACCGATAAAAATTTCATGTCAACTTTTTCACTCGGCAACTAATCAAAGATTGACTAAAATATTTAATTTCGAAAAGTTTAATGGCTAAATCGAAAAATTTAATAGTTGAGTGACCAAATAGAACAAAATCGATAGTTTAGTGACCATTTCTAAATTGTACCCATTTATTTTTTATGTATTACAAATTACATAAACTATAGGGTAATTTACCAAAATATACCAAAATAAAAAATTACGAAAAAGGGCCGAAATTTGTATTATTTACATAAAATGGTCATTTTCCCCAAAGCGCCGACGTCGGTAAGCATTTTGGGGTGTCAAGAAGCAAGCGTCCTTGAGGGCGCGCTTTGTGCCACATCAAGACAAAACGTCTTGAGGACGACTTTGTTGATGTGGCACAAAGCGCTCCTCAAGGCGACTTTCTCTTCCAGAATCAGCAATTTTTTTTTAAACCGTTGGGCCTCCAACATTCGAAAAAACCTATAAAACCCCCACCCTTTTATTTTTTCACAACAAAGTCCTTATTCATTTTCTCTCAACTTTCTCTCAAATTCTTCTCAATTTCTCTTAAATTCCTTGAAACTTCCTCTCAAATTTCATAATAGTCCGTTAATATTTACAAAAAAGCCCCTTTTTAAATTTTTTTGAAATATATTTTTTTGATAAATTTTAAAATATTCAATCATATTACCAATGGCCAAGGAATTAATTCGTCTCGACGATAAACACATCTCCGTCGATCAAATGCAAATGGTAAGTTTTAATTTTATTTTTTCAATACTATTTAATATTTTTTAGGTTTATGCAATTTTAATTTTTATTTTATAATTTTTTAAACAGTCTGTAGATCGGCGTTGCAATGCTATATTTGCAATATGCCTAGTCTGCCATTGCCGTTTATCGAGAATTACCTGCGGGAAGCGGGGTTTTGGCACGTGGACACGATAGGCCGAGGGTGCAAGTTGGAGCCGAAGTTAATCAGTGCATTGATAGAGAGGTGGAGACCCGAGACGCACACTTTTCATCTTCCATGTGGAGAGTGTACTATCACTCTAGAAGACGTGCAATTGCAATTAGGATTGCCAGTGGATGAGTCCGTAGTCACCGGGTCCGCAACTTTTAGCAATTGGACCGCTGTATGCTACGAGCTTCTGAGCGCCATTTCGGATAACATTTATGGAGGTCGGATCGAGATGGGCTGGTTACGAGACACATTCCCGGAGATGATAATGGTTCGACCGAAAAAGAAAGAATACGGTATGCTCGGGCATACATTCTTGAGATGATTGGAGGCTATCAGATACCGGACCTGTCTCGAAACCTCGTACACCTGAGATGGTTGCTGAAACTCGTTGATTTTAGAGCAGCAGGTGATTTGAGTTAGGGGTCTGTCGTGCTATCAAAATTGTATCGGGAGATTTGCGGGGCGACGCGGTCGAGTAAAGCGAAAATCGGAGGTTGCCTATCACTACTGCAGTCATGGGCACGATTTCAATTTCTATTTTTACGTCATCGAGTCGACCACCCATATACATTCTGCAACACCCCTTACCCGTATTCGTTGCCAGAATAAAGTACGAGGCATTACCGAGGAGTACGAAATACTCACAGACAATTTAAATCATTTATCGCTCAAATACCAAAATTGATTATAAAAGTTTCTTTACACATATAGTGCACTTGAGGTGCACCGTTCCATAATTATGAATGAATACATTTATCAAACATATTTCATGTTTTTATATATATCATAGTCTCATATTTCCATGTATCAACTACCATCATTTCCTCGTATTTCGACAAATACATGTAACAATTCATAAACATGTAATTCACTAACTCTTCCAACCAATCACAATTTAAATTGACAAATCACTTATTGAGCCAAATTTTAATGTTCACTACAATCTATCATATAAATTTGGATTTACGTATTCACCAATAAATTCTATGTACAGTATCATCATCTCTTATTTCCACATACATTACTTTGCACATTATGAACTCAAATAACATATACAAGACATACCAATGTATTTCAAATACGTTTTCATAATATTTCATTTAGAATTAAGATTATTTCATATTAGATCTCTTCTCAGTAACTCATTTAGAATATCAATTCATACGGATAATACACTCAATGATGTACAAATATATAATCACAAATGAACTCATTCGTCAACCAAGTTCTACGCTTCATGTCACATCAACTCGTATTTTCTTATATCACATAATATATACCATGATTTCCATTCCTTTGATATTTTTCCATATTTATCCCTTTGAATTTCTTGGAATTTCGATGGATTTTCAGGGGTACACTTTAGTGTACAAATCCGGGTCCGTCAATTCATATTCATGTGCACACATTTTCATTTTCAGAGAGCACACTCCCGCGAACCTTATCGTTGCAGTGGGATTACTATCAAGCTAAATCCTCAGAAGAGAGCACACTCCATGAACCTCATCCTTACAAATGGGATTACCATCGAGCTAAATCCTATAATATAAACTCATAGAGTATTGTCGAATTACTAGTCCAAAGCTAAATCCTAACGACAATTACTCCAATGAGCTTGGATCTGAATTACCAATCCGAGCTAAATTTAAACCCTAATTGATTACCGTCCAAGCTAAATCCATTTTTCACATATTCTTGAGAGGCTTATGTAACATCCCGAAATAGGGCCTAACGGAATAGTGGTTGCGAAACCATGAATCCAAGCTATAAAAGTTTATTATGATTAATTATTATGATTTATCGGTGATTAAATACATGTGTTAGAGTATTGATAAGAAATTTTATTAATTTCATGCTTAAATTGCCTATTAGGACTTGTTTGCAAAAGTTGCTAAATAGGGTTCTAATTTATAGAGTACTTGATTGAAATGGGGTTTGAAGTAGGAGTCCTTAAATGGTAATTAGACCATTATATTTTCATGGACAAAATGGACATCTATAGGTGGAAAGAACCAAAGTTTTTAATGAAGGGTAATTTAGTCATTTGGTAATAAAAGGAATTAAAAGGAAAAAGATGGCAAAATATGCTCATCTTCTTCATTAGAACGAAATTACAAGGGTTCTCCATAGCTAGGGTTTGTTTCAAGCTCCCAAGCTCCATAGTAAGTGATTCCAAGCCCCGTTTTTAATGTTCTTTACGTTTTTGAAGCCCCGATAGCTTGATTTAGCTCATTCTATCAATAATTCATGCTAAGGTTCATATTTGGAAAAATACCCATAGGTGAAATGTGTTTATTTTGATGTTTTATGATGGAATATGAAGTCTTAAATTATGTTAAACAACTTTTGCTAAGTGATTTTAAGTGAAAACGAGTAAAAGCACTTAATCGGTAAAAATACCTAATGTTCATAAGTACAAGTTAGAGTGAGAATTTGATGTTGCCATAGAAGGAAAAATGATCAGCATGTCATAAAACATAATAATAAGGGATAAAGTTCAATTTCGAGCTTTGGGGCAAATGTGTAAATATGTAAAGTTTAGGGGCAAAATTGTAATTTTGCCAAAGTTAAGAGTTAAGGACTGTTTTGATGAATGTGAGTATTAAATAAGCTAAATATGCTATTATAGATCAAGAAGAACGAAATCCAGAGTTAGATCGAGGAAAGAAAAAAATAGAGGACTAAATCGATATAGTTGATCGTATTTTATTTCGAGGTAAGTTTGCAGTAAATAAATGCAATATTCTATTATTTTATATTTAATACTGTTGAATTCCAGCATTTACATATTTATTTTGTAAATGTATTATTTAAAGACTCAAGTATGAATTGACGGAAAAGCTATCCTGGAAGTTAGGTTGAACCTTAGGAATGTATAGGATACAAATGTCATGACATTAGGGTTTAAGGAAATCATGTAAGACCATGTCAAGACATGGCATTGATATGTTACTATAAGGCAAAGGTCCCATGTAAGACCATGCCAAGGCATGGCATTGGTGAGTTCATAAGGCAAGGATATCACGTAAGACCATGTCAAGACATGGCAATGGTTAAGTTTCATAAGGAAAGGTACCCGTATCCTTAGTATTCCAAGTGGTTCAACGGAAAATTCAAAGAGTATACCAAAGTAAAGGTAAGACAAGTTCAAGCTAAAAAGGTAAGGTAAGGCAAATTCATGTTTAAAGGTGCAGTAAGAATACAAGTTTAAGTATATTGAGTTAAAAGCTTAAGTGATCTTGATAAGAACGAGAATAAGATAATTGATTAAAATGTTGTTATTTATTTACATGTAAACAGCTTTATGCTTACACCCATTCTTTATTTTTTTATAGTAAGAATAAGTGTTCTTGAGAAATTATTCTAATAACCAATAATTGACACTTATGTAACAAGAAAGAAAAATGCTTTTGAAAAATCACAAAGCATTCCAATACAAAAGGACAGGTCATTCATTAAAATCTAGATAGTTGGAGACCAAGGAAAAGATGGAAATGAACTTTACAATAAGCAGCAGTTCCACCATCATATGGACTAGATAGCAAAGATTAAAAGCAGGAAAAAAATTTGAAACATAAGGCTAATCGAATCTAATTTATCTCGAACTCATCAATTTTCCTAAAATACGTATATGGACACATAAATATCCGATTAATCTAGGATAACGAGATTGAAACATCGAATATCAAAATATATCATATTTCAAATTACAAGCCAACTCGGGAATCGAAAGGACGTCGGAGATCATTGCACACTGCATGTATAGGAAGGAAGACGCAGGGATTCGCTCTTCTCGACCCCAAGAGATGATGAACCAACAGAGGAGAAATTCTTCCTTACGGTGAAGAGAGTGAAGAGAGGAGTTTAAAAATGTTGTACCGTTTATTTACATGTAAACTTACTAAGCTATATGCTTACACCCATTCTTTATTTTTTTATAGTTCATTTTCAAAAGGATTATATTGGTATTTTGTGACTTCGATTGCGTTTTAAGTTATGGCATGTATAGGGACTTAGCCATTTTGTGTGTATGTCCTTATGATATGGCTTAAGATTGGCTTGTAAATATTTGGTACTGATTAACTATTAAAATGGCTAATTAAGAGCATGTTTTGGATATTATGTAATGCCTAGTTGGTAATTATTAGAAAGAAATTATGTAAGTATATGCAGGGGAACAGTTTGTACAGCCAGTAGTAGCGTGATTTTGAAAATCACCAAAAATAGTATAAATGGAATTAGGTTGTGCATGAGATATAGAATTAAATCTTATTGAGTCTATTTTATATAAAGAAACGGTGTAGGAAAAAGAGTTGTATATTATGAGATAATTGATTTTAGTGAAGAGAGGTTAGAACTGTCAAACTGTGTAACAGGGAGACTTTAACTAATAAACTGTACTAATTGGCCACACCAAAATTCTGGAAAAATTATATTAAGAAGATATATGAGTCTAGTTTAAAGGAAAATTTACGGATCGACAAATACATGTAACTAGCTTTCGAGTTTCGTAACTCGAGTTATAATTGATTTAGTGAACATGACGCAGATGGACAGTTTTAAACTTTTATGCCCCGAACTAGTAAGTTAAGTCTAGTATTCCGGATTACCACCGAGCTAAATCGTTACTCCAATGAGCTTGGATCGAATTACCAATCGGCTAAATTTAAACCCTAATTGATTACCCGTCCGCTAAATCTATTTTACATATTCTTGGGATGGCTTATATCAGGATCACCCGTCCGAGCTAAATCCTTTTCACACATATTCTTCGGGAGGGCTATATCGAGATAGGATCACCTGTCCGGGCTAGATCCTTTTTACCGTCAATTCCTTTTCAGAGATCCATCAAATTTTCCTTTCATTCAACCGAGATTTGTTTTCCATTTTCATCAAATATATCAATGTTTCATCAATCTTCATACAATGAATATTCAAATTATATTCACATCAATAACATACATTTCAAGCATTTAAGAATATAATTCAAGTTACACGAACTTACAATTTGATTTTTATACCATAACGATAATCTTAGTTTCATAATAAATATTTGAAATAAAACATTATATCATTTCTACTTCAACGTTTATCAATTATAATCGGGCATGTGATTAATTTATGCATAAGTCATTCATATATTTTCCTCCTCATCCTCTCCATTCCACATCCTTAGTATAAATAACACATGTGTAAGTAACATTATCTATAATTTTTCACTATTTATGTATGTGAATATTCAAGCTGTTCATCCATATCATAGTCACTAAATTATTTTTATCTCGAGCTACAGAACTCCAAATTAAGATCCACTAATTTTCCCTGAAACTAGACTCAAATATCTTCTTGCCATAAAATTTTTAGAATTTTTGGTTTAGCCAATAAGTACAGTTTATTCTTTAAAGTCACCCCTATTCTATTGTCCGACAGTTCTGACCCTTCTTCACTTAAAATTTATTATCTCCTCATACAAGATTCGGATGATGTTTCTGTTTATTTCTATTGAAAATAGACTTATTCAGGATTCTAAGCATATAAATTTAAGCCCTTAATTATTTTTCTCCAATTTTTTATGATTTTCCAAAGTCAAAATAGGGGAACCCGAATTCATTCTGACATTGTCTCTCAAAATCTATTATATCTCATGATTTACAATTCTATTGCTTACACCATTCCTTCTATAAGAAACTAGACTCAATAAGCTTTAATTATATATTTTATTCATCATCTAATTCGATTTATAAAATTTTTGGTGATTTTTCAAAATTAAACTACTGCTGTTGTCCAAAGTTTTAGTGCAAAGTGTTGATTTCCATTTTGCCCCAAATTTCACAGTTCATACAATTCAGTCCTTATCCAATTAATCCCTCAATTTGAATAATTTTTCTTAATTAATACTTTATTCTATCATTTTAAACTACTTCATAACCCTTGAAAATCAGAAATTTAGTATTAGACCATAATTCCAAAATCTTACACAATTAGGTCCTAAAACCAATTTCCATCAATTTTACTTGATAAAATCATCATATATCAAAATTAAAGCTTCAATTCTATGTTTATTCATCATATTTTTGCAACACTCATCCATAGAAGCTTTAAAAATTAGCCATAGAATCAAAAACTAATGACATAGTAAGTTGGACCCAATTGTAAAAGTCCAAAAACATAGAAATTTCAAGGAGAAAGCAAGAATTAAACTTACACAATAGAGTATGATGACCAGCTTGAACCCTCTTCCATGGCTGTTTTTCAGCTGATGAAAATGAAGAGTAATGAAGAGAACTCTAGATATTCCAATTTGGTCTCATTTTTATTTAGCTAATTTTGGTAATTTTCCAATTTTACCCATATTTCACACATTTCTTGATTTTTCTCAACTATTGCTGCCCAAAATATCTCCTTTGGGCTTATTTTCACTTTAGGTCCTTCCTCATTTGATAATTAAGCTATTTAATCCTTCTAGTAACTTTTATACCTTTTCAATTTAGTCCTTTTTATTTAATTAACCACCTAAACGCCAAAATTTTCTAACGAGATTTTTATACTACCTTATTGACACTCCGTAAATATTTATAAAATATTTATGACTCGGTTTATAACATCGATATCTCGATACCTCTTTTCCTCAATTTCTTAACCAAATAATTCTTTATAAAACACAATTTACTATTTCAAAAATATTTTAAAAGCTACATTTGGCTAGTAAATATTAAATAATATAATCTACGAGTTCATTTTTGGACTTAGTGATCTCGAATGACTATTTTGATATAACTGAAATTTGAGCTATTTTACATTCCCACTCATAACGAGGTAAATTTAATATTATATTTTATAATTATTACGTAGATTTAAAGTATAATTGTATGCTAAAAATTTATTTAATTAGGTGGAACCATTCGGCGAGTTATGTTGAAATACCTACCTCGCTTGAAGATATACAACTTCTATTAGACCAACAATCGGAATCACAAGTAAGTATTAAATAAAATATATTTTCGTAATAAAATTTTCGTTTCGAATTTTGTATTTATAATTTAGTATTTCATATTTAGTATTTAGTATTATGTATATAACTAATATTTTCGTCATGTTAATATAGTTTCAATGAACACTATACGAGGATCCGACAATTCGGGCAGTAATTCCGGAGGAGTTCTTGCTAAATTCAAACATTTGGCATGTGGAGGTCCAATTGATCAACTATGCCACCATGGAGATGCACCAGTCAGATCGGGTTCTGCTACAATTTTGATTCCGACAATCGATTCCCATGCCACCTGAGGTGCTCGATGATGAGCACAAAGTCGACTTACGACAGCTGCACACGGATTGGCCAAGATTTTGGTCAGCATATATCGAAATGTGGGAGAACCGGTATGATTGTATACCTATTCGGAACCGATCGTCATTCCTGAGTTAGCGTGCGTGCCAGAATACATGCCATGGTTTAGGATCTATGGCAAGCCGTATTTATTGTCGAAAGAGAAGAGGCGACGGCTACTTCGTGAACAAAGGGAACGATGGGGCCCTTTAAATCTAAGGAGAAGGGGTGATGAGACGGGACCATCAACAATACAACACGATCACCGAGCCCATCAACAAGACCCACACGATTCTTCGAGCCCAACACTTCAGCCGACGACACGGACATCACAGCCTTTCGCCTTTATGCTAGGTGCGTACCCTAGCCCTTATATGTATCCTAACCCATATATGTTTCCTTTTCCCAATCCCACTGCAGGTTGGAATGCATGGCCCGGTTCGAGTCCGTTCCTAACTACTCTGACTGGCCAGCCGATCTTGAGGCCACCGTCGCATGAAGGATCACAAGAGGCGCCGTCAGGGAGCTCTTCTTTTTACTAGTCTCCTTTACCTTATGGCATTTAAACACCCCGTCATGATTTATGCAAACACCTCCACAGTCGTTATTTTATCAAGGTGGGTCATCCTCCCAACACCAACAACCAGACCCACTGCCAGAGGAATCAGAATCCCCGCCTTAGGTTCCACAACCCCGTGGAAGCTAGAAGAAGGAGGAATCCAGTACAGAATCACGAAACCACCCCATGTGGCACTAATTTCACCGACACCAACATTGATTCCACCGCCTTTTTTTTTTTTTAATTGTAATATAATTTTTTATTTTAATAAAATAAAAGTTGTTTTTATATTTGTTTGTTATTTAATTTTAATATCTTTAATAAAATAGAAGTTGTTTAGTTTTTTATTGTAATTTAATTTTAATATCTTTAATAAAATAAAAGTTATTTTTATTTTTTTGTAATTTAGTTTTAATATCTTTAATAAAATAAAAGTTGTTTATTTTTTGTAATTTAATTTTAATATCTTTAATTAAATAGAAGTTGTTTTTATTTTATTTTTTGTAATTTAATTTTAATATCTTTAATAAAATAAAAGTTGTATTTTTATTTTTATTTTGTAATTTAGTTTTAATATCTTTAATAAAATAAAAGTTGTTTAATTTTTGTAATTTAATTTTAATATCTTTAATAAAATAGAAGTTGTTTTTTTTTTTTTTGTAATTTAATTTTAATATCTTTAATAAAATAAAAGTTATTTATTTTTTATTGTAATTTAATTTTAATATCTTTAATAAAATAAAAGTTGTTTTTATTTTTTTTGTAATTTAGTTTTAATATCTTTAATAAAATAAAAGTTATTTTTTGTAATTTAATTTTAATATCTTTAATAAAATAGAAGTTGTTTTTATTTTTTTGTAATTTAATTTTAATATCTTTAATAAAATAAAATTTTTATTTTTATTATAATTTAATTTTAATATCTTTAATAAAATAAAAGTTATTTTTTTTTTTTGTAATTTAGTTTTAATATCTAAACAAAATAAAAATTGTTTATTTTTTTTGTAATTTAATTTTAATATCTTTAATAAAATAAAATTGTTTATTTTTCATTGTAATTTAATTTTAATATCTTTAATAAAATAAAAGTTATTTTTATTTTTATTTATAATTTAATTTTAATATCTTTAATAAAAATAAAGTCCAAGATTTGTTTTTTATTTTATTTTTTTTTTGCAAATTAGTCATTCTACAAAAGTTCACCATTTTCATCAAGAAATAAATAGAATTTACATAGCCACCAAGAGACAAAAAGCTAAGAAGATCATCAACTATTCCGATTTGGACACGAGCGAGATGTATGGCACTGGTTCCTACACCATCCGCACAACCTACGTTGGTTGGCCGTTTCTCGGATATCCATATTGTTACGTATTCTAGTCGAGCAAGGTCGACCTTTTGGTTTACACCTCAGTTGTCTATCCAGCAATAGCTTATACGGTGTAAGCGATACAGACTGCCACTTACGTTCATCTGAGACTGGTGGGAATACGTGTCTCCAAACGTTGTACATGTTTTCTATTTTATACACTTCGTTGACATAACTCATGGGATCTAGACGGAGATTCTGACAAGCCGCAAGTACATGAGCGCATGGGTAACGAAGTGCATCAAATATCCCACAGTCGCAGGTCTTATCTCTCAAGTGTACATGATGTTGCCCACCAACAATACTTTGGTTCGATCTGTCAAATTCCTTCACGAAACCATAGGTTGTCGCGATCGTGACACACTGTGTGCATGGTGTTAGCCCATGCCTTCCCCTTGTTAATTTCTCGCAAGACCTTCGCGCACCATACATGGCCTCTTTGCATTTGGCCTTTATAACTCGTTGTTCGCTTTGAAAATAGTACCGCTAAATGAAAATTTATCTCTCGCACAACCGATGTTATCGGCAAATGGCGCGTTCCTTTTAGAACAGAATTTATGCATTAGGCCAGGTTTGAGGTTATATGACCATATCGTAGGCCGCCGTCGTATGCTTGTGTCCACTGTTCGAAAGGAATATTGCATAGGTAGTTCGCGCCTTCTTCGTTAACTTCTCGCAAACTCGCCAATATCTCCTGAAAATGGTCCTTATTGATCTCGTACCCTGCCAATATAAGTTGATAACGAATATTACATACCACTCTTCAATTTAGAATAAATTGAGTATTACAAACAAAATTATATTAATAGATATTACATACCCATATTGGTCACTTGCCGTCGTTGACTTGTAGATCGATGTTGCCCGTGGTAGTTGGACGCAACATTGCCTTAGGCAATATCGATGGTGTGTGAGATGCCACAAACTTTCCTGTCGCTCTATTATGGCTAGTATTACAGGGCCCCGATCCGATATAACGCATATATCAGATTGGGGGCAAACATGCCTCCTTAACTTAGGAAGAAATCCCAATCATCAGCTGACTCCCCCGGTGTTATTGCAAACGCAATTGGAAGGATTCTCCCACTGCCATCCTGTGCCACAGCTAGCAATAGCCGATGCGTATATCTACCAAACATAAAGGTACCGTCAATTTGTACCAATGGCTTGCAATATATAAACATGTCTCGAAATTGCTTAAATGTCCAGAACAGACGCTTGAACACTGTGCATCCATAGAGCAATCGATCGTTGTAGTATGCCGGTTCCGTTTCAAGGGCTCTTATGCTGCCTGGGACATATCTCTCCAGCACTTGACACCATTGCCGCACTTCATTATATGAAGCTCCCACCGACCATGCAACTTTTCCAACGCCTTCTGCTTGGCTATCCAAGTCTTCTGGTAAGAGGGCATGTACCCCAATTGGCTACGAATGTAACACCCCTTACCCGTATTTGACGCCGGAATAGGGTACAAGGCATTACCAGAATTACAAATTTATTTATCCGACATTTTATTTCATCTAGCATTTATATTTGAAACCAATCAAAATCAAACATATTATCCCTTAAACATATTTATTTTTCTTGTCATGTCATACTTAAATTTATTACTCGTCTCAACATACTTAATTACCTTGTATTAACATATTAAAGATAATCACATATTTACATGTCATGATAAATATCATTCACTTGCCGTTTATTCATAAACATAAGACAGTTAATTCATCATATCAATATTTCACGTACCATCAACTTATATTTCCTTATATCACATAACTAAGTTACACGAACTTACCTGGCTAAATTTGCAGAAATATCAAGATTCAAGGGCACTTTGGAAATTTTCTATTTTCATCGATTTTTCAATCGATCTTAATCTAAATTAATAATTTCATTCAATTTTACAATTTTAAATAATAAAATAATCCATTTCATGTAAATTGGTTATTTCCACATTTTTACAAAATTAATCATAAAGTTTTACTTTTATTCATTTTAGTCCCTAAGCCTAAAACATTACAAATTAGCCATGCTAGATGAATATTCATATATATTTTCCTCCTCCTCCTCTCCATTCCACATCCCTAATTTATATAACTTTCTTATAAGTAACATTATCTATGATTTCACTATTTACTCATAAATTTATTCAAAGCTATTCATTTGCGTCATAGTCATTAATTTATTTATATCTTGAGATACAGAATTCCAATTTAAGATCCGCTAATTTTACCTAAAACTAGATTCACATATATTCTTACCATAAAATTTTAGAATTTTGGTTTAGCCAATAAGTACAGTTTATTCTTTAAAGTCACCCTGTTCTGCTGTCTGACAGTTCCGACCCTTCTTCACTAAAAATTAATTATATCATCATACAGGATTTGGATAATGTTACCGTTTATTTCTTTTGAAAATAAACTCATTAAGGATTTTAAGCATATAAATTATAACCCATAATTATTTTTCTCCAATTTTAATTATTTTCCAAAGTCAGAACAGTGGAACTCGAAATCACTCTGACCTTATATGACAAAACCTATTATATCTCATGATTTAAAATTTTATTTCTTACACCATTTCTTCTATAAGAAACTAGACTAAATTATATTTAATTCCATATTTTATTCATCCTCTAATTCAATTTCTACAATTTTGGTGATTTTTCAAAGTTAGACTACTGCTGCTGTCCAAAACTGTTTTAATGCAAAATGCTAATTATCAAGTTTATAACACCTTTATTTCCTCTCTACAATATTTCCCATTAGTTTCTCTTATTTTCCTTCACTAACATATCAAGAACATAAAACTTTATATAAGAAAACTCTACATTAACATCATTTCCATGCTTTATCCACAATATCAAACTTAAAAATATATTGAAAACATGATGTTCTTACCTTGTTTTATAGATTTCAATCTTTAACTTGATTTTCTCTCTCCTCCAGCTTCTATTTCTTGAATCAAACTTGATATTCTTGCTCCCCCATAGCCTCCTTGTCATCTTTCTCTCTTGATGGCTATGGAAATTCTTTTGAATTCTAAGTGAAAATGGTGGATTTTTGATGAAAGGACTAATTTGTAAAGAAAGCAAAACTTTCTTTTCTTTCTCTTCTTCTTACGTTGGTTTGCATGGGAAAGAGATGATGATAATTCATCATCTTTCCTTCCATATATACTACATAAATAATAATAAAATAATGATAAATAATAAAATATCTTATCAAAATATTAATAAAATAATATTTATCTAATTAAATAATTATAAAATATCATCAATATCATCATTACTTTCTAGATTTCTCTCTTCCAATTGACCATTTTGCCCTTTGTGATCTTTTAAAATTCCATCCTTGAATCATCACATAATTTGGTAAAATTATGATTTAGTCCTCAAAATTCTTTACCTATTCAATTTGGTCCCAATTCATCCATTTTCCTTAGTTTCTAGATTATTCCACCCTAAAATATTTGCACTATTGGTCCTTCAACTTTTCATATTTACACTTTAACCCTCAAATTTTGAGTATTTACACTTGGCAACAAAACTTTTCTCACTTTACAATTTAGTCCTTTCTTGAATTAATAATGTAATATATCATAATATACTTCGAATGTTGACATAATCCAAATTTTTCTTTTTGTCGCTTTATTTCCTTATTTTACTATATTAAAGATAATATCTTACTGTAAAAATTTTTTTAGGGTATTACAACGAATATTACCAATTAAGGCCGGCACTGTAGTTTTGGGATCGACCTTCACCATCGGTACTATTAAGTCAGCCAACATCTTTAAATCCATCTTCGGATGATCTTGTAAAACACTGTCAATGAATTACGTTAAATAATGCAACATTACGTAATATTAGTATTATTCAAAAATATTTAACACATAGTGATACTATACCGGTAAGGCATGTATGTGGACCTTTGTACTTTTTGATCTCCACAAGCTTGTCCTTTTCCTCAACGAGGCCATGATTTTCCATGAACATGTATCGTCTTGCACTGCACACTTCACCTCGTACTTATCGAGCTTGGATTTAACCATGTTGTAGTTAACCCCGTTCTTGATGCTGTATTGTTTCAATACACCAAGAAAAGCATCCTTGTTGGAAAACTCTTTACCAACTTCTAATTCACCTGAATCCAACGACGAACTTGTACGGTCACGCATCCGGTGTGGTAGTTCAGGAAACTCCAATGCATCGTCTTGAGATAGATCAACATTATGCATGTGGGCTAGAGGCGAGTACGCCCTAAATAGCGGATATTCTTCTTCTTCATCTGAACCGCCCTCAACATCTTCAGGTACGGTTGGAACAGGCTTCGGTTCAGAAAATAATGCAACTTCTACACTATCAGGCCCGGGCTCTAGAGATGGATCCACATCGGACTCATCATCCGACCCACTATAATCTGCAACGAACGAGGGCCCCTCGCCGGTGGATGTCGTGGGGAGTACATTATCTCTCCTTAAACTTTTTTCATAACATTCCCAATCATACGTGGATTGCCAACCACTAGAAGTTGATGACGTTCCCCAATACATATTTCTATCATCGGATGTCGAAGGAAGGATATGCATGTCTCATCCACCAACCGAGTGTCGTGCAGAGGTTATGTTTTCCATACTACCATCAAACACGGGCACTTCCGTATTCTGCCTCCCACTAATAAAGTGTCGGCTTGGGGTCGTGTATTCCCCTCGAACAGCAGTAGATGTTGAGGTCGAAGGAAGATCACTTGGCGATGAAAATTGTACATATACCTCAAGATAGGGTGACCCACTGGCAAGATGAGTCTCCACCATTGCCTCAAAGCTCCGAGGACCTTTGATGTCGAATAAGTCATATCTTACCGGATCAACCGAAGCGCAAAATCTATACTTAATAGACTAAACTTTCATTGGCGTTGTTCTAAGATTTTACGCCTAATTCTTTTGCGAAGTTCTATCAAATCTATGTTTCGATTAAAACCCAATCGCGTTGTATTCTCCGATAAAAAAATAACAACATTTTCGGTGTCACAAACCTTACCATCGTAGTAAATAACAACATTAATACGTTCACTCATTTTTAGTTTCTATTTTTCTTTTGCCTCAATTTCTGTTATGCAACATGAGAATGAAATTTGGTTGATTTATAGTCTAAGGATTGCCAGAGACTACTGTAGCAAAAGAGACGTGGGAGTTCTTTTCAGTACTTTTGCTGACAGTGCATCCTACTTGAAGCATTTTCGGCACTATTTGTTCAGAAACGTCTTCTCAAAATTATTTTACCGGAGACTACTGTAGCAAAAGAGCGTCCACGTGGGAGCTCTTTTCAGTACTCTTGCTAACAGTGCATCTTGCTTGAAGTGTTTTCGGCACTATTTGTTCAGAAACGTCTTCTCAAAATTATTTTACCGGAGACTACTGTAGCAATAGAGCGTCCACGTGGGAGCTCTTTTCAGTAGTCTTGCTGACAGTGCTTCCTACTTGAAACGTTTTTGGCACTATTTGTTTAGAAACGTCTTATCAAAATTATTTTGCCAGATTCAAATGTCAAAAAAATTCAAATAATTTTTATTTTGCAAATATATTTTCCCTAAAACCCTAAACATATTTTTACTAAACCCTAATTAACCTATAATCTAGTTTATTAATTTTCCCTTAAAAATCCTAAACCCAACGACCCTAAAAAATCCTAAACCCTAGCCTTAAAACCCTAAAACCTCATACCATGACACTAAAAACAACTGAAAAGGCAGTCGAAGGAAAGAGGGCAAAAGCGCCTTTGAGGAGCGCTTTTGTGCCACATCGAAATCGAGTCCTCGTCGGTCGTTTTATGTCGATGTCTGAAAGCTCCCTCAAGGGCGCTTTTCTGCAGATCCCCAAAACGCTACCGACGTGGACGTGTTTTGGGGAGAAATGGCCCTTTTCCGTAAATAATGCAAATTTTGTCCCATTTTCATAATTTTTTTTATTTTGGTATATTTTGGTAAATTACTCTAAACTATATGTAAATTTAATAAATTAGATGCTAAAAAAAGGGGAAAGTCATGTAAGTCACGAATTTCGTCTGAAGAGAAAGAGCATATGGAGAGAAATAGTAAAAGGATGAAAGGTAAAGATAATGGTAATGGTATTTCAGGGTCTAATTCTTTGCCCAGACTCTCTTATTCAGTGGCCTATGCTTCCAAAAATGATCATGGGTTCAACTTCAATTGAGGAGATTCTAAAATGGAAGATCATTCCGAAGAGCAACGGGTTTCTAGTTGTGCGAATCAAATAAGTGTGGAAACAATAACTAAGGCAACCTTTGGCATAGAGCATTCATTATTAAATCAATTGCTTATAATACCTTAGGTTCCAAACTTGTGGAATCTGGAAGATGATTTTGAGTGTATCAATTTGGTGTATGAGTTATTCTTCGCGAAGTTTTAAGATCGCCTTATAGTGAGTTAGGATGGTGATGTATTTACCTAAACCCACCCTTAGAGTCATTACATAAGGTTTATAGGTTCTCATCATATTTAACTTTTTGACACAATGGCTAAAATTACTCATAGCTCCTCCCCAACCTATAAATAGGAAGATAATGCGTTTCAATGCACTTAATCTCACATATTTCTACATTGACAATAATGTTCATGCCAATTGAACTAAAACTTAATTAGCAAAAGGGAAAAAGATCTAGAAAACTCACCAAAGAAAACAATTTAGGTCAAGTTCCACATCTAATCCCTATACGTTTTCTTTTTGAGCAGTTTAATTCTTTTTTTTTAATCTTTCATTTTTATTTTCTTTTTCATTTTATTTATTTATTTTCCTCATTCTTTTCCTTTTCCTTTTTTACCAAAGATTTGAGAAGTAAAGACGATTAACTTAATTTGTTGATTAATATCATTGTAAGAAAATTATAATAAAATTATAATAATAAAATTAAACCCAAACCATAAAATTAAATCCAAAAAAAAATAAATTCATAAAAAAATAAATTTTCAAACAAATTTAAAATACAACCTAAATCTATAACCGAATTTTACTTTGTACTCATTCATTCTTAGTCTTTCACTTGCCTAACTTAAACAAGCTAGAATTGAATCAGGAAACTCAATACGGTCAATGATAGCTAATTGCCTTCGACCTTTTTTGACTTTCGGTTGTCATCAATGGCAAATCTTGAGGGGGTTGGCAGGGACCCGACCCCCTGAAATATAAAATTGTATATTTTTTTTATTTAGCCCTTTAACTTTTGAAAAGTTTGCCCCCTTCCAACTTTGAAAAAAAATTTTCTTTTTTTTTTTTTTGTTCCATATCATATAAGTTAACTTTTTAGTTTTAAATATTTATATAATATATTACAACTTTCTTTTTTTTAGATGATAGTTGGTCACTTTTTAATTTAACATTAAATATGAATTTAGGTTAAAATTCAATTTGTTAACTAATAAAAAATAAGTCTCTTTTCCTATTGCTATTAACGACTACTGTTATCAACATTTGTCCTCCAAACGTGGCATCGAGTTCATCTTCTAAGAATTTTTTTCATCTTTTTACAATTTTACTATTGTTTTTATTGTGTTTTAATATTTAAAGTTTAATTTTATTTTATAGTTATTAATTTTTTTATCATTTAAGAAATTGTAGTTATGAAGTTGAAAACAATTGATTTGTTTTTAAAAAAGAAAAGTACAAAGATAACACAATCACCTTCAAAAGCATCACAAATAGAAGTACCACCTTCATCATTTGCTCCTTTAAACTCTATTCCGTCCTTCTAAAATTTTTAGAGTTGAAGATGTGACACTTGATTTGTTTAACTTATAACATGAACCAGGGTTATGTAAGCAAATATATGAGTATCCGATTAATATGTGATGAAATTCGAAGAGTTTATATTAAGGCTGGACCATATTAACCTATTCTTTCAGAATATCTTGCTTCTAATTCAAAAAAGCATTCTCATTATTTTCAACTATCATGGTTTAAACGATTTTCCTAATTAGAATATTCATCTTCTAAAGATATAGTATTTTATTTGTCTTGTTTTCTTTTTAATAGCAATCCAAGTAGTCATTTTGGATCAACTACATTTACTCATAATGACTTTAGTAATTAGAAAAAGTACATTATTGATGCAATTGTGCTTTTTTGACACATATGGTAAAATATCTGAATTCACTACATAACAATACACAACGAGCTTAGATAGATTTAATAAATCAAACTTATAATGCCCCTTACCTGGCCCGGTTGCCAGGTCAGAGTATCGGGTGTTGTACAACGAAAATGACATACTTAAATTTTCTTAAACAACTTGAATTTGAAACCCAATAGAAATTAGAATTCGTATTAACCTAATAATGGAACATTAAAATTTTGTTCCCAATAGTCCAGTAAAAACTATGGTCATAGACTCGATAATGCACTTATACAACTTAAATCCTAAGGTGATGCCTCCATGAGTGCCCCTCTATTCACGTGAATAGCTACAGCGTGCTCGTCCCTCTTGATACCCATTACGGCAGAAATCTGGCTTGTATAGATCTAAACTTAAATTTTATTTGATATATAATTTTAATATTAATTAAATGATAATTAAAAGATAAATTCAATCTCTATTTATTTACTTAGACTTTTATTTAAGATATAACTTTATTTTATTACAGTAATAAATACGAAAATAAAAATATCAGAATTTTTAAAATAATATTTTAATATCAATTATTAGTTATTTTAACCTATTGGTAGCAAGTATACTTAGACTTTTATTCACGTTATAACTATATTATAGAGTGAACAAAATTATCATAACTTATTTTTAAATGGAGTTATAAGTTATAACTAATAATTCTAAATTAAATTATAAAAATTTTAAATGTTAATTTAGTAATATGGTAAAAGATAAAAATATTTTCATCAGTTCAAAAGTTTTTCCAAACTTGTGCTTTCATATATACTATAAAAGATTATAATTTATAGATAAATTTTATCTAATATAAAATTGTTATTTATTATATAATTTTATTTACTAAAACCGAAATTCTTATTCATAAATATGATGAATAAAAAGATTTAAAATAACAAATTCAATAATGCAATAAATAATAAAGGCTATATCTCCAAACTCGTTCTTTTATAAATAGATGGATAAATTGACATTACTATTAGTCCCCAAATAATGCCTATATATTTTTTTTAATATCAAAGAATGCTTAGATGATTCTTGCTTAAAGGGAAACTATACAGAGTACAAGGCAATCATCCATGCCATACGCCCTTCTCACTTCCCCCTTTCATTTTCCAAGGATCAAAACTGCCCAAACCCTCCTATGGCTGTTGGCAAGTGCTAAGAAATTAGGTGCTCTTTAAATAAAATTTGTTTTAAATATTGTGATTGGGAAAAATAAAGATTGAAAGGGCTTTTCTCTTATTCGGGATTCAACTCACTTTAAATTAACCTGAACCTAAGTTAGATACAGAGAGTGCACCATCTAATCATCCAAAACCAATCAAATGGTACTAAGTGAAAAGCAGACCTACCAATATTTCATTTGTTGTAATTGTGTCATACATAAAAAAGAAGACCCCATCAAAATTCTTCTTTCAATAAGGGAATCAATAAATTTCTAATGTACACTGCCTTCGTAGTTAAGCTTTTGGAGATTTCAATTTCAACAGTTGAGATAAGCAAGGATCAAATTCCCTGAGCCTATAACATGTGACCGAAAAGAACATACACAAAACAAAACTTATTACGATAACTAATCCATCTCAAGCAGAAACCTCAGAGAGGTCGTCTGTACTTTCCTCAAAACTTTTTCCCTTTATGGGATTCTAATTTACTTTGGCTGCCAATGGCATCAGATACCGCTTTTGGTAGCCAAAATCCAGGTCTTTCAAGAAATGGTGCCCGGTCGAGGACTAACGGCTCTCTCAGGGTTATCTCAACGCCATCATATGTCCATAATGCCAAAGTTGCTTCACCCTTGAGACCCAGGGAGAACCAACCTAACCCAGCTGCTGCAATGTCTATGGTGTTTACATCCCAACTACTTCCAGACACTTTAACTTCCCTCTCTTGCCATTTCCCTAATTCAGAAGCTCGGTCTTCACCAATGGGTGGCTGAAGAGGAAGTCAAAAACAGTAATATTAGGGCCTTTTATCTTTTATGCCATAATTGTAGTTATATAGTCAAATGCAGTTAAAAAAAGGCAATGTCATCTCCATAGCAATGTATTTTCATTTCAGGATACAATAATTTCCCTCAAAGAAGCTATAGAGGAAATAATTACTCAAGTAATCGCTTAAACTAGGTACAAATTTCCCACTGATCTCATACTGCAATTAAACTCTCTGGGTAGGCACAACAAGCCTCCCAGAAATCCTTCTCTTTAAAAGTGAAAATCCCTTAATCTTCGTTGCAGAAAAACCAAACTTTAGGCAATAATGATCACTAAAAGTGGAAACAAAGACCAAACAATTTCCTTACCGATATTCTTCTATTTCAATTTTATGAGGATATTATTCTAGTTCTTTAAACACCATATAAAATGAGATGAGACCCTTCAAAACAGTTTAAGAGCCTATTGATTTAGAAGGGTCCTTGAGCAGCAGTTAATGCAATCAGCACAGTGAGAAACAATCACCAATTAGCATAAGATGTACAGAAAATACAAAAGAGAACGAAATAAAGTATTACATATACCTGCAACCTGATACCAACATGGTTCTTCCATATTTCATCAGCATTTTCAACCTTTCCCAAGTGCAGAGAAACATTTGGCGATGCCCAAATTGTAACATAAATTGTTTCTACTGAAGCATAATTTAGATCCAGTCTCATCAAGCCACCAACATGGACAGCTTGTCCTACCTGCATATTTTAAAAATCTAAGCATTAGACTTGATAATGTCCCTATTTGGTTGCATTGCTACCTTAAAATATTGCAAGCTTGAAGCAACAAAAGGTGTAAAGGTTTATTACTGTGGACAACAGACAATTGAAACTAAGATAACACTGGAAAACATAGAGGTGACAGGGAAACAATGAAAGGAAATCCCAGTTATTCTTACATATAACATTGAACTTTTCAGCATAGAATGACAAAGCATTCAGCTAAGGAGGTTCAGGTGCATGTTAACTAAGCATAACAACACAAGATTTGTCAATCTATTATCATCTGGGTTCACTTTTCCCTGCTTCATTCTCTTATGACCATATATCAATAGAATAAGCTATTGTCGTTGACCATGAAGGGGCATATAAACTAATGCACTGGATTTGGCCCCTCAAACTCATTGAAACATCCATCTTTAAAAGTAACTTCATCTTGGTCTAACCATCATAATAAAAAGTTAGAAATTACCAAATGAGGTAGTGTGGAGACACGTTAGGTGTTTGCACATCTAAAGAGAATGCTGATAAACACCCTTATAGAATATGTGGCTTGGCCTCTCAAACAGATTAAGGTACAAATATTATGAAACAAGCTTCATCATATTGTAAACCTGCACAAAGGAAATTAGAAATGACCTCATATCGGAGAAGGTATGGGTAGTGCCAGATGATGATAAAAGAAAGGGCAAATGGAGACACATTTCAGGTCTTCAGGCATGTGAAGTGAATGGCTGAAATTGTCCTCAGAAAAGGTTGTGAGTGGCCACATCAAAAAGGGAGGGGGCAGAGAAAATAAGACATTGGGGATGGAGTACAATTAAAGAGGGCCTGTTTTCATTAATCTTACTACAGAATGACTAAAATAGTACGTAATTGTGCCATATAGTCCATGCATAGCTGACCTTATGCAGTGGAAAGGGACCCTGTTCGTTATTCTCGTTACTGAAAACACAAACGGTATTATGAATAAAGATATGAGACTCAGCTATTCTCGTTACTGAAAACAAGCACTATATAAAGAATAAAGATCCAGAACCCAGAAGCCAATTAATTGAAGGCAGAATGAAGATGCAGAGGAAGAGGATGAATATATAGCCAAATAAAAAACTCAAGATCAATGATATGAACTCTTTCAATGCATTATATCCCAGATGTGCAGTACATCATACTCCCATATTTCATAAACAACTAATCATAAGATGCAACAATCAACTTTCACTTTAAAAACTTCAGTAAGTTTAAAGCACCGGGATTCTGTTCAAATTTAATTGAAAACTAGACCTTCACAAAATAAATAAAAAAATCAAGGGAAAAAGGTCTAAATGTGCACAGTGATGATAGTAGGAGGAAACTTGCCTTCACCCTATATGTCCGAGGTTTTAGCTCCTTCCTTATTTCAACCATCTTCTGCTCATCCCTGTTTAATCTCATAGACATTAAATAAGGATGTAGGAGCCCTGGAGTATCATACATCTTTGCCTTGGCCGACAAAATTCCACCAATTCGCAAAATCCCAAGAGTTGTCCCAGGAACAGGAGCTTCTGTAAGCCTTGTTATATTTGCCTTTTCCCTCTTAGCAAATACATTGATAAGAGTAGACTTCCCAGCATTTTGAGCCCCAATAACCCACACATTACCTCGAGGACCTGCTAATTCCTTTATGAATGCCAACAAATTCTTCACACCCAAATCCTTACGGGAACTAACCAAATATACCCCATTAAGCTTGGGTGCCCCTCCAGCCTTGGCTCGGTGCCTAACCCATCTATCTAACCTAGTTGGTGAGATTTGTGAGGGGAGAAGGTCAACTTTCGTAGCCACTAGAGCAAGTTTTGGCAACTTTTTGGAAAGTTTGGAGTCATTTTGGGCATTTTCCAACAACTTGAACAACGACTTTGCAGCCCGCTTTGGAAAGGAACCATCAAAATCAACACAATCAACAACCATAACGACAACAGTAGCACCAGCAGTAGGCTTTATCAACCTAGTTGCTATTAATCTATCAAAATCAAAATCAGGAATCAAATTTTCAACAGATTGGTTCTTCACCTGTCCATAGTTCCTCAAAGAATGACATCGTGCGCATACAGTAACCTCTTCTTTCTCCTTCTGTGCTTCCCGAGCCATCCTTTTCCTTTCTGCTTTTGACAATCTCTTCCTTTTACCCTTCTCCATAATCTCTTCTGTAATGTTACCATACCCAACACTTGCAGGAGCAAAACCATCAAACTCTATATCATCCTCTCCTTTTAAAAAATTAGCTTCCCATTCATCAGAATCCCAATCAAACTCATCCCCCTTTCCCAAATTATCTTCTTCTGTATCACTTCCCTCAAATTTTCCCTCAACTTCATCCACAAAATCCTCTTCTTCTTCTTCAACATCATCATCATCATCATCATCCAACCCTTCAAGTTCACCCTCAAAATACTCCTCCAGATCCTCTACATTCTCATTCTCCACTAGTGTCCTCTCAACAACCTTTCTTTTCTGATAATACCCCGGAAGATTAGGATCTTTATCTTGCATAAAGACTCCACAACCAGGGCAAACAGGCCCATAATTCTCATCCTCATCTCTCCCCTCACTCAAAACCGGATTCTTTCCTCTTTTAGGTGAGATTTTACCACGAATTTTCTCTGTTGTTCGATGAAAAGCTTGGTCCTTTACCGCTAAACTAATACTAGAAACTCTGTTTCGTTTATTCTTCTTGTCACCCACTCCTGCAAAAGTAGTGTTTTTGAAACTTGGGTTGTAAACTAAGCATATGAAAGAAAGTAAAAGACAATACAGACATACCAATTAGCAAAGGCAATTACCAGAGAAGAAACAAAGTGGGGTTTTCAGTATACTTCTTGTGGTGTTGTAATGGAGCTTAGGGGTCAGCTTGACTACTGTTGTTGATAACAGATATGCCATTTCTTCAAGATACAAAGACTTCAACTTTCATTATATATCCAATCCAAAAATCAAGAGATGAGCAAATCAGAGAGAATATATGAAAATACAAAACTAGTTGGAGTACCATTAAAACATATAAGATTACCGTCAAAAGAGCAAAACCGAAAACGAGCCGGAGGGCTTACGATGGGCCAAAATGTAGAGGGTTAATATAATATTTTTTTTCCCCGCAGCCAGCAATTTATTTTGGGCTAATTTATTAAAATGTACCAAAATAAAAAAAATTACGGAAATGGGCCAAAATTTATATTATTTACGGAAAAGGGTCATTTTCCCTCCCAAAATGCGTCCACATCAACGTATTTTGGGGGAATGCAGCAGGAAAGCGAGCCCTTGAGGGAGCGCTTTCTGCCACATCAGTACAAAACGCGACTGATGAGTACGCGCTTTGATGATGTGGCACAAAGTGTTCCTTCAAGGGCGCGCTTTTGCCCTCTTTCCCCCCGACTGCCTTTTCAGCTATTTTTAGTGTTATGGTATGAGGTTTTAGGGTTTTAGGGCTAGAGTTTAAGATTTTTTAGGTTATTGGGTTTAGGGTTTTTAGGGAAAAATTAATAGACTAGATTATAGGATTAATTAGGGTTTAGTAAAAATATGTTTAAGGTTTTGGGGGAAAATATATTAGCAAAATAAAAATTATTTGAATTTTTTTGACAGTTGTATCTGGCAAAATAATTTTGAGAAGACGTTTCAAACAAATAGTCGCCAACGCTTTAAGCGGGATGCACTTGTCAAGAAATCTTGAAAAGAGCTCGCACGCGGACGCTTTTTTGCTATAGTAGTCTCCGTAAAATAATTTTGAGAAGACGTTTCTTAACAAATAGTCTGAAACTACTTCAAGTAGGATGCATTTGTCGAGAAAAGTCTTGAAAAAGCTCTCACGTGGACGCTTTTTTACTCTGATGAGTCCCTAAAATAATTTGAGAAGATGTTTCGAATAAATAGTCAAAAACGCTTCAAGCAAGATGCATTTTATTAGCAAATCTTGAAAAGAGCTCCCACGTGGACTCTCTTTTGCTACAGTAGTCTCCGGTAAAATAATTTTGATAAGACGTTTCTGAACAAATAGTGTCCAAAACGCTTCAAGCAGGATGCACTGTCAGCAAGAGTACTGAAAAGAGCTCCCACGTGGATGCTCTTTTGCTACAATAGTCTCTAGCAATCCTTAGACTATAAATCAGCCAAATTTCATTCTCAGGTTGTATAACAGAAATTGAGGCAAAAGAAAAATAATAACTAAAAATAAGTGAATGTATTAATGCTGTTATTTACTACGATGGTGAGGTTTGTGACACTGAAAATGGTATTATTTTTTATCGGAGAACACAGCGCGACTGGGTTTTAATCGGAACATAGATTTGATAGAACTTCGCAAAAGAATTAGGCGTAAAATCTTCGGAACAACGCCAATGAAAGTTCAGTCTATTAAGTATAGATTTTGCGCTTCGGTTGATCCGGTAAAATATGACTCATTCGACATCAAAGGTCCTTGGAGCTTTGAGGCAATGGTGGAGACTTATCTTGCCAGTAGATCACCCTATCTTGAGGTATATGTACAATTTTCATTGCCAAGTGATCTTCCTTCGACCTCAACATCTACTACTGTTTGAGGGGAATACACGACCCCAAACTGACACTCTGTTAGTGAGAGGCAGAATACGAAAGTGCCCGTGTTTGGTGGTAGTATAGAAAACATAACCCCTGCACAACACTCGGTTGGTGGATGGGACATGCATATCCTTCCTTCGACGTCCGATGATAGAAATACGTATTGGAGAACGTCATCAACTTCTAGTGGTTGGCAATCTATATATGATTGGGAACGTTACGAAAGATGTTTAAGAAGTGATAATGTACTCACCATGACATCCACCGGCGAGGGGTCCTCGTTCGTTGCAGATTATAGTGGGTCGGATGATGAGTCCGATGTGGATCCACCTCGAGAGTTCGGACTCGATAGTGTAGAAGTTGCATTATTTTTGAACTGGAGCCTGTTCTAACCGTACCTGAAGATGTTGAGGGCGGTTCAGATGAAGAAGAAGAAGATCTGCTATTCAAGGCGTACTCGCCTCCAGCTAATATGCATAATGTCGATCTATCTCAAGACGATGCATTGGAGTTTCCTGAACTACCACACCGGACGCGTGACCGTACAAGTTTGTCATTGGATTCGGGCGAATTAGAAGTTGGTAAAGAGTTTTCCAACAAGGATGCTTTTCTTGGTGCATTGAAACAATACAACATTAAGAATGAGGTTAACTACAATGTGGTTAAATCCAAGCTCGATAAGTACGAGGCGAAGTGTGCAGTGCAAGACGGTACATATTCATGGAAAATCATGGCCTCGTTGAGGAAAAGGACAGGCTTGTGGGAGATCAAAAAGCACAAAGGTCCACATACATGTCTTGTCGGTACAGTATCACTATGTGTTCAATGTTTTTGAATAATACTAATATTACGTAATGTTGCATTATTTAACGTACTTCGTTGACAGATGTTTCATAAGATCATCCGAAGATGGATTCAGAGATGTTGGCTGACTTAATAATACCGACGGTGAAGGCCAATCCCAAGACTACAGTGCTAACCTTAAGTGGTAATATTCGTAGCCAATTGGGGTACACGCTCTCTTACCGGAAGACTTGGATAGCCAAGCAGAAGGCGTTGGAAAAGTTGCATGGTCGGTGGGATGCTTCATATAATGAAGTATGGCGGTGGGGTCAGTCTTTGGAGAGATATGTCCTAGCGAAGATAATGCACCTTGAAACGAAACCGTACTACAATGATTGATTGCTCTATGGATGCGTAGTGTTCAAGCGTCTGTTCTGGACATTTAAGCAATGTCGAGACACGTTTATATACTGCAAGCCATTGGTACAAATTGACGGTACCTTTATATATGGTAGATATACGTATCGGCTATTGCTAGCTGTGGCACAAGATGGCAGTGGGAGAATCCTTCCAATTGCGCTTGCAATAACACCGGAGGAGTCAGCTGATGATTGAGATTTCTTCCTATCTAGGTTAATGAGGCATGTCTGCCCCAACCTGATATATGCGTTATATCAGATTGGGACCCTGGAATACTAGCCGCAATAAAGTGACAGGGAAGCCTGTGGCATCGCATATACCATCGATATTGCCTAAGGCATGTTGCGTCCAAATACCACGGGCAACATTGATCTACAAGTCAACGATGGAAAGTGACCAATATGGGTATGTAATATTTATTAATATAATTTCATTTGTAATATTCAATTTATTCTAAATTAAAGAGTGGTATGTAATATTCGCTATCAATTTATATTGGCAGGGTACGAGATCAATAAGGACCGTTTTCAGGAGATGTTCGCGAGTTTGTGAGAAGTTAACGAAGAAGGCACAAACTACCTATGCAATATTCTTTTTGAACAGTGGACACAAGCATACGACGGCGGCCTACGATATGGTCATATGACTTCAAACCTGGCCGAATGCATAAATTCTGTTCTAAAAGAACACGCCATTTGTCGATAACATCGGTTGTGTGAAAGACATATTTTCGTTTAGCAACACTATTTGCAAAGTGAGCAGCGAGTTATAAAGGCCAAATGCAAGGAGGCCATGTATGGTACGCGAAGGTCTTTCGAGAAATTAACAAAGGGAAGGCACGAGCTAACACTATACACACAGTGTCTCACGATCGCGACAACCTATGGTTTCGTGTGACGGAGTTTGACAGACTGAACCAAGGTATTGTTGGCGAGCAATATCGTGTACACTTGAGAAATAGGACCTGTGATCGTGGATATTTGATGTACCGTTACCCATGCGCCATGTACTTGCGGCTTGTCGAATCTCCGTCTAGATCCCATGAGCTATGTCGACGAACCGTATAAAATAAAAACATGTACAACATTTGGAACACGTATTCCCACCATCCCATATGAGCGTAAGTGGTCAATCAGATCGCTTGCACCGTATAAGTCATTATCGGATAGACAATTGAGGCAAGAAACCAAAAGGTCGAACTTGCTCGACTAGAATACGTAACAATATGGATATCCGAGAAACGACCAACCAACGTAGGTTGAGCGGATGGTGTAGGAACCTAGGCCATACATCTCGCTCGTGTCCAAATTGGAATAATTTACAGTCTTTTTAGCTTTTTTGTCTCTTGGTAGCTATGTAAATTCTATTTATTTCTTGATGAAAACGGTGAACTTTTGTAGAAAGACTAATTTACAAAAAAATTAAAATTAAAATAAAAAACAAATATTAGACTTTTATTTTTGTTAAAGATATTAAAATTAAATTACAAATAAAAAATAAAAAATTATTTTATTAAAGATATTAAAATTAAATTACAATAAAAAATAAACAACTTTTATTTTATTAAAGATATTAAAATTAAATTATAAAAAAATAAACAACTTTTATTTTATTAAAGATATTAAAACTAAATTAAAAAAATAAAAACAACTTTTATTTTATTAAAGATATTAAAATTAAAATAAAATAAAAAAAAACAACTTTTATTTTATTAAAGATATTAAAATTAAATTACAAAAAAAATAAAAAACAACTTCTATTTTATTAAAGATATTAAACTTAAATTACAAAAAAAAAACAACTTTTATTTTATTAAAGATATTAAAACTAAATTACAAAAAAAAAAAAAAAATAACTTCTATTTTATTAAAGATATTAAAATTAAATTACAAAAAATAAAAAAATTTATTTTATTAAAGATATTAAAACTAAATTACAAAAAAATAAATTTTATTTTATTAAAGATATTAAAATTAAATTACAATTAAAATAAATAAACAAATTTTATTTTATTAAAGATATTAAAATTAAATTACAAAAAAAACAACTTCTATTTTATTAAAGATATTAAAATTAAATTACAAACAAAATAAACAACTTTTATTTATTAAAGATATTAAAACTAAATTACAAAAAATAAAAAATAACTTTTATTTTATTAAAGATATTAAAATTAAATTACAATAAAAATAAACAACTTCTATTTTATTAAAGATATTAAAATTAAATTACAAACAAAAATAAAAATAACTTTTATTTTATTAAAAAAATAAAAAATTATATTACAATTAAAAAATAAAAAAAAGCGGTCGGAATCAATGTTGGTGCCAGTCGGAATTAGTGCCATATGGGGGTGGTCGGCGGTTATGTAATGGCCTAAATTCAAGGTTATCGAACAATGGTTTCGTAACCATAAATCCGATTTAAAGAGAAATTTATTTCAATATATTTGTATGAATATTTATATGATAGGAAATATTTTTATAAATATTTATAAAATGTTAGTAATGTGGTATTAAAATTTAGTTAGAAAATTTAAACGTATGGGTAGGTAATTAAATGAAAAGGACTAAATTGAAATGAAAGTAAAAGTTGAATTATAGATTAAAAAATTATAAAGGACCAAAATGGAAATTATGCCATTTTATAAAGTTGAGGTGTGTATTGTATAAAAATCGAGATTTTTATAAAGATAATTATTATTATAAATTAATAATATATATTATAAAAGAAAGGAGAAAAGAAACAAAAGCATAAAACAAAAAGAATAGAGAGCAAACGTGAAGGAAAGAAAGAAAAAGAGAAAAGAAAGAAGAAAAGAGAAAATTGAAAGTTTGAAGCTTGGATATTTAATAGATCTGGAAAACTCAAATACGAAGCTAGATCGAGGAAAGGAAAAAGTCCTGGATTAGTAGATAGTATCAAGGTAAGTTCATGTAACTTGAATTATTTTCTTAAATGTTTGAAATATATGTTATTGATGTGAATATAATTTGAATGTTCATTGTATGAAGATTGATGAAACATTGATATATTTGATAAAATGGGAAGAAATCTGGTTGAATGAAAGGAAAATTCGATGGATCTTTGAAAAGGAATTGACGGTAAAAAGGATCTAACCCGGACGGGTGATCCTATCCTGATATAGCCCTCCCGAAGAATATGTGGAAAATGGATTTAGCCCGGACGGGTAATCCAATTAGGTCTCAATTTAGCTTTGAATCGGTAATTGGATCCAAGCTCATTAGAGTAATTGTCGTTCGAGGATTTAGCTTTGGTGGTAATCCCGACAATACTCTATGAGTTTACATTCTGAGGATTTAGCTTGACCGGTAATCCATTGTAAAGATGAGGTTCATGAGTGTGCTATCTGAAATGGAAATGTCGCACATGAATATGAATTGACGGACCCGGATTTGTAGACTAAAGTGTACCTCTGAAAATCCATTGAAATTCTGAGTAATTCAACGGGATAAATATGGAAATATAACAAAGAAAAGGAAATCATGGTATTGATGAGCTCATCAATCATGGTATATATTATTGGTATATGGAAATTATTGGATTAACTTGAATGTTGAGTTTGTGTATGTTAGGGCAATAGTGCATTGAATGGATATATGAATATTTATTGCTTTGTATTGAAAATATTAGGTAAGTATAATTCTTGTTACATGAGCTTACTAAGCACAAAGTGCTTACCTTATTTCCTTTTTCCCTGTTTTGTAGTGTTAGGAGCTCGGAGGTCGGATTCGGTAGGAGACACATCACACTATCAACCCCAGGATTTTGGTATATAAAGAAACTTTATTTTGGAAATAAATGGCATGTATAAGCTAATAAAGTAAATGTAAATATGATATGAATGTAAGGTCAGCTATTGGTATGGCTAACAAATTTTAGATATAGTATGTGATGATGTTATCTTATAATTATGTATGAATCTATTTTGAAAATATGTTAAATTGGATTGGTTTATGTGAATTGGTCTCGGTTTAAAATTTGCAGGAAAGGCTAGATATTTATAAAGGGGTTATATTGGGTAAAAAAAAATCATAAACTCCTGTAATTCCTCGTACCCTATTCCGACAACGAATACGGGTAGGGGGTGTTACAGGTTACGCGCTGGATTCCTCATTCTTCTAGCTTTCGGCGAGGGTCGTGGAACCTCAAGCGGGGATTCTGGTTCCTCCGGCAGTGGGTCTGGTTGAAGGTGTTGGGAGGATGACCCACCTTGATAAAATAACGACTGCGGAGGTGTTTGCATAAACCATGGCGGGGGTGTCTGAATCCCATAAGGCTAAAGAGATTGGTAAAAAGAAGAGCTCCCAAACGACGCATCGTGTGATCCGTCATGTGACAGCAGCCTCAATATCAGCTGGCCAGTCGGAGTAGTCGGGAACGGACTAGAATCGGGCCATGCATTCCAACCTGCAGTAGGACTGGGAAATGGAAACATATATGGGTTAGGATACATACAAGGGCTAGGGTACGCAACTGGCATAAAAGCCAAAGGCTGTGATGTCGGTGTCGTCAGCTGAAGTGTTGTGCCTGGTGATTGTGTAGGCACCGTTGATGGGCCCGGTGACTGTGTCGGCACTGTTGATGGTCCCGTCTCATCACCCATTCTCCTTGGATTTAAAGGGCCTCGTCGTTCCCTTTGTTCACGAAGTTGCCGTGGCCTCTCCTCTTCCAACAATAAATACGGCTTGCCATGGATCCTAAACCATGGCATGTATTCCGGCAGCACACTAACTCAGGAACAACGATCGGTTCCCAAATAGGTATATAATCATACCGATTCTCCCATATTTTGATATATGCTGACCAAAATCTTGGCCAATCTGTGTGCAACTGCCATAAGTCGACTTTGTGCTCATCATCGAGCACCTCAGGTGGCACAGGATTCGGTTGTCAGAATCTAAATTGTCGCAACCCGATCTGACTGGTGCATCTCCACGGTGGCATAGTTGATCAATGGGACCTTCACATGCCAAATGTTCGGATTTAGCAAGAACTCCTCGGAATTACTACTCGAATTGCCGGATCCTCGTATGGTGTCCATTGAAACTATATTAACATGACCAAAATATTAATTATATACATAATACTAAATACGAAATATTAAATTATAAATACGAAATTTGAAACGACAATTTTATTATGAAAATATATTTTATTTAATACTTACTTGTGATTCTGACCGTTGGTCTAATAGAAGTCGTATATCTTCAAGCGAGTAGGTATTCCAACATAACTCGCCGAATAGTTCTACCTAATTAAATAAATTTTTAATATACAATTATACTTTAAATCTACGTAATAATTGTAAAATATAATATTAAATTTACCTCGTTATAAGTGGGAATGTATACGAGTGGTCGACTGGAGGACGTAAAAATGAAAATCGAAACCGTGCCCATGACTGCAATAGTGATAGGCAACCTTTGATTTTCGCTTTACTCGGCCGCGTCGCCCCACACATCTCCCGATACAATTTTGATAGCACGACAAACCCCTAACTCAATTCACCGACTGCTCTAAAATCAAAGAGTTTCAGTAGCCATCTCAGGTGTGCGAGGTTTCGAGACAAGTCCGGCATCAAATAGCCTCCAATCGTCTCAAGAAAGTATGCCCAAGCATACCGTATTCTTTCTATTTCGGTCCAACCATTATTCGGCTTCGGGAATGTGTCTCGTAACCAGCCAATCTCGATTCAACCTCCATAAATGTTATCCGGAATGGCACCCAGAAGCTCGTAGCATACGGCGGTTCAATCGCTAGAAGTTGTGAACCCGATGACTACGAACCCATCCACCGACAATCCCAATTGCAATTACACGTCTTCCAGAGTGATAGTACACTCTCCGCATGGAAGATGAAAAGTGTGCGTCTTAGGTCTCCACCTCTTTATCAATGCACTGATTAACTTTGGCTCCAACTTGCACCCCAGCCTATCATGGCCACGTGCCAAAACCCCGCTTCTCGCAGGTAATTCTTGATAAACGGTGATAGCGGACCAAACATATTACGAATATAGCATTGCAACACCCGATCTATAAACTATTTAAAAAATTATAAAATAAAAATTAATTAAAATTGCATAAACCTAAAAAATATTAAATAGTATTGAAAACTTAAAATTAAACTTCTCAGTAACACCCCAAACCCTACCAAACACTACAACCGGATCCGGTATGTCACTAAAGAGATGTTGTTAAACATGTCGCATTTTGGAAAATAGTTATCGTTTTAAACATTTATACCGAAAAACTTAATAATTTATTAATTCAGTATAAAATATAAAGTTATAAAATGTCAGAATGAATGTTAAACAAAACCGAAATCTTATACACGTCTTAACTTAATTTAAACATAAATTGTAAAAACCAGTAATAAAGCCCAACATAAACCCAAAACATAAGTAATAGTCTAGTGGCCCATGGCCTTATTACAATGAAATTTAAAACCCATTAATTAAAAATATAAAATAGTAATCTAGAGTCTTTTGCGAATCCAAATGATCTTTTGCATGGCCACCTTGCGCTCCTCTCCAAATTTGGTCCATTGCACTATGTGCTACCAAATTGTTAAAATAATTGGTTGAGTCGCGAGACTCGATTAGCAACCCTCATGTACCATTAGACTTGGGCCTCATTACGAAAATGTAATAACGAACATATTATATATGAAAATATGCAAAGCCCAACCCAAATCCTAGGTTTCCATCCGCTACACGCCACCCTTACCACCATTCACACCATTGGGATTTCTACAATCAACCCACACTTCTACATCACTGTTGATGGCGATCGTCTTGCTTCATCGTCAAATCATGGCAAAAGCCGCTACAACAGATCACGGCAAAAGCCGCTACAACATGTCACGCAAAAGTCGCATAATGTGTCACTAAAAGCCGCACAATAGGTCACAAAAAAGCCGCAACAATGAACACTTCCCTTTATCAAACCCAACCCCCATGCAATCACAGAAATCGGCATACTTATCACACATGTCATCTTAACAGGAACATTCACTTAGGAATGACAAAGATCACTAACCTGGTGATTTGTTTTTACCCTATTTGGGTTTCAATCGTTATGCTGGGATTTCGGCATTTATCAGAATATATTAGATTTATATACATGTATTTAGCAAACAAATCTAAATGGTGTGGAAAGTTACAAACTTGATATCGCGTAGTTTTACACCCTTAGTCAATATCCTTACTATCTGGATCTACAACCCTAAGTCTAATACCTTGCTCAAAAGTCGAAAAAATGAAGATTTGGGCTCCTCTACATTCAGCCAAGGATTAATAAATACCCGAATTTACACATTAAAAATCAATATATCTCCTTACCTTGAAATCCCGAAAGTAACACGATTCGAGTGTTACACTTAGAGATCTACACGATAGACTCCTCTTCAAAACTCAGAATGCCGCAAATGAGAGAAAAACACAAGATTAGCCAACTATTTAGCCATTTGGCTCATCCCCAAAAGCGAAAAAGATTGAAAGAAAACCCAAATCGATACTTACCTCAGTAGAAGATTTCACTATCCCTTGTAGAATGATTCGCAATTATAGAAGAAGATCGAGCGTAGAAGAGTAGAGATCTAGGAGTTTCACTCTTTAAGAAAATCCGGAAAGATGAACTAGATGTGTTTTTGGCTTTTAAAAAGAATTGAATGGGGTTTTGGTTTTGGCTTAGGAAAAGTAAACAAAGAGAGCATTAGAAATTTGACTAGGAAATAATTTCGACAAAAGAATAAAAAAGAAAAGAAGTTTGAAGCAGAGAAAACTGAAAGAAAGTTCTCAGGGAAACTAATGAAATTTCAGCACAGAGAATGAGAGAAAAGAGTAGGGTTCAAATTCCGGAATAAAATAGATTCCACCCCTATTTATAGTGAATTTCGGCACAAGCAGTCTCCACTGAAGAAAATTTGATAACTTCAGGAGGTGAGATCTAAGAATTTCGACTTTTAGAAGATTTAAGAATTGAAGAGATGGCTAAGAGAGATTCGGCCAATGAATATTAAGGAGAAGAATAGAATAATAGAGATATGATTTTGGTTTTTAGGGATTAGAAGAAGAATAACAATAGAGGTTAAAAGATTCGGCCAACCAGGAAATTTCAGAGAGGAAGAAAGGGTGAAGCAGATGGTGGTTTTCGGCTTTTGAGAGGAAGAAGACGAAAAGAGAGGCTTCAAAATTTTGGCACACCCCCTCTTTATATAGAAAGCCGATTCCTCCCTTTAGCAGAGATTGATTTTCGGCCAACACTGCCACACATGATAGCTTTTATCCCTTTTCCCTTATCTTAATCTGTTATCTCCTCAAAAATAGCCTTTATCTGCTTATTATTCTTAAAGACTAAATCCCTAAATAATAGCCTTTATCTGCTTATTATCCACATAGAATAAATATAATAAAATTTCCAAAAAAATAGCCTTGTGCCGTCCAACTTTACCTACCTAAATGCCGAAAATTAATTAAATTAAAATTAAAGAATTGGGCTCCATGAAACTCGAATTTGGGCCTTCTACTCCCTGGTGTGGCGTCACCTCCTTGTTCCTAAGTGGCGCTACTGACCACTGGGCCACAAGCCCATTTTGATATTTTAAACACATGTACTACCTTTTAAGTCCTATAATGCCCAAACAGATAATTTTAATCAAGGCCTCTGCTTAAGCCTGAGCCCAATTTGGACCCCTAACACTTAAATTAACTCATTACACATATTCACCCATTAAACGCATAGGCCCAAAATTTAGGATGTTACACTTACTATTTGCATTTGATCGACGGAGATGTGTTTATCGTCGAGACGAATTAATTCTCCGGCCAGTGGTAACACGATCGAATATTTTTAAATTTATCAAAAAAATATATTTCAAAAAATTTAAAAAATGGCTTTTTTGTAAATATTAAAGGACTATTATGAAATTTGAGAGGAAGTCTCAAGGAATTTAAGAGAAATTTGAGAAGAATTTGAGAGAAAGTTGAGAGAAAAATAAATAAGAACTTTTTTATGAAAAAAATAAAAGGGTGGGGGTTTTATAAGTTTTTTTTCGATTGTTGGAGGCCAACAGTAAAAAAATTTGACTGTTCTTACTGAAAAAGCGCTACTGAGGAGCACTTTGTGCCACATCGACAAAGAAGCATCCTCGTCAGCGCGTTTTGTGCTGATGTGGCATAAAGCGCCCTCAAGTATTTTTCTTTTACATCCCCCAAAACGCTACCGACGTGGACGCTTTTGAAATGACCTTTTTCGTAAATAATACAGATTTCGGTCCATTTTCGTAGTTTTTTTTTTATTTTGGTATATTTTGATAAATTATCCGTTTATTTTGATATTATTACTTAAAAAAAACAATTTAAATGTTTATTTATTTTGATATTTGAATTTGGTAAATTGATTTTTTATCTTGAATTGAAAATATATAAAAGTTTGACTTATGGTTCTTTGAGATTTTACCACGATATTAGGTTGACTTTTTTTCCAATAATGACATGATATAATTTTAAAATATTTTATATTTTTAAGTTTAAATATTAAAATAGATTTAATTGTTAAGTTTAAATTTTAAAATAAACATAATTGCAAATTTTAAAGACAAAAATTACATTAATCCAAATTTAAACCATATTCCAACTTTTTCTTTTGAAAAAGAAATCATAGATTCAATAAGTAAACCTTATGCATTCATCAAAGGTCGATAGGCAATGTAAACTTGTTGTTCTGTTAGAAAAATGGGATGTTTGGGTAAAAATATAAACCCAAAAATGAGTTTAAAAAAAGAATAATGCCTATTTTTTAAATGGGATAGGTTTTGGGTAAGCTTTTTCAGTTTAGCCCAACCAAAATCTTATACCCATTTATTGGATCCTACCTGAAAAAGGCTTAAGATTTTGCCTAAGTATAGTTCAGATAAAAATGTTAAAATCCTGACTTGGTTTGATCCGCTCATATAAATTTTTTAAAATATATAATATATCAAAATAATAAAAATATTAAAATAAATATTTCCCAACAAATTAAAATAAATTAAAAATATGTATATTAAAATAATACTAAGATATGTGCTACTTAGCAAATAAATGTCTCTAAAATAGTAACAAAATTAGTAAGAGAATAAGAATTATATAATATCCAAATAATAACAATAAAATAGTAGCAACATAATAGTGTAATGGTAACAAAGTAGTGAGAAAATAACAAGAAAAAAAACAAGAATGGAAACAATAAATGTTTTATTTTATTACAAATTTTGGTTAGGTTGGGCTTAAGGCCAAAAAAAACCTTATCCAAAGTTTGATCCGTTTTGAAATAAATATTTTTTTGTCTAAACTTATTTTTCGAGCCACTATTTTTTTTCAAACTCTATAATTTTTTAGACGAACCTTCAGATCAAGTAGCCCACCATAGACAAGTTTAAATGGAAGAGCCCACTTAGTATTTTATATTGATAAAATGTATTTTTTTATCACACCATAGACAAGTTTAAATGGAAGAGCCCACTTAGTATTTTATATTGATAAAATGTATTTTTTATCATAGCTATTTTTTCCTTTTGAAATTGAAATTGGAATTTCTTATGCCCAATTATTATTATTATTATTATTATTATTATTATTTTATTATTTTCTATAGGCTTAATTTATTATTTATTGTTAATTTTTTGTATAATTATATTTTCAATTTTTTATAATTTTTAAAACAAAATGAATTTTATTATTTTATTATTTTATTATATTTTTATTTATTTAAAATTTTAAAATTATTGTTAAAGATAATAAAATTAACGAATTAATTACTAAAATTTAATAATTTAAAAATATTAATAATTATTGTATTTATATAATTTTAAAAGTTGAGTAGCTAAAATATAATTTTAAATTATTAAAATCAAATACCCTAAAAAATAATCCAACTTGTAGTGAAGGGTAAAATGTAAAGTAACCCAATAGTAATTAAACAGGCAGAGAACAAGGGCAGTCGGATGCATGTAGATAGCTTACGTGGAAAATACTTGACACCTAAGCATGAAATTGGGTTAGTGGCAATATCTGGTTGGTTCAATGACGCCGAAAATGCCCAGTCCAAGTCTTCTCATCAAAATAACATAAAATAAAATCCCCTCAAAACGACTCCATTTAATTTCCCTAACTTTCCATGTACTAGATCCAGTGAAAATTTTAAACAAACTAAAACAAAATTTGCAGAGAAACACGGCAGCAGCCATGGCAGCTCGCAAGAGAGCTTCAGCGGCAGATACAAAGCCAAGCCCTCCTCCTCAAACCCTGGAAACAACCACCCAAACTGACCCGCCTATCGCTCCACCTAAGAAAGCCTTAATCTTCAAATTCTGTCTTTTCTTTTCAATCCCATACTTTTACCTTCTTTACCAACACTACACGATCGAGCAAGAACTCAGGAGATCCATCCTTATCAATGCTTCCCTTTGTGTTACGGGCTTCTTCCTTACTCAGAGAATGATCCCTGTTGCCTCTAGATATGTTTTGAAACGCGGTTTATTTGGATTTGATATTAACAAGAAGGGTACCCCTCAAGGCACTGTTAAAGTGTATGTTCAAATTCCTATCTCTTTTTTTTTTCTTTTTTCTTTTCTTATAGGAAAATAAAACTTTGGGTTTTAATTGCTTTTAAATTTTGCTGATTGAGGTATGTTTTAATTTGCAATTTCGATTGGTTTAGCTATATTTCGTTTGGATTTTGTTCAAGATCATAAGCTGAGTATACTGGCTAGATCTTTGTTTTTATTATTTTTATTATAAATATGTATATATAACTTTCTTGTTTAATAAATGTCTCTGTTTTATCATTTTATTGTCAACTCAATGACTTGTTGAATTGTCTTTAATTTAGACCCTCAACGTTGGTTTACTGTTCTTTTTAGAACCTTTGTTTGATACTATTAAATTCTTTTTTCTCCCCTAATTCTGTTGGTAGTGCTTGCAAATGCTGATATTATTTACCATCATGCTTTCGAATCATATGCTCAAGTTTGTTTTTTCTTTTTCCATTCATGAAATTTATATGAAGAAAAAAAAGGTAACACTCTAATTTGTAAAGGCTGCTTCGGATTCTGCAGGCCCGAATCATTGGGAATTGTTGTAGGCATTGTTTTCTTGGTATTGGCTATTCTATTCCAGTATTTTAACTTCACAGCTGATTCAAATGTAAGTATGATATTTCCATGAAGTTTCTTGTTGCTTTTTTCACATTTTTTTTTTAATTTTTAATTTTGCAATCTGCAGTTGTATTTTACAATATCAATGATATAGTTTATGACATAATTCAAACACTAGCAATGGGTGGTACCATTTTTAAGGGAAGAGAGTTGACAGTTTAACGTATAATTATTGGTGCATTCTATGGAAGTGAAAAGTGGGGTGTGAAGGGTAGCGACACAAGGAAAAATAAGTAAAAGATTGAAAATGGGAACTTTATTAGAATGTGTAATTAAGGCAAAGTGTTGTAGGCTTATAGCAAACATAAAATAGACTAAAACTCTAAACTCGTACGTTATTCCTTATGACCAGCTGAACTAGTTCATAGTAATATTTGTTCTTATTCTTGTATTTTCATTGGATTCTTGTCATATTCCTTCCTTAAACCAAACATATATTCAGCAAAAGCATGCTATTGAGTTTTTATAGACTGCTTCTGGTAGGTTTTGAAACAAGGAGAAGGATATTGGTATATTATTGTTATTTGTTATTCAAGTAGAGTTAGATGTAAAAATATTACCTGGTTGAAGTCATTCTAGAATATGGTTTCACTTCTTCAAAACTTTCTTCTGTTGTTAAGTTCTGTAATTGAGTTGAACAGAGAGAAACTGTTATGTACCTGACCTCAAGTGGTTTGGCTTAAGGCCTGGTTAACTTGAGAAAAATGCTGGGAATGTTGAACTTTGAGATAACTCCACTTTATTCTAAGAAACTTTTATTCCTTATTCCTTTTTTTTTTTTTTTGTACTTGTCACATTTAGCGCTGTTTTTATTCCAACTTTAAGGTAATAAAAAATTTGTTTCTTGTATCATAATTTTAGTGCGAATTCTCAATGCATTAGGTCTGATGTTTAGCTTATTCATGCAGAATTTAATGTTTTATGCAATTTAAGAGCAATCTGTTGGTTATTGTTTATTCAGTGGCTCGTTGAGTATAATGCAGCCTTAGCATCCATCTGCTTCATGATTTTACTTGGATTTGTAGATGATGTCCTGGATGTCCCTTGGAGAGTGTGAGTATATCCTTAGCCTTCTGGTTTTCAGCCTGTTAATTATTTGGAAGGACGTCTATGGCTTCTGAACTAATGTTTAACAAGATCTTTACTTTCTTTTTTGTGAAGAGCAGGAAACTACTACTACCGTCAATTGCTGCACTTCCATTGTTGATGGCCTATGCTGGACATACAACTATCATCATTCCAAAGCCTCTTATTTCATATGTTGGGCAAGAGGTGTTGGATCTAGGTATGGAACAGTACCTAGTTAATATGGCAGTAAGAATAAGAGCTTTTTGTAATGTTGATGGTGTTTGTTCTGTTGGTCTCATCTTCCTGTGGTGGGATGCCCCATTCTCTTTTCTTTTCCTTTAGGGTCATCAACCTAACTCTAGTAAAAGCTATAATCTCAAAGTTCTGGCTACTGGGCATGTGGGGTCATCTTTAGTTCAAATCATTTAGGGTTTTTACCTTTTCAAATTATTTCAATTGAGGTTCCAAGTTGTTGATTGTGGCCAGATAGAGGGGCCTTTTGGTTAATTCCCTATCAGTTGACCCTTCTGTTCATAGATTAAGCAGAAGACATTGTGTATCTTTTTAGCTCTTCCTCAATGCACTTTTCAGCACTTAATTTTTAAAGTAAAAGTACGGCTGGACAATGATCAAGTTCTAAAACTTCATTCTTTGTTCTCTTCAAGGGGGAAGAAATTGGTGTGGCACAATGATATTAAGAATGATAATTGGTTAGTTGAATACTTACCCTAGGATAATATATTATGGAAGAAACTTGGTCTGGATGTATGGTTTAATTATGAACTTAGTATCATTGAGCCATGCCAAGCAATCAATCAGCATGATTTGTTTTCAATGATGAACTGCATCATAGAAAGGAGTCTGTACATACTTGCTAACATGCAAATATATGTACTTTTGTCCTTTTATTTTCAGACAAATATTCATCTTTGAACCAATGACACTCCAAATTTTTACCATGTTAAAATTGTGTCTATATGCTCATACACGTTGGAGGGTACGTGAAGATATAAAGGAATGTATTGAGATATGCCTTGGATTTGTATGAAAAAACAGAGGGCCAAAATGTTGTAGTCAACATTAATCTTTCTATGCTCGAAAAAACAGTGGGCCAAATATAACTATAATTTTTTATGCAGATTTTAGAGTTCAATTTGGGCATAAAAGTTGCCTTATCTTGTGTTATCTTCATTTTCTCTCCCATTTTAAGATACCTTTTCAGGATTAATCCATTTTGAACTTTCCTTTTTCTTTAAGAAAGGAAATCTCAATTTGTTTCTGTACATAGAGCATCAAGTCAGTGGGCTGTTTATCCTTGCAAGGAACTAACAGTTAGTTTTGTTGTGGCAGGATGGGTGTACAAATTGTATATGGGGCTTTTGGCAGTATTCTGCACAAATTCTATTAACATTCATGCTGGTTTGAATGGCCTTGAAGTTGGGCAAACAGTTGTGATTGCATCAGCTGTAAGCATAAACACTAATGATATTGTAAATCTGGCATTGTAGTGCTCTAACTTCTTTTGAAATTTTATAGATTTTGATACATAATTTAATGCAAATTGGAGCATCTTCAGATCCTGAGTATAAACAAGCTCATGCTTTCTCTATTTATCTTGTGCAACCCTTACTAGCCACTTCCTTGGCCTTATTTTCCTACAACTGGTAATAATCCTGGCATTTTGCTGCCGGCTGTTTGCAACTTCTTGGCTAATAGTCTTGCTAATGGCTTTTTACTCTTGTTTGTAGGTATCCTTCTTCAGTTTTTGTTGGGGATACATACACATACTTTGCTGGAATGACCATGGCTGTAGTTGGAATTCTGGGACACTATAGGTGTGTGTTCCTTGCCATAGGTTTCATTTGCCTGGTCTTTGTTTACATACATGTACGCATGAATGTATGTATTGTGTAGGCATGTCCCTTCACCCAAATGTCATGATAGTAAACTCAGTGCTCTCCGAGTTCTGACTAAACATTGGGAAGTAACACGTCTTATTTTTAAGATTAAAAATGAAAATAGTGATGCAGTAACCTGGCAAGTCAACTTGAAGGCCATGATTTAAGAAATGTACTTTATTGTCTATTAATGGCATGTTGGGTCCTAGAATATTTATCCCCGACAAAACAAAACAAAATTGATGATTTTACTGTTGTTATTTTTCTTTTTCATTTGATGTTGATTTTTGGCACCTAATTACTGGGTAATACAATACGCATTAATTGATTAGAAGCAGGTACCGCTGAGTTATAAGCTTCATGCTGCCATCTGCTATTTTGCTGTACTTGGTGGTTTATTGTTTATTTTCTTTTCATGGCGACTAAAATATTTTGACTTATCATCAGCAAGCTTTAAAGTAGAGGGGCTATGCTTATAAATACTGATTAAATTTCTTTGTTCTTTCTGCTTTAAAATCTCTTGTTCCAGTGAAACACTCTTGATTTTCTTTCTTCCTCAAGTATTGAACTTTCTCTTGTCACTTCCTCAGGTTTGATCTACTGCTCTCTCTCTCTTACTATATATAACTTGACTAAATAATGTGCAAAACATCTAATTTGCATTTTCATAAATTCTTTGTTAGCTTTCTGGCTATGTCAAATGTCCCCGACATCGTCTTCCAAGGTAACTCTTGATACCAGTATCAGACTTGGACTGCAATTATCAAAATTTTCTCATCTCTTTTATCATTAATGGCTTTTGTATCTCTAGATTCAATCCTGAAACTGGATTACTTACTGGAACACGTGATGGTACACTCATAAACTTTTACTTGAGAATGGTTGGGCCGAAATCAGAAAAGATGCTTTGTATCCACCTCCTCCTTGTTCAGGTGAGTTTTTCATGTTTGCATTCGTTCGTTTTTATGTCATCTAATCCTAACAAGGAGTTAGCTAGGTTCTGGATGCTCTGAAGATAAACCAATTTAAGCAAACATATAGCTTGTGATAAATAGTTGTAGTTAGAGTGTGTAAAGTTGAATGATGTGTGAGTACCATGTTTGTTGACCAATGTCTTATGTGGTTTCCCATTTTCATTAGGCCCTAGGATGTTGCTTCTGTTTCATGCTGAGATACTTGCTGGCTGGTTGGTACAAATAAGGTGGCAACTTTAAAGAAATGCAAAATACTTTTGCTATACGGGTTTGTGCTGTAGAACAGGAGAAATGGTTCTTTCAGCTGAGAGAAATGAGCCTACTATCTTGACATACCATTTTCATTTTGACAGTTTATATATTTGGTGGAAGACAAAGCCTCAAATACTGTATTTTTGTTTGCGTTAGGAGGTCAAACTGTACATTGATTCACATAAATTTTAACTACTTTTTTATATATTGGGGAATTCAGAATAGGATAGAGGGCTGCAATTTGCAATTTTTTTAGTGCCCATTCTGTGTTTTATTGACGTCTTGTTAAAAAATTTCACTTTGTGTATCAATTATTATTTCGACAATCACAGAAATTTTTTAAAAAGAGAATTTATTAACCGTACAATAGTTGGTTACTTGGTTCAACAATTTTATATATATATATATATATATATGGGTTTTTGCCTAAACAACAATCCAAATCAAGTTCTAGATGAGATATAAGTTTAATCCATTGATCAAATTAGATATTTTCAAACAAATTAAAAAAAAAACAATAATGAACTTTTTCTCCAATTCAAACCAATCTTTTTTAATTAGAGATATTCGATGATTGGGATTTAAAAAAAAAAAAACTTGCTTGACTCATTTTTAAAGTTGTGCTCCTTAGGCCCACTGAGGAACTAGACTGTTATACATTAATATCCATTGACCTGAGTCTTAGAAAAGATTTGGGCTTTCAACCCGCGACCTAGATAGATCACACTTGAAGATTAAGGGTAAGGCGAATCATGAGAGGATAGCGAGGCGGGTTCCCCAAGAAGAGCTCGTAGACATGGCCTGCAAAAGGGGTTTGTGAGCACGGGTTGCAGATCAAGCTAGGTCACGACCTCAGTTTGCACGCACTCAAGGAGTGCGCAGAAAGGACTGTGGGCCCCGTAGGCCATCCAGACACGTGTCCAACAGATATAAAGCCCGCTCAGGATATCAGTCTCAAAAACAGAAAGGACTGTGTGCTTCGTAGACATGTGTCCAATTGGCTTAAAGTTCCGAGAGAATGTCAACACTAAGGACAGAGAATCTCAGTGCCGAAGGCAATAGATTCAAAACAAAGTAGTGGGCATGCTATGAGCTGGAATAGTACTTGTAGCTGCATGTGTAAATACCCAACATTTCTATCAATAAAACATGAGAAAATATTACTAAACACTCTACATTTTAGTTAAATGTTACAAATATGTGGATTCAAAATTTTTCTATTACAAGATTATGGTAAAAGATCATTCTTTTCAATATTTTTAATAAATTTGTTTATCCAAATGTAAAATGTTGAAATGTGCTGTTAATTTTTTTAAAAATGAATGATTTTTATTAAAATTTGTCGATTTGACATGTTTTTATGTAACATATGATGAAGATTATAAGTTGACAAATTGTAATAGAAAGAATTGATTTTAAAATAAGTTATAAGATTAGTATTATTTAAGATTGTGGGTTAAAGTTGGCATTTAATATTTAAATGACAGGTCAGGAGATGCGAATGGGTATGAAAATGGAAAAGAAATGTGGAGTATGAAGATTAATATAGAGACAAGAAAACTGGAATACCACATTGAGAAAATCGCCTTTAGGACTGACTTTCACAAGGTAAGGTAATGGTGTTATACGTCATTTGATAATTACAATTTACAAACCAACGGGAATATCCCATCCCAATATTCTGTACGCACAAGGCTAATTGCTTTGCCCCATCTCCAAAGCTCCTCTCCCACTATTAACCTCTTCAAACAATTTAACTCTCTCTATCGCCCATTAAAATGCCTACCTCCTACTATTTCACCATTTTATCCTACTCTTGTCTGTCATTGCTCTTCCAAGCTTTCTTCATCTCCATCGCCGCATCTTCTGATCATCACACGCCGGAGAACCATATCCGAACACGGGCGGATGCAACCTTTAAGGTTGCGTTATTTGCCGACTTGCACTTCGGGGAGAACGCCTGGACGGATTGGGGCCCCAAACAGGATGTCAATTCTATCAAGGTTATGTCTAGTGTGCTGGACACTGAAACTCCAGGTGATTTTATCCATCTATCTCTTTTTTTTTTTTTTTTTTAAGTACATGGAAAACACCAATAATGGTTACATAAAAGAGAATACACAAATGAATAAATGAAATATAATTTAATTAAGTTTTAAAATTAAGAAATAAATAGAATAGAAAGATGGTGTTTTAATCTCATTTGGTGTTTTCTATTGATAAGTAGTACAATCTTCATCAAATGATTTTCAACATCATTTCAGCATATTTAGGGGTTTATTTTCTTAATCATTTTATATACATACATCAAAGCATGTCATGTGACAACAATTCATAAGAAGGAAACATATCTTACAAGGGTTTTTTTTTTTTTTTTTGGGATTCAATAATTGTGGTATTACACTTAAAAGGAATACATCAGAAAATGTAACTCTTATTATTATTATTTTTGAAGAAGCAGGATAATGTTATTTTATTTTAGCAAATTTTCAATAATTAAAATATGAAATGTATTTAGTTCTTATTTTCTTATAATAGAAGCATGAACAATAAAATTAAAAATGTTTCCCTCAAATAGGGGTAGATTTGATATTTAAAATTGTTTAAAAAATTACTTTTTTGTGTTTTATGTACGTGAACCAAGTTAAATTCATCAATTAAAGAATTTTCCAACCTTTTCATCATCCCACCTAAAACTAGTTAGTAATATGTCAACTAAATACTTGACTGTTTTCTGCTATCCACAGCTAAGGGCAAACAAATTTGTGATTATCAATTGACATCTGATCACAATTATCTGATATTATACCTGGTTAAAATAGGGCAATGAAAATGCCTGGAAATTTTTTTGAAACAATATCCTCTTTAAATGAAACTAAATACTTAATCCTACTACTAAACCCTGCTTCCTTGTTTATGTATTTATTCATTATTAAGAAGCAACATACTTGACAGATTTTGTAGTATATCTTGGAGATGTTGTTACGGCCAATAACATCCCAATTGCAAATGCAAGCTTATATTGGGATCAGGCACTCTCTCCAACAAGATCCAGGGGCATTCCATGGGCTAGTGTGTTTGGAAACCATGATGATGCACCCTTTGAGTGGCCAATGGAGTGGTTTGCTGCCTCTGGAATTCCTCAGCTTGTTTGTCCTCTGCCGAATTCATCATATTCAGGTAAGCAGCTGGATGATCAAAATGAATTCCCATTAATATTCTATACAATGAAACCTACCAAGTAAGAGATAATGAAACTTAGGTGCTTTCAGAAAACAATTACTATTTGTTTGCTGAACTCAAGAGTTTCTTTATCAGGTGAAGAATGTAGTTTTAGGGGAACATCACGATTGGAGCTGATGAAAAATGAGATGGATAATAATGTCTTATCTCTTTCTAAAAGCGGACCTCAAGATCTATGGCCAGGTATATCCAACTACGTACTCCAAGTCTTGTCGAAGGAGAAACCACCTACGCCTTTAGTGTATCTCTACTTTCTAGATTCTGGTGGAGGTACCTATCCAGAAGTTATATCAACAGCACAAGCTGACTGGTTCAAGCGCATATCTGAAGAAATCAATCCTGATTCAAGGTACAAAAACGGGTGTCTTCGCTCTTTGATTATTTGAATAGTTTTTGTTGGTGTCTTATTGGATAGGATTCTTGACAAAATACTTGAAATTCTTACTGATTTTTACGTGTACATTAGGTTAGATAACAAGGGAGGGAAATGAAGTGGAATGGATGGATAATTTAACATATTGGTCTCATGACATTTGGCCTTAGAGGAAAAGAAAACATCAATTTTACCAATTTGATTAAATTGTGAATGAGTTTATTTTGAGTTTTGATATCTTCTGAATAAAAGAAGGATGCTCAATTCAATCAAACAGAGAGCGTGTCTCAAAAATCTGATTTTCTCTATGTTTTCTGACAATAAAAGAAATGTTATTGTACAGGGTCCCAGAACTAATCTTTTGGCATATACCAAGTAAAGCTTATAAGAAGGTGGCTCCTAAGTTCAGAATACACAAGCCTTGTGTGGGTTCCATTAACAAGGAAAAGGTCGCTGCTCAAGAAGCTGAAATGGGTATCATGAAGATTCTTGTTAAAAGGCCACCCGTCAAGGTGATTTCATGGATAAATATGCTTCCTTTTTAGAATCCTATAAATATTGTCTCTGAACTATTCTCTGGGGTTGGGGGCGGCAAATTTCTAAGGTCTAGACTTAAGATTTTCAAGTTGGAAGTTGCAATTTCTAAGTTTGGTTGTCTTTTGGAACACAAGCAACATATATACCTATGTTACTTATATGCATGCAAAATATAGTTAGGTCAAGACAAAAACACGCCAAGTGATGGCAACTGCTAATATTTGGGTCTCATAAGGGTGGGGAAAAGTAGTAATTTCTCAAGAAAGTTCATTGGAGTCTTTGTATATATACATGTGTGTGTGTTAAAGTTTGTCTTTTCCTGCTCTCCCCTCATTCCTAGAACCTGCGTCATGTATTCTAAGTGGAAATCTGTAAGGAACTTTCTCTAGAACATGATATTGTTTCTGGCATATGCATTAATTATCAAATATGCTCAAAATAATTTATGGCTAAGCTCAGACTTTACCAATGGGCTTTCCATTGCTTGTATAGCAGGGCAGGAAATCCTTACTCTTGAGATTTAATAATTTTCCTAATATTTCTTTTCCATTTTGATTCATGAACTAATGGATTGCTAATAATAGATAGAAAAGGAATGAATGTTCTTACTATCTCATTTGGGATCCGGTTCTTGGGCATCTAGAGAAGATTCAAATCTATATGAAGCTCAACTGGTCAATGTATACATGGAGCTCCTATAAGACATCTTAAATTGTTTCTTTGTTCTAGCTTGTGTTAGAAGAAATCACAATTTCTAGACTTACTAAAGCCATTGCTAAAGGAGTATAGGAATGTAAACTTTGCATGTTTATTTGAAAAGGTGAACTTAAGAGAGCCCAATGCAATGAAACTTGGAGGAATAGTTTGAGTAAAATACTTGGTAATTTTGCAATATGGAGCCGAACTGTATGTAGTAATATTCATCACCAAATCAGAAAATGATTCAATTAGGTTGAATGGATGTTAACTTGTTAGTTTTGTGAATGCATGGTGGCAGGCAGTGTTTGTTGGGCATAACCATGGATTGGACTGGTGTTGCCCATACGGGCAGCTTTGGCTTTGCTTTGCTAGACATACCGGTTACGGTGGATATGGAAATTGGGCTAGAGGATCTAGAATCCTTGAAATCAACGAGAGACCCTTCTCTATAAGCTCTTGGATTAGGATGGAAGATGGTTCAGTTCATAGTGAAGTGATCCTGAGTTAATTCTCAACAAATTATTAGTCTCCGAGGTATTATGTCCTGTTTATGCTATATTTATCTGCCTAGTCATTTTATTGCAACTAATTTCTTCTTCTGCAGATGGTAAAAAGCCAATGTAGGGACTTTTTAAGTTACAAATTTGTGCAATTTATAGGGAGGTAGAAATGTGAAAGTTATAATATGAACATTTATGCATGATTCTTTTCTTTTTTGAGCACAATTAAAAATGTTTTGTTTTTTATCTTTCAGAAATGGCATCTCAAAACATTTATTTATGTTGGAATATTTTCAAAATATATACAAGTGTTCGATAGTTATAAATAAAAAGTTATAAGTAACTAAAAGTTGTCACTTTGTTATTAATCAAAAGTTGTCACATTTATACTGATGAATTATGTCTCTTAAATTCAAAAGTTATGTCACTTAATTATTAACAAATAGTCATAATTATTCAAGTAGATATCTATTGAATAATTATGTTTATTGCTAAAAATATGACTATTCATTTGGTAGTTATGTCCCTATAAAAGACATAAGACCTCCTATAAATAGGAGAGAAATTTTATTTGTATGATACACCTAAAAACACGTAAATAATTTTTTTTTTCTATTTCTTCCACTATTTTTATATTCATAGATTGTTTTATAAAGAATTTCTGAAATTCAAATCTTTGCTATGCTTTGCTCAGTGTTCAATGGACTGTTTCCATCAATACAAAATGTAGATAGTCATTAGGCTTCATTGTATCTTCAAGGTTTATTTGCCAGTAACTCTTTTGCACACCATAATATAGATGAGGGCGAATAGAACTTTAAAGAAAGTGGCATTGATACACGCCTTGAAACCTTGATTAATTTCTCATAAGTTTATTTTATCCCCACACACCAAAAAATCTCTAGTCATTTTTATTGAATCAAATTCATTATATGTTATATTACCTTATGTCGAAACCTTTTTGAAAATTGACTTTTTATTTTAAAAAAGTAAAATGGAGTCTCCACCAAATTTTTTAATTAGTTGTGAGATTTATCACTTTTGATGGATTTCGGTCTACAAAATTTAGGAAATGGGTTCGGGAGTCGGTTACGTATGAGGAAGGATTAGTGCCCTCATAACGCCCAAAATTAGTACCTTATTGATTAATTGATATCTTAGTGTCGAAGGTTGAGAACTCAAGGAAATTTAAAATACGATCCCCTTCTTGCATGACTTGATTAAAATATCGCTAACTAAATTAAATTTTATGGAGAAGGCCTTATCTCAAGTTAATCGAGAAGGAAATATCATGCCCCGTAAGTTAGGGCACAATGTCTCGAATCTCCGAAAATAAGAATAATCGCCATTTGATTATTACCTAAATCCTATGTGCTTTCATTTGAAAAAGAATATTCGATTATTTCAGTTTAAGGAGAACGTCATACTCCGTAAGTTAGGAGCACAACCCATCGGATTCCCCAAATAAAGAATATTGCCTTGGTCTTAAATCATTTCTTATGCGTTTGTGCAGAAAAACAGATGATTATGTAACAATATTTACAATACACGATGATGACAAAATTATGATATTTACAAAATAACAACATAAATAATAAAATGTAATGACAATAATACGATGAATACAATAATAATAAATAATAATAAATAAAAATTATTCAATTAATAATACTATATAATAACGATAATAATGGTGAAATAATATAAAAATGTATGTTAATAATATAATTACGCTCATAAAATATTGATTTTGAGTGGATTTTAACAAAATAATATTAATTAACAATGGTTTTCACTTAATAGTATTAATAGTATCAATAATTAAAAAATAAAGGTCCGAAATAAAATAATCAAGAAATTCAATGGCAAAAAAATTAAAAACAGCAAGTATAGGGACTCAATTAAATGAACAGGGGACTAATTTGAAACTGTGACAAAACCTCAAGTATAAATAAATAAAAATAGTAAATAAAAGGGTTAAATAAAAAAATAAAATGCAGGGACCAAAAGGGTGAATAATCCCAAATCTAGTACACGTCATTCCCAAATGGTCGATATTTTGGGGAATGATATGTAACAAAATTTAAAGTATAAATCATAAAAAAAAAAAGAATATAAAGGATCGAATTAAAATAAAATGGAAAAGTACAGAGCCTCAAAGGGAAATTATCCCAAACCCGCGTCGTTTCCTTGGTTCAACAGTAGGTCACAAGACCGACTTACAAGAAAATTAAAATTATGGGTAAAGACGAAATAAAATAAAAGATGCGGGACGAAATTAATAAAAAAGCAAAAAAGTGGAAAGGCCAAAACAAAAAATATCCCCTCCCTTCAATAAACATGCGGATCCTAGGAGGTGTCGGGTCGAATATTCAGGTCAAGTTTGAAACAACGTCATTTTGGGCGTCGTCTGAGGCCAAGCCCAAAATGGCACCGTTTTGAAGGGCTATATAAGATAAAAAATCTAAAAAGAAAATCATTCTGAATAAGTTTTTTTTAAAAAATCTTTTTCCCTTTTTTTTTCTTTGAAGCTACCCTCCTATTCGGTCACTGGGCCAATGAGTCTCCACTGTGACCACCAGTCATCAGCGATGAAGACCACCGCCTCTAGTGGTTGGAGATCGCAAAAAACCCCATTTTGAAACCCTTTTCGTGTAGAACACAGATTTGGGGCCAAAATCCCCAAAAACTTAGCCAAAGTTCGGTTGAAAGTAGAGAAACCTTTGGTTTCTCCCCTTTTCCGATGAGGCCCTTGACGGAAACCTTAGGGGATTTCGAGGCTTCTCAAGTCGGAGACAGAACAGCCCAATTTCAGTGAAATCAGAACAGTGGTCTCAGGACCACAAATCCTAGTTGAAAATAAAATTTATTTTTATTTTATTATATGATCCATATTATACTAGAAATGTCGTGTGAAAATTTTGAAAATAAAATTTTACCGATTATGTGCTTAATTACGAAAAGGACTAAATTGCATAAAATGAAAAGTTAAATTCTAGTAGCTATAATGATTAAATAGCTATGAAATTCAAAACTTAATGTCCTTATATGGTAATTAGACCATTAAGAAAAATATGTAGATTTTTCTTGGTGACTCATCCATGGAAATATAGAAAAAGGGTAAGGACTAAATTAGCAAGTAAAAATTTTAATTAATTAAAAAGATGAAAAGAAAATAAAAATCATATTTTCTCATCTTCTTCCCCAAAATAAACATGGAAACCCTAGGAGAGAGAGAAGAGACATTCATGGCCAAATTGGGTAAGTTTCCTTGTCCCGTTTTTAGTAATTTTGATATTTTTAGAATCGGAATAGCTTAATCTCTCTATTTGGGGGATTAATTTGAAAATTTATCGAAGTATGAAAATGGGTCATGGATGTATATGCTGGAAATTAGAAATTTATGGTAGAAAATGAAAGATTATTAATAGATAAACAACTTTTACAAAGTGATTTTTGATGAAAACATGATTTAGGGACTAAAATGAAAATTTGTAAAATTTGATGAAAAATTCTGAAATTTTATAAATACATGTGCTGTAAAATTTGTAATGGGCTTTGGTTAGGCTTGGAATAGGGAGTAATTTGCACAAGTTTTATTTTCCGAGCCTAGGGACGAAAATAAAATTTATGGAAAAGTTAAGGGCAAAATAGTAATATTTCCTAGGATGAAAATTTAGTCCACATGAATGTAAAATATAATAAATTGATGTTAAATCTACTCGTATAGATACGGATAGACCAAATTCGGAGTTAGAACGAAGAATGAGAAAAATGTAGGATTAGTAGATTTTACGTATAAGAACCTTTGTCGAGGTAAGTTCATGTAACTAAATTGTATATGTTTTTATACTTGATTTCAATGTTGTGTTTGTGAATAATTTTATCAATGTCATAATATGTGAAATGATCACCTTCTCGATATAGCCCGATAAATGAAAATGCTAGATAAAATGGTAAATGAATAAAATGTTACTTGTATGCTTGACATGAATGTGGAATGTGTTTTACTCGAATTACATAAATGTTACGGAGGTATGAAATAATCAAATGCCTGATAATGCTTGAAAAGTGTTTAAATCCTGGTTGAATAAATAGAAAATCGATGGATATGTGATTTCCCGAAACGAAAGAGGTCCTGCATTTGTTGCGAATAGGATTTAGCTCGGATGAGTAATACTTCGACCTCAATTCTGATAGGATTTAGCTCGGACATGTAATCCTGATATAAGTCCTCTCGAGCATATATTATGAATTGGATTTAGTCCGGACGGGTAATCCTGATCAAGCTCTTTAGAGCATATGTCATAAAAAGGATTTAGCTTGGACTGGTAATCCTATAGTATATATATATGTGACTCGATAGTGTACTTTCTAAAATAGTACCTTATGGGTACCATTTAATATGAATTGACAGATCCTGATTTGTACGCCTCGAGTGTACTACTTATGTATCCATCGATAATTCAAATAAATTCAACGGGCAAAGTTTTGACAGGGGCAAATATAAATCTAAGACAAATTGACATGGAATGGTGTATATGATATGGAAATATGACATGAAAGAATATTACATGAAATACAAGAAAATGATGATACATGACAAGTGATATATGAAATATGAGATGATGATATTTGTACATAGAAACTATTTGATGAGAATGTTCATTCTTAATTATAAACTTGTATACCTAGAGTGTACTAATCACGACTTTAATATTCCAAGTAATATGTGTAAAATTCTGATGCGAAATGATCTGAACTCGAAATGAGCTATTATGAAGTTATACTTGAAATAATGAGATGAATTATGTATGTTGAATGAATACATGATGTGGAAAGCATATGTGCTTGGAAACTTGATTATTGTTGAGCCCATAAATGTCTTGATATTACTATGGAATATATGACTAACAAGGGCAATGAGGATGTGTGTAGGGCTTGAGATCAAAGTGGTTAATTATACCTTACTTAGTTACCTCATATAGGATGAATGGTAAGTTAAGTACCGTGTTATACGAACTTACTAAGCATTTTATGCTTACTTTGTTTTATTTCCCCTATTTTTAGAGTAATCGAAAGCTCGTTGGATTGGAAGCTTGGCGGAGATCACTCACACTATCTGTCGGCCCATGTCGGTATAGTATGGTAACTCAATTGCGGTTGTAATGGCATGTATAGGATATGTTAGCCATATTGGCATGTAAACATAAACGATGCTTGTAATCTAGCCATTGGAATGGCTAGTAATGATTGTTTTGATATACTTGTAATGTCATATTATGTTAGCCACATATATGATAAGTAGTTGATTAAATTATGTCTAACATGAGGACATAACCAAGGTAAGATTGTAAACATGTATGCATGAAATGATATGCCATGATGATGGATGGAATATGCTTGATTAGAATGCTTGAGATGGTTAGTAATTGTATGTGATGATATATCATGTTAAATGATAGAATTAACTTGAATAAAATGCTTGGATTTGTTGGGTTATGAACGCAAGATGTGGTGTAGGATTATCGCAAAGATTGGGGTGAGAAATGAAGCTAGGAATGGCTTTATTTTGTCCACACGGGCAGACACACGGGTGTGTGTCTAGACCATGTGTGACATATGACCTATCCCATGGGAGTGTAGCCAGGCGGTGTGTCCCCTACACCTTAATTTTGAGAAACATAATGCTCAAAATTGAGCACACGGGCAGAGACACAGGGTGTGTCTTAGCCGTGTGTGCCACACGGCCTAGAACACGGACGTGTGTCTTGGCCGTGTGAAACCTGCACCTAATTCGAATTGAATTAATTAACCACACGACCTAGCACACGGGCGTGTGGCATGGTCATGTGGTGCCAGTCAGAGAGCTATCTAGTTTTGAACACGGCCTGCAGCACGGGCGTGTCCCTTATACCACACGGGCGTGTGAGCCCTGCACCTTGGAAAATTTTAAAATTTCGTGAAAATTTCCTAAGTTCTCGATTTAGTCCCGACTTGATTCTAATGCTCATATTAGGCCTCGATGGTCCATTTAAGGGACATTATGAATAACCTCGGTGAATGAATAGTAACTTACCCAAATTAATCGATAAATGTTCTGAAAGTTTTGGTAATGCTCTGAAACCCTATTTCGACGACAGATACGGGTTAGGGGTGTTACAAGGGCACTACGACGACTTGAGTATTATAGGTAAAAAAACCATAAATATTTTGTTTATTATTATTTATATATATATTCTTCGAAAAAAAACTAAAAGGAACTACCTTTTCTTTTAAGCTTTTTTGTTGTTTTTGTTATATTCTATTTCATATCTGATGAAAAAAATTACAATGTATTTGTTAGGCTTCTATAGCCAAATTGATTACAATATTTTATTGCTTTTCTACTTCTATTTCTTTTTTTTCCTCTTGCAGGTGGCGGTGGTGGTCAACGAAGATTGGGAGCTACGCCTTTGCCATTTCGATTAAACAATGGCAAGGGGCAGACCTTGGGCGATGTACCTGCTGACGTGGCAAGGAGCAACGCCAAAACTTTTAGGGTTCTAAGGTTTTCTTTTTTTAGGTTTTGGGTTATTGGGCTGGTGTATTTGGGTTTTAGAGTTTTTGTATTTGGGCTTTTGTAAATAGACTTCGTTATTATTTTTGTTTTTGTTGTTTTGTTTATTTGGTTTGGGTTTGGGCTAGATAAAATTGGCCTGTTACACCTTATACTCATCATGTGGGTGACCTAAAAGAAAACTTATGTATCTTGTTACACAGAATAAATTTACAATGAAGTCACATTCATTTTTACATTTCCTTTAATGCAATTCTCAGTAACCAAGCTTATTCTCATATCATTTCACAGGCCATCTCATATTGTGTGCATATGTACACTTCCTTATTTTATTCAATGCGTAGACTTTCTCATTCCATTCCATACATAAATTACACTGCAATAGTCCATTTTATTGAACCACAAGTTCACATTTCATAACTCATACATGATCATATCCATTCATTTTAAAACAAATATTTAACAAAGCTTAACTCCTTACCTTCTTTGACACTTTATATTCATAAGCATTATAAACACAACCAATAAATTTTATTCATATTCAAGAACATACACTTTATGCTGCTTACCAAATTTATCTATTATCAATATTGTTAACTCAATATACCATTAACTTATCAAATTACATATCTCTTCACATTAGCTCCTTCCAAATATCAAGTCACATTACAAACATACATACTAAATTCATTCAATAGACAATTTCAATGTCTTAGCTCATTCCTCTTATCAACTTACTCATAATGCTACACATGACATTCTATTTTATAATTCAAAGCAAGGTAAACATGGCTAGAATCCTTAAATTACCTATTAAGCTTACCTTTTTTGAATCACCATGTACTTATTTACGTTACCATACATAATAAAGGACTTGTAAACATATACATGATCACACTAATTCATTAACATGTGTCAAGTTCATCATATAACAACATTACTTACTCATTACACTTACAATCAAATTTATAACCAAGAATTATAATAACCATTAAGAGAATGAATGATTAATAGTTTATGGAATTAAAGGAATTAAGGTAAATTATTATGAACGAAATTGTTATGATAATATTGATAGTGAATTTGGGGAATTTATAATTCAAGTTAATGAAATTGACTATTAAAGAAAAGATTACTATACATGTATTGAATTAGTGAAGAATTAATCATTGAGAAATGTAGTATGAAAATATTAATATGAATAAAGATATTCACATGTGAAATTATTGAGAATTCAAATATATTTGAATGATATTAAATGAATAGAAGAGTATTAAAAATGAGAAAGACATGTAAATTGCCTATTCAATTGAGACATGAAAATATGTGTATTGCATTAGTAAACATGGTGTGAATTAGTTTAGATCTGATTGGCATACCAATAAATATTGAATAGCACATTTAATATGATGTGTATGGGATACAAAGTATTCAAAGTACCAATTGCACTTATGTGCCATGATGTGTTGGGGGGATTATATTATGTGCAATGCACTCATATACTTTGGTGTGTTTTGTATGGATACACTGTTAGTAAAATTGGCGTGTTTAATGGAATATGACTTTGTATATCTAGCTTATATCCACCAACAATTTACTAAGGGGCTATTATCAAAAATTAATTTGAACATGAATCTAAGTTGTTAATAAAAGGGATAAAAGAATTGTTATAGATATGTACGTAATTAGTAATTTCCATGAGTCATTTATAAATTGAGTGAGATTGCCTATTAATCTTATGATATTACTAAGGGGTTTAATGTTTTAATTTATGAGATTTATATATGAATTGGTAAGTGGTAAATTATAAGAATTCATTTGAGCACTTATCAAGCATTTTGTATGCTTAGCAAATTTGTTGTTTTTTATGGGTAAGTTGAAGATTGAATTGAGAACAAAGTAGTCATTTTGCTGCAATTTCCAGATCAAATCACATCACGTAAGCACTAGCAAGTTAATCTACCACAATTTAGTGTGACAAATTAAGCCATTTTCATTACTTAAGAAGCTTGTATTCAAGTAATTTTTCTAGAATTATTTAGTTTTAATTTATATTGAACAAAATTGAGTTTTTAGTGTTGCTTTATGACCTTTAAGGCCGATCTAGGCCTAAGGAAGAACTAAGAAGATGATTGAGTGTCTAGAACGATATTTTAGGTCAAGGAGTTAGTGGACTATCCCTGGAAGTCACAACATTTATAGGGGATGTCGCGACAATGAATGTAACAGTCTGGTTTAGACCCTAGTTGAAACAGTGGTTTCGAAACCACAAATTCGGGTCGGTATAATATTTTAATATTATTTTTTGTGCCTTTGATATGGGATTTAGCATGTGTTAAAGTTCTGTAAGTTAATTTATCCGTCTGTGTGCTTAATTTGATAAAAAGATTAAATTGCATTAAATGCAAAACTAGCATGATATTTGTAAAAGTGTCCATTTGAGATGTCTTTTTAATAAGGGGGCCTTATGAGGCAATTATGCCAATACTTAGATAGTGGATGGACAAAGGACCAATATGACCTTAGATTTTATGTTACTTATATTTAGCATAAAAGGTTAAATTTGTAAATTGAATATTAAGCTATTATATCTTAAATTATTAAAGTAATAATTCATCAAAATGGTGTTCATCCACTGAAAAATCAAATAAAAGAAAAAGAAAGAAGAAGCTAGGGTATTCAGCACTATTTTAGCTTGATTCAATGTAAGTTTTGCTTCGGTTTTTGATAATTTCTACGTTTCTGAAATCGTTGCTTCGTATGCTATAAAACCCATGTTGTAATTTGAAGAATTGATGATGTTAATGAGATGTGCCATTGATGAAATGATGAGCTTTGTGATGAGTTTAGGTGTTAAATGAAAAATATGTGTTAAATGAACATGTTTTGTTTTTAAATTTTTGATGAATTTAGCTAATTATGGCTAAATTGTAAAAATGGTATTTGGAGGGACTAAATTGTGAAATAAATGAAATGTATGTATTAATATGAGCTTAGTGTGAATTCGGCTAAGCATGGGTATTTAGTGATTTAATGTAATTTGTGATTTTGTTAATTAGGGACTAAATTGTCCAAAAGTGTAAATGTGAGGTCTAATTTACAAATTACCCTAAATATGTGTGTTTGGATTGAATTGGATGAGTTAGTGAATAAAAGGGTTAAATTTGAATATGTATAGATCAAGAATCGAAGAAAACGAATTCGGATCGCAGGAAAGCGAAGGTAGTCGAATAACCGAGTCCGAACGAATATCCGAATCTGAGGTAAGTCAATATACAAATAAATGTATTTGTATTGAATTATATATATTCTTATGATTATTGATAATGATGAATGTATATGAAATGATGTATACATGAATTCCGAGATAGAATCGATATAGTAACAATGTCCGAGAAGTCCCGTTTGAACCTAGGAATAGATAGGGTAGTCTTTGTCATGACATAGGTGTCTGTTATGTGATATCATGTAAGACCACGTCTGGGACGTTGGCATTGATTTGAGATTTCGTGTAAGACCACGTCTGGGATGTTGGCATGTATACGAGATTTACGTGTAAGACCATATCTGGGACATTGGCATCGTATTGATTCATGTAAGACCCTATCTGGGACAGTGGCATCGATATTTGATTACATGTAAAACCACATCTGGGATGTTGGCATTGTATAACTATTCGAGCACTCTGCGTGTCCTATTAAATTTCGAACGGTTTAACGCGCAAATTTGAGATATGAATGATTAGGTGATTTGTATATCCATATCAGGTACGTTTGATATGTGCACTAAGTGTGCATGAAAGGTAAGTATTTATATGAACTTACTATGTTGAATATGTGAAATGGAATGATGAGACAATATGTGAAAATATGCTTGAATGAGTTATGTGAGAATGTGTTATTTGAGTTGAAGAGTTTTGGCATATATGGCTAAACATATGGCCAATGAATATGAGATGAATTTGCTATAAGAACTATAAATGACATTCTATCAAATTGAATATGTGTGTTATATGCTAAATTTATTTGTATTATGGCTTACTAAGCTTTTGAAAGCTTACTCTGTGTGTGTGTTTTCTCTGTTTTATAGATCGTCGAAGCTACTGAAGGCTCAGAGACCGTCGAGGATCGTCCCCACACTACTCAAACTCATTTTGGTACTTTTGTAATGTGAATATAGCTAGATATGGCATGTATAGGCTAGTCACTTTGTGTTATGCTTGAGATGTGTAAATAGCCATGTGATGTGGCTAGGTAAATGTTGGTATTATGTTTGAGTGAATATGATACATGATGTATGTTTGGTATGGCTTGATAGCTAATGAAATTGTCAAGGCTATGGTAAGTATATGAATGCATTATAAGAATGTATGATTGAGTAAAGAAATGGTTATATGAAAGGTAAATGTGAGTGAATCAAGTTTAAGTATGAAGTTATATTTGTTGTTTGACATGTTTTTGGATGTTAAGTGTGTATGAAATGAATTGGTATGTAGCTAGGAGAGATGACCCTAGTGTGGGTGGCATTTTGACCTTGCAAGTGGTCTGTTTTGCCTACACGGCTGCGGCACACGGGGGTGCCTAGTAGCCATGTAATTAAGTCAGTAGCCAATGCAAGTGTGCACGGCCATGGCACACGGACGTGCCGTAGTCGTGTGAGTAAAGCCATATCTAGCCTAAGAGTACATGGGCGTGCCTGGTAGCCGTGTGGATAAGTCAGAATACATGCTCTGTTATGGTACAGCCTGGACACACGGTTGTGTCTAGTGGCCGTGAGAGACACACGGTCTGGTCACATGGGCGTGTGACCTTGGCAGTTTTGAAAGAGTTTTAAATTTTTGAGAATTTCTATATGTGTTTGGTTTAGTCCTGTCCCTACTCTAAAACGTGATTAAGGTTTCGTTGACTTATATAAGGGACAATTTGATTGCGATTGACGAATTATCTTACTAAATGTTTGTAAAAGTTTTGATCTATTTGGTAATACCTTTAACCCTATTTTGGTGACGGTTACATGTTGGGGTGTTACATTTGGTTGGTATCAGAGTTACGGTTTAGCCACTTCTTGGACTAACGTAGTGGGTAAGAGTCTAGCTATACATGCCATATATCTGAACTGTGATAGTGTGATGAATCCTGACATGTATAATGTGATTTTCATATAGTAATGGATCCCAAAGAGCCGTAGTTGAATATGTAGAAAGAAATGCGCCGCTCCCTGCAAGGAACAAATACTTCTAAATCGAGACCAATCGAAGCGGTCAAGAGGGAGAAGCTAAACAAGCTTTCTTCCAGATGATGAGTGAATGGTTCACTCAATTTATGAGAAATAATCTGGCTATTTCACAACCTCCTCCCTCGCTTAATCCCCCTCAGACATCTGCTATGCCTCTGACTACGAATCTGAATATGTTGAATAAGCCTCCGGTTGACAAAATCTATAAGTATGGGGCTGAAGAGTTCAGGGCCACCAGTGATGATGATGCCAAAAAGTCAAGTTCTGGTTAAAAACACTATTCGGGTATTTGATGAGATGTCCTTGACTCCGGAGGAAAGTATTAAATGTGTTGTATCATTACTATGAGATGCAACTTGCCAGTGGTGAAAGATTTTGATTTCTGTTGTTTCGAAAGAGCGGGTCACATGGGACTTCTTTCAGGTTGAGTTTCGGAAGAAATACATTAGTGAGAGATTTATTGATCTGAAAAGGAAAGAATTTCTGGAATTGAAACAAGGTCGTATGTCTGTTACGGAATATGAATGAGAGTTCGTGAGACTGAGTCAGTATGCTATTGAATGTGTATCCACCGAGGTAATAATGTGCAAAAGATTTGAAGATGGTCTTAATGAGGACATCCGTTTACTTGTTGGGATTCTAGAAATAAAAGAGTTTGTTGTGCTCGTTGATCAAGCATGAAAAGTTGAGGCACTCGGAAAGATACAAGGAAAGCTGAATCTGAAGCTAGAGATGTGAGAAAGAGATTTTAGAATAGATTATTTTGGTCTACTTCGAAGAAATTTCTAGATAAACAAAGCCGTTCAAGAGTTAATGTGGGACACTCAAGTAAATATCGAGCTAGATCACAAATGAGCTCCAAAACTCTAGCAACTTCAATAGCAAGTGTTGGAAATGTTCAATCCGAGAAATCTGAATGTAAGTACTGTGGAAAAAGGCATCCGGAAGTTGTAGATTAAATAATCGAGCTTGCTTCAGATGCGGATCATTAGATCATTTCATCCGTGATTGCCCAAAGTCTATTGAACAAGAGGCTACTCAGAATCTGAGATCTGATAACATCCCAGCGAGAGGTAGATCTTCTCGAAATGTAAGAAACGTTAGTGGTAGTCAGAGAACTACAAGAGATACTGTTGTGAGATCTTAAGTTACAGCACCTGCCAGATCGTATGCCATCCGAGCTCATGAGGAAGCTTCATCTCCCGACGTTATAACGGGTACATTTACACTTTATGATACTTTGATGATTGCATTGATAGACCCTGGTTCTACATTTCATATATATGCATGAACTTAGTATCCAATAAGACTTTGCCTGTAGAGTCTACTGAATTTGTTATAAAAGTATCGAACCCCTTAGGTAAAAGTGTCTGGTTGAAAAAGTATGCAAGAATTGTCCGTTAATGTTTCGAGATATCTGTTTCCCTGCTAATCTGATGCTACTACCATTTGATGAGTTTGATATCATTCTAGGTATGGATTGGTTGACATTGCATGATACTGTTGTGAATTGTAAAAGAAAGACCATTGATTTGAGATGTTTGAATGATGAAATAGTTCGAATTGAGTTTAATGATTTGAATGGATTGCCTATTGTGATATCTGTATTGAAAGCTCAAAAATATGTGAAAAAGGGTTACGAAGCTTATTTTGCTTATGTGATTGATTCGAAAGTATTTGAAAGGAAAGTTGAACCAGTGTCAATTGTTTGTGAGTTTTATAATGTATTCCCTGAAAAACTCCGGGATTGCCTCCAATACGTGAAGTTGAATTTGGTATTGATTTGTTGCTTGGTACGACTCCTATTTCGATAGCTCTGTATAGAATGGCACCAACAGAGTTGAAAGAGTTAAAGTCACATCTGCAAGAGTTAACTGACAGAGGGTTTGCTAGACCGAGTTTCTCACCTTGGGGTGCTCCCGTTTTGTTTGTGAAAAAGAAAGACGGCATGATGGGAATGTGCATTGACTATCATCAGTTGAACAAAGTGACCATAAAGAACAAATATCCGTTGCCCAGGATTGTCGATTTGTTTGATCAGCTAAAAGGAGCTACTGTGTTTTCAAAGATAGATTTGAGATCGGGATACTACCAGTTGAGGGTGAAAGATTCAGACATTCCAAAACTATTTTTAGAATAAGGTACGGACATTATGAGTTTTTAGCTATTCCTTTCGGACTAACGAATGCTCCTGCTGTTTTTATGGATCTGATGAACATAATTTTTAGGCCGTACCTATATCTTTTTGTTGTTGTATTCATTGACGACATTTTGATTTATTCACGGGATGAGACTGAGTATGCCGAGCATCTGAGGATTGTGTTACAAACTCTGAGAGAAAAGCAACTGTATGCGAAATTTAGCAAATGTGAATTCTGGTTGTGTGAAGTTAGTTTTTTAGGACATATTGTATTGGCCTCAGGAATACGAGTTGATCCGAGCAAGATTTCTGCTATTCTGGATTGGAAACCCCCGAAAAATGTATCTGAAATCCGCAGTTTTTTGGGACTTGCTGGTTATTATCGTCGGTTTGTAAAAGGCTTTTCGATGATAGCAACTCCGTTGACTAGATTACTTCAGAAAGATGTAAAGTTTGAATGGTCTGATAAATGTCAGAAATGTTTTGATCAGTTAAAAGCCCTTTTGACCGAAGCTCCAATTTTAGTACAGCCAGAATCGGGTAAAAAATTCATGATATACAATGATGCTTCATTAAATGGTCTAGGATGTGTCTTGATGTAAGAAGGCAAAGTAATAGCTTATGCTTCGAGACAATTGAAACCGCAAGAAAAGATTATCCGACACACGATCTTGAGCTAGCTGCGATTGTATTCGCATTAAAGATTTGGTGACATTAGCTATTCGGGAGAAATGTCATGTATTTTTGGACCATAAAATTCTGAAGTGTCTGATGACTCAGAAAGATTTAAATCTGCGTCAGAGAAGATGATTAGAGTTTTTAAAAGACTACGAGCTTGTGATAGATTATCACCCGGGTAAAGCAAATATTGTGTGCTTTGAATGCTCCATTAGATTTGTCTGATGATAGTTAAGTCATAGCTGAATTGAAAGAAAACCGTTGTTTTTACAGCAGATATGTGATGCTCAAAAAGTTGATAATGAAATGATAACGAAACGAGCTCAATGTGATACGAATTCTGATTCTGAATTTTGAGTAGATGTGGATAATTGCTTGAGATTTCGAGATCGATTATGTGTTCCAAGAAACCCAAAGTTGATTCAGTTAATTTTGAATGAAGCACATAGCTTTCGACTGTCTGTTCATTCGGGTAGTACGAAAATGTATCATGACCTGAAACAACACTATTGGTGGTCTGCAATGAAACGATATATCTCTGACTTTGTGTCGAAATATTTAGTCTGTCAGAAAGTTAAAGCTAAACATCAGGTTCCGTCTGGGATGCTACAACCGATTCTGATTCCCGATTGGAAATGGGATAGAGTAACAATGGACTTTGTTTCTGGATTGCCTCTGACCCCGAGAAAGAAAGATGCAATTTGGGTAGTAGTTGATCGATTGACGAAATTCGCCCATTTTATTCCGGTGAAATATGATTATTCACTTGACAAGTTAGCTGAACTTTACATTTTGATATTGTGAAATTACACGGTGCCATTACCCATTGTGTCAGATAGAGATCCAAGATTTACTTCACGATTTTGGAAGAAATTGTAAGAAACTTTAGGCTCAAAATTGCATTTCAGTACTGCTTTTCATCCACAAACGGATGGTCAGTCTGAGCGGATTATTTAGATTCTTGAGGATATGTTGAGATGCTGCATTCTTCAATTTGATGGTACGTGGGAACAATACCTACCATTGATTGAATTTGCATATAATAACAGTTTTTAGTCGAGCATTAAAATGGCACCTTACAAAGTTTTGTACGGACGTAAATGTCGAACACCTCTGTATTGGACCGAGCTCAATGAAAATAAGCTGCACGAGGTTGATTTAATAAAAGATACCGAATAGAAAGTAAAAGCGATCCGTGATAGTCTGAAATCAGCATCTGATCGTTAGAAGTCTTATGCGAACATAAAATGAAAAGAGATTGAATTTGAGATCGGTGACAAAGTGTTTCTAAAAGTGTCTCCATGGAAGAAAGTACTGCGATTTGGATGTAAAGGCAAGTTGAGTCCGAGATTCATCGGGCCATTGAGGTTATTGAACGTGTTGGGCCAGTTGCATACAAATTGTTGTTGCCACCTGAGCTAGAAAAGATTCATAATTTATTTCATGTTTCGATGCTCCATAGATATCATTTTGATCCGTCATATGTGATTACTCCGTTTGAGATTTAAATTCGGTCTAATATGACATACGAGGAAGAACCGATCCGTATCTTAGCTTATGAAGTGAAAGAATTGAGAAACAAGAAAATTCCGTTAGTGAAAGTGTTGTGGCATCGACACGGAGTGGAAGACGCTACGTGGGAGCCTAAAAATGCAATGAAATAGTAATATCTGAATCTATTTAATGGTAAGATTTTCGGGGACGAAAATCCCTAAGGGGGGAGAATTGTAACAGTCCGGTTTAGACCCTAGTTGGAACAGTGGTTTCGAAACCACAAATTTGAATCTAAATAATATTTTAATATTATTTCTGTGCCTTTGATATGGGTTTAGCATATGTTAAAGTTCTGTAAGTTAATTTATCTGTCTGTGTGCTTAATTTGATAAAAAGATTAAATTGCATTAAATGCAAAACTAGCATGATATTTGTAAAAGTGTCCATTTGAGATGGCTTTTTAATAAGGGGGCCTTATGAGGCAATTATGCCAATACTTAGATAGTGGTTGGACAAAGGACCAATATGACCTTAGATTTTATATTATTTATATTTAGCATAAAAGGTTAAATTTGTAAATTGAATATTAAGTTATTATATCTTAAATCATTAAAGTAATAAGTCATCAAAATGGTGTTCATCCACCGAAAAATCAAATAAAATAAAAAGAAAGAAGAAGCTAGGGTATTCAGCACTCTTTTAGCTTGATTCAAGGTAAGTTTTGCTTTGGTTTTTGATAATTTCTACGTTTATGAAATCGTTGCTTCGCATGCTATAAAACCCATGTTGTAATTTGAAGAATTGATGATGTCAATGAGATGTGCCATTGATGAAATGATGAGCTTTGTGATGATTTTAGGTGTTAAATGAAAAATATGTGTTAAATGAACATGTTTTGTTCTTGAATTTTTGATGAATTTAGCTAATTAGGACTAAATTGTGAAAATAGCATTTGGGGGACTAAATTGTGAAATAAATGAAATGTATGGATTAATATGAGCTTAGTGTGAATTTGGCTAAGCATGGGTATTTAGTGATTTAATGTAATTTGTGATTTTGTTAATTAGGGACTAAATTGTCCAAATGTGTAAATGTGAGGGCTAATTTGCAAATTGCCCTAAATATGTGTGTTTGGATTGAATTGGATGAGTTAGTGAATAAAAGGGTTAAATTTGAATATGTATAGATCAAGAACCGAAGAAAACAGATTTAAATCGTGGAAAGCGAAGTTAGTCGAATAACCGAGTCCGAATGAATATCCGAATCCGAGGTAAGTTAATATACAAATAAATGTATTTGTATTGAATTATGTATGTTCTTATGATTATTGATAATGATTAATGTATATGAAATGATGTGTACATGAATTCCGAGATAGAATTGACATAGTAACAATGTCCGAGAAGTCCCGTTTGAACCTAAGAATAGATAGGGTAGTCTATGTCATGACATAGGTGTCTGTTATGTGATATCATGTAAGACCATGTCTAGGATGTTGGCGTTGATTTGAGATTTCGTGTAAGACCACATCTGGGACATTGGCATCGATACGAGATTTACGTGTAAGACCATGTCTAGGACATTGGCATCGTATTGATTCGTGTAAGACCCTGTCTGGGACAGTGGCATCGATATCTGATTACATGTAAGACCATGTCTGGGAAGTTGGCATTGTATGACTATTCTGAGCACTCTGCGTATCCTATTAAAATTCTTACGGTTCAACGGGCAAATCTGAGATATGAACGACTATGTGATTTGTATATCCGTATCAGGTACGTTTGATATGTGCACTAAGTGTGCTTGAAAGGTAAGTATCTATATGAACTTACTATGTTGAATATGAGAAATGGAATGATGAGACTATGTGAAAATATGCTTGAATGAGTTATGTGAGAATGTGTTATTTGAGTTGAGGAGTTTTGGTATTATATGGCTAAACATATGGCCAATGAATATGAGATGAATTTGCTATAAGAACTATAAATGACATTCTATCAAATTGAATATGTGTGTTATATGCTAAATTTATTTGTATATGGCTTACTAAGCTTTTGAAAGCTTACTCTGTGTGTGTGTTTTCTCTGTTTTATAGATCGTCGAAGCTACTAAAGGCTTAGGGACCGTCGATCGTCATCACACTACTCAAACTCATTTTGGTACTTTTGTAATGTGAATATAGCTAGATATGGCATGTATAGGCTAGTCACTTTGTGTTATGCTTGAGATGTGTAAATAGCCATGTGATGTGGCTAGGTAAATGTTGGTATTATGTTTGAGTGAATATGATACATGATGTATGTTTGGTATGGCTTGATAGCTAATGAAATTGTCAAGGCTATGGTAAGTATATGAATGCATTATAAGAATGTATGATTGAGTAAAGAAATGGTTATATGAAAGGTAAATGTGAGTGAATTATGTTTAAGTATGAAGTTATATTGGTTGTTTGACATGTTTTTGGATGTTAAGTGTGTATAAAATGAATTGGTATGTAGCTAGGAGAGATAACCCTAGTGTGGGTGGCATTTTGACCTTGCAAGTGGTCTGTGCCTACACGGCTATGGCACACGGGCGTGCCTAGTAGCCGTGTGATTAAGTCAATAGCCAATGCAAGTGTGCATGGCCATGGCATACGGACGTGCCAGGTAGCCGTGTGAGTAAAGCAGTATCTAGATTAAGAGTACACGGCCATAGTGCATGGGCGTGCCTGGTAGCCGTGTGGATAAGTCAGAATACATGCTTTGTTATGGCACGGCCTGGACACACGGTTGTGTCTTGTGGCCTTGGGAGACACACGGCCTAGTCACATGGGCATGTGACCTTGGCAGTTTTGAAAGAGTTTTAATTTTGAGAACTTCTGTATGTGTTTGGTTTAGTCCCGGCCCTACTCTAAAGCATGATTAAGGTCTCGTTGACCTATATAAGGGACACGTTGATTGCGATGGACGAATTATCTTACTAAATGTTTGTAAAAGTTTCTGATCTGTCCGGTAATGCCTTTAACCCTATTCTATTGACGATTACAGGTTAGGGGTGTTACAATGAACTTCGAACCAAGAGGGGGAAATACAACCACCGATGTCGACAACAAACTTCGAACCAATAGGGGGAGCATTCGGCGTGCAATGTAAAGACACAAGCTATAGGTGTTGCGGCATCGATCCGAGAAGGCCCAAAATTAATGCAAGGTGTTTTTATCCGTACAATCATATTTAACTTGTTAATCAGCCTGTAATTGATCTAGTTAGGTCATTTTACACAACTACTATATATAAGCTCAAAATAATATATTAGGGGACTTTTTGATAGATTTCTTTATACAAATTTTAGTTTTGCTTCTAGTTGTAACACCCCTTAACCTTAAACCGTCCCCGGATTAGGATTACAAGGCATTACCAAACATATCAGACAACTTACAAATAATTCACAAGTAAAATAACATTCATAATATAATTTAATAATTATGTCCCAATAATAAACGCTCGTAATCAAAACGTGAATAAAAAGTGAAACAGAACTTGTTCGAATTCTCCGAAAATTTTTCGTATTTTTTTATAAAAATTTCGATAGCATTTCTACTTATTTTTTTTTTACATAAAACCCCCTGCAAATTTCAAACCGAAACAATCCAATAGGAATATTTCAACCAATGATTAGGTATATTCAAATACATCCAATTTATATCAAAATAATAATTTAATACCTTAGTTTAAACATAACATGTTAGTATATATGTATAATTAATAACTTTTATTTCATTTCAATTATTTAATACCAAATTTACCATTTTATAACTTTATATCATATTCCTCATCCAAAACATTATAATCATTTATATACAACCAAAATCATTTAACTTAAATATATATATTTCATATACAACTACCTAGTACATGCCACTTAACAAAAGGAAGAAATTCATCACCAAAATTTTTTTTGTTGGAGTCGGGTTTGTTTTGGATGCTGGACCAGATCCGAAACTCTAATGACCTGCGCACGGAAACAACCGTACGCTGAGTATTTCATACTTAGTGGTATTACTATAAATCAAAACTATTTAACATTAATAAATTACAAACATCAACCATAAACTTTATAAACATTTAAACTAATTATATATAATTATATTACTTCATAAATCTTAAATTTATATATATACTAACTCAATTCATAATTTAACTCATACATTCTTTCTCATACTTTTCAATAGTGCCAAAACAATTAATCTCATTTTCAAAATTTCATTTCAATTATTTACCCTATTAACAAGGCTTGGACTCCGACAGATACGCGGATTCCACCCAAACACACCAGAATATCCAACCCAATCACACCCAAAATAATATAAATCCTCCATAACACACCAGTATAATATATCCTCCCAAACACACCAGTATATCATATTCTCCCAAACATACCAATGAGGCATTAAATGCCTCTTCGGATAAACCGAAGCATATAATAACAGAATCATCTTCTCGGCCGAGCTACAAATCTCCTCATCACATCATGAATCATATGGCATGCCACTTGTATCCAATCTAGTCTGACAAGTTAATAGGGTATTATTTTACTTTTTCAATTTCAATTCATTTCCACAACAACTTCAAATATTCAATTGATTCAAAACATCTATTATCTCAATTCACATATAATTCAATATTCACACATATTTTTATTTAATTTCAAATGTTATTACTTACCTTACCTTAAATGTCCCATGATTACAAATTCAATATAACATTTAATAAATAGATTGAGTTATAGTAATACAAACCCGGAATACGAGTTTATTCCTCAACGATCTTTTCTTTTCCTTTGGATGCCGATGCCTCGTTTTCCTTGTTAGCTACGAAAATAATAATTTACATTATCAATTACAGCATTAATTTAAATAATTAATTAAATTTCTACTCAATTTATGCCTAATTCCAATTTAATCCTACTTGACTCTTTTATTTGTTTCACTTATTTCATACTTCAATTTTATTCATTTTCTTCCATATTCATCCTAACTATCAAGTATTCATCAAATAACCCTAATTTAAAATTTCTTTTAATTTAATCTCTAATACAAAACTTATAACTTACTTTACAATTTAATCTTTTACTAATTCTAACTTAAAATTTATTTAATTCAATCCCTAATTCATCTTTTTCTTCAACATGAACTTTGTTTAAAAGCTTATAAACTTTCAAACTATCAAATTAACTTCATCAAAACCTTGTTTTAAGACTTCTAAAATATCAAATTTAAGAGAAAAGAACTTGATTGACTTACCTTTTAAAGCTTAAAGCTTCAAATCTCTAGTTTCTCCTTTTATTTTCTTTCCCCTGTTTTGAAATGCTCTCTGTTTCTTTGTTTTGTTTCTTTTCTTTTTTTTCTTATTCTATTTACTTTATTTTACTTAATATATATTAATTAATTAATAATTATAAAATATCTATTTAATAACAAATGTATATATTACAATTGTATCCCATATCCACCTTACATTTGTCTTGATCTAATCTATTTCTTAATAAAATATAATAATTAGTAATTAATAATTATTTAATAAATATCTATTTAATAACAATATAATTAATACATTTATATTCATGTATCTTTGTACATTTGTACACTATCATTACCATCCATTTGTCTTTCTTTTATTTATTTAACAAAAAAAATCTTATAATATCAATATTTAATTTATAAATATCTTTAACTTAATATTTAAATGAATAAATAATTATCATACAAATGTATATACATATATTATTACATTTGTATCTAATCAACACCTTACACTTGTCAATTAGCTAATTTGTCTATCAAATAAAAATCTTAAAGATAATTATTTAATTAACAATTAACAATTATTTATTTTTTTTTTTTTTATTTTTTCTGTTACTAATTATTTAAGAAGATGTACATATATTTTACACATGTATATTTTATTATTCTACATTTGACTTTTATTTAATTTATTTCCTAATATAATGACATAATTAATAATATAATAATAATTTAATTTAAAACCTAAATAAAATCTTAGTTTTTAATCTAAGTTTGCCGCCTCATCCATAGCAAATTGGCTTAATTCCCATTTTAGCCCTTTTTACTTTCTATTGTTCTATAATTCAACTTTTATCCTTAATTCAATTTAGTCCTTTTTACTAAATACTCTAAATTAAACTAGTTCCACCAAATTAAAACCTAATTAGACATATAACTAGACTCATAATTATTCCTAATAATTATTTAAGGATTTAAATTTACTAAGACGGAGGCCCGATAACACACTTTTTCGGTGCCCACGAATTTTGGGTCGTTACACTAGTAAATTAGGGTTTTTGCTTTTATGTCTTCTTAGTCAGAAGATTTCTATTCCGAATTTAAGATGATTACGAGCGGAGAATGTTCCAAATTCATGCTGTTAAATTGATTCATCAATGAACATTCTCTTTCCCTATTCTTTTATTTATATCTCTTTCGTTAATTTCATTAATTTAATGTTTGTATAAATATTGAAATATAACTTTTGTTTTATACATATGTCGCATGAATCGATTGTTTAACTGATTAATTGATTAAGTAAATAATTATCTAAAATTGGGTATTTATTCAAGTTTTCTAAAGAACTTAGTATACTAGGATTGACGACCATAGTAAAATATTGAGACAGGGGAGACCGGAAGAATATCCTGTTGGGTAAGCCTAGAGGTTTGCATGGGCCGGGCCGCCCGAAATGTGGGAGGGTTTGGGCAAAAAAATAGGCCCGAAAAATGGGCTTGGACAAAAAAATAAAGCTTGCTTAAAAAATGGGCCAGGCTCGGGTAAGTCATTTTTGGTTCTACTTTTGACCTACCAATTTATTAAATGAAAAAACTATTTTAATAATATTTTCTTATTGTTTTCCTCATTTTACTACCATTTTACTATTCTATTTCTATTATATTGTTGTTATTGTTTAGATATTATATAAAACTTATTTTATTGTTAATTTTGTTATTATTTTAAAGACATTTGTTAATTTTGTTATTATTTTAGAGGCATTTGCTTGTTAAGTTGCATCTATTTTAGTGTTATTTAAGTCTATATATTTTTAAAATTTATTTTCAATTTGTTGAAAAATATTTATTTTGATTTTTTAGTATGATGTATTATATATATTTAAAAATTATATAAAATATTATAAAAATTAATACTGAGCGTCTTAAGCCTGTGTTTTAGCATTTTTACATGGGCCGGGCTTGGGTAAAATTTTATGCCCATTTTTTTGAGCCCGACCCAGCCCGAGCCCAATGAACGGGCCTAAATTTTTAGTTGGGCTCTGCCCAAACCTGGCCCGGCCCATGCACACCTTTAGGTAAGCCTTTAGTAGACTTTTGCTAAATGGTGACACCGAAAGGGTGTAACATCCTAAATTTATGGGCCTATGCATTTAGTGTGGGGATATGTTTAATTTGTTAACTTAGGTGAAAGGGGTTTAAATTTGGGCTTAGAATTAGGCAAAGGCCCAGATTAAATTATTTTAAGGTGGCATCATTAACAATTAAAAAAAGAACAAGTATTGGGTCGCAAGGAGCCCATGTTTTTAGGCCAATTTTGGCACTTTAAATGAAGATAGGGTGACGCCACACAGACAAGGAATTAGGGGCCCAAATATTAAGTTTAATGAGGCCCAAATCTTTTAATTTAAGTGAGTTAAATTTCGGCATTAGGGTTAGTAAAGGTGGACGGCTACAAGGCTCAAAAATAGGAGAAATTATGTGGATTTTATAAGTGATATTATCATAGATAAAAAGAGAAAAGTTAGGAGCTTATCTTCAAGGGAGGTGTTGGTCGAAAATCCACTACCTAGAGGAGTGTAAAATTTGGCTACTGCATGGCAAAGAGGGTGCCGAATTTTCCCTATCTTTTAGCTTGAATTTTAAGGGCGTTTTCAGTTTTTAGCAGTAGGTGCCGAAATATCTATAAATAGGAGGGGCTAGCTCCTTGTTTCTGACACTGAAAACCCTAAATTCCTCTCCCCTTTGTGCCGAATTTCCCTAGCTTCTCCCTCTCCAATTTCTTTTCTCCAATTTCTTCAAAAGCCGAAACACTTCTCCACTTTTTCCTCATTGTGCCGATTTCTCTAAAAAGCCGAAGATCCATAGTCTTTTCTTTTATTCATCTTATTTGAGAATTAGTTCTATACTTCCGGCATTTAAATCATCCATTGGCATTGCCGAATCCTCTTTCTAGTGCTAGCCGAATCTCCTATGCTAAGGTAAGTGTCGATTTTGATTAGTTCTCATGATCTATTCCCGATTTTTGAAAGGCAAAAGCCAAAAGCTAATAGTTTAATGGTTTTATGATGGGCGGCAATTCGGGATTTGAAGGAAGCTTGGTCAATTAGATTTAAAAGCCGAAAATAGCTAGTCTCCACTTTCGGGATTTTTAAGGTAAGAAGATTTCCCTAGATTTCTATTAGATTTGATCATTATATGCAAGATCTTAAGGTTATAATGAGAATTAACGATTAAATATTGTAATAGTAGTTCGATAAGAACTTGTGATGGAATTAAATATGGATCGTGCAAAGGAGAAAATCCACGAGTTTAAGAAAAGAGCGAGATTCGCCATTCGAGATTGGCCACTTGGTTGTGGACCGCTTCAACAACACCTTAGGCGAGATAGCGATGAGTGTCGACTAAGGATAGCGTCGACATAAAAAGCATCGTCTTATCGGTAATCGTGTGTGTAGATCACTAACACACTAATAAACTGTATGTGTGACTATATATATGTTATGGGCTTAAAAGCGGAAAGAGGTCAGATAGACAATGAATGGAACCCTAAAAGGGTTAGGCAAGGATGCCAGGTACGTAAACATAGAACTCCCTATGTGTATCGAAATAAATGTAAGCCTACATGATGACTTCTTTATGTATGTATGCATGGGGTGGGATTTTGATATGATGAAGGGGAAGTGCATGACAGGTCACACAATGATCGGTGGTAGAAAACCTACAAATATAAATGCTAGGTCATATAGTGATCGGTGGCTATGCCACATTTAATAATTCCTGAATAACTGGAATAGGCAGTTCAGCTGTCGTTATGGTGTGTAGCGGATGGAGGGTTGATTGTAGAAATCCCCACGGTGTGATGGTTGGTACGGGTTGGTGTGTAGAGGAGGAAACCTAGGATGGGTTGGGTTATTCATTATTTATCATTTACCATGTGATTATGATTGTTACCTTCATGAATGGGCCAGGGCCCATAATGTGTTTGTGGGCTCGGGTCGTTGTGTGTGTTTGAGATTTATACACTGAGTCTTAGTGACTCACGCTTTCCTTTTCTCTACTCTTCCAAATGAGCAGTAGATCGTGGACATGGGAGCCGAGACGGACTCGAGGGCCATCAAGTTTTATTTCTACAAATTATTTTTGGGATTTCTTTAAATTTTACTTTATTTTATTTGAGAATATTTATGTAATAAGGCCCTAGTTTTATTCAACTAAGTAGTTTTCAATGTTATGCAACTTATGAATTTATGACAATGTTTATTTATACGTAATAATAATACAAAGAGGTCTATTTCAAAAGTCACTTATTCAAATTTTAAATAATTAACTTGTGTTTTCAAAATCCGATAGTGTTATGTGTTCCATAACACGTCGGATCTGGTCGAAATGCATGGGGTTTAGGGTGTTACATTTGGTATCGAGCCCAATTCAAAACTCAATGTGAAATGGGCCTAGAGGTGTTTTGAAAAAAATTTAAAAACAAGTCTGGTTTGAGGATATGACTTTTGAGTCTACCGACACTCGATCCACGCAGTAAGTATTCGAACTCTCTGTGTGTTATATATTTATATGGGCTTGATGGGCTTTATGGGACGTAGACTAATTAGATTTAGAACTTGATGGACTCTAGGCTTAATGAAACAACTCCTTAAATTTCATAAGACTTAACCTCACTAAACAAAACCCATGAACAAGTCACAAGACTAGGGTGTGGCAACAGCATACGCATGTCTAGGAATAGATCCTAAGAGCTTGGTATTTAAGCATCCTAGTGACTCACCTCCTCTTCACCGGAATCTTACAGTGCGTAGTGGTCGCTCACTCTAATTATGAGGACTTGTTGATGGGCCAAACCTATAATTAAAACCCGAAAGGGACCAGCTACCCTATTTTGCAAACAAAACCCCTAAGTTTTGTAAATTTCCAAAGAAATACACTTGATTTGTGAAAATTTCCAACCAACAGTGAATTTGTAAAATGCCTATGTTTTGAAAACTTACCCAAAAACCGTATGTTTACAAGAGTAACTAGATTCTTTTTTTCAAAATACCCCTTCGAAATAATAATAATAATAAAAAAGCAATGACAACAACATCAAAATATCCCTGATTTGAAAATTTACCGAAATACCCCTAAATGTCAAAATTATTGAAATACCCCCGGATATCAAAAATTACCGAAATACCCCTAGATTGAAAAATTACTAAAATACCCTTATTTTACAAAATCACCAAGGAACCTTATTTTGAAAAATTACGAAAATACCCCTGTAGGATAAAATTACAAAAATACCCCTGGGTTGTAAAACAACCACAACCACAACAACAATACTTTTCTGTGATGAACGTAAGTTCATGGATGTTGATGATTGAATGTATGTGTTACCTAGAGGATATGAACTTGAGATTGTATTGTGAGTACGAATTCGAAAGAACTACTTTTAAAACTATTATTCATAAGACTGTTCGTGGTTAATCAGTGGAAGAAAACTACTAATTCATAAAATTTCTAATCAGATAAATGTGAAGCAGTAGAATGAGTACAAGGGGACGAGGAAGCTCTAGATGTGAATATCGGTGCGTACCCTACCATAGTTTACTAAGTGTTTATTTTGACTTTAGAATAAGAGTGCGCAGCGGAAGCATAGTAGTGAGACTTAGGTAGTTTGATTACTAGTTAATTGGAAATTTCGAGGACGAAATTTCTTTAAGGGGGTAGAACTGTAACATCCTAAATTTATGGGCCTATGCATTTAGTGTGAGGATATGTTTAATTTGTTAACTTAGGTGAAAGCGGTTTAAATTTAGGCTTAGAATTAGGCAAAGGCCCAAATTAAATTATTTTAAGGTGGCATCATTAACAATTAAAAAAGAACAAGTATTGGGTCGCAAGGAGCCCATGTTTTTAGGCCAATTTCGGCACTTTAAATGAAGATAGGGTGACACCACGCAGACAAAGAATTAGGGGCCCAAATATTAAGTTTAATGAGGCCCAAATCTTTTAATTTAAGTGAGTTAAATTTTGGCAATAGGGTTAGTAGAGGTGGACGGCTACAAGGCTCAAAAATAGGAGAAATTATGTGGATTTTATAAGTGATAATATCATAGATAAAAAGAGAAAAGTTAGGAGGTTATCTTCAAGGGAGGTGTTGGCCGAAAATCCACTACCTAGAGGAGTGTAAAATTCGGCTACTGCATGGCAAAGAGGGTGCCGAATTTCCCCTCTCTTTTAGCTTGAATTTTAAGGGTGTTTTCGATTTTTAGCAGTAGGTGCCGAAATATCTATAAATAGGAGGGGCTAGCTCATTGTTTCTGACACTGAAAACCCTAAATTCCTCTCCTTTTTGTGCCGAATTTCCCTAGCTTCTCACTCTCCAATTTCTTTTCTCCAATTTCTTCAAAAGCCGAAACTCTTCTCCACTTTTTTCTCCTTGTGCCAATTTCTCTAAAAAGCTGAAGTATCCATAGTCTTTTCTTTTATTCATCCTATTTGAGAATTAGTTCTATACTTCCAGCATTTAAATCTTCCATTGGTATTGCGAATCCTCTTTCTAGTGCTAGCAAATCTCCTATGCTAAGGTAAGTGTCAATTTTGATTAGTTCTCATGATCTATTCCCGATTTTTGAAAGGCAAAAGTCGAAAGCTAATAGTTTAATGGTTTTATGATGGGCAACAATTCGGGATTTGAAGGAAGCTTGGTCAATTAGATCTAAAAGCCGAAAATAGCTAGTCTCCACTTTCGAGATTTTTAAGGTAAGAAGATTTCCCTATATTTCTATTAGATTTGATCATTATATGCAAGATCTTAAGGTTATAATGAGAATTAACGATTAAATATTGTGATAGTAGTTATGATAAGGACTTGTGATGGAATTAAATATGGATCGTGCAAAGGAGAAAATCCACGAGTTTAAGAAAAGAGCGATTCGCAATTCGAGATTGGCCACTTGGTTGTGGACCGCTTCGAACAACACCTTAGGCGGATAGTAGTAGTGTCGACTAAGGATAGCGTCAACATAGAAAGCATCGCCTTATCGGTATCAGTGTGTAGATCACTAACACACTAATAAACCAGTATGTGTGTAATACCCTAAATTTTCAGTGGTGTCGGAATGGTGATTCAAGGTCACTAAATCCAAAAATTGAGTAGAAAATATTATTAATTTAGTTAGTACGAGTTAAATGTGAAGTTAGAAAGAAAAATTGAAATAGTAAATAGTGTACTAAAAAAAATAATTAGAATCGAAAACGAGGTATCGAGACCTGGAGATTTTAATCTAGCCATAAACATTTTATGAATATTTATGGAGTGTTAATAAGTTAGTATTAAAGTTTCGTCAAGAAATTTTAAAGTTCTGATAGTTAATTGAACAAAAAGGACTAAGTTGTAACAAATGCAAAGTTATGAGAAATGATTAAATAGCTTAAATAATAAAAGAAAGAGGGCTTAAAAAGAAAATAGACCCAAGGTCTATTTGGGCTGAACGGCAAGGGCATGAAGTCAGAAAGAAAGTAAGGAGAAGTAAGGGCAAAATTGGAATATTGCAAAACTTACTTAATAAAACTAGGACTAAAGTGGAATTATCTAGATTTCTCTTTACTTCTCTGCATTCTTATCTGCAAAAAACCATAGAAGGGTTTTCTCTAAGCTGTTTTTTCATATTTTTACTGCAAGTAAGTTCAATTCTTGATTATTTCTTGAAATTTTTGTGTTTTTGCGACTTTTACAACTAGGTCCACTTGTTGAATTCATTAGTTTTAGATTTTATGAATGAAGTTAGAAGTTGCTATGAATATGTTCTGGAAGTATATGATGATTTAGCATGGAATTATAACTTTAAATTGTTTATATGCTGATTTTATTGAAAGAATTGAATAGAAAGTGAATATTTGGGACCTAATTTTAAAAGAATTTGAAGTTAGGGTTTTTATGTGAAAATTTTGAATTCCAATAGATTTGAAATAACTTATAATGACTAGGTAAAGTATTAATTTATAAAAATTACCTTAATTGAGGGGTTAATTGATCAAGGACTGAATTGTATGAACTGTTAAATTTGGGGCAAAATGGAAATCAACACTTTGCACTAAAATAGTATTGGACAGCAGCAGTAGTCTAGCTTTGAAAAATCACCAAAATTTGTAGAAATCGAATTAGAGGATGAATAAAATATGAAATTAAAGCTTATTGAGTCTAGTTTCTTATATAAGAAACTATGTAAGCATTGGAATTGTAAATCATAAGATATAATAGGTTTTATGAGACAAGGTCAGAATGATTTCGGGTTCCCCTGTTCTGACTTTAAAAAATCATCAAAAATTGTATAAAAATAATTAGGGTCTTAAATTTATATTATTAAAATCCTAAATGAGTCTATTTTCAATAGAAACAAACGTTAACATCACCTGAATCCTGTAAAAGGAGATAATTAATTTTTAGTGAAGATGGGTTGGAACTGTCAGACAGCAGAATAGGGGTGACTTTAAAGAATAAACTGTACTTATTGGCCAAACCAAAAATTCTGAAAATTTTATGGTAAGAACATATGTGAGTCTAGTTTCAGGGAAAATTAGCAGATCTTAAATTGAGGTTCTGTAGCTCAAGATAAAAATAATTTAGTGACTCTAACACAGATGGACAGCTTGAATATCTATATAAGTAAATAGTGAAATTATAGATAATGTTACTTATATGTGGGTTGTAATCATTAAGGATGTGAAATAGAGTAAAGATGAAATCAATACTGATAAGTGAATGATTTTACAATGATAGATCGAGAACCCAAAGCAAGACGAGGAAAAGAAAAAGTAGCTGATTAGTCCCTGAATTTTCTCAAATTCTGCAAATCGACTCAGGTAAGTTCATATAGCTGAAAATTAATGATTAAATGTTAATTTCATGAATTATACAATGTATGATGAGATATACGTATTGATGAATTGAGAATAAAACAACAATGCAAAAACTAAATAAATGATCAAATCGAGCGGAACATCGGATTTGAGTACTTCTGATCAGAGGCAAGTGAAAGTGAAAAGTGGTAGCTCCGGCTACTTGATCAGTGAAAAGTGGTAGCTCCGGCTACCTGATCAGTGAAAAGTGGTAGCTGCGGCTACCTGATCAGTGAAAAGTGGTAGTTTCGGCTACCTGATCAGTGAAAAGTGGTAGCTCCGGCTACCTGATCAGTGAAAAGTGGTAGCTTCGGCTACAAGTGACAAGTGATAAGTGGTAGCTTTAGCTACGCTTATCTGATCAGTGATAAGTGATCATACGTAAAACCATAGTTATACTATGGCAAAGTGGAAGTGAAGTACTCAATTTTCCGTAATCGTTCTCTAATTTGATTAAGAATGGTAAGTGACAAAAAGGGCCCAAAAGAGTTTAAATGAATAAATGTTAGTGAGTTTATACAACAAGACTCATCAAATTGTGGTTGACAGGTGAACTTAGTAATTGTACATAATGTATAAGTGTATGAATGTTTGGTAAGATTTATATTTTATGCCTATGAACTTACTAAGTTTCTATAAACTTACTTGGGTGTATTCAATGTCTTATGTAGATTGACGTATTAATATACAGAGGATCGGATCAACACTGAGGATCACACTATCAAGATTATCTCCGGTAGCTTTTTGTAAATTTCCTTTTGGATTTATATGGCATGTACATGTTTCATGATTATATAAATACTAAAACTTGTTTAATGAGTATGTATTAAAGTAAACAATGATAAATATACTAAATAATATAATTATAGTAGAAGTATGATTTGGTATCAAATTGGATTGAGTTGGACTGGATTGGTTGGTTTTTAAAATTTCAGGAAAGATTGGATATTTATAAAGAGGCTATATTGAGTTCATAATAAAAATAATATTAACTCGTTAAGCTTAGGTAATGCCTCATACCCTATTCTGGCAACGAATACGGGTAGGGGTTATTCTGATGTGACTATATATATGTTATGGGCTTAAAAGCGGAAAGAGGTCAGATAGACAATGAATGGAACCCTAAAAGGGTTAGGCAAGGATGCAGTGCGTAAACATAGAACTCCCTATGTGTATCGAAAAAAATGTAAGCCTACATGATGACTTCTTTATGTATGTATACATGGGGTGGGATTTTGATATGATGAAGGGGAAGTGCATGACAGGTCACACAGTGATCGGTGGTAGAAAACCCACAAATATAAATGCTAGGTCACATAGTGATCGGTGGCTATGCCACATTTAATAATTCCTAAATAACTGGAATAGGCAGTTCGGCTGTCGTTATGGTGTGTAGCGGATGGAGGGTTGATTGTAGAAATCCCCACGGTGTGATGGTTGGTACGGGTTGGTGTGTAGAGGATGGAAACCTAGGATGGGTTGGGTTATTCATTATTTATCGTTTACCATGTGATTATGATTGTTACCTTCATGTATGGGCGGGGCCCATAATGTATTTGTGGGCTCGGTCGTTGTGTGTTTTGAGATTTATACACTAAGTCTTGGTGACTCACGCTTTCCTTTTCTCTACCCTTCCAGATGAGCAGTAGATCGTGGACATGGGAGCCGAGACGGACTCGAGGGGCCATCAAGTTTTATTTCTACAAATTATTTTTGGGATTTCTTTAAATTTTACTTTATTTTATTTAAGAATATTTATGTAATAAGGCCCCTAGTTTTATTCAACTAAGTAGTTTTCAATGTTATGCAACTTATGAATTTATGACAAGGTTTATTTATACGTAATAATAATACAAAGAGGTTTATTTCCAAAAAGTCACTTCTTTATTCAAATTTTAAATAATTAACTTGTGTTTTCAAAATCCGATAAAGTGTTATGTGTTCCATAACACGCCAGATCTGGTCAAAATGCATGGGCGGGTTTGGGGTGTTACAAAGGGTATCAATGTGCCTAGGTGAGACCGAAAGGGTATATTAGGAAGTAACTCTTAGCGAAGATGAGACCGAAAGGGTGTTCCTAATTAAGAGTGGTAAATAACTCAATTAAGGGTAGTTGTCGGCTTGGTTAATAATTAGTGATTCAATCGATTCTAGGCTATGTAGCTCGCATCGTTGAGACTAAGATAGGAAATTCGACAGTTTAACCTAGGTTGCATCGTTGAAACTAAGAATAGGAAATTCGACAGTTTAACCTATGTTTAGTGTAATCTAATTTTTTTTATTACTATCTTAATTTAAAATTCGCACTACTAATTTGTGACTCGACTAGATTAGTAATTATTTTCAGATAATTAATTTAGTAATAATTTTCTCTAATATAACAATCCCTTGGGTACAATCATTGAAATACTTTCCAAGTGTTTCGTTGTAAACAAAATCTATATTACAATTTGACTTGTTTGCTTGCATATACCGCACTTCAATTCTTTATCTAAATTGCATAACCAAAAGCCCTGACACACGTACACTAGGGTGCAATCAAGTTGTTAGCGTCGTTATCGAGACTTAATTTATCGTTGTAATATAATGATGAATATTCCCGCCTATTATGCGGGCGACCCGGGTTTGATCCTTGGCAAACAATTCGAGAGAGAGAGACATCATAAAAGGTACAGTCGATTAATGTACATAAATGATGGTATTGGAGTGCTTTATGTTCCAAGTGCATGCATTGCTCTTTTCGCAACCTTTATTTTTGTTTTGGTTTACATTATCCTAATAGCTGCATTATGAGCGTTTTAAAGTTATAATATTCTGGTCTTTTCTCCTAAACTGTTGTATATCATTCCACAAAACCAATATAATAATTATGACACTCCATCAAGGGATTTTTTAATTAGGAAAAATATTTTGTTAGTTAATTATTTATACTATTATAATGTGTTTTGGTTAAATGTGGTAAAACCAAAATTTGTTTATAGTAAACTTATCAATTAAGGACAAATATGACATTTACTAAAAAACTATCCACTAAGCTATTATTTATTATTTTCATTTCATCCATACAAATAAATAATTATCCATTCACTTATAATATATATGTTCAATTTTAATTATTTTTCAATTTTAGTATTTATTAATCATATCCTATTTGTCTTATAATGGGCCAAAAGATGATTGATTGATCCATGTTGATGCCATGATTTCTTTCTTGGACTGCTTTGTTTGATAATTTAGAAAGAGAGATGAATGATTGCGATGGGTTAGCCTTTGACTGCTCAGTTCAACCTTATTTTATGCCACATTCAATATCTAAATGTTTACCTAAACTAGTTATGAAATGAGAATGGTAATCATGTCTACCGATGTTTGATCCAAATCTAAAGTTTAAGCCAAGTGTTGGCAATATTTGAACAGCTCAAAAGCTACTTTTTTCCATGTGCATAATTGGGACAAAACCACCATTAGCTGCTGAATTAGGCATAACAAGTTTTACAATTTTTTGATGGTCATTCTACAACTCCCGTGCTTTAATGCTTTTTTTATTTTTCTAGGATTACTTTGGTATTTTATGTAAATGCAAGAATAATTGATGATTTTTCCCTCTCATTGATTCAGAAAAGTGGTCAAAGTTGAGTTGTCAGGCATCCTTGTTTGACTTCAACCCACTGCAATTTCACTTGGGGAAGTGAGGGGGCATGAAACATAACCAGGGTTTGGTCCGATGTTGTGTACATCCTAAACACCCACTGCCACTACCCTTACCATCTAACCTTAATTTCACAACACAATAAACTTCACACCATCATTATCAAAAACAAAACCAAATATCTGCTTCCATGACCTTAGAAATGTCTATTGTTAAAAATTTTAAGTGTCTCATCACTTGTCAATCCATGATTTGTATGAGAAAATTTCACCCCAAAAATTCACAAGACATAGATTAATTAAATTATATTTTTAAAAATAAAAATAAGCATTATTTAATAGATTTGTAACTGAAAAATTAATTAATTGTGATATCATTTTTAGTTAAGGATATATATAAAAGTAAAACGTTACAAATTAGTTAAATACTTACAAATTTTTAAAATGCACAAATATTTAATTTATTTGTAAAAATAGAAGCTTAGCTTAAAAAGTATTATTTCTATGTCAAGAATAAAGATAAAATAAAAATAGTCAAAATTTTGAATTATTTCTTTTTGATACACAATATTTGTTAGTGCGGAATTTCGGTGAGGAAAATCTCGAACACACGGATGGGACATGAACAACAACTCAAACAAAAAAAAAACTATGCAATAGCACAAGATTCTAAGGCGCATATCAATACACAATATTTTAAGTTCCATTCACCTTCATCTGTACTCAGTGTGCAAATGGGTTTCAAGCAAATGAACCTTGAGAATACAATGAAGTCCGGTGACTATTTGTGTTTTGCACTGATGGAAATAGTCCACTAAGCACTGAGCAAAATATAACAAAAAAATTAATTTCTATAAATTTTTTTTACAATAATTCTTTATAGAATAATCTAATAATAGTAGAAGATGAAAGAATGATTAAAAAAAATTGAGAATTTTTGGTATGTTTTCCGAATGAATCTCATTTTCTTATGTATCTTCATAGATACATAACTTTCAATAAGTGTCTTTTCTAAATAATCAGTCTTTAAAAGAGACATAATTATGCAACTAATACCTCATAACTTTTCAAGTAATATTGCTTGAATAATTATAATTCTTTGTCAAAAATCAAGTGATATAACTCTTGATTAATAATTAAAAATATAACTTTTGATTAATTACACCCTTTCATTTATAGTTATTGGAATATTATAAATATTTAAAAATGTTTCAATGATATTATGGGTAGAGGTGATCATGGGCAGGGCCGGGCCAAGACAAAATTTTAGGCCTATTTTCTTGGCCCGAGCCCGGCCCGAAATATGGGCCTAAAAATTTGTCCAAGCTCGGCCCGAAAGAAAATTGATAAACTCGAGCCCGGCCCGGCCATATTAATTTTTTTAGCTTTTTTCAATAAATAAAAAATTTTAAAACAAAAAAAAAACAAATAAAAAATATGTAAATTTAAAAAGTATATTTGATTAAATATAAAATATATATTTAACATATAATTCGGGCTGGGCCAAAATTTTTTTACCCGAGCCCAGCCCTTTTTCTAAACGGGCCTCTTTTTTTGCCCAAACCCATATTTTGGGCCTATATTTTTACCCGAACCCTCCCATTTTTCGAGAGGGCCGGAAGTCCAACCCATAATCACCTCTAATTATGGGTAGGGAATAAGGGTAACACAGTTCGAATCCATGTCAAATAAGCGTCTGACAAAAACTTTGACCATCATTCTATATAAGTTAAAATATTAAATTATTATATTGTTCTTATAACATAAATCTCATTATATTAACTTCTAACATGGAAAAGTTGACTAAACAATATGTTGAAGGGTAAAGGACTTATGTTGGAATATTTACTTACATCAATATTAAATTTATTTATTTTAGATAATTTATACTTTTTATCCTTATAATAATGATAATAATACTCATCTTTATACACAAGCATCAAGTCTCCATATCACATCTTATTGGAGTCATACCTTTACAACCACCCTATATACAGTAGGGCATCATTCTAGTGAAACATGTGTTAAAATTCTCCCTCCTTTAGAAAAGTCTTTTTCATCACAAGAAGAGAAGGTCTAAGAGGCTTTATCAAAGCTCTACCGAATCGTTTGCAAGAAACTATCTAAGCTCATAAGAACCCCTGAAACCATCATTCCAGTGGCTCTCTACACATTTCATAGTGTGAACCACCCTTTTTTTTTGACAAGAAAACGACTCGAAGGTCACCTTATTTTATTGCATCTCGAATAATAACATCATGGATTTCTAAAGGATAATCCATTTCAAACGTCAAGTCACATCTATTCTCTATAGCAATTTTACTAAGCATATCCGTAACATTATTACTCTTTCTATCAATCCAATTAAACTGGATTGTGTCAACCTTTTTAAGAGCCTTGCATTCCTGTTTCACACAGAAACCCAGGATAGTAACATCCTTATCACGGTTTTTGAAGGTATTGATGAGGGTAGCATTGTCAGACTCCATAATAATCTTTGTCAACTTTAATCTTGAAGCCAGCTTCATTCCAATAGTCAAAGCTTTCAATTCTGCCCACACAGCATCTATTGCTTTATTTTCGTAAGCATAGCTTCCCGCAATCACAAACCTATCAGCATCTCTCGCTATAGCTCCGTAGCCGATAGCAGCATCCACGATATTCCTCACTTTGAAGTCAGCAGCAGCCTTGGAATCGAGTTCGCGGAGGATATCTTCCAACCAGTAGATGCATCAAATGTAACTTTCGTCAAGAAATCTATTGTTTAAGCCTCCGATAGTAAGGGTTTCACGAACCTTCAGCACTCCTTCAGAGCGTGGATAAGAGACTCATCGTTGTTTTTACATCTCGGGCAAGTTGTAGAGAAATTATGGAAAATGATAACTATATTGACATATGTAGGTAAAAGATCATGACCAATTCTCCAACTAAACACCTTAATCTTGGGGAGCATTTTAAGCTTCCAACTAATTCTCCAAAAAAAAACGATGAGGGCTATATCCAATCCTTTTCAGAGAGAGCCAAGAGTAAGCAGACTTTGACGTATAGACACCATGTGGGTTATGAAGCCAAGTTCTGCTATCATTAACATTAAAAGGAGGAATGGGTAAATTCCAAATATGCTCCCCCATCTCAATACCATAGAGCTCAATAATCCTATCCCTTTTCCATTACTTTTGGTTTTGGTCCTACAAATCATTAACTCTTCTTTCATTATTAGTCAAAAGAGGCTGGCAAACAAAACTTCTATTAAGACCATCCATACCCCACTGGTCCCACCGAATATCAATCCGGTTGCCATTCCCAATTTGCCAAATAAACCCATCCTTCAACACAGTCGCAACTTTAGCAATACTACTCCAGGTGAACGAAGGTCTATTACACTTTTTTGGCTGAAACACATCCCCATCAGGAAAATATTTAGCGCTTAAAACCTTGAAACATAACGTATCCTTGAAATTTAAAAGCCTCCAACCTTGTCTTCCTAAAAGAGCCAAGTTGAATAAATGCAAATCCCTGAAGCCCATACTGCCCATTCCTTTAGGATGAAACAGACGATTCCAAGCCATCATGTTCCACCCACAATTTTTCCCATTATTTGCCTACCAAGTCTAGCACATTTTTGACTGAAGGTCCTTGATAACTCCTTTCGGGGCAAGGAAAACAGAGAAGGCATAAGTAGGAATGGACTGGAGAATGGCTTTAATAAACACCTCCTTCCCATCATATGATAACAACCTCTTTGACAAGCTATTCACCCTGCAAAAACAATGATTAGAAATATTAGTGAAGGCTGTTGACTTTTTTTTGGTAACATGTAAAGGTAATCCTAGGTAACTATCAAAAGTATCAACCATATGCATACCAAGCATAGAGCAAAAAATTTGTCTTTGGGCTAAGGGGTTTTTGGATTAAACATAATCATAGACTTATCATAATTGATCTTTTGACCCGAAACCCTAGAGAACCTATTTAGGATATTAACAATTTCCTCAACGTCCCTATTTTTATTCCGAATGAAGAGGAGAGCGTTATTCGCGAAAAAAAGGTGGTTAATATGAGGCCCATTTATAATCAAATTTCCATTTTGAGCACGAATTAACAATTTAGAGAAAGCTTCCATGTAGAAAAGAAAAAGAGAGGGAGAGAGAGGGTCCCCTTGTCTTAAACTGCTTTCTGGCACAATAGTCTCTGATAGTGTTGTTTTGCACTGGACGACGTAACGAACCGAACGTACGCAACTCATGATCTTTTGCACCCACTCATTGGCATAGCCCATTTTACACATAACCTCTTCAATGAAGTTCCACTCAACCCTATCGTAAGTGTAACAGCCCAATTTTGACCCTAATCAGAATAGTAATTTCGGGACCACAAATCCTAGTCCGAAAAATATTTTAAAATTATTTCCATGTTTATTATATGTGAATTTTTTGGTGTTAAATTTTCGTGTTTTAATTTTGTCGTTTAGGTGTCCAATTAAATAAAAGGACTTAATCGCGTAAAATGTAAAAGTTACAAATTAAAGTGTAAAGTGCAAATTTGATAGTGGCTTTTTAATATGAAGTCCTTAAAGTTCAATTAGCCCATTTTAAGGATAGTGGACGGTACATGGTCTTAAATGACCTTGGAAATTATGTTATATTTATTTATTATAAAAGGTTAAAAATGTAAATTAAAAATAACTTATTATATGTTAATAATAAAACAAAAACACTAGCTATTATCATATTTAAGTGCCGAATATAGCAAAGGAAGAAGCTTTTATGTTCTTCAACATTTCAGCAACCATTTTGGCTTAATCCAAGGTTAGTTTTGTTCGGTTTTTGATAAATTTTACATTTTTGAGATCGTTGCTTTGAGTACTTCAAAAGCCATGTCTCAATTTTTGATTTTGGTGATGAATTTGTGTTTTTCCATTGATGATACCTTGTGTTTTTTGATGTTTGATGACGAAATATGAAATATATGTGTTAGATTAACAAGTTTTGTCTTTGAATTTTTGATGAAATTGAGTAATTTAGACTAAATTGCAAAAATAAATTTTTGAGGGACTAAAATGTGAATTAAATGAAATATGTGGGCTTGTAAGAACACTAGGAATATTTGGACCTAAAGAAGTGTAGCCAAATTGTGTGTATTTTGTGTTTTGTGCAAAAATGACTAAATTGTAAAAAGTGTGAAATGTTAGGGGTAAAATTGTAATTTTCCATTTATGTGTTTTTAGGGTAAATTGAATGTAATGGTGTTTAAATAAGCTTAATTTGAATATGTTTAGATCAATAATTAAAAAAATCAAATTTGGATTGGGGAAAGACAAAAGTGGTCGAATAACCGATTTAACAGTCGACGACGTCCGAGGTAAGTCAATAAGCATCTAAATGTTGATATAACTATGGATATGTATTTTTTATGTATCAAAATGAATTATTTGAATTTATTTATACTATGGCCTAATGTGGGTATTGTGATTTGGCTAACTTCCGAGCTTGATTCGATCGAGATTCGACGTCCGTAAGCCTCATACGGACCTTAGGAATAGATAGGATACATATGTCATGACATAGGATATCTGAAAAACCATAAAAGTAGCATATTTTAGGCCCACATTTAGCATACTTTTGGATGATTTAAGCCTTGAATAATGTAATTTGGTGCTCTTAATCCTTTGTTTTCATGTTTTATACTCAGGAGAGCACCAGAGGATGAAAAAAACGAGAAACGGGCCTAAAACGGACCAAATTGGGTCAAAATGGAAATTGACACGGCCTAGGCCCGAGACCACACGACTGTGCCTCCCTAATTTACTCGACCATGGCCTGAAATTAAAACATATGGGCGTGTTTCTTCAGCAGACTCGACCTCAGCCTGAAATCTATTCACACGGGCGTGTGCCATGGGCGTGTCCCTGTCATGACAAAGAGAAGTTTCACTCAGAATAGGATATTTAGGGGCGAAGAAACATATTTCAAAGCCTATATAAACACCCTAAGTATAACCTAAAAGGGGGGAACCCAGGGCTTTGGTCAAGAGGCGTCCATCTAGGCCAAATAGGGCAGATTTGTGGAGATTTACTAGAAGATAGCCAGTTGATTCATCTCAAGAAGCGGAAATTATACTCAAGACGGCGGATCTCACCTTCACTTCCTTCATGGGGTTTTAGGGATTTCTTATGTTTTGTTTTATCTTTTCTTTTGAGATGTATTCCTTTATTATTATTATGAACTAAACACTCATATACCTGAGAGGGATGAAACCTAAGATGAATCTTGTTATCATTTGCTGAACTATATGATAAATATTTGACTTGTTCTTAATTATGTGTTCTTAATTCTTGTGTTGATATTTCTGGGATATTAATTCAAGTATGATGTGCTTATGTGGAGGAGCAAAAGTCCCTGCCTAAGAGTAGATCTAGCATAATTAAGCGGAGTTGATCGTGTGCCTAGAGATAAGGTGACGAGATTTTGCCAGATTAGGGTGAAACCTAATATGGGAGTCCATAGATCGAGTTAATGCAATTCTAGGGGTTTTAATTAGAAAGATATTTCAATTAATCAACCTAGGGTTAGACGTTAGTCGCCTCGAGAGAGGGATTAATATACGTTAGGGAATCCTACAGATCAAGTCAAGTGAATAAACCGTCTGGTTCAGAGTTAGATAACAAGTGAAATCTAGGTGAATTCTTCCTTGGGTGTCGTCTCAATCAATTGGTTTTTCCTCAAGTTATTTTCCAAATTTCATTCTTCTTTGTCTTAGAGTCTTTGGTTTAGTTGTTAGTTAATTTTAGATTAGATAAACAATTCCCTTAATTCTTAGGCTAGATAATAAAAAAGAAAGTTAGTATTAGTACTTTTGGCTCCTTTGGGATTCGACATTCCGGTCTTGCCTAAACTATACTACTGTTCTATAGGTGCGCTTGCCTCCATCGTTGTCTTAGTTAGTTTTCAGGTTCGGTCATTCTTTATATAAGTTTTAAGACTCGACAAAACAACGATCAATATCTGATATGTGTTTTCGTGTAAAACCACGTTTGGGACGTTGGCATCGATTTGTGTTTATGTGTAAGACCATGTCTGGGACATTGGCATCGTATTTGATTCATGTAAGACCCTGTCTGGGACAGTGGCATCGATATGTGATTACATGTAAGACCACGTCTGGGACGTTGGCATTGTATGAGCTTCCGACTATCCGCATATCCTTTTTAATTCCGAATGGTTCAACGAGCATGTGTAAGTGACGGCCAATGTGATATTTGAACTAAAAGAACTCAGATACATATATAAACTGTGTTAAGAAATGAAAGGTAAGTTTTATATTTATTTCATTGTACAGAGGTTAATGTGTAAACAGGTGAACTATGTATAAGTTTTCTACTATGCGTATTCGGCCAAAGGGTATATTGTGTGAATTTGATATTGAAATTTGAGTATTTATTTGTGATTGTGTATAATTTATCATTTGATATAACCTTGTATATTTGATTTTGCTAAGTTGATTGATATTACTTTGCTTAAATAGCTTATGTTGTGTTTTTCTGTCTATTTTTGTTTTATAGATTTTGGATACGTTACGAGCTCGGGGATCGTCAGCAGGACTATCACACTATCGACAACTTTCTTTGGTATTTTGGCAATGTTAATTATGAATATATGGCATGTATAGCATAGAACAAGGTTGAATATGAATTAAGTACCTATTTATGTAATTAATAGCCATGCTAAATGGCTTATCCTCTTTGATTGATTTGCTATCTTTGATGATGGTTTGCAATGGTTGTTGTGAATGGGTTTATACATATGCATATTTGGTTAAGTATATGTTTCATAATAGGTAAGCTTGTGTTATGTTTTAAAACTAGACATATTGAACTTGGTTATGTGGTTGATACTTGTATTTTGGTTATGTTTGTTTGATGGATTGATTTAGTTGATATATGAACTTGAACCTAATTTATATGTAATAAGTATCAATAAGTATGTGAGCTAGTAAAGCTGTGAATTGGTTATGATGGTATATATATATATATATATATATATATATATATGTTCAATACAATTAAAAAGTATGTGGTTATGTTAATTTTAAGTCTTGAAAGGTTTGGATTTGGAATGTCAAGGTTAAAATTTTATGTATGTATTCGCCATATTGTGAAATGGTAATGGATGACTATTAGTAATACAATTATATTTAGTTTTATGATTAGATTATGAATTTGGAATTTTGAAAATGTTAGATATAATTTGTAAGTTAAAGAAATGATGAATATATATATATATATATTCAAATTTAGTTGTATGGGAGATATTAAGTTTGGTGAATGTTATACATAATGTGGTTGATGCTATTTGGTTTTAATGATGCAATGTTCGAATACCATATATATGTTTTAAAGTGATGTTTATTTATTAAGACTTTAATAAAATGATTAGATTAATGATGTTAATTATAAATGATTGATTATGTTATAAATTTGAGATAGGTGTTAGATGTGATGTAAATGATTTTTGGTTTTGTTATTGAGGTATGAAATTTGTATTGACAGAATATGCAATTTACTCTGTTTAAATGATTCAAAACATATATGCTAGCTTTGATTTGTATGCTATGTATGTGTACATGAAATGTTAATTAAAAAAAATATATATGCCTGTTTTGAGTTGTGTTTGTTTTGTTAATGCCTCGTAACCCTAGTCCGACGACGGATATGGGTTAGGGGTGTTACATTAAGCTTTGCTCATATCGAGCTTGATTACAAATCCTTTGTTAGGCCCGTTCTTTGTAATTTGGAGGTAGTGATGTAATATTCTGATTTTGGTGGGTCTGTGCATTTGGTACGTTGCATGGGTAAGTTAGTAGGTTAAAGGCTTTGAGGTGTGTAGTGGCCTCAGGTTTGGGCTTAAATCTGGGTTAAATTGATTAAAATTTGTGTTAGTAGTAATTTAATGTAAATTACTATGTTTAGTAGCAAGTTGGGTTTGTGGCCCAAAATTGGAGGTGCTTTAAGTGGGCATTAAGGCGTCATAAGGGAGAGGAGTTGGGCCTAGTGTGGCGCTTAGGGCCCAAGGTTGTTGGGTCAAGATTCTAAGACTTGAGAAGGGAAGGGGGTGGACGGCACAAAGGGTACCATTTAGGAGGTTTATTTCTTTTATTTTAAGTGATAAAAGATGATAAAAGGAAGGAGAGAGTTGGTTTGAGGGTGGTCTCTTTTAAAGGTAAGATAAGGGATAAAGGCTATCAGGAGAGGGGGGAGAGTTGGCCGAAACTCCAACTCTAAGGTGTGTGTGATTGTGCCGAAATTATTAGCTAAGTTATCATCTTTTTGCTTCCATTTTTTTTTCCTTCTTTTCACACATCTAGCCGAAACTCTTCTTCTCAATTTGCCTTAGCTTTTCTCTTCTAGCCGAAACTCCCTATCTCTTTTCTCCTCTCCATTATTCTTCTAAAAACTGAATTCCCTTTTAATCATACCCTCTCCTTCCCACAACCGAATCTTCAAGGTGGTTTCATTTTCCCGAAGGTGCACCGTAAGCCGAGTACTCCTCTTTAATCTGGTGAGTTTCGGGATTTTGTTTCTATGCGATTTCACTCTTTCTTTTCATTAAGATCTAACCTGAATCATTTGTTTTATGCCTGTCGATTTCCCATTTTTGCTTCTAGTAGCTGAATCTGTCCCATTAAAAGTCTCCTGTGCTGATTTGGTGGAAAAGCCGAAGGTAGGTGGTGGTAGGTTCGACTGAATGGCCCTTTCTTGATTCTTTTCATTTGGCCGAATGTCATATGGGCTAGATTGGTTGTGATTTTCGATTTGTTTAATACTTGGGGAATGGCCGAATGTAGGTAGGTTGGTGGTGGTGTTTTCTCAAGGACATTCGGGATTCGATTAATTAGGTAAGAGTTCATTTTAAGTGTTATAATTGTTTGAGTAATTAGATCTCATCGTTTAAATGGTTTAGTGATTAAGGGATTGTTATGGACTCGAATAACAGTCAAGCAGAAGAGATTAGATCTGTAAACCCAACGCCGAAATACAAGAGACGATCAATATCGGGAGTGCGAGATTGGCCTTTGGAGTGTGGGCCGACATCGGAGTTAGATCTGTAACATCCCGAACTAGGGCCTAAACGGAATAGTGGTTGCGAAACCATGAATCCAAGCTATAAAAGTTTATTATGATTAATTATTATGATTTACAGAGTGATTAAATACATGTATTAGAGTATTGATAAGAAATTTTATTGATTTCATGCTTAAATTGCCTATTAGGACTTGTTTGTAAAAGTTGCTAAATAGAGGTTCTAATTGATAAAGTACTTGATTGAAATGGGGGTTTGAAGTAAGAGTCTTTAAATGGTAATTAGACTATTATATTTCCATGGACAAAAATGGACATATATGGGTAGAAAGAACCAAAGTTTTTAATGAAGGGTAATTTAGTCATTTAGTAATAAAAAGAAATTAAAAGGGAAAAAGATGGCAAAATATGCTCATCTTCTTCATTAGGACGAAATTACAAGGGTTCTCCATAGCTAGGGTTTGTTTCAAGCTTCCAAGCTCCATAGTAAGTGATTCCAAGCCCCGTTTTTAATGTTCTTTACATTTTTGAAGCCCCGATAGCTCGATTTAGATTATTCTATCAATAATTCATGCTAGGGTTCATATTTGGAAAAATACCCATAGGTGAAATGTGTTTATTTTGATGTTTTATGATAGAATATGAAGTCTGAAATTATGTTAAACAACTTTTGCTAAGTGATTTTAAGTGAAAGCGAGTAAAAGCGGCTTAATTCGGTAAAAATACCTAATGTTCATAAGTACAAGTTAGAGTGAGAATTTGATGTTTCCATAGAAGGGAAAAATGATCAGCATGTCATAAAAAATAAGAATAAGGGATAAAGTTTAATTTCCGAGCTTTGGGGCAAATGTGTAAATATGTAAAAGTTTAGGGGTAAAATTGTAATTTTCCCAAAGTTAAGAGTTAAGGACTGTTTTGATGAATGTGAGTATTAAATAAGCTATATTTGCTATTATAGATCAAGAAGAACGAAATCCAGAGTTAGATCAAGGAAAGAAAAAGATAGAGGACTAAATCGATATAGTTGATCGTATTTTGTTTCGAGGTAAGTTTACAGTAAATAAATGCAATATTCTATTACTTTACATTTAATATTGTTAAATTCCAGCATTTAGATATCTATTCTGTAAATTTATTATTTAAAGACTCAAGTATGAATTGATGAAAAACTATCTCGTAAAGTTAGGTTGAACCTTAGGAATGTGTAGGATACAAATGTCATGACATTAGGGTTTAAGGAAATCATGTAAGACCATGTCAAGACATGGCATTGATATGTTACTATAAGGCAAAGGTCCCATGTAAGACCATGCCAAGGCATGGCATTGGTGAGTTCATAAGGCAAGGATACCACGTAAGACCATGTCAAGACATGGCAATGGTTAAGTTTCATAAGGAAAGGTACCCGTATCCTTAGTATTCCAAGTGGTTCAACGGGAAAATTCAAGGAGTATTCCAAAGTAAAGGTAAGACAAGTTCAAACTAAAAAGGTAAGGTAAGATAAATTCATGTTAAAATGTAAGGTAAGTATACAAGTTTTAAGTATATTGAGTTAAAAGCTTAAGTGATCTTGATAAGAAAACATAAGATAATTCATTAAGAATGTTGTTATCTATTTACATGTAAACTTACTAAGCTTTATGCTTACACCCATTCTTTATTTTTTATAGTATTACAAACTAACTCGGGATCGAAAGGGCGTGGAGATCGTTACACACTATCAAAGGATTATATTGGTATTTTGTGACTCGAACGTCTTAAGTTATGGCATGTATAGGGACTTAGCTATTTTGTGTGTATGTCCTTATGATATGGCTTAAGATTGGCTTGTAAATGTTTGGTAATGATTATCCATTAAAATGGTTAATTAAGAATATGTTTTGGATGTTATGAAATGCCTAGTTGATAGTTATTTTAAAGAAATTATGTAATTATATGCAGGGGAACAGTTTGTACAGCAGCAGTGAGGTGATTTTAAAAATCACCAAAAATAGTATAAATGGAATTAAGTTGTGCATGAAATATAGAATTAAAGCTTATTGAGTCTATTTTTATATGAAAGAAACGGTGTACGAAAAAGAGTTGTATATTATGAGATAATTGATTTTAGTGAAGAGAGGTCAGAACTGTCAAACTGTGTAACAGGGGAGACTTTAACTAATAAACTGTACTAATTGGCCACACCAAAAATTCTGGAAAAATTATAGTAAAAGATATATGAGTCTAGTTTCAGAGAAAATTTACGGATCTAGATTTTGAGTTTCGTAACTCAAGTTATAATTGATTTAGTGAACATGACGCAGATGGACAGTTTTAAATTTTATGCCCCGAACTAGTAAGTTAAGTCTAGTAATGCCTCGTACTCAACTCCCAGCGGTCTCGGGTAAGGGTGTTACATTTATTGGTATCAGAGCAAGGTTTAGTCGATTCTCGAATATTTAGTATGAGTAAGAGTCTATCTATACATGCCATACTTATATTTTGATAGTGTGACGACTCTTGACGATTTAAAAAAAATGTTTTTCTTTTATAGTTATGGATCCCGAGCGAGCTAGTGCAGATGATGTGAGAGTAGTGCACCCACTCCGCTGAGGGGCGGTGCCACAAGATAGTCATGAAAGGCCCGTTACGCTTAGTCGGGGAGGAGGGGCTCGAGAAGCCTTCTTCCAAGCTATGAATGAATGGTTTGCTGAGTTCGTTCGTACGAACCCGGCCGTTAGACCTCCACTCCCTCATGATCCACAGACCACCCATGTAGCTTCCCGATCCAGAGATCAGATCAGGAAGAGAGGCGCTACTGTTGACAAGATCGAGAAAACAAGGGGCTGAAGAGTTTGGCTACCAAAGATGATGATGCGAGAAAGCTGAATTTTGGCTCGAAAATACTATCGAGTTTTTGACGAGTTATCCTCGCACCTGGAAGAGTGTATTAAATGTGTAGTGTCACTTCTTAGAGATTCACTTACTAGTGGTGGAAGACACTTGTATCGATAATCTACAGAAAGAAAAAGTTACATGGGATTTCTTTCGGGAGGAGTTCCGTAAGAAGTATATCGATCGAGGTTTATTGACGGAAAAGAAATGAGTTCCTTGAATTAAAACAAGGTAAGATGACTGTGACCGACTATGAGCGTGAATTTGTCCGACTCAGAATTATGCTCGAGAGTGTGTGTCTCTGAGAGGCTATCATGTGCAAAAGATTTGAGGATGGGCTCAATGATGATATCCGACTATCGGTTGGTGTTCTAGAGATAAAAGAGTTTGTTGTTTTAGATGATGAGCACATAAGGCGAGGAGTTGTTGAAAAGAAAGGGTAAATCTGAAATTGAGATGCAAGACTCGAAGAAAAGACAGATGAGCAAGTCATTTCGGTCTACATCCAAGAGGCCTAGAGAGTTTTCTACAAGATCTAATTTTTCAAATGGGTATTCTAAGCGAGAGCAGAGGTGGAAGATTTACTGATTCAAAAGCTCAAACCACTTGATTATGAGTGTTGGTAGTATTCACCTAATAGACACAGAGTGTCCTCAATGTGGTCGACGTCATCCGAGTCAATGTCGGCCCGAGGTTGGTTGTTTCGATGTGGTGCACCAGATCATTTCATTCGGGAGTGTCCTGAGATGGTAAAAAAAGAAGTAATACCGAGTGCAAGATCAGGTAATGCCCCCGTTAGAGGCAGACATCAGAGAAATTCGGGAGTAGGGGCAGGTAGAGGTGCATTTAGAGATACAGCAACGAGATCAGATGTTAGAGCACCCGCAAGGACTTATGCTATCCGTACTCGTGAAGAGGCATCCTCCCCCGATGTAATTACGGTACATTTTCTCTTCATGATGTTAATGTTATTGCTTTGATTGATCCGGGTTCAACCCATTCCTATGTTTGCATGAAATTAATGCCTAGTATGAACATGCCCATAGAGTTTACAAAATTTGTGATTAAAGTATCAAATCCATTTGGTCAGCATGTGTTAGTAAACAAAGTATGTAAAAAATGCCCTTTGATGATTAGAGGTTATTGTTTTCCGGCTGATCTCATGCTATTGCCATTTGATGAGTTTGATGTGATTCTTGGTATGGATTGGTTAACTGCACATGATGTGATAGTGAATTGTGGAAAGAAATTCATTGAGTTGAAATGTGAAAATGGTGAGATCATTCGGGTTAGTTCAGATGAGTCAGGAAGTTCAATTTCCATGATTTCTGTTATGTCTGCTCAAAAATGTTTAAGGAAAGGATGTGAAGCTTATCTCGCTTTTGTGTTGAATACTAAAGACCCGAGTTGAAAATTGAATCAATGCATGTGGTAAATGAGTTTCTGATGTGTTTCGGAAGAACTACCGGTTTGCCTCCTATTAGAAAGTTGAGTTTGGTATTGAATTAATTCGGTACTACACCTATTTCTATTGCTCCTTATAGAATGGCTTCGATAGAATTGAAAGAATTGAAGGCTCATTCTGAGAATTAAGCGATAAAGGTTTTGTAAGACCTAGTTATTCACCATGGGGCGCATGATGTTAATTGTGAAAAAGAAGGACGGTTCCATGAGATTGTGCATAGACTATCGGCTTACTTAACAAGGTAACCATAAAGAACAAATATCCATTGCCTAGAATAGATGACTTGTTTGATCAACTGAAAGAACCCTTGTGTTTTCTAAGATAGATTTGAGATCTGGATACTATCGATTCGAGTTAAAGAGTCGATGTTCAAAGCGCTTCGAACTAGGTATGGTCATTATGAGTTTCTTGTGATGCCTTTTGGTTTAACCAATGCTCCTGCCATCTTCATGGATTTAATGAACCAATTTTCGGACCTTACTTAGACAAGTTTGTAGTTGTGTTCATTGATGACATCTTGATTTATTCTCATGATGAGGCCGAGCATGCGAGCATTTGAGAACGAGTTTCTGATTTTGAGAGATAATCACTTTATGCCAAGTTTAGCAAAAGTGAGTTCGTTACAGGAAGTTTGTTTTCTTGGACACGTTGTCTCAGGTGAAGGTATTAAAGTTGATCCGAATAAGATTTCAGTCATTGTCGATTGGAAGCCTCCGAGAATGTATCGGAGGTTAGAAGTTTTCTTGGTCTTGCCATATTATAGATGATTTGTAGAGGATTTTCCATGATAGCTACTCCATTGATAAGATTGCTACAGAAAGATGTCAAGTTTGAATGGACTGAGAAATGTCAGCAGAGTTTCGACAAGTTAAAGGTATAATGCGTTATGTAGCAAAGATCTCGACTTTTAGCGTTTGTAATAAAAGCGCCCATAAAAGTCGAGACCTTTAATGGCGCTTCTTTAAAAGCGTAGCTAAAAGTCGAACTTTAAGCTAGGCTTTCCCAAAACGCTAAAGTTAGGGCTTTAGCGACGCTTTATCAAAAACGCTAAAAGTCGGGGCTTTAGCGGCGCTTTCCAAAAACGCCGCTAAAGTCGAGGTCTTTAGCGCTTTCCCAAAAACGCCGCTAAAAGTCGGGGCTTTAGCGGCTTTCCCAAAAACGCCACTAAAAGTCGAGGGGCTTTAGCGCTTTCCCAAGAAACGCCAAAAATTTCTTGAGATTTAGCGGTAGCTTTTGTACAAACGCCGCTAATTTGTACAGATTTAAAAAATAAAATTTTTCAATATATACCCTCCTGCACTAAAAACCAACCAATAACAGTATATAATTCCAACGCAAAATAGCAAATTTAGCATAAAAATCACACCGAATACATTAATTCTAAATGATACTTGAAATTTAATAAATTAAATGAATGATAACTGAAAAATATTGTAACAATAATGTTAAATGTAATAATGTCAAAACTTCTTACAACGAAAAACTAAATGTCTAAGATGGCGGTTCGCGATCATTGAAACATCTCGCATCATATCTTTGAAGTTGGTCTTGGAGCTCTTCGTATTTTACTTACGCTTTCTGCTAGCATCGATCTTGCCTCTGCCTCCCTCGCATTTGCACGCCTCTCTCACTTCTCTCTCGCCTCCTTGCTTGTGCCGCTTCGCATCCGCTTTAAGTCGTTGTTGGAGTTCTTCATATTTTCTTTGAACATCGATAATTTCTTGCCTCTGCTCAACCGTGCTCTCTTGCATCTCGAGCTATCTGGTTTTGTAGCCTCGAACTTCAAAGACGAGATTGACCCCGAAGGCATGTCTTCTGGGGCGGATCAAAATATTGGGTCGGGTAACACGGATCCTTTAAATCGAACCCGACCATACCTTTCAAGACCAAAAACATCGGTGATAATTCTATAAAAATATACTAAAGACTAGCGAAACTATCGATCAAGCGATTGTCTTTTTCGAGACCCAAAACATCTGTAATAATTACATTATCAATCTCCTCAAGATTAACAGAACTATCGGTCAAGCGACCGCTTCATACTCTACCTTCTTCTCCTTTAGTTTATCCTAATAAATCAACGAAAGAGTTAGAAACGAAATATATAAATAAGAAAGAATGCAACATAATTGAACATTATAAATTTAAAACTATAAACGATGAATTAAACTATTATAATTAAACGGTAGAAATATTTATAAAAATAAAATTTTATTAAGTAAATATACCAAAATTTACGCAGCTTGGATGTCATCGGAGATCCATCCTTCTTTCTATATAATGTCAAAAAGTTGAACGCGTCCAACTTTTGACCAATCGAGTTTCCTACATTTTAGCGAGAAAAATATAATTTAATAGTATAAAGTAATTAATATTTGACAAAATTAATAAATTATAATACCTAAACCCATTACACAAGCAAAACTTCTAGAACCCGCCGGTGTAAATGAATTTTATTTACATGCTGCTTATTCCAACTCGCTCACGGTCCTACATAATGCAATTTGAATTATATATATAGTAAATACTATAAACCAAATAATTTATACGATTTTAGATGTACGTAATACCTCTCCTTTTTTTGAATTCCAAAATCTAACTTGATCTTCCCATTGGTACCTCAACATTCCCGGTGGAACATTTCTTAATTTTTCGTCGAGGCTTATGTCTTTCTTAAAATATTATTTTTGAGCGTGCTTTTATTGTCTCTCCATTTTTTACCCAATGTCTTCTTAACATAGTCATCAGAGACCTCTAAATTAAATCTAGCCTGAAGAAAAAAAGTATAAAAAGTTAATATAAATGAAAATTAAATTAAAGTATTATAAATTACATTCACGTTTTATTACCTTAATATTTTCGAGAGCCTGATTTTTGTTGGCATCAGGCATGTGATGCCATGATTCGTAGTTAATGGGCAACATATTGGGATTTCGTGCTAAAATGCCCAAATAGCCTCCTAACAATGAGCTTGGATCCAACAGTGACCATCATTGTTTCTCCTTACTTTAACACGATCGTGAGGCTCTAAGTCGTATAAATCTTTAAGTAAGGTCGTCCCCGACCTCTGCGTCCCACCACTTTCATTTGAAAAATGATATATTATTATATTAAAATTGAAAAATGAATCAATAATAAAATTCAACATGCATGTAAAATAAACTTAACATTACTTTCAAATTCTCCGTGCTCGTCATCTATGTCCGTGAGTAGAAGATTCCAACAACTTTCTTTGCTCACTACTATTAGGCGCTACGGATTTGGAGTTTCGCGGACAATATTTAAATCTCGTAATCGTCTTCTAGGCATTTTTCCGCAATACACATGAAAATAATATAACATGACCAACATGAAAATTATAATATTACATATAAATAATAAATCGTTAAATCTTACTACATCATATTTCAGTAAAATCTTCGTCCACATCCCGACGAACCCATTGAAATTGTTGACTAGTACTAGGGATATTTTCGCTTAAGTCTTGTTCGGAAAAGGCAAAGTTCACGATCTTTCGACTATGTCATCTCTACTTCCACCGCCAATGTCGAAGAAGTCTCTAGGGTGTTTCAAGTAAAACGTACCAACCCTCATCAGTTGGATCTTCCGAGTAAAAACTTGTTTAACTTGGGAAGAAAAAACATACTGCTCAAATCCATCGGTTGTTCTCCAAAGGTGAATTAATCGAGAGAATTCACCATTGTAAAGCCATATTGATCGTTTCCATGAGCCGTATTCACATCACCCAATCACCTCGAAATAGGATAACTTTGCATTTGTCGTAATAATCCAACTCAATGATGTCGTAATAAGTCCGTAATATTCCAAATTCCCTCGACGGATTCTCGTCCCTAGCACTAGCATAACTTGTAATCGAAGAATTAACAACAATTTCGCAATTTTGGGTTCTCCTCAATCTCTCGCGATACCTTGTATGAAATCAGATCCGTTGATGAGGAAGCCACTATATCTTTAACTATTCTGCTTTGGACCTTGTGAAAGCCATTTAACATCGTCATTTACTTCATTCAGACTCCAAACCTATTGAGTCGAAAGTAAATCGAGTAATTATGAATGTTATGAGAAAATATTATTACTTGTCAATGAAAATTTAAATTGCATACCATTTGGCTTAACCTTTGATGGAATGATTCTGTGAACAACTTATTAATTTCTCGTCGATTTAATCTTCGAGATTGTGAACGAACTCTCAATATTTGTTTGTACTCACTACGGTAAAAAAGGTTTTACTTTGTTAGAAGACAAACAAATCATAATTGATAGTATTTATCAAATTGTAGAACGTACTTCGAAATGGTTCCATTGAATCGTGATGAAAAAGACGTGTCGATGTGCTTGGACCCACGATCTATCCTCTAATTACGTAATTTCGACTCTGCCGATCGGTTCTCCAAACTTTGAAATAAATATGTTTCACCAAATTATAATTTGTGAGCCCAAAGATTTCTACTTGGTCTGTTCATTCTTGTTTCAACCTCTTCCAAATACCTCGAGCAAAGTCATACATTTCTCGCCAAGTATCCTCGACAATTGATCCTTAGGATAACGCTTATTAAGCGGATGACTTCAATTTGGAAAGGAACCTAAACACGTTATACCACATTATCAAAAGTTGAAATAAATGCATTTAATGAATGAATGAATATTTTGCAAATAAAGTAAGACCTTTCAATGGGATACATCCATCGATAGAAAACGGTCTACCAAGAAGTGCTTCACGCAGAGATGAATTAACAAGTGCACCATGATAGTGAAGAAGGAAGGGGAATATCTTCTCCAGATTGCATAAAGTTAATGCGGCTCGATCTTGTAGTCTCTCAAGTTCTTGAACATTCAAAACTTTACCACAAATGCCTTTCATTATATTTGACAGTTCAATTACGAGGCCGTCACCTTTTTCGACATACAACACCGCATAGCAACTGGCAGTAAGTCTTGCATCAATATGTGATAGTCATGTGATTTTAAGCCATATAATCTTCGATCCTTAAGACTCACACATCGCGATATATTTGATGCATACGCATCCGGGACCTTTATATCCTTCAACACCGTACAAAACACTTCTTTCTCCGTCTTCGACATTGAAAAAATAGCAGGCAGCAATCGATATTTCATATTCGAAAGTGCTCGGGGATGAAGCTCACGCTGAATTCCCATGTGGACTAAATCAAGTCGACTCTGAAGATTATCTTTCAATTTTCCATCGACATTCAAAATAGTCCCAATGATGTTCTCGCAGACATTTTTCTCTATGTGCATGACATCAAGGTTATGGCGTAAAAGCTGATGCTCCCAATAAGGCAACTCGAAAAAAATACTTCTTTTTTTCCACAAGTCCGCCTCATTAGGATCATCCTCTTTATCAGATTCATCATCAGATTCATCCCTAAATCTTCTATTTCTATGCGGGTTTGCCGGTTGATTCATCTTCCCATAAATAAAATTCATATCTTTCAACATTAACAATATTTCAGATCCACCGGTTTGCGAAGGAGCTGATCTGAACTCTTCAGTACCATCAAACTGAGCACTCTGAAATCTAAATGTATGATTTTCCGGTAACCACCGACGATGCCCCATGTAAGAAAAATTCTTCCCATTATATAACCATTGCGAACATGTCTGCGCAGCACAACACGGACAAGCATAACGTCCCTTAGTACTCCAACCAGATAAATTAGCATAAGTCGAAAAGTCGTTAATAGTCCACATTAATGCCGTACGTAAATTAAAGTTCTCTTTTCTCATTGCATCAAATGTCTGAACACCAGCCCATAGTTGTTTTAACTCGTCAACAAGTGGCTGCAAATAGACGTCAATATCATTCCCCTGCCCTTTCTCTCCAGGTATAATCATAGACAAGATAAAAGAAGATTGTTTCATGCAAACCCATGGAGGCAAATTGTAGGAACAAGCACCATGAGCCAAATCATCGACGTTGTGCTCATAAGTTTGTAAGGATTAAATCCATCGGATGCTAGCCCAAGCCTCACACTCAGGATCACTTGCAAAGCTTAGAAATTTGGAGTCAAAACATTTCCAAGCTAAAGAATCTGCAGGATGCCTTAACAACCCATCATCGGTTCGTCCATCACGGTGCCACGTCATTGATTCGGTACATCTTGACGACATAAAAGCCGTTGAAGTCTCGGTATAAGGGAAAATACCGCAAAATCTTAACTGGCTACTTCTTTGACTGTGTACCGTGTTCATCCTCGTTACCGTCCTCTGTATTCCTATTAATCCAACAGGATTGGCGCATACATGACAACCTTTGTTGGTTTATGCGTCATTAATACAACATGCACGATCATTTGGGCAATTGTGAATTTTGTTGTATCCAAGCCCCAAATCCTTTATCAATTTCTTCATGTCTTTGGAAGATCGAGGGATTTTTGCAAACGGGAACATATCTTGCAAAAACTCTAACAGCATTGTCAACGAGTTTTCGGTTCACCCCCCAGACATTTCAAGTGAAAAAGACGAATACAGAATGACAATTTGGAAAATTTTGATCCTTCATACAGTTCTTCATTCATTTCACCAAGTAACGTGTAGAACCTCGCCGCTTCTTCATTTGGCTGTTCATCCGGTACACTTCTTTCCCCTTCGGTGAAAGTATTTCCTCCAAAATTATGATCATCAATTTGCACCCAAGTCGGTGGAAATGACCCGAAACCATCATCACGCATATTAAAAGCATCCCAACATGTTTTCCATGTTATCGTCACTAACATTCGATTGAAAGCACCATGAGGATACCCAGATTCATCGATGAAGATGCTCCACTAGATGTAGTCTCGCCATGAAAAACCATATTTTGTACCCGGACAAAGCCATCAACAACTAGATGTTCGTAGACCACTTCACGATAATGCCGTTAATATTGCAACATTTCTTACACGGCAAAGAATCATATTCTCTTGGCTTGCATTTTGAAATCGAAATTCGAAAAGTTTCCACTCCATTTCGATAGTGTTGCTTACCCTTGACAATTTCATCCAACTCCTATCCATTTCGTAGTTGTTGAAGTCTAAAGTTGACAATAAATTATACGGCTAAATTGTTTATTAATAATTAATGTAAATACTGTTATAAAAATTTGATCTTAAAATTAGATAAGTTATGTAGTCTTTAAGATCCATCATACGTGGCATTGCTACACCTAGGGAGGATCCGTTATATCTAACAGTGAGATATAAGGCAACCCGTTAGGTTTCCAGCCTATATACTTTGAATCCTTTTTTTTTAAAAAAATTATACAAGTGTTATGTAAGTTATGAAGTTTGATCTTAAGGGAAAATTCTGTAAGTTATGAAGTTTATTCGTCAACTTATGTAATTTATGAAATTTGATCCTAGAATTAGGTAAGTTATGTAGTCTTTAAGATCCATCATACGTGGCATTATTACACCTAGGGAGGATCCGTTATATCTAACAGTGAGATATAAGGCAACCCGTCAGGTTTCCAGCCTATATACTTTGAATATTTTTTTTTTTTAAAATTATGCAAGTGTTATGTAAGTTATGAAGTTTGATCTTAAGGGAAAATTCTGTAAGTTATGAAATTTATTCGTCAACTTATGTAATTTATGAAATTTGATCTTAGAATTAGGTAAGTTATGTAGTCTTTAAGATCCATCATACATGGCATTGTTACACCTAGGGAGGATCCGTTATATCTAACAGTGAGATATAAGGCAACCCGTTAGGTTTCCAGCCTATATACTTTGAATCCTTTTTTTTTTAAAATTATACAAGTGTTATGTCAGTTATGAAGTTTGATATTAACTTAAACTTAGGGGTTAAGGGTTATAAGTTAGGGGTTAGGGTGTAGGGTTTAGGGTTTAGAGGTTAAGGTTTAAGGGTTAAGGTTTAGGGGTTAGGGTGTAAGGTTTAGGGTTTATGGTTTAGGGATTAAGGGTTAGGGGTTAAGGGTTAAGGGATAGGGGTTAAAGGTTTAAAATTTAAGGGTTTAAAGGTTTAGGATTTAAATGTTAGAGTTTAAGGTTTTAAGGTTTTAAGGGTTTTGGGTTTAGGGGTTTAATAAATGTTATATTATTTCGATATTTAATTTGGTATTTCGTTTAGATCCATCATACGTGGCATTGTTACACCTAGGGAGGATCCATTATATCTGACAGTGAGATATAAGGCAACCCGTCAGGTTTCCAGCCTATATACTTTGAATCTTTTTTTTTAAAATTATACAAGTGTTATGTAAGTTATGAAGTTTGATCTTAAGGGAAAATTCTATAAGTTATGAAGTTTGATATTAACTTAAAATTAGGGGTTAAGGGTTATAAGTTAGGGGTTAGGGTTTAGGGTTTAAAGTTTAGAGGTTTAGAGTTTAGGGGTTTAAGGTTTAAGGGTTTGAGGTTTAAAGTTTAGGGTTTAATGTTTAGGGGTTTAAAGGTTTAGGGGTTTAGGGTTTAGGATTTAAGGTTTAAGGTTTAGAGTTTAGGGTTTATGGTTTAGGGTTTAGGGTTTAAGGTTTAAGGTTTTAAGACTTTAGGGTTTTAAAGTTTTAAGGTTTTAAGGTTTCAAGGGTTTGGGTTTAGGGGTTTAATAAATGTTATATTATTTTGATATTTAATTTGGTATTTCGTTTAGATCCATCATACATGGCATTGTTACACCTAGGAGGATCCGTTATATCTAAATGAGATATAAGGCAACCGTCGGGTTTTCGACCTATATACTTTGAATCTTTTTCTTAAAATTATACAAGTATTATATAAGTTATGAAGTTTGATATTAACTTAAAATTAGGGGTTAAGGGTTATAGGTTAGGGGTTAAGGGTTAAGGGTTGGGGTTAGAGTTTAAGGTTAGGGTTTAGGGTTTTAAGGTTTAAGGTTTAGGGTTTAGGGTTTATGGCTTTAGGGTTTATGGTTTTAGGGTTTAAGGTTTATGGTTTAAGGTTTTAGGGTTTTAAGGTTTTAAGGTTTTAAGGTTTAGGGTTTAAGGTTTAAGGTTTAAGGTTTAGAGTTTAGGGTTTAACATTTTAAGGTTTAAGGTTTAGGGTTTAGGGTTTAGGGTTTAAGGTTTAAGGTTTAGGGTTTAGGGTTTTAGGGTTTTAAAGTTTTAGGGTTTTAAGGTTTCAAGGGTTTCGAGTTTAGGGGTTTAATAAATGTTATATTATTTCGATATTTAATTTGGTATTTCGTTTAGATCCATCATACGTGGCATTGTTACACCTAGGGAGGATCCGTTATATCTAACAGTGAGATATAAGGCAACCCGTCGTGTTTCAACCTATATACTTTGAATCTTTTCTTAAAATTATACAAGTATTATGTAAGTTATGAAGTTTGATATTAGCTTAAAATTAGGGGTTAAGGGTTATAGGTTAGGGGTTAAGGGTTAAGGGTTGGGGTTAGGGTTTAGGATAAGGGTTTAAGGTTTAGGGTTTTAAGGTTTTAAGGTTTAGGGTTTAGGGTTTACGATTTTAGGGTTTATGGTTTTAAGATTTAGGTTTAGGGTTTAGGGTTTAGGGTTTTAGGGTTTTAAGGTTTTAAGGTTTAGGGTTTAGGGTTTAGGATTTGAGGTTTTAGGTTTAGGGTTTAGGGTTTTAAGGTTTAAGGTTTAGGGTTTAAGGGTTTTAGGGTTTCAGGTTTTTACATTTTGAATTTTAAGAAAAGATTTATGTAATTACTTTTAATTAGTTTTGTATTGACTTATTGGTTGTTTAATTCAAGATTTGTAATTTAAGTAGCTATGTCATGTTATATTTAATTTATTGGACATCGTTTAATTTATTATTTGATGTTATATATATTCATTTCATTCACCATAGTGTAATTGATTATATTATGTTATGATGGATTCATTATAGATATGATAGAAATCACCTTTTTACTGTAAACTTCAAAATACTAGTTGTAGGGCATATTAGAAGCTCTTAACAAAATATTATAAGCTATTAATCGAACAATTACACGTTAAAACAATCAATTCTCTAAGATCTTGTGAACTTTTAAAGCTGTTGGTTGTAGGGTTTATGTTTAAAGTTAGTGGTTTGTATAAAAGGTTAGCTTACTTTTTTTTTTATTTTTACAGAGTGCATCAAATCTTAGAAAATATGAAAATGATACAAAATTAATATGATAAAATTCTACTATAAAACTCATAAAACCAAACAAAAGCGAGATTGAAACTAACCTCAAATGCTTTGGAAAGTTGCAACGAAGACTCAAACAACCTTAGAACCTTAGAACCGTGATGATGAAAGAAGTGAAATTAGTAGACTTAAGCGAAGGACAATGAGAATCTGCAAAGAGGATCAAATTATGAATGCTATCGACTTTGGGAAAAGAGGCGATTTTGAGGGAGGAAAGTCCTCGATTACATGTCGAACCAAAATTAAAAGTTTAGATGTATTAGAAAGATCTTTATGAAAGAAATTTTGCATGTCGAAAGCTTAAATTTACTACAGATGTCAGACCTCCTTGTTACGACTTTGAATATGTGCACGAAACAAACAAAACGATGCGCTAAAAAATCACTTAATGATGATACATTACATTTTAAAATTCGGAAGTGTAAATATTTAATTTCTAAATTTTGCACATTATAAAAGAAATTGACATTGAAATAAGCGTTCTAAAAGCATTCAATAGCCAACAATAACATTTAATCACAAAAAATTCATTTAATCAATTTACTTACATAGCAGAGAAGGAAAACATTCAAACATATGAATTTCAAATCGAACTCTCAATGACAATAAAAAATAGTCGCACAAGTGCCAACAATGATAATACTCCATTCGCGATAAATACGACTTAATTATTGACTAACCAAACACCAAATGTGAAAAACATATCAATGAAAATATTCTCGACGCTCAAAGTAATCCACACAATAAACGGTGATGGGATCCTATAGTCTATCACGTATAACTATATCGATAAATTTCTAATTAAATTTATTGAATATTTTAACAATTTATAAAAGTAGCAATTTATACAAATAACCATTATTAAAAACATTTTAATGAACTATTACACGAAGTCAATTCGAATACAAGTAATCACAAATCAATTTCTAAGCAAATTTTACTTCAAACAATGATTCATGCATTGTTGGATCCCACGAATAAACAATACTCAAAATATTTATTTATGAATTTAAATATGCAAATCCTTGCATGAATTGGCTCCAAAAGATAACCATTCAATCTCAAAGTTGCTTAATGAAGTGAAACCAGGAGTCTTCCTATAGCAAAATTAGTAATCTTCAAAGATGCAAAACTAAGACATTAAGAATAAATCCAAAAGTCTTTGCTTTGGGGAACAAAATGAGGTACAAAATGTTCTTTCTTAGCTTCACCATTTATATTAGTCAAAAATAGCACACAGAATCTATCAAAATATATTCATTTCTTGCGATTGAGAACAAACTAGAAACAAAATCAAAACCTCCTCTAGTAAAGAAAACCAGTTGATAAGAATCCAATAATATCAAGAACCATCTTTATCATATTACAAAAAGAAAAAAAGCATTTCAAGTAATTCAAAGAATTCCAACATTTTAAAAGACAATGAACATTTTACATTTACTCCTTCTATTAACTAATAAAACAAGACAATAAATTGCATCAATCGATAATCATGATCATCCAACTAAAGCACCTTTAAAAGCTACAAATGCGAACAAGTTTAAACATTTTTAAACTTCCAAGTTGATTGAATAGCCTGAAATTTAAGAACAATTTCAAGTTCTATCTTTTTCTTTTCCTTTTACTATTAGTTTCTTCATTATATAAAAATGTGAACTCAAATCTAATATTTTCTAAGCTCTAACGGTTCCAAAACTATGCTGTTCAATCTCGAGCATATGAACACAAAAGCTTATAAATAAATTAAAAGAAAACATCTAACCAAATATGAACTTTATGAATTTAACTTTTAAATGGAATATAACAAGGTTTATTAACTTAAATTTCAATTACCTTAAAATGGATAAAACCTAAGCAAGATCTTTTCCAACAAGACATCAAGAAGAAAGAACAATCTTTAAATTTTCTTTGTCAAGCCATGTTAAATGCAATTAAACCCAGATCTTAAAATTCCTAAAATTTCAAAAGCGTTGAACTTAAAAAAAAAAAGCTAACAAAATTTACAACCCTAAAAGAGAAAAACAACCCTAACAAACATGCAAATAAGCAAATTCAGCAAAGAGAGAAATGAACTTCACTACAAAATAAAATTTAACTTCAAACCCAAAACTAAAAGATATAAACTAATCCATATTAAAGAAAACCTAAACTAATTAAAACTAGAGAATAAAAAGAAATGAATAGAAGAGTACTTTGAAAGACGGTAGCTTTAGCGTTATTAATGACAAGCAAGCATGATCTTAGAGTTGGGATTAATGGAAGACAAGCCGTTGGGATTTTAGTAGAGTTTCCTTTCGACGATTTTAGCCCAAGCAGTAGCCAATCTGCAATCATAAAAAAAAATCATAAAAAAGTACGAAGAAGAAGAAAAATAAAATCTTCAACAGACAGATGAAACAAAGTTATAAACAAACTTACCAATCTGAAAAATAGTAGTTGAAGCTCAAAATCTAGGAAAGCTTGAAGCAGATCGAAGGGAAAAAGGGTGGGGAAAAGGGTGAACAAGAGAAAAACCGATGTCGAGAAGGAAAAGGGTGAAAAAACTTAGGGTTTTGGAGTAGGAAAAGGGGGAAACGGACCAGCGAGAGGAAATGGGAAGGAGGTTATCGTGTGGGTAAAAACAATAGAGCAAAACGACACCGTTTTGCGAAATAAATTAACGTTTGCGGCGTTTTTAACCAAAGCGCAGCTAAAAGATACCTATTACGCGTTTAACTAAAACGCCACTAAAAATCTAATAAAACGACGCCATTTTTCTTATATCTTTTGCGGCATTTTTATAAAAAACGCCGCTAATGCGTTTTTAATTAAAATTATTTAATATATAAAACAATATTTAAAAGAATATAAAATTATTTAAAACAATACAAATTTTTCATTTAAATAAAAACAATAGAGCAAAACGACACCGTTTTGCGAAATAAATTAAAGTTTATGGCATTTTTAACCAAAGCGCAGACCAAAGGTACCTATTATGCGTTTAACCAAAACACCACTAAAATCTAATAAAAGCAGCGCCGTTTTTCTTATATCTTTAATGCGTTTTTATAAAAATGCCGCTAATGCGTTTTAATTAAAATTATTTAATATATAAAAACAATATTTAAAAGAATATAAAATTATTTAAAACAATACAATTTTTTTCATTTAAATAAAAACAATAGAGCAAAACAACACCGTTTTGTCGAAATAAATTTAACGTTTATGCGTTTTTAACCAAAGCGCAACTAAAAGGTACCTATTATGCGTTTAACCAAAACGCATACTAAAAATCTAATAAAAGCGGTGCAGTTTTTCTTATATCTTTTATGGCGTTTTTATGAAAACGCTAATCGTTTTAATTAAAATTATTTAATATATAAAACAATATTTAAAAGAATATAAAATTATTTAAAACAATACAATTTTTTCATTTAAATAAAAACAATATTTAAAAGAATATAAAATTATTTAATAATAGTATTTTAATTTTTAATTTAAATAAATAGTTTTTAAAATTTAAAATAATATTTAAAAGAATTAGATCAAATTTAAAATTTTGAACATGATTTAAAATGTGAATTTATTTAATATAAATTAAAAACAAAGCAAATCATACACCAAAAAATTTTAAATTTATTTTAATAATAGTATTTCAAATTGTTAACATATATATTTTCACACAAAATACCCTAAACCTCTAACCCTATCCTATTAACCCTTAAACCCTAACCTTTGTCCTCTTAACCTTTAAACCCTATCACTAACACATAACAAAAAACCCCAGTATCATTTAATCCCTAATCCTTAACAAATAACCCCTAAATATTAAATCATAGACTCTAAACCTTAAACCTTAAATCTTAAAATCTAAACCTAAACTCTAAACCCTTAACCATCGACCCTAAATCACTAAACTCTAAACCTTAAAACCATAAACTTCAAACCCTAATCCCCAACTAATAACCCCAAAACCTTAAATCATGGACTATAAACCTTAAATCTTAAATCATGAACTCGTAAACACTATACTCATAACCTTATAAACTTATGAACCCTAAACATTAATTGACAATTGAACCACTAAATTATAAACACTAATGCCGAGTATTATAAACCTTAAACCATAAACCCTTGACAATCGGCCCTAAATCACTAAACCATAAACCTTAAAACCCTAAACTTCAAATCCTAAACCATAAACAGTAAACCGTAACCTTTATCCTCTTAAAACCCTAAACTTTAGAATCACAAACCTTAAAACTCTAAACCGTAAACTTTATCCTCTTAACCCTTAAACCCTAAACCTTAAACCCCTAAACCCATAAAGCTTAAAAATGTATCCTTTAAACCCTAATCCCCAATGAATAACCCCAAAACCTTAAATCATGGACTACAAACCTTAAACATTAAATCATGAACTGTACGTAAACACTAAACTCATAACCTTATAAACTTATAAACCCTAAACATTAGACAATTTAACCACTAAATTATAAACACTAATGCCGAGTTTTTTTTTTCAATTTTATATTGATACCAATAGTAACTCTAAACTTTACACCTAAACTATATATATATGTTAAACCATAAACCTAAGCTATGAAGATAATTAATTTAATATTTTAAAACTAATATATATCTTTTACGATTATATAATAAATTATTTAATATATAAATTTAAAAATCCAAGAAATTGCTAAAGAAAGCTCAGGACTTTTCGCGTTTCTAACAAAGCGCCGCTACATATCGACTTTTAGTGGCGTTTCTAGGAAAGTGCCGCTATAAATTAGGACTTGTCATGCGTTTCTAAAAAAGCGCCGCTAAAGCTCTGACTTTTAGCGGCGTTTCTAAAAAAGCGCCGCTAAAGCTCTTACTTTTAGCGGCGTTTCTAGTAAAGCGCCGCTATAGGTATCGGCGTTTCTGCTAAAGCGCCACTATAGATCGACTTTTAGCGGCGTTTCTATTCAAGCGCGCTATATCTCGCTTTTAGCGGCGTTTCCACGAAAGCGCCGCTTATAGTTCGACTTTAGCGGCGTTTCTATTAAAGCGCGCTATAGCTCGCTTTTAGCGGCGTTTTATCACAAGCTCGCTAAAACTCGGATTGATAGCGGCGTTTTAGTAAAAACGCTATATATCATTTTTAGCGTTTTTTAAATAAACGCCGCTATTGCTCATTTTAGCGGCGTTTTACTTGAAACGCGCTAATGTAAAATTTTGTGGCGTTTTATTACAAACACCACTAAAACGCCGCTATAAGTCTGCTTTTCTTTGTAGTGCCTGTTAGAAATAGCAGCATCCACGTTGATTTTAATTAATTCTTTAGGAGTCTTTTGCCAACCTTTGAACACTAGGGTCGGGGGGATAGCAGGGGGATTCATTCAAGTTCAAGTTGAAAACTCTAAAATCATTACTGAGAGTATGAGCACTTTCCCAGACCGTTATAACAGGATCATCCTTTCCCTGGAAAACCAACTTGTTCCTATTGTTCCAGCAGTTCCAGAAGAGTGTTAAAAAGTCAGCAGCAGCCTTGGAATTGAGTTCGCAGAGGATATCTTCCAACCAGTAGATGCATCAAATGTAACTTCCGTCAAGAAATCTATTGTTTAAGCCTCCGATAGTAAGGGTTTCATGAACCTTCGGCACTCCTTCAGAGCGTGGATAAGAGACTCATCGTTGTTTTTACATCTCGGGCAAGTTGTAGAGAAATTATGGAAAATGAGAGCTATATTGAAGATCATGACCAATTCTCCAAATGAACACCTTAATCTTGGGGAGCATTTTAAGCTTCCAACTAATTCTCCAAAAAAGCGATGAGGCTATATCCAATCCTTTTCGAGAGAGAGCCAAGAGTAGCAGACTTTGACGATATAGACACCATGTGGGTTGTGAAGCCAAGTTCTGCTATCATTTACATTAAAAGGAGGAATGGGTAAATTACAAATATGCTCCTCCATCTCAATACCATAGAGCTCAATAATCCTATCCCTTTTCCATTACTTTTGGTCTTGGTCCCACAAATCATTAACTCTTCTTTCATTATTAGTCAAAAGAGGTGGCAAACAAAACTTCTATTAAGACCCTCCATACCCCACTGGTCCTACCGAATATCAATCCGGTTGCCATTCCCAATTTGCCAAATAAACCCATCCTTCAACACGATTTGCAACTTTAGCAATACTACTCCGGTGAGCGAAGGTCCATTACGGTGAAACACATCCCCATCGGGAAAATATTTAGCGCTTAAAACCTTGAAACATAACGTATCCTTGAAATTTAAAGCCTCAACCTTGTCTTCCTAAAAGAGCCAAGTTGAATAAATGCAAATCCACAAGCCCATCGCCCATTCCTTTAGGATGACACAGACGATTCCAAGCCATCATGTTCCACCCACAATTTTTCCCATTGCCTACCAAGTCTAGCACATTTTTGATGAAGGTCCTTGATAACTCCTTTCGGGCAAGGAAAAGCAGAGAAGGCATAAGTAGCAATGGACTGGAGAATGGCTTTAATAAACACCTCCTTCCCATCATATGATAACAACCTCTTTGACCAGCTATTCACCTGCAAAAACAATGATTAGAAATATTAGTGAAGGTTTGTTGACTTTTTTTAGTAACGGTAAAGGTAATCCTAGGTAACTATCAAAAGTATCAACCATATGCATACCAAGCATAGAGCAAAAATTTGTCTTTGGGCTAAGGAGGTTTTTGGATTAAACATAATCATAGACTTATCATAATTGATCTTTTGACCCGAAACCCTAGAGAACCTATTTAGGATATTAACAATTTCCTCAACGTCCCTATTTTTATTCCGAATGAAGAGGAGAGCGTCATTCGTGAAAAAAGGTGGTTAATATGAGGCCCATTTATACAAGCTTTTATGCCTTTAATCAAATTTCCATTTTGAGCACGAATTAACAATTTAGAGAAAGCTTCCATGTAGAAAAGAAAAAGATAGGGAGAGAGAGGGTCCCCTTGTCTTAAACTCCTTTCTGGCACAATAGTCTCTGATAGTGTTGTTTTGCACTTGACAACGTCACGAACCGAACGTACGCAACTCATGATCTTTTGCACCCACTCATTGGCATAGCCCATTTTACACATAACCTCTTCAATGAAGTTCCACTCAACCCTATTGTAAGTGTAACAACCCAATTTTGACCCTAATCAGAATAGTAATTTCGGGACCACAAATTCTAGTTCGAAAAATATTTTAAAATTATTTTCCATGTTTATTATGTGTGAATTTTTTGGCGTTAAATTTTCGTGTTTTAATTTTGTCGTTTAGGTGTCCGATTAAATAAAAAGACTTAATCGCGTAAAATGTAAAAGTTACAAATTAAAGTGTAAAGTGCAAATTTGATAGTGGCTTTTTAATATGAAGTCCTTAAAGTTCAATTAGCCCATTTTAAGGATAGTGGGCGGTACATGGTCTTAAATGACCTTGGAAATTATGTTATATTTATTTATTATAAAAGGTTAAAAATGTAAATTAAAAATAACTTATTATATGTTAATAATAAAACAAAAACACTAGCTATTATCATCTTTAAGTGCCGAATATAGAAAAGGAAGAAGCTTTTATGCTCTTCAACATTTCGGCAACCATTTTGGCTTAATCCAAGGTTAGTTTTGTTCGGTTTTTGATAAATTTTACATTTTTGAGATCGTTGCTTTGAGTACTTCAAAAGCCATGTCTTAATTTTTGATTTTGGTGATGAATTTGTGTTTTTCCATTGATGATACCTTGTGGTTTTTGATGTTTGATGATGAAATATGAAATATATGTGTTAGATTAACAAGTTTCGTCTTTGAATTTTTGATGAAATTGAGTAATTTGGACTAAATTGCAAAATGAATTTTTGAGGACTAAAATGTGAATTAAATGAAATGTGTGGGCTTGTAAGAACACTAGGAATATTTGGACCTAAAGAAGTGTAGCCAAATTGTGTGTATTTTGTGTTTTGTGCAAAAGGACTAAATTGTAAAAAGTGTGAAATGTTAGGGTAAAATTGTAATTTTTCCATTTATGTGTTTTAGGTAAATTGAATGTAATGGTGTTTAGATAAGCTTAATTTGAATTTTTTAGATCAATAATTAAAAAAATTGAATTTAGATTGGGGAAAGACAAAAGTGGTCGAATAACCGATTTAACGATCGGCGACATCAGAGGTAAGTCAATAAGCATCTAAATGTTGATATAACTATGGATATGTATTTTTTATGTATCAAAATGAATTATTTGAATTTATTTATACTATGGTCGAATGTGGGTATTGTGATTTGGCTAACTTTCGAGCTTGATTCGATCGAGATTTGACGTCCGTAAGCCTCATACGAACCTTAGGAATAGATAGGATACATATGTCATGACATAGGATATCTGATAAACCGTAAAAGTAGCATATTTTAGGCCCACATTTAGCATACTTTTGGATGATTTAAGCCTTGAATAATGTAATTTGGTGCTCTTAATCCTTTGTTTTTATGTTTTATACTCAGGAGAGCACCAGAGGATGAAAAAAATGAGAAACGGGCCTAAAACGGACCAAATTGGGTCAAAATGGAAATCGACACGGCCTGGGCCCAATACCACACGACCGTGCCTCCTAATTTACTCGACCACGGCCTGAAATTAAAATAAATGGGCGTGTCTCTTCAGCAGACTCGACCTCGGCCTGAAATCTATTCACACGTGCGTGTGCCATGGGCGTGTCCCTGTCGTGACAAAGAGAAGTTTCACTCGGAATAGGATATTTAGGGGCGAAGAAACATATTCCGAAACCTATATAAACACCCTAAGTATAACCTAAAAGGGGGGAACCCAGGGCTTTGGTCAAGAGGCGTCCATCTAGGCCAAATAGGGCGATTGTGGAGATTTACTAGAAGATAGCAGTTGATTCATCTCAAGAAGCGAAATTATACTCAAGGCAGCGGATCTCACCTTCACTTCTTTATGGGGTTTTAGGGATTTCTTATGTTTTGTTTTATCTTTTCTTTTGAGATGTATTCCTTTATTATTATTATGAACTAAACACTCATATACCTGAGAGGGATGAAACCTAAGATGAATCTTGTTATCGTTTGCTGAACTATATGATAAATATTTGACTTGTTCTTAATTATGTGTTCTTAATTCTTGTGTTGATATTTCTGGGATATTAATTCAAGTATGATGTGCTTATGTAGAGGAGCAAAAGTCTCTGCCTAAGAGTAGATCTAGCATAATTAAGCGGAGTTGATCGCGCGCCTAGAGATAGGGTGACGAGATTTTGCCGGATTAGGGTGAAACCTAATATAGGAGTCCATAGATCGAGTTAATGCAATTCTAAGGGTTTTAATTAGAAAGATATTTCAATTAATCAACCTAGGGTTAGACGTTAGTCGCCTCGAGAGAGGGATTAATATACGTTAGGGAATCCTACATATCAAGTCAAGTGAATAAACCGTCTGGTTCAGAGTTAGATAACAAGTGAAATCTAGGTGGATTCTTCCTTGGGTGTCGTCTCAATCAATTGGTTTTTCCTCAAGTTATTTTCCAAATTTCATTCTTCTTTGTCTTAGAGTCTTTGGTTTAGTTGTTAGTTAATTTTAGATTAGATAAACAATTCCCTTAATTCTTAGGCTAGATAATAAAAAAGAGAGTTAGTATTAGTACTTTTGGCTCCTTTGGGATTCGACATTCTGGTCTTGCCTAAACTATACTACTGTTCTATAGGTGCGGTTGCCTCCATCGTTGTCTTAGTTAGTTTTCAGGTTCGATCATTCTTTATATAAGTTTTAAGACTCGATAAAGCAACGATCAATATCTGATATGTGTTTTCATGTAAGACCATATTTGGGACGTTGGCATCGATTTGTGTTTATGTGTAAGACCATGTCTGGGACATTAGCATCGTATTTGATTCATATAAGACCCTGTCTGGGACAGTGGCATCGATATGTGATTACATGTAAGACCACGTCTGGGATGTTGGCATTGTATGAGCTTTCGACTATCCGCATATCCTTTTTAATTCCGAATGGTTCAACGAGCATGTGTAAGTGACGGCCAATGTGATATTTGAACTAAAAGAACTCAGGTACATATATAAACTGTGTTAAGAAATGAAAGGTATGTTTTATATTTATTTCATTGTACAGAGGTTAATGTGTAAACAGGTGAACTATGTATAAGTTTTCTACTATGCGTATTCGGCCAAAGGGTATATTGTGTGAATTTGATATTGAAATTTGAGTATTTATTTGTGATTGTGCATAATTTATCATTTGATATAACCTTGTATATTTGATTTTGCTAAGTTGGTTGATATTACTTTGCTATTGACTTACTAAGCTTAAATAGCTTATGTTGTGTTTCTCTGTCTATTTTTGTTTTATAGATTTTGGATACGTTACGAGCTCGGGGATCGTCAGTAGGACTATCACACTATCGACAACTTTCTTTGGTATTTTGGCTATGTTAATTATGAATATATGGCATGTATAGCATAGAACAAGGTTGAATATGAATTAAGTACCTATTTATGTAATTAATAGCCATGCGAAAATGGCTTATCCTCTTTTGATTGATTTGCTATCTTTGATGATGGTTTGCAATGGTTGTTGTGAATGGGTTTATACATATGCATATTTGGTTAAGTATATGTTTCATAATAGGTAAGCTTGTGTTATGTTTTAAAACTAGACATATTGATCTTCGTTATGTGGTTGATACTTGTATTTTGGTTATGTTTGTTTGATGGATTGATTTAGTTGATAGATGAACTTGAACCGAATTTATATGTAATAAGTATCAATAAGTATGTGAGCTAGTAAATTGTGAATTGGTTATGATGGTATATATATATATGTTCGAATACAATTAAAAAGTATGTGGTTATGTTAATTTTTAAGTCTTGAAAGGTTTGGATTTGGAATGTCAAGGTTAAAATTTTATGTATGTATTCGGCCATATTGTGAAATGGTAATGGATGACTATTAGTAATACAATTATATTTAGTTTTATGATTAGATTATGAATTTGGAATTTTGAAAATGTTAGATATAATTTGTAAGTTAAAGAAATGATGAATATATATATATATATATTCGAATTTAGTTGTATGGGAGATATTACGTTTGGTGAATGTTATACATAATGTGGTTGATGCTATTTGGTTTTAATGATGCAATGTTGAATACCATATATATGTTTTAAAGTGATGTTTATTTATTAAGACTTTAATAAAATGATTAGATTAATGATGTTAATTAAAAATGATTGATTATGTTATAAATTTGAGATAGGTGTTAGATGTGATGTAAATGATTTTCGGTTTTGTTATTGAGGTATGAAATTTTATTGATGAATATGCAATTTACTCTATTTAAATGATTCAAAACATATATGTTAGCTTTGATTTGTATGCTATGTATGTGTACATGAAATGTTAATTAAAAAAATATATATATACTGTTTTGAGTTGTGTTTGTTTTGGTAATGCCTCGTAACCCTAGTCCGATACGGATACAAAGTTAGGGGTGTTACAGTAAGCTTTGCTCATATCGATCTTGATTACAAATCCTTTGTTAGGCCCGTTCTTTGTATTTTGGAGGCAGTGATGTAATATTTTGATTTTGGTGGGTCTGTGCATTTGGTACGTTGCATGGGTAAGTTAGTAGGTTAAAGGCTTTGAGGTGTGTAGTGGCCTCAGGTTTGGGCTTAAATCAAGTTAAATTGATTAAAATTTGTGTTAGTAGTAATTTAATGTGAATTACTATGTTTAGTAGCAAGTGGGTTTGTGGCCCAAAAATTGGAGGTGCTTTAAGTGGGCATTAAGGTGGCGTCATAAGGGGGAGGAGTTGGGCCTAGTGTGGCCGCTTAGGGCCCAAGGTTGTTGGGTCAAGATTCTAAGACCTTTGAGAAGGGAAGGGGTGGACGGCACAAAGGCTACCATTTAGGAGGTTTATTTCTTTTATTTTAAGTGATAAAGATGATAAAAGAAAGGAGAGAGTTGTTTTGAGGTGGTCTCTTTTAAAGGTAAGATAAGGGATAAAGGCTATCAGGAGAGGGGGGAGAGTTGGCCGAAACTCCAACTCTAAGGTGTGTGTGATTGTGCCAAAATTATTAGCTAAGTTTTCATCTTTTTGCTTCCATTTTTTTTCCTTTTTTTCACACATCTAGCCGAAACTCTTCTTCTCCATTTGCCTTAGCTTTTCTCTTCTAGCCGAAACTCCCTATCTCTTTTCTCCTCTCCATTATTCTTCTAAAAACTGAATTCCCTTTTGATCATATCCTCTCCTTCCCACAACCGAATCTTCAAGGTGGTTTCATTTTCCCGAAGGTGCACCGTAAGCCGAATACTCCTCTTTAATCTGGTGAGTTTTGGGATTTTGTTTCTATGCGATTTCACTCTTTCTTTTCATTAAGATCTAACCTGAATCATTTGTTTTATGCCTGTCGATTTCCCCTCTTTGCTTCTAGTAGCCGAATCTATCCCATTAAAAGTCTCCTCTGCCAATTTGGTGGAAAAGTCGAAGGTAGGTGGTGGTAGGTTCGACTGAATGGCCCTTTCTTGATTCTTTTCATTTGGCCGAATGTCATATGGGCTAGATTGGTTGTGATTTTTGATTTGTTTAATACTTGGGGAATGGCCAAATGTAGGTAGGTTGGTGGTGGTGTTTTCTCAAGGACATTCGAGATTCGATTAATTAGGTAAGAGTTCGTTTTAAGTGTTATAATTGTTTGAGTAATTAGATCTCATCGTTTAAATGGTTTAGTGATTAAGGGATTGTTATTGACTCGAATAACGAGCAAGCGAAGAGGTTGGATCTGTAAACCCAATGCTTAAATACAAGAGGCGATCAAGATCGAGAGTGCGAGATTGGCCTTTGGAGTGTGGGTGACATCGGAGTTAGATCGTATAGTTGATCGTATTTTGTTTCGAGGTAAGTTTACAAAATAAATGCAATATTCTATTACTTTACATTTAATATTGTTAAATTCCAGCATTTAGATATCTATTCTGTAAATTTATTATTTAAAGACTCAAGTATGAATTGATGAAAAACTATCTCGAAAGTTCAGGTTGAACCTTAGGAATGTGTAGGATACAAATGTCATGACATTAGGGTTTAAGGAAATCATGTAAGACCATGTCAAGACATGGCATTGATATGTTACTATAAGGCAAAGGTCCCATGTAAGACCATGCCAAGGCATGGCATTGGTGAGTTCATAAGGCAAGGATACCACGTAAGACCATGTCAAGACATGGCAATGGTTAAGTTTCATAAGGAAAGGTACCCGCGTATCCTTAGTATTCCAAGTGGTTCAACGGGAAAATTCAAGGAGTATTCCAAAGTAAAGGTAAGACAAGTTCAAACTAAAAAGGTAAGGTAAGATAAATTCATGTTAAAATGTAAGGTAAGTATACAAGTTTTAAGTATATTGAGTTAAAAGCTTAAGTGATCTTGATAAGAAAAACATAAGATAATTCATTAAGAATGTTGTTATCTATTTACATGTAAACTTACTAAGCTTTATGCTTACACCCATTCTTTATTTTTTATAGTATTACAAACTAACTCGGGATCGAAAGGACGCGTGAGATCGTTACACACTATCAAAGGATTATATTGGTATTTTGTGACTCGAGCGTCTTAAGTTATGGCATGTATAGGACTTAGCTATTTTGTGTGTATGTCCTTATGATATGGCTTAAGATTGGCTTGTAAATGTTTGGTAATGATTATCCATTAAAATGGTTAATTAAGAATATGTTTTGGATGTTATGAAATGCCTAGTTGATAGTTATTTTAAAGAAATTATGTAATTATATGCAGGGGAACAGTTTGTACAGCAGCAGTGAGGTGATTTTTAAAAATCACCAAAAATAGTATAAATGGAATTAAGTTGTGCATGAAATATAGAATTAAAGCTTATTGAGTCTATTTTTATATGAAAGAAACGGTGTACGAAAAAGAGTTGTATATTATGAGATAATTGATTTTTAGTGAAGAGAGGTCAGAACTGTCAAACTGTGTAACAGGGGAGACTTTAACTAATAAACTGTACTAATTGGCCACACCAAAAATTCTGGAAAAATTATAGTAAAAAGATATATGAGTCTAGTTTCAGAGAAAATTTACGGATCTAGATTTTGAGTTTCGTAACTCAAGTTATAATTGATTTAGTGAACATGACGCAGATGGACAGTTTTAAATTTTATGCCCCGAACTAGTAAGTTAAGTCTAGTAATGCCTCGTACTCAACTCCGGCAACGGTCTCGGGTAAGGGGTGTTACATTTATTGGTATCAGAGCAAGGTTTAGTCGATTCTCGAATATTTAGTATGAGTAAGAGTCTATCTATACATGCCATACTTATATTTTGATAGTGTGACGACTCTTGACGATTTAAAAAAAATGTTTTTCTTTTATAGTTATGGATCCCGAACGAGCTGGTGCAGATGATGTAGAGAGTAGTGCACCCACTCCCGCTGAGGGGACGGTGCCACAAGATAGTCATGAAAGGCCCATTAGTCAGGGAGGAGGGGCTCGAGAAGCCTTCTTCCAAGCTATGAATGAATGGTTTGCTGAGTTCGTTCGTACGAACCCGGCCGTTAGACCTCCACCCCCTCATGATCCAGACCACCCATGTAGCTTCCCGATCCAGTCTGATCAGGAAGAGAGACGCACTGTTGACAAGATCGAAAACAAGGGGCTGAAGAGTTTGGCTACCAAAGATGATGATGCAGAAAGTGAATTTTGGCTCGAAAATACTATCGAGTTTTTGACGAGTTATCCTGCACACCGGAAGAGTGTATTAAATGTGTAGTGTCACTTTAGAGATTCACTTACTAGTGGTGGAAGACACTTGTATCGAGTAATCGAAAGAAAAAAGTTACATGGGATTTCTTTCGGGAGGAGTTCCGTAAAGTATATCATCGGAGGTTTATTGACGGAAAAGAAATGAGTTCCTTGAATTAAAACAAGGTAAGATGGATGTGACCGACTATGAACGTGAATTTGTCCGACTCAATAATTATGCTCGAGTGTGTGTCTCGAGGCTATCATGTGCAAAAGATTTGAGGATGGGCTCAATGATGATATCCGACTATCGTTGGTGTTCTAGAGATAAAAGAGTTTGTTGTTTTAGATGCAGAGCCATAAGCGGAGGAGTTGTTGAAAAGAAAGGGTAAATCTGAAATTGAGATGCAAGACTCGAAGAAAAGAGATGAGCAAGTCATTTCGGTCTACATCCAAGAGGCCTAGAGAGTTTTCTACAAGATCTAATTTTTCATGGGTATTCTAAGCGAGAGCAGAGGTGGAAGATTTACTGATTCAAAAGCTCAAACCACTTCGATTATGAGTGTTGGTAGTATTCACCTAATAGACCCGAGTGTCCTCAATGTGGTCGACGCATCCGAGTCAATGTCGGCGGCCGAGGTTGGTTGTTTCATGTGGTGCACCGATCATTTCATTCGGATGAGTCGTGTCGGTGGTGGCTCGCGGTTAGGGATGGTGCGGGTGATATCACCCGGGATTATTTTAGGGCGACTTATCGGAGAAAGTATGTGGGGACTCGGTTATACTGATGCACAACGTGGGGCATTCCTAAATTTGGTGCAAGGAATAAGTCAATTATCTTTAAAGAGGCTAAATTTTTGAGGTTGAGTATGCCTGCTCGGGGTATGATGGCTACGGAACATGAGCACTATGTTAGGTTAGAAGGATCGGCTAAGGGATGAGTCTGGGTGTTGATTGCACCTCGGCGTGGAAAGGAATTTGCCATTGTTGTGGAAAAGGCCAAAATAGCTGAGGAGGTGAATCGGACCGAGAAACAGTAATCAAGATTGGTGGATGGATAAAAGGAGTTTTAGGCCATTAGGGTCCTGGTGGAAGTGCCTTAGAAAGGGCTAGGTTTGGTGGTATTGATCAGCAACAAGCTTCTTCTACCTTTCGATGGCCACCTCGGTGTGCTTCGATGTGGGAAGTCTCATTGAGGAGGCTGTTGGGCACGTAATGGGCAGATGTTTTGAGGCGTTCGTTGGAACACCGGTAAGGAATGTCGCGAGTTAGCCAGGACTCAAGGCGAGGGTCAGGGACGTGGTCAATTCGAGAAAGATGGCCAGCAACCCTGAGTAGGGTCGAGGTGCGATTAGAAATGGAAATGGTAGCAGACGGGCGGAGTGGAGCACCGGCCGAGGTCTTTGGAGGTGCTAATGCTAAGCGACCGGGTTGGTTTCACGCACCAAACATCGAGAGAGGGCGACTTGACCGACGCTCATTAGCGCGCTTATAATTTCGAGTACGCCTTACATCGCTTTTAATTGATGTTGGTTCATTACACTCTTATGTTGCTATAGTATAGTGGGAATCTCTGAACTTAGCCTATGCGAGATATCTACTAGGAAGATGGCCGTAGTTAGCTCTCTCAGGACACTCGTGGTGGTAGACAAACCAGATAGGGATGTACCCTAGAACTTTAAGTGGTCGTGTTTCAAGCGGATTTGATGGAGCCGCCATTTGGGGAGTTCGATTTAATCTTAGGAATGGATTGGTTGGTTAAGTGCCAAGGAGATCTATCAAAGTGCTGACTAAGCGTGGTCTTTAGCGATCGAGGGTGTAGAGGTGGTAATGATAGGTGAGAAGGAATTACCTATCTAATGTGGTGTTCACATGAAAGAGAGAAGATGGTAAGGAAAGGATGCGAGGCGTTAGTAGTATGTGTTTGTGCTTTGGAAGGTAAGGAATCGGCTATAGGAAGTGTTTGAGCGATTGAGCGAGTTTATTGATGTCTTTTGGAAGAGCTTTAAGGTTTGCCTCGGATCAGAAGTGGAGTTCGGTATAAATCTTTTCTGAAAATCATATTATCTATTACTCCGTATAGGATGGCGTAAAGACTTGGTGGAGTTAAAAGCACGATCCAGGAGTTGCTAGATGGGGTTTTATCCAGGCCAAGTGTTTCACCTTAGGAGCCTGCGTGTTTTGTGAAGAAAAGAGGCAGTCGATGCACAGATGCATAGACCATCGTCGGTTGAATAAGTTGACGATTAAGAACGGTATCTTTACCTAGGATAGATGACTTGTTAGACCAACAAGGAGCATCGGCCTTTTCTAAGATAGATTTGAGGTCCGGGATATCACCAACTTAAGGTAAAGGAGGCGATATCCATAAGCGGCTTTTTGTACTTGATACGGGCACTATGAATTTTTGTAATGCTGTTCGGGTTGATGAGCGCATGAGCAACATTTATGGATTTGATGAGCGGTATTCCAAATTTTATTTGGATCGATTCATCGTAGTATTTATAGATGATATTTTGGTGTACTCAAAATCGGAGGAGGAGCATGACACGCATTGCGAGTGGTGTTGCGCATTTTAGAGAAGCAAGCGATTATACGCCAAGTTTAGTAAGTGCGAAGTTCGGTTGAAGGAAGTTACCTTTTGGGTCGTATTGGTGAAGCCGAGGATTAGAGTGGACCTCGGAAGATCGAGGCGATTTTGGATTGGAAGCCACCAGAAGTCTGTGGGCGAGATTTGGAGTTTTCTAGGTTTAGCGGGGTTTGTAGGTAGGGTTTTCTCCATTGCAAAGACCATTGACCAAATTGTTTGAGGAAAGGGGTTCCATTTGTGTGGGCTCGACAAGCAACAGGAAGTTTTGAGAAATTGAAAAGGATTTTGACAGAAGCCCTGTGTTAATTCAACGAGGTGGGGAAGGAGTTTATGGTTTTATTGTGACGGCGTCCCATACGGGATTGGGATGTGTGCTGATGAAGAGGAAATAGTAGCATATACTTCTCGTGATTAAGACCATACGAAATAAACTCTGGCGGCGCATGATACGGAATTGCGCATGGTTTTTGCCCAAAAGTTGGCGACATTACTTGTATGGAGAAAAGTACGTGGTATACTAATTAACATAAGAGTTTGAAGCACCTTCTTACCTGTAGTATGAGTTAAATTTGAGCGCAAGAAGGTGGATTGAGTTGTTAAAGGACTATGATCTTTCGATCGAGTATCACCCGGAAAGGCTAATGTAAAAGCGAGATGCCTTGAGTCGTAGGGTGATGGCAGAGTTAAGATATGTTTGCTCACCTTAGTCTCAGTATGATGAGATGGAAACCTGTTAGCGTAATTTTAAGTGAAACCAACATGGATTAGCGAGGTTAAGGAGAAACAATTGGTGGATGAAGTTTTGAGCTTACGAAGGTTACAAGTGCGTAATGATAGATTGAAAGGGTATAATGCTAACAAATGATGGAGTGTTATGTTTTAGGGAAAAATGTGTATGCCTAAGGATGTGGAGTTAAGGTAGAAGATTTTGCAAGAGGCACATAGTAGTCTATATGCTATGCATCCGGAGGTAGTAAGATGTACCGAGATTTGTGGGAGTAATTTTTGTGGCCGGGCCTAAGTGGAAATGTAGTTTGTAGGTAAGTGTGCAATATAAGACAAGTCAAGGCTAAACATCGATTCTTGCCTGTTCATGGTACATTGCGATTAAGATTCCACAATGGAAGTGAGAAAGGATTACAATGGATTTTGTGGAGTGGGCTACCCTTTACGCTTACCAAGAAGGATTCAATTTGGGTGATTGTGGACCGTCGATGAAATCTGCCCATTTGGTACTGTATAGTATGGATTATTCTCTTCATATGTTAGCAAGACTATATGTTATGAGATTGTGAGGTTACACGGGTGCCAAAGGTCAATTATTTGGACAGAGACCACAGATTCACGTCAAGTTCTTGAAGGCTTGCACCGAGCACTAGGCACAAGATTGGATTTCAAGTCGGCATTTCATCCCTAGTCGGACGGGCAATCGAAGAGGGTGATTCGAGTTTTGGAGGACATGCTAATGGGTTGTGTCTTGGATTTCAAAGGCAAACTGGGAAGAATTCTTCTGGTTGGTGGAATTGCGATGATAACAATAGTTATCGAGCAAGTATTGGGATGGCACCATACGAAGCGCTATATGGTCGAAGTGTCGCACTTTCACATGTTGGGCCGAGTTGGGGAGCGGCGCATGTTGGAGTCCAGAGTTGGTTCTCGAGAGCGAAGATAAGGTGAAAGTGATTCTGAGCTCTGCTAAAAGCGGACGATGTAAAAGTTTTATGCCGATCTTAAATGAAAGGATATAAGTTTGTAGAAGGTGACAAGGTTTTCTTGAAGGTCGTCATGGAAGAAGGTTTTGGTGTTCTAGTAGGAAAGGCAAGTTGAGCCCCAGGTTTATCGGGCCTTATCGAAAGTTAAAGTGAGGAATAGGAAGGCTTACGGCTCGAGTTGCCACTCGAAATTGAATCAAATCCACGATGTGTTTCATGTTTCTACGTTTAGGCGCTTATCATTCGGATCAAGTGCACGATGACAGGCCAAAGGAGGAGAGATTGAGGTGAGCGGATTTGTCTTTTGAGGAGGAACATTGTAGATCCCGGATTGAGATGTTAAGGTTTTACGTGAAAATCGAGTTCCTTTGGTGAAGGTATTACATGCGGAACCATGGACTTGAAGGCGACATGGGAGCCGGAAGATATTATGCGATAGCAATACCCTCAACTCTTTTGGACTGTAAATTTCGAGGCCAAAATTTATTTTAAGGGGTAGAACCGTAATATCCCGATTTTGGTGGGTTACATGCATTTGGTATGTTGTATGGGTAAATTAGTAGGTTAAAGGCTTTGAGGTGTAGGCTTCCCGCGATTTTGGCTTAAATCTGGGTTAAATTGATTAAAATTTGTGTTAGTAATAATTTAATGTAAATTACTATGTTTAGTAACAAAATTGGGTTTGTGGCCCAAAAATTGGAGGTGCTTTAAGTGGGCATTAAGGTGGCGTCTACAGGGGGAGGAGTTGGGCCTAGTGTGGCCGCTTAGGGCCCAAAGTTGTTGGGTCAAGATTCGGCATTGAGAAGGGAAGGGGTGGGCGGCACAAGAGGCTACCATATAGGAGGTTTATTTCTTTTATTTTAAGTGATAAAGATGATAAAAGGAAGGAGAGAGTTGGTTTGAGGGTGGTCTCTTTGAAAGGTAAAATAAGGGATAAAGGCTATCGGGGAGGGGAGAGTTACCAAACTCCAACTCTAAGGTGTGTGTGGATTGCCAGAAATTATTAGCCAAGTTATCATCTTTTTGCTTTCATTTTTTTCCTTCTTTTCACACATCATAAAACTCTTCTTCTCTATTTGCCTTAGCTTTTCTCTTCTAAGTGAAACTCCCTATCTCTTTTCTCCTCTCCATTATTCTTCTAAACCTGAATTCCCTTTGATCATACCCTCTCCTTCCCACAACAAGAATCTTCAAGGTGGTTTTATTTTCCCAAGGTGCACCATAAGCCGAATACTCCTCTTTAACCGGTGAGTTTCGGGATTTTTGTTTCTATCTTGATTTCACTCTTTTCTTTCGATGAAGATCTAACACTAATCATTTGTTTTATGCACGCCGATTTCCCTCTCTACTTCTAGTAGCTGAATCATTCCTATTAAAAGTCTCCGTGTAGATTTCCCTCTTTGCTTCTAGTAGGTGGTGGTAGGTCTCGATAGATTTATTCTTTCTTGATTCTTTTCATTTGGCATAATGTCATATGGGCTAGATTGGTTGTGATTTTCGATTTGTTTAATACTTGGGGAATGGCCGAATGTAGGTAGGTTGGTGGTGGTGTTTTCTCAAGGACATTGGGATTCGATTAATTAGGTAAGAGTTCATTTTAAGTGTTATAATTGTTTGAGTAATTAGATCTCATCGCTTAAATGGTTTAGTGATTAAGGGATTGTTATGGACTCGAATAATAGTCAAGCGAAGAGGTTGGATCTCAGAAACCCAGCGCCGAAATACAAGAGAGACGCATCGATTTCGGGATACATGAGATTGGCTTTTGGAGCGTGGCCGACATCGGAGTTAGATCGTGAGCCAAATAGTGGTAGTCTCGAGTGATAGTAGCGTAGAAGTAGTAAAAGCATTAATTTAAAACTGGTGTGTAACTCTTACACACTTTTCTATGCTAAATATGTTAAATGTTGTGTGTTGTTAAAAGTCGAAGTGATGACTAATGGTTACTAAAATACCCTTGTGGGTAAAAGCGAGGATCTTAGGGTAAGTTGTTATTATTTTATCGTAATTGTGAACTATGAAAGCATGTTATTTTGTATACGTAATTTTGTATGTTAAGCATGATCATGCTGATATTGTTGGCATAAATATGTTTTATGTGTGATGAGAGGAGGGGAAAGTATGATCTATTAGACTGTCACCAAGGATTTGGTATCACATAGTGGGTTGGCCTACATTTTGTAAAAATTGTGACTAAGTCTCGGTGGTTTGGCACCACCAAGATTTGGTACCACATATGTTATTTTTGTAATTTCGGTTATTTGTGGTTTGGTACCACATATGTTATTTTTGTAACTTCGGTTATTATGGTTTGGCACCACCAAAGGGTATGGTACCACAAGGGGTAGATTTGGGAGACATGGATGGATATCTAGGTTGACGGGTTGCATGACATGCATATTTGTGTCTAATCTATGTAAGAGCATATTTAGCTTGGGATGGGACTTACACATCGAGTCTAGGTGACTCACCCTTCCATTATATTTTTCTTGATAATCCAGTAGATCGTGGATATGGGCCGGAGTGGACTCGAGGTGGCCATGCATGACATTTGGTTTATTACAAAGTTTTCCATTCGGACTTGGTTGTGTTATTTAATTTTAGTTTTCAATATCGTAATATGGCCGCTTAAGTTTTTTTTGGGATGTTTTATTTAATTGGTTCTTTAACTTTTGTTAAGCATATTTAAACGTTATGAATTGGTTGTTTTCAAAACCTAATAAAATACATTGCTTTCTAAAGTGATCAACGACTAAGTAATAGATATGAAGTAACGATAAGGCAATTAAGTGTTTCTAAAACAAGTTCTAATGCATTTTAGATGTCACAAGATTCAACTTCGCTTTCTAAAATCACATTGGTTTTCTTTCGAAAACAAGTCGACAAATCGCTTCCAAAACATTTTCTTTCCGTGGCACGTCGAGATCCGGTTGTAGTGTTTGGGCCGGGTTTGGGGTGTTACAAGTGAACAAGCTCATGAGCTATCAAAATGTTTTGATGAATCATTCTCCTAGGGACAAAGGCACTTTGATTCTGACTAATGCAATACGGGAGAGTATCTTTTAAGCAGTTTGTAAGCACCTTAGCTACGATTTTATAGATCACCCTGCAAAGACTAATTGGACGGAAGTTAGTCATATCAATAGGTTCTTTAAGCTTAGGAATTAAGACAATGATCGTCTTGTTAAGGCAATCCACATTTTTATCACCCTTAAGAATCGTATGGCACAACTTAATAATATCCTTTCCCACAACGTCCCAATTTTCTTTGTAAAAATTTCCAGATGCACCGTCAATTCCTAAGGCTTTTCTGGGGTCCATTTGGTTGAATGCTTCCATAATATCATTATTGGTGAAGTCCTTCATCAATTTTCCATTTATCTCCCCTGAAATACAATTTTCAATGTAGTCAAGGTTTAACACCTCATTACTGTGTAAATTCGACTCAAATAAATTTAGGAAATACTCTCTGGTTGTTTGGCTAATGTCTTTAGTAGTATCCCTCCAAATGCCCTACATGTCTTTAAGTCTTTCAATGTTATTTTTTCCTTTTATTAGTAGGCTATAACATGAAAAAAATCGGTATTTTTATCACCCTCCTTTAACCAATTTATTCTCTAGCGTTGGGCCCAATATCGCTTCTTCTTTGTCAAACAATTTTCCCAAATTTTGATCTCAAACCTTTCAGCTTGTTCCCATCATATTTGCTATACCGATCAATCAATAATGTTATTAATATTCATTTAAAGAGTGCCAATTTGTTGCGAAGTCTTTTGTATTTTTGATAATCGCTAATTGCTCAAGTCGTGGCCCACCATCAAAATTTTTCCCATGATATCAATGAAGACCATTTTGCCAACCATTCTTAATGATATTCTTAGCTTCATTGTCTTTGGCCCAAAGACATATCATATCTAAATTTTAGCATAGAATCGTAATCGCTTCTGGCCTTGTGGCCTACAGTATCCAATAAAAAGGCGTCATGGTCGAGAAAGATCAACAATTACCTCAGTGGCTATTGAACGGGAAGCACGCCACATTACTAGAGGATATGAGAAACCGATCAAGTCTCTCATTCACAAAAGCATCGCCCTCCCTATTGTTGACCTAGGTAAACCAACCATATATGTTTCCAAATCAACCAAGGATAATTCATTCACAACTGCATGGAAGTCATCAATTAAAGCATTGGGTTTTCTCCTTCCCCTTTTTTTCGTGCATTGTCCGTAATCTACCAGAGTCTCCCCAATGATCCATTTTTCTCTCAACCGTATCTCCCACCTTCCTTAAAATATCCCAAGAACTTTGTCTTTTATTAGGGCCAAGATTCCCATAGAGCCCGTGAAGTGAAAAGAGATTACCGCTTTTCCAGCCTAACATAAGAATCAATATGGTTGTTTGAATAGTTCTTAATGTCAACCTTTATGCCGCCTTTCCACATCATAGCAAGTCCACCAATTTGACCAATAGCATTAACAACTAAGCACCCTCCATCCTCGCATTATTCCGTGAATAGAATCCATCTTATTAGTATGGGTTTTTGTTTCACAAAGAAAAATAATGTCGGGATCATTGGCAATTAAAGCGTTTGTTTTAACTCACTGACATTCCCAATCCCACCACCAGGCCCAACATAATAATATTTTCATGGTTCTTGGCGGGGCTGATCGCCACGACCGTGTAACACCTAACCCTTATCCGTCCACAGGAACAGGTTACGAACATTACCGAGATTTTAACAATCACAGAGATAATTGTGTTATTTATCGCTCATAACAAATCGTCCCACTTGAGTCATAGTCACTAAAATATTTATATCTTGAGATAAAGAATTCTAAATTAAGATATGCTTGATTTTTCCAAAACTAGACTCAAATATCTTCCTACCATGAAATTTTCATAATTTATGGTTTAGCTAATAAATGCAAGCTTAGTTCTTCAAATTCATCCCCTGCTCGCGTTTTTGACAGCTCAACCTTTCTTCACTAAAATTAATTATCTCTTAGTACATGATTCGGATGATGTTCCCATTTGTTTCTCTTGAAATTAGTCTCATTAAGAAATTAAAAATATAAATGTAAACCCCAAGTATTTTTATACAATTTTAATGATTTTCCAAATTCGTAATAGGGGAACCCAAAATCATTTTGACTTTGTCTCACAAAAGTTCAAATATCTCATAAAATGAAATTTTCTGCTTACACCATTTATTCTATGTAAAACTAGACTCAATAATATTTAATTTCATATTTTATTCAACATCTAATTAGATTTTCACATTTTTGGTGATTTTTCAAAGTTATACTAACGTCATTCAGAACCAAGCTGTTTTAATGCTAATTTTACTCTTTCATGATTTCTCTGTATTAACTTTCATTTAGAAATTCATAACACTAAAAGCATATCCATAACTAGCCATTCCAATAGCTAGTCAATATCAAATATTTACATGCCATTCATCGCCAATTTAACCTATACATCAACAATAAAGACTTAAACATATCATTTCCTTACCTTCATATACATGCTCATAACATCATACTTTATCAAGTCCACGATACCCAATCATATTCAACATAACAACTTCCCACATGTATCATCTAGTCTAATTTCATTAATGCACTCATTATAAACCACTTTCAAGACAATGACATTGGCATAGGCATATGAGTAATTAATAATAGCTTGCAACCTATTAATATATATAAGCCAATTTATATGGCTACATACCAAATCAAATCTTTAATCATTACAAGCCAATACATTTGGCCATATCATAATGACACATACACAAAATGATTAAGTCCCTATACATGCCATAGACTCAAAGGTTTGCATTCATTTACCCAACATGATAGCTTGATAGTGTGATAGCATCTCCGTGATCTCCAACCCGAGCTAGTTTGGTGACACTATGAGGCATAGGAAAGGAAGGGAGCTTAGTAAGTTCACATGCAAATAAATAACAACATAATCATGAATATCATACAATTAATATAACATAATTTACATATATGTCATCATAGTTTCATAAGCATAACTTACTCATTTTCAATATTACCAAAAGTTCATCACATCCGAGAGCTCATTAATATGAATTTTCAGTACATACCGCATACTCAACTCGTAACATATCATACTCTTTTCTCATCTTTGGCATAATCTTTGAATTTCCCATTGAACCACTTGGAATACTAAAGGATACTCGAGAATCTCATACACAATGTACCATACGAACGCCATATCCCAGACATGGTCTTACATGGAAATCTCATATCAATGCCAATATCCCAGCTATGGTCTTACATGAAGTCTCATATCGACGCCTATATCCCGATATGGTCTTATACTTAAATCTCATAACGATGCCATATCCCGTATATGGTTTTATACGTAATCTCGGTGTCATGACATTTGTATCCTATTTATTCCTAAGGTTTAAGCGGATTTTCTCATTTGTCATATCATCGTCGATTGTATCCACATTGTCATTTATACAATTCATATATTAATAAAACATTTAAAATACAATTGTATCATTACATTATTTACACATGAACTTACCTCGACACAAGAATGGCAAAATGGCCTAATCGTCACATACTTTGTTTTTCCCCCGTTCTAGGTCCGAACCTCAATTTTATTGATATATAATATCATATTTGGCTTATTTAATCATTACACTATTCAATTTAGCCCAAAATCACATTTTGGAAAAAAAATATATTTTTACCCCTAAACTTTGTCATATTTACTTTTAGTCTCCGGCTCAGAAATAAATTTCATTCAATTTCTTTTGTACTTTAAGCCTAAGAGAATACATTTTCATGCTTATAGCACAAAGACACATTTTCCATTAAAATGTATTTTTACAACACTTTTTATACTATTTTACAAATAGGTCTTTTTTATGCATTTTCATCAAAAAATCACTTAGAAAAAGTTGTTTATCTAACATTAAACTTGCATAATCTACCATTAAACATCAAAATACAAAAAATTCTAACATGGTTCAAAACCTAGACCTTCATCATGTCTCAAATTAATGGTAGAAATAGATAGATCATATTACAAGGATTTCAAAAACATGAAAGTCATTAAAAACTGGGCTAGAACGGACTTGCAATCGAGCTTGAAAAACCCTAGCCATGGTTTCCTCTTGCAAATTTCGGCCAAGGAGGAAGATGGAAAAATTTTGGGTTTTTATTTTGTTTATTAAATCATTTAATTACTAAATGACTAAAATGCCCCTAACTTAAAAATATTCTATTTCACCTATTTCATGTCCATTTTTGTCCAACAAATTACCCAATGGTTTAATTATCTTTTAAGGACCTCCAATTTAAAATTTCATAGCTGTTAGCACCTCTAGCAGAGTTGGGCCATTGGCATATCGGTTAGCTTTGCCGATTGAGTTAGAGAAGATTCATAATGTGTTTCATGTTTCTATGCTATGTCGTTATCGTTCGGATCCATCGCATGTGATTTCACAAACAGAGGTTAAGATTGACCAGATATGACTTACGGTGAGGAACCTAAAATTCTAGCTCGAGAGGTTAAGTAATTAAGGAACAAAAGTATTGCACTTGTGAAAGTATTATGGAATAGGCATGGGATAGAAGAGGCTACATGGGAGCCCAAGAGATTATCTAAAACAGATACCTAAACCTCTTTCGGGTAAGATTTTGGGGATCGAAAATCCCTAAAGGGGAGAAATGTAACATCCCGAACTAGGGCCTAAACGGAATAGTGGTTGCGAAACCATGAATCCAAGCTATAAAAGTTTATTATGATTAATTATTATGATTTACAGAGTGATTAAATACATGTATTAGAGTATTGATAAGAAATTTTATTGATTTCATGCTTAAATTGCCTATTAGGACTTGTTTGTAAAAGTTGCTAAATAGAGGTTCTAATTGATAAAGTACTTGATTGAAATGGGGGTTTGAAGTAAGAGTCTTTAAATGGTAATTAGACTATTATATTTCCATGGACAAAAATGGACATATATGGGTAGAAAGAACCAAAGTTTTAATGAAGGGTAATTTAGTCATTTAGTAATAAAAAGAAATTAAAAGGAAAAAGATGGCAAAATATGCTCATCTTCTTCATTAGGACGAAATTACAAGGGTTCTCCATAGCTAGGGTTTGTTTCAAGCTTCCAAGCTCCATAGTAAGTGATTCCAAGCCCGCTTTTAATGTTCTTTACATTTTGAAGCCCAGATAGCTCGATTTAGCTTATTCTATCAATAATTCATGCTAGGGTTCATATTTGGAAAAATACCCATAGGTGAAATGTGTTTATTTTGATGTTTTATGATAGAATATGAAGTCTGAAATTATGTTAAACAACTTTTGCTAAGTGATTTTAAGTGAAAACGAGTAAAAGCTGCTTAATCGGTAAAAATACCTAATGTTCATAAGTACAAGTTAGAGTGAGAATTTGATGTTTCCATAGAAGGGAAAATGATCAGCATGTCATAAAAAATAAGAATAAGGGATAAAGTTTAATTTCCGAGCTTTGGGGCAAATGTGTAAATATGTAAAAGTTTAGGGTAAATTGTAATTTTCCCAAAGTTAAGAGTTAAGGACTGTTTTGATGAATGTGAGTATTAAATAAGCTATATTTGCTATTATAGATCAAGAAGAACGAAATCCAGAGTTAGATCAAGGAAAGAAAAAGATAGAGGACTAAATCGATATAGTTGATCGTATTTTGTTTCGAGGTAAGTTCTGATAAATAAATGCAATATTCTATTACTTTACATTTAATATTGTTAAATTCCAGCATTTAGATATCTATTCTATAAATTTATTATTTAAAGACTCAAGTATGAATTGACGGAAAAACTATCTCAGAAAGTTCCGGTTGAACCTTAGGAATGTGTAGGATACAAATGTCATGACATTTGGGTTTAAGGAAATCATGTAAGATCATGTCAAGACATGGCATTGATATGTTACTATAAGGCAAAGGTCCCATGTAAGACCATGCCAAGGCATGGCATTGGTGAGTTCATAAGGCAAGGATACCACGTAAGACCATGTCAAGACATGGCAATGGTTAAGTTTCATAAGGAAAGGTACCCAGCGTATCCTTAGTATTCCAAGTGGTTCAGCGGGAAAATTCAAGGAGTATTCAAAGTAAAGGTAAGACAAGTTCAAACTAAAAAGGTAAGGTAAGATAAATTCATGTTAAAATGTAAGGTAAGTATACAAGTTTTAAGTATATTGAGTTAAAAGCTTAAGTGATCTTGATAAGAAAAACATAAGATAATTCATTAAGAATGTTGTTATCTATTTACATGTAAACTTACTAAGCTTTATGCTTACACCCATTCTTTATTTTTTATAGTATTACAAACTAACTCGGGATCGAAAGGACGTGGAGATCGTTACACACTATCAAAGGATTATATTGGTATTTTGTGACTCGAACGTCTTAAATTATGGCATGTATAGGGACTTAGCTATTTTGTGTGTATGTCGTTATGATATGGCTTAAGATTGGCTTGTAAATGTTTGGTAATGATTATCCATTAAAATGGTTAATTAAGAATATGTTTTGGATGTTATGAAATGCCTAGTTGATAGTTATTTTAAAGAAATTATGTAATTATATGCAGGGGAACAGTTTGTACAGCAGCAGTGAGGTGATTTTTAAAATCACCAAAAATAGTATAAATGGAATTAAGTTGTGCATGAAATATAGAATTAAAGCTTATTGAGTCTATTTTATATGAAAGAAACGGTGTACGAAAAAAGAGTTGTATATTATGAGATAATTGATTTTTAGTGAAGAGAGGTCAGAACTGTCAAACTGTGTAACAGGGAGACTTTAACTAATAAACTGTACTAATTGGCCACACCAAAATTCTGGAAAAATTATAGTAAAATATATATGAGTCTAGTTTCAGGGAAAATTTACGGATCTAGATTTTGAGTTTCGTAACTCAAGTTATAATTGATTTAGTGAACATGACGCAGATGGACAGTTTTAAATTTTATGCCCCGAACTAGTAAGTTAAGTCTAGTAATGCCTCGTACTCAACTCTGGCAACGGTCTCGGGTAAGGGGTGTTACAAGATCGTAGGCCAATAGTGGTAGTCTCGAGTGATAGTAGCGTAGAAGAAGCAAAAGCGTTAGTACGAAAACCAGGTGTGTAACTCTTACACAGTTTCTATGCTAAATATGTTAAATGTTGTGTGTTGTTAAAATCCGGAGTGACGGCAATGGTTACTAAAATACCCTTGTGAGTAAAAGCGAGGATGCCGGGTAAGTTGTTATTATTTCTTGCGGTAATTGTGAACTATGAAAGCATGTTATTTTGTATACGTAATTTTGTATGTTAAGCATGATCATCTTGATATTGTTGGCATAAATATGTGTTATGGGTCATGAGAGGAGGGAAGTATGATCTATCGGATTGTCACCGGTGATTTAGTATCACGATGGGTTGGCCCCACATTTTATAAAAATTGTGACTAAGTCTCAGTGGTTTGGCACCACCAGTGGTTTGGTACCACATATGTTATTTTTGTAACTTCGGTTACCAGTGGTTTGGTACCACATATGTTATTTTTGTAACTTCGGTTACCAGTGGTTTGGTACCACAAGGGGTAGATTTGGGAGACATGGATGGATATCTAGGTTGACGGGTTGCATGACATGCATATTTGTATCTGGATCTGTGTAAGAGCATATTTCCGTTTGGGATGGGGACTTACACACTGAGTCTAGGTGACTCACCCCTTCCATTATATTTTGCAGATAATCCGTAGATCGTGGATATGGAGCCGGAGTGGACTCGAGGTGGCCATGCACAGCATTTGGTTTATTACAAAGTTTTCCATTCGGACTTGGTTGTTTTATTTAATTTTGGTTTTCAATACTGTAATATGGCCGTTTAAGTTTTATTTTTGGGATGTTTTATTTAATTGGTTCTTTAACTTTTGTTAAGCATATTTAAACGTTATGAATTGGTTGTTTTCAAAACCTAATAAAATACCCGTTTTCTAAAGTTATCACTGGCTAAGTAATAGATATGAAGTAACAATAAGGCAATTAAGTGTTTCTAAAACAAGTTCTAACGCGTTTTAGATGTCACAAGATTCAACTTCATTTTCTCTAAAATCTCACATTGGTTTTCTTTCGAAAACAAGTCGACAAATCGATTTCCAAAATGTTTTCTTTCCCGTGGCACGTCAGATCCGGTTGTAGTGTTTGGACCGGGTTTGGGATGTTACATTTTGGTATCAGAGCCCGGTTCAAAAGCTCAGTTGTGGGCTTTGGGCCCAAATTATGTTTTAAAAGTTTGTGAAATGATTATTTTTCCGAAAAGCATGGTACTTGAGTCTCTAGCGCCGATCCACCCAGGTAAGTACCCTAACTTTTGATGTGATATTTATATGTATATGTTGGGCTTTGTGGGCTTTAGACGTAGTTAAACATGATGGTATTGATGGACCATAGGGTTAGTTTACACCACTCTTTAAATACATAAGACTTAAGCATAATTAAACAAACCTGTGAGTAAGTCACCGAGTTAGGGTGTGGCAATAAGCATGCGCATGTCTAGGAGTGGATTCAGGGAGAGCTTGGTATTTAAGCAGTCCCAGTGACTCACCTCCTCTTCGCTCGAATCCTACTTGGTGCGTAGTGACTGTTCACCCTATCCATGAGGACTTGGTCACAGGCTAAATCCGATAATTAAAACCCGAAGGGACCGACCACACACTATTTTGTAAGAACCCTAGTTTTGAAATTACCAAGTTACTCCTGGATTTGTAAAAACTACCTTAGATTTGGAAAATGACCAAAGTACCCCTGGTTTGTAAAATTACCAAATTACCCCTGACTTACAAAATTATCGAAATACCCAAGTTACAAAATTACAAAAATACTCCTGTTTTACAAAATTACCAAAATACCCTTATTTTGAAAAAATCACCCGAAACTTTATTTTGGAAAATTATGAAAATACCTGTGGTTAAAATTATGAAAATACCCCTGGGTAGTGGAATGACGAAAATACCCACGCTCATGGAATGTAGTGCATGGATGTTGTGTGTATGATAAATGTACTTGGAACTAGGAGGTATGCTTGAAATGAAACTTTAGATAGATTCAATTGAAAGAATCACTTTTAAAACTATCTCATAAAATTATTCGTGGATAAGCAGTGAAGCAGTTAATAATTCATAAAATTCTAACCGGATAAGCGCGAATGAGAAGAATGAGTACAAGAGGTCATGGACGTCCGTGCAAGTGGCCGTGGTAGGGGTAGGATGGCCTTGTCGAACCAGCAGGTGCCGCCATGGGTCCGAAAATGTGATCTGGATCTGCGGCGACGAAAGTGAAGTTTCAAGATCGGACGGTGGTAACGATCACGATATCTCGAGCAGATTGTGAGTTTTGGAAAGAGTTGTCGAGGCGGTAGCGCGAGGGGAGCTCAAAAATCGGTATTTGAGCAACTCAGGAGCTAACGGAGTAGAGGTGTTTAGGGGGTGTTGGTGTAGCTCCCAATCTGCGAGTATTGGTTAGAGGCGATAGAGCGTATAATGGATGACTTAGACTTCTCAGCTGAGGAGAAGTTGAAGGGGATAGTGTCTCTTCTCGGGATGAGTCGTGTCGGTGGTGGCTCACGGTCGGGGATGGTACAAACAACGGTGATATCACAGGATTATTTTAGGCGCCTATCGGAGAAAGTATGTGGGGATGGTTATCTTGATGCACAACGTAGGCGTTCCTAAATTTGGTGTAAGGGAATAAGTCGATTGCAGTGCAGGTGAATTTTGAGGTTGAGTAGGTATGCTCGGGGTATGGTGGCTCTGAAACATGAGCATGTGTTAGGTTCGAGGATCGGGCTAAGGATGAGTGCGGGTGTTGATTGCACTTCAGCGTGAAAGGGAATTTGCCATTCTTGTGGAAAAGGCCAAAATAGTTGAGGAGGTGAATCGGACTGAGAAACGGAATCAGGATAGGGGCAAGGATAAAAGGAGTTTTGGGCCATTAGGGTTTGGTGGAAGTGATCAGAAAAGGGCTAAATTTGGTGGGCGAATCAAGGCGCAAGGCTCTGCTGCTTTCTTTCGATGGCCACCTCAGTGTGCTCGATGTGGGAAGTCTCATTCGGGAGACTGTTGGGCTAGTAATAGAGGATGTTTTGAGTACAGGTCGTTGGAGCACCGGGTAAGGGATTTGTCCAGTGGAAGTTAGCCAGACTCAAGTGAGGGTCAAGGACGTGGTCAATTCAGGAAAGATGGCCAGCAACCACAGAGGGGTCGAGGTGTAGTTAGGGGTGGAAATGGTAACGGACGGGGCCGTGGAGCACCTGGCCGAGGTGCTGGAGGTGCTAATGCTAGATGACTGGGTTGGTCTCTGTGACCAAACGTCGAGGAAGGGCGACGCCTTGGACGTCATAACCGATGCGTTTATAATTTGAAGTACGCCTTACATTGTTTTAATTGATGTTGGTTCGACACACTCTTATGTTGCTAGTAGTATAGTGGGAAATCTGAACTTAGCCTATGAGATATCTGCTAGGAAGATGACTGTAGTTAGCCCTCTAGGACACTCTGTGGTGGTAGACAAACTGTATAGGGATGTACCCCTAGAACTTTAAGGGGTTGTGTTTCAAGCGGATTTGATGGAACTACCATTTGGGGAGTTCGATTTAATCTTAAGAATGGATTGGTTGGTTAAGTACCAGGCAGAACTATCTTTGTCTTGGCTAAGCGCATGGTCTTTAAAAGCAGTCGAGGTGTAGAGGTGGTAATGATAGGTGAGAGAAAGAATTACCTATCTAATGTGGTGTCCGCGCTGAAAGCGAAGAAGATGGTAAGGAAAGGATGTGAGGCGTTTGTAGTTTATGTTTGTGCTTTGGAAGGTAAGGAACCGGCTATAGGAAGTATTCAAACAGTGAACGAGTTTATTGATGTCTTTTCAGAAAAGCTTTAGGGTTTGTCTTCGGATCGGGAAGTAGAGTTCGGTATAGATCTTTTATCGGGAACTGCGCCAGTGTCTATTACTCCGTAGAGGATGGCGCCAAAGGAATTGGTGGAGTTGAAAGCACAGATTTAGAAGTTGCTAGATCGTGGTTTTATCCGGCCAAGAGTTTCACCTTGGGGAGCGCCTGTGCTTTTTGTGAAGAAAAAGGATGGGTCGATGCAGATGTGCATAGGCTATCGTCAGTTGAATAAGTTGACGATTAAGAATAGGTATCCTTTACCTAGGATAGATGACTTGTTCAACCAACTTAAGGGAGCATCAGTCTTTTCTAAGATAGATTTGAGGTTGGGGTATCACCAACTTAAGGTAAAGGAGGCGGATATCCATAAGACGGCGTTTCGTACTTGATACGGGCACTATGAATTTTTGGTAATGCCGTTCGGGTTGATGAACGCACCAGCAGCGTTTATGGATATAATGAATCAGATATTCCAGCCTTATTTGGATCGGTTTATCGTAGTATATATAGATGATATTTTAGTGTACCCAAAATCGGAGGAGGAGCATGACGCGCATTTACGAGTGGTGTTGCAGATTCTTAGGGAGAAGCAGTTATACACCAAGTTTAGTAAGTGCGAGTTTTGGTTGAAGAAAGTTACATTTTTGGGTCATGTGGTGTCAGCGGAGGGGATTAGAGTGGACCCTCGGAAGATTGAGGCAGTTTTTGGATTGGAAGCCACCGAAATCTGTGGCGGAGATTCGGGGTTTTCTAGGTTTAGCAGGGTATTACCAAAGGTTTGTAGAAGGGTTTTCTTTGATTGCAACACCATTGACCAAGTTGCTGAGGAAAGGGGTTCCGTTTGTGTGGACGGATAAGCAACAGGGAAGTTTTGAGAAATTGAAAAGGATTTTGACGGAAGCTCCGGTGTTAATTCAACTGGAAGCTGGGAAGGAGTGTCCCATACAGGATTGGGATGTGTGCTGATGCAAGAGGGGAAAGTAGTAGCGTATGCTTCTCGGTAGTTAAGACCTTACGAAGTAAACTACCCGACGCTTGATCTGGAATTGGCTGCAGTGGTTTTTGCCCTAAAAATTTGGTGACATTACTTGTATGGAGAAAAGTCTATCGTGTATACGGACCATAAGAGTTTAAAGTATCTTCTTACCCAGAAGGAGTTAAATTTGAGGCAGAGAAGGTGGATTGAGTGTTAAGGACTATGGCCTTGATTGAGTATCACCCGGAAAGGCTAATGTAGTAGCGGATGCAGGAGTCGTAGGGTGGTGGCGAGTTAAAACCATGTTTGCTCACCTTAGTGCGTATGATGATGGAAGCTCATTAGCGAAATTTACGAGTGAAATAACATGGATTAACGAGGTTAAGGAGAAACAATTGGTGGATGAAGTTTTGGCGCACGAAGGTTACAAGTGCGAATGATGGATTGAAGGGTATAGTCTAAGCGAGGATGGAGTGTTATGTTTTGGGGAAAAGTGTGTATGCCTAAGGATGTGGAGTTAAGGCGGAAGATTTTCTGAGGTACATAGTAGTCCATATGCTATGCATCCGGAGGTAGTAAGATGTACCGAGATTTACGGGAGCGATTTTGTGGTTTGGGCCTTAGCGGGAGGTAATGTGGAGTTTGTAGGTAAGTGTCGATATGTCAACAAGTCAAGGCTAAACATCGATTCTTTGTCGGTCTGTTGCAACCGATTAAGATTCCACAATGAAAGTAGGAAAGGATTACAATGGATTTTGTGAGTGGGCTACCCTTACACTTACCAAGAAGGATTCAATTTGGGTGATTGTGGACCGTCGTGAAGTCTGCTCATTTCAATGCACTGTCGTATGGATTATTCTCTTGAAGTTAGCAAGACTATATGTAGCGGAGATTGTGAGGTTGCACGGGGTGCCAGTGTCAATTATTTCGGACAGAGACCCTAGATTTACGTCAAGGTTTTGGAAGGCTTTGCACCAGGCACTAGGCATAAGATTGGATTTCAGTACGGCATTTCATCCCTAGTCAGATGGGCAATCGAAGAGGGTGATTCAGGTTTTGGAGGACATGCTAATGGGTTGTGTCTTGGATTTCAAAGGCAGCTGGGAAGAATTCTTACCGTTGGCAGAATTTACGTATAACAATAGTTATTAGGCAAGTATTCGGATGGCACCGTACGAAGCGTTATATGGTCGGAAGTGTCGTACCCCTACATGTTGGACGGAGTTGGGGGAGCGGCAGTTGTTGAGTCCGGAGTTGGTTGCTGAGACAGAAGATAAGGTGAAAGTGATTCGAGCTCAGTTGAAAGAAGCGGTGGACATGCAAAAGTCTTATGCCGATCTTAAACGAAAGGATATAGAGTTTGCAGAAGGTAACAAGGTTTTCTTGAAGGTGTGGCCGTGGAAGAAGGTTTTGAGGTTCGGTAGGAAAGGCAAGTTGAGCCCTAGGTTTATCGGGCCTTATCGGGTGTTGAAGTGAGTAGGACCAATGGCTTACCAGCTCGAGTTGCCACCAGAATTGAGTCAAATCCACGATGTGTTTCATGTTTCTATGCTTAGACGCTATCGCTTGGATCCGTCGCATGTTGTGCCAGTGGAGGAGATTGAGGTGAGCCTAGACTTGTCTTTTGAGGAGGAACCTGTGCAGATCCTGGATCGGGATGTTAAGGTTTTACGTAGAAAATCAGTTCCTTTGGTGAAGGTATTATGGCGGAACCATGGATCAGAGGAAGCGACATGGGGCCGGGAAGATATTATGTGATAGCAATACCCTCAACTCTTTTGACGGGTAAATTTGAGGCAAAATTTATTTTAAGGGGTAGAACTGTAATATCCTCGATTTTGGTGGGTCTGTGCATTTGGTATGTTGCATGGGTAAATTATTAGGTTAAAGGCTTTGAGGTGTGTAGTGGCCTCAGGCTTGGGCTTAAATCTGGGTTAAATTAATTAAACTTTGTGTTAGTAGTAATTTAATATAAATTACTATGTTTAGTAACAAGTGGGTTTGTGGCCCAAAAATTGGAGGTGCTTTAAGTGGGCATTAAGGTGGCGTCATAAGGGGAGGAGTTGGGCCTAGTGTGGCGCTTGGGGCCCAAGGTTGTTGGGTCAAGATTCGGCCTTGAGAAGGAAGGGGTGGGGCGGCACAAAGGCTACCATTTAGGAGGTTTATTTCTTTTATTTTAAGTGATAAAAGATGATAAAAGGAAGAGAGAGTTGGTTTGAGGTGGTCTCTTTTAAAGGTAAGATAAGGGATAAAGGCTATCGGAGAGGGGAGAGTTGGCGAAACTCCAACTCTAAGGTGTGTGTGATTGTGCCAAATTATTAACCAAGTTATCATCTTTTGCTTCCATTTTTTCCTTCTTTTCACACATCTAGTCAAACTCTTCTTCTCCATTTGCCTTAGCTTTTCTCTTCTGCCAAAACTCCTATCTCTTTTCTCCTCTCCATTATTCTTCTAAAACTGAATTCCTTTTGATCATACCCTCTCCTTCCCACAATCGAATCTTCAAGGTGGTTTTATTTTCCCGAAGGTGCACCGTAAGCTGAATACTTCTCTTTAATCTGGTGAGTTTCGGGATTTTGTTTCTATGCGATTTCACTCTTTCTTTTCATTAAGATCTAACCTAAATCATTTGTTTTATGCCTGTCGATTTCCACTCTCTACTTCTAGTAGCCGAATCTATCCTATTAAAAGTCTCCTGTGTCGATTTCCCCTCTTTGCTTCTAGTAGGTGGTGGTAGGTTCGACCGAATGGCCCTTTCTTGATTCTTTTCATTTGGTAGAATGTCATATGGGCTAGATTGGTTGTGATTTTTGATTTTTTAATACTTGGGAATGGCGAATGTAGGTAGGTTGGTGGTGGTGTTTTCTCAAGGACATTCGGATTCGATTAATTAGGTAAGAGTTCATTTTAAGTGTTATAATTGTTTGAGTAATTAGATCTCATCGTTTAAATGGTTTAGTGATTAAGGATTGTTATGGACTCGAATAACGATCAAGCGAGAAGAGGTTGGATCTGTAAACCCAACGCCAAAATACAAGAGACGATCGATGATCGGAGTGCGAGATTGGCCTTTGGAGTGTGGGCGACATCGGAGTTAGATCATAGGCCAATAGTGGTAGTCTCGAGTGATAGTAGCGTAGAAGAAGCAAAAGCGTTAGTACGAAAACCAGGTGTGTAACTCTTACACACTTTCTATGCTAAATATGTTAAATGTTGTGTGTTGTTAAAAGCGGAGTGACGGCAATGGTTACTAAAATACCCTTGTGGGTAAGCGAGGATCTTGGGGTAAGTTGTTATTATTTCTTGCGGTAATTGTGAACTATGAAAGCATGTTATTTTGTATACGTAATTTTGTATGTTAAGCATGATCATACTGATATTGTTGGCATAAATATGTGTTATGGGTGATGAGAGGAGGAAAGTATGATCTATCGACCGTCACCGGTGATTTAGTATCACAGTGGGTTGGCCCCACATTTTATAAAAATTGTGACTAAGTCTCGCGGTTTGGCACCACCAAATGGTTTGGTACCACATATGTTATTTTTGTAACTTCGGTTACCAGTGGTTTGGTACCACATATGTTATTTTGTAACCGATTACGGTGGTTTGGCACCACGGTGGTTTGGTACCACAAGGGTAGATTTGGGAGACATGGATGGATATCTAGGTTGACGGGTTGCATGACATGCATATTTGTATCTGAATCTGTAAGAGCATATTTCCGTTTGGGATGGGGACTTACACCTGAGTCTAGTGACTCACCCTTCCATTATATTTTGCGATAATCCGTAGATCGTGGATATGGGTAGGAGTGGACTCGAGGTGGCCATGCACGGCATTTGGTTTATTACAAAGTTTTCCATTCGGACTTGGTTGTTTTATTTAATTTTGGTTTTCAATCTTTGTAATATGGCGCTTAAGTTTTATTTTTGGGATGTTTTATTTGATTGGTTCTTTAACTTTTGTTAAGCATATTTAAACGTTATGGATTGGTTGTTTTCAAAACCTAATAAAATACCCGTTTTCTAAAGTGATCACTGACTAAGTAATAGATATGAAGTAACAATAAGGCAATTAAGTGTTTCTAAAACAAGTTCTAACGCGTTTTAGATGTCACAAGATTCAACTTCATTTTCTCTAAAATCTCACATTGGTTTTCTTTCGAAAACAAGTCGACAAATCGATTTCCAAAACGTTTTCTTTCCCGTGGCATGTCAGATCCGGTTGTAGTGTTTGGACCGGGTTTGGGGTGTTACAAGTGAACAAGCTCATGAGCTATCAAAATGTTTTCATGAATCATTCTCCTAGGGACAAAGGCACTTTGATTCCGGCTAATGCAATACGGGAGAGTATCTTTTAAGCAGTTTGTAAGCACCTTAGCTACGATTTTATAGATCACCCTGCAAAGACTAATTGGATGAAATTTAGTCATATCAATAGGTTCTTTAGGCTTAGGAATTAAAACAATGATCGTCTTGTTAAGGCAATCCACTTTTTTATCACCCTTAAGAATCGCATGGCACAACTTAATAGTATCCTTTTCCCACAACGTCCCAATTTTCTTTGTAAAAATTTCCAGATACACCGTCAATTCCGAAGGCTTTTCTGGGGTCCATTTGGTTGAATGCTTCCATAATATCATTATTGGTGAAGTCCTTCATCAATTTTCCATTTATCTCCCCTGAAATACAATTTTCAATGTAGTCAAGGTTTAACACCCCATAAATTCGACTCAATGTAGTCAAGGTTTAACTCCAAATGCCCTACATGTCTTTAAGTCTTTCAATGTTATTTTTTTCCTTTTATTCGTGGCTATAACATGGAAAAAATGGGTATTTTTATCACCCTCCTTTAACCAATTTATTCTCGAACGTTGGGCCCAATACTGCTCTTCTTTGTCAAACAATTTTCCCAGCTTTGATCTCAAACCTTTTAGCTTGTTCCCATCATATTTGCTACACTGATCGTCAATAATGTTATTAATATTCATTTGAAGAGTGCCAATTTGCTTGCGAAGTCTTTTGTATTTTTGGTACTGCCAATTGCCCAAGTTGTGGCCCACCATCATAATTTTTCCCATGATATCAACAGCACCATTTTGCCAACCATTCTTAATGATATTCTTAGCTTCATTGTCTTTGGCCCAGCACACATCATATCTAAATTTTAGCATAGAATCTGTAATCTGCTCTTTCAGCTTGCGGCCCTCTGTATCCAATAAAATAGCGTCATGGTCAGAGGCAGACTGGTGAATTACCTTGGTCACCATGAACGGGAAGCACGCCACATTACTAGAGGATATGAGAAACCGGTCAAGTCTCTTATTCACAAAAGCATCGCCCTCCCTATTGTTGACCCAGGTAAACCAACCATTATATGTTTTCAAATCAACCAAGGATAATTCATTCACAACTGCATGGAAGTCATCAATTAAAGCATTGGGTTTTCTCCTTCCCCCTTCTTTTTTCGCATTGTCCAGAATCGCGTTGAAGTCTCCCCCAATGATCCATTTTTCTCTAACCATATCTCCCACCTTCCTTAAAATATCCCAAGAACTTTGTCTTTTATTAGGGTCAGCATTCCCATAGAAGCCCGTGAAGTGAAAAGAGTTATCGTTTTCCAACTGAACATAAGAATCAATATGGTTGTTTGAATAGTTCTTAATGTCAACCTTTATGCCGTCTTTCCACATCATAGCAAGTCCACCACTTTGACCAATAGCATTAACAACTAAGCACCCCTCCATCCTGCATTTGCTGTGAATAGAATCCATATTATTAGTATGGGTTTTTGTTTCACAAAGAAAAATAATGTCAGGATCATTGGCAATTAAAAGTTGCCTAAGCTCACGAACTGTCGCAGGGTTCCCAATCCCACAACAGTTCCAACATAATATTTTCATGGCTCTTGGCGGGGCTGATCGCTAGCCACCGTGTAACACCCCTAACCCTTATTCGTCGCTGGAACAGGGTTACGGAGCATTACCGGAGATTTCAGAATAATCACAGATAGTTGTGTTATTTACTGTTCATAACAAAACTGTCCACTTGAGTCATAGTCACTAAATTATTTATATCTTTAGCTAAAGAATTCTAAATTAAGATATGCTTGATTTTTCCAAAACTAGACTCAAATATCTTCCTACCATGAAATTTTTAGAATTTATGGTTTAGCTAATAAGTACAGTTAGTTCTTCAAATTCATCCATTACATTGTTTGACAGTTTCAACCTTTCTTCACTAAAAATTAATTATCTCTTAGTACATGATTCGGATGATGTTCCCATTCGTTTCTCTTGAAATTAGACTCATTAAGAAATTAAAATATAAATTTAAACCCCAAGTATTTTTATACAATTTTTAATGATTTTCCAAATTCGAATAGGGAACCCAAAATCATTGACCTTGTCTCACAAAAGTTCAAATATCTCATAAAATGAAATTTTTTGCTTACACCATTTATTGTATGTAAAATTAGACTCAATAATATTTAATTTCATATTTTATTCAACCTCTAATTAGATTTTCACAATTTTGGTGATTTTTCAAAGTTATACTCTTCTTTGCCATCCAAAACTGTTTTAATGCTAATTTTACTCTTTTATGATTTCTTTGAATTAACTTTCATTTAGAAATACATAACACCAAAGCATATCCATAACTAGCCATTCCAATAGCTAGTCATTATGAAATATTTACATGCCATTCATCGGCCAATTTAACCTATACATCAACAATAAAGACTTAAACATATCATTTCCTTACCTTCATATACATGCTCATAACATCATACTTTATCAAGTCCACGCATACCCAATCATATTCAACATAACAACTTCCCACTTGTATCATCTAGTCTAATTTCATTAACAGACCATTATAAACCACTTCGCACAATGACATTGGCATAGGCATATGAGTAATTAATATTCTTGCAACCTATTAGCCAATATAAGCCAATTTATATGGCTACATACCAAATCAAATCCTTAATCATTACAAGCCAATACATTTGGCCATATCATAATGACACATACACAAAATGATTAAGTCCCTATACATGCCATAGACTCAAAGGTTTGCATTCATTTACCCAACATGATAGCTTGATAGTGTGATAGCATCTCCGGCGATCTCCAACCCGAGCTAGTTTGGTGACACTATGAGGCATAGGAAAGGAAGGGGAGTAAGCTATATAGCTTAGTAAGTTCACATGCAAATAAATAACAACATAATCATGAATATCATACAATTAACATAACATAATTTACAAATATGTCATCATAGTTTCATAAGCATAACTTACTCATTTTCAATATTACCAAAAGTTCATCACATACCGAGCTCATTTATATGAATTTTTTGTACATACCTGTACCAACTTGTAACATATCATACTCTTTCTCATCTTTGGCATAATCTTTGAATTGCCCATTGAACCACTTGGAATACTAAAGGATACTCGGGAATCTCATATACAATGTACCATACGAACGCCATATCCCAGACATGGTCTTACATGGAAATCTCATATCAATGCCAATATCCCTGCTATGGTCTTACATGAAGTCTCATATCGACGCCATATCCCAGATATGGTCTTATACGAAATCTCATAACGATGCCATATCCCAGATATGGTTTTATACGTAATCTCAGTGTCATGACATTTGTATCCTATTTATTTCTAAGGTTTAAGCGGGATTTTCTCATTTGTCATATCATCGTTGATTGTATCCACATTGTCATTTATACAATTCATATATTAATAAAACATTTAAAATACAATTGTAACATTGCATTATTTACACATGAACTTACCTCGACACAAGAATGGCGAAATGGCCTAATTGTCACATACTTTGTTTTTCCCCCGTTCTAGGTTCGAACCTCGATTTTATTGATATATAATATCATATTTGACTTATTTAATCATTATACTATTCAATTTAGCCCAAAATCACATTTTGGAAAAAATTATATTTTTACCCCTAAACTTTGTCATATTTACTTTTAGTCTCTGGGCTCGTAAAATAATTTTCATTCAATTTCTTTGTACTTTAAGCCTAGCCGAACCATTTTCATGCTTATAGCAGCACACATTTTCCATTAAAACAGATTTTTACAACACTTTTTATACTATTTTACAAATAGGACTTTTTTTATGCATTTTCATCAAAAATCACTTAGAAAAAGTTGTTTATCTAACATTAAACTTGCATAATCTACCATTAAACATCAAAATACAAAAATTTCTAACATGGTTCAAACCCTAGACCTTCATCATGTCTCAAATTAATGGTAGATATAGATAGATCATATTACAAGGATTTCAAAAACATGAAAATCATTAAAAACTGGGCTAGAACGGACTTGCAATCGAGCTTGAAAAACCCTAGCCATGGTTTCCTCTTGCAAATTTTGGCCAAGGAGGAAGATGGAAAATTTTTTGGGTTTTTATTTTGTTTATTAAATCATTTAATTACTAAATGACTTAAATGCCCCTAACTTAAAAATATTCTATTTCACCAATTTCGTGTCCATTTTTGTCCAACAAATTACCCAATGGTTTAATTATCTTTTAAGGACCTCCAATTTAAAATTCAATAGCTGTTAGCACCTCTAGCTTCTAGAACTTAAATTTTACACTTTTTACGATTTAGTCCTTTTGACTAAATTGAGTGCCCAAACGTCAAAATTTTCGAACAAAATTTTCACCAAATCATTCCGTAAAACTGTAGATAATAAAAATATAAGAATATTAAATTTTTCCTCGTCAAATTTATGGCCCCAAAATCACTTTTTCGATTAGACCCAAAATCGGGCTGTTACACACCGCTTTGCTTGGTGAAACATTTTCCATTAATATCCTCCTTGAAATATTTAAAGGGATTTCATCAATGGTATCTCCATTTGATCCCCTAAATCTCTTTTTTTTGAAACGTATCAGGCCATCATGCATTGGTTTGTTGAATTGCTTTTCTAATAGGGAGTTGGAGACCGAGTCTTCTTTGTAACCTTTTTCCTTTCTTTTCTATTCCTTGTGTTCACTATCCTCCCGAGATTCAGTTTTACTCTCATCTTTGACCTCATTTGGGGTTGTCTTTTTGATCATTATCTCAATTCCATTCCGCTCTATACCACTTCCCTAGATTAAGGCAACAAGATTTACTCTGAGCCAGCTTCAATATTGGAGGTTTAAAATATTAAAGTCAGAGTCCATTTCCTTGCTTTTACACTTTTTAGTACCACAGTAGTAGCAGAAGGTTGGTAGTCTCTCATACTTTAGAGCACATATGATTTCAATTTGTTTTTTCCAACAAACTTCACAACCCTGCGAATTGGTTTTGAGATATTTATTTTAATTTTCTGCCATAAAAACTCAGTCCAACCCCCATTTCTATCCTTCAATCTATTGCCACAAGTTCCCCTATAGCATTTCCAACATCTATCGCGGTTTGACGATCCACGTATTCTAGAGGGATGTTGTAGATACGTAGCCAGAAGAGAGACAAGTTAAAATCATAGGTGTCTATGTTTTTGCCTTTAACGAAAGGTAACATAGCAAATAAACAATTATCGAACAACCATGGTGTGAAATTAAGGATTTTACGTCTATCTTCCATGCTTCCAAAATTTACTATGATAGCATCTTCTTTAAAGGCAACAAAAATAACCTCATCTTTTGTGAACCATAAAGTCTTAAAAACCCTATACATTGCCTCCTTATTTGGTTTCTCCTCCGCTATTATCTTCCCCGACGCCGATGACTTAAAACCGTGAAGATTGTTTTCAATATTGATACTAATGACCTGGGGATCCTCTTCTTCCAAGAATTTTAGATTTTCAAGCATCGTATTGATATCTTCAGCCATGGTAAAACATGATCACCCCTCAGACTAACCATTCCACCAAACACTACAGGAACAAAAACAAACAAGAGGGGGCACCGTGGTAAGAAAGTAGCCAAAAAAGAACCAATACCAACCAAACAGTGTTAAAGAGAACATAAAGCAAAATAAAAAATATAGAAAAGAATCCAACAAGAAAACAGTAAGTAGCTACGCCCACGACAAAACTAAAAAAAAAGAAAACATAAACAGAAAGAGCGAAGGTTTATTAAAAAATAAGAAAGCGTCAAAAATAATAAAAAAATTCAAAACCTCAGCAGGATAGGTAAAAAGAAGAAAAAGAGAGCAATACCCCAAAAAAGAAAATATGCAATTTCTACAGAAGAAAACAAAAAGAAACTGTTAGAAAAGTAACCAAAAAAAAGAAATTTAAAAGAGTTATAAAGAAGCCACTAAACATGCAAAAAAAGACTACATACACAAAAAAATAAAATAGATTAAAGAAGACCTATTTTCATACAGAGTACTTAGAAAGGTCAAAGTGGGCTTTACACAAAAAGGAAAACATGGGTCCCAAAAAGGGGGAAAAAGCAAAACAAAAAGAAGACTAGCACTACGAAATTCGATGATCGCTATGTCAAAGTCTTAAAAATTTATAAAAAGAATGATCGAACCTGGAAACTAACTAAGACAACGATGGAGGCAAGCGCACCTGTCGAAAAGTAGTAAGTTTAGTGGCAATACCGGATTGTCAAACCCAAAGGAACCAAAAGTACTAATACTAACTTTCTTTTTATTATTTAGCCTTAAAATTAAGGGAATTTTTTTAACTAATCTAAAATTAACTAACTACTAAGCTAAAGATGCGAAGACAAAGAAAAGAAATTGAGGAAAAACTTGAGAGAAAACCGATTGATTTAGACAATACCCGAGGAAGAATCCACCTAGACTTCACTTATTATCTAACTCTGAACCAGACGATTTATTCACTTGACTTGATCCGTAGGATTCTATAATTTATATTAATACCTCTCTCGAGGCTACTAACTTCTAACCCTAGGTTGATTAATTGAAATAACTTTCTAATTAAAACCCCTAGAATTGCATTAACTCGATCTATGGACTTCTATATTAGGTTTGACCCTAATCCGACAGATTTACATCATCCTATCTCTAGGGTTGCGTTCAACTCCGCTTAACTATACTAGATCTACTCTTAAATAGGGTCTATTCCTTCTCTACCTAGGAGCATAAATGCTTGAATCAATATCCCAGAAATACCAACACAAGAATTAAGAACACATAGTTAAGAACAAATCAAGTATTTATCATACAGCTCAAATAACAATAACAAGATTCATCTTAGGTTTCATCCCCTTCAGGTATCTGAGGGTTTAGTTCATAATAGTAAAAGAAAACATCTCAGAAGAAAATATAAAACAAAACATAAGAAAACCCTAAAACCCCCTAAAGGAATTGAAGGAGAGTTCCTCTGTCTTGAGTATGATCTTGGCTTCTTGAGATGAATCAACTTGCTTTCTCCGAGTAAATCCCACAATTCTGGCCCTTTGGCTTGGCTCCTTGGCCTAGCTGAATTACCCCCTGAATGTTGGCCTCTGGGGTCTTTATATAGGCTTTTGGAATGTCTTTCTTTGCCTCTAAGTACCCTAATTCGAATGAAACTCTTCTTTCCTGCGGCAGGGACATGCCCATGGCACACGCCCGTGTAAATCAATTTAAGGCCGTGGTCGTCTGCTGATGAGGCACGGCCGTGTATTTTAGGGTCCAGGCAGTGGTCGGCTCTTCTTACGGGGCACGGCTTGTGGTCTTGGGCCAAGGTTGTGTGGATTTCATACTCTGGCCCATTTTCCCTGTTTTGGCTTGTTTCTCGTTCTTTTCATCCTCCGGTGCTCTACTGAGTATAAAACATGTAAACAAAGGATTAGGAGCACTTATTTCCATAATTAAAGGGATAAATCATCCAAAAATATTCTAAATGTGGGATTAGAATATGTTCATATTACGGTTTATCAAATACCCCCACACTTAAGCTTTTGCTTGTCCTCAAGCAAAATTCTCAACTCACAATTAAAACGAACTTCCTCTATTCATAATATTCACCGACAATGGTATAATTCATAGATAATTTTATACATGGATAATTCAACTCAAAGAGTCCTAAAGATTCAAACAATCAAAGTCATGAGTTATTAGCATGAAAGCATAGGTGTTTTCCCCTTATCCGAATAATTACCTTTAATTCAAAATCGACAAAAGTTGACATCCTCACTAAAGATTCACTCAAATCACTCGAGATGTTTAAGGTTCAAAAATAAGGCACTCATCAATCAAACATGAAAAGTTAATTCCATAGTCAAATCTCCACTACTGTAAAATGAGATGATACACAAATCAAAAGGTCTTTAAAAAGGGTTGTAACGGGGCTTAGGTTCACGGTGTAGATAAAGACTAAATTAGAAGGGTTAGAGTCGAGATTGAATTGAAAAATCACCTAACTGGAAAAATGAACTAATAAACTGAATAATTACATCAATTGAAAACTTGTAATACTAATAATATGAGCTTCTTCTTCAAGATGTTGAAATTAAACGTATAGGCTCACTTTATTATAAAACTAATAATGAATATACTTCGATGATTTTTTTAAGAACAAACCAATATAAGATAAAACTTTAACAATTAAAATAATATAATTAGGCAAACTGATCAAAACAAGTCTCGATAGAAGGGTAGTCAAAAGGAATGGTGATAACAAATACAAGATGGATTCTGGTTAATATTAGTGGGTTGAGTCAATAAAAAGGTATTTAGGATCAAAGGGGTTTACTAGGGTCAATTATGAGGGTAGGCTTTAGTGGAGTAAGTGGGTTAAATCCTAGGTGCCTTAATCATCTCTGTATATCAAATCAATAATGTGGTCTCGACATGTATAATCGAAGCAAGTTCTAGAATAACAAATCAATGTTGACACACTCATAATTAATAAAGTGAGCACGAAAAGAATGTATGCTCTAAAAGGCTCAAAATCTCACAAAAATTATGGGTTTTTGATATCCACTTTGTAAATTTCAAATTTCAAGGTAACAATTAGATTCAGGTAGACAACCTAGCAAAATATTAATTTTTTGAAAATAGACTCATCATGCTTGATTCTCTAGTATCTTGAAGTTTAAATCATCATTGCACAATGATCAATGACTTAATCTAAAACATATCAATAAAAATCATGAATCAACAGGAATTTCATTCTAATTAGTGATATGAGAAAATTACTTTAAGATAGAATATCATTCAGGGATTTGAGAATAATGCAAAAAGTTAGGTACTTTTTCTAAATAATTTTCACCCCCACACTTAAGATGTACATTGCCCTCAATGTAAAAAGATAGATAACAATCATAATAGATGGGGAGAAGTGAAACTTCCTGGATTTTGGATGGATCCTTGAGTTGGCAGTGGTCGTGGCGTGGTGGCCGCCGACAATCTCTGCACTAGATGAAGAAATTGGGTAGCTCGTGAAGAATTAGCCAGGAAATAGTAATAATGATTCAAAATATACTAATTTATATATTTAAAGAAAAGAAAAATAAAAAGAAAGAGTGTAAAAAGTAAAATACGACTAAAAGAACTGATTAATGGACCGAAAGGTCCTTATTGTTAGATGGTTCGCGAGGTGGGTGTGATTTCAAAGGCCGTGGTGTGTGATTCCCTAGTAGCCTTTAGAACCTAAAACCAAGAAACTAAAATGAAATAAACTAAATTAAGCATAAGAAAGTCAAAGAGAAGGAAAATAAAAGAGAAAAGAAAAGAAAACTAAAAGCTAAATGGCCTCAAAGACCCTTGGCTTGTCGAGTGGATAAAGCGGTCGGCATGAACTTATGTTGATTAGTCTCGCACAGGGACACTGGGCTAGGATCTTTCTGTTTCTTCGACATTGTTGAAGAGTAGATCAAGACTTTAGAGAATAAAGAAGGAGGAAAGTGAAGATGGAGGGGAGTGAAGAGTGAATGGGGAGTGGGTGAGAAGGGAAGAGGGGTGTTCTAAATAGAAATTTTTAGTTTTGGTACATCCCCACGCCCGTGTCCCATGGGCGTGTTGTGTCCCACGACCATATTGCACGGCCATGTGGTGGTTCAATCGCTTCTCCCATGCCTTGTATTGGGTTGCCACACCGTGTTGGTTCAACAGTGTCGGCCACGACCGTGTTGCACGGCCGTGGTGTTAGTTGAGTCCTTGATTTGAAGATATTTTTCTCGTCCTGTCTCGTACTATCTCTGCCATGCCAGAGCTAACATCCGTAGTATCCACACGGCCACGGCCATGTGTCAGGTCATGAGGTGTGGAATTCTACGCTTTATTAACTTGGTTAGTTTGTAGTTAGGTGCAAATAGAAAAAGAAATAAAAATAAATAAGGTTAGTGCTCGGGTTGCCTCCCGAGAAGCGCTCGTTTAAAGTCTTAAGCTAGACTTACCTTTCATTCGTACCTTCACGCTGGTTTAAGGAGTGAAAAATCCTTTTTCATGCTATCATCATATAATTTGAGTCGAGTGGAGTTTACTTTAAATGTACCAAAAGTAGAATTACGTACCTCGATTGTTCCGTAAAGGAAAACATTAAGTACCGTAAAGGGGATCTCTTCGTTTGTCTTCAGGGTTGATGTAGTGATTCGCGGGTTTGTTTTATCTAATAGTACCGATCTGCTATTTTGAAGTGATTTGATGCTCCTTTAAGTTCTTCTGGGGGTTCCTTCGATTTCACTTCGTGTGGGTTTGATTCCTCCTTGAAATGTGTCTCCCACTCATCTAGCTCATCGGTCTAAGCCGTCGTTCCTCATAAGATATTTCCTTGTTGGTACGAGCTATAGGATCTGGTTCTTTAGTGTAATTCCATGGTGCTTCCTGAAAAGAAAGTTCAACTAAATGCTTATCAACGGAATTTACGTCCTCACCTTTCTCACGCGATGTCCTGGCTGAGTCGAGAGCTTGAAGACTGATTGATTCGTCACCTACACGAACTATGAGTTCACCTGTGCTAACATCAATTTTAGATCTGGCAGTTGCTAGAAAAGGTCTTCCTAAAATTAAGGGGATACTATTGTCTTTATCCATATCTAAAACAACGAAGTCTACAGAGAATATGAATTTGTCAACTTTAACTAGTACATCTTCAATTATACCCTTAAGGATGCGAATAGTCTTATCAGCTAGTTGAATACTCATCCTAGTTTGCTTGAGTTTCCCTAGACCTAGTTGTTTAAACATTTTAGATGGCATAACATTGATGCTTGCCCCTAAATTAGCTAAAGCATTCTCAACAGATAAACTACCAATTAAACATGGAATTATAAAACTCCCTGGATCTTTTAATTTTCGTGGTAGTCTGTTCTGTAACATTGCCGAGCACACTGCGTTTAGTTCCACATGCGACTCCTTATCTAACTTTCGCTTGTTCGTTAAGAGCTCTTTTAAAATTTCCTTGAATCTGGCATCTGTAAAAGAGCTTCAAGAAACAGTAAGTTAATATGTAATTTCTTTAAGAGTTTAAGGAACTTACCAAACTATTCTTCTATTTCGTCTTCCTTCATCGCATTCGGTAAGGTATACGAGGTTTGTCTTCTTTAATTACTGGTTTTGGCTTTTGTTGGCTTACCTCAACCTTACCTTCACTTACCACAGGTTCTCGCCTTGGCTCAGGTTCAGATTCGACTATCCCTTTACTGTCATGAGTTGTCATGGCTTGAATTTGCTCTTTTGGATTATTCTCAGTGTTATTTGGCAAGCTACCTAGTGGTCGTTCTGATATCAACTTTGCAATGTGCCCTAAATGGTTCTCGATTCCTTTAATCGATGCTTGTTGATTTTTAAGTGTTGTCTCGGCATTTTAAAAATGAGTTTTAGACACCGCTATGAATCTTGTCAGCATCTCTTCAAGGTTCGACTTCTTTTCCTGTGGGTAGGGCTATTGTTGGAAGTTTGGAGGGGTGGTTGTTGTTTCTGATTACCTTGACCACCCCACGAGAAATTGGGGTGGTTCCTCCAACCTGGATTATAAGTATTACTATAACGGTTATTTTGAGATCTGAAATTGTTACCCGTATAGTTTATCTGTTCGCTTTCCATGCCATGATTGTAGGGTGGGTACTTAGGATTCGCCACACCTCCTAGATTTTAGTCACATTGCATAACTAGATGTACCTGCAAAGAATGTACCTGCAAAGAACCACACAAACCATCAATCTTTTTATTCATCATCTCTACCTGATTTGATAGCATGGTGACTGTGTCGAGGTTGAAAACTTCGGCTGTTTTAGTTGGCCTTGTCCTTGTAACTTGCCACTGATAGTTGTTTAGTGACATCTCATCTATGAATTCATAAGCTGCTTCAGGAGTTTTGTTATTCAAGGTTCCGCCGGCTGCTGAGTCAATTAACTGCTGGTTGAGGGTTCACACCGTTGTAAAAAGTTTTGACTTGAAGCCACAAGGGGAAACCATGGTGTGGGCACTTTCTCAACAAATCTTTGTATCTCTCCCATGCATCGTATAATGTTTCTAAATCCATCTACACAAAAGAAGAGATATCATTCCTTAATTTGGCCGTTTTGGCTGGTGGAAAATATTTCAGTAAAATTTTTTCGGTCATTTGGTCCCATGTAGTGATTGATCCTCGTGGAAGAGAATGTAACCACTGTTTGGCTTTATTTCTCAAAGAAAAGGAAATAACCGAAGACGAATGGCATCATCAGAAAGGCCATTTATTTTGAAGGTATCATAGAATTCTAGAAAATTTGCTAAATGAGTATTCGGGTCTTCGTCCTACAAACCATCAAAGTGAACAAACTGTTGAATCATTTGTATAGTGTTAGGTTTTAATTCAAAATTATTAGCGGCTATAGTAGGCCTAACAATACTCGATTCAGCTCCTGTTAAATTAGGTTTAGCATAATCATACATAGTTCGAGGAGCATGATGATCGGTCATAACTTGATGTGGCGGATTATTCTCAGCCATCACTTCGGTATTATCAGTTTCGTCCTCTTACTCTTCTTGTATGTAATTCAAGCCTCGCCTTGCTTCTCTACAATTTTTACGGTACCTTCAATATCACTGTCGTAAAGTAGTGGTCCTGTCGGGTTCCTTCTAGTCATAAACTAGAGGTACCTGCTAGAAAAAAGAAAAAGAAAAAGAAAAAGAAGATTCAGAAAAGTTACAAAATAAAGTTTAATTACAAAAATAAAAAATAAAAATATGGCTAAAGTAATAAAAATTGAGCGTTTTTAATATTTCAGTTCCCGAAACGGCGCCAAAAACTTGATCGCTATGTCAAAGTCTTAACAATTTATAAAAAGAATGATCGAACCTGGAAACTAACTAAGACAACGATAGAGGCAAGTGCACCTATCGAACAGTAGTATAGTTTAGTGGCAAGACCGGATTGTCGAACCCAAAGGAACTAAAAGTACTAATACTAATTTTCTTTTTATTATTTAGCCTAAGAATTAAGGGATTAACTAACTACTAAGCTAGAGATGCGAAGAAAAAGAAAAAAAATTGAGGAAAAACTTGAGAGAAAATCGATTGATTTAGACAATACCCGAGGAAGAATCCACTTAGACTTCACTTGTTATATAACTCTGAACCAGACGATTTATTCACTTGACTTGATCCGTAGGATTCCCTAATTTATATTAATACCTCTCTCGAGGCTACTAACGTCTAACCCTAGGTTTATTAATTGAAATAACTTTCTAATTAAAACCCTTAGAATTGCATTAACTCGATCTATGGACTCCCATATTAGGTTTGACCCTAATCCAGTAGATTTACATCATCCTATCTCTAGGGTTGCGTTCAACTCCGCTTAACTATGCTAGATCTACTCTTAAACATGGTCTATTCCTCCTCTGCCTAAGAGCATAAATGCTTGAATCAATATCCTAGAAGTACCAACTCAAGAATTAAGAACACATAGTTAATAACAAATCAAGTATTTATCATACAGCTCAGATAACAATAACAAGATTCATCTTAGGTTTCATCCCCCTCAGGTATCTGAGGGTTTAGTTCATAATAGTAAAAGAAAACATCTCAGAAGAAAATATAAAACAAAACATAAGAAAACCCTAAAACCCCCTGAAGGAATTGAAGGAGAGTTCCTCCGTCTTGAGTATGATCCTGGCTTCTTGAGATGAATCAACTGGCTTTCTTCGAGTAAATCCCACAATTCTGGCCCTTTGGCTTGGCTCCTTGGCCTAGCTGAACCGCCCCGTAAAGGTTGGCATCTGGGGTCTTTATGTAGGCTTTTGGAATGTCTTTCTTTGCCTCTAATTACCCTAATCCAAATGAAACTCTTCTTTCCTGCAGCAGGGACACACCCATGGTACACGTCCGTGTAAATCGATTTAAGGCCGTGGTCGGGTCTGTTGATGAGGCACGACCGTGTATTTTGAGGTCCAGGCCGTGGTCGGCTCTTCTTACGGGGCACGACCGTGTGGTCTTGGGCCCAGGCCATGTGGATTTCGTACTCTGGCCCATTTTCTCCGTTTTTGGCCTGTTTCTCGTTCTTTTCATCCTCCGGTGCTCTACTGAGTATAAAACATGAAAACAAAGGATTAGGAGCACCTATTTCCATAATTAAAGGGATAAATCATCCAAAAATATGCTAAATGTGGGATTAAAATATGTTCATATTACAGTTTATCATTTGATCAAGAAATAAACACAAATATAAAAAGGAAAATTATAAAAGAAAGAAAAGAAAAACAAGAGCAATGTCATCGTCAATCATGAAGTTAGCCCTCTTAAAACCAACCGCTTCCCTTAAAACCAAAAGAGAAAGAATCACATCACGTCACAGATGTCGAAAAACCATCAAAGGATACTCAAGATCCACGGGAGAGAACCGCAAAAACACGAAAACCAATCAAACTCCCACATCTACCATACTATTCAAAATGAATAAAGGCAGACATACAGCTCTATCTGCAGTATAGAGACACTATTCTTTTCATGGAACATCAAATTTTTAATGCACATAGACCTTAATCCTTAGCCGACTAACCCTTTTTCTTGCTGTTGGTAACAGTACTTTAGTTTCTTAGTTAAAACCAAAAATTATGGTGTGAACCACCCTTGTTCTAGTGGCTCTCTGTACCCCTTATGGTATGGGCCGTCGTAGATACCCACATCTAAATTTTGTGCTGTAAAAATTGATGCCATTTGTGGAAACTAAGAAAATGGTCATGTCTTTTCCTAAGTGAGAATCCATAACTCAATCTCCTCAAGCTCTTTTATCTTTTTTTCTATTTTGGGGTCCTTTGAAGTTTTTTCAATATTTGAATTTCTAAGAGCTTTCAACTTTGGGGAGGGGAAGCAAATATGTTTCCATAAAATATGTCAATAGAAGTATTCCTTCCACCCTCAAGTAGCGATCAAAAACGGGCCAACATGGAGCTTACTCTAGCAAACCAAGGGGGCTTTGCTAGCACACCGAGGGGGAGCCTTACTTGCATACTTGGGGACCTTTTGCCAATACCCCAAAGGGGTCCTTTGCCCATACACTAAAAGGCCCTTTGTTAGCACGCCAAGGGAGTATTTTGTTTGAAAAACATTTAGCAAATATGTGAGAGTTGACATTGAGTAATTTTAAAAGTATTAGTGTTTCGAGGTTTCGAGAGATAGTCTAAATCATAAATGACCTTGGGAAGGTGCCTGGATTTTTCAATAAACTCGAATTGAAGTTCAACGTCTTCAAGTTTTCAACCCATTGATCTTATCCACTATTCCTGAGCTCTCAATTGCTTAGAAGTGAGCTCTAACTCAATAAACAGAGATTCTTAGGGATGGAAATCGAACTCCTTTATGAAGACCCCAAAACCAAAAAATCAACTTCTATATTTGAATTATAATTGCTAGATGATTTCAATTATAATTCTTCTTAATCTAGATTCCAAACTCATGAAAAATAAAATTTATTTGAGTACTAAACGAATTACTCAAATAAACAATCGCTAAATTTTTTCAATTTTCTCTACTAAATTGGTGTGTATAATTTCCAAATACTTTGGGATATTTATAGATTGATATTTGCAAAAGTTTAATTCTCATTCGAAGTATGTAATTAATTAAATTGGAGGAGTTCAAGTCCAGTATTTAGAACTTTCCACACCATATGGTTGGCGGGTTCAATGGGAGAAACACTCTCACATGCTACGACAAACATGCCCTAATGGGCTAGTTGGGTCGCTCCATGATCGATCCAATTTTATGAGCTTACATATTTTATTTAAATAAAAAAATCAAAACTCATATATTTAATTAACTCAATAATTAAATGTTTCTCCAAAACTTAATTATTATAAATAAATAATTTAATTAATTTTAATTGAATAATTTACACAACTCAATTATAATCTGTTAAAATCATGACAACTCTATCGTTATAGAATTTATGTGTAAACTTACTTAAATATCCAAATAAAATTAAAATATAATGACTACATGATTTAATTTTCACTTTGAACTGAATTATTTAATTTATCCACCCAATTATATAATAATCTAAAGAAATTAAATCTTTTGCATTCTCGAGAAAGTGAATTTACCACTGGTAGTAATTCACGTATCCTATTTCTCATTCATTCACAGTTTTTATTATGCACGTCGAAAGAGTTATATTAAGCTAGCAAAAGGATTGATCAAAATATATAATTGGGTTTAAAAATTTTGTAATTAGGTTTCATCTCTTTGTTTACTAATTACAAAATTATTTAGTTATGGAGTCAATCTACTAAAAGTACCCTAATTGATCTCCTTACTATATACCATTATGAAAAGCTATATATGAAACACCCCAAACCCTACCACGAGCCTCGACTCGATCTCGCATGCTTCTAGAGAAAACCATTCAAAACTTATTTGGACTTTGCCAAATTTTGTGTGTTTTCAAGAATGCTTGATTTGGTGTCAAAACATTTAACATTTAACATTTATTTTTAAGAAAAGTTACTTAAACTTTAAATTGATAAAAATCGTCTCGTACTAAAATAATTTTAAAATGCATGCATAAATAGTTTCATACTAGTGGCCTTATTACATCAAAGGAAACCCAAATAAATCCAAAACTTAAATATTAAAACTAATAAAATAAAATAGTCTCTAAATGAGCATGGCCACCCCCGAGATCCCGCCGACCCGATCCATTACTAAGTGTCACCGAAAAATATCCCACAACAGGTGAGTCAAACAGACTCAGTATAACCACCAACACAAACTCTCAATCAATTTAGGCATGTCAAATCATACATATAAAACATATATAATCAATGATGCAAACCCGAACCCAAACCTAGATAACCATCCGCTACACATCACCCGCACCAACCATCACACCGTGGGGACTACTAAGTCGACCCTCCATCCATCTGCTACACATCATCGAAGGCGATCATTGCAGCATTTACATGCTCATCGCCTTATATATATTGTGGCATAGCCACCAGATAATTATTTGTGACATAAGTCACCACATTTGGATTTTGTGACATGAGTCACCACATTCAGATTTTGTGGTTTAAACCACCAGATCATTTCCCCTTAAAATAATTTCCCATATGCCCCATGTCATACAAATCATGCAATATCATGCCTTTTGCCTTATTTCACATTCTTATCAATATTCACATATGTGCCATATTCCAAATATTCATATCGCTTATTGACATAATGTTAAGGTTACGTGCACAGTACTTTGTACCATTGCATGGTACCTTTGGCCACATTTCACATCATTATAAACACATATATTAAATTGATGCCATAAATCTATTAAGAGTTAGCATGGGGTACACACCTAATTTACTTAGCGAGTTCAATTGAAATCCCGAAAGTCCCGATCTAAACCTCTAGATCTCAAGTTCCTACATTCGGCCAACACTAACCATTTTAGCTAAAGGCCATTCGGCCAAATGATCAAATCCTGAAGGATTATCGCAACCAAAATCTTACCTTGTTGTCGATTTGATTACTAATCAAATCCCGAAACTTTGTAGTGTTTTTTACTTTCAATCGGCTAGCACTAAATCACTTCACAAATTAGTTCTCGGCTTTTGAATAAATAAGAAATAGATCTAACTCACTAAATAGGGCCTTGGCCGAATAAAAATGTACACTTACCTTGCGATATTAAATCCCGAAAGTAGTCTCTTGGCTAAGAAGATGTCGAAATCCTACAGGGTACATGTTAGATCCAATTCTAATATTCAAATAAATAGCCTTCGGCCTAATCTTATACCTTGCTTACCTTAGATCCTTAAAATCCTGAAGACCTCCTCCCTTGTAGTCGACAGTAGTAGAATCCCGAAACCCTCCTTCAGAGTTTCTGCCAAAGTACAATAATAGGATTAGATTCAAACTTTCGGCTAAAAGAGAAAGGATTGAAAATCGAATAACAACTAACCTTACCTCAATACTATAGTCAACGGCACCCTTGTTTAGATCTACAGATATTCTACTCATGACTAGATGTTGCCTACTAAGTTTTGGCTTTTGGAAAATTCCGGAAGAAGAAGAGAATAGAGTGCAAAGAGATTCTAAGCAATAGGGTGATTTGGGTTAAAGATGTTGCGGCAAAGGTGAAATAGATAGAAGAAGATTTTGGCTTTTGGAAGTGAGTAGCAAAACAAAAGAAGAAGAGCAAAAGAACACAAGTTGGATTCTTTGGAAATTTTTCAAGACAAATGAGAAGAGTGAGAAGAGAAGAAATTTCAAGACACTTACTAAAGAAAGAAAAGAACCAAAAATGCTCTTAACCCCTAATGAAGTTTCGACTACACCTCCTTTACCCACCTAGTCAATTTTTGACACCAAAGACCCCTTTGGCCTACCAACCTCCTCTTTCTATCCAATCCCTATTTTCTCTCTTCTTTACTTATTCAAAAATAATTAAAACAAATCCATAATTATCTCCTACCTTAGCCAAAATTTTAAAAGGATTAGATCACATCTTAAACACATCCATCTAGTCTCCCATGCCGTCTCCCTCTGTGTCTCCTTGCTGTAAAATAGAACTTTTATTTGCTTCCCTTGTGACTCGAACCTAGGCCCTTGCACCCTACTTGTGGCGTCACAATCTAAGGCCCTAAGTGGCGCCTTCATGCCACTTAAACAAGCACATTTTTGTGTCATCTTTCCCTACTTGTTTTCTTAAGGCCTATCAGGCTTAGCTCCCTCTTTGAAATTTAAAATCAAATAATTCTTAAGGCATTCACCTACACACTAAGGTTCACAAAAATTCATAAAACACATTCCACATACACAAAGACATGCTTCCACATATATAAGCAAAATGCACAAGCCCTAATTCCGGATATTACAGCTTCTACCCCTTAAAATAATTTTGACCTCGAAATTACACGCTAGAATAGGTAGGGTATTGTTGTCAGATTGCTTCTTCCGCTCCCAAGAAGCTTCTTCCAATCCATGGTTACGCCACAACACTTTGACCAAAGGAACTGATTTCCTTCGCAACACTTTCACATCCTGCTCCAAGATCCGAATCGGCCTCCTCATAGGACAAATCTGCCTTAGCTTCACCTCTTCAATCAAACCACATCGATGGATCCGATCGGTAACAACGTAGCATAGAAACATGGAATACATCGTGCATCCGCTGCAATTCAAGGCAACTCCAACTGGTAGGCCACTGGTCCAACTCGCTTTAATATCCGATAAGGTCCTATAAACCTTGGGCTTAACTTCCCTTTGCGACCAAATCTCATCACCTTCTTCCAAGGCGAAACTTTAAGAAACACTTGATCTCTCACAACAAATTTTATATACTTCCGTTTGAGATCGGAATACGACTTCTGCCTGTCAGATGCCTCCTTCAACCGTGTCCGAATTACCTTAACCTTTTCTTCCGATTTTGCCATGATTTTCAGACCCAAAATCTGACGTTCTCCCAATTCCGTCCAACATATAGGAGTGCGGCACTTTCGTCCATACAGTGCTTCATATGGTGCCATCCGAATGCTTGCCTGATAGCTGTTGTTGTAAGCAAATTCCGCTAAAGGTAAATATTCTTCCCAACTTTCTCTGAAGTCTATCACATAGCCCCTCAACATATCCTCTAACACTTGTATCACTCACTCAGACTGACCGTCCGACTGTGGATGAAATGTCGTACTGAAGTCCAATCTAGTGCCTAAAGCTTGATGTAGCGCCTTCTAAAATCGAGACGTGAACCTTGGATCCCTATCTGAAATGATTGACACCGCACTCCATGCAACCTCACAATTTCTGCCACATATAACTTTGCTAACCTCTGGAGAGAATAGTCAACCCGCACTGGAATGAAATGCGCAGACTTTGTCAATCGGTCCACTATCACCCATACCGAGTCCATTTTAGTAGGCGTAAAGGGAAGCCCACTAACGAAGTCCATGGTAATTCTCTCCCACTTCCATCGCGAATCAGATATTGGTGTAACCTCGACGGACTTGGTGTTCAAATTTTAACTTGTCGACACGCCAAGCTCTTGCCAACAAATTCAGAATTTCCGCTTAAGACCAAAGCCACCAAAACTGCTCCTTAAATCTCTATACAACTTACTACCTCCGTGATGCATAGCATAAGGACTACTATGCGATTCTCAAGAATTCTCTCGCCAGAACTCCTCGCTTCTTCTAAGATACGATCTTACCCTTGAAACCCAATACTCTATCACATTAATACCATAGTCCTTCAACTCCTCGCTACAGATTTGTCGAAGCTTAGCACTTAGATCATCATCCGCCAACCTGACCTCTTTCACCTCATTCACCATGCTCGCTTAACTTCCAATTCGCCAATAAGCTACCGTCATTATACAAGCTAAGATGCAAACATTGCCCTCGATCCGACACTACTTTCCGACTTAGGGCATCTACCACAACATTCGCTTTGCCGGTGATACTCTATGGAACAATTGTAGTCCTTCAATAATTCCACCCACCTTCATTGCCTCGTGTTCAACTCTTTCTCGAGTCGCCAGATACTTAAGGCTTTTGTGGTCCGTAGATCAACGACTTCTCTCCATAAAGATAATACCTCCATACCTTAAGAGCAAAGACCACTACCGCCAATTCTAAATCGCATCGGGTAGTTAACCTCGTGGGCCTTAATTGTCGAGACGCATAAGCCACTACCTTCCCGCCTTGCATCAATACGCATCCCAAACTTGTGTGAGAAGCATCACAATACACCATGAATTCTTTCCCCGCCTCAGTCAATCGTAACTAGAGCTCATTAAAACCCTCTTAAGCTTCTCAAAGCTTTCTTCGCTATCACCCATATGAAAGGTACCTCCTTCCTTAGCAACTTCGTCAAAGGTGCGGCTATTGATGAGAATCCTTCTACAAACCTTCTGTAATAGCCTGCTAATCTTAAGAAACTCTGAACTTTTGCCATAGACTTAGGTGGTTTCCAATCCAATCTTCCGAGGATCCACCCTTATTCCTTCAGCAGATACCACATGTCCTAAGAACGTAACTTCCTTTAGCCAAAATTTGCACTTGCTGAACTTGGCATAAAACTTCTTCTCCCTTAATACTTGCAACACGACTCAGAGGTGCTCGTCATGTTCTTCCTCCGATTTTGAATACACCAAAATATCGTCTATGAACACAACAACAAACCGGTCTAGATAGGTTGGAAACCCGCTCATCATGTCCATGAACGCGATCGGGCATTTATCAATCTGAACGGCATTACCAAGAACTCATAATGCCCGCATCTTTGTCCGAAAAGCTATCTTATGGATATCGCCTCCTTCACCTTAAGTCGATGATATCCGCACCTTAGATCTATCTTCAAAATATCTGCGCCCCTTGTCGATCGAACAAGTCGCCTATTCTTTGTAAAGTGCACTTGTTCTTGATGGTCATCTTATTCAATCGACGATAATCTATGCACATGCGCATAGTTCCGCCCTTCTTCTTCACAAACAAGACCGGTGCTCCCATGGAGACACACTGGCCTGGATAAACCCACGATCAAGCAACTCTTGATCTCGAGACTTGAGCTCAACCAACTCCTTTGGTGCCATTCTCAGAACTGCAATTGACACGTGAGTCGCTCCTCAAAGAAGTCAATTCAACTCCACTTCCCTATCCGGGTATTCTAGGTAATTCCTCCTAAAGACATCCACAAATTCCCTTACCGCCCTAACTCCACTAACTCCCCTTCTTTTGCATCCAACGATTAACAAAGGCCAAAAATACCTTGCACCTTTTTGAACCATCTTATTAGCCTTTTAAAGCGTAAACTACGCTAAACAAGTAGCTTCGCTTCCCTATCATAACTACCGCCTTATCCTCCCGCCCTTAACTCCATTCGCTTAGTCAGACAATCAATACAACTAGTGTTCCACTAGCTACCCATGCCAAGGATAAAATCAAATTCTTCAAGGGTAGTTCCATCAAGTCGGCAGGAATACCACTCCTCAAGCTCTTGAGGTACATTCAAATATCTTATTCACCACTACAGCTTGTCCTAATGGGTTCACTACATACCATCTCCTTATTAGACAATTCGAGGCTATGCCTAGTGTTTCCACTACTCTACATGCAACATAAGAGTGGTAGAGCCAACATCTATCAAAGCAATGTAAGGTTTGCCAAATATAAGGAACGTACAGTTATGATGTTCTGCATGCTCTCGTCCTCCCTTTGGCGATCAGATATACTAAACTCTACCGTCGGCCTCAGATATTACCACCTCTCGCCTTGTTCCACGCCCTCTTCCAAAGACCATTACCTCTACCAACCGGACAACGGCCCCACGAGGTCAAGTTGTCCACCTCTTCCAACTCGATTATAGCCCCGACTTGTTGGTCGGCTCCTGCTCATCTTTATAGGACGTCCTTGATCATATGATCCTTAGACCCACACTTGAAGCATCCTATCGCTTTCTTCCAACACTCTCCTAAATGCATCTTCCCACATTGGTCACAAGTACTCAGATCATCCTCCCAGAAGCAGCTTGTTGACCTCGCGCCCATCAACTCTAGGCCTCTTTTGCTCACTCCTTGAAGACCCTGATGATCCAAAGCCTCTCTTTTGCCTATTTTGGTCCATATCCTCCTCACCGAGTCCTTAATCCTTCGCTACCTTAGCCTTCTCCACCAACACCAGAACTCTCGCTCCTCGCGGGAGCTATCAACAACCTCAGATCATCCTCACCGTCTCAAACCGGACACACCGCTTATGCTCAGATCCACTATACCTCGAGCATATCGGCTCAACCTTAGAAATTTCACCAGACTCCACTACGACTTATTTTCCTAGACCAATTTCAAAAATGCCTTCTTCTCACAGATCCACATAACTAGTTCCAATGTATTTCTTCCGATATGCCGCCTTAAAATATTCCTAAGTAAGATCATCAACAAGAAGACTACCCCGAATCGTGAGCCACCATTGGTATGACTCATCACGAGTAGCGACACTACCCCTTTCTCCTCGATACCAGTCCAAATTGTCCATAATCCGCTTGTCGCTTCTAACCAATACTCACCAGATTAAGGCCATACCGATACTCCATGAAAAATTCAGCCCATTAGCTCAAGTCGCTTAGGTATCGACTTTCAAGCTCTCATGCCTCCACCTGCTTCATCCACCCTTTCCAAAACTCACAGCATTGCCTGTGATACTGCATCATCCCCCGTCTGATCTTGATATTCCACATCAGCGGCTGGTGGTGGTGGCAATTCATTTTCGAACCCTTGTCCGCCTAACTGCTCGACACGATATTCAGCCTATACCACTACCACGCACGCTACTACCACGCCCCTAGAATTCATGCTTCCGAATCGCGTTTATCCGATTAAAGAATTTTATGAATTAGTTTTGTTCCACTGATTTATCACGAATACCTTATGTTTCATAGTTCTAAGGAGTAGTTCTTTCAATTCACACACATACAGCCTTAATTCATTCATTCAATCATGAACTTATGCTCATTACGTAAAAGTTTTGTAGTTGTCATTATTTGTTGTTTTCCACCACCCAGGGGTATTTTCGTAATTTTATCCTATAGGGGTATTTTGGTAATTTTTCAAATTAGGGTATTTAAAAATTTCACAAGGTAGAGATTTTTGGTATATATATATATATTTTCAAAATTGAAATACTTGGTAAGAAAATTCCAAGGGTAAAATGGTAATTTTATAAACTGAGGGTATTTTTGTAATTTTTCAAACCAGGCATTTCAAAATTTTTTTTTTTTGCAAAATATGATTCCTGGTGACTTTTCAAAACAAAGGTATTTTAGAAATTTTAATTTTGAGGATACTTTGGTAACTTTCCACACTGAGGGTATTTTGGTCATTTGTACAGGTTAGGGGTAATTTGGTCAATTTGCAAATCAAAGGTATTTTGGTCATTTTTTTTAAATCAAGGGCAATTGGAATTTTAAAATCATGGTTTGAATTTTGAGTTTCACAAAATAAGGTGATGGCCCCTTTTGGGTTTTAATTATTGGGTTTAGCCTGTGTTTGAGTCCTTTTAGCTAAAGTGAATCGTCACAACGCACCAGGTAGGATTCGAACGGTGAGGAGGTGAGTCACTAGGACTGCTTAAATACCAAGCTCCCACTGAATCCAATCCTAGACATGTGCACAACGGTTGCCACTCTTTTAACTCGGTGACTCAGACACAGGTTTGTTTTGTTTGACTTTAAGTTTTATGTATCTTGGTCTTGAAGTAGACTAATCCTAGGGTTTAATTCCTAGTCTACTAATCTACGTCCCTATAGTTTCCCACATACAGATCACAAAAGAGTTAGGAGTACTTACCTGGTGGACTTCGAGCTGGAGACTCAGGTGTCATGCCAGAAAACCTGCTCATTTCTTAGAAAAAATCCCATTTCAAAAGAAAGAAAACGTTTTGGGCCCTAAAAGCCCTTAAGGTCGAGTTTTGAACCTGCTCGATACTAAGTCAAACACCCCAAACCCGACCCACGAGCCTCACTGGATCTCGCATGCTTCTAGAGAAAACCATTCAAAACTTATTTGGACTTTGCCAAATTTTGTGTGTTTTTGAAGAACAGTTGATTGGTGTCAAAACATTTAACATTTAACATTTATTTTTAAGAAAAGTTACTTAAACTTTAAATTGATAAAAATCGATCGTACTAAAATAATTTTAAAATGCATGTATAAACAGCTTCATAATAGTGGCCTTATTACATCAAAGGAAACCCAAAATAAATCCAAAACTTAAATATTAAAACCAATAAAATAAAATAGTCTCTAAATGAGCATGGCCACCCCGAGCTCCTGCCAATCTTGGTCCATTCTTGAGTGTCACCAAAAATATCCCACAACGGGTGAGTCAAACAGACTCGGTGTATAACCACCAACACAAACTCTCAATCAATTTAGGCATGTCAAATCATACATATAAAACATATATAATCAATGATGCAAACCCGAACCCAAACCTAGATAACCATCCACTACACATCACCCGTACCAACCATTACACCATGGGGACTACTAAGTCGACCCTCCATCCGCTACACATGATCGAAGGCGTCACATTGCATTTACATGCTCATCGCCTTATATATATATTGTGGCATAGCCACCAGATAATTATTTGTGACATAAGTCACCACATTCGGATTTTGTGACATGTGTCACCACATTCAGATTTTGTAGTTTAAACCACCAGATCACTTCCCCTTAAAATAATTTCCCATATGCCCCATGTCATACAAATCATGCAATATCATGCATTTTGCCTTATTTCACATTCTTATCAATATTCACATATGTGCCATATTCCAAATATTCATATCGTTTATTGACATAATGTTAAGGTTACGTACCTGAGTACTTTGTACCATTGCATGGTACCTTTGGCCATATTTCACATCATTATAAACACATAATTAAATTGATGCCATAAATCTATTAAGAGTTAGCGTGGGGTACACACCTGATTTACTTAGCGAGTTCACTGAAATCCCGAAAGTCCCGATCTAAACCTCTAGATCTCAAGTTCCTACATTCGGCCAACACTAACCATTTTAGCTAAAGACCATTCGGCCAAATGATCAAATCCCGAAGGATTATCGCAACCAAAATCTTACCTTGTTACCTATTACTAATCAAATCCCGAAACTTTGTAGTGTTTCCTCCTTTCAATCGGCTAGCACTAAATCACTTCACAGATTAGTTCTCGACTTTTGAATAAATAAGAAATAGATCTAAGTCACTAAATAGGGCATTGGCCGAATATACATGTACACTTACCTTGCAATATTAAATCCCGAAAGTAGTCTCTTGGCTAAGAAGATGTCGAAATCCTACAGGGTACATGTTAGATCCAATTCTAACATTCAAATAAATGGCCTTCGGCCTAATCTTATACCTTGCTTATCTTAGATCCTTAAAATCCTGAAGACCTCCTCCCTTGTAGTCGACAGTAGCAGAATCCCGAAACCCTCCTTCAGAGTTTCGGCCAAAGTACAATAATAAGATTAGATTCAAACTTTTGGCTAAAAGAGAAAGGATTGAAAATCGAATAACAACTAACCTTACCCTCAATACTGTAGTTGACGACACCCTTGTTTAGATCCACAGAGATATTCGACTATAGACTAGATGTTGCCTACTAAGTTTCAGCTTTTGGAAAATTGTGGAAGAAAAAGAGAATAGAGTGCAAAGAGATTCGGCAATAGGGTGATTTGGGTTGAAGATGTTGCGGCAAAGGTGAAATAGATAGAAGAAGATTTTGGCTTTTGGAAGTGAGTAGCAAAAACAAAAGAAGAAGAGCAAAAGAACACAAGTTGGATTCTTTGGAAATTTTTCGGCACAAATGAGAAGAGTGAGAAGAGAAGAAATTTTGCACACTTACTAGAGAAAGAAAAGAACCCAAAAATGCTCTTAACCCCTAATGAAGTTTCAGCTACACCTCCTTTACCCACCTAGCCGAATTTTTGACACCAAAGACTCCTTTGGCCTACCAACTCTCCTCTCTCTATCCAATCCCCTATTTTCTCTCTTCTTTACTTATTCAAAATAATTAAAACAAATCCATAATTTTCTCCTACCTTAGCCGAAATTTTAAAAGGATTAGATCACATCTTAAACTCATCCATCTAGTCTCCCCATGCCGTCCCCCTCTGTGTCTCCTTGCTGCAAAATAGAACTTTTATTTGCTTCCCTTGTGACTCGAACCTGGGCCCTTGCACCCTGCTTGTGGCGTCATACTTCATGCCACTTAAACAAGCCCATTTTTGTGTCATCTTTCCCCTACTCATTTTCTTAAGGCCTATCAGGCTTAGCTCCCTCTTTGAAATTTAAAATCAAATAATTCTTAAGGCATTCACCTACACATTAAGGTTCACAAAAATTCATAAAACACATTCCACATACACACAGACATGCTTCCACATATATAGCAAAATGCACAAGCCCGATTCCCGGATATTACAATATATATATAGCTTTTGTGCAATGACTTTGCCATACATGTGCTACCATCATAGAATATCCATGATCCCTTTTAGTTAAATATGTTCACGTAATCCGGTCAATTTTATCTGATGGTTACAATTGTATCTTCCACGATGAAAATGATTGTTACTCATACTAGTAATGATTAATCATTTGTCCTAAACAATTTACCCGAGGTCAAGTCGATTTCCATTATCTATACAATATCAATAAGAGGATACTATTTATATTTGTCATCGACCAATGATTCCACTATTGTAATGAAGTAAAGTCATGCACAAATCATGTATCCAATATGCCAACTTTCGACCCACTACCTTGAGAGCACAAGTTTTCAATATATCAAAACACATAAGTCAACACACATGGTTATTCACTTACTCATGGTTTAGGTAAGTCACACTATTAACATCATAAGTGAAAAAAAATTCATAAATGGATCTAGGATAAATTGAAATTGAATATTGTTTGATGTATTATCAGTCTAGACAATCAAATCTATGTTTCTGTTTTTAGGAGTCAAATTAACTTTGACAACCATGACAAATTATCTCCCCAATTGAAATTATAAATGTTAGAATTAAGTGACTCGAATCCTTATTGAAATAAAATACAATGGTAAAATAAAATAAAAGAAGAATCCCTATAGAACTACACTTTATTTTATTTTATTTTAAAAAGGTTTATTAAACCTTATTAAACTTCATCTATTTGATATTGATTAGAATAAGGTGTTTCAATCTTACTACACTCCTATTAGAATATGGTTTTACAAGCTTATAAATAGACATAGTCTATTCCTCTTATAATAATTCGAATTCAACATAGTGAATTTTCTTCTACTCTGCCCGTGGCTTTTTCCCGAAAGGGTTTTCCATGTAAAATTTATGTGTTCTTTAATTTTTATTTGCGATATATTGTCATTATCGATGTTATATTTTTAACAAATTGGTATCAGAGCTTCTGGGTTTTTCATCTTTATAACGGTAATGGCGTCTTTGAAGTATGAAATTTCACTGTTGAATCACAACACCAGATTCATGTTGTGACAGATAAAGATGTAGGCAGTTCTTACACAGATGGATTTAGAGGAAGCCTTGCTAGGGGTAGATAAGATGCCTTCGACATTGACGGAGGAAAAGAAAAAGCGCAAGGATCGAAAGGTGTTAACACAGTTACATTTGCATTTGTCTAATGAAATTTTGTAGGATGTGATGAAGGAGAAGACTGCCGTTGTATTATGGAAGAGGCTGGAACAAATATGTATGTCAAAAACTCTAACCAGAAGTTGCATATGAAGCAACGTCTTTATGCTCATCGTTTGGAGGAAAGGGCATTTGTGCACGAACACTTAACAATGTTTAAAGAAATTCTCTCAAACTTGGAGGCCATGGAGGTTCAGTATGATAAGGAAGATCTAGGGTTTATTCTACTTTTTTCGTTTCCCCCATCTTATTCAACCTTTAGAGACACGATTTTATATAGCCTCGAGTCTCTCACAGTTGATAAGGTTTATGATTCTTTGACCTCGTATGATAAGATGAAGCATCTTCTGGTTAAACCCGACTCTCAGGGAAAAGGTCTCATTATTTGTGGGAGACAAGATCGGAATGCTGATGATGATCGTGGAAGAACACAGGAACGGAATCCTCACGGTAAATCTAAGGGTAGATCAAAATCTTCAAACAGAGGTAAAACCTGTAACTTTTGGAAGAAGAAATGGAACATTAAATTTGAGTGCTATAAGCTACAGAATAAGATTAAAAAGGAGGCTACGAATCAAAAGGGAAAACAACCAAAAAATTCTGGTAAAGCTGATGTTGTAGAAGACTACAGCGATGGTGAACTTCTAGTCGCTTCTGTCAATAATTCTAAAGTGAGCGAGGAGTGGATACTTGATTCAGGCTGCACCTTCCACATGAGTCCCAATCGGGATTGGTTTACAACTTACGAAACAGTGTCTGAAGGTGTTATTTTGATGGGAAATAATGCTTCATGTAAAATCGCAGGTGTTGGAACAATTAAAGTTAAGATGTTTGATGGAGTTGTCAGAATACTTAATGACGTACGACATGTTCCAGGATTGAAAAGAAATTTAATTTCTTTAAGTACTCTTGATTCAAAAGGGTACAAATACATAGCTGAAAGTGGGATTTTGAAAATTTCCAAAGGTTCCCTTGTTGTGATGAAACGGCAGAGAAAGACTGCCAAGTTATATGTTTTGTAGGGTTTTACTGTTATTAGTGATGCAGCTGTCACTTCCTCTTCCTTGTCAGATGATGATATTACTAAACTTTGGCATATGCGCATAAGGCATATGAGTGAGAATGACATGGTAGAATTGAGCAAAAGAGGACTTTTAATGGGCAAGGAATTTGCAAACTGAAGTTCTGTGAGCACTGCATTTTGGGAAGCAAAAGAGAGTTCGATTCACTAGAGGAATCCATAACACGAAGGGAACATTAGAGTATATTCATTCTGATCTGTGGGGGCCATCAAGAGTGCCTTCGAGAGGTGGAGCTAATTATATGCTAACTTTTATTGATGATTTTTCCAGAAAAGTTTTGTAACAGTCCGAATTTGACCCTAATCGGAATGGTGATTTTGGGACCATGAATCTGAGTCCAAAAAACTTTTAAAAATTTATTTTCGGTATTTATTATATGTGAATTATTATGTGTGAAAGTTTCGTATGAAAATTTGATTGTTTGTGTGTTTAATTTAACAAAGGACTTAATCGCATAAAGTGCAAAAGTTACAAACTATAGTGAAAGGTGCTAATGTGATAGTGGCTTTTTAATATGAGTTATTAAAAGGGAAATTAGCCCATTTTACAAGGTAGTGGACGGCTTAAGACTATAATGCCCTTATTATATATGTTAGTTTTATTTTAATTAAAGGGTTATATTGGTAATTAAGTAAATAACATATTATATGCTAAAATAAAACAAAAGAAAGGCCATTATCATCGTTTATTCTCTTGGCTGAATATTGGAGAAAGAAGAAGGGCTTTGTTTCATTTGATTTTCGGAACTTATAAGCTTAAATTCAAGGTTAGTTTGATTTCGGTTCTTGACAATTTTTACGTTTTTGAGATTGTTGCTTAGAAATCTTCAAGACCCATGCTTTAATTTTTGAGTTTGATGAATATTTTGAGTTGAGCTATTGTTGATAATTAGTTGTTTATGTTGTTTAAGGATGAATTATGAAATATATGTGTTAGATTAATATGTTTTATCTTTGGATTTTTGATGAATTTGAGTATTTTGGGCTAAATTGCAAAAATAAATTTTTGAGGGGTTAAAATGAAAAATAAATGAAATTTAGGGACTTATATAGTCATGAGGAAGATTCGGCCCTAAAGGTGTAGTTCCAAATTATGTGTATTTTGTGTTTTGTGCAATAAGGACTAAATTGTGAAAGTTGTAAATGTCAAGGGTAAAATGGTAATTTTCCCATTTAAGTGTTTTTGGATTAAATTGAAATGAAATGTGTTTGAATGAGCTCAAATTGAATGTGTTTAGATCAAGAAAAAAGAAAAACGGACTTGGATCGGGGGAAGGCAAAAGTTATTGAATAGCCAGTTTTTGTTGTCCGACGATTTTCGAAGTAAGTCTTTAAGCAATTTAATACCATTAATATTAATTGTAACCTCGATTACATGCTGAATTTTGAATTTATAAGGATGAAATTGACCAAAGCCGAAAGTGATAATTGATTTTTAATAATGTAATGTAGTTAAATTTATTTGAATTTGATATGTGATAGTAATATGAATCATATGTGATATATGTGATATTGGTATTATGAAATGTGTATAAAATGGTTTAATCATATTGATACTCGGGCTTTGAGCCTAGCAGGCCTTGTGCCGGTGATCTATATCGGGCTTAATGCCTAGCAAGCCTTGTGCTTGTGAATTATATCGGGCTTATTGCCTAGTAGGCTAAATGCTGGTGTTTAAATCTCAGACCTTGGGTCTAGCAGGCCTAGTGCCGGTGTGTGTGATTCGGGCTAATGCCTAGCAGGTTTATACCGGTGAGTTGAAATTCGAGCTTAGACTACGAATTAATAAAGTCATGAAACAAATCGAGTAAGCCTAAGCTTTTGAAAATGAATCTTGTTAATTCGGCCATAAGGTATGTGTTTTTCATACTTATATGTTATATATATGATGTTAATGAGCAAATAAAATGATGAAAGAAATGTGTTGTACATTTGGTTGTTGGAATATGTGTATAAACTATGCTATGTGGATATTGGTTACTTGAAAGCATGAGAGTGGTTAAAGATGTTCAAGTAGGTATATCTATATACATAGATATGTGTATATATATTAGGTTATGGTGAAATTTTATAAGTTAAATTATTTATATTTAATGCCATGAACCGATTGTTTAAAAAAATGCTTGAATGTTTGAATGTTATAATATAGTTGCTTAAGACTTACTAAGCTAGTAAGTTTACTCTGTGTGTGTTCATTGTTCTGTTTTATAGATTTTGATCAAGCTACGAGCTCAGGGGATCGTCATTGAAGTCATTCACACTATCGGCTCACTTTGGTATCTTTAAAGTTTGGACTTTTGAACTTAAGGCATGTATAGGCTGGTTTAATATTTGAATGATATTTTGCTAATGTATAAAAGCCATGCGAAATTGGCTTGTTTTAAATGTTAATGTTTGATGGTTTATTCAATCTTTGGTATAATATGCGTGTATGTTATGCTTGGAAGATGAATGTGGCTTTGATGCATGTTCTTCATGATTATATGATTCGGTAATGAATAATGAAAATGTTTATGATTATTTTGGGTTGAACATTGGAGAGTCAAATTGAGAACCGATTATATGGTAAAGAATTAGTTGTACATATGTATTTTGGATTAGTTATGGAGCATATGTGTTTGGTATGTTAATTAATGATCTTTGTGGTTGTGAATCTTCAATGTGGCTATGGTAAAATGAACGTAAATTAGAGACTATTTCAATTGTATGTGATTATATGGAGATGCTTATTTATGTGTAATATATATATAGGTATGCCTATTCTGTCGTGTGGATTTCTTAACCTAGATTAATATTTCTGAATTGGCATAGTCACAAAAACTTATTAATAAAATATAATAATATTAAATTGATATTCATGGTTTGATATGGATTTTGTTTCTAGGACTTATGTGCATGTTATAATAGAATTAGGAGCATGTTCAATTAGGCTATAATGTTCTAATTTCACATATGTGAATGGATATTTAACAGAGTATTATGGGTCTATATGTTTTGATATGCACATGTGCATAAGTTATGAAATGATATGCTGATATTCGACTAATGAAATAGATGTATTGACACGTATTTGATATATATATATATAAAGTGAATGATATATGCATGGATATGTTTAAAATGTTTGAATGTTTTAGATTCGATGGTCAGATGGTTCGGATTTTAGAAGTATGAAACATGTATAATTTGGTTTTGGTATTTGAAAGCTTGATCCGAAACTTGTATAAATTATGAGTAATGATGTAATTGAATTACGAGCATGATTTCTAATGTAAGTCTTGATTAGCATGAAATAAGAGTATGGGTTATGCATGAGCTATTTGTTGGATATTGAGAATCAAATATGCGTATTTGGTTTAATAAATAAATGAATCGTGAATGTGTATGAGATTGAAATTTTAAAGAGTTATAATTATAACTTGTAGTATGAATAATGATGAATGACTGTGATGAACTGAGTCTAGTTCGGTAATGCCTCATAACCCTAATCCGGCGACGGATACGGGTTAGGGGTGTTACAAGTTTGGGCATTCTTCCTGAAGCAGAAAAATGATGTGTTTTTTGCATTTAAGTCTTGGAAAACTATGATTGAAAAATAGATGGGAAAATAAATAAAATACCTCCGCAGAGACAATGGCTTAGAGTTTTGTTCTGATGAGTTTAATAAAATGTGCAAGTCAGAAGGGATCATGAGACACTTGACAGTTCGTCATACTCCACAGCAAAACGATGTTGCAGAACGAATGAACAGAACAATCATGGAGAAGGTTCGATGTATGTTGTCAAATGCCAACTTACCAAAGTCGTTTTGGCCAAAACAGCCTCTAATGCATGTTTTTTGATCAACCGATCTCCATCCGTTGCCATTGAGAAAAAGACTTCATAGGAGGTATGGTCTGGTAATCCTGCTAATTATTCTGATTTAAAAATCTTTGGTTGTCCTGCGTATGCTCATGTTGATAATGGAAAATTGGAACCGAGATCCATTAAATGTGTTTTTCTTGGTTATAAAGCTGGTGTAAAAGGGTATAAGTTATGGTGTCCTGAAAATAGAAAAGTTGTGATTAGCAAAGATGTTGTTTTTTATGAAACTGTTATGCTACCTAACTTATCTCTTGAAGATTCTTCCAATAAAGAAAATAAAAAGCAGATGGAGCGTCAGATTAATACAAAGTTGACTCCTCAAGCTAGTACAAAAATTGAGAATAGAGTTGCTTCTTCACCACAATACTCTATCGCCAAAATACAAAACTAGAAGAGAAATTAAACCTCCAAAGAAGTATATCGAGGCCGATCTAGTTGCTTATGCTTTAAATATGGTCAAGATATAGATGCAAACCAAGAGCCGTCTAATTATTCTGAGGCGGTTAGCTGTGAAGATTCAGAAAAGTGGATGTTTACTATGCAAGAGGAGATGGAATCACTCCACAAAAACAGAACATGGGATCTTGTGAAACTTCCTAAAGGTAAAAAGGCTGTTCGCTGTAAATGGGAGTTTAAAAAGAAAGAAGGGACTCCAAGAGTTGAAGAACACAGATATAAAGTAAGGCTTGTTGTAAAGGGTTACAGTCAAATTCCAAGAGTGGACTTCACAGATGTGTTCTCCCCAGTTGTGAATCATAGTTCGATTCGAGATTTGCTTGGTATTGTGGCCATGCATGATTTGGAGCTTGAGCAGTTAGATGTAAAAACTGCATTTTTGCATGGAGAACTTGAGGAAGATATTTACATGCAACAATCAGAGGGTTTTACAGTCTCAAAAAAAGAGGACTATGTTTGCTTGCTGAAAAAGTCCTTTTACGGTTTGAAACAGTCACCAAGATAGTGGTACATGAGGTTTGATTCCTTTATGACTTCTCATGATTTTAAAAGAAGTAGTTTTGACAGCTATGTTTACTTTAAGAAAAACAGTGATGGTTCTTTTGTGTATCTACTTCTTTATGTTGATGACATGTTGATAGCAGCAAAAGATAAAGGAGAGATAAGAAAGGTCAAAGCCCAACTAAGTGAAGAATTTGAGATGAAAGATTTGGGACCAACAAAGAAGATACTTGGTATGGAGATTATCAGATATAGAAAAGCAAGTAAATTGTACCTAAGTCAGAAGGGGTACATTGAGAAAGTTCTTTGCAGGTTTAATATGCAGAGTGCTAAGCCTGTTAGTACTCCTTTAGCAGCCCATTTCAGACTTTCATCACCTTTGTCTCCACAATCAGATGATGAGATTGAGTACATGTCACATGTTCCATAGTACATGTCACATGTTCCATACTCTAGTACAGTAGGATCTCTCATGTATGCTATGGTTTATTCATGTCCAGATTTATCATATGCAATCAGTGCAGTTAGCAGGTACATGGCGAATCCCGGTAAAGAATATTGGAAAGTAGTTCAGTGGATTTTAAGATACTTACGAGGTACTACTGATGTTTGCTTACAGTTTGGAAGAACTAGAGATGGATTCATTGGGTATGTTGATGTTGATTTTGCTGGAGACCTTGATAGAAGAAGATCTCTCACTGGTTATATCTTTACAATCAGAGGTTGTGCAATCAGTTGGAAAGCTACGTTGCAAACTATAGTCGCTTGGTCTACCATTGAAGTTGAGTACATGGCGATTACTGAGGCTTGTAAAGAAGCTATTTTTGAAGGGACTCTTTAGTGAGCTCAATGAAGACCTTCAAATTAGCACAATATTTTGTGGCAGTCAGAGTGCCATCTTCCTTACAAAAGATCAAATGTTTCATGAGAGAAAAAAACGCATTGATGTTCGGTATCATTTTGTTCGTGATATTATTGCTCGTGGTGATATTGTTGTGAGAAAAATTAGTACTGATGAAAATCCTACAGATATGATGACTAAGTCACTTCCTATAACCAAGTTTGAGTATTGCTTGGACTTGGTTGGTGTTCATTGTTGAAGTTAAACCCTTAAGGGGTTTTGTGGAAGAGGTAGGGAACTTGTTCGTTGAGAGTTCGCGATGAAGAACTTGTTCATTGAGAATTCGTGTCAAGGTGGAGATTGTTAAAATTAAGTGACCCGAATCCTTATTTAAATAAAATACAATGGTAAAATAAAATAAAAGAAGAATCCCTGTAGAACTACACTTCTTTTATTTTATTTTAAATAAGATTTTTTAAACCTTATTAAACTTCATCTATTTGGTATTGATTAGAATAAGGTGTTTCAATCTTACTATACTCCCCTATAAATAGACATAGTCTATTTCTCTTGTAATAATTCGAATTCGACATAGTGAATTTTCTTCTCCTCTGCCCGTGGTTTTTTTCGAAAGGGTTTTCCACGTAAAATCTGTGTGTTCTTTAATTTTTATTTATCTTTTCTTTACAATATATTGTCATTACTGACATTATATTTTTAACAATAAATGATATAATAGTCTTAACATGAACCAAGCTCAATCTGATTCCAAGGACTACGAACAATTTAAATTACTTACTACTATAAGTTTTCATCATGCATTATAGTCCGACCATATAATGTAACTTAATATTAGTTAAATTTTAAGTAATCAACGAGCTAATATTTGTTTATTCATTTTGCTTTATATGCAAAAGCACCATTGAGATCAATCATACAAAAATAATCATGTGGTAAATTTTTATGTATTCAATCAATTTAAAAATTACAAGTAAACTATGACGAAATCAGTACACTAAGAAAACAAATCCTAACACCATTGCCAGTACATAAGAGGCCTTTCTTGGAAAAATTCGGTTTAGAAAGCGTTTATGTTGCATAGAGAAAATTTATGTTTTATTTTCTAAAACTAAGTTGTGTTATTTATAGGAATAGACTCTTTACCAAATTTGTACATGTGTTTTGGAATAGACATTCTAGGTCGTTTCTCAGCTTTCTATCAACATAGTCTTTTTTGTTATTCTCGAACTCTCAATCTGTTTAAAGTGTGGGCTCTAAATTTCAAACCGACAATCACAATGAAAATTTTATTGATGTTTTAGTGGGAAGGTTAATATCTCTCTATGGGCTAGAAAACCAAAAGCAAACTCTCAAAAATAGAATTTATTTGTGGAATAAATTTCACTGAAATTTGACAAAGTAATGACGCTTTGTATCGTCTACTTTGACCTAGCATTTTGAGACCTAGTATTGACCATGCATTACACACGAGATAAGAAATTAGTTGAAAATGATAGAGTTATACTTTAAATCCTATTATGTCCCTTTTTATTTTTTATATAGAAGATATAAAATGATTAAAAAAATATTCTATTTATTTTTAAAAATAAAAATTAAATTGTGGTTTGGATTAGTTTGGTTTACTCGTTAGAACTAATATTAGTAGAGAGAGAAAGAATTGAATGAAATAGTGACGCCACGTCATCTGTATCCTTTTCCAATAGATTTATGTCATCAGCATTTTTATCCTGAATTTTAACGTTTTTATCTTGAAAAAAATCAAATCCAAATTAAAATTCTGAAATTCAGTATAAAAATGCTGATGTGGCATAAGTCTATTAGAAATGAATACAGATAACGTGGTGTCACTATTTCATTCGATCCTTTCCCTTAGTAGAGATTATAGTTTTGGGAGAGTAACTTATATTCACCGTAAAGTGGATGCCTTAAATTCTAAAACTAATTAATGCAAAAATATAAACTTTCTTTCTCAAGTCCACTCATTTTCCGTAGCTTTTGTCATGGCCAGACAGCACGTGGTTCATCTTTGTTGAAAAAACAAGGCAATTTATATATATTCAAACCTTCAAATTCATTCGTAGGGTTAAAGAGCATTGACCCACTCGGATCATCATCATCATCATCATTCACCAAAATATAAATGGCATGCTGCTGATGGGTGTTATTCAGCCATTTCAATGTCATGAAACAAGGAATTCAAGTCTGTTCTTGCGTCTTCTTTCTAAATGCTGATAAAATGGGGAAGTAGGATTCTTTACAGACTTTGATTCATACAAATTGTCAACTCAGCTGCAATTTTTCACAATATTGAGATATTCTATCCTTTTGTTCTCATACCATCTTTCTAATTGATTAGAAATTTTCCATCAACTTTCAATGGGAAAGAAAAGGTGCTGGTTTAGTTGGGTGAAGAAGATATTCGCTTCTGATGCAAAACCAAAACCGGAAAAGGTTCATTTTTAACTCTTTCTTTTTTTGGTTGAGAATAATAGCTTTTGGTTTATAAAAAGTTTGATTGTACTTTGCAGAAATCAAGGCGGTGGAAATGGATTTTTAGAAGACTGAAATTAAAGCAATACCACCCTGCACTTCCTGCACCTCAAAAATCATTGTGTGAAGCAAGGGAAGAGCAAAGAAATCATGCTTTAAACGTAGCCATTGCAACAGCTGCCGCAGCGGAGGCTGCAATTGCTGCCGCCCAAGCAGCGGCTGAGGTTGTGCGTCTCACAGTTGCCTCTAACCCTTCTCATCATTTCACTACAATCGACAGAAACTTGGCTGCTCTTAAAATCCAAACTGCTTTTCGGGCACACCTGGTGAGCATGCATACCTTTCAAATGTTTGCTCTTTTTATTATCTAAGCAGCCTGCTTCCTTGATGCTTGGATTTGCCAAATTTATACATGTTGTTCAATTTGGAATTATATGAATTTCAAGTCACCGTGGAATAGGCAAGGAAAGCACTGAGGGCATTGAAGGGAGTAGTGAAACTCCAAGCTATTGTTCGAGGCAGAGCTGTGAGGCGTCAGGCACTGATTAACCGGAAGTGCTTACAGTCTGGTACAAATATGTACCAAAAGGTGAAGGAGAAGAGTACTTCTCCAACTAAAATAATTTGTCAAGACAGCAGGATAAAACAGAGTATCATGAACAAAGATGAATTGCAGGACAAAGACATTAAAGTATGTTTGATAATTCAACTCAAACTATTTATTTTACTATCCTTGTAAATGCATTTGAGGGAACAAATGAGCCACAATGATCGATCATTTGCTGTAGACTTAATGTCTATATTGTCTGAACTCTGTTTTTTTAATTGGTGACCTTTGTTCAATAACTAAACATCTTGTCAGGGGCAGTATGCATGCAATAGTGAAAAGAGTTGGAATGACAGTGTGCTTTCTAAACAAGACATTGAAGTCAAATTTTTAAGAAGCCAGGAGGCAATGGCCAAAAGAGAGCGTATGAAGAAATACTCCTACTCCCATCGGGTAATTTCATCTCATATATTTGGTGATTATCAAGGAAATAAACAAATTCCAACTGTCGCCATTTTAATGACCTATTCCCAAATAGAGTGCAAACTTTTGAGTATGTTTCCTATTTTTGTTCATAGTTAACTGACTCATTTTCCCTTTAGGAGAGGCTAAATACTCGTATGCTTGATGAATTGGTGCACGTCAAAGAAGCTAAAGCTGAGCCAAATGAAAGGGAAAGAGTGATGATTTCAAACTGGATGTACCTTCAAATTTGAGTACATGGGAAGTAAATGGTCCACCTCATGTTAGACATAGAAAATTGAAAAAGCAGCAAGATACACTAAATGGAATGAATTCGCCCTTTTCATTTCCAAGAAGATCATTTAGTCGTACGTAGCAGAGTGCAGTCGGAGATGAAGGTTCCATCCCCAATTCGCCAGTTTTTTCTAGCTATATGGGAGCAACAGAATGTGAAAAAGCAAAGGCAATGTCAAGGAGTGTTAGTAATATAGATTTATGTTAGTAAGTTGTTAGTTAGTTAGTACCAGTTAAACTGTTACTTCTGTTAATTAGTTGGGATTCTTTCTTTTTCATACTTTGCACGTTGTATAAAACCATGGCTTTGCATGGTAAACAATTAAGGATAATAAATGCAGCTTAGATGCATTCTTTTCTACATGGTATCAGATGTACACATCCGTTTTCTTTTCGGCATTTTCTTGCTTCCCAATCACTTTGTTTCTCTGATTTTCCTCAGTTCTATCTTTCTCATGGCATTCAATGATTCTACACTGCCTTCTAGTCCTTATTACCTCCATCCAAACGAAAATCCTGCCTTAGTCTTGGTTTCTCCTGCCTTATCAAGCTCGAATTATCATTCTTGGTCTCGAGCAATGAAACTGGCACTCTTATCCAAGAACAAGCTTCAATTTGTCGATGGTACGATCACAGTTCTGATTAAAACAGATCCTCTTTATCCAGCTTGGGAGCGGTGCAACACTATGGTGATTTCTTGGATGCATCACTCTATCTCACCTTCGATCATGAATAGCATTCTTTGGCTTGATTTTGCTTATGAGATTTGGCGTGATCTCCGTGAACGTTTTTCTCAGGGAGATATTTTTCGCATTTCTGATCTCCAAGAAGAAATTTCTTCTTTTAAACAAGATGATCGCTCGGTTACTGATTACTTTACTGAGTTAAAGATGCTCTGGGACGAGTTGTTAAACTTCAGGCCCATTCCTGTTTGTTCTTGTCACACACCCTATTCTTATGGTGTTTTTACTACACTTCAGAAGTATCATGATAATGATTATGTCATTCGGTTTCTTAAAGGCTTCATGATCGGTTTGCTGGTGTTCATTCTCAGATTATGCTCATTGATCCATTGCCTACAACTAATAAAGCTTTTTCTATGGTTATTCAACAAGAACGTCATCTTAATACTGGATCTTCTCAAGTATTTTCTAGTAACATAATGCGCCAACACTCTTCTTCCAAGAAATCTGAGGCAAAATCCTCCACTGATTCACGCCAATGTACCTTTTGTGGCAAATTCACGCATACTATTGAAACATGTTATGAGAAGCATGGTTATTGATCGATGCAAAACAGTCTAGTTTTAATATTTATAAAAGAGTGATCAAACCTGTAGACTGACTGCGACAATGATAGAGGCAAGCGCACCTATCGAACAGTAGTATAGCTCAGGCAAGAATATCTTATCGAACCCAAGGAACCTAAAAGTACTATTTCTCACTTTCTTTCTATTATTTAGCCTAAATTATGGAGTGATTGGTTTATTAATCTAAAACAAACGAAATACTTAAACTTAAATGCTAAAGACAAAAGAACGAAACTTTGGGAAAAGACTTTGAAGAAAACTCAATTGATAAAGATGATACCTTCGGGAAGAATCCACCTATGACTTCACTTATTATCTACCTTTTCAATTCATATGATTTCTTTACGTAGCTTGATCCATGAGACTCCATAACCTATATTAAACCTTCTCTCGAAGCGAATAATGTCTAACCTTAGGTTGATTAGTGAAACTCTCGTTCTCTTGTAATAACCCCCTAAGGAAGCAGTAAATCGATCAATGGATTCCCATATTAGGTTTCACCCTAATTTGGCAAAATCTCGTAACCCTATCTCTAGGCGCCGATCAACTCTGCTTAATTATGCTAGATCTACTCTTAGGCATGGTCTATTCCTCCTCCACCTAAGCACATCAGATTGAATTAAGCAACATAATTAAGAACAAACCAAGTACTTATCATATAATTTGGAAATCAAATAACAAAATTCATCATAGGTTTCATCCCCTTCAGGTATCCGAAGGGTTTAGTTCATAACTAAACAAGAAAACATCTCAAGAGAAAAGATAAAACAAAACATAAGAAATCCCTAAAACCCTCTGAAGGAATTGAAGAGGAGATCCTCCGTCTTGAGTAAAACTCCGACTCTTTGAGATGGATCAATTGGCTATCTTCGATACAATCCCTAAACGAGATAGACTTAGCAGAAAACTCTGCTCAATGATCAGCCCCTTGAATAGCCGCCTTGGGGTTTTTTATAGACTTTTGGGATGCTTTACTTGTCTCCTAAGTACTCATAATTCAAGTACAATTCGTCCTAGGTGTTTGAGTAGACTTAGGATTGTGTTTCATGGGCTCCAAGCATCCTATTCCGAGTGAAATTGCTCTTTCCCAAGTAGGGGGCACGGCTAAAACCACGCCTGTAAATTAAAGCCCAGCCCGTGTCTCTATTCTCGTTGATTTAGGCACGGCAGTACGCACGCCATGCAAGTCGAGGGTCGGTAGTGCTTGACTCATCGATTGGGGCTCAACCATGCAAATCGGGATAGACCATGTTGGGCTTTTTTGTCGACGAGACACGGCCGTGTAAATTGGTGATAGTAGTGTTCTAGGTGGATAGTAAGGCACTGTCGTGTGGAATAAAGCCCAGTGCCGTGTCGACTTCTTGGGTTGGCCCAATTTGGTCCGCTTTTAAGCCGCTTTACGTTCTTTTTATCCTTAGGTGTTCTCCGAGTATAAGACATGAAAATAAAGGATTAAGAGCACATTTTTACATAAATCAGGGATAAATTCATCCAAAAGCATACTAAATGTGGGATTAAAATATGTTACTTTTAATGTTTATCAAATACCCCCACACTTAAGCTTTTGCTTGTCCTCAAGCAAAATTCTCAACTTATAATTAAAACGAACTTTCCATAATTCATAATTCCTATTCATAATGCCTCATCATAATTCATAGATAATTTATACATGGATAATTTAATTCAAAGAGCCCTACAGTTTCAAACGAGATAAGTCATGATTTTGTAGCATGAAAACATAGGTGTCTCCCCTTATCTAAGTAATTTCCTTTAATTCAAAACCGACAAGGATTGACATCCTCACAGAAGATTCGCTCAAAGCACTCAAAGTGTTTAAGGTTCAAGAAATAAGCACTCTAAGTCGAACCTAAAAAGTTAATCCCATAGGCTTGCCTAAAAACCAAATCTCCACCACTGTATATGAGATGATACACAAATCAAAAGGTCTTTAATCAGGGTTGTAACGGGACTAGGGTTAAAGGTGTGGATACAGGCTGAATTAGTGGTTATAATTGAGACTGACTTGACAAATTACCTAACTAGAAACATTGAACTATATATGAATATTGACTTCAGATGAAAACTAATAATATCACTATTGATAATTACTCTATAGTAAGGAGTATTTTGATAATACTTTAATACGAGCTTTTTCAACAATTAAAGTTTAAATGCTCTAAGCTCTTTTATATACTACTAATATTGAATATATACGTGAATTTATTTTTTTAAAAACCAAAATAAACATAATAGAAGGAACTTTGGTGATTGAAATAACCTAATTTGGCAATTGATCAAATCAATTCTCGATAAAGGGGTAGTCAAAGGAATGTTAATAATAAATACAAAGGGATTATAGGTTAATATTAGTGGTGAATCAGTAAAAAGTTGTTGGGATTCAATGGGGTTCACTAAGGGTTATTTATGTGGGTAGGCTTTTTAGTGGAGTGAACAGGTTAAGACCTAGGTGCCTTTATCATCTCAGTGTATCAAATCACTAATGTGGTCTCGACATATATAAATAAGGCAAGTTCTAGAATAACAGTTCAAAGTTGACACACTCATATCAATTAAAGTGAGTACGAAAAAGAATATATGCTTTATAAGGCTCAAAATCTCACAAAAAATTATGGGTGTTTTGACATCAATCCTTATAAATTTTGGACTTCAAGGTGATATCAAATTCAGTTCAACGACCTATCAATTTTAATTTTTTTAGAAAGTAGGCTTATCATGCTCGATTCTCTAGTATTCTTCAAATTTAATCATCAATGCACAATTAACTATGACTTACTCTAAAACATATCAATAAAAATCATAAATCATTAGAAATTTCACCCTAATTAATAATATGAGAAAAATACTTAAGATCAAGACTAAATTTCAGGGTTTTGAGAATTATACAAAAAGTTAGGCACTATTACCCCCACACTTAAGATGTACATTGCCCTCAATGTACAAAGATAGATAATGAAATTTATGTGCCAAATCAAAAAAGATAAGTGAGAAAAGTAAGACTCCCTGAAATCTGGATGATCCCGGGCGTCTTTGGTGGCGGTGATGGTGGTTTCTATGGGCCCAGTGGAGTGCCTACCGAGAAGCAATTTGCTAGATGAAGAAATTGGGTAGCCTGTGAAGATATAGCCAAGAGATCTAGAGAAATAATAATAATACTAATAATAAATTTAAAGATTAAGGAAATAAAAGAATGAGACTAAGAAGAAAAGCGAAATTGAAAGAAAAGACTAATGGACTAAGGAGTCCTTATTGTTGGATGGTTTGCAAGTGGGTGTGACCTCGAAGGTGTGGTGTGTGATTCCCTAGCACCTTTAGATCCTAAAACCAAGAAACTACTATGAAATAAATTAAATTAAGCGAGAAAAGAAGTATAGATAAGGAAAATAAAGAAGACGAGAAAAGAAAATTAGAACCAAAAAGGTTTTCGAGACCCTTGGCGTGTTAATTAAGTAAAGCTGCCGGCATGAACTCATGTTGAGGTTTCCTCTAAGGAGATGATGCTTACGTTTCTTCGGCATGATCTTTGTGTTGCTCAAGTGTCTTGGATCTTTTCTATGAATAGGAAAAAAAAATTTGAAAGAAAAGATAAAGAAGGAATAAGCAAGAAGATGGGACAAATAGGATAGGCTGTGGGGTTTTAAATAGGATTTCAAATCTGGCACGTTCCCACGTCCGTGTATCGAGGGTGTGTTGATTCACACGACCGTATCGCACGGCCGTGTTGTGGGGTGTGTTGTCCTTCCATGCCCGTTTTGTTGGTTTGCACGCCCGTTCCTAAAAAGCCAGTATAGGAGCACGGTTGGAATGCATGGGCGTGGCTTGCCTGCTATATAAGTCAATATCTTAGCACGGCAGTGAGGCATGACCGTGCTATTTTTGTCGGTGCCTGTGCTGTGGGTGGTTGGATCCGTGATGTTGGGTGGTTGGACTGACTTGCACGGCTCTGCTCTGTCAGTGTGGTAGTTCTGGTGGTCCACACGGCCACGGGCACGATCGTGTGTAAGGTCATGTGGCTTGGAAACCTGCATCTTTGCTTTAATTGGAGAGAGAGAAGAGAGAAAAAGAAAAGAAAAGAAAAGAAAAATAATTTTGAGAAAAAAAAGTGTTAGAGCTCGGGTTGTCTCCCGAGAAGCGCTTGTTTATAATCTTAAGCTAGACTGTCTTAGGCTTTGAAATTTTAGGGAGGTTTAAAGGTTTGAATATTTTCCCTCTTACTGAAAGTTTTATTTTCTTGACAAAGTTTAGGTTGAGAAGTGTTTACCTTGAAATTACTAAACATTGGATTGCTTACCTTGACTATTTCGTGTGGGAAAACATCTCGTACCTGAAGGAGTATTTCTTCCTGTTTCTTCATTCTATTGAACTGGTGTAAGGCTTGGCTTTATCTAACAGCACTTGATCTTCTATTTTAAAGTGATTTGATGTCCCTATGAGCTCTTCTGGTGGATCCTCAGGTTTTACTCCGTGTGGATCCTGCTTTTCTTTGGTGTATATCTTCTGCTCTTCTAAATTGTTGATCATACGCTTTTGTGTTGGCTCAGTTTTGATGCTTCGTGATGTTTCCTGTGATGGAGGTTGAATAATTTGATTATCTATTGAAACGACTTTCTTACCTTCATCTTACGTGGTTACGGGTGAGTCGAGAGCTTGAAGATTGATTGATTCATCTCCTACACAGTATGAGTTCTCTTGTGGCAACATCAATTTTAGTCTTGGCAGTTGCAAGAAAAGTTCTTCCTAAAATTAAAGGGATTGAATTTTCCTCATCCCTATCTAAAACAAAAAAATCTACTGGAAAAACGAATTTATCGATTTTTACTAAAACGTCTTCAATAATGCCCCTAGGAATTCTAACAATTTTATCACTAGTTGGATACTCATCCCGGTTTGTTTGGGCTTCCTAGACCTAGTCGTTTAAGCGATTGTATAAGGCATGACATTTATACTTGCCCTAAATCACTAACGCATTATCAATAGTTAAACTAACAATTAAACATGGAATCATAAAACTCCCTGGATCTTTTAATTTCTGCGATAGTCAGTTTTGTAACATTGCTGAGCATGTTGCGTTAAGTTTCACATGGTGCTCTTCATCTATTTTGCGTTTGTTTGTTAAGAGTTGTCTTAAAATCTCCTTGAGTCGGGCATCCAAAAAGAGCTTCAAGAAAAGGTAAGTTAATGTGTAATTTTTTAGAAGTTTTAGAAACTTACCAAATTGTTCCTCTGAATCATCTCTTTTCAATGCTTGAGATAAGGTATTCGAGGTGGTACTCTTTAATTACCGATTTTTCTTGTGCTACCTCAAATTTACCTGTTTCTTCCTTGGTTTCTTGTACCGAGGTGGGCTTGTCTACCTTTGTATCCTCTTAAGATGTGATGGCTTGTATCTGTTCATTTGGGTTTATTTCTGTGTTACTTGGTAGACGTCCTTATTGACGTTCTAAAACAAGTTTTGTGAGTTGTTCCACTGACCTAGTGATTTCCCTGACTTGTTCCTTGATTTCTTTGATCGATATTCCTTGGTTATCAAGTGTTGTATCATTTTTTTGGAGACGGCATTTGTATGCGCCATGAACTTTTTCAAGATCTCTTCAAGACTCGGCTTCTTTTCTGGTGGATAAGGTTGATTTTGGTAATTTGGAAGAGGTTGCTGCCTTTGATTTCCTTGTCCTCCCCATGAAAAATTTGGGTGGTTCTTCCAACCTGGATTGTAAGTGTTACTATAATGATTATTATTAGATCTAAAATTGTTACCTATATAGTTTGTCCGCTTGTTTTCTGCTCCTGGTTGGTAAGGTGGTACTCAGAATTCACCACATTCCCGCTTGCTTCGCATTGCATGACTGGATGTACCTGTGAAGAACATAAATTATCAAGCTTTTTATTCATTAACTCCATTTGTGTTGACAATATTGTCACTGCGTCTATGTTAAAAACTCCAGCTAATTTTGTTGGTTTAGCCTTAGTAATTTGCCATTGATAGGTGTTGAACGACATCTCCTCAATAAAATAGTAAGCCGCTTCAGGAGTTTTGTTGTTCAAAGTTTCACCGGCTGATGAATCAATCATTTGCCTAGTTGGAGAATTCACACCATTGTAGAAAGTTTGGACTTGAAGCCACAAAAGTAATCCATGGTGTGGGCATCTCCTTAGGAGATCCTTATATCTTTCCCATGTATCATATAATGTTTCTGCGTCATTCTGCACAAAAGAAGATATATCATTCCTAAATTTGGCCGTTTTGGCTGGTGGAAAATATTTTAAAAGAAATTTTTCGGTCATTTGATCCCATGTGGTGATTGACCCTCATGGTAACGAGTTCAACCACTGCTTTGCTTTATTCCTTAATGAAAAAGGAAATAACCAAATACGTATGGCATCATCAGAAATGCCATTTATTTTGAAGGTATCACAGAATTCTAAAAAATTAGATATATGAGTGTTTGGATCCTCATCCTGCAAACCATCAAATTGAACAAATTGTTGAATCATTTGTATTGTGTTAGGCTTTAATTCAAAATTATTAGCAGCTATAGCGGGCCTAACAATACTAGATTCTGCTCCTGTCAAATTAGGTTTAGCATAATCATACATAGTACGCGGAGCATTCTGTTCTTGCACATTTGGTGGATTGTTCTCATCCATCCCTTCAGTAGGATTGAATCTTTGTTGTTCTTCTCTTTGATAGTCTAGGGCTCGTCTAATTTCTCTGCAATTTCTGCAAGCGGTAGCTTCAATGTCACTTTCGTATTCTAATGGTCCTCTCGGATGTAACATCCTAAAAATCTGAGTATCGATATGTTGCATGTTTTGGTGTTTAGTTTGTGAATGATTAAATTTATGTGCTTAATATATAGTCTTGAGAAGGCTTAGAATTTATTCGTATTAGAATAAAATTTTAGTTTTGAGTATTTTATTAAAGTGGAATAAGTGATCCTGATGCTTAAGGTAATTTAAGTGTAAAAAACTAGCATAAAATGAGCTAGTAGCAAGGTGGTGTTGGCACATGAGTGATTGCTTGAAGGGAGAGGTTCAAATCCCATGGATAGCATTTTGGTGACATTTATTTTTGCTCTTTCTTAACAAATGTCAGCGAAGCTCTATTCTTGATAAGGATGACTAATTCTTTTATGGTAAGGTGGCTAAAGGTTATGGCAAATATGTATTTAGGGATAGAATTTGCTTGATTTTGGAGATAGGATTTCTAAACTTTTGGAAGGTGGAGGAACATAAGGCACCTCTCAAGGGAGAGTGTTTTGGAAAGTTAAGATGGCCAAGTTTGACCATGTATTTGGACGGTTTAGCGGGCTAAGGGGGGAAGGCCGAATTTTTGGTGATAGGTTTGGTATGGTTAGTAGCTTTTGGGTAATACCATTTGGTAACTTTTGCTTTTACAAGACATATTTTTTTTTCTCTTTTCATCTCATGCTCTCAAAACCGAATGTGTATTGGCTAGGAAGAATTATCTTTGTTTCACCTTTTTTGGTCATATTTTGTCAATTCAACTTGTGTCTTTTTTCTAGTGCCTAAAACATCAAAAACAAACATCACCTCTTCCTTCTCTCCCATGGCCGAATGCATCATTGTTTCAAACCCTCTCTCTTTGCTTTTCTCTTATCTTTGAAAATTTAAATCTTAAACCTCACATCCTTATTCTCTTTCTTTCTTCATTTATTTTCTTTTCAACCATATTTCCTTCATCATTTTTCTCACATGGTCGAATGTTAGATTACCTCTATAGTCGAACCATTCTTTTCTCTCCTTTGTTTTTATCAAAGTCGAATCTTCTCTTCATCTATATTGTTTTGTTGATTATTCTTTCAACCTTCGTTTAAGCAATCGATAAGAACTCTTTTCGAATCTTTTCTTTCTCTTCTTTTTCTTAGCCGTTTATATACAAGTTTGGGAGGGTCGTATGACCGATTATAATGTTCTTTTCTCTTAGACAATCTTTCAATTTTTTTTAGTGTCATAAAGAAGGCCGAACTCGAACTATTTGTTATCTTAGTGACTCGCTAGAAATCGAGTCGAAGTGTAAAGTAAGGGTTCCTATCAAGGATTTCTATATTACTCGTCATATCATTATAGAAGGACTACTAATCGATTTCGTTTTAGGGGCGTTATCGCTGATTCTCATCTCAAGAACACAAGGATATTTATTTTGTGGTAAACAAGATAGGGACAAAAGGGTTGTTAATAGCGTTTGGAAGAGGGTGGTTCCGCTATTCCCCTAAATTCAAACGAAGGGTCGTTTCAAGAATCCGAGACTTTCCACCGGTTGTGGTCCCTCATTCGAGGAGAATCGATTATTCGAAGTTGTTTGTAGTTCGAGCCATTAGCGATTCGAGATTTCCGATCGGGTTGTGAACCGTCAACCGAGAAGAATCGATAAATAGTCATCATTCGAGATTTTGAGGGTAAGGATTTAGATCGTTTATCATTAGTATAGTTTTATATTAAATATTAGTGTTCTAATCAAGCGTGATAAATATTTAGGTATCGACGAACGGGAAAGTATAGTTCTCACCGTAATCAGGTGTGTAACTTCACACTTATCTCATGGGTTATACTATGCCGTAAGTATTAGAATAAAACTCGTAAAGTCAAAAAAATTGGAAAATACGGTTTATTAGCACTTTTTGGTGTGAAACCATGGAAATGGTATTAAAGTTGTGAAAAATTACGGATTTGCCCTTAATGGGCTATATTGTTAAAAAGTGATATTTTAGGCCATATGATTTATTTTGATAAATTGGCCAAGTGAGAATATTGTGAAAAGGGCCTCATGTGACTAATGGGCCAAAATTTGCTAGATTGATAAATGGGCCAAAACTTGCTAGATCGATAAATGGGCCAAAATTTGCTAGATCGTTAAATGGGTCAAATGCTATTTTGGCTAATGGGCCAAATTGATAACTTGTAATATGGGCTTTTTGTTGAAATTTACCTTATGAATATATTGTTATGCATTAAATATATATACATGACTGCATGGGTTGGGATAATTGACGAAGAGAAGAAAGGCCTGTTGTCAAAATCTAGTTTGGTGGCTCTGCCACAAATATTTTAAATGGCTTAATGCCTCTAGTTCGGTGGCTCTACCACAAAATATTATAATTGGCTTAATGCCTGCTATTGGTGTGTTGGCGGGGTGGGTTGACTTGATCCCCACAGGTGTGTTGGTTGGTACTAGTGGTGTGTAGCGGATGGAAATTAGGCTTGGTTGGGAATTGCATATCACATGCATAAATTTTTTTTATATATATTTGATATATATATATATATATATATTGAGCATTTGTAAATGGACTTAAGCCCAACTAATTGTTTTAATGGTTTTGGCCCAGTGAACACGGTAAGTGGGTTACACATTGAGTTCTAAGTAACTCACCCCATTTTTCTTACCCTTCTCAGGTAATAATAATTGATGGAGGCTTGGGCGGGGATGACTTCGTGTGGAGGCCATACTACGAATGATGAGTTATAAAAACTTTGAACTTCTTTTAAGTATTTTTTTTATTTGCGATGTAATAAGGCCTCTAGAATTATTTTCATGGGTTTTTATTTCGTGGATGGATTTTAAAATGTTTTAGATATTTGAATGGACTTGTTTTAATTTCTATAAATGTTTTCTTAAACTTATGATAAAAGATGGATTTTTCTTAAATATCATTTACTCGAAAATTTTTGTAAAAATCTTTTATAAGATTGTTTCAATCAATTATAATGATTTTAAACAATTATTTCTCTAAAAATTAAATTGTAAATTCTTATGTTTAAAATCATGGTTTTAAATAAATCTCGATTTTGATAAACTCCAGCTTCAAAATCGTTTTGAAGAATTGTTATCATTAAAGGCATTAATGACTAGGTGTAAGTTCAATTGTGTGGCATGCCAAATCTGGTCTTAACGCATAGGTAGGGTTTGGGGTGTTACATCGGATTTCTTCTAGTCATAAACTAGATGTTTCTCATTGTAAAAGAAAGAAAGAAATTTAGAAAAACAAAATATATGTATAAAAATAAGAGAAATTAAAATAAAATAATGGCTAAAGTAATAGAAATAGAGTTTTCTTAATATTTTAGGAGTTCCCGAAGCAGCAAGAAAAACTTGATCGATGCAAAAGCAGTCTAGTTTTAATATTTATAAAAGAGTGATCGAACACAGAGATTGATCGTGACAACGATAGAGGCAAGCACACCTATCGATCAGTAGTATAGCTTAGGCAAGAATATCTTCTCGAACCCAAGGAACCTAAAAGTACTACTCACTTTCTTTCTATTATTTAGCCTAAAATATGGAGTGATTGGTTTATTAATCTAAAACAAATGAAATACTTAACCTTAAATGCAAAGACAAAAGAACGAAACTTTGGGAAAAGACTTTGAAGAAAACTTAATTGATAAAGATGATACCTTCGGGAAGAATCCACCTATGACTTCACTTATTATCTACCTTTTCAGTTCATATGATTTCTTTACGTAGCTTGATCCGTGAGACTCCCTAACCTATATTAAACCTTCTCTCAAAGCGAATAACATCTAACCTTAGGTTAATTAGTGGAACTCTCATTCTCTTATAATAACCCCCTAAGGAAGCAGTAAATCAATCAATGGATTCCCATATTAGGTTTCACCCTAATCCGGCAAAATCTCGTAACCCTATCTCTAGGCGCCCGATCAACTCCGCTTAATTATGCTAGAACTACTCTTAGGCAGGGTCTATTCCTCCTCCACCTAAGCACATCAGATGAATTAAGCAACATAATTAAGAATTAACCAAGTACTTATCATATAATTTGGAAATCAAATAACAAAATCCATCATAGGTTTCATCCCCTTCAGGTATCCGAAGGGTTTAGTTCATAACTAAACAAGAAAACATCTTAAGAGAAAAGATAAAACAAAACATAAGAAATCCCTAAAACCCCCTGAAGGAATTGAAGAGGAGATCCTCCGTCTTGAGTAGAACTCCAACTCTTCGAGATGGATCAATTGGCTATCTTCGAGACAATCCCTAAACGAGAAAGGCTTGGCAGAAAACTTTGCTCAATGATCGACCCCTTGAATAGCCTTCTTGGGGTCTTTTTATAGACTTTTGGGATGCTTTACTTGTCTCCTAAGTGCTCATAATTCAGGCACAATTCGTCCTAGGTGTTTGAATAGACTTAGGATTGCGTTTCTTAGGCTCCAAACATCCTATTCCGAGTGAAATTGCTCATTCCCGCGGCAGGGGCATGGCTAAGGCACGCCCGTGTAAATTGAGGCTCAGCCCGTGTCTCTATTCTGTTGATTTACGCACAGCCATGGCACGCCCGTGCAAGTTGAGGGTCAGGCCGTCCTTCGAGTCTGTCGATTGAGGCACAGCCATGCAAATCGGGGATAGGTCGTGTTGGCCTTTTTGTCGATGAGACACGGCCGTGTAAATTGGTGATAGGCCGTGTTCTAGGTGGATAGCAAGGCACGGCCGTGTGGAATAAATCCCAAGCCGTGTCGACTTCTTGGGTTAGCCCAATTTGGTCCGTTTTAAGCCCGTTTTATGTTCTTTTTATCCTTAGGTGTTCTCCTGAGTATAAGACATGAAAAGAAAGGATTAAGAGCACCTTTTTACATAAATCGAGGATAAATTCATCCAAAAGCATACTAAATGTGGGATTAAAATATGTTACTTTTACGGTTTATCAGTTATCCACCTGGTTATAATCTCGTGGCTGGACTTCTCGTGCATACAACGTATTTAATGGTGGTGCAGTACAATCTTTGCAGTCTTCACAATCTGTTGTTAATTTGACACAAGAACAGTTACAACAATTGCTCGCATTGCTTCCATCCTCTAACCCCACCTCCCCGCCTAATGTTACTAATACTGCCTCTTCTTTACACCAAACATCTTCTCCATCTGCAGGTAACTTCTTTTTTTACAATCCCATCATTGGATCATAGATATTGGTGCAACTGATCATATTGCACATTCTTTATCTTTGTTTGCTTCTTTTACTCAAATTCAACCTGTGCATATCGCTTTACCTAATGGCACCAAGGTTTGTGCTCGACTTTCTGGCACAATCATTTTTAGTTATAGCCTTTATATTACAAATGTTCTTTATGTTCCTCATTTTGCTTTTAATCTTTTATCTGTCACCAAACTTGCTGCCACCTTACCTTGTTCATTTACCTTTTATAAGACTTATTGTTCCTTGCAGGCCCTTCTCTCTTTGAAGATGATTGGTACAGCTAAAGTTGTTAATAGCCTTTACATTTTGGACACACCAGATCAAACCTTCTCCATTCTTGTTCCAACTACCTTCACAGCTACCACTACTTCATCCCATCTTTGGCACCAACGTCTTGGTCACCTTTTTTATTCAAGGCTAAAGTTACTTTCTTCTTATATTCCTTCTTTGTCCATAACAACTACTTCAGATTGTAAAGCTTGTCCTTTGGCTAAACAAAAGAAACTTTCTTTTCCTGTTCGTACTTCTGTTTCAAATAAAAGTTTTGACCTCGTTCATGTTGATATTTGGGGTCCAACTGATGTCATTTCTATCATTGGTCATCGTTATTTTCTAACCATTGTTGATGATTTCAGTCGTTTTACTTGGATTATTCTTTTAAAAACAAAGTCTGAAGCTCATGCTCATATTCAAAACTTTTAAATCCTTATTGAAACTCAATTTTCCTCAAAAATTAAAGTTTTTAGAACCGATAATGGCCATGAATTTGATATTCCAACCTTCTATGCTTCCAAGGGAATTATTCATCAAACTTCTTACGTTGAAACTTCCCAACAGAATGGTCTTCTTGAACGAAAGCATCAACACATTCTTAACGTTTCACGGCCACTTTTGTTTCATTCTAACTTACCTAAGCATTTTTGGGGTCATGCTGTTCTTCATGCTATATTTCTTAATAACCGCACACCAACACCCCTTTTAGACAACCTCACCCCTTTTGACAAACTTTATCAAGCCAAGCCTGATTTTTAGTTTTTGTGAGTGTTTGGTTGCCTTAGCTATGCTACAACTCTTACTACCCATCGCCATAAATTTGATCCTCGAGCTCGAGCATGTATTTTCCTTGGTTTTTAACCCAATGTTAAAGGTTATATTCTTTTTGATCTATTATCTCATGTCATTTTTTGTTTCCAGGAATGTCATTTTTCATGAGTCCATTTTTCCCTTTTCTCATCAACCATCCAATTCTTCGACCCCAAAGCTAAGCTTTGATCCCTTCACCACTTACGATTTACCTTCTCAACACCAAGTACCACCACCTTCTCAACCCGCAATTGCAACTACTCCTCCCATTCAACCTTCCAGGCCATCTCGTACTCGAAAACCACCTTCTTACTTAGACCAGTATCATTGTCCTTCCAACAAGGCTGTTACCAATCATTTTCGATGTTCACAACCTTTCTCCAACCTTTCCTAAACTCATTTACATTTTACACTTGCCATTAGTGCTTCTTCTTTCCCTACTACATATTGACAAGCCAGTAAACATTACCATTGGAGAGAAGTAATGCAGGCTGAAATTTCTACTCCTGAACAAAATAACACCTGGATCATTATGGATTTACCTCCAGGCAAGACTGCAATAGGTTGTAAATGGGTTTATCGGATAAAACATAGAGCTGATGGTTCCATTGAACGTTACAATGCCCGTTTGGTTGCGAAGGGATTTACACAAACTGAGGGTGTTGATTATTTTGATACCTTTTCACATGTGGCTAAGATTACTACTGTTCGTTTGTTACTTGCTGTTGCTGCCTCTAAGAATTGGTATTTGCACCAACTTGACGTTAAAAATGCTTTTCTGCATAGTGATTTAAACGAAGAAGTTTACCTGGTTTTACCTCCTGGTGTCACTTCATCAACGCCAAATAAGGTTTGTAAGCTACAAAATCCTTATATGGTCTCAAACAAGCCAGTCGACAGTGGTTCTCTAAGCTCACATTTGCTCTTCTTTCACTTGGTTATATTCAATCTAGTTCTGATTTCTCCTTGTTTGTTAAAAAGGATGTTGTTTCTTTTACTGCTTTTCTTGTTTATGTTGATGATGTCATCCTGGCTGGTAACAACTTGGATGAAATAGCACGAATTAAAGCTTTTCTGGATTCCACGTTTCGCATCAAAGACTTGGGTGTTTTAAAATATTTTCTTGGCCTTGAGGTTACTCGAAGCTCTGCTGGAATTCATCTTTGTCAACGAAAATATGCTCTTGATATATTGTATGAATTTGGCTTCTCAGATTGTAAACTTGTTAAAACCCCAATGACTGCCAAACTTCCTCGTGATGCTTCTGCATACTTACTTCCTGATAATATCCTCTTTCGGAAATTAATTGGCCGACTTTTATATTTGGTTTCTACTAGACCTGATATTGCCTTCACAGTTCAGCAATTAAGTCAATTCTTGGACCAGCCTACAATCTCTCATTTGCAAGCTACTCATCGTGTTCTTCATTACTTGAATGGCTGCCCTGCTTTGGGTCTTTTCTTTTCTGCTTCTTCCTTGTCTGTTTTAAAAGCTTTTAGTGATGCTGACTGGGCTGGCTACCCCTTGACCAGACGATCTGTGACAGGTTATTGCCTCTTTTATGGTGATTCCCTTATTAGTTGGAAGGAACCATTGTGTCTCGTTCTTCCTCCGAAGCAGAATATCGTGCTCTTGCCTCTACTGCTTGTGAAGTTCAGTGGCTTCGGTTCCTTTTACGTGATTTGCATATGCCTCCTTCTACTCCTACTGCCTTGTTTTGTGATAACAACTCCGCACTTCAGCTTGCTGCTAATCCAACATTCCATGAACGTACCAAGCACATCGAGATTGACTGTCATCTTGTTCGTGAGAAAGTGCACTCCGGTGTCATCAAACTGCTCCCTTGCTCTTCCAAGGATCAACTTGCTGACATCTTTACAAAACCCCTTGCTGCTGTTCCTTTTCAACTCTTGTTGTCCAAGCTGGGCTTGCTTTCCATACATTCTCCAGCTTGAGGGGGGATGTTAGTAATATAGATTTATGTTAGTAAGGAGCACGACAAGGCAACGGGTAGGATTTTGGGATAGTTGCTTTGATAATAGTGGGGCATACAAGGGTGGACTTTCTTTGTGGTCCACTTATGAGGGTGCGCCATTCAGCATCGATGAGAGTTGTTGTCTTCCTATGAATCCACACATTGGTTATATGACATAACATTTGTAAAATGAAAATCAGAATGCTGGTCTCAATAGGTGGAATGCGTCTTTACCAGTTATAAAATGGCATATATTTGAGAATTACAACAGCCTCATATTACAAGGAAGGTTTTTCTGTATTTGACAAGGTATATATAAATTGTTTGTTTGCTCTATTTTTATTTTTTGTGGAAAATGGGTTGTTTTTGAAAGAGTTTTGTGCCGACTATTGTGCAGTGAAAGATTTGGCTTTTATCAAAAAGGGGAAACTTCACATGTACTCATATCTATAAAAATGTTCAATCATTTTATTTTCTTGAAGATGAGAATGTTGTTTCTCTGCTTCTGCTTCAGCATGAAGCAGCTTTGTTGTCATTTGGGGAGCCTCTCTGCAAGTTTATGATGGTAATTTGCAATGTTTAATAATATAATATAATGTCCCTTGGATTTATTATGTGATCATCAGTTTTTGCTAAAAGTTGCGTAGCAGAAAACAATATTTTTGGAAATGTTCGGATGTGTTTTTCGAAAAGGACTGTTATGAATGGATACATCTTTTTCTTCAAAATATATAAATAATATTATATCATCTACTTTTCATAATATATAATATTCCTTAATTTAGATTTAGATTTAATTATATGTATTTAAGCATGAAATTAATAAATTGTAATAGGGGGAGCATTCGGCATGCATTGTCCCGACACCAGCTATAGGGTGTTGCAACACCGCTCCAACGAGACCCAAAATTAATGCTAGGGTGTCTTTATCTGTATAATAATAATTAACTTGTTAATCAACTTGTAATTGATTTAATTAGGTCATACTACACAACTACTATATAAATCAGCTCAAAACAATAGATTAGGGGACTGTTCGACATATTTCTTTACACAAATTTCAGTTTAGCTTTCAGTAAATTAGGGGACTAATTAAAACTTTCAGTTTAGTGTTGCTTTATTTCTTTACACTTAATTTTAGTAAAGTTGTCCACTTAAGTAACAGTTACTAGATTATTTACATTTTGGTCTACAATGTTTCAAATTAAGATCCACTTGTTATCTTTGAAACTAAACTCAATGAACTTTTTATCATATAAATTAGTTCAGAATTTTCACTTAACCCAATTAATACAGTAAATTGTTTTAATTTTCTCCTATTATGCTGCTAGGCAGCTTTGAACCTTCTTCACTAAAAATTAATTATTTTTCAGTACAGGACTCATATAATGATTCATTTTGTTTTCCTTAAAAATAGACTCATCAATATTTTAAGAATATAAATTTCATCTCCTAATTTTTTTTTTACAATTTTAATAATTTTTCAAAGTCAAAATAGGGAACCGAAAATCATTCTAACTTTGTCTCAAAAAATTTATATATCTCATATTCTACAATTCCATTACTTATGTTGTTTCTTTTATGAAAAACTAGACTCGATAAGCTTTAATTTCATATTTAATTCAACCTCTAATTTTTTTCTACAATTTTGGTGAATTTTAAAGTTACACCATTGTTGCTATCCATAACTATTTTAATGAATATATTCGCTTATTATGATTTATATCACTCATACCAATACTTAAACATCTATTTTACTTATCAACTATTATATTGTTATTCAAGATTACTTAACTATGTCCATCATCACACTTAAATTATTATTCAATTTAATCCTTTAATCTCGCATATCATGAACATATAGTTTTATCATAACTACTCATACACAAATTATATCACTCTCTATAAATTACAATTTATAATATGCTTTCCATCTCTACTAATTAAATAAAATTCACATATTTAACACTCAAATTATTACATATCAATGAAATTAAAATGAACACTTACCTCTTTTTGCAAGAACTTCACCTCTTTTTGTTTCTCTTCTATTTCTTTCTCACTTTCATCACTCTCATGCCTTTTCTTTCAACTTTCATCACTTCTAATTTCTCATTTCTTACTTCTAAGATGGTCATCTAACTCTCTAGTATCTCTACAAGACTTCTCCTTTTAGGTGGCTATGGAATTTTTCAAGGAATTTAGGAAAAAAGTGAGGTTTTATGGTAAGGGACCAAATTGTAAAAAAATGAAAATACCCTTGCACATATATATAATTGACGTTGGTAGCATGAAAACTTTTCTTCATGTTTACATACAAATATTTTACAATAAAATATTACAAAATATCTTATAATAAAATAATAATAATAAAATATTCAACCAATCATATTTCAACACTTTTTTTTCTTTAATTATCACACCATATAAATATCTATTTTGAGTAATGACCATTTCAACTTTCATGTTTCTTCCAAATTTCATCATTGAATCATTTTTCACTTTTGGTAAAATTATGGTTTAGTCCCTCGTATTTTTCTACTTTTTCACCTTGGTTTTGCACATCAATTTCAAGTATAAGAAGTTGGTTTATTTTTTCTTTTGGTCCTTCAATTTTTCTTATGTTTATACTTCAATCTCTCAAATTTCAAATAATTATATTTGAATCTCAATCTTTTTACATCTTTACGATTTAATCATTACTTTAATTTAGTATACCATAACATACTTCTCAAATTTTTGCATGTCCTTAGGGGTTGTCCAGTTGCTAAAGAGGTTTGGCAGTACTTTGTGCAAAGGAATTACCAATCAGAGTTCTTCTCAGGAGATCTCTCACAATTGGTTAAGACAAATTTAGAGAATTCAGGCCTTGAGAAATGGAATTCCTTAGTCTACTCTTTTTGGTTTATTAGCATGGCGCATATAGAAAAATAAAAATTTTTTTGTCTATCAGGGTCTATCTTGAAATTTTTTTTAAAAACTATTAAGACATCATTAAATTGGACGATACAATATAGCACTACACAGTTAGAATCAGATTAGCGAGCACAACTTAGATTATGAGCATTTATTAGGAAATTATTGGAATAATAGGATAGTTAATTGTTAGTTTAGTTAGGTTTATTTCACCAAAAATAAAAAAATTACTACTGTTTTTATAGTAGAACGATTTTAATGATGTTACACCATACATATGCATCTAAATAGGAGATAATCTTATTATATTGATTACTTTTACATGTGGGACTGATTTTCATCATCTTATTTTGAATAGTATTTTGAAATTGATAGATGCATTGTTTACCCTCCCTTCCTAGGGAGAAGTGATACGCTCTTATTGGCAAAGTAGAATAGCTAGCATGGTTGAAATGCCCTTCATCTACAGATTCTGTGCAGCTATTTAGTTAAAATTGATTTGGTATTTAGGCTGCCCATTTGGAAGAAAAAGTCCCCAGTGTTTTTCGATTTCTTCGCCCGATTTGGTATTCTCATCAAACATGGCAAAAATATACGTTTCTATAGGCTTTCCAGGCTTCTTAGGCGTCCCTTTTTTCACGTGGTTGATCAAGTTCTGGTTATAGGTTCTTGCATTTTCAATACTTGTTGCTGCCCTTTTCCTACCTCCAGCGGTAGGCCATCCACTTTCCGATATCACAATCTCCAAAGAACCCCCACCAGCCTTCTCCAGGGCGGAGTAAACTGCATCCAAGATGGCATCGAACAGGTTACTGTACCGCAAGGGGGGATCCTCCACTACAGGGTTTGGAGCAGTGAAGAGTGCGTATGGTAGATCGATATCGTTGTTGTCATCGTAGCTGAAATAGGGGTACAAGTTGACAAGCAATGGGGCTTGGTTGTTAGCCAAGAAGCCAATGATGGGGTCCAGAACCTCTCGGGATTCAGGCTTGAATGACCCTTTGGATGGAGGGGAAGATTCTGCAAGGGTGATGGTGTCGATGGCGGTTGAAACTTTGATTTGGTTACTAAGCCCAGCAGCAACGATTGCATTGTGAATGTTTTGCATGGCAGGGAATAGAGATCGTGCCTTGGGATCCGAAGGTTGGACTTCATTCCCAACAGCGATGTAACGGAACTTAACGTCGCCGTAGTTTTTGACGTTGTTCTGGACCCAGGTGTTTGCTTCGGCTTGACTGCCGGCGATACGTGGAAGATCGTCGTTGGGGAGGCCTAACACTACCTCAATGTCGGAGCCTTTGAGAGCTTGGAGAGCAGGTTGGTTTGGATCGTAGAGTCGCATTCTTCTTATGTTTCTCTGCTTGAAAAGAGATACAACGTCTGGTTTTGATGGTAAGTTGTTGCCCATCATTCCATAGCAAACACCTACTTGGGCATCTGTGTAAAAATAATAGCTATAGTTAATGAAGGGTATTGTAAACGTAGACCGACAATGAAATTAAAATGGTAAATGCAACACTTCTAATAACAGATGTTCCTATCAGAAGTGGTAACAATGAGAGAGAGAAAGTACTAGTGGGATGGAAAAATGCCAATAGCAGGCCAAACAGCAGCATTGCTGAAGCCATAAAACCAAAATTGGAAGCTAAAATGGATTTAGCCATGGGAGATATGGAGAAATTAAGGAGACAAAAAAGAGGAAATTTTGATCGATTGATTGATGAGAGGCTTAATCTGTAGTGCATTATAAAGGCAGCTAAATGTCCCCAAGTCAATTACTCCATGGAAAAACTTATGTCATCCAAAAAAAAGAAGTGTTGAAAAATCCAAGTTCCAGCAGACCCTTTGAAAAGTCTTGGGCCGTTCATTCAGCTAGTTCCTTTCCTACGTTAAACAACCGGTTTTCGACTCCGATGAAATTTTATTACCACCCATGTAACAAAATTAGAAAATACCATGCATGCATAAGATAAATATCCCTAAACAATACCAACACCCCAACATAACCTTCGACATGGAAAAGAAACACATCCAAACCTGATACAATATTACCACAATGGGTTAATTGCCTTTGAACCCTCCTCCATTCATTTTAGCATGTAGATTTTTTTTTTTTTATTTTTGGTTTAAAAGAACACGTCTGTAGTTAAAAGGTTTGCTTAGTTTACAGAAAATGACACCAATGTTTTTTAAAGTAATTTAAAGCAATAGAAATTCCTTCCTTACTACTCTTCTAAGTATTGGTACAACAATTTCAACACCTATTATTATTTTAGGCATAATGACTTATTTCACCTTCCAACTTAAATTTTTTATTTTAGTTATTCATTTGATATTTTACTTTTTAGCTTTTAAACTTACAAGTTCTTTTAAATTACCCAAAATAGATGAAAAAGTTATTTTTTATAAAATTTACTAATGTGGCATATACGTGGCTAATGTGACACATTTGCATTTAACTAATTTTTTTAAAAATTTAAAATTAAAAATTTGAAAAAAATATTTAAAAATAAAAATCATTAAATTTATTTAAAATATATAAAAATAGATTTTAATATTTTAAAAAATTAATTGTTAACATGTGATCCACGTAATAATCTATGTGTATGTCACGCCAATAAAGCTAAAAGTTAATTTTTCATTCATTTTGAGGTGATTAATTTTTTCATTCATTTTGAGGTGATTTAATAAAAAGTATAAATTCAAGAGTTAGAAAATAATAACAAAATTGAATGAAGGGTAGGAAAAAAAAGCCATTATACCATTATTTTTAAAATGGAGCTATTGGATATGATGGCAATTGGGGAAGGAACAGTTGTTAATATTATTGTGAAGCTACAAAACATGGAGAATTTTTTTTTTTTCTTTTGAGCGAATGGGAAATCATTTCAAAATAGTAAGAAAAAATGTAACTTAATTTGGTCTTATCCTAATGGTTGTCACTCCTGTACATCTAATTTCTAGAATTGTGCATAAAATTCTACATAATTACGTGATCTAGAGGAATATGCCTAAGTAATTAATTTGATATTAAATTAAAGAATAAGCTAAAAATAACACTACAAATTCATAGAAGTTAAAATATTATTTGTCATATGTGAGTTTTATATTAATTATTTTTGTTACTTTAGTATTATTATATCAGAATAAATTATATAAGGCTTGATAAGTTTTAGTATCAAATTGGATAAAAAAATTTAAGTATCAAATTGAAGCACTAGATTTGAAAAAGAAAGATTTAATTATCAAATTAAAAATTGTTAGATTTAGATACTAAATTAAAAAAACTTAAACAATAAATTTAAAAATATCAAATTTAAGTGCAAAATATTATAGCCTTAGATTTAGATTATTTTATTAGATAAATAATAAAAGATGGTTTTAAAAATATGTGGTGGTGTGTTGCAAACGTAATAGACAAAATTTTCTCATTCAGATTCATTTTATTGTATATATTTCTACTCAACTATAGAAAAAAAAAAAGCGAATGGTGAAAGGTCAGTTTGGCAACAAAAAATCGTGGTCATAAATATTGGTCGATTATATGGTAAATAGATATTGGTTGATTAAATAAGCCTTCCACATCAGCTTTTCATGGCAAAAACCCATATCACTATTTAAAATATTATTAAATATTTATATTCATATTTAGGTATAATATATAATTTGATCCTTGAACGTTTTCACTTTTATCTAGTTGTTCTATATTTCTTTTTGGACCTAGTTGGCCCTAAATTTGTATTTCATCAACTAATACTGTTATTTTTTATTGACATAACACTGTTAGTCCATCCGATAGTGCCATGTGGTGGCCTCTCAATGTGATATGTGACAAATATAAATATTAATTTAAATATATAAATTATGATTGTCACGTGACATTCTGAGAGGATATGGCACCACCACATTGGCTAGAAATACCACATCGACACAACTAATAATATTAGTGCAAATATACCAACTTGGTTAATAAAATACAAGTTTATATTTACTTACATTTCCCACTTCCATATTAAAAACTAAACTCAAGAAAAAAAATTAATTCTATTAGTTAAAAATAAAAACTGAAAACAAGAGAGAACTAAAGAAAAGGAGTGGTATCTGAGTTTAATAAGTATTGTTAGTTTACAAGGCATTTTCTTATAATGTATGAGAGTTATTATAAGGTTTATATTAAAACATTGCATATATAGATATTATTAGGCTTAATGCATAATTTCATACATAAATATTATGAAGTTGATGTTCGACCTTTCACATTTTATTTTTAACTCTTCATTTTTATTTTTTATAACTCTTTCTTTATTTATGCATTAGAAAATGAAAAGTTTAATTCTCCATATATATATATATATATATATAGTATATTACTTGTAAAGATGATGGAAATATAAGAAAAATGCAATAAAATCCTCTTATTCTCATCTATTATTCTTGTGTTCTTTACATTATTATTACTATCCTATAACAGTATTTAAATTTGACACTATTTTTTTTTAATGTGATGTCTATGTTATTTTTTGGTCTAATATGGGACTTGTATCAAGGGCTAATTTAGAGGGGTTGGCAGGGCCCGACCCTTTAAATTTTATAAATTTTAGTTTAGCCTTTTAAGTTTTAATTTTTTTATTTTGACCTTATAATTAATGCTTAAAATATGATAAATTTATGTTCGGCACTTCAAAGTTTTCTAAGTTTCTTTTAATTTGATTTCTTTTATAGAATTTATTTTTATGATGAATAGTAACATTTTATTTAATTTTGTAAATTAATACAAAGTAGTATCTAAATATTAATTTAGTAAAATAAGTAATCCTTAAATAATCACAATATTTTATACAAATTTAACATTTTATTTTTCTTTTCTAGATGTTAATTCGGTGATCAAGATTATCTCGGATTTAATAAATACATTTTTAAAGTATGCCCAACCCATGTTTAACATATCTATTTTATATAAATATCATGTTCCTCCATTGTCAATATTTTTAGCTTTGCCCTTGACCTGTATTTGATAAAATTATATATTTTGGTTCCTAAAGATAATAATATTAACTTTTAGCATTTAATTCAAGTTTTAAAGTTGATTTGATAAAAGTTCATAATTAATTAATAATATTAGCAATTAATTTTCATCGAATAAACCCTAAAATCAAAATTAAATCACATTCATTGAAATGTATTTGACAAATTAAACATAAAATTAAACAAATTTGTAATTAATACTAAATTTATTCTACTAAAAATTATGAAAAGTCCAAACTTAATAATGTTAGCAATTAACTTTTATCAAATCAACTTTAAAACTCGAATTAAACACTAAAATATTAACATTGTTATCTTTGGGTACTAAAATATATAACTTTTGTTAACTATAAGTACCAAATTGATCCAAAATTAACATAAATATCACATTAGAAAAAATTATCAAACTTAAGTATCAAATGATATATTAAAACATATTATTACCACGCATATATAATAAGGGTTAATATCACAAATAATGCTCCTTCAAAAAAAATTCACAAATTATGCTAGGTAAAAATAAAAGCTTTAAAGGATTGCTATGCTTACATGTGTCCTTTAAGTGTATTAAAAAAAGTTTATTGTACCCAACATCTCAAAATTATGACTCTCATTTTAAATTAATTCACAAATTTCAAAACATTCATCCTAAATTATCGATGCTATATTAATTAGGTCCTTTTGTTATGAAAACCATTAATTGGACCATTAAATGATACATAAAATCTTATATAGCTAAATTTAAAATAAAAATTTTAAAGAAAAATAGAACATTGACATATAACTTTTAAAAATAAAACTGAAAAAAATAAAGTAAAATTGAAAAATAAAATAAAGAGTGAATGATAAAGCTTTTATAAAAGCTTTGAAAATATTAAAATTAAGATTTTTAAAACATCCATCTTTTATAATATTCATTTTTTCTTAAAATTTTAATTTTAAGTTATTTCACATAAGATTTAATGTGTTATTTAGTAATTAAATTAATAGTTTTACTAATGGAATGACCTAATTGATATAACCTCAATAATTTAGGAATGTAATTAGAATGACTTAAAGTTTAGAGACCAATTTAAAATGAGGGTCATAGTTTGGTGTTATTAACTCAACAAATAAATAGATATGTGTCATTATAATAAATTATGAGGGTAAAATATCCAAATATACCAAAAAAATTAAAATTTACGGAATTGGGTCGATTTTTAGAAAATTTATGAAAATGGCCATTCCCTCAAAACGCGTCCACATCAGTAGCGTTTTGAGAGAAATGGCAGAAAGCGCATCCCAGTGAGCGCTTTTCTCTTTCCTCAAATATTAGATATTTATTTTTAAAATTAAATTAAAAAAATTAAACAAATTCTATTTTATAAAAGATATTAAAATTAAATTACAAAAACATATAAGCAACTATTATTTTATTAAAAAATAAAAAATTCTTATTTATTAAATATATTAAAACTAAATTACAAAAATAAAAATAAAAAACTTCTTATTTTATTAAATATATTAAAACTAAATTGCAAAAAATAAAAAATAAAAAACTTCTTATTTTATTAAATATATTAAAACTAAATTGCAAAAAATAAAAATAAAAACAACTTCTTATTTTATTACATATATTAAAATTAAATTACAATAAAATAAAAATAAAGAAAACTTCTTATTTATTTAATATATTAAAACTAAATTACAAAAATAGAAAATAAAGAAAACTTCTTATTTATTTAATATATTAAAACTAAATTATAATAAAATAAAAATAAAAACTTCTTATTTTATTACATATATTAAAATTAAATTAAAATAAAAAATTAAACAATTTCTATTTTATTAAATATATTAAAGTTAAATTACAATTAAAAAATTAAACAATTATTATTTTATTAAATATATTAAAACTAAATTACAAAATAAAAATAACTTTTATTTTATTAAAAATTCAAATTAAATTATATACAAAAATAAACAACTTCTATTTTAGTGAAGATATTAAAATTAAATTACAAACACAAATAAAAAATAACTTTTTATTAAAAATAAAAAAATTTATTACAATTTAAAAATAAAAAGCCGATCCGAATCAATGTTGATGCCAGTCGGAATCAGTGCCACACGGGGGCGGTCGGCGGTTAAGCGCTAGATTCCTCCTTCTTCTAGCTTCCGGCGGGGTCGTGGAACCTCGGGCGGGGATTCCAGTTCCTCCGGCAGTGGGTCTGGTTGTGGGTGTTGCGAGGATGACCCACCTTGATAAAATAACGACCCCGGAGGTGTTTGCATAAACCACGGCGGGGTATCTGAATCCCGTATAGCGAAGGAGACTGGTAGAAAAAAGTGCTCCCCGACGGTGCCTCCTGTGATCCCTCACGCGACGACGGCCTCAAGATCGGTGGCCGCCAGGAGTAGTCGAACGGGCTCAAACCCGCCATGCATTCCAACTTTGGTGGGATGGGAAAAGGAAACATATATGGGTTAGGATACATATAAGGGTAGGGTACGCACCGACATAAAAGGTAAAGGCTGTGATGTCGATGTTGTTGGTGAACCGATGGGCTGGTGATTGTGTGGTATTGTTGATGGGCTCGATGGATGTCGTGTCAAGATGCTGATGGCCCGCCTCATCACCCTTCTCCTTGGATTTAAGGGCCCCGACGTTCCTTTGTTGACGGTTGCTGCCGCCTCTCTTCTTCCGACAACAAATACGGCTTACCATAGATCCTAAACCATGGAATGTATTCCGGCACGCACGCTAACTCAGGAACAACGATCTGTTCTCGGTTAGGTAAATAGTCATATCGGTTCTCCCACATCTCGATATATGCTGACCAAAATCTTGGCCAATCCATGTGCAACTGCCGTAAGTTCATTTTATGCTCATCATCGAGCACCTTAGGTGGCACCGGAATCGATTACCAGAATCCAAATTGTCGCAGAACCCGATCTGACTGGTGCATCTCCACGGTCGCATAGGTGATCAATAGGACCTTCACGTGCCAAATGCTCGAATTTTCCAAGAACTCCTCCGGAATTACTGCCCTAATTTTTGGATCCTCATACGATGTCCATTGAAACTATATTAACATTACCAAAATATTAGTTATATATATAATACTAGAAACTAAATACGAAATACTAAATTATAAATACGAAATTCGAAACTTACTTGTGATTCCGACCGTTGGTCTAATAGAAGCCGTATATCTTCAAGCGAGGTAGGTATTCCAGCATGACTCGCCGAATGGTTCCACCTAATTAAATAAATTTTTAGCATACAATTATACTATAAATCTACGTAATAATTGTAAAATATAACATTAAATTTACCTCGTTATCAGTGGGAATGAATATAGGTGGTCGAGTCAAGGACGCAAAAATGGAAATCGAAACCATGCCCATGATTGCAGTAGTGATAGGCAACCTCCGATTTTCGCTTTACTCGGCCGCGTCGCCCCACACATCTCCTGATACAACCTCGATAGCACGGCAGACCCCCAACTCAATTCACCAGCTGCTCTAAAATCAACAAGTTTCAACAGCCATCTAAAGTGTACGAGGTTTCTAGAAAGGTCCAGCATCAGATAGCCTCCAATTATCTGAAGAATGTATGCCCGAGCATGCCGTATTCGCTCTATTTTGGTCGAACCCTCATTCGGCTCCGAGAATGTGTCTCGTAACCAGGCCATCTCGATTCGACCTCCCTGAATTTTATCCGGAATGGCACCCAGAAGCTTGTAGCATACGACCATCCAATCACCAGAAGTTGCAGACTCGGTGACTACCGACCCGTCCACCGGCAATCCCAACTGCAACTGCACATCTTCTAGAGTGATGGTACACTCCGCATGGAAGATGGAAAGTGTGCGTCTCAGGTTTCCACCTCTCTATCAATGCACTGATCAAAGGCGGCTCCAACTTGAACCCCGACCTATCGTGGCCGTGCAAAAACCCGCTTCCGCAGTAATTCTCGATCAACGGCGATAGGGACCATGCATATTATGATATAACATTGCAACACCGATGTACTGAATTGTTTAAAAATTATAAAATAAAATTAATTAAAATTGCATAAACCTAAAAAATATTAAATACTATTGAAAATTTAAAATTAAAACTTACCATTTGCATTTGCTTGACGGAGATGTGCTTGTTGTCTAGATGAAGTAATTCCCTAGCCATTGTAATACGATCGAAAATTTTAAAATTTTTCAAAAAAATATATTAAAAAATAAAAAGGGCTTTTTTGTAAATACTAAACGACTATTTCAAAATTTGAGAGTAAATTTCAAGGACTTTAAGAGCAATTTGAGAGAAAATTGAGAGAAGGATTAAAGTGTGAAAAAATAAAAGGGTTGGGGGTTTTTATAGAAAAAATTTGATATTGAGGCAAAGCGCCCACAGAGGCGCTTTGTGCCACATCGCAAAGCGGCGTCCACGTGGCGCGTTTTTTTGAGGTGGCAAAAGCTCGTCCCCAAGCGCTGCTTTCAGACATTCCTCAAAACGCTACCGACGTGGACGCGTTTTGAGGGAAAATGGCCATTTTCCGTAAATTTTCTAAAAATCGGCCCAATTCCGTAAATTTTTAATTTTTTTGGTATATTTGGGTATATTACCCAAATTATGAAGCCAAAATTTTATTTTAGGAGATAAAATTGTATTATAAAAGGGACCAAAATATATTTTTATTATTGTATTAAGTTCTTGTATCAGAATTTTTAAAGGGGCTAAACTAAAAATTTCTCATCTTAGAGGGTCAAAGTGCAAGTTTATCTTTATATTGATTTATAAATTTAGAATTTTAAAGAGGCTAAATTGAAAATTTACCATTTTGGGAGGGTAAGCCTTGTCAACTCCTTTGGCGCCTTTCTTGATAATAATAATTTTTAGAGTTAATTGTAGTAAACATCCACAACTATGACCCTCATTTTAAATTTGTTTTTAAATATTAAAATGTTCTAATTATAGCCCTAAACTATTGATGTTATATCAATCAGATCCTTTTGTTATTAAAACTATAAAATGACACGTCAAATCTTATGTAGCTAAACTTAAAATGAAGTTTTTAAATAAATAAAACCTCAAAACTAAGATTTATAAGACGTCTATTTTACAATATTCAATATTCTTAATTTTTTTATTTTAAATTATGTCGCACAAGATCTGACGTATAATTTAATAGTTAAATTAATGATTTTAATAACAAAATGACTTAATTGATACAACCTACCACAACACCACTTCTAAAAAAGAAGACCACCTCTTATAAATACCCTTTAAGGCGATGAGAGAAGGATCTTCTTCCACATTAGCAACACTGAGCACTTACTCTCTACAATCAATCTTCATAACCCTCACAACAATCTGCCTCCTCCCTTTGTCTTTCTCCTTTGCACCATCATCCTCTTTTCTTGTTTCCTCTCTTATTAAAACTTGCATCAACAAATCTCGATAGATTTAGAGATGTAATTAGAATGAGGGTTATAAGGATATTTAGTATAAAAAACTCTTTTATTTTGGTATATGATATAATTTAATAGAATTATAAATAGTGAATGAAGGTATGAGTAAATAGAGGGTCGTAAAAGTGAATGTTGATTAGATTTGGACTAGAAGATGAATAGAGCAAATATGATGATTCAGAAAGGAGTCCATGTGCTTTTAACTGAAATAGAATTCCGTATAGAAAGAGAATTGTCTGTTGGGATCCATTATGAGGAAAGGAGAATTTTGAGGCATTTCTATAAATGAACTGAGTCACAGTCAACCAATAACTGATTTTGTCTTGTACCATCATTCATGCTTTGGACAAATAATAGGCTGCTTGCTTGACTTCGTTACAAGTAGAAGCGCAAATTATGGCTTGACTTGGTTATACGTTTATCTCTGTCGTTAAAAAGATTGCCACTAGTTCAATATTTATAATTTTCTAATATACTTACATCACTAAAATTAAATCTACCATTATATTCATGTTAAATTTCACTTCAATTAAAAAAAATTTAATTATTTATATTACATAAAAAATTTAATTATTTAATAAATATTAATATATATAATATTTTAGATTAAATAATAGAGATATTGGATCGTGTAGGAAATTAACCCTTGTATGCAACAAACAAGTAAATAAAGTAAATCAAAAAGATCGAACACGCAAATTTTACGTTAAAAAACTCCTTAAAAGGGGATAAAAAAAATCAGGTTTTACTATAATAAAGGAAAGTACAAAAAATGGAGAGAATCAAAGGAAAACTCGAAGCCCCAAAAAACAGCACCCTTCAAAATAAAGAATAGAATTCTCTCAATCTAAAATTTACTGTTATGTAAAACGTAGAGAAACTAAGGCTTATTTGTAGGCTAAAATTCGTAGCATATATGACTGGAATATCTCTAGGTTAAACAGAGTTTAAGTGGGAAACTAGAAACAGAGTTTAACTAGGAGAGAAGAAAATCAAAAAACTTGAGGTGCACATCGCCACGTCGTCGGGACAAAATCTCTCTTCTGTTGTCGTGACGTCGGCGGCTCATTAGGACGAAGAACACTTCTTCATTGCAACATCAGACACTGTTTAATCGAAAATGCGAGGCATAACTTTATAAATGTCCATCTTAACTTGTATTTGACTTAACTCCCTTACCAAGCCCTATTATGGGCCTAATTTAATGTTCGTCATATACTCACCAAGTTTAAGCAATGCTCAAACATTAAAATCGAAAGACTGTTTGTCAACATGTTTTATCGAGATTGTGTCTTATATCAATTTTATGAATCTGAACATCCCCTTAAATAATTGCCTCTCGAATAAAATGATAACGAACGTTAAAGAATTAACATTTAATTCAATCAAAACATTATTGAGTTTGTTTTATTAAACTTTACGTTAAAAACTAATTTCAAACTCTTTTGGGTTTTCTTTAGATACATAAGAGACTATATTAAAAAATAAAATGTTCTTTAATTGTTTTTAATGGTTATTGATATTAATTTACTGATAATAAGTATGTTATTATACTTTAGATTTTCTATTATTCTCATGCAATTCATTATATTACAATTTAATTAATTATTATTTTTACTATATATTCATATTTAAATAAAATTTGAATAAATTTTTAATACATAATTAGGTACGTATATTTGTATATTATAATTGAATATGCCATTACTTATAGGTGTTGTTTACGATTGAATTCATTATTTAAAAATTGCTTTCATTCTCCTTTTATTATTAACTTGCAGGTAAAAAAATAGGAGTATTTTATAAAATTGATGCTTTTAACTGAAATAGAATTCCGTATAGAAAGAGAATTGTCTGTTGGGATCCATTATGAGGAAAGGAGAATTTTGAGGCATTTCTATAAATGAACTGAGTCACAGTCAACCAATAACTGATTTTGTCTTCTACCATCATTCATGCTTTGGACAAATAATAGGCTGCTTGCTTGACTTCGCTCAAAGTAGAAGCGCAAATTATGGCTTGACTTGGTTATACGTTTATCTCTGTCGTTAAAAGATTGCCACTAGTTCAATATTTATAATTTTCTAATATACTTACATCACTAAAATTAAATCTACCATTATATTCATGTTAAATTTCACTTCAATTAAAAAATTTAATTATTTATATTACATAAAAATTTTAATTATTTAATAAATATTAATATATATAATATTTTAGATTAAATAATAGAGATATTGGATCGTGTAGAAATTAACCCTTGTATGCAACAAACAAATAAATAAAGTAAATCAAAAAGATCGAACACGCAAATTTTACGTAAAAAAACTCCTTAAAAGGGGATAAAAAAATCAGGTTTTACTATAATAAAGGAAAGTACAAAAAATGGAGAGAATCAAAAGAAAACTCGAAGCCCCAAAAAACAGCACCTTTCAAAATAAAGAATAGAATTCTCTCAATCTAAAATTTGTTGTTATGTAAAACTTAGAGAAACTAAGGCTTATTTGTAGGCTAAAATTCGTAGCATATATGACTGGAATATCTCTAGGTTAAACAGAGTTTAAGTGGGAAACTAGAAACAGAGTTTAATTAAGAGAGAAGAAAATCAAAAAACTTGAGGTGCACATCGCCACGTCGTCGGGACAAAATCTCTCTTCTGTTGTCGTGACGTGGCGGCTCATTAGGACGAAGAACACTTCTTCATTGCAACATCGGACCTTTGTTTAATCGAAAATGCGAGGCATAACTTTATAAATGTCCATCTTAACTTGTATTTGACTTAACTCCTTACCAAGCCCTATTATGGGCCTAATTTAATGTTCGTCAGATACTCACCAAGTTTAAGCAATGCTCAAACATTAAAACCGAAAGACTGTTTGTCAACCTGTTTTATCGGGATTGTGTCTTATATCAATTTTATGAATCTGAACATCCCCTTAAATAATCGCCTCTCGAATAAAATGGTAACGAATGTTAAAGAATTAACATTTAATTCAATCTCTACATTATTGAGTTTGTTTTATTAAACTTTACATTAAAAACTAATTTCAAACTCTTTTGAGTTTTCTTTAGATACATAAGAGACTATATTAAAAAATAAAATGTTCTTTAATTGTTTTTAATGGTTATTGATATTAATTTCTTGATAATAAGTATGTTATTATACTTTAGATTTTCTATTATTCTCATGCAATTCATTATATTACAATTTAATTAATTATTATTTTACTATATATTCATATTTAAATAAAATTTGAATAAATTTTAATACATCATTAGGTATATTTGTATATTATAATTGAATATGCCATTACTTATAGGTGTTGTTTATGATGGAATTCATTATTTAAAAATTACTTTCATTCTCCTTTTATTATTAACTTGCAGGTAAAAAAAATAGGAGTATTTGTTAGAATTGACCCGATTAAGCAACAAGTAAAACAATTAGCGGAAGAAATTGAGAAACTGAACACACAAATTTAACGTGGAAAAACTCCTCCAAAGAGGATAAAAAACCACGGACAAAGATAATTTTACTATAATGGCAATAGAATGAAGAGTACAAAAAAAGATGAAGATAAAAAAACTAAACCCCGAAAACCCGAAAACAAAGAACCCTCAAACGTATACACAAAATTCTCTAAATGTGTTATGAGTTCTAATCTCTAATGGGTGTTTTTTTTCTAAGGTTGTGAAAGAGCCTATTTATAGGCTAAATAGTCAAGTCAAACAAATTATGCTAATAAATGCTAAATACATCATACTAATAAATACTAAATCTTCTAGAAAGAAAATATATTTTGTTTAACTTGACTTGCAAGCAAACTCTTAGAATTTGGGTCACACAACTCTAACAATCTCCACCTTGACACGAATTCTTACAACGCCATCTTTGCCAAAGCCCGCTATGGGCCTATCTTGAACTATGCAGGGAATTAACTGAGTCGAATCTGTGCTTAGAAGCTGGAAGACTTCTAGCCTTCGACTTGTGCACTGCCAAATCAAAATTAACCCGGGTCTGATTTTCATGAACACAGTGCCCTAACTTTTCAAAACCTGCATCCAAAAGAGAACTTCTCTTCAACAAAACGGTCATACGTTTTTCCCTCCTATGACCAAGTTGCCTCCGCTCCAAGCGAGTTGACTTGACTCAGAATTCAGACGAGGACATCCGATTTCACGGTCACCTGTAGAACCTTCCGAATATAAAGACCGCCGGTTCTTTTGCCTTTTAATGAGCGAGAGCTCCACGAGATACTTTAATGCCGCTTCGACTCGATGTTGATTCGCATCCTTTCAAGTCTAAACTACTCAATGAGATGAGATTCTTTCGTAAATCGTACATACCTAACATCTCGAGAGTGTCCTAATCGTCCCATCGTGTATCCTAATTTTAACAAAGACCAATACCAATAACCTTACTAGATGAATCGTTTCCCATGCGCACAACTCCACCTTCAATCGAATCGTATGTGGAGAACCATTCTCTAATGGGACACATGTGGAAAGAACATCCGAATCTAGGATCCACTCGGACGTGAGCTTGGAGTTATCGCTCGTTGACACTAACAAGAAATCATCACCGCTTTCATCGACCAAATTAGCACCACTACATCTTCCTCGTTACTCTCGGTGACTCTTTTATTTTGCGCTTTATAACAATCGCTTTGGCGTGACCTAACTTTTTACAATAGCGACACCTTTTGTCTCGTTTCTTTGATGCTATCAAAGCTAAGCTTGCCTATCGCCTTGCTATCCAAATAAAGCTCATTGTCGAGTTGTCTCTACTCAACAAATTACCCTTCACATCTTCGAACGAGAGTTTGTCTCTGCCATAAATCAGGGTCTCCCTGAAAGACTTGTATGAAGGGGGTAAAGAGCACAATAATAGCATAGCTTGATCTTCATCGTTAATATGAACCTCAACATTATTTAAATCATTCAAAAGAGTAATGAATTGACTGATGTGATCTCTAAGAAGCTCACCTTCATTCATGCGAAACGTAAATAGACGTTGTTTCAACACTAAGCGGTTAGCCGAGACTTAGTCGATAAAGAGTTTCTAACCTTTTCCACAAGGCGATGAGGTCTTCTCCATCAATACCTCCCGCAATACCGTATTCATGAGACACAACCGGATTGCGAGACAAGGCCTTTTCATCAAGCTCTTCCCATTCTGCTTTTATTTATATTTTCGGGCTTTTTCCGGTAACAATCTTTTTCAAACTGATTGGACTAGAATTGCCATCATCCGAACTTGCCTGATTGAAATTTGTCTCACCATCGAACTTCTCAATTTCAAACCTTGTTGTCGCCATCTCGAACAGGCCGATCTATAATTGAACTAGCTCGATACCACTTGTTAGGAATTGACCCAATTAAGCAACAAGTAAAACAAATAGCGGAAGAAATTGAGAAATTGAACACACAAATTTAACGTGGAAAAACTCCTCCAAAGAGGATAAAAAACCACGGGCAAAGATAATTTTACTATAATGGCAATAGAATGAAGAGTACAAAAAAAGATGAAGATAAAAAAAACTAAACCCCGAAAACCTGAAAACAAAGAACCCTCAAACGTAAACACAAAATTCTCTAAATGTGTTATGAGTTCTAATCTCTAATGGGTGTTTTTTTTCTAAGGTTGTGAAAGAGCCTATTTATAGGCTAAATAGTCAAGTCAAACAAATTATGCTAATAAATGCTAAATACATCATACTAATAAATACTAAATCTTCTAGAAAGAAAATATATTTTGTTTAACTTAACTTGCAAGCAAACTCTTAGAATTTGGGTCACATAACTCTAATAAAGATTTTATAAAATTGAAATTTTATTTTATCTATCATAACAACATAAATTATTTTAAATAGAAAATAAAAACATATATAAATTGAAAGGATACATTATACAAATGATTTTTGTAATATAATTTTTTTCATTTTATTATTTCATTTTAAGTTAATTTTAAATATTGCAAAATATTAATGTATTAATATAAATATTTCTATAACTTAATTAATTTTTGCAAATAAAAACCTGTAAATCATTTATTAAAAGTTTAAAATTGTAAAAAGAAGTCATTGATCACCTTTTTTCAAAATTTTAAAATTTTAAGTCTTATAATTTTATATTTAAAAATAAAACAAATTTAATTATTAAAATCCTGATTCATTTATATAATTAAGTGGTAAAAAAATTTCCATATAATAAGAATTATTATCAATTTTGCGCCATCATAAATGTAAGAATTTAATTGTCGAGATTTTACTGCAAACATTGTGAAAGGTATAGAAAATTGTTAGGGTTTTGTATTATTTTCATCAAGTGCAAACTTTATTCAATCTATTTTCTTTTCGTTTTATTTTAAAAATAATAATATTCTTAATATTAGACTAAACTTATGGATTATCATCCGATGTGAGTAATGTTTAATCATTTTGAGTAGCTTACATGCTCTTATTCTGGCAAATTACATTAGGGAAAGGTTTTGCAGAAGTGGTAATCCAGGTTCTAGGGGTGAAAAAACTCGATTCGACTCGAAAAAATAAAAAAAAAATTCGAATTTCGAGTTAAACGAATCGAATTATTCGAGTTAATCGAGTTATTCGAGTCAACTCAATTTTTTTTCAATTTCGAGTTCAATCGAGTTGAGTTTTCAATTGAATAACTCAATAATTCGAATAATTCAATATTAAAATATAATATTTTATATTTTTACCCCAAACTCCCAAACCTTTTACTTTTCCTCAAAATTTTTACTCCTTCCCACTTTTCCCCAAAACTTTTATTCCTCCCATCCCAACCTCCAATCTACCCAAAATCCATTTCCCACCAAAATTTTACTCCCCATTTACTTTTTCTCAAAATTTTACTCCAAAACCCTCAAAACTTTTTATTTTCCCCCAAATTTTTACTCCTCCCACTTTTCCCTAAAACTTTTACTCCTTCCCATCCAACCTCCCATCTACCCCAAACCCATCCCCCAATTTTTTTTTTTTTTATATTTTCCTTCTCCTATTTACTTTCCTCAAACTTTTATTCCCCAAAATTTTTATTTTCCCCTAAACTTTTACTTCTCACCTTTTACTCTCAAATAAAAAATCAAAATTATCCAAAAAATCACTAAACATAAATAGCAATAATTTTATTTATATCTACTATTTATATTATTAAATTAAATTTCACATTTTATATTATTTATATTCTTGAATTTTTAGTCATATTGAATATTTATATTAAAATTGAATTATTAATTATGCCATAAAATATTCAGTATTAAAATTTTATATTGGTATCAATTTCATATTTTATCTTTAAAATAACTTTTATTAAAAATCACATTTTTACATTTAATATATATTTTAATTCCAAAATACATAGTGACAAGAATCAAGATAATTAAAATAACTAAGCAAGCAAAGAAGTTAACCCGTATATAAAAGATTAATAAATAAATTATGAGGTGATGAAAGTTAATAAAATTTGATTAAGGTGGATAAATTTTATTACGATGGGTGATTGTGGTTACAAGGACCCAAAATTATTTTTAAAATTTAACTCGAACAAATATATTCGATTCGATTCGATTCAATTCCATCTCACTCGACTCGATTCGAGAAAATTTCAAATCAAATTAGGATGATAAAATATGATTCACAACTCGATTAACTCGAAATTTTTCATTCGATTTGATTCGATTCGATCGAATGCTCACCACTACCAGGTTCTGCACCTCTTCATGTATAATTTAGTTAAAATTGATAGGGTATTTAGGCTGCTTATTAGGAAAAAAGAGTCCCCAGTGCATTTCAATTTCCTTCCCCTGTTTAATATTCTCATCAAACATGGCAAAAATATAAGTTTCAATAGGTCTTCCAGGCCTCTTTGGAGTCCCTCCTTTCACATGCTGAATCAAGTTCTGGTTATAAGTTCTGGCGTTATCAATATTGGTTGCCCCCCTTGCCCCACCTCCCGCACTAGGCCATCCGCTCTCCGACACCACAACCTCCAAGGAACCCCCACCAGCCTTCTCCAGTGCTGCGTAAATAGCATCCAATATGGCATCGAAAAGGTTACGGTATAGCAAAGGAGGATCTGAGACAACAGGGCTTCGTGATCTGAACACAGCATACTCCAGACTGATAACTGAGTTGGCATCTTAGCTAAAATATGGGTACACATTAGCAAGCAATGGGGCACGATTGTTCACCAGGAAACGAATGATTGGATCGAGAAGTGGGCGGTATTGAGGCCTAAAAGACCCTTTTGAAGGAGGGTAAGATTCTCCCAGTGCACCTGTGTCGATTGCTGTGGAAACTATGATTTGATTACCAAGTCCAGCTGCAACAATTGCATTGCGAATGTTCTGCATGGCAGGAACGAGAAATTGAGCCGCCGGATCGGAAGGTTGGACTTTGTTTCCAACAGCAATGTAGCGGAACTTAACGTTGCCAAAGTTTCTAACATTGCTCTGGACCCAGGTGTTTGCATTGGCTTGGCTAGCCGCGATACGTTGAAGATCGGAATTCGGAACGCCGAGCATCAGCTCAATGTTGGTTCTTCTGAGGGCTTGGAGACTAGGTTGGTCTGGCGCGTAGAGTCGCATTCTTCTAATGTTTCTCTGGTTGAAGAGGGATATAACTTCGGGCCTTGATGGTAAGTTGTTGCCGAGCTGTCCATAGCAAAGACCTATTTGAGCACCTGCATGCAGCACATGTAACAACAAAAGCTTAAAAATAAGAATGATTTCTACCGTTATGGTTAACTACGTAAAAGGACCTTAGATATCTTTGCTTATAAAGTTAAGTCGGATTGGACCCCAAAAGAGAGAAAGCTAAAGAAATGAGAGAGAGAGAGTACTTGTGGTATATAGGGATACCATAAACAGCCCAAAAAGCAGCATTCTTGAAGCCATAAACCCAAAGTTTGCAGGTAAATAAGATTTAGCCATTACAGAAAGCAAATTAAAAAACGAAAAGAAGTGAAGAGAGGTGGAACATTTACTGCGAGTAACCCTACATAAATGGCATTATATAGACAGGAAATTAAATAATTAAGGCTCCCTATATTTCCACCACTAGCACTTCCACTTGTTCAATGGGAAATTATGTCACGCAAATAAAAGTTATCCACAATTGATTCCATCATTCAACTAGACCACCATCTCTTGATAACCTTTCAAAAGTATTGCCTTCTTGATCGTAGGGGTGTTCAATCGGTTAACCGACCCGAAATAATATTAACTGAATTAATCGACATTTCAAAATTTTTAACCATTAACCGAACTAAAAATTTTTCGGTTAATTCGGTCGGTTAACCGAATTAACCGAAAATTATATGTTTTTTTTATTTTTGGTTAAAAATTAACCGAATTAACCGAATTAATCGAATTAACCGAATTAACCGAATTACCCAAAATAAATCACGACATAATTAAAAAGATTACATAATTTTAGTTTTAGAATTTTAGAATTTTATTTTTATTTATTAAATTATTTGTAATTTTTATGATTGGGTTGGATTGGGTAATTAGGTTGGGTTGGATATTTGGGTTTGAATTAGGTTTAGGGATTGGGTTTAGGTAAATAGTGGGCCTATTTATATATTATAATTTTATTTATTAAATTTTTCGGTTAACCGAAAAAAATTCGGTTAACCGACCGGTTTCGAACCGAATTAACCGTTAACCGAAAAATCACAAAATAATTAACCGACCCCAAACCGAAAAAATTCGGTTAATCGACCGATTAACAGAATTCGATCAGTTAGCCAAATTTTTTCGATTTTACCCGAATTTTGCACATCCCTACTTGATCGCCTACTTTAATCGTGCACTTAGCCTTAGTGTTACATTAGATTGCTCCTACTTTTGTTATTTAACTTTGCCACCTACTTCACGTTAAAAACAAATTCAAATATAAAGTTTCCCATTCCTAAATTAATTCATCCAACTGCCCATGTACCTTCTTCCCTTACTAATCTTCATAATCACTTCTTTCACTAATCCCATTTTAAAGTTATTTCTTTTTGAGCCTTTTCATAAAAAAAAAATTAAATTAGTTTACAATATGTCTACGATATGGGTAAAAAAAAATTATGTACCAAATATGTTTATAAAAAATTGATTTAAAAAGACAAATGAGGATTAAAGATATTTGAGTCTGTCTCTTGACACGGTCTTTTGTCTGTCTCTTGACACGGTCTTTGGTATTTTTCTTGTTCTTCTTTTGTTCTTCTTTCTTCCTTGGCGAGTCCTTTTGGCTGTCGATTTGTCTAGATTGGAATAAAGAATGCTTTGGCCAGTTTGCAGTTGGCTGATGATGAGGAGATTGCATTTCAGGAGGTAAATGCAACGATAAATCAAACCTTTCATCTTTTCCTGGTGGGCCGCTGCTTGACAGAGAGTGTAGTTCATTTTCCCTCCATTCGTAATACATTGGCGGATCTTTGGCATCCCATAAAGGGTATCTGCATCTCAGACATGGGTGAAAAGCATTACCTTTTTAAATTTTTCCATGAGGTTGATATACAAAGAGTTATTGGGGGGCTCCTTGGTTCTTCAATAATCATTTACTCCTGATTCATAGGATACAAGAAGGGAATATCCTTTGTTAGTCCCTTTAAACTTTTCTGCTTTTTGGGTCCAAGTCCATGATCTCCCTCCAGGATTGATGTCTGAAAATATGGCCAAGCAATTAGGTAATTTTATTGGACAATTTCTTAAGTATGATACGTTCTTTTCATCGGTGGGTATCAAGAACTTCATGCGTATTCGGGTTTGCCTTGATGTGATGATCCCTTTAAAAAGGAAAAAGAAAATACTGCTTGGTATGGATCGAGTTGTTTATGCCAGGTTTCGGTATGAAAAACTTAGCTTGTTTTGTTTCATATGTGGGAAGCTTGAGCATGGGGAGAGTTTTTGTCCTCTTCGCACTGTGTTAGAGCCTCCTAATATAAATTTTGGCTGGGATATTTCCCTTCGGGCGGAGGTACGGCGTCGAAGTTCAACGACCAATAAATGGCTACGGGAAGCTGATGGTTCGGTGTACGGTGATTCGATTTTGGCAAGTAATCAAAAAAGAGTTAATTTAGGAAGGAATGGAGATTTCGTGAGTAAACAAGGGAGCGATTTGGGCATAGCTAATTATGTTCCTAATCCTTCTCATTTAAAGCTAAATCAAATGAAGGAGATTAAGGAAACTAATATCTGGCATAATAAGGAGGTGGGAGAGTCTTTTGGGGCCGGTGATGGTTTTGGGCCTATGGATTCGAATATAGAGGACGAGAATAACCTAATTCACCCTATTGATGGGAAAAAAGATGACGTGTAATGAATAATATTGGAAATGTTCCAAACACTGTCTCTGTTAGGGATAGTTGCGAGTTATCGGTTGGCTCTGCTGGGCAGAGCAGCCGGATGCAATGAAGATTGTTAGTTAGAATGTTCGTAGTTTGGGGAGGTCACGGACAGCTAAAAGGCTCAAAAATAAATTGCGGGCCATTAATCCCCAAATTTTGTTTCTCATAAAAACAAAACTTAAGGCGAAAGATATAGAGATGGTTAGAATAAAGCTTGGATTTTCTTATGGAATTGATGTTGATGCTGATGGTTCTAAAGGTGGATTATCTCTGGGTTGGAAAGGTAATTCATTGGTTTCTCTTAGAAGCTATTCTCCTTTTCACATAGATACAAATATTAATGACAATGATCATGGGGTCAAGTGGAGATTCACAAGTTTTTATGGTAATCCTATTGAGCATTTAAGGTCGATGTCTTGGGATCTTCTTTGTCACCTTCACTTAAATAATTTAGGCCCTTGGCTTGTGGTCGGGGACTTTAATGAAATTACTAGTTCTTTTGAGAAAAGAGGAGGCTATCTTAGATCGGAGAACCAAATAGCCAAGTTTAGAAATGCTCTGGAGGACTGTGGCCTAGTTGATTTGGGTTTTAGTGGTAGATGGTTCACGTGGGAGAGAGAAAGGTTTCAAGCAACAAATATTCGTGAGAGATTAGACAAAGAGGTTGCTAATTATGAATGGATGGATTTTTTCCACTCATACTTGGTTAAACACCTGAGTCATTTGATTTCGGATCACTGCCCGATTCTTATAGACACTGTTGGTAGGCTTCATGGTAGTGAGAATTGTGGAGGCCATCGATTCATGTTTGAAGCCAGTTGGTGCTTAGACCAATATTTTGGTGGAGTCCTACAGCAAGCCTAGTCTGGGTCAAGTAATAATGCGGTTGACAAGTTAGCTAAAGCTGGTCAATTCTTCAGATTGTGGAATCACTCACGTTCACAAGAGAAAAAAGGCAACGTGCGAGGCTTGAGGAATGCTTGAATTATCTCCATGCGCAGGATCCCAATGACAAAAACTTGGAAGAAATCATGAAGGTGTAGTTAGGCCTAAATTTGGAGGCTGATAAGGATGAAATATTTTGGGAGCAGCGTGCGAGGTTTAACTGGTTGAAACATGGTGATAAGAATACCAGTTTTTTCCATCGAACAGTGATTTCTCGTCATAATTGTAACCGAATTGTGGGTTTTGAAAATGAGGAGGGACGATGGGTTTCTCAATCGGAAGAGATGTTGAATGCTACTGTGAAGTTTTTTGGTGAGCTTTATACAGCTTCAGATTCAGCTAGTGAGTATCGGTTGCTTGAGCTTGTTGAGAAAAGGGTCACTTTGGATATGAATGATGAGTTGTTAAAGCCCTTTACGGAGGAAGAAATTTGGCAAGTAGTAAAATCGATGGCACCTCTCAAGGCTCCTAGAATTGATGGTTTTCCAGCTTTTTTTTTCAAAGGTATTGGGATATTGTTGAGGGTGATATCTCTCGTCACTACTTGGCAATTTTAAAAGGGGAGATTGATATGGACGAGATTAAAAAACTCATATAATACTGATCCCAAAAGTCGATAAACCAAAAAATATCTCTCAATTTTGGCCGATAAGCTTGTGTAATGTGATCTACAAAATAATTGCTAAAGTTTTGGTGAATCAGATGAGTTTTGCTTTAGGCCATTGTATTAGTGAAGCTCAAGGTGCTTTTATTGCAGGGAGACAAATTTCTGACAATACTTTAATAGCTTATGAGATTCTACATTCTCTTAAGACTAGGAAGTATTATAAGCAAGGAAATTTTTCACTAAAACTTTATATGAGCAAGACGTACGAACCGAGTTGAATGGGATTTTTTGGCCGGGATGATATCTACATTGGGGTTTTGTCAAAAGTGGATTATCCTTATCATAAGGTGTGTTTGTTCGGTTTCCAAAACGGTGGGTATCAATGAAGGTATTAGCGATGTTTTCACTCCGTCGCGAGGGTTGCGTCAAGGTGACCCGCTTAGCCCTTATCTCTTTTTGATCTGTGCTGAAGGACTTTCAACTCTGCTTAATGAAGCAAAACAAAAAGGCTGATGATAAGTGCCCCAATAGGTAGAGAATAGTTTTCAATCAACCATCTCCTTTTCACGGACGACTGTATCTTGTTTGGCGATGCTTTAGAGGATGGGGCCTATACCGTCCGTAACATTCTTGAGGAGTATGAGATGGCCTCTAGTCAACAAATTTTGATAAATCCCTTATTTATTTCAGAGCAAGTGTGGATCAACAGGTGAGGGATCAAATTACAAATATTTTGGGGTTCAGGTTGCTGTCAATCCGAAAAAATATTTGGGGCTACCGATGATGGTTGGTAGAAGGAAACGTTGGGCGCTTGCTAACTTTGTGGATCGATTCCGTAAGAGGATCGAAAGTTGGAATTTTTGTTTTCTCTCGATGGAAGGTAAGGAAGTTTTTGTCAAAGCAATCTTACAAGTTATTCCTATCTATGTCATGCAATGTTTTGAGCTTCCGAAATTGTTATGCCACGCTTTAGAAAGCATTATGAACAAATTCTGGTAGGCTAATGGTAAAACTGGAAAAGGAATTCACTGGTGCTCTTGGAAGAATCTTTGCTATCCCAAAATATTTAGAGGTATGGGTTTTCGTGATCTATCATTTTTTTAATAGGGCTTTGTTAGCTAAACAAGCCTGGAGGTTATTCTCTCAACCAGATTGTCTATTAGCAAAGGTACTCAAAGCTCGTTATTTTCCTTTTTGCAATTTTTTGTCTGCTAAAGTGGGGTCTTACCCTTCTTTTACCTGGAGAAGTATATGTGGTGCCCGTGAGTTGGTCGCTGATGGACTGCTTTGGCGGATTGGTAATGGGAGGATGGTGAACATTTGGAACGACCCTTGGCTGCCTAGCCCTGAAAGTAGTCGGTTGTCAGTACAGAATATGTGTATTCAGTGGACTACAGTAAATTAATTAATCGATGAACACTCATTTACCTGGAAGGAAGATATCATCTACAAGCTCGTTGACAATGATCAAGTAAGATGTATCCTCAGTATTCCCTTGGCTCAATCTAATGCAGAGGATGCTTTGGTTTGGCATCACGATAACACGGGGGATTATACAGTTAAAAGTGGTTATAGGGTACTTCTCTCTAGGAGACCTCAGCTCACCATTTACAACATGGACACTGATGACAATTACAAAAATTTTTACAAGCTGCTTTGGAAGCTCTAGTTACCTTCTAAAATTAAGATACATTTGTGGAGACTAACTAGAAATTATGTGCCTCATCTCTGTAACCTTAATAAATGAAAGCTAATATTGGAGGTTGCTTGCCCTTTGTGTAAGGCAGCTCCGGAAGATTCAGAACATCTTTTATGGTTTTGTGAGGTGTTATGACGAATATGGAATCTACTGAATCTTCAAGTTGATCGGACAGGGATACCTCAGATGGCAAAAATCAACTGGTTAGCACGTTTATTACTGTTACAGATGAGAAAAAGAAAATGTTAACCATCTCATTCTGGGCTATTTGGTTTATGTGCAATAAGCTGGTTCATGAAGGGAGTAATTTTTCCATGCAGGAACTATTGTGCTTTATTAAGAGGTATGCTTGTGAATTAAAGATGGGCTGTATGAATGACTCTCCTTCTTTTTCTACAAATTCAGTCTTATGGCGTCCACCACTACCTGGTATTATCAAATTAAATTTTGATGCTTTTTTAATAGGGATTCTAATTCATCTATTGCAACAATGGTTGCCCGTAATGATAAAGGCCTAGTTATGGGTGCATGTGTTTACCAATATGCAGACGTTGCTGAAGCTTTTGTGGTGAAAGCCAGAGCCTGTGAGCGGGTGCTCCTTTTTGCGATCGACATGGGATTTAGGAAGATCATCCTGGAGGGGGATTCACTAACAGTTATAAAGAAGCTCCATTCTGAGATGGATGACAGATCGGTGATCCGTTCTATAACGCGGAATATTCGCATGATGGCAAAGTTTCTAAAAGAAGTTTCTTATAATTTTTCTCCAAGAAGAGGGAATCGGGTAGCGCATAACTTGGCGAAGAAGGGTTGTCACTGGCCTTTACCGTGCTGTTGGGTTGAGGAGGTCCCTGGTCGCGTTAATAACCTCGTGGTTGAGGATTTAGAAGATTGGCTTCGTGCGCAAGGATGATTGTCGCATTTTCTTGTGCTTTGAAGAATGGAGAAGGTTCTTAGAATCTCCATAGGTAGCAGTTTCTTCAAAGATGGTTTCCTTCTGTAAGGCGATCATGGTTCTGATGACGATTAGGAAGGCTCTTGCTGGGTTTCGTCTTGTGTTCTTTGCAGGGATGTCTCTGGCAGTTTGTTTTGGTTTTCTGGTTTTCGGCTCAATTTCTGTGTGCTAGCGTCTTGGTTTTAGTTTGTTTGATTTTACTGCCTTTTCTTTTCTCATTTGTGGTTGTTGTTTCTTTTCATTTATTTTCCTTGGGTTTTGTGCTGCCAATTTTTACTTCCTATCTTTAATGAAATTCAGCTCTTTTTGACAAAAAAAAAAGACAAATGAGGTTTTGGCAATAATAATAAAGTTAAGATATTAACCCCATATTACTTTAGGTTCAAATCCCATTATATTTGTTTTTCTAGATTTTACATAAAATACAAAATAATAAAAATACCCTTATATTCAAATCCCATTATATTCTCGTAACATTGCCATTATCTGGCCTCCTCTTAGAAAGAAACATATTTTTCCTTTCTCTTTCAACTTTATAGTTTAATTTTCTTTAAAATGGCCTGAAACTTTGCTAAGTTAAACTCGAAGCCCTAATGGAGAAACTCTTTGATCTTTATCCACCTTCATTGGATGGTCGCCTGACTCTGGTATGTTCTTCTTCTCAGTAAGACTTTCTCCTTGCATTTTGGATTGAGCCTCCATTGTTGGGAATTCTCCACCTAATTCTTCACTAAATTTGGTACATTTAAGTCTCCTTTTTTTAGTAAGACTTTCTCCTTGCATTTTGGATTGAGCCTCCATTGTTGGGAAGTCTCCACCTAAACCTTCACCAAATTTGGTACATTTAAGTCTCTTTTTTTTTATATTTTATCTTTTCTCTAATTTTATTTTGTCCTTTGTTACTGTAGGTCCTATTTAAGGCTTACTTAAACATGAGAATTTTTTCTTCTTTTTTACTTAATTTTTCTTTTGGTATCTTTGTTTGATTTTATTGTGGTTGTGGTCATGTTTGGTTTCTAATTTGCAATAAGGATGTGTGAATATTTTAATTGTGGATTTTCTTGGGTTATAGTTTTGGTCGAAGGGGAAATGGTCAATGGGTGAAGAATGAAGGGTTGCTAAGTTGACTCAATTAGAGGTGAGGCATGAGATTTACAATGACTTTGCTAAGGTTTGAAGCTTGAGTTGTTGTTGATATTGTTTGGATTTTTGGGTTAGGTAGTAATGATGCAAAGATTGAGTGATCAAAATGTAAACTTACTAGTAGTAGAGTGGCAAAAATGTAAATTTACCAATCCCCACATCTGACGTTTGTTAAAAAGGTAATGTGTCAGTGATCAACTTGTAACTTTTGATGTAATGCCCTTTATCCGTATTCAACGCCGGAATAGGATACAAGGCATTACTAGACTGACATCGCAAGCAAACATACCGATCGAGACATAAATTTGCATACAAATTAAAACCATTCGCATTCAACCATGAAGTCGCTAACACGAACCTACGAGGCCTAAAACATGCTTTGGAAGTGGTTCAGGACTAAACCAACAACTCAAGGAATTGTTACAAAACTTAGAAAATTTTTGCTAGAAACAGGGGTCACACACCCGTGTGGTTTGGGACATGCCCGTGTGGGCAGGTCATGTGGTCTCACACGCCCATGTACCTAACCCATGTAACTCTCTGTTTGTGACTCATGAACAAATTGGAGTCACACAACCAAGTCACACGCCCATGTGCTAAGTCGTGTGGTCAATTTAATTTTTATGATTTTTCATAAAATAGGTGCAGACTTCACACACCTAGGACACAGCCCATGTTCGAGGCCGTGCCGTCCATACGACTGAGACACACGCCCATGTCTCTACCTGTGTGCTCAGTTTTGAGCAATTTGTTTCTCAAAATTTAGGTACAGGGGATACATGACCGGATCACACGCCCATGGGGTAGACCGTGTGTCACACATGCTCGTGTGTCTACCCATGTGGACAAAATAAAGGTTATTTACCAAGCCATTTGCCACCCTTATTCACCATGCACTTACACCAATTCAAAGGCACAAAATATGGCACATTTAGGCAACCAAACATCCACAATCATGGCTAAAGCATATCAATGTAATACCATACACTATCATGCTCATAACATTTATTATGTCCCAAAATCAATCATGCAACTTTCATGACACCTATTTGTGCCTAAGATAATCATCTCAACAATAAATCACATTTCTAACACAACACGTTCATGCTATGAATCTCATTCCATCATTCACCAACCATACCATGATCATATCGCCAAAGACATTGGCACATAAATGAGTATACTTAGGCTTACAATCATGTTAGCCAAAATAAGCCAATTAACATGACAAGTACTAAATTATTACAAGCCAAAACATTTGGCCAAATCAAATGACACATATAACAAAATCACCAAGTCCTTATACATGCCATACTCTCAAAATGTTTAAAATCATCGGTACCCAAAATAACAATTTGATAGTGTGAGGCGAATCTCAGATGATCCCCAATTCGAGCTAGCTTGGTGACATTATGAAACATTGAAAATAAAACTGAGTAAGCTATATAGCTTAGTAAGCTCGTATGCAAGAAATAAGCAACCTTACCATGCACATAACATTCAAATAATATAACAAAACTTACTTCATATTCATCATTTCACACATTTAATAAGCATGAGCTTTACGTACATACCTGAGCCGTCTCGAAATAGATTTACACATATTCTCATCCTTGACATACCCGTGAACCACTTGAAATTAAAATGTCGGATACTCGGGAATTCTTGCACACTAAGTGCCACATATGTAGCCAATGCTACCTCAAATCTCATATCACATAGTTGCTTACTCTCGAGCTATCTACGGGCCTGCTCACACTAGTTGTCAGTCAAGACGTAGCTATGTAATGCTGCTCACACAAGCTGTCAAGTATTCACAACATATGCCGGTATACTCAGCCACCGGTAAGATGTACAAGACCAGCACCCGGATCACATAATCACATAACACATACTAACCCTAGTGACATGTCACTTGTATCCAACCCTATTCCTAAGGTTCAACGAGATTTCTCGTTTGTCGATTCATCCTCGGACTCGTTCATAAGATTAAGCTCATCCACATTATCAAACATACAATTCATGCATTATTAATGAAATAAAATACAATCATATTAATGCTTATTTTTAACATACAAACTTACCTCGGTACAAATGAATAATTGTTCGATTTAGTCCACAACCTTGTTCTTCCCTCGGTCTAGGTTAGAACCTCGTCTTTCTTGATCTATAATACCACATTTAACTTATTCAATTATCACATTATTCAATTTAATCCCAAAAACACATTATAGCAAAAATTACATTTTTGTCCCTAAATTTTCAACTTTTTACATTTTAGTCCTTAGGCTCGTAAAATGATTTTCATTCGATATCTTCATTACTCAAGCCTAGTTGAATATTATTAGTACTCATATTAGTCCACATTTTTCATTTATTCACATTTTACACACATTTTATAACTTTAACAAATAGGTCTTTATTTGACATTTTCATCAAAAATCACTTGGTAAATGTTGTTTACCTAACATCAAACATACATTTTCTACCATTAGACATCAAGATACACAAATATTCTACATGGGTAAAATTTTATACTTTGATTTTCTTTCAAATTAGTCCTTAAAATAGTTAAATCAAGTTACAACATTCACAAAAATGTAAAAATCATTAAAAACGGGACAAAGACGGACTTACAATCGAGCTTGGAAGTTGGCAAAACCCTAGCTATGGAGACCTTGAAATTTTCGGCTATGGGGGACTAATTGGAGATAGATGACATCTTTTTATTTGTTTTATTTGTCTTTATTTACCAAATGACCAAAATGCCCTTAATGCCTAACTTCAAAATTTTACCCATCCATGTCCATTTTTGTCCAAATTAAAGTATAATGGTCTAATTACCATTTAAGGACCTCCAATTTAAAATTTAATTTCAATTAGAGACCTCTAGCATCTAGAACACATATTTTGCACTTATTGCAATTTAGTCCTATTGGTTAAATTGGACACTCTATCGATAAAATTTCCTAACAAAATTTTCACACAGTCATTCAATCAAACTGTAGACCTTAAAGAAATAATAAAAATAACATTTCTACTTCAAATTTGTCTTCTCAAAACCACTATTTCGATTTGACCCTAAAACGGGCTGTTACATTTGAATAATTCGGTGATCAACTTGTAACTTTCAAATAGTTTGGTGACCAAATTGTAATTTTTTTAAACTGAATAACTAAAATGTAAAATTACTAATAATTGAGTGACCTTTGATGTAGGTTTCTAATTATAAGTTAGTAATTTAATATGTTTACAAAAATATAATTAAATTAAAATATAATACTTATTGCATAATATTAATGAAAATAAACATATGATATTTTTATTTTATATATGCAATTGTACATGAATTGATTAAAATAAAATATTATTTTTTTAATGATATTATTAATTAATTTGATGTAATAAATTTAAATTGATGGTTTAATTGTAAGTTCATTTAGAATTATAATTTTTAATATAAATATTTATAATATAAATAGATATTCCTATTAGTTATTATAAAATTGATGATATTTATAAAAATATTTTCTTTTTACTTAATTGACAAGTTATATAACTTTTTAACTGCCAAATTTAGTATCCTATCGCCCCCACCACCATTTGGCGAGGAGAGGTACGTTTTCCATTATGAACATCTCGATGCCCAATCCACCCTCTAACTTTCATCTCACAATCAAATCCTTAAACAAATCTTATTTGCAAGTATTTTAGGTTTGCTGATGAAGATTTGATTATGTCAACCCATGGACTTCAAACAACTAAATCCAAACTTGATTCAAGATTAGAATAGTTAAAACACTATTTTAAAACAAAAAAAAAAAATCACGAGTTAAACTCGTATAGGATTTTTGCTTATACTATAAAGTATCGTTTTAGGCCCATAATATATATATATATATATAAAATTTAAACTTCGTGTTGTACATGCCTTTGTGAGAGTTTAAGCCCAAATTGCACTAAAAGATGTCCAAAAACAGTCTAGAAGTTTATTGCCTAAAAGTTAATTGATAATAGCTAAAAGTAATTTGTTTTTAACCTTATAATTAATGCGTTTTTAGATGATTATTCGATGTTAATGGTGAATTTTATGCTCTTAATCATTTAAACTCCTATTTTTATATTTATGAAGGCATTTGGGAGCAAAAGGAGCAAAAATCGGAAAATTTGAGAAAGTTACAGGAGCCACACGCTTGGACCATTCTACACAGTCTGGACACGCAGCCGTATGAGCCACATGGGCTGCCACACGGTCATGTGGCAAGTCATGTCAGTTTCGCAAATTGCACTCCAAATTGCAAGAAAACGTGATTTTTAGGTTTTTCAGGCATTCTAAGACCTACATATGACAAAAATAAGAAAATAGGAATAAGTCGTCATAGAATATTCAAGAAAACAACTATATTTCGCCAAGATTGAAGACTCCTGATTTCTTAAAAGATTATGAGTCTTTTGATTTTTTGTTTTATATTCAAGCATGAACTAATTTTCTAAATACTTAGATGAACCCTTGATTTATGTCTTTTGAATAAATACTTAGATATTGTTCTTAATTATGTGTGCTTAATTCTTGGTTTGATATTTCTAAACTATTGATATATGTTTGGTGCGATTAAATCATAGGAGGAATAGACCCTGTTTAAGAGTAGGTCTAGCGTAATTGAGTGGAGTTGCATGCAATCCTAGAAATAGGACGATATAAATCTACCGGATTAGAGTCAAATCTAATAGGGAAATCTATAGCACAAGTTAATGCGATAATAAGGGTTTTAATTAGAAAGGAATTTCAATTAATCAACCTAGAGTCAATTACTCTTACTTTAGATAGATATATTAGCATAATTTAGGCATTTTTACGGATCAAGATACTAAGTAAAGAAATTGTGTAATTTAGATTGATAGTGACAGATGAAATCTAAGTGAATTCTTTATTGGGTATTGTTTCACTTCTTAGTTATTATTCGATTATTTTCCTAATTTGTTCTTTGTCGCGTTCGTAGTTAATTAATTTAGTTAATTTTAGTTTTAATCAATCATTCGAATTTGTCAATTAAATAATAGAAAGACGGTAATTACTAGTATTTTTAGTCTCCATAGAAATGATATCTTTGCTCACCGTAGCTATACTATTAATTGATAGGTGTACTTATCTTAACCCGATTTTTAGTTGATTTATGATTGCATCATTGACAAATTTATTCTAATACAATAAGTGTGTTTTTGTTTATTCCATCACTTATGCAATTTTTTCCCTATAAATAAAGATTTTAGAGAGATAGGAAAAGCGGTCTACCTGGAATAGCCACTCATTCATTTGTTTTCACTTGTGAGAGTGATTCGTTTTAGATTTGCAATGAACTCTTAGTTTCATATTGATGAGGAGATTTGCACTTCTAATGGAATAATATTTCTAATTCTTTTCTCTTATTTAAAAGTGGTTAGAGAAATTGTAGGCTAATGACTTAGTAATTGGAGTAGGTTAATAAATTATTTAAATCTTAACATGATTAATTATTCAATTTGTGTTTATTTATTAATATGGGTGACATCGGGTTAGGGAAAAAAAAGTAGCTATAGGCTAGTGAAAATACTGGGGAAGATATAAGAGTTAACCCTAGTGATTTAATTACCCAACACACCAATATATTAATCAACTATGAAGCTACCTATAAAATATACACCAGCTTAAGTAGTAGAGGATGGATAATAATTCTGGTTAACAGTTTAGTTAATGCATATAAGATATACACCAACTTAAATAATTGCTAAACCTCTATAAGCTATACACTAACTCAAGTAAGACAATTCTATTTAGTAACCTTAAATTGATTGTTAGCTGAAATAGATTATTAAATGTTATTACTTGAAAATTTCTTAACCACTTCATCGCTAGATATCCTTCATAATTATTACATACTTTTAATTAATTTTATTTGTTTAGTAGATGATTACTATCTCTTATTTCTTAGTCATTTTATTTAATTAGTTGAGCAGAGTAGTTAAAGTCAAGGGTGAAATCAAAATAAAAAATTTCGAGGGCTGAAATTAAATTGTAATTTTTACGATAGAAAAAATGCACTTTCGTCATTTTAATAGACTATATCTTTATATTTTTTAAAGGATTAAATCATTTTTTTATAAGGCCAAAGTGTAATTTTACCTTTACTAATTTAAAATTTTAAAAATTTTAAAGGAATCACATAAAAAAATTCATTTTAAAGGGTCGAGTCCTGCTAGCCCCTAATTTCACCATTAGTTAAAATATTTACTTAATTTTTTCTTTTTGATGATTTGATCCTCGAAATATTTCTTCCATCGAAATTTATTTAATTAGATACTTCTCCACTTCCTAGCATGTAATCGATGGTTATAAGCAATTCATACTATAAGAGTCGTGCATGGCCCATGCAAAAAATCTCCTAGAGATGTTGATGTCTGACTTGCCCATAACTCCTCATTTTGGGTATACGACAAATCGTTAATTTGAAATTTGAGTCTACATGTTATTAGAATTAGGTACCCTATTTTGTTGGACCCTTGACCATTCCCACTAAATTGGATTGACCCGTGTTCAATGCGGAACTTTCGTCAATGATGCCACAAATATGACAGACTAAAGGGATATGCTCATAACTAAATGAAACTGGGAAGCAAGTCATGAAGCTACACCTAAAAATCATCGAAAAAGAAATCAATACTCTTCAAGTTCTCTCCCATTGAGAATTGATGGATAAGAAAAATACAATTATTGAAGGACCAAGGGTCCCATGATATTATATTCTTTAAATTTCTACAATATGAAAAAATGGGATTAAATAAAATATAATGCCTCCAATCAGTTTAATACTCGTACTTTAAAGAGATCTAATAACAATGTTACCAAGTAAATATCATAATCAAAGTCATTTACATAACCAACTTTGACCCCTACTGAATTTAGAAATTTCGGAAAATTTATTCCATATTGCATCAATTGAATATTGTAATGGGCCTATTTCGCCCGGGCTCAAATTAACCATATTAATTAGTTAATTAAACTAACTAAAAATCCAAAATAATAATAGTTCAATAACAACAGTCCTGATACAAAATTACAAGCCCAATAATAAAACAGTTTAGCCTTTACTAGCCCGAATTTATTACTACACCCAAACCCAATAAAGTAAACCAAGCCCGATAACTAAACCTAGTCCAAAACCCGAATTAACCAATCCCAGCCCAAAACAAATTGGAATCGATGGAAACCCTAGAGGCTTCCAGACTGTTCGTAGGCCGCAGCCTTCTTCGTGGGCCCCGCATGCATCCGTGCCATAGTCATCAGCAACGGCCTTCACACGAACGGTTTCTAACACAGCATGGCCACATCAGCAGTTTCAACATGTACTAGAACCTGCGAGAAGAAAAGCAAGAGCAGTACCCAAATAGCAGCATACATAGCTAGGCAAAAATGATTTTTGTACATTTTATTTTTATTATTATTTTTATTTTATTTTTCCATTTGGCTATAAAGAGGGCCAAAATCAATCTGTAAAAGGGGGTTCACAATTTTTACGAAATACAGAGAAAAAAAAATCAATACAAAATTCAAAGATCAATTTACCAAAGGTTCCTTTTCCTTATTTTTATTTTTTTTCTTTCGAAGTTATTCGCACATATTTTGTAAAAGTTCTTTATTTTGAAAAATATACACAAATATATTTTAATATAATATAAAAAAGAGAAAGAAATTACCTATTTTTTAATTTCGGCCACCGTGTACGGCGGCGGGGGGCGGTGATCATCACCGAAATCATCGCCGGAAATCGCCAAGCAAAGGGGAGAAGAGAGAGAGTATTTTGTTTTTTTTTTCAAAAGGAGAAATGTTTTTTTTTTTCAGAAATTTGCTATTTATATAGGGCACCAAACGACGTCATTTTGGGTTTAAACACAAGTGCAAAACGACGTCGTTTCATGCAACCCGACTCGAATTCAACAAGCTCCAGGCTAAGGATCCGCGTATTTTTAAACGGAATGGCTAATTGCACTTTTAGCCCTTTCGCTTTTTATTGCTTTACAATCAAGTTTGTTTTTTTTATTTAGCCCCATAATTTATTGCAATTCCAATTGGACCCTTATTCGAACGACGTCGTTTTGGAGGGCAGAGATTAATTTCTCTTTTGGTCCCTCTTTGTTATCCACGTGTTCAATATGGTCCTTTCTTTTATTTATTTGCGAATTCACCCCCAGATTTCTATTTTTATTTAAAAATAGTCATTTGTTGTTAGTTTTGTTATTAGTTTAATTAGTTTTAACATTATGGTTATTATTTTGCTATTGTTATTACTTTAAATATTATTATTATTGTATTTATTAATTTTTTTCTTCTTCTTATCATTATTATTATTTTCATTATTTTTACCTAAATTCTATATTAGTTTTATTAATTAATTTATTTTATTGTTTTACTTATAAAATACTTAAATCTAATATTATAGATTTGTTTCATTTATTCACTTATTCTTTTATTTATTTATCTCATTATTTGTTTATTATCTTACTTATATATATGTACATATTTTTATTTTTATTCTTGAATTTTTAAATAGGCTTGTATTTTTGGTTTATTGTGTTTTTATTATCATGATCTTTATGCTTTATTAATTTATTAGATTTATGTAACATAATTGTTCTTTAAATATGAGATTTTTGTTTTGAAATAAGCAATTACTTCGTGTTCTAAGACTCGAAAGAAATCATGCCCTAACTTACTGGGTTTCGATTTTTCTCATCGAGTCTAAAGAACTCATTTTTCTTAAAACGAAACCTAAGTTAAATAAAACCTTATTCTCGAAAATTCAAAAATGTTGTGTTCTAACTCATTGAATATGATGTTTTGTTATATCGAGACAAGAATTTCCAAAAACAAAGGCAATATTCCGTATTCGGGAATTTTGAGAAATAGTGCCCTAACTTACTGGGTTTCGATTTCTCATTTAAACCAAATAACCGAATATCCTTCTTAATTTTAAATGTACAAGTATTGAATGTCAAAAGACAAGCGTATTTTCGAAGATTCAAAATGTTGTATCCTAACTCACTGGTATGATATTTTATTCTTTCGAAATAAGCGGGTCTCGGCATCCGGTTTAATTTATTCAAGTTTTCTTTAACAAAAAGGATCGTATTTTAAAATCTTTTCAAATTTTCTACATCAAGACATTAATTAATCAATTTGGTGTCAATTTTGGGCTTTACGGGAGTGCTAATCCTTCCTCGTACGTAGCTAACTCCCGAACCCGTTTTCTTGAATTTCGTAGGCCAAAACTATTGTTTTAATAAATCAAAAATGTTTTAATGATCAATCCTAAGGTGACCCGATCACACCTCAAAAAGAAAGATTGGTGGCGACTCCACTTTCGTTTTTCAAGTCAACATCGTTTTTCAAACCTCATAAAAATGGTTTTGACAGCTTGGCGACTCCGCTGGGGACTTTAAAGAGAGTCAAGTCGTAAAATTGATTAATTTCTGTCCTTTTGTTGAAAATTGAAAATTTGATCTGAAAAATTACAATCCTTTTTATTGCATTCGCGTGCGTCATCTCATTGTTGTGGTTCGAGTCTTATTGAATACTTTTGCATCATATTGCATGACCGTCGGGTCACACCCTTTTAAATGGGAGTGAGAAGCTACTCCTTCGTGAGGTTTTCACCTCCGTGCAGGATAGTGAATCGCTTTCGGGATACGTCCATACCTATGTCTTCGTGAGATTTTCATCTCCGTGCAGCCATAGGGAAATGTATTCCCCTGAACCGAACTCGGCCCGTATGAGCCTATAATGGGTGAGGATCGAGGAATCTACTGGTTCAGGTACCTTAACTTTAGAACCGAACTGCATATAGAAAGCCCTAAGAGCCCACTCTAGGTAGAGCTGTGATAAACCCTAGTGGTCACCCAGATAGGTGCTTGAATTTTTTTTACATGTTTTGAATTTTGTTTCTATTGTACTGATTTTTTATTACTTTACATGCATTTTCATACTAGAGAGAGGTGTCGATTCGGGTTCGATTGCTAAATTAGGGAGCTCGGCATGGAGAATGAATTTTTGATAAAATGGAAGACAATACGGCTGTCCGTATATTTGTATTCCGTTTAATGTAAATAATTTTGCCCTCTAGTAAAGTTTTCTAAAGGAAATTGTGTCAGAATCAACCCCTCTTTACATTCATTTCATGCATTCATATAGCATTACATCACATGCATTAGATTTCATAAGAAGACCCTGATTGGTTGAAATTATTTCAACATAACCTGGACATCAACAAAACCAAACATCCTTACGGTACCCGAACCAAGACAAAAGATATGGATCAGAGATTAAAAATACTGGAACAACTCCAAAGGAGATGGAAGATAAACTTTAACTGCAAATGTAAGAACAGCTTACTAAGATCGAACAAGATATGATGGACCGAATGATGGAATCCCAAAAGAGTATGATGACTCAATTGACTCAACTACTGGTGGGAGGAAAAGGAAAAACCACCATAGTTAACACCGGTGAAGATAATTAGGAACCACTATATCCTCCGGGTTTTACCCCGACATATCCTGAGGTGTACCCACGAAAAACATCCGTCACAATTAAACCTCAAGAGGGTATTTCGATACCGCCAAACTTTCAAGCGGGATCGGGTTCTAATTTAGGGGATCACCCAACTAATGCTGTTATTTTCGACTTTGATGAGGCAGTAGAAAGGGAAAGGTCAAGGTCTGAATTGCCAAGACAGTTAGAGGATCGATGCAAATAGCTAGAGGATAAATTTAGGCTCATGGAAAACACTGATAGACAACATGGAATCGACGCTAAAGATCTGAGTTTGGTGCCAGATCTAATACTTCCCCACAAATTCAAGATGCCAGAATTTGTAAAATACAATGGGACTAGTTGTCCCTGAAGCTCACATAACCATGTTTTGTCGACAAATGACTAGGTATGTTAACAATGACCAACTGCTAATACATTGCTTCTAGGACAGTTTGGCCGGAGTAGCATCCAAATGGTACAATTAGTTGAGCAGTACCAAAATTAGTTCTTGGAGGGATTTAGCACAGGCATTCATGAAGCAGTACAGTCACGTAACAGACATGACCCCTGATAAAATTACCTTGCAAAATATAGAGAAGAAATCAAGCGAGAGTTTTCGGCAATATGCACAAAGGTAGAGAGAGGTTGCCATTCAAGTCCAGCCACATCTTCTAGAGAATAAACTACCATGCTTTTCATTAAAACCTTGAAAGCCCCATTTATTAGTCATATGTTGGGGAGTGCCACAAAGAATTTCTCGGACATAGTGATGTTCGGTGAAATGATAGAAAATGTTGTGAGAAGCGGTAAAATAGATGTGGGAGGAAGCGCCAAAAGATTAGCCCCGAGAAAGAAAAAAATGAAGTAAATAATGTGGGAGTATACAACAAGGGCTACTCAAAGCAAATCACCGTTGGCCCACTAAAGACGACGACCGCCAACCTTCAGACTCCTCCAAGGCAGGAATCTAACCAAAGGACGAGTACAAAAAGCTCAAGTTCACTCCTATCCCAATGACATACCGAGAGAGGGATTGATATACGTTATGGAATCCTACGGATCAAGTCAAGTGAATAAATCGTCTGGTTCAGAGTTGTATAACAAGTGAAATCTAGGTGGATTCTTCCTCGGGTATTGTCTTAGTCAATTGGTTTTCTCTCACAAGTATTTTCCCCAATTTCATTCTTCTTTGTCTTAGAGTTTTTAGTTTAATAGTTAGTTAATTTAGATTAAACAATAAATTCCCTCTATTTTATGCTAGATAATAGTATTAGTACTTTTAGTTCCTTTGGGTTCGACAATCTAGTCTTGCCTTAACTATACTACTGTTCGATAGATGGGCTTGCCTCAAATCATTGTCATACTTAGATTCCAGGTTCGATCATTCTTTATATAAATTTTAAGACTTTGACATCGCATAAAACAACGATCAAGTTTTTGGCGCCGTTGCCGGGGAACTGAAATATTAAGAAAGCTTAATTTTTATTACATTAGCCATTTTAATTTTTTGCAATTTACTTTTTTTAGTCTATTTTTAATTTTGCTAATTTTCTTTCTTTTGTTCCTTTCAGGTACCTCTAATTTATGACTAGAAGGAATCCGACAAGACCCCTACTTTACGACATTGATATTGAAGGTACTGTTCGCAGAAATAGTAAAAAATAAGGAAAAGCTTAAACTACATAGAAGAAGGGCAAGAAAGCGAAACCAATTATACAGAAGAGATGGCTGAAAACCATCCACCACCTATAGAGACGGCTGAAGATCATGCTCCTCGAACTATGTATGATTATGCTAAACCTAGTTTAACAGGAACTAAGTCAAGTATCGTTAGACCTGCTATTGCTGCAAATAATTTTGAACTGAAACCTAATACAATTCAGATGATACAGCAATTTGTTCAGTTTGATGGTTTGCAGGATAAAGACCTAAATAACCACTTGGCAAATTTTCTAGAATTTTGCGACACTTTCAAGATAAATGGCATTACTGATGATGCCATCCGTCTTCAGTTATTTCCCTTCTCTTTGAGGAATAATGCCAAACAATGGTTGCATTCTCTTCCACGAGGGTCAATCACTACATGGGATCAAATGACCGAAAAATTTTTATTAAAATATTTTTCGTCAGCCAAAACGGCCAAGATAAGGAATGATATCTCTTCTTTTGTGCAGATGGATTTAGAAACACTTTACGATGCATGAGAGAGATACAAAGATTTGTTAAGAAGGTGCTCACACCATGGATTACCCTTGTGGCTACAGGTCCAAACTTTTTACAATGGTGTGAACCCTTCAACGAAGCAATTAATTGATTCAGCCGCTGGTGGAACTCTGAATAACAAAACTCCTGAAGTAACCTACGAGATTATAGAGGAGATGTAATTGAATAACTATCAGTTGCAAGTTACAAGGACAAAGCCAGCAAAAGCAGCAGAGTTTTCAACCTCGACGCAGTAACCATGCTATCAAATCAAGTAGATATGTTACATAAAAAGATTGATGGTTTGTATTCTTCGCAGGTACATCCGGTCATGCAATGTGAGACAAGTGGAGGCGTGGCGACTCCTGACTACCCACCCTACGGATAGGCCATGGAGAGCAAACAAATGAACTATATGGGTAACAATTTCCAATCTCAAAATAACCCTTATAGTAATACTTATAATCTAGGTTGGAAGAACCACCCCAATTTCTCATGGGGTGGTCAAGGAAATCAAAGGAAACAACCATCCCAAAACTTCCAACAACAGTCCTACCCACAGGAAAAGAAGCCGAACCTCGAGGAGATGCTGACAAAATTCATAGCAGCCATAGAAACACATTTCGAGAATCAACAAGCATCGATTCAAGGGATCGAGAATCAGTTATGGCAACTTGCTAAGCTGATCTCTGAAAGACCACAAGAAGCCTACCAAGCAACATCGAGACTAATCCAAAAGAGCAAATTCAAGCCATAACAGTTCAAGATAGTGAAGGGTTAGACGAGTCCAAATTAAGGTAAGAGAATGTGGTAGAAGAAGATAAGATTGAGGTAAATAATAAGCCAAAACTGGTAATCAAAAAGTACCAACCTCGCATACCATATCTGAAGCATTGAAGAGGGACGACACAGAAAAATAGTTCGGTAAGTTTCTTAAACTTTTAAAGAAATTACATATTAACTTACCGTTTCTTGAAGCTCTTTCGCAGATGCCAGATTCTAGGAAATTTTTAAAGAAGCTATTGACAAATAAGCGGAAGATAGATGAGGAATCGCATGTGGAACTAAACGCAATGTGCTCGACAGTCTTGCAAAATAGACTACCACGAAAATTAAAAGATCCAGGGAGTTTTACAATTCCATGCTTAATTGGTAGTTTATCTATTGATAATGCGTTAGCTAATTTAGGGGCAAACATAAATGTCATGCCTTATAAAATGTTTAAACAACTAGATCTAGGGAAACCCAAACAAACTAGGATGAACATTTAATTAGCTGATAAAACTGTTAGAATTCCTAAGGGTATAATCGAAGATGTATTCTCAGTAGACTTTGTCGTTTTAGACATGGATGAGGACAACACGATCCCCCTAATTTTAGGAAGACCATTTTTAGCAACTGCCAAGTCTAAAATTGATGTCGATGTAGGTGAACTTATACTCTGTGTAGGCGAGAGACAGTCACTCTTCAAGCTCTCGATCTGGCTAGGGCATCGAATAATAAAGGTGAAAAGTAAATTTTATTGATAACCATTCAGTTAACCCTTCTTTTCAGGAAGCACCACAAAAGAACACAACTAAACCCGATCCTAGACCCCGTGCAAATAAAGAAAATAAGGAACAAAGGATTCAGATTGATGAACTAGAAGAGTGGAAGATGCATTTCAAGGAAAAACTAGGGATACACGAAGTAGAACCAAAGCCACCCTACAAGACAGACAAGTTCAAAATTGGAGATCAGGTATTGATAGAAAAAGCGGACCCACGAATATCTCCTCCTGACCCTAACACAAACAAAGAAATCCCTTTTAAGGTAATCAATGTTTTCCCATACAGAGCAGTCGAGGTAAGTAATCCTATTTTTAGCACTTTCAAAATAAATGCTACTCATTTTGAACTTTATCATGGTAATGGAACTGCTAGCATGAGGAAGGACTTCCAACTCCTCAAATCACCATGATTAGGTGAATGAGAGGGAAGTCTTGCTTAAGACTTTAAACGAGTGCTTCTCGGGAAGTAACCCGAGCACTGACTTTACTAACATTATATTTGTAATTTTTAGCATCTAACTCCAAACTAACCGATTCAGTGAAGCGCAGGTTTCCTACCACATGGCCTTGCACACGGGCAGTGCTCGTGGCCGTGTGGATGCCATAGGATGAAAAACGGACGTGTAGGTAGACGTGCGAGAGAAAAAAATTACCAACATGGGCTACAATAACAAGACCACGGCCATGCGATGCAACTGTGGTCTATCTTGAGTAAACCAACACGGGCATGAGCCACGCCCGTGTCTACCAACCGTGGGAGACCAATCTATATAAGTTCATGCCGGCCGCTTCATTCTCTCGATGAGCCAAGGACATTTGAGGCCATTTAGTTTTTATTTTTCTTTTCTCATCTCCTTTATTTTCCTTATCTTTACTTCTCTTCTGCTTAATTTAGCTTATTTTATTTTAGTTTCTTGGTGTTAGGTTTTCAGGCTGCTTGGGAATCACACCACCTCGACCATCGCCAGCACCACGAATCGCCATTTTTCTTTTCTTTTTATTGTCTTTTACTTTTTACACTCTTTCTTTTTATCTTTCTTATCTTTATATATATAGTTAGTATATTTTGAATTTTTTTTACTATTTCCTAGCTAATTCCTCACAGACTACCTAATTTCTTCATTTAGTGCAGTGGGCAGCCACATCACCATCATCAAGACGACCCCTCCAACGTATTTTTCACATCCTCTAAGGATTTCATCCATAATTTAGGAAGTTTCACTTCTCTCCCTATCTTTTGATTATTATATTGCTATTATCTACCTTTGTACATTGAGGGCAATGTACATCTTAAGTGTGGGGGTTAACTATAGTATTATTTGAAAATCCCTGAATTATGCCTTGTTCTAAAAGTAAGTTTCTTATATTATGATTAGAATGAAATTTCCCTGATTTATGATTTTTTATTGATATGTTTTGGATTAATTCATTGATAATTGTGCATTGATAATTAAATTTGGAGGATACTAGAGAATCAAGCATGATAAGTCTAATTTTCAGAATTAAAAATTTTCTAGGTTGTTGACCTAAATTTAAATACTACTTTAAAATTTGAAATTTACGAGGTTGACATCAATTACCCATAATTTTTATGAGATTTTGAGCCTTATAGAGCATATATTCTTTTCTTGCTCACTTTATTGATTATGAGTGTGTCAACATTGATTTGTTATTCTAGAACTTGCATCGATTATACATGTCGAGACCACACCTTTGATTTGATATAAGGAGATGATAAAGGCACCTAGGTTTTAACCCACTTACTCCACTAAAAGCCTACCTTCATAATTAACCCCTAGTGAACCCCTTTTAATCCTAACATCCCTTTTTATTGACTCACCCACTAATATTAACTCAAAACCCTTTGTATTTGTTATCATCATCCTTCTTGACTACCCTTATATCGAAATTTGATTTGATCTGTTGCCTAACTAGGATCTTTATTTCAGTAGTTAAATTTATCATTTATTATGTATTTGATTTGTTCTTAAAAAAAATTTGAAGTATATTCATTATTAGTTCTGTGATTAGGTGAGCTTATACGTTTAAATTCCAATTGTTGAAGAAGAAGCTCGTATTAGTGTATTATTATTAGTAGTACAAGTTTTCAAATGATGTAATTATTTATATTCAGTTCATTGTTTCTGGTTAGGTAATTTGTCAATTCAACCTCAATTCTAACCCTTTAATTTAGCCTTTATCCACACCTTAATTTAACCCAAACCCCACTACAACCCTTTTAAAGACCTTTTGATTTGTGTATCATCTCATATTATGGTGGTGGAAATTTGATTTTCATGCAAGCCTATGGGATTAACTTTTCATGTTTGACTTTTGAGTGCTTAATTCTGAACCTTAAACACTTCGAGTGATTTGAGTGAAAATTTAGTGAGGATGTCAATACTTGTCGGTTTTGAATCAGAGGTAATTATTTAGATGAGGGGAAACACCTATGTTTTGTGCTACATGTCGAAACCATTTTTAAATCGAATTGTAAAAAACTGGAATCGACTTTTAAAAATATGGAGTCACCACCAATCCTTTTTGTTTAGGTGTGATCAGGTCACCTATAAAATAAATTTTGGTCTACGAATTTCTAGAAGAAAACGGGTTCGGGAGTCGGTTACGTGCGAGGAAGGATTAGCACCCTCACAACGCCCAAAATTGGTACCAAATTGATTAATTGATGTCCTAATGTTGAAAAGTTTGAAATGATTTTGAAATTCTGCTCTTTTTTATTTTAAATAACTTGATTGAATATTAAGATTCCCTTGTTCAAAGGAATAGAGTATTACATCCAGCACCATTGGATACGATAATCTGGTCTTTGAATTCAAGATCATCCCCAAAATTCTACAAGCACATGTATCAAAATTTTGAAAGGGTATTTGATTATTTAGACAAACAAAAGAAAAACCACACCCAGCACGATTGGGCATGATTTCTTTGAATTTCCAAACCCACAAATATTACCTTGTTTTGGAAGTATGGACAAAATTTTGAAAAGGGTATTCGTTTATTTGGTTAAACAAAAAAAAAACCACACCCAGCACGATTGGGCACAATTTCTTCGAATTTCCAAATGCACAAATATTACCTTATTTTGAAAATATTTTATGTAATCAAAATGTATTTTATTTCATTTGCTTGGGATAAAAATAAAATTGGCTTAAAAATTTAGAATTTGCATTATTATTGACAATAGGACATAGTATCAATCATGGAATTATAATACATGTCAAAGAACTATATAACGACAATTCACATAAAATGACCATATCATATCCTTTATAAATATCAACATTAACATTCAAGATTAACAAATTTTAAGACAATTTAAAAGAAGACCAAACAATATAATTCAAATGCAACAAGTACATAAAAATGAATAAATACTTGTGACTAGTATTATACAAGTTATACATATAGAAGTTTAGAAATAATAAACAAAGTGATGTATATATAGTAACGAAAATAGAATTAATTAAATATATTAGCAATAATAATAGTACAAGAGTGGTAAGGAGGTAAATAATAAAAAATGGATACAATAATAGTAATTGCAAGATAAAAATAATAGTGGAAATAATGGCAATAATATTAAGATAATAATAATACTAATAATAAGAAGAAGAAAAATAATAATAATAAGTATAATAATAATAATATTTAAAATAATAACAATGATAAAATAATGAACATAATGTTAAAACTAATTAAATTAATAGCAAAACTAGCAACATGAGACTAATTTTAAATGACAACAGAAATCTGGGGGGTGAATTCACGAATAAATAAAAAAATAGGACCATATTGAACGCGCGGATAACAGAGAAGGACCCCAAAATGAGGCCAAAAACAAATTTGGGGCAAAAATTAAAAGAACAAAAATAAACTGATTTGAAAGATCAGGAAAGGAGGGAGGACCAAATGCACAAATTTCCCAATAAGAGAAAATACGCGGATCCTCCCCGGGTCGGGTCACGCGTGCGGGCCATGTGCCTAAACGGCACCGTTTTATGTGATTAGGAGTGCCAACGGAACGACGTCATTTGGTTTTGTTATAAAGGAAGAAAAGAAGAGGAACAAATCATTTGTTCCATGTTTTTTTTTAAAAGAAAATTTTATTTCTCTTTGTTTTTCTCTGGGTCAAACCCAGAAACAGTCCGTGAAGGCCACCGATGTCCCGACGCTGCTCCGCCATAGCTCTGCTGTGGACGGCGGTCCGACGCCCAAGTAAACTCTTTTTTTGCACTTTTCCCTTTTTTTTTTACTTTCAAAAACTCTGATTTTTTGAATTACTTTTGATTTCGTATCTGGGCATTTGTAAATCGTTAAAAGAAGAAGAAATAAAACAAGAAAGAGAAATGGATTCCAAAGAAAAAGAAATAGTCGAGAGAATAAAAGAACAACCCTTTTTTTATGTCCCTTTTTAGATTTTCTGTATTATCTCTGCATAAAATCGTGTAGTAGTCCCATTTACAATAGTTTGTTTCCGTCCATTTAAAGGTCAAAATTGAAAATTAATAAAATAAATAATAAAAGAAACAACTGTCTTTCTTTGTTTTCACTGCTGTTATGGTTTGTCGTTTGGTGCAGGTACGGAGGCCGTAGCATTCGACGCGAGGTGTACGATGGTCTGCCGAGGTACGGAGGAGCGTGGTGATGCGCGTGCGTTGTTGAAGAGGCACGCTGCAAGATACGCTGTGCGAGGTCATTCTGGCGTTGAAATACTCTAGAACCCTTAGGGTTTCGGTTTCTTGAAGCTACCTAGGCTATTCGCCAACTTCAACATTGGGATATTTATTGTTTTAGTTTAAAAAGGCTAGGGTCCAGATTGGGTTATGTATTGGGTTACTAATTGGGCTAGTTAACAATTGGATTTGGGTTTGATTTGTATCGAGCTAGGATCTAATCCTAAATTTAATTTGGGTGAAATTCAAGAACTTGACCGTAAACAATTTGATTTTTTTTGTTTTTTTTTGGGCTTTAATTTAATAAACTAGTTAATTGGGCTCGGCATAAATTGGGTCTTACACTACAAATGTATGACTTAGAATCTTTAGAACTCTTTGAATTAAATTATCCATGTATGAATTATCTTTGGATTATGATGAAACATTATTGATGAATATTATGAATCAAGGAAGATCCTTTTAATTGTGAGTTGAGAATTTTGCTTGAGGACAAGCAAAAGCTTAAGTGTGGGGGTATTTGATAAACCGTAAAAGTAACATATTTTAATCCCACATTTAGCATGCTTTTGGATGATCTATCCTTTGAATTATGTAATTTGGTGCTCTTAATCCTTTAATTTCATATTTTATACTTAGGAGAGCATAAGAGGATGAAAAGAACGGAAAACGGGCTTAAAACGGACCAAATGGGCCAAAGAAAGAAATCGACACGACCTAGGCCCAAGACCACATGGTCGTGCCTCATTAATGGACTCAACACGGCCTGGCCACGATTCACACGGGCATGTGCCATGGGCGTGTCCCTGCCATGACAAAGAGAAATTTCACTCGGATTAGGATACTTAGAGGCAAAGAAATACATTCCGAAGCCTATATAAACACCCTAAGTATGACCAAAAAGGGAGAAACCCAGGACTTTAGTCAGGGGGCGTCCAGCTAGGCCAAGGAGGGCAGATTTGTGGGGATTTACTCAAAGATAGCCAGTTGATTCATCTCAAGAAGACGAAATCATACTCAAGATGGAGGATCTCTCCTTCAATTCCTTCAGGGGGTTTTAGAGATTTCTTATGTTTTGTTTTATCTTTTCTTCTGAGATATTTTCTTTTATTATTATGAACTAAACTCTCAGATACCTGAGGGGGATGAAACATAAGATGAATCTTGTTATCTTTTGCTGAACTATATGATAAATATTTGACTTGTTCTTAATTATGTGTTCTTAATTCTTGTGTTGATATTTCCGGGATATTAATTCAAGTGTGATGTGCTTAGGTGGAGGAGCAAAAGTCCTTGCTTAAGAGTAGATCTAGTATAGTTAAGTGGAGTTGCTCGCGTGCCTAGAGATAGGGTGACGAAAATCTACCGAATTAGGGTCAAACCTAATATGGGAGTCTATAGATCGAGTTAATGCAATCCTAGGAGGTTTTAATTAGAAAGAGATTTCAGTTAATCAACCTAGGGTTAGACGTTAGTCGTCTCGAGAGAGGGATTGATATACGTTAGGGAATCCTACGATCAAGTCAAGTGAATAAATCGTCTGGTTCAGAGTTATATAACAAGTGAAGTCTAGGTGGATTCTTCCTCGGGTATTGTCTTATTCAATTGGTTTTCCCTCACAAGTATTTTCCCCAATTTCATTCTTCTTTGTCTTAGAGTTTTTAGTTTAGTAGTTAGTTAATTTAGATTAAACAATAAATTCCCTCTATTTTAGGCTAGATAATAGTATTAGTAAGTTTAGTTCCTTTGGGTTCGACAATCCGGTCTTGCCTTAACTATACTACTGTTCGATAGGTGCGCTTGCCTCAAATCCTTGTCATAGTTAGTTTCTAGGTTCGATCATTCTTTATATAAATTTTAAGACTTTGACATCGCATAAAACAACGATCAACAGCATACACAGCTAGGCAAAAATGATTTTTGTACATTTTATTTTTATTTTTATTTTTATTTTTATTTTTCCATCCGGCTATAAAAAGGGCCGAAATCAATCTGTCAAAGGGGGTTCACAATTTTTATGAAATACAGAAAAAAAAAATCAATGTGAAATTCAGAGATCAATTTAGCAAAGGTTCCTTTTCTTTATTTTTATTTTTTTTCTTTCGAAGTTATTCGCACATATTTTGTAAAAGTTCTTTATTTTGAAAAATATACAAAATATATTTTAATATAATATATATAATATAAAAAAAGAGAAAGAAATTACCTGTTTTTTTAATTTCAGTCGCCGTGTACGGTGGGGCGGCGACGCAATGACGAGATGATCGGCACCAAATCATCGCCGTAAATCGCCAAAGAAAGGGAGAAGGGAGAGAGTATTTTGTTTTTTTTTTTTTTTTTTTTCGTAATCTATTTAAAGGAGAAATGTTTTTTTTAAGCACTAGTGCCAAATAACGCATCATGCAACCCGACCCGAATTCGACCCGCTCCAGGCTAAGGATCCGCATGTTTTTAAACGGAAGGGCTAATTGCACTTTCAGCCCTTCCGCTCTTTTATTGCTTTACAATCAAGTTTGTTTTTTTTATTTAGCCCCATAATTTATTGCAATTCCAATTGGACACTTATTGGAATGAAATCGTTTTGAAGGGCAGAGATTAATTTCTCTTTTGGTCCCTCTTTGTTATCCGCGTGTTCAATATGGTCCTTTCTTTTATTTATTTGCAAATTCGCCCTCAGATTTCTGTTTTTATTTAAAATTAGTCCTTTGTTGTTAGTTTTGTTATTAATTTAATTAGTTTTAACATTATGGTTATTATTTTGCTATTGTTATTACTTTAAATATTATTATTGTATTTATTAATATATTTTTTCTTCTTCTTATCATTATTATTATTTTCATTATTTTTACCTAAATTCTATATTAGTTTTATTAATTAATTTATTTTATTGTTTTACTTATAAAATACTTAAATCTAATATTATAGATTTGTTTCATTTATTCACTTATTCTTTTATTTATTTATTTATCTCATTATTTGTTTATTATCTTACTTATATATATGTACATATTTTTATTTTTATTCTTGAATTTTTAAATAGGCTTGTATTTTTGGTTTATTGTGTTTTTATTATCATGATCTTTATGCTTTATTAATTTATTAGATTTATGTCGCATAATTGTTCTTTAAATATGAGATTTTTGTTTTGAAATAAGCAATTATTTCGTGTTCTAAAACTCGAAAGAAATTGTGCCTTAACTTACTGGGTTCCGATTTTTCTCATCGAGTCTAAAGAACTCATTTTTTTTAAAACAAAACCTAAGTTAAATAAAAACTTATTCTCGAAAATTCAAAATTGTTGTGTTCTAACTCATTGAATATGACGTTTTGTTATCTCGAGATAAGAATTTCCAAAAACAAAGGCAACATTCCGTATTCGGGAATTTTGAGAAATAGTGCCCTAACTTACTGGGTTTCGATTTCTCATTTAAACCAAATAACCGAATATCCTTCTTAATTTTAAATGTACGAGTATTGAATGTCGAAGACAAGCGTATTTTCGAAGATTCGAAATGTTGTATCCTAACTCACTGGGTATGATATTTTATTCTTTCGAAATAAGCGGTCTCGGCATCCGGTTTAATTTATTCAAGTTTTCTTTAACAAAAAGGATCGTATTTTAAAATCTTTTCAAATTTTTGACATCAAGACATTAATTAATCAATTTGGTACCAATTTTGGGCATTACGGGATGCTAATCCTTCCTCGTACGTAACCGACTCCCGAACCCGTTTTCTTGAATTTCGTAGGCCAAAACTATTGGTTTAATAAATCAAAAATGTTTTAATGATCAATCCTAAGGTGACCCGATCACACCTCAAAAAGAAAGATTGATGGCGACTCCACTTTCGTTTTTCAAGTTGACACCGTTTTTCAAACCTTATAAAAATGGTTTCCACAAATATGAAAACACCAAGAAACTTGGACTAGAAAGACTAAAACATGAACTTTGCCATGACAATAACTTGCAGTCAGAGAAAAGAAAACCCTGAACGGCACCACCTACTAAGAGGAGTTAAAAAAGTAATGTTAGATAATTGCAAGTCTAACTATTAACCCATAATCCATTTTTTGATTTCATAAATCTTATCTCTTTGTACACATGAAAATAAAAAATAAAGGTAAGGAACAAAGAATTAGTGGCCAAAAGATATGATGTTTAATTTCCTTCTTAATGGTGTTCATGAAGTAAAGGTTGCCAATTAAAAAAACCTTGTTTTCTTCTTAATTTCCTTTCACCAAACTTATAAATATAAAAGTTGGTAGAATATTGTGATCCAAGCCCATCATGGGTTTCTTGGCCTAACTTTTATTGTCCATCCTCTGGTCTCCTTTTAGACAGCATCTTGGATGTTTTAGTTAATATTAATTAAACTCATGATACACTTTTCTTAGACCAAATCATAAGCCCTTTTGAAACCAAAATGAGAGTGTTTAGTGAACAAGAAAATATGTCTGGTAATGATGGCCATTGTAATTATCACAAGGCAAAGATATGCACATATGTGGTGCATCATTATCACACAATTGAAACTCAAAATTAAATGAAACCGCACATTTAATCCTTCCTAATATAAAAGAACTCAACAATTATTTACACTACGCTACCTACTTTTTCTTATTGTAAATGAATTCCAGTTATGTAAACCCACTAATCTACTAAACCTGGAATTCTGATTTGCCAATTCCACAATAAGAAAGCAATGACACCAACTTGGATTTATCACAATGGCTATAGCAATTCCAGATCCACAGAGCCACTGTGTTTTAACCTTGGATTCAGTTTTACTTAATTGCCTATTTTCAACCTGTTGAATTTAATGAATACAAAATATATATATATTTGAATAATTATATGTTTTCTAGTTACCAAGTATAAAATATTGAAATTATCATTTTATTTGTATCCAAAACTAAATAATTTCTTCTTTTCTATGGATCCAAGGAATTGGAACCAGGTTTATTATTCGAGAAGATTAAAATTTTATAAAAATGCAAAACATAAACTTGAAAAAAACTAACCTTATCATTTGTAAGGTGTGCCTCGAATTTATCAGACACGTTGCAGGCACCTTAAACAAGAATCAACAAGCAATCGAAAAAGGGCCAAAATAAGCCCAACATCAAGATGAGGAGGTCCCCTACGTTGGGACAAAGCAACGTTTTTTTGGCAATGAACAAGGCAACTACGTCGTGATGAGGAGAGCCAGCACGTCATGACATCACAACGATTTAGACATGTCAATCAGCCAGGGCTTTTTTTTAAGGTGACAAGATGTACTTGCATATGAGTTTGAGAAAGTTTTTGATGGTAACTATAGAGAGAATTTTCTTCCCGAGTTAGAGCTTTGTTTTCGGGGTTTGGGTTTGTACGTTTAGTACATTTTAGTTTATTTTTTTCATATTTTACTCTCGTTTGTTTACTTATTTAGTGAAAAGTCGAAGTCTCATTTGCCCGCGTTTTTATCCTCTTCGGAGGAGTTTTTCATGTAAATATTTTTGTGTTTGTTTTTCTCTATTTTACTTGTTTGTTGCTTATACGGGACAATCCCCAATAAATTGGCATTAGAGTCTGGTTCAACTTTAAAAATATCGATTCGTTCAATGACACAACAACGAATTTGGATATCAAGAAGTTCGACGGGATCACAAATTTCAATTTCTAACAATTTTGGATAATTACGAAGATAGCTAGTATGGCCAAACACAAGGATGATGATTTGTTGTTCTCCACATATAATCCAATTGAAGGTGGAGTCGTGTCGGATGTCAGGCATATGCCTAATTTAGAGAAAAATCTCATTCCCTTTTGGTCTTTAGGATTCAAATGGTTCGTAGAATGTTTGAAGCAAGGTTGGTCGCAGATGGTTACATTTAGGTGGAGAGAGATGATGTTTTCTCTCTTGTTCAAGTATAATTGGCCCTTGTTGCATTATACAACTTTGATTTGAAGATTAGGAGTCTTCCAGTTTCCAAGTTCGAGCACGGTTTGGACTTAGTTAACATTCTACAAAATTTGAGTTAGACTTGTGATAGGGCATGGAAAAGGAGTCGTAATAAATACGAGTCAATGTGGAGATTTGTGGGTGTGCCTCACACTTACTCGACATGTTGCAGGCACCTTAGACGAGAATCTAAGAGCAACCGAAGAAGGGCTAAACAAGCTCGACATCAGGATGAGAAGGTCCCCAATGTTGGGACGACGCGACAGCTTTATGGCAATGGATGTGGCGATGATTTTGTGACAAGGAAAGCCAACACATCACAATGTCACGACAATTCTTGATGTTATGGGATCACATTTTGTATAGCTCAATAGGACTTCTTCTCCCAATTGGACTTTGATTACTTCAAGTTATTTTAGTATGATTAGAACTCTAATAGTAGCCTATTTAGTAACTCTGATTTAGACATGTCAATCAACAAGGGTTTTTCTTTTAAGGCAATAAGATGTACTCGCATATGAGTTTGAGAGAGTTTTTTGTGGTAACTATGGAGAGAAATTTGTTCCTAAGTTAAGGCTTGGTTTTTGGGGTTTGGGTTTGTACGTTTAGTACATTTAAGTTTATTTTTTCATATTGTACCCTCGTTTGTTTACTCATTTAGTGAAAAGATGAAGTCTCTTTTGCCCATGATTTTTATCCTCTTCAGATGAGATTTCCATATAAATATTTGTGTGTTTGATCTTCTCTATATTACTTATTTGTTACTTATAGGGACGATCCCCAACACCAATAACCACAAAGGTTGAATTAATGTAACTTTCAAAAAAAAGTGGTAAATGCTTATGTTAGATTAAAAGATAAGTTTTGAGGGAATTAAAATTAGAAGTGGTGTAGCTTAATAATTTGGAATGGAATGGAAATTAAATAAAGTTATACATACATTTTGATATGAAAAATTGTTATGACTATTTATGTAATTTATTTAATTAAATAATTAATTTTAATTTGATAAATTAAAACTAGTTAGAAGTCTGAATAAACTTGTCTGCCAAATTTGAGCAGTGGGACACATGAAGCAAGCATTACTTGCAGTGTAAGCTATGGCAAATCTTGGACTTGGAATCGTCGGCCATAGCCGATGAGAATTCATATCAGATTTTAACCTTCTAATAACTTGCATTTATCTTGTTTTCCAACGTATAGTATAGATTTTCCAAATATCATTAAAAAGTAAAAATAGAAAGAAAAAAACTAAATATCAATCAATATAAAAAATTGGAAATGTGTTTACACCAAATTTGTGATTTATGAACTTTGGGATTAAAATATTTGAAATTCAATATTTTGAATTAATTCAAATTTAATGTTCGGATAGTTCATATTTAGATTTAAATGTCAGCTAATTCTAAGTCTTAAAAATATTTTTTTAAAAAAATTTAATTATTTAGAAGAATTTTATAAGGATTTTTTATTTTTTTAATGATTTATTTAATAAAATCGGACAAACGTATCGCAGTAGTCAAACTTATCGAACGGACTGGACAAGCAAACTAATGACTAAATTATGGAAATTATAAATTAAAAATCAAGATTTATAAATTAAAAATATGAAAATTATGGTATAAATTATTGTTTTTAAATATTTACATTATATTAAATTAAATACAATGAGCTTCATCACTTTTTCAAAACCAAGCCAGACCGATCAATAAGAATGATTAAATCGAGAATCGGTCGAATTACCAATCCAAAATAAGGGGTCAGATTGGTTGACTCGTGAATCGATTTGGTTGGTCTGGTCGATTTTATATATTTTGAAATATTTTTATCATTAATAATTTATTCGATTAAACTGAGAACTGATGATCTAAGATTTATTTACAGGTGTAATTCTAAAACTTTTTATCTTTCTTAATAATAAATTATAAGTAAATTTATTTATTTATTATTTAAATTTTGAAGTGTGACAGAAAAAGAAAAGATGATTTTGAAAATTTCAAAGTTTTTGAATCATTTCTTGGTATCGCTTAATAAAAACAACGGGTGTGATGATTCTCATCCACTAACCCATGCTGCTAAGAGTAAATTTGCAACCTAAGGCCTCAGTTTATTATAATTCAAGTCCATTTAACAAGCTCGTGAATTTTGGAATTGAACCAGCCAATCAAACTAAAAATTGATTTATACTCCGGTCTAATGTATAACAAAAAGCTAGATGGACCGTGAATCGTTAGAAGTCATGGTTGGACCGTGAGTTATCGACTAGATGGATTAGTAAAAAAATCAGTTAAATCGATTTTTGTATATTTTGGGATAAATCAATATGGACCAAAATGAAAAAACCCCTTTTATGTTGGCCCAATTTTTTTAAAAGCTTCGTAATAGAACTAAACATGATCCCCAATTTCTGAAAATTTATAACTTGACTCGACTCCTCAAAAATATGCAAAACTATCAAACACCCAAAAGTGAAGGCTCGGAAGAACAAAAAGTTGTCATCAGCAAATAATAGATGTGAGACCGAAGGACACTCACGACAAACAGAAGAGCCATGCATGTCCCTTGTCACTTCAATTTTGCGAAGCAAATAGTTCGGGCCTTCAGTGAAAAAGATAAATATGTAAAGAGAAAATGGTTCACCTTGACACATACCTCACTTAGGCACAATTCGCCCCGTCTTCAACCCATTTAACAAAACAAAATAATTAATAGAAGTGATGGATAACTACATAAAAGAAAAGATACTAGGCAAAATCATCTTAGAACCTTGACAACAGTCTTGTAAAGCACATTACACAATGCAATGGGTTATTACCTAACCCAAATTTATACAATAATTTTTTTAAGAGATAAATTCGAATTTTATTATTTGTGTTCATATACGATTTGTGAATAGTGGTTATCTTTTGAAAAGGATTCTTACAAGTGGTTGGAGATACTTTATTCAATCTTTAATAACATTATATAAAATCTGCTTATTCATTCATTGTCTTTGTATTGTCCACTTCTATATCTATCCTCAAAGGAACAAATTACTTGACTGCATTTCAGTTGATTGAAATCCTGGAATAAAATAGCATACAATTTAAAATATTTTGAATTTAAATAAAAAAACATTTGTTTAAGAAAAATTCATGTTTCAGAAAGTATAGAAAACATATGAATAGGAAGCCTTTCTTTCCTATTCCCACAGGTTGGTGTGAGATTTGAGAGTAAATTATTCATCACTGACCTCAATAATTGGGACAAGGCAATTATCAAATTCACATCCAACATACATTTGAAAGTCAAAAGACAGACAACAATTGGAATGAGTAACTAAATAATATTTAATGTTAACATTATAATTAGAATGAAATGAGAAAATTGTGACATTCGAATGGTTTTCCAAAAGAGCTGCTGGCATTAAACTATGGTGGGCAATTCAATGGAAAAGGAGTAAATGGAGTAATAATTTCCAAAATAGTAGTATGTTTGGGCACAAAAAGGCAGCATAGCATTATATCATATCAATTATATTATTAAACGGGGAAATGATTTTAGGGATGTCTCTCTGCAGGGATTTAAGAACCCCGCCCCCCCAAAAAAAAAAACCCCCCAAATATACTTTTGATAGGTTGAGAGTTGTAGACCACCTTTCGTGTCTCCTAGGGCCATTCATTCTGAACTGGTCAACTTTCCACTCTTCCTCAAGAGTCTGGCAATGGCACCCCCTTCCCGACCCCTACATACTACAGAGTGAATTTTCCATTAAGAGCAAATTGGCATGAAATGATATGTTGCACATGCTTCCATCAGACTGACAACATATTAAACTTTGAAAATTTTCATGTAGCCTTAGGCAGCCTCTGTTGTAGCAGAGTGTGAGTGAAGGAGCCATGATATACCAAGTCCCCCCGCCACAAGAATATACCCTCGTGAATTTCATGTGCTTAGGGACCCGCAACGGCCACACTCCCACCCATTCTCACAGCATGAGAACCTAGTAGGGGCCGGCCCGTCAATACCGGAAATCTTATTTGTAGAATAGGGCAGACAAGCAGAGTGCATGCATACAAAGAAATACCCAAGTATGGCGCAGTCAATAGAAACAAGACAGGGTTATAATTACAAACCATGGAGCAGAAAGTAGAGAGCGTGAACTGTCTTTGTGAAGACAGTTATCATTGGATCTTGTAAAGGGGGGTTGTGAAAGAAAAAGGTGGAGTATATGCGGTTGGAGTGTGTAGACTGGGGAGATTATTACCAGATATGCGCGCAAATCTACACTTCCTTTTCTAACTATTTTTAACTCAAACTTTTTTTTTAGAAACCAGAATAGAAAGGCAGAAGTTAAAACCCAAAATACAAAGCACACTGACTGTTGGAGTGGCACCACAGAATATGTGACTCTGTTTTGACTATACCGCCCAAACCTTCCCCTTTAAATTCTCGTCTGCCTTTCGTTTCCTTGGGCTCTTCTACACCTCACCTTTACATCCACAAGCTCTCTCTCTCTCTATCTCACTCACACAAATACAAAAAAAAAAAAAAAAAAAAAAAGAAGAAGGAAAACAGATACACAACATATTCTCGAGAGATGGGGTCACCAGTTTGTGGCTTTCTCAAACAAAACAACATTATATTCCTTCGATTTTTTGCGATTCTGGTGTTGAGCTGTATCCCTGATAGAACCAACCTCTGTTCTAACCCCTCTTTTGACACCCCAACAATTCCACCTCATTCAAGCTCCTCCAGCATTCGCTCCTCTTTGAAAACACTTACTCTGGATGGCTACTTCAGTTTTGAGAACCTCAAACATGCTGCAAAAGACTTCGGAAACATATGCCACTACCTTCCCATAGCAGTTCTACACCCAAAATCAGTTTCTGATATTTCTTCCACAATTAAACACATCCTGTATATGAGTTCAGTAACAAAGTTAACAGTAGCGGCTAGAGGCCGTGGTCACTCCCTACAAGGTCAGGCACAAGCCTATCAAGGTGTGGTTATCAATATGGAATCACTTGATCGACCAAGCATGTATATTGAAAACGGTGAGGTGCCTTATGTGGATGTTTCGGGCAGTGAGTTATGGATAAACATCCTGCATGAGACTCTTAAATATGGACTTTCACCAAAGTCTTGGACAGACTACCTTCACCTAACTGTAGGAGGTACTTTATCAAATGCCGGAATAAGTGGTCAAGCCTTTCGGCATGGACCCCAGATTAATAACGTTTACCAACTAGAGGTTGTGACAGGTACGTTTAAGGAAATAACTTTTTTTGAACTCCGACAGACAATTTTTTACAGGGTTGGCTGAAGTAACAGTTTAGTCATTTCGTGGAAAAGGAATGGTAAGGTAGGTAGTTCATTTCATTTTAGGCGAAATGACATATGCAACCTTTCAGAGCAGGTTCCAGCAAAATTTAAATCAAACAGTAGAAGGAACATGTGGTTTTCAATAAAATAATGAACTCAAGTACTATAGAAACAACGGAATCTAACTTGGGGATTTGAATGCAGGAAGAGGAGAAGTAGTTACCTGTTCAGATAAGGAGAATGCTGATCTTTTTTATGGTGTTCTTGGGGGACTAGGGCAATTTGGCATCATCACCCGGGCTCGAATATCTCTTGGACCAGCAGAAAAGATGGTAAGGAAATAAAACTTTTTTCTTGACTGCAGTTCTCAAAGGCACTGAACCTCAAACATGATTTATCATTGTTGACAGGTGAAATGGATCAGGGTTCTTTACTCTGAATTCTCTACATTTTCCAATGACCAAGAGCATTTAATATCATCCAATGATTCATTCGACTACATCGAAGGGTTCGTGATGATAAACAGAACTGGTCTCCTCAACAACTGGAGATCTTCCTTCAATCCCAAAGACCCAATTCAAGCTAGCCAATTCAGTTCAGATGGGAAAATACTTTACTGTCTAGAAATGGTCAAATACTTCAACCCAGAGAAGATAGATGTTTTGAACCAGGTAAAACTCTAATAAGCATATTCAAGCATCACCCCCCCTCCCACACACACATGTTTAATTGATAGAATGCAACTAACTAGTACAGTACATATTGTAGGATATTGAGAAGTTGTTGTCCGAATTAAACTATATCCCATCCACACTCTTTCTATCTGAAGTTTCTTATGTGGAATTCCTCGATAGAGTGCACTTGTCTGAGATAAAACTCAGATCAAAAGGATTATGGGAAGTTCCTCATCCATGGCTGAATCTTCTTATACCCAAGAGCAGAATTTTTGACTTTGCTGAAGGGATCTTTGGTAATATTGTGAAAGACAACAATAATGGTCCTATCCTCATTTACCCAGTCAACAAGGCCAAGTACATTTTCAATATATATAATTGTTATTTACAATTCCTAGATGCCAAATTCTCAACCTGGCATATCATCTATATCGCAGGTGGAACAACAGAACATCCATGGTTACCCCAGAGGAAGATATAATTTACCTGGTGGCATTCCTATCATCCGCACTCCCCGGAACTGATGGCCTAGAACAAATTATGACCCAAAACCAACATATTCTTGATTTCTGTGCCAAGGCACAGCTTGGGGCAAAGCAATATTTGCCCCATTACCACACCCAAGAAGAGTGGCGAGCTCATTTTGGTACTCAGTGGGAAACTTTTGTACAGAGAAAATCTGCATATGACCCTTTAGCGATCCTTGCTCCTGGACAAAGAATCTTCCAAAAGGCAATATCAATCACATAACAGGGCCTTATGCTGATGCCATATATTAAACAGAGAGCACTAATGTCATACAGAGTGGTCTGCCTAGACCTATAAGTTATGGCCAATGAAAATTTCCCCTTGTTATTCAGCACCAACAACACTCCTAAGAACAACAGGAAAGCAGTAGATTATTAAACAATTTTGTTTATAAATAGAAATATTCAGCAATCACAAAATTGCCTTGTACAAAGAACGTATAACGTAGCCTCACAAAGGGCATTTTAAGCATGTTATAAAGAGTCATACATATTGTCCTGATATAATTCATGCATAAGGAGTGGCATCTCCCCTTCCTTCAAAATATGGGATAATGCTATCATAAACAACTCCCTAAAAGGCAAATCCAAACATCTGAGTCTATTGCTTGAAAATAAAAAGATGACGCAAGAAAGAAAATACCAGAATTTTTGAACCAACAACCCACTTATGTAGTAAAGAAACTAGAGCTTCTCCCTTTCTGATGCTTCTCTCCAGCCAAGACCTGGTCTGTGAATGTCTCCCTGAGGTTCTTCATAGTCTCTGGCATCACGAATTGAAGCTTCAAAGTCGGTTGAATCGCTTGCAACAGGAAGAAAACTACCAATATCATCCCTAGCTCCAAAGCCCCCAGCTCGAATAACATCATCAGTTGTTAGAGAAACCTCCATGTTTGCTTCTCCAGATGTTTCCATATATTCCGAAGTTTCACCATCTCTTCCCTCACCTTTCCATGCAATCACATTATCATGCACATCATTTGTTGAAGACTTTGGCACCACTTTAGAAGCATCTTCCCCAGAAACCTTAGAATTAGAGGATTCAATTGGTTCATCCCTTGTTCTGTCTTCATCTTTTTCTGTAAAATACAAGCATCAAGAAACAATAACTTAATAAAAGATGCAAGCATCATCACGAAATGCATTCAAATTGGAAATGGAATAAGAAAATTCTGACTCCATTGATCAGGTGAATAATTCAAAAAAACTTGTTAAGAACTTCATCCGTGAAAGTAAAAAGACAATGTCATCAAGTTCTTTCAATGACCCAACTAAAACCTCTGCGCTAGATAAACTGGAATAATCATAGCTGCTCATGAATTAAAATAGCATGTAAAAATCAAGACAAATAGCAATAATATTTTATGAATAACAGTATCAATTACACCTTCGTGGAAAAATTTTGCCCTTGTAGTAGCATAGTGTAGATAGCTTCAAATTTCTTAGCAAATTATAGTAAGCTAATTTCGAACTCTTATGCAGCCAACCAAACACAGCCTCTCTCAAAGGCATTCTTCCATTGCATTACCAACAATGTATTTTCTCGGACAACAAGCAAAACCCGGTAAAAAACAATCAAGTCACACCCCTTTCAACTAAATTGCAGTACACATCAACCCAGCATGTTTGCCATCTAACTATAACTTCAAAAATTATTCCTCAAGCTGATCTATGCAAGTAATGGTGGTGGCACTTGATAAATAAGAAGGCTTCTAGATTTAGGCTCAAACTCTCTCGTGACTACAAATAAATGTAATTCGAAACAATCTAGTCATGCCTTTCTGAACTCAATTGCAATATACATCCATCCATAGCATACTGTTTCTATACCAATAATGTCAAAAATGCTTTAAAACCTGATTTGTATTAGGAAATGATGGTGGAAGTTGAAAATAGTAGTGCTCCAACATGTATATGTAAATACTCAACCCCATAACTCCCAAAACCATCACTAATAAGTTTTGAAGTTGAGCAGTTTTCTCTACTTTGAGTTACCTCTGAATGAAAGTTTAAGTCGTAGCTCATTTAGCAAGCCAGCCTTCCCTTAATGATAATGACCCTTAGCAACTGTCGCATTAGGGAAACACAGATACTATAAACCCATAATGGCATTACTCTCACTAAAGGTGACTGCCATCATTGGGAGGTAAAATGCTTTCACTACAATTGTAGGTAAGGTAGTGATATGTCAATAATTCTCTATATTAGTAACGACTTAGTCCATATTTTCATGATCCCACTTTTATTTGCTGTGGTTTGTGTTGTATTAATTTATTGAGAAAACACCATCATGGGAGAACACAGGGCCGGTTGTGGAAGCTCTCTGTACATGTTATGATCTAAAGATTTGCTTCTATATAAGTGCTTTTCATTTACATCCAATAATTTAATATGGCAGCACTTCGAGAGGAAAACTATATTTCCTATCAACACCTCAGAAGTATAAGCCGCTTAATAGAACTCCTCTCTCCAGGAAAAGGTGCAAATAAAGAATACACTATAGGATACTTGAAAAAAATTCTGAGTGGATAGCAAGGGATAGTTGGCACTGTAAAGTTATCCCTGAAATGTTTTATAGGTTTAACCTCCTATGGTCGTGGATGTAATTCCTCCTTGAGGCTTTTACTTCAACTATAGGGAACTTTACTAAGAACTTGACAAAACACTGTGAAGACTTGCTTCATAGAGTATAAATTTTCCAGGGTTGTGGAGCATTGCAAAACATGTTAGCCAAGGGAAATACTGAATTCCAGGTAAAACATGTGAAAGTACCATGTGCAACTTTAATTGATTCATGCTCCATCCTGGTATGCAATTTTGTGCAAATTTGACAGTACAGTATAGTGTTTCTTTTCTGCAAAACAGAGCAAATGGAATTGAACAACAATGATGTAAGATGTAGAATATATAGCTTACATGGCATGAGTGTAATGTAATTGCATGGCATCGAAAAGAATCTTTAGACAATTGACATTAAAATTTCACAAGCAGAGTAAGTTAAAGGTCAGAATCAGGTAAAACTTATCCCTTGACCCACTGTATCTCTCTCTCTCTCTCTCTCTCTCTCTCTCTCTCTGGTGGCATAACTAAACGTTCTGCTACACAAGGCTTAATGACAAGGTTTGACTGTCTGGATCTGGCAAAGTAAGTCTAAAGATTGTTTTGTAGGCTCATTAATAAAAATAACTGCTTCAAGAACAGTAGGAGATATATAAAATCTAAGTGCATATGGAGCATGTCAATGATAGTGCACATAAAGAGACTATACTATTTCAGAAAATAAATGATCATTTGGCAACTAAGCTGATAAAAATTAAAAACTGAACCAATTATCATGTAGTTAATGAAAAGAATTCTACCATGAATCAAATTTGTAACAAATAACAAAATGGTCAACAGCATAGGGTGAATGAGTACTTTTGCTGAAAATAAAAGGCAAGTGTACCAGATTATAAAACTGAGACTTAAAGAATTCATTAAACGTTCTCAGGAACAACTATAGAAGGGAAATGGATGCATGTCATTGGTAGTTAAGAGATGAGCCTCTGACTAAAAGAAGGGAAAAAGTTACAAAATGAAACAATTGAAATTTTGAAAAGGACAACTCATGAATATGCTGATATTTTGCCTTCGAATCTATAGGTGCACTTATATTCATATAGCACACAACCTCGATATATTAAGATAAATATTTGCACAAAAGAGTGGAACGAATATAGGAAAAGGGATCTTATTAAAATATAGCAGATCTTGGACTAATTTTGCAATAAGCAACACTTAGAATTGTTCATTAAATGCTACATTGTTTCACTAATCCAAGAATATCCATAGAACCCAACTAGGTCCAGGTATAAAAACCAGTTAGAGAACAAATGGTATTCAGTAACACAAATTACAAAAGTGTAGCCATTCGTTCCACTTGAACATATTCAACTCTTGCCCTGCTATCTTCATTCCAATTTAGATTCTTTTTTATTTTCCCCTTTTCTTTCACCTTATTGTTATCCCTCTATCAGTTACTCGTAAATACTAATTAACTGACTTCCTATAACAGAGACTACTATCACCCTTTTCTGAAATGAAATTAATAAACTTTTCAGTTTTAACAGAAATTATCTTAATAAGAAAATACTTTCCTTGTTCATTTCCAGTAGTATTCAATGTCTATAACAAGCTTATTGGCGAGTGTTATTGAATTTCTAAATTCTAAACCTGGCCTCAGTGTCCTGAATGCCTAAGATGCTAAACAACAAAAAGAGCAAAATCCCATTGTTATTCAACCCTTCAATTCCTGTAAAATTCCCGATTCACAGTCCAAAAAAAAAAAGGTCTTGAATGTCAAAGCAAAACATAAAAGAAAAAAAAAAAACTACGTCCAGAAACATAAAATGATAAACAGAAAAGGTGGAAAGTGGCAACCTGACTCTGAGAGAATAGAACTTTGAGAAGGAAGTTGCGTTTACTTTGCCGCCTTTAGTTTTGGGTTAGCTTGGTTTTTTCTTCTTTTTTTTTTTTTTTCATTTTCTGTCCTTTAACAAAATTTCAAGCCTATTACTTCTTTCTTTCTTTATTTTTCTTTCAGATTACAATTTTCATATTCAATTGGGTCAGATATTCGTATGACTCTCTTCCACTAATTTAGTACTTTTTATAATATTTACCTATGTAGGAACTTGAGATTGTAACATATGGCTATAATGATGTAACAATGATATCATGATTTGATAATTAAAAATTTTGTATAAAATTACTTTTAAAATTTTTAAAAAATAATTAATTACTAATGTAACTTACACATATATTACCACATATATGTCACGTCAATGAGACATTAATTATTATATCTATTTTAGAATAATTTAATAAGTAATACAAAAAGAAATAAAAATTAAAATGATTTTCTTTTATAAATTTTAAGGGTGAAATAAATTATTATGAAAAAATAAAATATATTTTTTGAATTCTAAAAATTTGATCATATGTGAGTAAATAAAAAAAATGTAAAGAAATTAATGGTTCTAATAAACTCAAAATCTTTGAAACCCCCCCCCCAAAAAAGGGGGCAATGGAATCATTATCTTATCCTGCTTGTAACATCCTAAATTAGGGGTTGTTTGAAAATTTAATTATTTGTTCCCATGTGTGTGTGTGCTTGAAGAAATAAATGTTATGATTAATTTGGCATGTTCTAAGGTCTAGAATTAAACCCGAGCTAGGCCTGACCTGGTATTAAAAATTTTTTTGTAAGTACCTAAAAGTAGGGAAGCTAGGTGAGATAGGGGTTAAATAAAATTTTGTGTGAAATGTGACACAAAGAACAGCATGGCTAAGTGGCTTTCATGTGCCACTTAGGTGCCTTGGAGGTGGCGTCAAGGGGGTCTTAGGATTGAGTCTCATGCAAGAACAAAAAAGGAGGTGTTTTTCTTTTGGGTTTTGTTGGCGTTAAAGAGAAGGGGCCAGGAAGGAAGGTCTTAAAATTAAATGGTGTGGTTAAGGGGCATGAAAGCCAAGTTGGCGGAGTGGCTTAGGGCGCCACTTAAGAATTTAGAAGCGGCAGGTCTCGGGTTCGAGATATAAGGGACGCAAGGAGCAATTATTTTGGGCTTTTTGCGTTAAAGGGGAGGCCAAAAGGTGCTTATAATTAAAAGGTGAGAGCTTTATGTCATGAAAGTCTAGTGGGAGAAGTGGCAAAGGCGATGGAAGTGAGGGTCAGAGTGGGTCATGGGTTTGATCCAAAGAAACCGCATTGGCATTTTATTTTTTTTCAATGTCATTGGCGTGAATGGGAGAATGTTGGTTCAATTTTGGACTCTCAATTTCGTCTGGAAGAGGGAATTTTAGTGTTTTATTTTCATTTAATTTGTTAAAGAGGAGCTTAAGGGATAGAAGGTAAGATAAATCATGTTTTATCTTGGATAATTCAAGGTGGAATTATCACCCAAAAGAGAGTGTTGGCCTAACCTTGAACTCTTTGGGGTCATCCATGTTCGGTTTAACACCTAGAGAGAGGGGCCAAAGTTCTTCAAAATTCTTTTCTTTGTTCTCCAAATTGCTGTTGCCGAATTTCCTCTTGTTGCTTTACCTGTATTGCTAAAAATTCCAGCTTTTTTTCTTCTTCTTTTACAAGCCAAAATCCTCCTTGATCCCTACTTCTTTTCCTTCTCCTTTTCTTCCTCCATCACCAACCCCTACCACCTTGTCATTAAATTCCCTTATACAATTGCCCAAAATTATTCGAAAATTCCAGATCTCTTTTGTTTTTCTTAGTCAATCCCTCCTCCCTATTTGGTGTAGTTTTGGTAGAACATCAAAGAAAAGGGTGCTCTTCTTTCCAATCGGTTTGAGAGGAAGGTATATGCTCAAGGCGAATGCCTATTTCCTTTTTCTCTCTATTCTCTGTCGACTTTTACAAGGGTAAGAGCCGATTTCGGTATTGTATGGCAAGTGTAAATCACCTGATGTAGGAATCGATTTGTTGTAGGGCCTTCGAGGATTTGGAAACGATCTAGTGAAGCCGTCATCTTTAATTGGTTGGTAAGTGGAGGTAACGATTTGATGAATAGTCTAATCTTTTTAGTATTGTGTCAAGGCTATTAATGTGGATGACTGCCAATTGTAGGGAAGCAGAAACACATAGTGTGTGGTGGCTGATAATCAAAGGACGTTTTAGGTAAGGTTTCGGGTTCAAGTGTAACCCTTTGAATTTATGTGGTTTAGCCGAATAGGCCACGTCACTAACTTTCAGGTTTGGCCGAATATAGGAGCAAGGAATCTAGTGTGGCCGATTGATTCATCGGGATTTAGGGCTATCGATAGTAACAGGTGTACATACACACTTCATAACTCGTAACTGTGCTAAATGCATAATGTATGCTAATCTGAATTAATGTAGATTGGGATTTAAATACCATCATGGTATAAGCAAGGAATCAGGTAAGTCCTTGTTGTTATGAGTTTAATTAATGATGCTTTTGGAAATCATGACATATTTGGTATGTTGTTAAATAAACATGTGGGCATGATTCCTGTTATATGCATATCATTGTTTGATGTGGGTTGTATGAGAGGAGGGGGAAGTAATATTCGTGTCGACGGACACCGTGGTTTGGTACCACATTTCGTGACTACGGTCACCGGAGGTTTGGCACCTCATAGCGTCTCGTCCCGTGGCTTAGCACCACAAAGGTTGGCCCCACGATGATATTATGGGATTGACGCCATGATTTGGTATCACACGTGGGTTGGCCCCACAACTTATTATATGTGACTTCGAGTCACCAATGGTTTGGCACCACCAGTGGTTTGGCACCACAACATTGATGGATATTGTGACTTTAAGTCACCAGTGGTTTGGCACCACCAGTGGTTTGGTACCACACGGGGTAGAAAAAGGTGTTTTGGATGGTTAGGTTGGGTGCATGTCAAACTTGATTGTGATTTGTGTGTATGATGTTGCATTAAACCGGGAAAAGGGTTACACACTGAGTCTTGGTGACTCACCTTTTCTTTTAATATTTTTCAGGTGACTCGTAGATCGCGAATGAAGAGCCGGATGGACTCGAGGTGGCCATGCAGTGGAAATTTGAGTTTATTTTGAATTATTTTATTTTATTTTTGGGTTTTATTTGTTCGAGTTGTAATAAGGCCTCCTAAGATATTTTTATTATTTTACATGTTTGGGATAATTTGTTTAAACCACTTAACAACTTTAAAATGATTACACAAGTTTTTTTAAATTCGAACGAAAATGTTTTCTTTCGTACCATCGGGTACATTGATAGAATTGGTAACAACATGACTTAAAATAACAAAGCTATACACCTCAAATATTTTAAACAAAACTATATTCTTTTTACCAAAATTTTAAAGTAAGTGAAAGGGGTTTTCAACAAATTTTCATCTGTAATATACGGATTTGGTCATAGTGTTTAATGGGTTCGGGTGTTACAATCGCCTCTACCCCAATTTTTTCTTTTTTAATTTGGTTTTAAGCACGGTGCAAACTCGTCCGAAATATACTCCAAATTATATGTTTTTAGAAACTAAACATCATCCAATTATACAATTAGTTTTATTTTAGATCAATTAATTATTAAATTTTTATTTAATCATTTAATTTTTTGAAATTAAATATTTTAGTCATGCCCCATTTATTGAGGTTAGATAAGTGATTAAAACATGATATGAATAATTTTTATTAGGTTGTTCAATATTTATAAAATTTATCACTTTTGTTTAATCTCTAAAATTTTAAAATATATATATATATTTATAAAAATTTGTCAATTTAATTCTAATTCTAGTATTCCAATCTCAACTATAATTTGTTAATATATTTATATATTTGTTATGGGTTTTGATTAATATTGTGTAAGTTATTTTAAGCAAAGATTATTGTTAGCAACTAATTTAGTATATTGTTATATATTATTGTTAATTGTTATTAGATATAAGTTGCGCAAGATATTTGTAACAAGTGGAATTATCATTAATGGAATATATTGGGTTGATTAATCATCTATTTAATGAACTAAGTTGTAACAATATATTTGTTATCTGTGTTACAAATAAACTAAGTTCACTCGCTAGTGATTTTTGGAATATTAGGACAGTTATTGCGGTTTTGGCATTCGTTTTTACAGAATCTGCAGCACTTACATTGACCTTCCTCTCTAATGGATACAAGATTATTTAATACGCCTCTTTGGATTTTGCGTAGCAATGGATTCGGTAATAACTCTTTCATTATTTGGAATATTAGGCCAATATGGAATGTTTTATTGCCCTTCTAACTCCTATTCTCTATAACTTGTAAACTTTGACAACATAGTCCATTGGATCAACGTGATAGAAAGAAGCTGCTAGAACTGCACATGCACATAGGAATCCAAGAAATTGAAACCTTCCATAGTCACACCATCTCAGTCCAGATGTACGAGGTATGATGCCATTGGGACTCCCTCGTGCAAGTTTACCAATTCAAAAACTATGAAGCTCTGATCCATCTTAATGAATCCATGAACCAATATCTAGTTTGACTTTACATGATTTCCTTTCATACTTCTATTAACATTTCACACCACGTGTGACTATCGTTCAACATTGTCTCAACCTTCTTCCCTGTTGTGACAAAAAAAGTATCTATCTTGTAATAAGTCTCATTTACCAAACTATTTATAAGAAGAAGACGTGTTTCTTTCAAAACAGAGTTAATAGCCCCGACAAGGTTTATTGTCATGTGGCCATAGCGTCATCCTCAATCAAAACATTGAGCCCACTACATAAGCTCCATTTGAGCCAGCCATAGTCTGGTTCCCTTGTGATATGAACATAAAGTCACTAACCTCTCTTAAAAGTGAGGTCTTACAAGTTCGTTACCTATTACACAACTAAAAGTAATATGTTATTAGATGAAACCTATACCACATGAATACATTTATACCCCCAAACATAAGAAATAAATTATACCCACGTTAACGACTTATGCCAAATCCTATTCTTAAACTCCTTCATAAAGTTCACTTTGATATGTTGGATACGAAAAACACGGTATGATGCCATTGGGACTCATATTGGTTTCGATTTATATGCTTAGTTGATAAAATTGATTCATTCATTAATAAAATTATCAATTGTAGGAGTTAATTTCTTTCGTGCAAGATTGTTTTCCTGTGATTTTTAGAAGCAGTTTTTTCTTCTCGAATTTTTTCAAGGAGTTGTGAGAATTCATTCTTAATCCTTTAAATTGCCAAGGATTATTTTATTAGAGGGTTGATTAGAACTATTAATTGAACTTGTTAAGGTTTCAAGTGGACAACAATCTTCTATTCATATCCATCAGTTTATTCGATCCATCTTCCACTTTTAATTTTTAATTTATTTATTCTTTGTATTTAGATTTCTTATTTTACTTGTTTTTGTTTTCTTTAATTTCCTAAATTTGTTTGGCTTCTTCTTTTCAGGTCAGATTTGAATCCTCTTGTCAAATAACTTGAACACGATATTGGTTTGCTGCCCCTATCAATATTGCCATAAATTCCTTAATAAAATCTCCATGCCTCAGTGGGTTCTTCCTCGGCAATGGCAAAGGCAAGTGAAACAACTTTTCAATCTCCATCTTGTGGTATTGCCAAGAGAAATATGTGTTTGTGTTTCTTGTAAAGCCACATATCATCAATTTAGACAATGTGTTTAAAATAGAGAAACCCTTTGACTCAAATATCCAAAAGACGCGATGGAAATTCTCTTACCCTAGGCTAGTCAATTGCCTTCATATGCAAACAATGTCTTTAGGTCAATTATGGTGCCAAATACTCATTGTTGCAATGTCGTCGACAAACTCAACAATGTCTTATATGTGTCATCCCAATTTTCAAGCATCTTCATAGTGCCTTTTGCTTTGCTTTTCATGCCTTAGCATATGATACTTGGTATCCATACTGGCTACAAATATTTGCGATTAACAATGGAATTGGAGCCCTTGGATTTGCCTCCACTAGTGGTAATATTGCTTTGGTTATCATGCCGGAGCTTAATTTATGATAATCTTGGGATATCATTGGAACCATGAAAGTGTGAGGACCATAGTATTTGATTATCTCCCATAGTTGTTTCCTTTCTAGAAATGAGGCTCGTACCCTCCACATGAATCCTTCGTTGAATTTTGCACATGATGCAACAAAGTTTACGCTTGTAGATACATCAACTTTGTAATCTATGAATGCCTTAACATTGTACTTTTTGAATGGCTAAATACAACAACCTCTTTCGTTGGAAACTAGGTACCAACAACCAATTTCACTAGATATGTAGCGGTTGGAGTGGTATAACCAGGAGGATACTTGGGAAACTTAAGTCTTTTCATCCTGTCAAAGTTAACTCAGAGTATACGAGTTAGAGGTTGATATTCCAAATCATTTGACTCATGAAGTGCAACCATTTTCTGTAAATCATCATCATCCATGACATGAATTGCAGATATCTCATTGGATTGTCACATGTAATAAATATATGTCTCAACAACCCAATCGGAGCTCTAATTTTTTTATACCAAATTTGTACTTCATCTACACTAACATGATGTCATTTCTAAATGTCATGTTAATCGAACTTTTGGACTCGAAATTACACCGTTATCTATATTATGAATCTAGCCAGTACAATTCACCACAACATAAAACATATTACTCATTTTGTATAGAATCCCTCTGTATAATATCAATATAAAAAAAATCAATATATAACTAGTAAAGCAGTAATATTATCCTCGTTAATGTAATATCTTTAACAACAACATTAACATTTTCATATCAAAATAAAAACTATGCTTAATAGATTTTATAATTCTAACAACACTACAATACTGTTGTAGGTAAAAAGTACCATTAAGGCCTTTGTATTAGGAGCTAGATTACATTTTGCCTATTTTACTCAAAAATGGGCAAATTAGTCCTTGTATGTTAAATTAAAGAGCAAATTGTTCCTTCCAGTTAAGAAATCCATTTGAAAAAATAACCAAATAGTTACATGTGGCGTGCAATGTGCATCTAATTCTGACGTACAAAGACCAGTTTTTAATAGTATAAATGGATGAAATTTTTAATAGAATAACCGATTTACTCTTTAATTTAATATAATGGACTAATTAGCCCATTTTTAATAGGCAAAATGCAATTTGATTCTAGTATAAGGGCCTCTATGATATTTTTATCCACTATTGTATATTTGAGATACCTATACTTGACAACATTAAATATTTTCCTTAATAATATTTTCCTTCATTGTAAATAAACAATAACACAACAATGCCAAATTTTGAAGAAACAAACAAACAAACAATGTCATCATCACTTTTTCCTCATCCAAATAATGAATAAAAATAACTATTCAACAGTATATTGTATATTTGACACAAATAGATATTCAACATTAATAAATATCAACTTTTAATTTATATTCAATACTAAAATATATTAAAATGTCATCAAATAATATATATTCAACAACAATTCTAACTTTCTATTGCATGTTTAACACTAATACTTAGTATATATTAATATATCATTACATGAATTATAATATCATAAAAATTTACTTGCAAAGATTGAATAAGATAAATGAATATTACAGAATATTTAAATGATAATAGGTAGAAGAAGATAACAGTACTAAAAAAAAAAAAAAAAACTTACTCTACTTGCCTTGGTGTCAATGGCCTTTTCACCTTTACCATTATTATTTTATTTAAAGGTGAGCAAAATTAAAAAAAAAAAAATTTTGAGTTAATCGAATTATTCAAATCAACTCAAATAAGAAATTTGAGTTTTGAATTGAATTGAGTTAAATTTTACCATTCGAATAACTTGAATAATTGATTAGTGTAAATACTTTTTAGTCCTTATCAAGTTTAAAAATGAGCAAATTGATTTCTCTCTCAACAAAAAATACAAAAATAAATTGAAAATAAATACAAAATAAATTTTAAAATTAAAAATATTTATAAAAATCTAAAATTTATATTTTTAAAAATTATAAAAATTCAAAAAATCTAAAAATATATAAAAATAAAAAATTAGAATAATAAATTTGGAGAATTAAATAAATTATTAATAATTCAAGTTTATTATATTAAAATATTAATTTTTTTCTTTTATGTTTTCAAATTTATGTACTCTATTATGAAATTAGTTATATCAGAATAAGATTTTAATTTGACATATTTAATTTTTAATTTAATTCATAACAATTTTACTCAATTTAAATCAACTCAAATCTTGTTTCACTCGACTCCATTCGAACAAATTTCAAATCAAATACAAATAATAAAATAAGATTCAATTACCTAAAAAATTTTCCACTCAATCCAACACTAACCCTAATTTTACTCACCCGTTATTGATACAGTGCATTGTTCCATCATCTGTAAACAGCCTTCTATATTGTTTCATCATTTCCAAACTTTTGATTATGATGTTTAAATTTATGCTAATTATTTTTTATTATAAAACATGTGTGTTAAACTAGTAAGGAAATGTAATATTATTTTATTGTTTTATCTGCGTTGGTCGTGGATTGCAGACTTCCAAATACGAAAAAATGACAGCGACTTCCAGTACATTTAAACACGTCGAGGAGGCAGTCACCACTCACCAGCAGTTTCATAACTCATTTCACTTTCACACTCTCCTTCCCTTCCCTTTCCTTTTTATTTATTTTTCCTTCCTTTTTACTTCAAAACTAAGTAAAACCCTTCCCCCAAAATTTTAAACCAAAACCCTAAGTATCTCTCAAATTTACAATTCCAATCTCGCTTTTAAATGTCACCGGCCGCCGTCGAATTTCGATCACAGGATGCCTTCTCTACCAATGCTAAACCCTCTTCCGCTCCACAAAACCCTGAGTCTACACCCCACAATTTCACTGCATTTCCTCACTCCAACCATTCCCAAAAGAATCTCGGAAATGCGGGGGAGTTCGATTGCGGCTTCGGTTTTGATTCCAGGAGCGGCTTTCATTCCAAGTCCGCCGCTCGGCTAAGGCCGAGGTTGGTCAAGGTGAGGAAGCAGTTCAATGGGAAGGTGAAAACTGGGGAGTGCGAGGTCGAGTCCGATTTCAACCCATTTAAGCAATCTGGTCAAGGATCGCGTCCGGTAGGCACTAGTGGTAATCCATCATCGTCCGAGAGTATGAATAGAGTGAACGATGATGATAGCAATAATAATATTAGCGATACTAATAATTCAAGTTTTGTATTTGGTGCTAATAATGGAAGTGATAGAGAATCTAGTGGACATGCTGAGGTTGAGAATAGAAATGAGGAGCCTTTGGTCAAGTTTGAGAATGTAGGTTTTGTATTTGGAGCAGATTTGCGCGGTGGCATGGAGAAACTGGGTTCTGAAAAGTGTGAACAGTTTGGTTATGTTTTTGATGCTAGTCAGAGTGATTTGAAGCCGACTTTCAGTTCTCATAAGATTGAACCTACTAATGTTGTGGGGGGATCGAGTTCTACTTTTGGTGCTAGTAACCTCAATTCATCCTCATTTATTTTGGAAAGGAGATCTGGTGAAAACTTAGGACAACCAATTTGTAGTGATTTTGGGAAGATGAATATGGAGGGTGAAACAAGGTCACAAAAAATGCAACCCTCTGCAGTTAATTTCAATGCTAATGGAAGTGAAAGCTGGATTGGGAATAGTGCTAATAGTTTCTTTGTGTTCGGTGCTACAAGCTACAAAAGCTCCTCTAATGAATGCAAAGATGGAATCAATTCAAGCAGTGAAAAATTTGGAGTTTCTGCTAGAAATGTTCAGTATAAGGATGCTCTTGAAAGTGGCAATTGTTTTGGTAGTTCTTCTTGGGCAAACTCAGTATTTATACTGGAACATGATCTAGAGAAACTAAATATCAGTTCTTCTAGAAATATTGGTGGTACTAATTCAACTAAGGATTCAGATACAGAAGCGAATCCTGAGGCAACATTTCTCTTTGGTAATGTGAATGGTGCTACTTCTTGTAATAAAGATAATGTTGGAATCTCTGATTCCGAGCCATTTACATTTCAGGCTGGTACTGATAAGACTTCTGACATTGGAAATTCTTTTCAAGGTCATGTTAAAGATGATTTAGAGCTGAACGGGACTGATGCATCGGTCGGTACTGAAAGGAATGATGAAAATTGCTCAATTGGCACTCTAGATCAATCAGAAATTTCATTCAGTGATTTTAGAACACCCAAATGGAACCCTTCTTCCTTTAAAGAGAATTTATTCCCTGAGGTGGATAGGAAATTGGAAGTTGGTGTAAAAAGCAGCTTAACCAAGGAGAAAAGATCAAAGAAAATGAGAGGAAAGTCAAGGAAATCTTCCCTGCATAAGCATTGGTCCCAGCAATATAATGTGCCACAGGAAAGCAGTTCTCAAGAAAATCAAGACTCCTCTCAATGTTATTCACCCATGGATTTTTCTCCTTATCAGGAAATTGCAGAAGTTGATCAATTACCAAAGGAAAGTGCTCAAGATGAAGGTGATCAGAAATGCAGTAAGCCAAACGAAGAGAATTTTGGGTATGATCATCAGAGAACTTTTTTTGGTGATGGTCCTTCAAGAGAACCAGTTTGTGAATCTGAAACTGCCCCCACTGCTTTCAAATCTGACTGTTTCTCTAGTAGCAGTGCTGCTGGTATTGCTGGAGCAGAAGGCCTAAACGGGACCCAAGAAAACAAACAGAGAACAGAGTCTTGTTTTAGTTCAGGCATGGAAGATGAGAGAAAATTTACTTTTTCTGCAACCTCAACTTCTGGGCAAGGTAGTTTGTCATTAAGAAAGCGCCAGCTTCGAAATAAAAGAAAGGTCAAAATTGGTAATGCTTCATTTATCATAACTCCAGTCCTGGATGTTCAAGGAGGGTCTTCCTCTGTCCAATTTTCACCTTGTGATCCTGTAGAGTGTGAACAAAAAGATAAATTTACACATCATAGCAAAGAGGAGAATGATCAGTTCAAACAAAGGTCGAACTCCTTTACTGCTGCAGTCCATGAAGCCTGTGAGATGTGGCGACTCAGGTATCTTGATGACTGATTAGTGTTTGATAATGTCTGAGAAAGGTTCATTGGATTATTTGTTGCTGATGTGGTTTCACGTTAATTAGTATTGCTTTGAGAATTTGGTATTGATATTTATGTGGGGAAAATTTGAAATTGTATCAGGGGAAATCAAGCTTATAGAAATGAGAATTTGTCTAAAGCAGAGGAATTTTACACTCAGGGAATCAACTCTGTCCCCACAAATGAGACTTCAGGGTGCTCTGTCAAGCCTCTTGTTCTTTGCTATAGCAACCGTGCAGCCACTCGTATATCTCTTGGAAGGATAAGGGAAGCTTTGGCAGACTGTCTGATGGCTGCTGCTCTTGATCCAAATTTTCTGAAAGTTAATGTTAGAGCTGGCAAGTAAGGCCCTAAAATATATGTTTGCTTTGTGAGTTTTTTGAGTTTTGTTCAGCAATTTTTTCATTCCTGGAACTGGATTGCCTTACTAAGTTGCTATCTGTTTAGGATGCATTTGGTACCCTAGTGGGTTTGTATGGTTCCTTATATGTCCAATTACTGTTTTGAAGTTTGAAAGCATTGAGTTGGACTTGGAAATCATACAAGTCTTGCTGGAGTGATAAGATTGAAATGAGTTTAGGAAAATTTGATTCTGGTAAATTAGTTGTATTAATTATTTATGAACTTGGTATGTTAGCCAAGATGTGTTAATTAGGGAAATCTTGCTTGGAGCTTATGATTAAGATTTTGGGTTATATCATGCTCTAAGCTCATCTTTTTAATAAGAACAAGATTAGTTCCTTTTAAAACTTAAGTCCTTTTAAAACTTAAGTCATGCTGGTCCAACATAAGGTGAAATTGACAATTTTTATTGTTCTCTATACTTAAGTCTTTATATGGAATGCTAAGGAAAAAGAAACTATTTATATGAGGGGTTTCACGGTTGTTGTCGCTAAAGCTAATGCAATCTCAAGAATGTGATTTGAAGGAGAGGGGTTGACTGCCCTTTTCATCTAAGAAGTTCTTGTCTATGCATAGAACTGTTACATTTGATGTTAAATTATAACCAAAATTTCCTTAAGGAATATTAATATTTTAAAATTCAATTTTAAAATTCATTGTGTGCAATTTGCAGTTGTTACCTTCTGCTGGGGGAAACTGACAATGCCATTCGATATTTCAATAAGTGCTTCAGTTCAGGAGCTGATGTGTGCTTGGATCGCCGAATTAGGGTAGATGCTGCAGATGGCCTCCAAAAAGCTCAGGTAAGCAACATTTTGGATTGATATGTCCTCATCATATGTAAGTAGTGGCTTTGTAGAGGTTGGCAAAAATATCAAGTCTTTGATATCCCACGACACAAGTCATGGAGCTCATGAGTTATTATATTGCTTATTTACTTAATATATTTTATTAAGTTGCATACTCTGACTGCATAAAGAGAGGCCCCTCCATCCATATTCCATTGGTTTCAAAGCTGCTGATGGAATCAAAGCCCAACAGACTCCAATCGGATTAGTGAAGCAAACAGTGATCTTAAGGTGCTCTGCCTTAGTGCTAGAAAAAAAAAGCACCTTAGACCCTTTCAAGTTGATCAGGATCATGCTTGATCTACCTAGGTGCCCTTTTGTGCAAGGCTGTTTGCACTAAAAATAGCTTGCCCAATCGAAGTTCTCTTCCATTTCTTGAGTCCAGATAACATAATTTACTGTTTTCTTTTCCGCCTTTATTGTTAATAATAGGAAGAGAGATAATCTCAAACTCTCTACATCTCAATTTCTGAGTATTGGACGCCAAACGTAGGACCATAAGAAAATGGTGTATTTTGACAACCCCTCCTCCCAATAAAAAAGAGGAAAATTTGTATGTTTTGTTGGATAAAGTGAACCACATGGGCCTTGCCTTTTCCTAAAGCACCTAAGTTGGACTCATTTAATGCTCATAATGGATGTTACTACCCCCAACCCAATCTGAATAAAAGCTTTAGAAAAGATAGAAAACATTCCTATTGGACACGTACATATATCTAAATTTCACACTTAATTCTGAGCAAAATAAATTACAAAGATAAAGTAAACAAAAAATTTCTTGTCTTCATTTGAAATGGATGCAAATAAAATAGTGTTTAAATCATAACGTTTAAGTAATAGATTACTAACATTGACTTGATTTTTGATATACTATTTGTACGAATTATCTGGAATCCAGTGGCTATTTTCACACTCGCTGGACAGAAAATATATTTTAGACTTGGCAATAAAATATAAATTGATTGTACAGTTTGAGTAATAGAATTTAGGTGGCAAAGCTTAGAGTTGAGCACTTAAGCTTTACAAGGCTTAGATTACTGGAAGACATCTTTGTCTATGCATATGTGGGTTGGGAAGGCGGGTGATGACTGATTCTGTGTTTTTTTGATATGCAGAGAGTGGATGAACTTACAAAACATTCTGCAATACTTTTGGAAGAAAAGTCATCCAATGCAGCATCTAGTGCATTAGATGCAATTTCTGAGGCCTTGTCTATTAGTTCACGTTCTGAAAAATTGCTTGAAATGAAGGCAGAGGCCCTTTATATGGTCTGTGCTCTTTTGACTTATGATTCCACTTGGTTTCTCTTTTCTTTTTCCCTAGGTTTTCACTTTTCAGATAATTATTCTTTTCATTTGAGCATTTCATTTTTATGCCATAAGAAACAATGTAAGTTTGGATTGCACATCTTTTGGTCTGTTGCAGCTTAAGAAATATGAAGAAGCAATTCAGTTGTGCGAGCAACCTCTTTATGTTGGTCAAAATAGTTCTTCTGAAGCAGAGATAGACAAACAAATAACAAGCACGGATGGTTGTGGGTGTTATTCTATTGCAATGCTGTGGAGGTGGCACTTGATGTCCAAGTCATACTTCTATATGGGCAAGCTTGAAAAGGCACTTGAATTACTTCAGAAGCTTGAGCACGTGGGATCTTGGAAGGACGAGTAATACATTATCTTTTTGATGCATGACTAATTCCAATTTTCTGTAGCTTTATCCCGTGTTGTCCATCCATTTTCTACGATGCTAAAAGGGTCCTGATTCTGATTGTAATTTTGTAGGCATGGGAGCAAAATTTTAGAAATGTCAGTTTCATTGGCTGTTACCATTCGAGAACTTTTGCGCCTTAAGGTTTGTGCTATAGCCCTTCAATGGTTGTTATTCATTGTGTATTCATTCTCTTGAATACTGGGTTGGTTTAAGTTCTTAGGTAGTTTTTGACATGAAGATGATAATAATCCATGGAAATTTCTCACCCTGGTGCTCGACCTTAATGCCATGGTACCCATATTTTTTGGCATGCAGGGAAGAATTCCATGTCCTCCTTGCCAGGGGTAAGTCCCTTGAAACAGTTGCCTGGAAGGAACAAGAAAAAACATAACATATTTTCTCTATTGATGTCATTTTTGTGCATAAGTTTTTGATGATTGATATGACTAAAGGAAATAGGGTGGGAGGACTACTATGCTTGTGGATGATGAAACAAAAGATTATGGGGCCATATCATCTATCAAAGTTATTGTGGTCATTTCAATAATGGCATCTGAATGGTAAATGTTATTGATACTGATACCAGTACAGTATCAATTGTGTTCTGAAGAAGTTTTAGGAGAATTCGATGTTGGTGGAAAGCATATGTCGTAAAAAACATTTACCTTTTTATTCATGGAACAAATCTAGTGCTCTTATCCTTTCTTTAATCCACCCTCATTTTACTTTGACCTTTCCCCCCTTTTTCTGTTGATCCCTTTGTGTGTTTCGAATTTTGCCTCTGAGTTTCTTATATCATTCATTTTTCTTTTAAGTTTTATCCCATTTGCCTTTTTTGTTATTTCAGACTGCAGGGAATGAAGCAGTTTGTTCTGGTAGGTATACAGAAGCTGTAGAACACTACACACTTGCTTTGTCAAGCAATGTTGAATCACGGCCTTTTGCAGCTATATGCTTTTGTAATCGTGCTGCTGCATGCCAAGCTTTGGGTCAAATTGCTGATGCAATTGCAGATTGCAGTCTTGCAATGGCCCTTAATGAAAATTATACCAAGGTATGTGTTTCTCCTATCTTTTTCTTCTTGTTTTTTTGACGAAGGAAAGCTTTAAAAGTGTTGTAGCTATATGGATTTTATTACAAAGATGATTTTATTAGGCTTATGAGATTTGACTCTTCTTTCTATTAATAACCAAAGATTGGTTCATTAGGGGTGATGGTATAAATACTAATGAATCTTCTTATCAAGACTTTCTTTATACTGTTGATATCTAAATCTTGAGTATGTGCTTGATGGGTTCCTTTCCCATTACTTAATCAGGCTTATTTCTTTGATCTAGCATATTCAATCAAAATATTCACATAAATAAACTTGTTGGACTTGGATTTTAATGTTTCCTACTATGATTACTTTATAGGTAGTTATGGAATTAGTATAGTTGATTACCATCATGATTCAAAAAATTCCTTGCTCACTCGGATTATCCAATGTTAAGTTTGAGCTTTTACTGATTTTAATTGCAAAGATGCGAGTGGTAGTTAATATGTGATCCATGATAATTACCATTTGAAGATGGATAGAAATTACATATGGAAAGCAAGGTGATCGAGATCATTCTAACATATCAATGATAAAACCTTTAAACCTTTTAGATTTGCTACATTGGGAGGTGAAGTATATATCCAAATGTAATAAAACCTGTTAAGCATCAAACCTAAATCCACCTGGTAATACGTGGGGAACTACGACCTAAATATAAAGTAACATGTACAACATTCTCTAAACTTATGACATATGGGTAGCACCATTTAACAAGTGACCTGTGCATCCAATATTAATGACTGAAACAAATTGACCTAACACCTAGACAACAAATTAAGTCTATAAACAAGAAGCATCTTAGGCTCTGGTATATGTTAAATATCCACTGAAGCAATTAGGGGGGACCTTTAAATCAGCCCTTCGGCTAGTTATCTGCATGTATGGTAGGGCTGTTTACGTTTATATTGCAGACTCGAACAAGAGAAAGTATTGGTCCACTACCTTTGCTTTTGTTAGATACAAATGTGAGCATGAGATGCAGAGACCGACTGCAAGGGCTAATAATGAGAAGATTGATGGTAAAATCATCCAAGTGTCAAGGGTCTATACTAGCCTAGAGGCTTGTCAACTTTCCCCAAAGTTTCTGATGCTGCAAAGGACAAATATGACTAACCAAGCATGTGAGAACTGTCAGGGACAACAGACAAGGAGGTTCTTCTAGGCAGGTATCCGTTCAAGTCAATTGATGGTGTGGCCCCTCAAGGTGATAGTAGAGTTAACAGACCAACCCACAAATTGCCATTTCCCTCGCCCCTGCCCACTAGAGTTAACAGTAGGTCTAGATAAACATTGTTCTAACATTATTTTCTTCTGAACCAATGGATGTCCCCTCTAAAAACAATTTGAAGTTCTCATAGGGGATGGGAGAGATATAAACTTTTGATTTGACTGCTGGCTTGGTACCTCTCCCCTCAATGAGTGTTTTCTCCGGATTTATGCTTTTGTTGTTAAAAGGAGGGTAAGTTGTTTGATTTTGGAACTGTCATCAATAGTAAGTGGAGTTGGAATGTAATTTTGAGAAGAAATCCTTTTGATTAGGAACTTGAGCAAACTGAATGCTTTCCAATAAAATCTCAACAATCTACCTCCTAGCCCTCCTATTGCTGATTATGTTATTTAAGTGCTTCTAGTAGTGGATAGCATATTGGATATCTTTTTTGCGCTTTTTTTCACCCATGTCGAGGTTAGGGAAACCGGTTGGAAGCATGTTTGTCTCATTGCTCCCCTGAAGGTCGAAGTATTTGTGGCAACTCATTAGGTGCAGGTTCCCTACGAAGACTGAGTTGGCCAAATGAGGTATTGTTCCCTCAGATTTTGCCACTTGCTGTTTGTGTGGTTTGGAGTTGGAATCAATTCACCACCTATTCTTCACCTGTGTTAAAATTTTGGCATCATTCTTACTGAAGGATCCACTATCTTTCTTCATTGCTTGGCAGTATGTTAACCTGCCGATAAATGTAGCAAAATTTGGTTTATGGCATTTTTTGCCATTGTGTGGTTGCAGTGGCTTTTGAATGAAACTATTTTTAATGGCAAATCATTGGTCTTTGATCAGCTTATTGACATTTTTAAACTTAGAATGGCATGGTGGTACCATGCAAAATGGCCTAAGAGCTTTTCTTTGACAGTTGATTTTACTGCAGCCTCCTGCAATTTCTGCCCCCTAGAAATTCTTCAAAGCACAAATTGCCTGCCCTATGGAAGCCTCCATTAGGGTATCTTAAATTTAATCTCGATGGATCTCTCATTGGAGCCTTTGGTCTGGCTGGTATTGTTGGCTGTCTTCGTGACAAAAAAATAACATTCTTTTTCTGAATTTCTCCAAATCTATTGGTCACACTGACTCCCTGCTGAATAATCTTGCCTAGGGAGTTATTGTGTTTATGATTTTGGTCTCCGGTTCGTGTTTGTATGCCTTTCCTGTGTTGCTTGCGTTTTGTTGTAGTTTTTCTGGTTTATATTTCTTGGGATGTACTGATCTATGATCCTCAATAAATCTTTACCTTTTCCCAAAAAAACCTCCCTTTCTTGTGCATCGATAGATCCAATTCTAGCTCTTGAAATATACATTTCTTAAACCAAATCTACTACCATTTGTGTGCCTTGCATTTTTTAGCTTAACAGTTTCTTGAATGCTTCTTTGAGATACGTTATGGAAGTGTGAGCAAAAAACTAACTGAATATATGAAAAAGCTTGAGTGTTATTGAGCTCATTAACCAGTGTACCATAACTATTCTAGGTTTCTTATGGACATTACAAGTTTAAATTTATCTCTATCAAAAGCTTGAATGGTGAGGGAAGGCATGTCATTGATATAAAAGCAGTTTATTCATTTCCTCATTTGTCTTTACATTTGTGTGTTTGATTTTCATGTCAAAATTATTATAACTACCATTGCTGCATAACTGTGTACTCATTGACTGCTCCTGCTTGCTAAGCAGGCAGTTTCCAGGAGAGCAACATTACATGAGATGATCAGAGACTATGGACAAGCATCTAGCGATCTTCAAAGACTTATCTCAATTCTTGAAAAGCAATGTGATAAAACATCTCACCAGTCTGGCACTAAGGATAAATCAACTGGAAACTTAAAAGAGTTAAGGCAAGCTCAGCGGCAGTTATCAACCGTGCAAGAAGAAGCTAAAAGAGAAATCCCTTTAAATTTATACCTCATTTTGTAAGTTCTTTGCGTAGTCTAGGAACAGAGTTTTTCTCTATAACGTCTTATGCTTTCAACTTAGAGTCAAAGAGGATGAACTGCTTGTGGTCTTCATTTAATACAGCATTGCATCTTGTATAAAATTTGAGTAAATTTGCATGTCTTTGGAGAACAGTTTGCAGCATAATTAGTGTCTTTCTAGGCTCTAGCACTTAAAGCACATGTTTCAATTTTGTTCAATGATTCTGTATTGAAATTCTTATCCTCAAGTGATAGTTTTGATTCCAAGTCATAGCCATGAGCCCATGATCATCTAGTGGGAATCTTTGTGGAACTTCTATCAGTACTAAAACTGGAACAAGCATTTTCTCTGCTCTACTTCTCTGTAACCATTTTTTTGATAATACTTGGTTTTTTTTGTTTGGAAGTAGTAAAACTGGAAAAGCATGTTCTCTAGCCTACTTTAGTGCAGAGATGGGACCCAGAAGAAATTCTTTTGATAATACCTGTTCAGATATTCAGCTTGTAGCAGTGACAATTTTATTTTAGTCTTCTAAAAGAGTTCTTAATTGCAATGACAGGGGAGTTAAACCATCGGACTCGACATCTGATGTTAAGAAGGCATACCGCAAAGCAGCTCTTAGGCATCACCCAGACAAGGTTTGAAATTGCTATACTTAGTGAATTGAATTCTTTCATATGACTAGTTTGTCATGGCAGTCTATTTGCTTTTCTTGTGTTGAATTAGGCTGGTCAATTCTTGGCAAGGAGTGACACTGGAGATGAGGGGCAACTCTGGAAGGAAATTGCTGAGGAAATTCACAAGGACGCTGACAGGCTGTTTAAAATGATTGGAGAGGCATATGCAGTACTATCAGATACTGAGAAGGTGTGCTATCCATCTGATTGAAATTTGAGATGTTTCTGTGCGTAATTGCTTTCTAATTTGTCATTCCATCATAGTTGTTGTCAACTTAGAACTTAGTTTTTCTGCTTCATTAATTGCTGATTGTCTGTGCTACCAATCCTTTTCCCCTTATTTCTGTCTGGAAATCACCCATAGAATCTACAGATTAAGACTCATGACAAGGAAAATTTTCGGTAACTGTTTCATTCCTTAATTAGATGACCATAAAGAAGTTACGGGTAGGATGGTTTTGTCATATAGGTGCCGGAAATTTGTTGAATTGTATTGGGAGATTCTCTAAATCATAGGAAATGATGGTTGATGGTCTGTCATTTTGATTTGAATATTGTCTACATTGGAGCCAACTTGCACTATTATGTATTAAACACATTTGTAAGTCAAAAGGATCTAGTTAGATGTCCAGATTTGAGTTGGCTTGTATCCGAATGTTAAAGATCTTGGTGTTGTGACTTTTCTTCCGAGTTCAACTGAACTCCTTTTCATCGATAAAGGGCTGTAATATTTTCTTCCCCTGCAGTTTTTTTTTTTTTTGATAGTTTCTTCTACAGACGACCTTATAATTTTTTTTTTCTGCCTTGTTTTCATTTACCATTTTCCTTTTACCAGCGGTCAGAGTATGATCTTGAAGAGGGGATCAGAAAAGCTCCAAGCAAAAGCAATGCTTATGAAAGAGCAAGAGATGACTATGGCTATCATTATGAGAGGAGCTCAAGCAGACGATATTGGCGGGGGAATCGGAATGATTATAGGAATTCAAATTCTCGATGGTAGGAGAGCCAGAGAAGGATTATGCTCATTTAACAGATTGCTGCAGTTTCTAATTAATAACACAAGTTCTGAATGGAACAGTGAGAAGTGAGTGCCATTGGTATGATCAGAGGTAAATAAACACTGTTTTAGAATGGATACGTTGCAAAAGTGTTGCAACTGTTGTTGGTCTGCAAGATTTATCCATTGTTTGCAGATGCTAGCGGCATAAACTTCAAGCATATGCAGCAACAATCGTAAGCCAAGACTAGCAAGGAGAAATAGATTTTGGAATCGTGATATGTTGCAACTGTCACAATACTCTGCTGAAGGGCAAGTGCAGCTCTGCTCTAGCAAACAAATAATTGGGTTGGGTTGGGTGGTTTGGAATTTTGAAACACAAAAGTGAGTGTAAAAAGTGTGACGATGATTGGATTTAGTAATTAAGAAAAATAGAAGATATTGTTGATTGGTGTTTTATGATGGCTCTGGGTCATTCTCTTTTCCACAAAAGGCAATAATAGAACAAGGATTTTTGTGACAGGAATACTGGGGTATGAAACAGAGTTGATGATTTAGTCTTGCAAATTGGATGTTTTAGGTCTTCAGTACTCACTGTTGCTTTTATGTTTGGGACTGCTTTGTTTTACCCCAGCAGTGGCATCACTGATGTAATTATTTTTTGGGGAAATTTCAAATGGATGTTTTTTTCATACAAGCTTATAGTATAGTTTCTTGTTCACTTTTTGCATTACGGTTTTAGTTTTAATTCTAACTTCTTTTAATATATCAAGCAACACGTCGGATCTCCATATTTCCCCGGTTTGACATCCAAGGTAAACTAGTTGAACTGGAAAGCACTGGGCACTCCAGTTTAGTGGGTTTCAATCACTAAAGAACCGATAAAATTGAATTGGACCAGTAAACATATTCTTAAAATTTTATTTTAGTTAATGGTATCTGTACTTCTTCTATGTAAAAATATATTAACATGGTCCATGTATATATAGATATTAACAGTAAGCTCAATGTATTTTTTGTAATTTATTTTACATCAAACAAGTATTTAAAGAACACGGTGCGTGTAAAGAATTGGAAAGGTTCGAAGACTGACAAATGTAAATGTAAAGAACAAGCCAATGACGGCAAAGAAAAGAAGATGAGGGCGATCTAAAGAAGTAATCTCTATTTACTATCTACCCAAATACCTACACACAAACACATATATATACATATATACCTACATATATATATTCAATAAACTATGTTAAGGGCCATTTTTGTACTCTTCAAAACGCTTTAAAGTCACTTGCCTTGCCCAAAACTTCTTAATACATCTTACATTTAGCAATGGCATGTTGTCATCATAAGTCTTTTCTTTGGGAAAATCTACTGATTCTTCGATTTTGTTCCATAGTGAAAACTAGAATAGGTTTTGTTTATATTTGTTTGCATCAATTCTTTTTTGACTTTGAGACAAACAATTAGAGGTTATTTTAGCTTTGTTCATATTTGTGCCTCAGCATATGAAGGAGGAACAATACTATACAAAAACAGCAAGTGGCAAAATCTGAGGGAACAATACCTCATTTGGCCAACTCAGTCTTCGTAGGGAACGTGCACCTAATGAGTTGCCAGAAATACTTCGACCTTCAGGGGAGCAATGAGACAAACATGCTTCCAACCGGTTTCCCTAACCTCGACATGGGTGAAAAAAAGCGCAAAAAAAGATATCCAGTATGCTATCCGCTACTAGAAGCACTCAAATAACATAATCAACAATAGGAGGGCTAGGAGGTAGATTGTTGAGAGTTTATTGAAAAGCATTCAGTTTGCTCAAGTTCCTAATCAAAAGTATTTCTTCTCAAAATTACATTCCAACTCCACTTACTATTGATGACAGTTACAAAATCAGACAACTTACCCTCCTTTTAACAACAAAAGCATAAATCCAGGCAAAACACTCATTGAGGGGACAGGTACCAAGCCAGCAGTCAGACCAAAAGTTTATATCTCTCCCATCCCCTATGAGAACTTCAAATTATTTTTAGAGGGGACATCCATTGGATCAGAAGAAAATAATGGGAGAACAATGTTTATCTAGACCTACTGTTAACTCTAGTGGGCAGGGGCAAGGGAAATGGCAATTTGTGGGTTGGTCTGTTAACTCTACTATCACCTTGAGGGGCCACACCATCAATTGACTTGAACGGATACCTGCCTAGAAGAACCTCCTTGTCTGTTGTACCTGACAGTTCACGTGCTTGATTAGTCATATTTGTCCTTTGGAGCATCAGAAACTTTGGGGGAAGTTGACAAGCCTCTAGGCTAGTATAGACCCTTGACACTTGGATGATTTTACCATCAATCTTCTCATTATTAGCCCTTGCAGTCAGTCTCTGCATCTCATGCTCACATTTGTATCTAACAAAAGCAAAGGTAGTGGACCGATACTTTCTCTTGTTTCAGTCTGCAATATAAACGTAAACAGCCCTACCATACATACAGAAAACTAGCCAAAGAGCTGATTTAAAGGTCCCCCTAATTGCTTCAGTGGATATTTAACATATACCAGAGCCTAAGATGCTTCTTGTTTATAGACTTAATTTGTTGTCTAGGTGTTAGGTCAATTTGTTTCAGTCATTAATATTGGATGCACAGGTCACTTGTTAAATGGTGCTACCCATATGTCATAAGTTTAGAGAATGTTGTACTTGTTACTTTATATTTAGGTCGTAGTTCCCCACGTATTACCAGGTGGATTTAGGTTTGATGCTTAACAGGTTTTATTACATTTGGATATATACTTCACCTCCCAATGTAGCAATCTAAAAGGTTTAAAGGTTTTATCACTGATATGTTAGAATGATCTCGATCACCTTGCTTTCCATATGTAATTTCTATCCACCTTCAAATGGTAATTATCATGGATCACATATTAACTACCACTCACATCTTTGCAATTAAAATCAGTAAAAGCTCAAACTTAACATTGGATAATCCGAGTGAGCAAGGAATTTTTTGAATCATGATGGTAATCAACTATACTAATTCCATAACTACCTCTAAAGTAAGCATAGTAGTAAACATTAAAATCCAAGTCCAACAAGTTTATTTATGTGAATATTTTGATTGCATATGCTAGATCAAAGAAATAAGCCTGATTAAGTAATGGGAAAGGAACCCATCAAGCACATACTCAAGATTTAGATATCAATAGTATAAAGAAAGTCTTGATAAGAAGATTCATTAGTATTTATACCATCACCCCTAATGAACCAATCTTTGGTTATTAATAGAAAGAAGAGCCAGATCTCATAAGTCTAATAAAATCATCTTTGTAATAAAATCCATATAGCTACAACACTTTTAAAGCTTTCCTCGGTCAAAAAGACAAGAAGGAAAAGATAGGAGAAACACATACCTTGGTATAATTTTCATTAAGGGCCATTGCTAGACTGCAATCTGCAATTGCATCAGCAATTTGACCCAAAGCTTGGCATGCAGCAGCACGATTACAAAAGCATATTGCTGCAAAAGCCCGTGATTCAACATTGCTTGATAAAGCAAGTGTGTAGTGTTCTACAGCTTCTGTATACCTACCAGAACAAACTGCTTCATTCCCTGCAGTCTGAAATAACAAAAAAGGCAAATGGGATAAAACTTAAAAGAAAAATGAAGGATATAAGAACCTCAGGAGGCAAAATTCGAAACACACAAAGGGATCAACAGAAAAAGGGGGGAAAGGTCAAAGTAAAATGAGGGTGGATTAAAGAAAGGATAAGAGCACTAGATTTGTTCCATGAATAAAAAGGTAAATGTTTTTTACGACATATGCTTTCCACCAACATCGAATTCTCCTAAAACTTCTTCGGAACACAATTGATACTGTACTGGTATCAGTATCAATAACATTTACCATTCAGATGCCATTATTGAAATGACCACAATAACTTTGATAGATGATATGGCCCCATAATAATAGTTCTCCCACCCTATTTCCTTTTAGTCATATCAATCATCAAAAACTTATGCACAAAAATGACATCAATAGAGAAAATATGTTATGTTTTTTCCTGTTCCTTCCAGGCAACTGTTTCAAGGGACTTTCCCCTGGCAAGGAGGACATGGAATTCTTCCCTGCATGCCAAAAAATATGAGTACCATGGCATTAAGGTCGAGCACCAGGGTGAGAAATTTCCATGGATTATTATCATCTTCATGTCAAAAACTACCTAAGAACTTAAACCAACCCAGTATTCAAGAGAATGAATACACAATGAATAACAACCATCGAAGGGCTATAGCACATACCTTAAGGCGCAAAAGTTCTCGAATGGTAACAGCCAATGAAACTGACATTTCTAAAATTTTGCTCCCATGCCTACAAAATTACAATCAGAATCAGGACCCTTTTAGCATCGTAGAAAATGGATGGACAACACGGGATAAAGCTACAGAAAATTGGAATTAGTCGTGCATCAAAAAGATAATGTATTACTCGTCCTTCCAAGATCCCACGTGCTCAAGCTTCTGAAGTAATTCAAGTGCCTTTTCAAGCTTGCCCATATAGAAGTATGACTTGGACATCAAGTGCCACCTCCACAACATTGCAATAGAATAACACCCACAACCATCCGTGCTTGTTATTTGTTTGTCTATCTCTGCTTCAGAAGAACTATTTTGAGCAACATAAAGAGGTTGCTCGCACAACTGAATTTCTTCTTCATATTTCTTAAGCTGCAACAGACCAAAAGATGTGCAATCCAAACTTACATTGTTTCTTATGGCATAAAAATGAAATGCTCAAATGAAAAGAATAATTATACGAAAAGTGAAAACCTAGGGGAAAAGAAAAGAGAAACCAAGTGGAATCATAAGTCAAAAGAGCACAGACCATATAAAGGGCCTCTGCCTTCATTTCAAGCAATTTTTCAGAACGTGAACTAACAGACAAGGCCTCAGAAATTGCATCTAATGCACTAGATGCTGCATTGGATGACTTTTCTTCCAAAAGTATTGCAGAATGTTTTGTAAGTTCATCCACTCTCTGCATATCAAAAAAACACAGAATCAGTCATCACCCCACCTTCCCAACCCACATATGCATAGACAAAGATGTCTTCCAGTAATCTAAGCCTTGTAAAGCTTAAGTGCTCAACTCTAAGCTTGCGCCACCTAAATTCTATTACTCAAACTGTACAATCAATTTATATTTTATTGCCAAGTCTAAAATATATTTTCTGTCCAGCGAGTGTGAAAATAGCCACTGGATTCCAGATAATTCGTACAAATAGTATATCAAAAATCAAGTCAATGGTAGTAATCTATTACTTACACGTTATGATTTAAACACTATTTTATTTGCATCCATTTCAAATGAAGACAAGAAATTTTTTGTTTACTTTATCTTTGTAATTTATTTTGCTCAGAATTAAGTGTGAAATTTAGATATATGTATGTGTCCAATAGGAATGTTTTCTATCTTTTCTAAAGCTTTTATTCATTTTGGGTTGGGGGTAGTAACATCCATTATGAGCATTAAATGAGTCCAACTTAGGTGCTTTAGGAAAAGGCAAGGCCCATGTGGTTCACTTTATCCAACAAAACATACAAATTTTCCTCTTTTTTATTGGGAGGAGGGGTTGTCAAAATACACCATTTTCTTATGGTCCTACGTTTGGCGTTCAATACTCAGAAATTGAGATGTAGAGAGTTTGAGATTATCTCTCTTCCTATTATTAACAATAAAGGCAGAAAAGAAAACAGTAAATTATGTTATCTGGACTCAAGAATGGAAGAGAACTTCGATTGGGCAAGCTATTTTTAGTGCAAACAGCCTTGCACAAAAGGGCACCTAGGTAGATCAAGCATGATCCTGATCAACTTGAAAGGGTCTAAGGTGCTTTTTTTTTCTAGCACTAAGGCAGAGCACCTTAAGATCACTGTTTGCTTCACTAATCCGATTGGAGTCTGTTGGACTTTGATTCCATCAGCAGCTTTGAAACCAATGGAATATGGATGGAGGGACCTCTCTTTATGCAGTCAGAGTATGCAACTTAATAAAATATATTAAGTAAATAAGCAATATAATAACTCATGAGCTCCATGACTTGTGTCGTGGGATATCAAAGACTTGATATTTTTGCCAACCTCTACAAAGCCACTGCTTACATATGATGAGGACATATCAATCCAAAATGTTGCTTACCTGAGCTTTTTGGAGGCCATCTGCAGCATCTACCGTAATTCGGCTATCCAAGCACACATCAGCTCCTGAACTGAAGCACTTATTGAAATATCGAATGGCGTTGTCAGTTTCCCCCAGCAGAAGGTAACAACTGCAAATTGCACACAATGAATTTTAAAATTGAATTTTAAAATATTAATATTCCTTAAGGAAATTTTGGTTATAGTTTAACATCAAATGTAACAGTTCTATGCATAGACAAGAACTTCTTAGATGAAAAGGGCAGTCAACCCCTCTCCTTCAAATCACATTCTTGAGATTGCATTAGCTTTAGCGACAACAACCGTGAAACCCCTCATATAAATAGTTTCTTTTCCTTAGCATTCCATATAAAGACTTAAGCATAGAGAACAATAAAAATTGTCAATTTCACCTTATGTTGGACCAGCATGACTTAAGTTTTAAAAGGACTTAAGTTTTAAAAGGAACTAATCTTGTTCTTATTAAAAAGATGAGCTTAGAGCATGATATAACCCAAAATCTTAATCATAAGCTCCAAGCAAGATTTCCCTAATTAACACATCTTGGCTAACATACCAAGTTCATAAATAATTAATACAACTATTTTACCAGAATCAAATTTTCCTAAACTCATTTCAATCTTATCACTCCAGCAAGACTTATATGATTTCCAAGTCCAACTCAATGCTTTCAAACTTCAAAACAGTAATTGGACATATAAGGAACCATACAAACCCACTAAGGTACCAAATGCATCCTAAACAGATAGCAACTTAGTAAGGCAATCCAGTTCCAGGAATATAAAAATTGCTGAACAAAACTCAATAAATCACAAAGCAAATATATATTTTAGGGCCTTACTTGCCAGCTCTAACATTAACTTTCAGAAAATTTGGATCAAGAGCAGCAGCCATCAGACAGTCTGCCAAAGCTTCCCTTATCCTTCCAAGAGATATACGAGTGGCTGCACGGTTGCTATAGCAAAGAACAAGAGGCTTGACAGAGCACCCTGAAGTCTCATTTGTGGGGACAGAGTTGATTCCCTGAGTGTAAAATTCCTCTGCTTTAGACAAATTCTCATTTCTATAAGCTTGATTTCCCCTGATACAATTTCAAATTTTCCCCACATAAATATCAACACCAAATTCTCAAAGCAATACTAATTAACGTGAAACCACATCAGCAACAAATAATCCAATGAACCTTTCTCAGACATTATCAAACACTAATCAGTCATCAAGATACCTGAATCGCCACATCTCACAGGCTTCATGGACTGCAGCAGTAAAGGAGTTCGACTTTGTTTCAACTGATCATTCTCCTCTTTGCTATGATGTGTAAATTTATCTTTTTGTTCACACTCTACAGGATCACAAGGTGAAAATTGGACAGAGGAAGACCCTCCTTGAACATCCAGGACTGGAGTTATGATAAATGAAGCATTACCAATTTTGACCTTTCTTTTATTTCGAAGCTGGCGCTTTCTTAATGACAAACTACCTTGCCCAGAAGTTGAGGTTGCAGAAAAAGTAAATTTTCTCTCATCTTCCATGCCTGAACTAAAACAAGACTCTGTTCTCTGTTTGTTTTCTTGGGTCCCGTTTAGGCCTTCTGCTCCAGCAATACCAGCAGCACTGCTACTAGAGAAACAGTCAGATTTGAAAGCAGTGGGGGCAGTTTCAGATTCACAAACTGGTTCTCTTGAAGGACCATCACCAAAAAAAGTTCTCTGATGATCATACCCAAAATTCTCTTCGTTTGGCTTACTGCATTTCTGATCACCTTCATCTTGAGCACTTTCCTTTGGTAATTGATCAACTTCTGCAATTTCCTGATAAGGAGAAAAATCCATGGGTGAATAACATTGAGAGGAGTCTTGATTTTCTTAAGAACTGCTTTCCTGTGGCACATTATATTGCTGGGACCAATGCTTATGCAGGGAAGATTTCCTTGACTTGCCTCTCATTTTCTTTGATCTTTTCTCCTTGGTTAAGCTGCTTTTTACTGTGGCGGAACGAGCTGGAAAATTCAAGAAAACAAGGAGAAGAGAGGAAGAATACAGAGAAGAAGAGAAGAAGAAGAATTCACAAGAATTTGATTCACTTTTTGCATAACCGTTTCCTTGTCCTTAGTGCCAATATAAGGCGGCAGCTAACAAACAGACTATCAAAACACACCGTTTCAGTAAACAATACAAAACGCAGCGTATACAAATGTCGAGACCAATTTTTTGAAGATGGGAATCGACTTGGTTTTAAAAACGAAAATAAAAAGGGAGTCGCCACCGATCTTTATTTGGTGTGATCGGATCACATTTGTTTTAATAAAACATTTTGATTTACTAAAATAATATTTTTGGTCTACGAAATTTGAGAAAACGGGTTCGGGAGTCGGTTACGTGCGAGGAAGGGCTAGCACTCTCGTCACGCCCAAAATTGGTACCAAATTGATTAATTAATGTCTCAATGTCGAAAGTTGAAAATTTTAAAAAGAAATAAAAAATTGATCTATTTTGGAAATATTTGAGTTTTCTCAAATTGAATCAAGATTTTCTCGTTTCGAAGGAATAAAATATCACATCCAATACTTTAGGACACGATAATTTAAATCCTCGAATCCAAGATCATCTCATTGTTTTCTCGAATTGAATATCAAGACTTTCTCGTTCCAAAGGAATAAAATATCATATCCAATACTTTAGGACACGATAATTTAAATCCTCGAATTCAAGATCATCTCATAATTTGATGTATTAAAAATATCAAAAGGATATTCGATTGTTTGGCCAAGCGAAAAACCAAAACCCAGCATGTAGGGCACAATCTCTCGGGTTTCCAAACATAGAATATTGCCTTATTTTGAAAAATTTTGTTTTTGGATGAAATTTATAAAAATTTTAGAAATGATACACGTTCGGTCGATTATGTTTTAAAGAAACATTATTTAAGGCATGAATGGGGGTTATGCTCGACGAATAATGGTGATGTGACACGAATTTGGTGTAACCATAACATAATACACATAATACATAACATTGAAATCATTAATCTAAAATATTAACATGCATGAATAATAGTAATAATAATGGAACAATAATATGAACAATAATAATGATGATGATGATATCAAAGATATGGAAATACTGAACAAACAAATCATAATACATGCAAGAATGATAATCACATAGCTTACATGATTTAAGTATTAACATTAATAGTCAAAGGGCAATGAATTAAACAATCTTAAAAGAAATAACACATAAAACAATTTAAAATAATTAACAAAACAATTTTAAATCAAGAATACATAAAAAACGAGTAATATGGGAAATAATTTTAAAAAGTGCCAAAAATGAAAATAAACAATATATAGTTTAATAAAATACTATACAAAACTCAAATAAATAATCATGATAATAAAATTTTGAATAAAAATAAAATAAAAAATTAATACAAGTTGAAAACTAAATTAAAACCGAATAAAATGCCGAGGACCAAAATCATAAATATAAAAAAATGACGACAGGACAGATTGAAGCATGATGGAAATAATAGGGTTAGATTTAAAAATAAAAATAAAAAGGGATGCGAATGGGGATTTGATTAACAAGCACCAAAAAGGAGGGACCAGGCGCGCAATTATCCCTTTTATGGGTTATGAGCAGATCTCCCTTTGAGAAAACGGTGTTGTTTCGTCTATTTTAAAAAAAAACCCTCTTTTATACTTTTTTCATTCGGTTCCTCTTCTTCAAAAAACAGAGCTTTCCTCCCCATTGTTTTTTTGCTTCGCTAAGAAACCATCGCTACAAGCATGACCATTAAATCCGGTGGCCGACGAGGAGCGTAGATGGGCTTTTGGATTCCGGTGAGTTTCTTCCTTTCGTTTTCGTTATTGTTTGTAAAAAGTTTTTTTTGAAATATTAAAATCAAAACACAAAACAAACGAGAATAGCAGTAAATAATAACGGAACAAAACAAGATCAACCTTTGATTTTTGATTTATTTTTGATTTCTTTTCAGTGTTCGTAAACAAAAAGAGAAGCCATTTACAATTGTTTCACTTTGGTTTTTTATAACCCAGTTACAAAGATTCCTCTTTCTTTTTTCAATCTGTTTTTTATGTGTTTCTTGTCGTTTTCTTTCTTGCTGTTCGTGTTGCTGCGCGTCTTCCTGCAGGTGATGGGTGAAGCGTGCGAAGGTGGTGCTAGTGGCTGGTCAGATGCGTGAGGGTCTGACCGAGGCATGGGGAGCTGCAGCGCCAAGCACTAGGGTTTTTCTCTGCCAAAATTTTGGTTTTCGGGCCATTGGGCCGTTGTAAATTTGGGTCTGTATAGTTGGGCTTAATGGGTTGTTAATTTGGGTGGGTTTATTGGGTTTATTTGAGCTTATTTGGGCCCCGGACAAATTGGGCAATTTACAGCTGCCCCTCTTTGCTCGTTGTCGTGTAACGAGAATGGAGCAAAGACTATAAAATGGCCAATTTTGCCTGGGCCTCACCGAATCTTGGCTTCTTTGGTGCTTCTATCCTTCGAGTAGCCTTACTTTGACCCACTGCAACTTCAGGGATAAGGTTTGCAACTTCAAAGAGATAAGATCTGTAATTTAGCTTCGATCTGTTCCACTGCAACTTCAGGGAAATAAGATCTGCTATCTTCAGTCCGCTCCACTGCAACTTCAGGGAGATAAGGTTTGTTTTGATCTGCTCTACTGTAACTTTAGAGAGATAAGATCTGTAATTTAGCTTCGATCTGTTCCACTGCAACTTCAGGGAAATAAGATCTGTTATCTTCAGTCTGCTCTACTGCAACTTCAGGGAGATAAGACTTGTATCTTCAACCTACTCCACTGCAATTTCAGGGAGGTGAGGTTTGTTTTGATCTGCTCTACTGTAACCTCAGAGAGATAAGATCTGTAATTTAGCTTCGATCTGTTCCACTGTAACTTCAGGGAAATAAGATCTGTTATCTTCAGTCTGCTCTACTACAACTTCAGGGAGATGAGGTTTGTTTTGATCTGCTCTATTGCAACTTTAGAGAGATAAGATCTGTAATTTAGCTTTGATCTGTTCCACTACAACTTCAGGGAAATAAGATCTGTTATCTTCAGTCTGCTCCACTGCAACTTTAGGGAGATAAAACTTATATCTTTAACCTACTCCACTGCAACTTCGGGAGGTGAGGTTTGTTTTGATCTGCTCTACAACGTCCTCTGGAGGGACATGTCTTGTAGACTCGATTTTTATGTTAATGTTTATGCCAAATGATTAGGATGCAATGATCAGAATAAATGCAATGCTCCTGACTGAACGTATTATGAGAGACATTTGCATGAATGCAAAATGTCATAAGAATGGTCTTTTTACAAAGATTAGGATGCAATGATCGGAATGAATCAAATGCTCTTAACTAAATGTGTTTTGCATGAATGCAGAATGAGATTGATCTATTTTTAAAAGTTTAAGGTGTCATCGCTCATTTTTCATTAGAGTATCTTTGAGGGCCACAATTTCGGGTCATTCCTTCTCAATTACTCCCAACCTTGAACTTGGTTAGCTCTAAATAGTATTCTCATTTTAGATTCTTGTAAGATTTAGAAGTTTTCAGAGTAATGTGTGAAACTCTTTTTATTCGAATATTATTGGTCCATTAATCGTTATTTCAAAAAAAAATGCTTGAAAATGATCATCACAATGGAGAAAATAGAATTTCATTGAGAGTAAAGCTCGAAATGAATAAATTGATCAAAAGATCAAATTTTGACAAGGTGTGGAAATGAAAATGAGTTAAGATAGCCAATTTGCTAAAAAGAAATGGATAAATCAAGAACAGCAAATTTTGAAAATAGGTGCCCAGATATTATAGCATGAGCTTCTCTACAAAGAACTTCTCGAGGACCTTTTGAGCTTGATAGGTGTTTGGCAGACTTAGCAGGCTTCATTGATGCCCCAAGATGTAACGTCTCTCCTTCTTTTTAATTCGGGTTATAGCAGGACTACTACAAGCCTCCCCTTCAATTGAATTGCCCATTCTTGGGTTTTCAATTCAAAACTCCTTTGGTCTCAAGGTGCCATTTAAGGGTTTTTACCTTGGCCTCTCCATTTTCTTCTTTAAGCTCAGGACGCCCTTTGCGGGTTTTCGCCTTGACCTATTTTCTCCCTTTTTTTAGGTGAAGTATTTATTGACTGAATCTGAGTTCACAGGATTAGGTAAGCTTTTGCCAACTATCTCTGTCAAAATCAGAGCTCCTCCAGAAAAAGGCCTTCTTTACTACATAAGGTCTTTCCCAATTTGGCATCCATTTTCCTCTAAAGTCCTTTTGTATAGGAAGGATCTTTTTCAGAACAAGGTCTCCTTCGTAGAATTCTCTAGGGCGAACTTTTTTGTTATAAGCCCGTATCATTCGCTTTTGATACATTTGTCCATGACGAATGACTCTTAGCCTCTTTTCTTCAATTAGGTTTAGTTGATCATACCGGGATTGAAGCCATTCTGCTTCATCCAACTTTAGTTCAGACAAGACCTGAAGGGAAGGAATCTCAACTTCGATGGGAAGTACCGCCTCCATTCCGTAGACCAAAGAGAAAGGAGTTGCCCCGATAGAGGTTCTGACTGATGTTCGATAAGCATAAAGTGCAAAAGGTAACTTTTCGTGCCAATCTTTGTAAGTTTCAGTCATCTTTCCCACGATTTTCTTGATATTCTTATTAGCTGCCTCGACCGCACCGTTCATTTTTAGATGATACGATGACGAATTGGAGTGTTTGATCTTGAATTGACTGCAGACCTCTGCTATCGTACTATTGTTCAAATTCAGTGCATTGTCAGATATAATCCTTTCGGGCATTCCGTATCAACATATGATCTCTTTCTTTAAGAACTTGCCGACTGCCGATTTTGTGACATTCGCGTATGAAGTGGCTTCTACCCACTTGGTGAAATAGTCAATGACCACAAAGATAAATCAATGCCCGTTTAAAGTTTTTGGTGAGATTGGCCCAATGACGTCCATTTCCCATATAGAGAAAGGTCATGGAGAGGTCATGACATGAATAGGTGAAGGAGGTACATGAATTTTATCTCCATAAATTTGAAATTTGTGGCACTTCTTGGCATAGCTGATGCAATCTCCTTCCATAGTGAAGCAATAGTACCCGAATCTTATGATCTGTCTGGCCATTGCAAAACCATTAGCGTGTATTCCACAGACACCCTCATGGGCTTCTTCGAGAATTTTCTTAGCTTCAACAACATCGACGCATCTTAGAAGTACTTGATCTTTTCTTCTCTTATATAGGATTTCTCCATCTAAGATATAATCACTGGCTAATCTTCTCAATGTCCTCTTATCATTCTCGGTTGCCTGGTCAGGGTATTCATGATTCTTCACGTATCGTAATATATCGTGATACCAAGAGTGATCATTTTCTCCTCTTCTTCATCGATGTTGTAGCAATGTGCTGGAGCCTCGTAAATGCTCATTTGGATAAGCTTCACCTCCTCTTACTTGTTCATTTTGACCATGAAGCTAAGGTAGCCAAGGCATCAGCCATTGGTTCTCTTCTCGCGGGAGGTAACAGAAAATGATGTCATCAAACTCCTTAATCAATTCCAAAACTAGCTTTCAATAACTGATCAACTTGGGATCTCTCGTTTCCCATTTGCCTTTAACCTGATAGATTACTAGCGCAGAATCGCCATATACCTCTAACACTTTAATTTTGTGTTCAATGGCTGCACGGATACCCATGATGCATGCTTCGTATTCGGCCATGTTATTTGTGCAATCAAAATCTAATTTGCTAGTGAGAGGATAGTGATCTCCATTTGGGGATACTAGGACTGCCCCAATTCTATTTCCCACTGCGTTTGAAGCTCCGTCAAAGTTTAGTTTCCAAGGGTGACTCTCCTTTTGAACACCTTCTTCAGTGATTGCCACATACATTATGTCTTCGTTTGGGAAATCAAAATCCAATGGCTCGTAATCTTCTAGAGCTCTGCTGGCTAGGAAGTCTACTATTGCACTCCCCTTTATAGCCTTCTGATTCACATAGATTATATCAAACTCGAAAGTAGAATCTACCACCGAGCCATTTTTTCATTCAAAGCAGTCGACTCCATCATGTACTTGAGAGGATCTAGCTTTGAGATAAGCCAAGTGGTGTGATATAACATGTACTGTCTCAATCTTCGGGTCGTCCAAATCAAAGCGCAACACAGCTTCTCAATTGGCGAATATCTTGTCTTGCATTCAGTAAACTTCTTGCTGAGATAGTATATTGCTCTTTCCTTTCTTCCTGACTCATTATGTTGGCCTAGCACGCATCCCATAGAATTTTTGAATACCGTCAAATACAATATTAGTGGCCTATCTGGGCAAGGTGGCATCAATACTGGAGCTTTGGACAAGTAATGCTTGACCTTATCAAAAGTTTTCTGGCACTCCTCATTCCATACACCTGAGTTGTGTTTCCTAAGAAGACGGAATATATGGCCACCCTTCTCCGTTAGCTATGCAATGAACCGACGATGTAGTTTAATCTTCCTAGGAAACCTCGAACTTCCTTTTGAGTACGTGGCGGAGGCAGCTCTTGTATAGCCTTTACTTTATCTGGATCTATCTCAATTCCTTTTTCACTGACTATAAATCCTAGCAATTTTCCCGTCCTAGCCCCGAAGGTACATTTTGCTGGATTGAGTTTCAGTTGGAATTTTCTCAACCTTAGGAACAATTTTCTCAAGACCTGTACATGCTCTTTCTCAGTCCTGGAATTTGCAATCATATCGTCCACATAAACTTTGATCTCCTTATGCATCATATCATGAAAGAGGGCTACCATGGCTCTTTGATACGTTGCCCTCGTATTTTTCAGTCCAAATGGTATCACCTTATAACAGAATGTCCTCCACATGGTTACGAATGTGGTTTTCTCCATATCTTCAGGGTGAATCTTAATCTTGTTATACCCGGAGAAGCCATCCATGAAAGAGAAAAGTGAATAACCAGCAGTGTTATCTACTAGGGTCTCGATGTGAGGCAATGAAAAGTTATCCTTTGGGCTGGCCTTGTTCAAATCCCTGTAGTCTACACACATCTGTACCTTCCCATCTTTCTTAGGAACGGGTACTATGTTTGTGATCCATTTTAAGTATTTAACCACTTGCAAGAAACATACATCAAACTACTTCCTAACCTCTTCTTTTATCTTCAGTAAAGCATCGGGCCTCATCCTTCGGAGTTTCTGTTGAACTGGTCTACAATCCTCCTTTATAGGGAGTCGATGTACCACGATATCCGTATTTAACCCGGGCATGTCCTGGTATGATCATGCGAAGACGTCTTTGAATTCTTGGAGTAACTCAATGAGGTCTCGCTTCGTTTTTGCAGCAATGCTAACTCCTATTTTTAATTCTTTTCCTTCTCCTAAGCTCACGATTTCCACTAAATCTTTGTGGGGTAGGATTTATTTCTCATCTTGCTCTACCATCCTTAACAAATCAAGAGCTACGTTATGGTCCTGGTTATTTTTAAAATCCTGAGAATCTTCCATACCCGTTCCTGTTCAAAAGGAGATTCTGAGTTAATAACAGTGTCACTCATATCATTGATATCTGGAGACCTGCTAGAAGGACAAAGAAAGGTGCAAAAACAAAAGGATCTAAGAATGGTTATTTACGTGATTAATTATGAATGAAATGTAAAGAATATTCTAATTATGAATGAAATGAATAGAAGAGCATTTGCTCGAAATGGTACGAAAGGTGCATTTTATTGGAATAAAGATGTTTGGACATATGGCTATTTAGCAAAAGGTTTCTTATTGCTCCTAGGCTTAGAGCAACAAGTTGATTTTGAACATTACTCTGAATTAATTCTAAAAGTTACAGGGATCTCTTCTATGGTCCAATTGTTCAAAATACTTCCGGGAGCATAAAGGCAAATCCCAAATGAATCTCTTCCTTCAGTTTTTTCCTCGGATATGGCATTAATGCTCAAACTTCCCAACATTTCCTCCGCTACTTCTTTTCTTGTCATCTTTCGTTCTGGGTATATAGTTCCTCTCGAAACAAATGTTTTAGATAGATGAAGAAAGGTCATTAGCTCCCATTTGACTTCTTCTCCGCTTAAGCGCGCCTTTCTTCTTTCCTACTTTTTTTTCTATGTCCTTCCTCTTTTGCTTCATATCTGGCTTGAATCCCAAACCGAAGAGGTCTCATTTTTCTTTCAGCACTAGTACCTTAGTCTTTCCTTGAAGGCCTTTCCCGAGTCATTTTCCTGGTAAGGCTCCTTTCTGACTATCATTTGCAGGCCCATCTTTGTGGATTTGGATATTTTGGGGATAGGGATCTTGTTGCCTTCGACGATGAAGGTTGAGTTGACAAATTCTAGCGATCAAAAAGAACATTCTATCGCTTCGTTGTCTGTCCCTATGTATAGAGCGTCACTAGTAACAGATGCTATGATATCCTCCTCTGCATTTATCGTGACCAATTTACCTTCAGTTACCAATTTTAACTTTTGGTGTAGAGACGATGGCACTGCCCCAACCGAAAGGAAGGTTTGATGTCCATTACCAAAAAGTCCACCTCGTATGTATTTGGACCAATCTGAAGGGGTATATCGATCCTTCCCATGACCCTTCTTTCAGTGGCATCAAAAGCTCTCACAACATTTTGGCATGTTTTCATATGGGAGCTATCCACGGGCAACCTGTTTAGCGTGGATAAAGGTAAGACATTTAGGGCCAATCCATTATCGACTAGCACCCTGGCAACGTATATCCTTTGCAACGTATGGTTATATGTAGAGCCTTTGTAGATCCCATACCCTCCGGAGGTATCTCGTCGTCATTGAAGAAAATAAAATTGTCGGCACTTATATTACTGACCAGACAGTCTAACTTGTTGACAGAATCATCCGCGACGTAAGTTTCATTCAATACTTTCATCAATGCACTACATTGGGCCTCTGAGCTCATGAGCAAGGCCAGTACCGATATTTGAGCCGGTTGTTTGTGTAATTGCTCCACAATACTATACTTGCTGTGCCTTAGGAACCTTAGGAACTCTTTGGCCTCCTTTTCGATTATCGGCTCATTGACAGGCGACTCAGGTCCCCTTGTCTTTTCTCTCATTTGCTCTACCACTACGGATTTTCCTTTGACCGATTCTGCTTTTGTATTCAAGGTATAATGCCTTCCGCTACGTGTAAAGAATCCTACGTCTTGACCTTCTTCTGGCATGTTAGGGCCAGTTCTTCATTGCTTTTCAAAAGCACTTCTGACTCAAAAGCACTTTTGGAAGAAAAGTCTTGATAAATGTCGCTTTTGGCTAGAATTTTGGCTTTTCGAAGTGCTTTTCAAAAGCACTTCTAAAAGGAGAAGCTAAAATTTTAGCTTTTCCTCTCCCAAAAGCACTTTTAGTGCTTAATTACTTTTCACCCTCTAATAACATAGTACTTTTCTTTTTTTTCAGAGAGCTTAATTACAAATGTGTTAAAATTATTAATTAAAATAAAAAATATTTTAAAATATTAATTACAAATATTTAATGGTTATATTTAAATATTTAAAATGTAGTTTATATATTCTAATTAAATTTTATAACTAATTAATATTTATTATTTATAAATATTTAAAATTAAAATTTATATTTCATATATTAAAATATTAACAAGTTATAGTAATTTTTTTATATTATTACTAAAATATAATAATATTAACTAATTTAAAATTTATTTAAATGTATATTTGTTACTTGATAATAGCATGTCTAAAATGGACATTTTATTTCTCAAAAGTACTTTTTGACAGCAATGCTAAACACTCAAATTTTAAAGCAAACTTTTCAAAAGCACTTCTCAAAAGTACTTTTCCACAACACTTTTCAAAAGCACTTTTCAAAAGCATTGCCAAACTAGCCCTTAGTCTGGTTCTCCTCTCCCAGGATCGTTATATTATAATCGTAACTCCACGGAACCCTTTTATTGTCTTTGTAGGGGAAAGCCACAGGCTTCTGGATTATGACCTTCGGCGCGATTGGTACTCCGGCTTCACTAACCCTTGGTAGCGAGATAATTATCACAAGGTGATTAACCCTATAAACCTTCTCGGTTGATCCTTCTTCTGATGCATAGACCTCTCATTCTTCCAATCCTTTGATCTCTTCATAAAATTCCATCTCCTTATTATCCACGAGATTTTGCACCGTGGCCCTGAACTCTATACATTTTTGGATGCCATGACCCACCTCAGCGTGGAACTCGCAGTATTTTCCCGCTTCCTTGTGCTTTTCCTTTGATTCTTGCATAATTAAACCTTACCATTTGTTTCCATACCCATCTCAGTGGGGTTTTTACTTCTGACACATCAGCCTTGATTTTTTTCCCACCATTCTCAACTATCGCGTTCACCCCTTTATCAGAATGGTTGGGTAGCGAATTTCTTGCTATGTTGGGTCTTGCTAGTTCCTCAAGCTTTACGATCCCCATTTTGATAAATCTTTCAATCAACTTTTTGAACGCAGTACAGTTCTCGATTGAGTACCCTACTACTCCCACATGGTATTCACACTAAGCGTTTGCGTCATACCATTTTAAGAATGGGGGTTGTATCGATTCTATGTAAAATGGGGATACCATATGCACGTCGAATAGATTCTAGTACAACTCCCCATATGTTATTGGGATGGGCGTAAACTGGAACCTTTCCGTGTTTGGTCTTGCGTTGGATTCCTGTCTCGAGGGACTTTGATGGTTAGCAATTAATGTCCTTGGTTAACTTACAGTGACGGGTTTTAAATAGCCCTTGTTGTATGCGTTCACAGTGTTTACTTCATGGTCTTTCTTTCTTGGGGTCGGTCTCCTAGTGCTTTCCCCCACGTCTATCTTCCCGCTTCGGATTGCGTTTTCTATCATCTCTCCCGACATCACAATGTCTGAGAAGCTTTTAGTAGCACTCCCCAACATGTGATTGATGAATGGAACCTTTAGTGTGTTGATGAAAAGCATGGTCGTTTCTTTTTCTAGAAGAGGAGGTTGGACTTGTGTAGTTACTTCTCTCCACCTCTGGGCATACTATCTAAAGCTCTCACTCAGCTTCTTCTCTATGTTTTGCAATGTTATTCTATCCGATGCTATGTCCGTCACGTGGCCATATTGCTTCAAAAAAGCTTGAGCTAAGTCCTTCCATGAACCAATTTGGGTACGACTCAGCTGGTTATACCATTTAGCAGCAGATTCGATCAGGCTGTCTTAGAAACAGTGGATTAACAACTGGTCGTTGTTGACGTATCCTGTCATCCTTCGACAGAATATCGTAATGTGAGCTTCAGGACAACTTGCCCCACTGTATTTCTCAAAATCCGGAGTTTTAAACTTTTGAAGGAGCACTAAATCTTGGACTAATCTCAGATCTTTGGCATCAAGTCTGCTGTGGTAATCAGTATTTTCCATGGCCTTGAACTTTTCTTCTAACCACTTGCACCTTTCTTCGAGTTGTTTGGTAGCTCTGCCTTTGCCTTCTCTATTTCTGTCACCTCATCTAGGTCGGGGACTACAGGGTTAATTGGATGATCTCCTGAATTGGAGCCCGATCCCGTCAAAAAATTTATTAGAGCCGACGCTGTAACACCCCTAACCCGTATCCGTCGTCGAAATAGGGTTACGAGGCATTATCGAACAAACACAGTTTCACATAGTCATTTATCATTTTTCATACACAAGGTTATATCAATTTCTTTACGATATAACTTCTAAATCCAATAGCAATAATCCACTAAATCATATTAGTTAAATTTGCACATATGAAACACACAACTAGATAAAATTAATCATGCTTAGTTACTTATAATACATATACAAACTATGCTTTAAAATTTCAACCATATTAATATCATCTATATATCCACATACTCGAATTAACTAATATGCCACAAAACCATGTTACATGTACTTAATACATATGACTCTAATATTAATGGTGTTTGTATACTTAAAACATATTGCAAGATATATATCATTTCATTTCATACATCACATATATGTCAATATATCTATTTCATTAATTGAATATCGAACATATCAATTCATTGCTCCTACACAAACACAAAATAAAACCATTCAAACCATATTACATTAATTATTATGCAATCACATATGCGATTTTAGTAACCTTACAATATGGCGAACATACTATTGATGCATATATATATATAGTGCATTTTACCTTAAAATAAAAGCCACATCTAACATTTGAACACAAATAACATTTCAATGTACTCCTAATTCGCATGTATATTAGTATACCTAAACTTCATTTTTCATCTTATTAACTAATCATTGATTCACCCACACCATAATCAAGATCATATGCTTATCAAAATGAACCAAATATTACAACCGAATTTACAACCACACATGCAAGATACCCATATTAATATTAACATCAACTTGGCACTTTTAACTATCCAATAAAACTAACCAAAACATACTTAAATCATGACCATCATTTACCATTTGGATCCGTACCAACAATCAACAAAATAGTCATGAAACATATTCTTTACTTATCATTTAGCAACCAAGCTTATATAGCCAATACTCAATCAAATACATATCCATCATTTACCATTTCTCATTGCTTAATCATAATCCAAACATTATCAATGTATATACCATATATTAAGCTCATTAACATGAACCAATTAATAAGTCTTTCTTATCATAATCTAACATGCATAAATAATAATACCACTCTCACACATGATTAAACCATAATCAAGCATAAATAATAGTTCATGGCATGAGCAAACAATATCATCAAAACACGAAACAAGTTATTTAAAATAGATAGCCATTTTCGCATGGCTAGCATATTTACACTATTACAAAACATTAGTTATAGGTTTAATCTAGCCTATACATGCCCTTTTTAAATAACAAACTAAGTGTTCAATACCAAAAGGAAGTCGATAGTGTGTTTGACTTCACGGATGATCCTTCGAGCCCGTAGTTCGAATCAAAATCTATAAAACAAAGATAAACAAAGACACACACACAGTAAGCTTACTAGCTTAGTAAGTCCCAAGCATACATAAATATAATGAGCATATAATATAAAACATAATTATTTCATTATGTAAAATATAGATCGTTGAATAATAGTAATACTCTTTACTTAAATATCATTGCTATAACATCGAAAATCAATCTAGGCATCGATCTTCTATTTCTACTTATACACAAGAACAAGTGCTTTTGTCACACTCATCACTGATCTTTAACTATACATTAGGAATTTTTTTGTTCACTTCATTCCTTACTAAAATGGTAGGTTAGTTCTTACCGAACTTTTACCACATAACACTATATAAACATCTCACCTTGTTTGATGTTCGTAACCTCCACTTATAGCATATCACCGACATAAAGCCGCTAGGCATTTAAAGCCGAAATAAATCACCGACGAAGCTTGCTAGGCACTAAGCCCGAATATATCATCAAGACGAAGCTCTGCTAGCACTAAGCCCGAATATATCACCGCAGACGAAGCTTCAAGGCACTAAGTCTTAATATATCACCAAGACGAGGCTCTGCTAGGCACTAAGCCGAATATATCAATGTGATCAATCATTCCACACATTTCATATCTATATTACATATCCAATTCAACTAAACTTATTCACCTTAAACAAATAAATCATTACTTCATCGTACAATCCCACAATCCGCATTGATACACTTATTCATATCACATTATCAATTTATGAAATCAATCCAATACACATATATACATTCGGCTATATCATGATTATATACTAAAATTTATCAAACATTATCATTTAATAAGTTCATGAATAATTCTTTAACAAATTTCACAGGACTTACCTCGGTTGTCGATAGGTAGTGCGAATCGGCTTATTCGGAACCTTCGTCTTTCCCCGATCTAACTCCGTTTTCTTTTGCTCTTGATCTAAAACACATTAAATTTAGCTTATTCAAGCACAATTCATCTCAATTTAGTCCCTAAGCACATAAATGGACAAATTACTATTTTACCCTAGTATTTCACAACTTTGTAATTTAGTCCTATTTGCATAAAACTCAAAATACATCAAATTTCCCATACTCCTTAAGGGCGAATATATATGAGGACTATACAAGTCCATATCTTTCATTTATTTTGCAATTAAGCCCTCTAAATTTTTATTTTTACAATTTGGCCCTAAAACACAAATTCACCAAAACTTCCAACACATAATATACTAATTTTAACCTATCTATCATCTAACAACATCAAGCATCATAAACCTCAAGAATTCATCAATGGCCGATTCATACATACACAATAATCTTAGAAATTCTAGCATGGGTCGGCACGTTTGAAGCAACGATCTCAAAACGTAAAAATAATCAAAACCGAACTCAATTACATACCTAATCAAGCTTGCAAAGACCGAATGTTTGAGAGCTTTGGTTTCTCTCTTCTTTTCTTTTGTTTCGCAATAACAATGAAAAATAAAGATGAACACTCCACTTTCTTTTCTTTTATGTTTTCTTTATAATATGTTTATAATATAATAATATATTATAATATAACATATAATATAAACATATATTTACTTTATAAAATTTGCATGTTGCCGTCCACTATCTCTAAAAAAAATGGGTTATTTACCCTTTTAATGCTTCATATTAAGAAGCCATGCTCAAATAGGCACTTTACACTCTAGTATGCCACTTTTACCTTTTTCGCGATTAAGTCCTTTTTGTCAAATTCGATGCTCAAACTATAAAATTTTTCTATGAAACTTCCACACACATAATTTCACATATAATAAACTCAAAATATAAATATTAAATATTTATCGACTCGGATTCGTGGTCCCGAAACCACCTTTCCGATTAGGGTCAGATTCGGTCTGTTACAGACGCGCCGACTTGATATTGGGGTCCGATGACAACATGTGCCCTTTGTGGATCTGATTGCATTTGGGTGTGCATGAAGCCTAGAGGATAGGGAGGTTCTTCATTGTCATCGCATGGATTGGTCACAGGGTTTTTTTCTTTGTTGGATCCTCCGGCCAGTAGCTGAGTTAACTGGTTCAGCATGTTCATTTGGGATTCAAGCATCTGATCCCTCATTTCTTACTGCATCTTTGCCAATTGTTCCTACATCCGATCCTGCATATCTTTCTGCAGTTGTTCTAATTTCTCAAGTCTCTGGTCTATGGCTTTTGTTTTGTGTCGGGTATTATAGTAATACGTAATTGGTGGATTTTTGTTGGTTTTCAGGGTAACTGTCATGATTTTAATCAATTAGGATCCTTTTTTATGGAATTTAATGCAAATGATATGATGTATGCGAATGAATAAGATGAATGCAGAAAAAGGCGTTGATTTTGATTCGATTCCTTTAGATAAACTTCACTAGAAAACAAATTTCTTTACATAGAACAGACAATTACATAAACGACTTCGCCCTAATACCTAAATCCTTAACTTTTCTAAAAAGCCAAGCTAAATTTCAGCCTCTATCCGATTTTGACTCGTACATTAGGCTTAATACATCAGTTTGAACAGCCAAGGTTTGCAAATGATCGGCCACCTCTTGGATTTGAGCCACAGCTTCGCCCATTACATAATCTCTATTTCTGATCTGTTCTTGAGAATGATCGAGCTGCTCCATCCAATGTTCGTTAAGAAGTTCAACTCCAACTTCACTATCTCGTAATGTAGTTTCGAGCTCTTCTATCTTTCTTTTCAGCTCTTCAACCTTACTTTGGCTGGCTCTTGCGATTACGATGCAGATGCAGTGATCTTTCCAATTCTGCTACTCGGGCTCGTAACCTTTCTTTTTCCTTTTGAATTTCTAACAGACTTTCTTTCAAAGAGTCCTCACGTGCTTGAGCATCTTGGCACTTTCTTTCCCACTGATCGGCTCTGGTCTTTTCCACTTTAATTTCTTGCTGCCATTGCTCTGACATTTTGCCCAAACCAGCAGTCCTGATTGACGAGCGCAACTTCTTGTAGTCCATTTTTAAACTATCCAAATCTCCTTCAGCCTTGGTCTTTCCTTTCCTCAACTTCTCGGCTTCTATCTTATAAATGTCGACGTCTAGCCCTAACTATATTTTTTCTTCCTCTAGTTGCTCTATCTTCTTTCCCAATTCTCGACTCTTTTTCTCAAAATCTTGTCTAATGATCTCTAATTCAGACGGGATTACTCGTAATTGTTCCTCTATTGGGCGAGTGTTTTCTTGACTCGGCATCGAATATTGTCATTGATTCTTTTACTCCACCATTCGTCATATTCAGGGGTCGTCATTGGTCCTGCGGTGAGTCCTTTCATTCTTCGGGTTAGGTCCACGCACTCATTATCTCACGAACTCTCTTCTTATAATTATTGCCATTGTATGAAAACTCGTACTGGGCTAGCCCATGTGTCGCAGGTATGAACTGTCTTGATCGATACTACCTCATTATGTAGTGAAGCGTACCAACAGCTCTCCATATCCCGAGTAAAGGGACCCAGTCAAACTCTCCACACCGATACAAGATCTCGTTAGGGATCATCCATGGAGCTCTCCATTCGACATCTTCAACTTGTAGATTCTGGAGAATCGCTATCCATTTCTCTTCGAAAAGGTCATCCCGCCTTGGTGTAGCTACTAATTCCTTCAAAGGAAAGTAGTTTTTGGAAAAGACTTTATACGAGACCTTTTTCACCTTCCAAAAGTGGCTATGAAACCATGATAGCAAAAGCTGCGCATATCCTATAAACCTCCATTCACCCGCTCTTTGGCAAGCACTTAACGATCTGAATGTTTCGCTAAGATTACAGGGACGGGTGTAACTACTTTATCAAGTTTATCAAATAAGTTTGAGACTGCTTCCTCTACATATCATAACGCCTTGGGAAAGACAACCAAACCGTAGATGCTTAAGGTGAAAACGTCTACGTTCTTTCTCATCTCAGGATGCGCTAGGATCAAATCTCTCAAATGTCTTAAAGGGATACATTTACAATCCTCTTTTTGGTTGATCCGAGCTGTAATCCACTGCTCGCTCATCCCTATAATGTTCATCAGCTTTCTTACGATTGTCGGCACATTAAAAGCTCTCGAATAAGCCTTGCCAGCTTGAATATTTGGACAACGGAGTAAGGCAGTGTACTCTTCTATGGTAGGTGCCAAATCCACTTTCCCGAAAGTAAATCAACTATAAGCGGGGTTCCAAAATTGGGTAATAGCCCGAAATAGATGCTCATCCACCTTAATATCAAACAGATAGGGCAAATCACCATAACTATAGTAGAATAGCTGCTTAATCTCATCGTCCTATGAAACCCATATCTCCTTCAATTCTTGCAGGCTATTCTGAGTCACACTTACACGAGTGAAATCTCACAACTCTGATTCATATCCCACGGTCAAACTATCTCTTTTCTCCTGTTGTATCCTCTCGGACCATATTTGAACGGCCGCATTATCCTCCACTCTATCAAGAAACCCCTTTTCCATGTTAAGCTTTTCTATTTAGTAACCAAACGTGAATCAACACCTTTTTATGATGAAATGCCATGGAATAACAACAAAACACAACAAGTTAGTACTATGTAGAAAAAACTCGAAATAAACAAGAAATAATCAAACACCTATTCGTGTGACCACTAAGGTTTGGCATGGTTCTACCTAGGGTTGGTTCTTAAAGCTCGCTATATGAGGTTCGGTTCTAAAGAAAGGTACCCGAACCAATAGATTCCTCGATCGTCACCCACTATAGGCTCATACGGACCGAGTTCAGTTCAGGGGAATACATTTCCCTATGGTTGCACGGAGATGAAAATCTCACGAAGACATAGGTACAGATGTATCCCGAAAGCGATCCACTATCTTGCACGGAGGTGAAAAACTCACGAAAGAGTAGCTTCTCACTCTCACTTAAAAGGGTGTGACCGAACGGTCATGCAATATGATGTAAAAATATTATACGAGACTCTAACCACATAATCAAATAAGATGACGCAAGTGAATGCGATAAAAAGAATCGTAATTTTTCAAATCAAATTTTCAATTTTCGACAAAAGGATGATTTTTCAAATCAAATTTTTAATTTTTGACAAAAGGACAGAAATTAATCAATCTTACGGCTTGACTCTCAACAAGTCCCCAGTGGAGTTGTCAAGCTGTCGAAACCATTTTTTTGAAGACGGGAATCGACTTGCCTTTGAAAACGAAAATAAAAAGGGGAGTCGCCACCGATCTTTATTTGGTGTGATCGGATCACATTTTTTTAATAAAACATTTTGATTTACTAAAACAATATTTTTGGTCTACGAAATTTGAGAAAACGGGTTCGGGAGTCGGTTACGTGCGAGGAAGGGTTAGCACCCTCATCACGCCCAAAATTGGTACCAAATTGATTAATTAATGTCTCAATGTCGAAAGTTGAAAATTTTAAAAAGGAATTAAAAAATTGATCTATTTTGGAAATATTTGAGTTTTCTCGAATTGAATCAAGATTTTCTTGTTTCTAAGGAATAAAATATCACATCCAATACTTTAGGACATGATAATTTAAGTCCTCGAATCCAAGATCATCTCATAGTTTTCTCGAATTGAATATCAAGACTTTCTCGTTCCGAAGGAATAAAATATCACATCCAATGCTTTAGGACACGATAATTTAAATCCTCAAATTCAAGATCATCTCATAATTTCATGCATTAAAAATATCAAAAGGATATTCGATTTTTTGGCCAAGCGAAAAATTGAAACCCAGCACGTAGGCACAATCTCTCGGGTTTCTAAACATAGAATATTGCCTTATTTTGAAAAATTTTGTTTTTGGATGAAATTTATAAAAATTTTAGAAATGATACACGTTCGGTCGTTTATGTTTTAAAGAAACATTATTTAAGGCATGAATAGGGGTTATGTTCGACGAATAATGGTGATGTGACACGAATTTGGTGTAACCATAACATAAGACACATAATACATAACATTGGAATCATTAATATAAAATATTAACATGCATAAATAATAGTAATAATAATGGAACAATAATATGAACAATAATAATGATGATGATAATAATTAAAGATATGGAAACACGAACAAACAAATCATAATACATGCAAGAATGACAATCACATAGCTTACATGATTTAAGTATTAACATTAATAGTCAAAGGGCAATGAATTAAACAATCTTAAAAGAAATAACACATAAAACAATTTAAAATAATTAATAAAACAATTTTAAATCAAGAATACATAAAAAGTGAGTAATATGGGAAATAATTTTAAAAAGTGCCAAAAATGAAAATAAACAATATATAGTTTAATAAAATACTATACAAAAACTCAAATAAATAATCACGATAATAAAATTTTGAATAAAAATAAAAAATTTAATACAAGTCGGAAACCAAATTAAAACTAGAATAAAATACTGAGGACCAAAATCATAAATATAAAAAAATGACGGACAGGGACCAGATTGAAACATGATGGAAATAATAGGGTTAGATTTAAAAAAATAAAAAATAAAAAGGGATGTGAATGGGGATTTGATTAACAAGCACCAAAAAGGAGGTATCACACGCGCAATTGTCCCTTTTATGGGATACGTAGATCCCCCTTTGAGAAAACGGTGCCGTTTCGTCTGTTAAAAAAAAAAACCTCTTTTATACTTTTTTCATTCGGTTCCTCTTCTCTAAAATAAACAGAGAGCTTTCCCCTCCCCCATTGTTTTTTTGCTTCTGCTAAGAAACCATGCGCCGCACAGCCATTAAATTCGGTAGCTGACGAGGAGCGTAGATGGGCTTTTGGATTCCGGTGAGTTTCTTCCTTTCGTTTTCGTTATTGTTTGTAAAAAGTTTTTTTTGAAATAATAAAATCAAAACACAACAAACGAGAATAGCAGTAAATAATAACAGAACAAAACAAGATCAACCTTCGATTTTCTGATTTATTTTTTATTTCTTTTCAGTGTTCGTAAGAGTTAGTAAAAAAAAGAGAAGCCCCTTACAGTCGTTTCACTTTGGTTTTTTATAACCCAGTTACAAAGATTCCTCTTTCTTTTTTCAATCTGTTTTCTATGTGTTTCTCGTCGTTTTCTTTCTTGCTGTTCGTGTTGCTGCACGTCTTCTTGTAGGTGATGGGCGAAGCGTGCGAAGGTGGTGCTAGTGGCTGGTCAGACGCGTGAGGGTGCTGACCGAGGCATGGGGAGTTGCGGTGCCAAGCACTAGGGTTTTTCTCTGCCACAATTTTGGTTTTCGGGCCATTAGGCCGTTGTAAATTTGGGTCTGTATAGTTGGGCTTAGTGGGTTGTTAATTTGGTGGGTTTATTGGGTTTATTTGGGCTTATTTGGGCCCCGGATAAATTGGGCCATTTACAACAAAAATTGATTAAAAACAAATAAAACGCATCGTTTCCTGCATGGAATTAAACGTGCATGGTGAGAATAACGGTACGTAATAAACGGTACGTAATAATACTCTGCCCCAGAAGAAAATCCTTATCCTCAAGGATCGAACAAGGGAAATTTCTGACGAAAATCATCCAAGTTTTCCCAGGTGGCATCTTCCGAAAAAGTATCGGCCCATTCAACCAAGACATCGACAGCAGTGTGATTTCCCTTCTTAACGAGACGCCTATCCAAAATCCGAATCGGTGTTTTAAATAGAACCCTATTAGATCCGATTGGAGGTATGGTGGGAGTACTGACGGTTGACCTAATGTGCCTTTTCAATTGAGACACATGGAAGGTAGGATGAATCTGAGAGGCAGGTGGCAATGTTAAACGATAGGTTACTTGTCCGACCTGAGCTTCAACTGGAAAAGGGCCAAAGTAGCGAGGTGAAAGCTTTTGATTCTTGAACTGGTGTAATGAATGTTGGCGATAGGGCTGCAACTTCAGATACACCAATTACCCACCTGGAATTTCCGCTCTAAACGGTGATGATCTGCCATTTGCTTCATCTGATCCTGAGCACGAGCTAAATGGAACTTCAAGACCTTGCGCAAGACCTCTCGTTGCTGCAAGGTACGATCCACCGAAGCCACTAAAGAAGCGCCAGCTAAGTATGGTAAATGCAGAGGGGGGTCTTGTCCATAGAGGGCTGTATAAGGAGGGCACTGTAGAGCGGAATGATAGGTGGTGTTATACAACCATTCAGCCAGGGAGAGCCAAGAAACCCAAGCAGATGGTTTTTCCTCGGTCATACAACGCAAGTAACTCTCTAAGCACTTGTTGAGGATCTCTGTTTGGCCATCGATTTGGGGGTGATAAGCAGTGGACAGTTTAATCGTAGCCCCTAAGTGTCGAAACAATTCCTGCCAAAAATGACTCAAAAAAATTGTCACGATCGAAAATAATAGCTTTGGGAATTCCATGTAACTTGTAAATGTGGTGAAGGAATTCGTGAGCAACGGTTGCAGCAGTAAACGGGTGAGTGAGGGCAAGGAAGTGACAATATTTAATCAAGTGGTCGACCACCACTAGGATGGTGGATTTCCCTTGAGACACCGGTAACTCTTTAATGAAATCCATGCTGATGATGGCCCATGCATGATTAGGTATAGCAATTGGTTGTAAAAGACCCGGAGGCGCAACATTATCGACCTTACAACACTGACAAATCATACATTGACGAACCTATTGTTTGACGTCCTTGGAGAGACCCTTCCAATAGAGTAAATGAAGAAATCCGATGACGAGTAGCATAGACGCCCGAGTGTCCCCCACAGCGCTGGCGTGGAATAAATCAAAGATCTATTTGTGAAGCTGAATGTCCTTCCCCACTACGATCTTGCCCTTTCGACGGAGAAAAGTACCATGCCAAGAATACTTGGGATGCATATGAGGTCAATTTTGAACATCCTGAAAAAGGTGTGAAAGTTTTGCATCTTCAACATAAGAGCCAACAATCCGTGCCCACATATCAGACCAAGAAGTAGCTATGCTACTTTCACATTGTAAGAGGTGGGGTGTATCTTCATGTAATTTCCTGGACAAGGCATCAGCCACGGTGTTCTGAGTGCCCTTACGATAAGATATTGAATAATCGTATCCCAACATTTTCGTAACCCACTTCTGCTGATAAGGGGTGATTGCTTGCTGCTCAGACAGGAACATAAGGCTCTGGTGGTCGGTTTTAATGAGGAAATGGTGACCCACCAAGTAAGAATGCCATTTTTTCACGGCCAATAACACCGCTAGCATTTCCTTCTCATAGATAGACATGGCATGGTATTTTACTCCTATTGCTTTCTTTGAAAAATGCCAATGGTTTGCCATTTTGCTGGAGAACGGCACCAACCCCTTGTCCACTAGCATCAGTCTCGACGCAAAAAGTTTCATGGAAATTGGGTAACACCAATACAGGTGCTTGGCACACAGCAGCCTTGAGCTGATCAAAAGTGGCCTGCTCCACTATCGTCCAACGCCAAGAGGTGTATTTTTGTAATAAAGTAGTCAGGGGCTTAGCAAAGACTCCATAATTGCGGATGAAGCGCCTATAATAACCTGACAACCCAAGGAATTCACGGAGCTCTTTAACAGAACTTGGAGGCAACCAGTCCAACACATCAGCTACTTTCGATCGATCCATACTAATAACTCCTCGAGCGATCACATGTCCCAAATACTCCACTTGGGAAGCTCCAAAAGTACACTTGGACCGTTTAGCATATAAGTGGTTTGACCGTAACACCTGGAGTACCTCCTGGAAGTGTAACAAGTGATCTGTCCAACACTGCGAGTAAATGAGTATGTCATAAAAAAAAACCAGCACTGATCTCCTCAGTAAGGGTCGAAAGATGGAGTTCATCAAGGCTTGGAAACTAGAAGGAGCGTTGGTCAAGCGGAATGGCATGACCAAGAATTCATAATGGCCATCGTAAGTGTAGGGCCCAAAATTTGCACGGGCCCATTTTATAACCAAAAACCAAAAACAATAATAATAAACTAAGTCCAAAAACGGTAGTCCAATAACAGTCCAAAATTTAAAACCTAAACTTAGCCCAAGATACAACCCATAACCCAAACACAATTCAAACCCGTTTTTAAACCCAAATACAAAGTGGGCCCAATACAAAACACAAACATCAGAACCGACCTAGACGGCCCAAACAGAGCAGAACTCTAGGAGTTTTTGGTGCCTTCTCCGCAGCCACTCCCCACGCGTGACTCTTGGACTATCGTGTTTTCCCACACGTGACTATAGGATCATCACAGGCCTTCACGCGCCCGACTGCTCATGTCGCTACAAGACTATGCATTCTACCCACGCTGAGCCTTCACCAACACAGCAGACGATCGCCTCTAGTGCATTAGAGTCGGACGACCCCCTGCACCTTGGTCACGTCTGTACCTGCAAACGAACGAAAAAACAACGAAAACAGCAGCAAATAGAGGATAGAATAAAAGAAAAACTTGTATTTTTTAATTTTTTCCGGATCGGCTATAAAAAGGGCCGAGCCACAACCACGGAATTTTTTACGCTCACATACGCAATACAAAAAAAGCAGAGAAATTGAAAGGTGATTTTGAGTTTTTCGATACGCTTTTTCTTTTGTTTTTCTTCTTTTTCTTTTGAATTGTTTTGGTTTGTTCGTGTGACTAATAAAAAGGGAGAGGAAAAGGGGTTTACCTAGCCCGAACGCTCGCCTTCGTCTTCTCCGTCATAATCGGAGCCGGACGCTGGTAAAGGAGTAGAGTTTCAAGGTCGATGTTGTGGAAATCGACCGGACTCCCCTCGGATACTACTTGCCACTGTACATGAGGGCGATTTGGTGGTAAATAGAAGGGATCTTCCATTTGTGTCGCTCTTCGCCGGTTCTGGTGGCGATTGGGCGGTGAGCGAGAGAGTTCTTCTCTGCGGTGGAGAAGAGAAACATAAGGGGGCTAGGGTTTCGTTAAAAGAGGGTTAGCAGAGGGTTTAAAGTAGTTTATATAGGGGTTCGGTCATTAGCAAAACGACGACGCTTCAGGTTAATACTGATAACCTTGAAACGACGCCGTATGAGCAGATCCGACAAGCCCCGACCCGAATCCACCTCCAGGATCCGCACATTTCTGAAAATCGGTCTATTTATGCAATTTATCCTTCCCTATTTCGCAGTGATTTGATTGCATCCTTTTGTTGTTTCTTTTATTTATTGCTATTTTGGCCTAAAATTTTAAGCGCATTTTAATTCAAATTTCATTCATACGCTATGCTTTTGATCGTCGAATAATTGCTATTTCAAATCCCGATAGTTTACGTGAATTTACATTCGATCCTTGCATATGTTTAAATGATTTTATTTATTATAAAATAGCCTTTAAATTTTGTTTTTGTTTCAATTAAGCACCTTTTTGTTTTATATACAATCTTCACATTTTATTAGGTTTAATTCATTTTTATTTAGTTTTAAATTATTTTATAATATGATAAAATGCATATTTATACACTATTTAAATTAAACTATTTTCTAATATACGTGTATATAATTTGTATTAAAATTATTTTGTTCTTGTGCATATATTATTAAGTTTATATTATGTTTTTTTATCTATTTATGTAGATATTTAATCTTCTCTAAAACTGCTTATGTTATACATATTTTTCTTTCATAATTTAGTATATATATATTTCAATGTGTACATATATGTAAAATTAGTATTAGAATTGTTCCATGGATTTTGTAATATTGTTGATGTATGTATGTTAATCAATTTTCTTTATCATTGATTTAATGTTTGATAATTATCGTTATTATGTATGGATTAATACCTCGCTTTGTATATTAGTATTCCATTGTATCTTACGAAAGGTGTAGTGTTTTACTGTCATTTCGATTTTAAGATCACAAGGCAATGCTCGTGTTTAGGGTTTCGAGAAAATCGTGCTCTAACTTCATCGAGTTCCTTCTCTTCGCTTTAAAACCTTGTAATCGAGTATCCTTTCTCTCTTAAATAAAATGCACGATTTTAAATAACAAACTTATTCTTGGGAAGATGCGATATTGCGCCCTAACTTACTGAGTGTGATATTTCGTCATCTCGAGATAAGAATTTCAAAAGAACAAAGGCAGTATTCCGTATTCGGGAATTTTGAGAAATAGTGCCCTAACTTACTGGGTTGCGATTTTTCATTTAACCCAAATAATTGAATATCCTTATTATTTTTAAATGTACGAGTATTGAATGTAGAAGGATAAACCTAATTTCGAGAATATAAGATGTGGTGCCCCAACTTACTGAGTATGGCATTTTATTTCTTCGAAATAAGAAGCTTTGGCATTCAATATGATTCTGTTCAAATGCATTTCAAGCAACGGATCGTAATCTAAAATCTTTTCATTTTCGACGTCAAGACATTAATTAATCAATTAGATACCAATTTTGGGCGTATCGAGGGTGCTAACCCTTCCTCATGTGTAACCGACTCCCGAACCCGTTTTCTGTATTTCGTAGACCAAAATTATTATTTTAATAAATCAAAATGTTTTATTAAAATAATCCATCTCAAGGTGATCCTATCACACCTCGAATAAAAGATCGGTGGCGACTCCATTTTCATATTTTTAAAGTCAATCCTCGTTTTTTTAATACCCGATTTAAAAATAGTTTCGACAGTGAGTTTTGAAGGCGCCTTGTGTACATCTGCTTCCCACATTCGAATCTGGTGATAGCCCGAAAGCAAGTCTAGCTTAGAAAAGAATTTTGCTTGCCCCAATTCATCCAATAATTCCTCAATCACCGGAATGGGAAACTGATCTTTGATAGTCAATTGGTTGAGTTTCCTATAATCGATGCAGAGTCTCCAACTTCCATCCTTCTTCTTGACCATGACCACAGGCGAGGCAAATGGACTGTTGCTATCATGAATGACACCCATACGTAGCATCTCTTGAACCAACCTTTCTATTTCAGTTTTCTGAACAGCCGGGTAGCGAGATGATTTAACTTTAACCACCTTGGTTTCATCAACCAATGGAATCTTGTGATCTTGTAGCCGAGGTGGAGGTAGGCCAATCGGAGTAGCAAAGATGTCCTTAAACTCATCAAGCAAGACCTTCAAGTCATCATCCACTTGAGACGGTTGTAAATTAATAGCAGTCTGCTCGTGTAATACCCCAAAAATTTTTACAGTAAAATATTATCTTTGATATAGTAAAATAAGGAAATAAAGCGACAAAAAGGGAAATTTTGGAGTTACGACAACATTGAGAAGTATATTATGATATATTAATTCAAGAAAGGACCAAATGGTAAAAGTGAGAAAAGTTTTATTGCCTAAGAGTAAATATTCAAAACTTGAGGGGTTAAAGTGTAAATATGAAAAAGTTTAAGGACCAATAGTGAAAATATTTTAAGGGTGGAATGATCTAGAAACTAAGGAAAATGGATGAATTAGGACCAAATTGAATAGGTAAAGAATTATGAGGATTAAATCATAATTTTACCAAATTATGTGATGATTCAAGGATGGAATTTTAAAGATCACAAAGGGCAAAATGGTCAATTGGAAGAGAGAGAAATCTAGAAAGTAATGATGATGTTGATGATATTTTATAATTATTTAATTAGATAAATATTATTTTATTAATATTTTGATGAGATATTTTATTATTTATCATTATTTTATTATTATTTATGTAGTATACAAGGAAGGAAATATGATGAATTTTTATCATCTCTTTCCCATGCAAACCAACGTGAGAAGAAGAGAAAGAAAATAAGTTTTCTTTTCTTTACAAATTGGTCCTTTCACCAAAAATTCACCATTTTCACTTAAAATTCAAAAGAATTTCTATAGCCATCAAGAGAGAAAGATGAAAAGGAGACTATGGGGAACAAAAATATCAAGTTAGATTCAAGAAATAGAAGCTGGAGGAGAGAGAAAATAAAATTAAAGATTGAAATCAATAAAACAAGGTAAGAACATCAAGTTTTCAACATATTTTTAAGTTTGATATTGTGGAAAAAGCATGGAAATGATGTTAATGTAGAGTTTTCTTATATAAGGTTTTATGTTCTTGATATGTTAGTGAAGGAAAATAAGAGAAAGTGATGGGAAATATTGTAGAGAAAGGAAATAAAGGTGTTATAAACTTGGTAATTAATATTTTGCACTAAAACAGTTTTGGACAGCAGCAGTAGTTTAGCTTTAGAAAATCACCAAAAATTGTAGAAATCGAATTAGAGGATGAATAAAATATGGAATTAAATCTTATTGGGTGTAGTTTATTATAGAATAAACTTTGTAAGTAATGGAATTGTAAATCACGAGATATAATAGGTTTTGTTAGGCAAAGTCAGAATGATTTCGGGTTCCCCTGTTCTGTATTTGTAAAATCATAAAAAATTGTATCAAAATAATTAGGGGCTTAAATTTATGTTTTTAAAATCCTGAATGAGTCTATTTTCAATAGAAACAAACGGGAACATCATCCGAATCCCGTATGAGGAGATAATTAATTTTTAGTGAAGAAGGGTCGGAACTGTCAGACATCAGAATAGGGGTAAATTTAAAGAATAAACTGTACTTATTGGATAAACAAAAAATTTTGAAAATTTTATGATAAGAATATATGTGAGTCTAGTTTCAGGGAAAATTAGCGGATCTTAAATTGAAATTCTGTAGCTCAAGATATAAATAATTTAGTGACTATGATGCAAATAGATAACTTTGAATAAATTTGAGTAAATAGTGAAATCATAGATAATGTTACTTGTAAACATGTTATTTAAATTAAGGTTGTGGAATGGAGAGGAGGAGGAGGAAAATATATATGAATATTCAACTAGCATGGCTAATTTGCATGTTCTAAGCTCAGGGACTAAATTGAATAAAAGTAAAACTTTATGGGTAATTTTGTAAAATGTCAAGAAATGACCAAATTGCATGAAATTTATTATTTTATTACTTAAATTATAAAATTGAATGAAATTATTAATTTAGATCAAGATCGGTGAAAATATGTTTTAGGATTAAATTGAAAAGTGTTGAAATTATGGAAAATTTTGATATTTCATAGAATTCATGGGCTGTTATTAATATATATGAGAATAATTAGGCTTGAAACAAGGATTAAATTACAAGAATTTTATTTTTCCGAACCTAAGGATGAAATCGTCATTAATTAAAAGCTTAGGGAAAATGGTAATTTTGCCTAAAGCATTAATTAAATGTATCAAAATCGAGATGAATGAAAATGATGATCAAATTTATTAATAAAGATCCGGATAACTCAAATATGAGACTTGAACGTGGAAAAGAAAAGTCATCGGATTTGTGAAACTATAAACATGAACAAGCAATGAGATAAATTCGTGTAACTTGAATTATATTCTTAAATACTTGAAATATATTCTTATTGATATGAATATAATTTGGATATTCATTGTATGATAATTGATGAAGCATTGATATTCTTGATGAAAATGGAAAATAAATCCTGGTTGAATGAAAGGAAAATTCGATGGATCTCTGAAAAGGAATTGACGGTAAAAAGGATCTAGCCCGGACGGGTGATCCTGATATAGCCCTCCCGAAGAATATTTGTGAAAAGGATCTAGCCCGGACGGGTGATCCTGATATAGCCCTCTCGAAAAATATGTGGAAAAAGGATTTAGCCCGGACGGGTAATCCGAATTAGGATCTGAATTTAGCCTGGACTGGTAATTCAGATCCAAGCTCATTAGAGTAATTGTCGCTGCGAGGATTTAGCTTTGGATCGAATCCCGACAATACTCTTTGAGCATATGTTACTGGATTTAGCTCGATCGGTAATCCACCGTAAGAAATGAGGTTCGCGGGAGTGTGCTTTCTTACATGGGATTTAGCTTGGACTGGTAATCCAGCTGTAAGGATGAGGTTCGCGGGAGTGTGCTCTCTGGAAAAGGGTGTACCCATATGAAATTGTATACGAATTGACGGACCCGGAATTGTACACTATAAGTGTACTACTGGAAAAATCCATCGAAATTTCGAGAAATTCAACGGGATAAATATAGAAAATGGCAAGTACTTGAAATCATGAAACTAAACTTGAAATACATAGAAATAATAATTATTTGATATATTGAAATATGACATGGAAAATATATGTATGTGAAATTTGCGATAATTATGCATATTCAAGATTATGAACTATCGCTAGAATAAATATATACTAATCTCATGAAAATGATGGTACATGAAATATTGTTATAATAAATTGAATAATTTATATTTATGAAGAATTAGCAAGAAAACGATATGGATCATGACATGTAAACATAAGACTATCTTTGATACGCTTTTATAAGGAAAATTATGTATATTAGGATAACTAATAAATTCAAGTGAGGCATGTCAAAATAATAATAATAATAATAAATTTGTTAATATTAAAGTACGCTAACCAATGTAGGAAAATTTTAAAATTTTGCGAAGAATTCTCTATAATCCCAATTTAATCCCGGTTGGTTCCTAATGTATGTTTTGGGCTTTGAGGACCCAATAGAGGGAGGTTATGTTTATTTTCAGAATATGAATAATGACTCGGAATTATTCGAAAATGTTCAGTAAACTCCGATAATTCCTCGTACCATATTCTGGCAACGGATACGGGTAGAGGGTGTTACAGCTCACGAGAAGTCAAAAGCATGGGATAGGGTCCATTTCCTACTAGACTCAGGCATTTAGCAAATTGAGCACTTGGAACCAGGTGAAATGCACCTGGTGCTAAACCACGCAGAAGACAGTTTTGCTCTTGATGCTGGAATTGCATAGTCAAATTGGAGAAATCCCATGTAATTGGTCCAAGTGTTAATAACCACTGAATACCAAGAACCAAGTCAAAGCCCTTAACCGATAATAGTAAGAAATCAGTTTGAAAATGGTGCCCTTGTGCCATCCAAAGTACGGCTCTACGTAAGCCCTGGGTAGAAAGTCGAACCCCATTAGCCACCATTACCTTCAGTGAAGTCCCTGCTTCCACTGGTAATTGTATCCTTTTGGCCACTTTGTAGTCAATAAAGTTGTGCGTCCTACCTGAGTCTACCAACACTACCACTTCTGTATGCTCAATGATAGCTGTAAACTGCATGGTTGTATGGCCCTGCAGCCCTTGAAGCGCATGCAACGATAACACAAAACTACCTGGGACCTGATCCCCCAAGTCCAAGTGGTCAGAATAATCCTATAGTTCCTCCGAATTTAAACTCTTCACATCGGACCCTTGTTCCCAATTTGGATCTATAACCAGTTGGAACACTTGAGACTTTGAGCATTTGTGACCTGGCGAATACTTTAACCCACACCAAAAACAAAGGCCCTTCCGTCTTCGATCCTCTAATTCAGCTGGTGACAAGGACTTGGATGGCACTCATTGTCCTCCATTTCCACTCACCGACCCCCTACTGTTGTTGAAGATCCTACCCCTTGTAGCTGCCTAGGATTAGAAAACAACGGTTTTGAAGGCGTAATTCCAATGCCCCCAATAAGTCCCTTCTTCACTGGTCCATAAACAATACCTTCGTCTTGTCGAGCTAGTTTATACCCCTCTACCAATGTTTGAGGCGTAAACAAACGGACATATTGGCCTATCTCTGGCTTCAAGTTGCTGATAAAAATACTTAACGCATAGGATTCAGGTAAGCTCAACTGATTCAGTAGACTTAAGAATCCATCATGAAATTGTTCAACAGATCCTTGTTGTTTAAAAATAACTAATTCCGCCATTGGATCGAGGAAAGAGTCAGATCCAAACCTTTCTTTCAACCCTCGAGCATAAATATTCCACGACAACTGATGCAACCCTCCATGCCTGTGCACAAAAAAGTGATGCCAATCTAAAGCTCGTCCCTCCATATGCAACATGACTACTCTGACTTTAGCGTTATCAGCTACTCCTTCAGCCTCAAAGTACTGTTCTAACTTCGACCACCACCCCCTAAAATTATCAACATTAAATTGTGGGCAATCCATTCGAAAAGAAGCATTGCTAAAGTCGACAATACTTCCTCTAAAAGCACACTTGAATGCCCTACTTCTAAAATTGGAGAAACTAAGAGGTGTTCTTTCACTGGGAAGCCAGGAGGAGAGCCTAAGATCCCTTTCCTTTGGCCGTTCCTGCGCCAGTCACTGGAACAGGAGGACTCTGTCCAAAATACTGCTCAAACAGAGAATGCAACTCAGATCGGAGTTCAGATCTTACCTCCGAACGGACCTCAGATTTGATACCTTCTTGGAACTCCTTCAAACGTGCATCGATCTTAGCATCTAGCTGAGAAAATTCTGCTTACAGCTAGGTGAGCTCACCCTGCATCAGTCCAAACTCCTTTTGCATTCTGGTCGTCACGCCGTCCCTCGCTATGGAAAACGAACCGACTTTGATACCTTTGTAGCGGAACGAGCTGGAAAATTTCAGAAAACAAGGAGAAGAGAGGAAGAACACAGAGAAGAAAAGAAGAAGAAGAATTCAAAAGAATCTGATTCACTTTTTGCATAACTGTTTCCTTGTCCTTAGTGCCAATATAAGGTGGCAGCTAACAAACAGACTATCGAAACACATCATTTCAGTAAACAACACAAAACACAACGTATACAACAACTGATTAAAAACAAACAAAACGCATCGTTTCCTGCATGGAATTAAACGTGCATGGTGAGAATAACGGTACGTAATAAATGGTACGTAACAATTACACCAACTTCCAATTTCCTATCCACCTCAGGGAATAAATTCTCTTTAAAGGAAGAAGGGTTCCATTTGGGTATTCTAAAGTCACTGGATGAAATTTTTGATTGATCTAGAGTAAGGGTGTTCAATCGGTTAACTGACCCGAAATAATATTAACCAAATTAACTGAATTACCCGAATTACCCGAATTAACCGAATTATCCGAATTACCCGAAATAAATCACTACATAATTAAAAAGATTACATAATTTTAGTTTTAGAATTTTATTTTTATTTATTAAATTATTTGTAATTTTTATGATTGGGTTGGATTGGGTAATTGGGTTGGGTTGGATATTTGGGTTTGGATTGGGTTTAGGGATTGGGTTTAGGTGAATACTGGGCCTATTTATATATTATAATTTTATTTATTAATTTTTTTCAGTTAAATCAAAAATTAGGTTAACCGACTAGTTTCGAACCGAATTAACCGTTAACCGAAAAATCACAAAATAATTAACTGACCCCTGACCGAAAAAATTCGGTTAACCGACCGATTAACCAAATTCGATCAGTTAACCAAATTTTTTGGTTTTACCCGAATTTTGCACACCCCTAACTGCTAGAGGACCGACTAAATCGGGTTCTGATATTAACTTGTAACACCCTTAACCTGATTTGAATCATCGGGTTCAGGTCTTGGGTGTTACTACATATAATACTTAACAAAATTTACAAACAGCCTTTTCGAACTCTTGACTTAAAATATTTTTCTTATTGTTTTATCTAAAATCTCATTATTATAGAAATAAAGAAAAATATTTAAATATAATATAATATAATACATCAGACTTATCATAATTTAATTACAATACAAAAGTTTACTAAACAAAAACTTTAAAGGACGTAATCCTACTATACGCCACTTTTCCAAATTGACCACTGTATGCATAATAACTCAATTTGCCTCTTCCTTGGTGCATTCCTGATGTCGTCCCTCTTGTCATGATAATTCACAACAATACCTGAAATATAAACATAACATTTGTAAGTTATAAAAACTTAATGAGTTTAATTACAAAATACCTTTAAACTTTTCTTGCTGAATTCTACATTCCGACTCTTTGGATTACCATTTTTGTCTTTGGCGGATACCTCCACAGCTTCATATATATGTTATACATTCTTATGTGCTACTTACCGTTCTTCACTTATTATCTTTCACTTAACTCTTTGGCTATCTCTAGATCTTACCAGATGATACATTCTCTTCTATTATCATCAAACAACCTTCAATGTTTATTCCAGAACAGTTGATCACTGATACTATTCTCTTGACGGATACTACTTTCAGATCTTTCATTTGGCAGGTACCTTTTCTAAGTCTGATAATCATACCATATCTTATCTTAGACCAATGTATACTCATACCGATGAGAATAATTCTAGATTATCTAGAAGAATTCCAACACATTCTTATTATAGAATAACAAAATAAACCAAGATGTCAAACAACTCAGATTCCATAGGATTTTTTAAAAAGCTATGATGCCATCCAAATATGGCGAATACTAGATATTCAGGTTTCAGCACTACATAGCACAGATGAACTCAGATTGACAGTAACTTATATTTTTCATAACTACGAATATCCCCATATTCTAAACTAACAAATTACCATGCTGGATACACTTTTAGAACATATAGATACACACTTCCTTTCAAGGACTTCCCTTAAGACTTATTCGATTACATCACAAAACTAATTCAGCCAAATTAACTTTAGATGTATCATAATCCTATCGTAGACTTATCTGTCAACGAGTTCTCAAAACTTAACCATAAGGGTTTTATAAATCACGTCAAACAAGTGAACATACAGTATCACATGTTCACTGTTCCGGCGAACTTTCACAGAAGGTGCCATGGGTTTCTCCCTCATGAACGTATACATAAACTCATGTTGTGATCTGCCAATTCAATTAGATATTATCGAAGGCTTCACCATGATCATTCATATCATCATATCATATTATGCCATTGGTCTCAGCGACATGGACTTATACACTTTCATGTCATGATTTACCAGTCTAATCTTCATCTTACTAGAGGCTACACCATGATTTACCAATCTAAATCATATGGTCTTACACTTATTTTCATATCATGATCTACCAGTCTGGTTAGCATTATAACTACCCTACTAGAGGCTTCACAAAAGGACATTACTCAGAATTCACTTATCAAATTGTTTACACACCTGATCAATTCATATTTTTCCTCATATCTGACTTTACCTGCATACTTTCCAATCAACATTCTTTTCAAAAATTTTTGTTACATATCATCATAGCACATATATCATCTTTACTATTCTTCATATGCTTATCAATTATCAAAAATGTCATTATCATTTATATATATACACTTTTACTCGAATAGTTTTCATGCAAGAGTCAGGATAGAGACTCACCTGACACTTACTTGAACAGTAGCTTGAACTCTAAACTCGAGCACCCTTCTTCAACTAGCAGCAACAACTGCTTAAAAAAACATAGATTCACCATTAAAAACTCATTTTCATACCAATTGCTAACTTCTCAATCATAAACAACCCTTATGCAAGGCCTTATATTCACAACCTACTGTTGATAAGCTTTTTAACAGTCATATTCTTTCAAAACTTTAACACGCAGAGCTCTTAGACTTACCAGGAGGTGGAACATCCACTTATAAATTCAAAATCCTTAGCTTCCAGAGAAGAAAACATATCATTTCTAAGAGGAAGAACTAGAGAGTATATTTTAAAGAAAGAAAACCATCCAAACTAATCCTTCTCATAATATAAATATATTCAGTTTCCCTTTAGTGAAACTCGACAAGTGTCAATTGAATCTAGAGTTTGTCATTCATAATGACCTACAGATTCCGAGAGGAACATAAATGAGAATCTTGTGTATTTGATATTTGACCAGTCAATCCAATTGACTCCTAACCAGATCATTTTACAAAACCCAACTAACACAATACTTAGACAAACTGGGCGTACTATACATATGGGGGTATCTCAACCGACTTATACTTCACTTGATATTCCCTTCTCTTAGAATGAGAATAACCTAAAACTTTTATTCACCTCTATGGCGGTTAATATACGCCACACTCCTATTCGCTAGAAAACTGTAATATAGTAGATTACACCATGCAAAATAGATAACTTCACAGCTCCACGCCTTAAAGTCGAATCCGCCAGACTTGGGGTGTGACACACATACAAGTTCTTCAAGGTTTTTAAGCTATATTGTTGATACACTCCATTAGTTAATAATCAGAATGCATCACTAGAGTTGAATATCCTAATGAGTATGATGTTATTGACATACAAGACTAATAAGATAACCTATTTATATCTTATACATTTATGAACTCAAAGTTCATTAATGTTCTAATCAAATCCATAGGTTTTGATTGTCAGATCAAACCTTTGATTCCATGGGCAAGATGTGTGCTTAATTTCGTAAAGGGATTTAAGCAACTTCACAAACTTTATGCTCTTGTCCTTTAGCTATGTATCTATTAGGTTGCCCTATATTGATGTTTTCATCAAGATAGCCATTCAAGAATGTTGTCTTGACATTTATTTGTTAAACCCCGTAGTTGAGTAGCAACAATGGATAAGAAAACATGGATGGACTTAAGCTTCGCTACAAGAGAGAAGGTTTCTTCATAATCAAGACCTTATTTCTATGTGTATCCCTTTGCAATAGGTCTAGCCTTATAGGTTTCAACATTTCCTTCTTTATTTCTTTTTCTCTTGTAAATCCCCTTGCACCCTATGGGTTTAATCTTGTTTGGTACATCTACTAGTTCCTAAATCGTATTAGATTTCATAGAATCCATTTCAACATCCATAACTTATTTCCAGAGTTTGGAATCAACATTCTTGCACAATATCATCATAATTTACTGGGTCAACTTTATGTTCTATAGTCACTCGTTTGATAAATTAAACCATTAATAAAAATTACCTGTAAGAAACTCTCCCTTCATGTCACATACTTAAAAATATAAAAGTTATCTATATAATTTACTAAAATTATATAAGATATGCTTTTAAAATGTTACTCTTAGAATAAAACACCTTTCTAAGTGTATCAACTTACTTTTATTCTTTTAATTTCATATGGTACACACACTACAATATGTTTCATATTCATTCACAATTAATAGTATTTGATTTACCTAGACATAAGATACTAATTTACGCTAAACTTTCAAACACGTTATCTATGTTTCCATGTCTAAATTTCCAATATTAATTAACCATTTTATGGCAAATCTTATGTTTACCCTTCAAGAGCGACTTATATTCTCACTTAAGCACTTACAAGAGCTATAGCCTTTGTTTTCTAAGTGTCAACTTATTTCCAAATCTTATTACACATGATTATTGTTTTACTTTGTTTCCTTGCATCTTTAATTACTTGTGAGTGTTTATCACATCGGTTTTACAATTATCATATATCTATACAAAGAAGATAGAATATCCTTCGATCAAGAGAACTCGCCTGCTTTTAAATAAAATGTATTAATTACATTTAATACACCCTTTTTATTTATTAAAAATGTAGTGATCATATTATATTTCTTTCTGTAAACTATATAATCATGTTTACCTGGACAATCAATATCAGACAAACTTACAGTGAACATATCATGTAGTTTCGCATAAGTAGTTAAAGAAATAGTGAAAATAGAAAAGGAAAAAAAAAAGAAGCAGCAGCTTGCCCCACTCTCAGTATAAATATGCCTTCAATGGAAAATGAATGTGAGCAAACCGAAACAATAACATAAAACTTAGTGAAAATGAAGTGCGTTTATAGTTATGAAGAACCCATCACATTTTCCATTCTCTTCATTTCTTTTCTCTGTTATCTTCTTCCAATAGCCATTGCATCTTTTGCTGAAGTAGGTATGGTTCATCTCTTCTTTCTTTCTTTTTTCTTAATTATAATAAGACATATCAAACCTATATTTTCTAGCTTTTATTGGATTTGAATCCCATTTTTTTGTTCTTGTTTGTATTATCGCAATATCGTCTGTTCACTTTTTATTTTTCCTTGCATGTATTTATAAATATTGTCAGCTTGGGAACCTTTGTTTTATTTAATTTTAATGTCTTTTAAGGACAACATTTTTGTAATTTATTAGAGGTATGAATTTATATATATACCAAATAAAACATGTTCAATGTTGCCATTGTATTTTATGAATCATCTATTAATTTCTTAGGCCATATCTTTAATTTGGTCATCTTCTCGTCTCCACCTGTTACCATTCTAACAATTACTCCAACCTAACTGTGGCATTCTTTAATGGTTAAAGGAAAAATATCTACTCTTTTCTTCTTTGTATGTGTTTTCACTACTTGGTACCTAAATTGAAGGGTGATCTTAGACATGTACACAGTACACTCAACTATATATATATATATATATATATATACTTAAAGGAACATATCTTCCTATATATCTAAAAATGAGTGAATTTTTTTTTTTTGGTTATATTCGGTTCGCCATCAATTTCTCAGTTGCTTTAAGACTTCAGACTTGATCGCTATGATCATAAATCTGGGCTTTTAACCAAACCTTATGTAATTATTCCTCAAAGGATTGCCTCAACAAAATATAATCATAGTTTTATACAGTTAGAAAGTTGCAATGAGGTTCTATTCACAAAAGCCTAAAATGTTTTCCTTCTGTCTGGGTTTTTACTTTTATTTATTCTTTTGAGTGCTAATAACTAAGTTGATTGGAGATTCTCCTGCCAGTACTTGACATTTTATCTTTGTCTACTTTTTAACCTTTTCTTTGTGCTTGATATAAAAAGAAAAGATTGGATTCTCCTGCATGTCTCATTCATCTTATACCTGGTTTTATTTACAAGGAAGTTTACTTAATTGCTTTAAAAGTTTGATGCTTGTTATAATGGAAAATTATGTAGTTAACTTTGGAAGCAAACTTTGTTCTTTTTTCTTAAATAAAAAAATTGCTTGCCTCTTAATCAAACCAAAATTTATTAATTAGTGCCACAAATTTTCATAAATATTAGTGAAAACCCACGTTTTATTTCATTTTAATTCATCTTTTATTATTATGGGTAAACTACATCTAAGATCATTCAATTAGTAGTAAGTTTACACCGGTCACTTAACTTCAAAAAGTTACAAATTAGTCATTCAACTATTTAAAAGTTATAATTTAAGTCATTGGGCTGTTAAGTTGTTAATGGATGTTTAATGGCAGTTAACTCACTATTCATTATAGGGTAAACTACACCCTAGGTCACTCAACTATTAGTAAATTTATAGTTTAGTGACTCAATTTCAGAAAAGTTATAAGTTGGTCATTGAACTATTTGAATATTTTAGGAACACCGTCTTCATAGTTGTGAAGGACGAGAGTATCTTTTCCTATTTTCTTTTTTGGGGGTATTTTTACTGGCTTTGATTGTGGTTGTGGTGATATTTGGTTGTTGGTTTAAGAAAGGGTGTATGAATAGTTTGATTGTGAATTTTCTTGGGTTATGGTTTTGATCAAAAGGGAAACGGTGAGTGGGTTAAGAATGAAAGCTAGCCAAGTTGGTTGGATTAGAGGTGAGGCATGGGGTTTACAACAGCTTTACTAGTATTTGAGGCTTGAGTTATTGTTGATATTATTTGGATTATCGGGTTAAGGAGTAATGGTGCAAAGACTGAATGAATAAACTTATTAATAGTACGGTGATCAAATTGTACATTACTAATAGTTGACTGAGTGACCAAATTATAACAAATTTATAAATTTTGAATAATTCAATGATCAATTTGTGAATTTTTGAAGTTGATCGACCAAAGTGTAAAACTTACAACAGTTGAGTAACATTGGATGTAGTTTACCCTATTATCATTTATTTCCAGTTTTATTTAAATATTAAATTTTGGTTTTTTTTTTTCTTCTGAGGACAGGCAACGAAAGTCCATTTACTTACAGTGAAGGAAGTGGAAAGGGACCAAAGGAATGGGGGCATTTAAATCCAGATTGGAAACTTTGTGAAACTGGGAAATTGCAGTCTCCAATAGAACTTCTCACTGGAAAACTGCAAGTTCAGCCTAATCTGGAAAAATTGAAAAGGGACTATAAACCAGCTCCTGCTCTTGTCAAGAACCGTGGACATGACATTACGGTAAATTTCTACAACTTTATGCACCCTCAATTTGTAATATGTTGCTGAACATCGATTAATGTGTATTGAGTGATGATGAATTCACCAGGTAAGGTGGAAAGGAGAAGCAGGAAAAATTAATATAAACGGCACTGATTATGAACTGCTTCAGTGTCATTGGCATTCACCCTCCGAGCACACATTTAATGGAACCAGGTATATCTCATCTCTATATGCTTTCAGTTTGATGTATTGTATTTTGCTCACCGGCCATCATACATGTAACAACCTTCCTTTGTGTATTTTGGTTCTATTATTTTGTAAAACAGATATGAGCTGGAGCTTCATTTAGTTCATATAAGTGCTCATCGAGGGATTGCAGTTATTGCAATTGTTTACAAATACGGCCGACCTGATCCCTTCCTCACTAGGGTATGCCTACTCAACAGCTTCCCTTCCCTTGACTGTTTTTAGTAGTTCATATACATTTGAAAAATAAATGATTTGAGGGTACTTTGTAAGTTGTTTTGGTTTCTAATGTGTGCAGCTTTTCCACCACATAAAAACCATTAATGGAAAAGAAGTGAAGCATTTGGGGATCGTTAATCCAGGAGATATCAAATTTGGTAGCAGAAAGTATTTCAGATATATGGGTTCACTTACAGTTCCTCCATGCACTGAGGGTGTTGTTTGGACTGTCATCAACAAGGTAATTTCAATAGCAGATTTCATAATATTAACTAAACAACAAACATCATCTTACTTTATTTTGGTCTTTTTTTCTTTCTTTAGTTAATTTACTGCTGTTTCTTATATTAGGTGAGAACTGCTTCGAGGGACCAAGTAAAGGCTTTAAGGGATGCTGTTCACGATGTAAGTGTTCATTAAATCAAGTTTAGTTGAACCGAAGTACAAATTCTGAGTTTCTTTTTCAGGGATTTGAAGTAAATGCAAGGCCAACTCAACCATTGGATGGAAGACCAGTATTGTTCTATACTCCCAGGATGAATAGCGGCTCCTTTTAGACTTGGAGATTATATTTAAAAAGAAAATTGCACCTCCTATATCATAATAAAGCATTAATACGACGGAGTAAAACTTCAATTTTCGTTTTCTCCCAATGCTCATGTCGTAAGTTGTGTTTGATTTACTTGTATTACTTTATTTCTATTTCCTGAAAATTTCTATGTGTGTGTATTTAAATTAAAAGATTTATTAGGTATACATATATATATATATATTAAAAATTACTTTGTCACCGAGTATGCGTTATAATAGTTAAATATAAAATATAAATTAATTAATGTAAATTTAAACTTGTTTCAAAATAAGAAAAGAAATAAAAAACAAGTCATCCCCTAATTTCAGTACATTTTCTCTTTTTAAGTCTTCCTTAGCTCATGTCAATGTAAAGCAGTCATTCCCCAATTACCATGTTTACCCAATTAATTCCTGGATGTTCCCGTCTTTATCCCTTCAACTATATATCCTCAATTTCAATTTATACTCAACTCAAAAGTTACATTCACACTTGTTATACCTCGCCAATGGGGACACGTGGCAATATAGAAAGCTACATGAGGAGCATACTCCACCCACTACAGATTGGAAAGATCACCAGAAGCCTTGCTTCCTGGTTCAACCACCCAGCCAGACGGGAGACAGCTATTTGAGGAAGCCAATCAGCTGCTCTCCAAAATATAGCTACCATTCGTTGTTCCAGGCACTTGGCCTTCTTCTAAGAATGTGATTTTTTTTATCACCAAATCCAATATAAGTTAAAATACTTTGTGCCTCGAATCAGAAAGAATTATAGAATACATACATTTTCATTTTATCGAGGACATCTACCCCACACATTTCATAATGATGGCTTGATAGTGAGTCTATCACGTGAATACCAACCCAATACGAGACCTCGCCAATAAATAGTCCTCAAGACGATAAAGAAGAGATTGGCACTTCAACATACTTACTTGCACTCTACCAATTTACTCCTAGCTTTCACCTCCACCACTTTCATTCTCTCTACTCTCTGACTACCCGCCCAAATAAGGTGAACCAACCTCTGCCAGCACCATCACTTCCTCCTCCATGTTTCCTCTTTGTTGATCCCACTCATGATATATTTCTTTTCTCCAAAGATTTACTATCTAAACTTTGAAATAATATTATTTCTAATACCGAAAATTTTTAACGTTATAAGATCTCTAGCCTTTGCCTACTTTCTGTACAAGACTTACTTCTGATTAAAAAAACTAGAGTCGAATAAAGATTCATTTGCAATTTTTTCCCCAAACGATCAAGCTTTGGAAGTTTATTCTTGCATATTCTACTTCTTTTTTTTCTTTCATTTTTCTTTGTTGCTTGGAGACTTTACTTTTTACTTTTTTTGATTTAATGTTAATATTGACATAAGTTGACAAATCGTCATCCTCACACTTCTTTTACATCTCAAATGCCTCGTTGGAAACTAGAGGCAAATTAAGCCCTTACCTTCCCAAGAATCAGCATTAAGCGAGTCCGTCTCAAAGTCATGGATTAGATTATCAACTCGATTCGGGGTAGAGCACAGAACACATATCAACGTCCCATTCAAATCGAGACCCATCAGCACAAACTGGAGAATGGGCAAAGATGTTGAATATTGTCGTTAGTCACATAGATAGGGATCTTCCATTCTCCATACCACCAAAATTGGCAGATGAGTTAGTTAATCTCAAACAACATTGCTCCATTTCCAATAGACCACAAAGGCTGCAAGAGGCGACCCCTCCTTGCCCTCTCCATATTATCAGAAGGCTATTACGTAAAGCTAGCCACAAAATTCTGAAATCTGTGTGGCACTCGTACCTTCCAAATTAAATCCCATTTAGTATCCCTACTGTCCCCCATTCAACCTTGGCCAGATAAGAATAAGAATCGGAAAAAGAGAACAAACCATTTTTAGAAGCCAACCAAGCACGTTAAAACATAAAATCTAATATTTATAAACGTGCTTATATAAAAAAAATATTATTAAAACAATAAAACCATTTAACAGAACTAAATCAGATAACCAATAAGTTTCAATTAAAAAAATAACCAAATTGACTGCCAAATGTTATACTATCATGAAAAGATTTGCGCAGAGACTCTTCACAACAATTCAATGGTGATCTCCAAATTCTAACTTTACTAATGCAATGTAACAATTCGAGTAGTTTAAGTGAAATGAAAAACGGCACTGATTATGAACTGCTTCAGTGTCATTGGCATTCACCCTCCGAGCACACATTTAATGGAACCAGGTATATCTCATCTCTATATGCTTTCAGTTTGATGTATTGTATTTTGCTCACCGGCCATCATACATGTAACAACCTTCCTTTGTGTATTTTGGTTCTATTATTTTGTAAAACAGATATGAGCTGGAGCTTCATTTAGTTCATATAAGTGCTCATCGAGGGATTGCAGTTATTGCAATTGTTTACAAATACGGCCGACCTGATCCCTTCCTCACTAGGGTATGCCTACTCAACAGCTTCCCTTCCCTTGACTGTTTTTAGTAGTTCATATACATTTGAAAAAATAAATGATTTGAGGGTACTTTGTAAGTTGTTTTGGTTTCTAATGTGTGCAGCTTTTCCACCACATAAAAACCATTAATGGAAAAGAAGAGAAGCATTTGGGGATGGTTAATCCAGGAGATATCAAATTTGGTAGCAGAAAGTATTTCAGATATATGGGTTCACTTACAGTTCCTCCATGCACTGAGGGTGTTGTTTGGACTGTCATCAACAAGGTAATTTCAATAGCAGATTTCATAATATTAACTAAACAACAAACATCATCTTACTTTATTTTGGTCTTTTTTTCTTTCTTTAGTTAATTTACTGCTCTTTCTTATATTAGGTGAGAACTGCTTCGAGGGACCAAGTAAAGGCTTTAAGGGATGCTGTTCACGATGTAAATGTTCATTAAATCAAGTTTAGTTGAACCGAAGTACAAATTCTGAGTTTCTTTTTCAGGGATTTGAAGTAAATGCAAGGCCAACTCAACCATTGGATGGAAGACCAGTATTGTTCTATACTCCCAGGATGAATAGCGGCTCCTTTTAGACTTGGAGATTATATTTAAAAAGAAAAATTGCACCTCCTATATCATAATAAAGCATTAATACGACGGAGTAAAACTTCAATTTTCGTTTTCTCCCAATGCTCATGTCGTAAGTTGTGTTTGATTTACTTGTATTACTTTATTTCTATTTCCTGAAAATTTCTATGTGTGTATTTAAATTAAAAGATTTATTAGGTATACATATATATATATATATATTAAAAATTACTTTGTCACCGAGTATGCGTTATAATAGTTAAATATAAAATATAAATTAATTAATGTAAATTTAAACTTGTTTCAAAATAAGAAAAGAAATAAAAACAAGTCATCCCTAATTTCAGTACATTTTCTTTTAAGTCTTCCTTAGCTCATGTCAATGTAGAGCAGTCATTCCCCAATTACCATGTTTACCCAATTAATTCCTGGATGTTCCCGTCTTTATCCCTTCAACTATATATCCTCAATTTCAATTTATACTCAACTCAAAAGTTACATTCACACTTGTTATACCTCGCCAATGGGGACACGTGGCAATATAGAAAGCTACATGAGGAGCATACTCCACCCACTACAGATTGGAAAGATCACCAGAAGCCTTGCTTCCTGGTTCAACCACCCAGCCAGACGGGAGACAGCTATTTGAGGAAGCCAATCAGCTGCTCTCCAAAATATAGCTACCATTCGTTGTTCCAGGCACTTCGCCTTCTTCTAAGAACGTGATTTTTTTTATCACCAAATCCAATATAAGTTAAAATACTTTGTGCCTCGAATCAGAAAGAATTATAGAATACATCCCACTATAGACGTTTTCATTTTATCGAGGACATCTACCCCACACATCCCATAATGATGGCTTGATAGTGAGTCTGCCACGTGAATACCAACCCAATACGAGACCTCGCCAATAAATAGTCCTCAAGACGATAAAGAAGGGATCGGCACTTCAACATACTTACTTGCACTCTACCAATTTACTCTTAGCTTTCACCTCCACCACTTTCATTCTATCTACTCTCCGACTACCCGCCCAAATAAGGTGAACCAACCCCTGCCAGCACCATCACTTCCTCCTCCATGGTTCCTCTTTGTTGATCCCACTCATGATATATTTCTTTCTCCAAAGAGATCTTTAATAAATTTCAATAACAATATAAAAATAATAAATGAATGATTTTCCATTATTCATCAACATATTTCACTTTATTTCATAACAAGTAGTAACTTGTCAATTTTCATAACTCATTAATAAAAATTCACAATTTTCAAATTAGCCCTAGTAATTGCACATGTAGGAAGTACATTCGGACAAACGAGTATCCGACTAAACACTTAGACAATCAATGAAGAAGAAGTAATATAATGCACTTCTTATAACAATAGTGATATATTGGTGCGTAAATGTTTGCAACTTAGCCAACCAATACACCAAATGTACAATGTGCAACAATAACAATATTTTCAAACATTTAAGCAGCTTGCATAATATAATAAAAAATATTAGACCTTTGTACTCTATGACATGGAGATTATGTTCAAAAGATTCTGTCACATTTTACGAAATAATTTTATAATTATAAAAACAACTTATAAGCATATTCATAACTAACATAAATCAATTTCATAAAATAATTTTTAAGAAGTAATGCATTTAAAATAACCACAATACAAAGCAATCAAAATTCAAAGATCACAAGTTGGAATTTCTAAGCATTTGATGCTTAGAAGCGACCAATCCTCAACAATCCTCGTGGTCAATAGTATGTAAAAAAAAAAAATACAGGAATTTATTAAAAATCTAAGCTACCATCTTCATGGCAATTAGTCTAGTTTCAATCTTAAATCAATTTTAATTATTATGTCCAATATTTATAATTTAATCTACCTAATTTTATTTATTAAGACACAAATCAATCAAGATTCAAATAATGCTATTCTTATTCTAATCTTCTATATATATTACATTATTTTTAACTTAATCCTAAATTTAATATTAAGCCAATCTAATAAATGGCATCGAAATTTAATCATGGTCCCTATTATAACTAACTTCATTTATTAGCTTAACAATATGTCTCAAATATCGAAATAGATTCTATACACAACAGGCTAGCATCTTCCAATTACCAAAACCCTTGCTGATTTATGGAACAAGTTTTATTACTAATTAATCTAACCTTCAATGAGCAGCGGCAAACAATGGAATCAAGTGGTGGGCCAAAATTTGAAGCAATTGGTTTGAAAATAAACACAGCAACTAAAAGGCAAACATGAAGCAGCTTACAACCCAATTGAAGTTGAAGCAAAAGGCATCAAGAACAACTAGCAAATTGGCAGCAACAAATTGAGATGAATCTGGACGGTAATTGGCAGCAAAAAAATAACTCAACACTGTTGTAGCTCAACGCTACATCAATGGAAATTTAAGGCAACAAAAACTGATAGCAAGTAGCACCAAAACAATTGAAACTTTTGGAATTGATGGCAACAATTGGTGGTGGACGACAAGTAGCAATTGTTGGAGGCTGGCAACTAAGGAGAGTAAAGAAAGAGAATTGAGGGTTAAGGACTTTTAATTTAAAAAGACTTCTAATCATCAATTAAAATCAAATTATCTTAATAATAATCCTAAATAAAATAAATTATAATTATTCTTATCACATATCACAAAAATCCTAATAAAACTTTAATAATAATACTATCTAATGAAACTAAATAATAATAACAACCACACATGCGCCCACGTCACATTAAATACTAATTTGAAAAATAATGATTTAATTATAAGATTGGTCACACATTAATTGTTACAATTTCAATTCATTTTGTAAAATAAACTAAAAATACTAATGAGTCCAAAATATTAAAAATTTAAATTTTATCCTTTTGTCCAAAATTTTCTAAATAAAAAAATTAACCAAACTTATTTCAATTTAACGCAAAACCCAAAACTGAAAATTTTTAATCGTTACAATAAATATAGTATAAATAAAGACAATGAATTTAAAGACTAAAGATTCTCAAAAAATATGAATTAAGACTTCAAGAGTCAATCACTTTCCTTAAGACTTTAATTTTACCTTTAAGATACAAGAAGTCATAAAATAACAAAGCAAAGTAGTAAAAGTGGCGTAGATTGAATCTTATATAAAGAGTGAATGGTTGTACATCAAAGTATGTGTCCGTTAGTACATAGTTTATGGCACAAGTTGTTGTTTTCCATAACATAACACTTCTCTATAGATATTTATATTTTTCATTTTGAAACTTTTCAAAAAATTGTGTTATTTCTATATATTAATTCAGATGCAACCTTAGATAAAAAAATTATTATAATTATTTCAGTGCTTAAGGGTTCATCTTTTGACTATATATAACTTAATAGGTAAGCCTGTCTATTTAGTGGGTTAGATATTTAACTCAATTATGAAGAATTTGTTATACAATACATTTCTTAAGGATGTGAGTTTACAATCATTGAGATCATGTAGGAAGGTTGTGGTAGAAAATTGGACTCCTTACAAGCACGGATCAACAGGTTGTCCTCTCCTAGCCAACGGTTCCTACAAAAGTTAATCTTTTGGTCATTGACTCATGGCCAATATCCAAGTGATCCCCCTACGAACCTGCTTCCATACTCTCTGCTTAAGCATTTCCAAAGACGAGAGCAATTCCTATTATGCAGTGAGGTTGGTAGGATACCATCCCATTTGTACTTGGATTTCAAGACTCTGACCCATAGCTGATCGCTTCTCAGAACTATTTTATTAAATATATTTTAGTGATTTTAATTGGGTAAAAATGTTTTTATCGAATTTTTAAATACATTAATTAATTAGTTTGGTTAAATAATATATACATTGTCGAAACATTTTTTGTAAAATGCGTCGACTTTATATTTTGAAAAGGAAAAAGAAAACTGAGAGTCGCCACCAATCTTTTTTGATGAGATGTGATCGGGTCACCTCGTAATTTAGTCATTTTAATAATAGATTAATGTATTAAAATAACGGTTTTGGTCTACGAAATTTAAAAAAAAAATGGGTTCGAAAGTCGGTTACGCACGAGGAAGGATTAACACTCTCGTAACGCCCAAAATTGGTACCTAATTGATTATTTGATGTCTTTATGTCGAAAGTTGAGAATTCAGAAAGAAATTAAACTACGATCCCTTTTTACTGTCTTACCCTTTTTTTAAAAATTTAATTGGACAAGTCGAAAAACATGGAAGACCTTCTTATCTCAAAGTATCTTAAACATCATGTCCCGTAAGTTAGGACATGACACTTTGAATTTTCGAGGATAATTTGGCCTTTTTCATTTGAAATCTCGTGTGTTTTAATTTTTAAAAGGACATTCGTTTATTCGAATTCAACGAGAAAAATCGAAACCCCTTAAATTAGGGCACGATTTTATGAATCATTCAAATATGGAACATTGCCAATTTTAAACTTTTCCTTTTTTTTTTTTTTTACAAATTAGAGTGAAAACTAATATAATATTTAAAACATTATAAACACAATATTTTAAAAATAAAATGTGCATATAATGAGTGCACAAATAAATAAAGTAAATATGGGTATATATATATATATATATATATACATGTAAGAGGATAATAAATAAATAAGTACAAATGAGATGGTGCATTAGTTCTAACATTGATAATCTAAGCGTAAACTAATAACAATAGTAAGACTAGTAACAGGATAATAATAATAATAATGACAAGTAAAAATGAAATGAAGCCCAAATACACAAAATAAAAGGAAAATTCTAGAAAGTAAAGAATAATTAAATAAATAATAAATGAGTAAAATAACTAATAAGCTGAAGTAATATATGTATATAAAAATAAACGAATCTATAAATACCAGAAATTAGGTGAACGAAGATCACATTAGGATTGAATAATAATAATAATAATAATAATAATAATAATAATAATATAATAAAAGATAAACAAATGATAGTAATAAAAGTGATAATAAAATGAAAATAATAATACTAGAAATTATAATAGTAATGATAATAATAATAGTGGTGGAATAAAATAATAAAAATAATAATAATAATAATAATAATAATAATAATAATAACAATAAATATATTAATAGTAATAATAATAACAACAATAATAATAAAATTTAATTAATTTAATAAAATAGCCAAAATAACGAAAAAAAGGACCGAATTGAACTTAAAACCAAATTTTGGGGCAAATCCAAAATAAATAAAAGAGAAAAGAACCGAATCGAATGCACGAATAACAAGGAGGGACTAAAGGGGAAAATATCCCCGTCCTCCAAAACGCAGCACTTTTACGCGGGACTAAATGAAATCAAAGTAAAATTCCAGGGCGCAATTAGAAATAAAAGAACTTAATTGCAAGACCATAAAAAGCGAAAGGGCTAAAAGTGTAATTAGACCTTCCATTAAAAACACGCGGATCCTAGGCCTGGAGCGGGTCGGATATTGGGTCAAAGGGGCTAAACGACGTAGTTTTATACCAGGGAGAGTTAAGCCAAAATGGCGCCGTTTTATTCACTATTTACATTAAATTTTTGCCCAAAAATTTCATTTTTACCCCTTTTCTTCAAAAAAACTTCAAAAAGCTCTCTAAAAAAAAACACTCTTCTCTCTCCAAATTCGATCAAGATTTGTATATCATAGCGTCTTAACACCCACCACCGACGGACGTGATGCCGTTGTCATGATGGTGAAAAACACCAAAATCCCCCCACTTTACTATTTTAACCCCTAAACCTAGATTCGGGCCCTAAAATTCTAAAAAATGCCCTCTAAAGAACAAAAATGAGAAGGAACTCTTCGGTTCTCTTCCCGATCGCAAGAAAGGTAAATACTTTCTATTTTTGGATGTATAAGTATACTATGTATTATTAATTAAAAATAAACATGCGAAAAAAAATACCTATGCAAGAACAAACCGGACTTTTAACTTTCGATTGTTTGTATTTGGTTTTTTTTGTTCTTCCCATCTCTTTTTTATTACAATCGGGTCTTAGGGCTTTTACAGTCGTAAATACACAGCCTTTTCATCACTGTTCTCTTTTCTCTATCACTGTTTGTTGTTTCTCTATTGTTTTCTCTATTTTTGCTGCTTTCTTTCTTTGTTATGTTTGCAGGTCCTAGAGGGTCAACAGAGCAGGGGCTAGGCTATTTCGGTGTTACATCCGCAGAGGGCCGCCCTCGGCGATGTGCGCGCCGAGGCGCACATAGAGGCATATGGCGCTAAAGATGTTCAGGAACCTTAGGGTTCCTGGGTAGGTTTAATTTTTGGGCCTATTGGGCCAAATAGGAATCTGGTAAAAAAATTTGGGTTGTGTTTTTGGCCAATTGTAAAATGGACTTTGGACTGTTTTTATGTTGGATTTCATTTATCTGGTTTTGTTTATTTTTCTGTATTTCTAGTTTCTAGGACCCGGGCGAATTGGGCCTTTTAAAGCTGCCCCTCTTTGCTCGTTGCCGTGTAACAAGAATGGAGCAAAGACTTTAAAAAGAACCGAATCGAATGTGCGAATAACAAGGAGGGACTAAAGGGGAAAATATCTCGCCTCCAAAACGCAGCACTTTTACGTGAGACTAAAATGAAACCAAAGTAAAATTCCAGGGCGCAATTAGAAATAAAAGAACTTAATTGCAAGACCATAAAAAAGCAAAAGGGCTAAAAGTGCAATTAGACCTTCCGTGAAAAATACGTGGATCTTAGGCCTAGAGCGGGTGGATATTGGGTCAAAGGGGCTAAACGACGTCGTTTTATACCAAGGAGAGTTAAGCTAAAATGGCGCCGTTTTATCCCACTATTTACATTAAATTTTTGCCCAAAAATTTATTTTACCCTTTTCTTCAAAAAGAACTTCAAAAAGCTCTCTAAAAAAAACACTCTCCTCCTCTCCAAATCCAATCAAGATTTCGATGTATTGCTGCCGGGCCGACCACCGGTCACCGACGGCGGCGCCACTATTTGCGATGGCTAGAAAACACCAAAATCCCTCCACTTTACTATTTTAACCCCCTAAACCTAGATTCGGCCCTAAAATTCTAAAAAATGCCCTCTAAAGAACAAAAACGTGAATGAACTCTTCGGTTCTCTTCCCCGATCGCAAGAAAGGTAAATACTTTCTATTTTTGGATGTATATATATTATGTATTATTAATTAAAAATAAACATGCGAAAAAAATACCTATGCAAGAACAAACCGGACTTTTAACTTTCGATTGTTTGTATTTGATTTTTTTGTTCTTCCCATCTCTTTTTTATTACAATCGGGTCTTAGGGCTTTTATAGCCGAAAATACACAGCCTTTTCATCACTGTTCTCTTTTCTCTATCACTGTTGTTGTTTCTCTATTGTTTTCTCTATTTTTGCTGCTTTCTTTCTTTGTTATGTTTGCAGGTCCTAGGGGTCAACAGTAGAAATTTGGCTATTTGATGTTACATCCATGAGGGGGCGCCTCTGGCAATGTATTTCGAGGGCGCACATGGAGGCGTATGGCGCTAAAGATGTTCAAGAACCTTAGGGTTCCTGGGTAGGTTTAATTTTTGGGCTTATTGGGCCAAATAAGAATCTGGTCAAAAATTTGGGTTGTGTTTTGGGCCAATTGTAAAAGGGACTTTGGACTGTTTTTATGTTGGATTTCATTTATTTGGTTTTGTTTATTTTTTGTATTTCTAGTTTCTAGGCCCCGGGCGAATTGGGCTTTTTACAGCTGCCCCTCTTTGCTCGTTGCCGTGTAACAAGAATGGAGCAAAGACTTTAAAAAGAACCGAATCGAATGTGCGAATAACAAGGAGGGACTAAAGGGGAAAATATCCCCGCCCTCCAAAATGCAGCACTTTTACACAGGACTAAAATGAAGTCAAAGTAAAATTCCAAGGTGCAATTAGAAATAAAAGAACTTAATTGCAAGACCATAAAAAAGCAAAAGGGCTAAAAGTGCAATTAGACCTTCCGTTAAAACACGCGGATCCTAGGCCTAGAGCGGGCCGGATCTTGGGTCAGAGGGCTAAACGACGTCGTTTGATACTAGGGAGAGTTAAGCCAAAATGGCGCCGTTTTATCCCACTAATTAAATTAAATTTTTGCCCAAAAAATTCATTTTTACCTCTTTTCTTCAAAAAAAAAACTTCAAAAAGCTCTAAAAAAACACTCTCCTCCTCTCCAAATCCGATCAGGATTCTTAGGGTTTCAAAAACCCTAAAGTTTTTTGAAAACTTTTAATTCGTGGGCCTAAAAATAGGCTGTAATTGTTGGGTTGTCTGATTGTTGTTAATGGACTATAGGATTTGTTTTTTGTTTTATTTGTTTTTGGTTAGGCCTGGACAAATTAGGCCTATTACAAAACCCTTTTCACAATAGACTTGAATCATTATTTTTAACACCCAATTTTTTACTGGATGAATTAGATGGAGGTTGGAGTTTTCGAAGCTGTTGTTGGAAGTTCGAAAAGTAGTGTTTGGAATGCACTTCTGCACAAACAGACTCAAATTCTATGGCATTTCATAATATTTCGAGACTCTGTCATCTGGACCCAATTACTTCATATTTGGATCATTGAATTGGGATGGCCAGAATTAATTTAATTCACTGCGCTAATGGTGCTCTGACTAGGGGTGAGTAAAACTCTATTCGACTCGAAAAAATTGAAAAAAATTCGAATTTCGAGTTAAACGAATCGAATTATTCGAGTTATTCGAGTCAACTCAAATTTTTTTCGAATTTCGAGTTCGAATCGAGTTGAGTTTTCGAATTCAAATAACTCGAATAATTCGAATAATTCGAATATCAAAATTAATATTTTACATTTTTATCCCAAACTCCCAAACATTTTTACTTTTCCTCAAAATTTTTACTCCTTCCCACTTTCCCTCCAAAACTTTTATTCCCCTCCCATCCCAACCCTCCAATCTACCCAAAATCCATTTCTCACTAAAATTTTACTCTCCCATTTACTTTTTCTCAAAATTTTACTCCCCAAAACCTTCAAAACTTTTTATTCCCCCAAATTTTTACTCCTCCTACTTTTCCCTAAAACTTTTACTCCTTTCCCATCCCACCTCCCATCTACCCCAAACCCATCCCTTCCCCCCAATTTTTTTTTTATATTTTCCCTCCAAAATTTTACTGCCCTATTTACTTTTTCTCAAACTTTTATTCCCCAAAACTTTTTATTTTCCCCTAAACTTTTACTTCTCACTTTTTACTCTCAAATAAAAATCAAAATTATCCAAAAAATCACTAAACATAAATAGTAATAATTTTATTTATATCTACTATTTATATTATTAAATTAAATTTCACATTTTATATTATTTATATTATTGAATTGTTTAGTCATATTGAATATTTATATTAAAATTGAATTATTAATTATGCCATTAAATATTAGTATTAAAATTTTATATTGGTATCAATTTCACATTTTATCTTTAAAATAACTTTTATTAAAAAAATCACATTTTACATTTAATATATATTTTAATTTCAAAATACATAGTGACAAGAATCTAAAGATAATTGAAACAACTAAGCAAGCAAAGAAGCTAACCCGTATATAAAAGATTAATAAATAAATTATGAGGTGATGAAAGTTAATAAAAAATTTGATTAAGGTGGACAAATTTTATTACGATGAGTGACAGTAGTTACAAGGACACAAAATTATTTTTTAAAATTTAACTCGAACAAATATATTCAATTCAATTCGATTCGAATTCCATCTCACTCGACTTGATTCGAGAAAATTTCAAATCAAATTAGGATGATAAAATATGATTCGTCAACTCGATTAACTCAAAATTTTTTCATTCGATTCGATTCGATTCGATTCGATAGAACACTCACCTCTAGCTCCGACATTCGTACACTTAGGGTGTAAGGTCACACCTACCATCCGACTGTGTCATAGAATTCATTACCTTTGCATTGGGACCTTACACCTCAAAGATGAAGATATTACATTTAAAGAGTAACTACTAAAAATGCAAGAAATTAGGTAAATCCAATCCGGAGTTGTAGAAATTGTACGAAAGAAACAAGTTAAAAATAAATGTGAGAAAGAGTAGTAAAAGAAGGTAGGGCGAGTCTAGAAGTCAGTTAGGTGGACCTTGTACGGTAGGATGCATCGTTTAAAGCAAAATGGTTAGGCGAAGTAGGATGGTTTCCATAACTTTTTCTTGGCGATAGCCGCAACAAAATATAACAGAGATTATTATTCCTGTTTTTATAGTAAAGCTATTGTATTTATCTTGTACTTGAATCAAAATTTTGATAAATTTGTATTGATAAAGGAGAAAGGTTGAGAAATGAGAGTAATAACCATCTGTAAATAAAAATAAATACCATATTTATTTTTGGTATAATTGGATAAGGCGAATGCAAGAGAGGAATAGCGTTTGCAACTTTAAGCTGAGATGAAGATTCATATAAAAGATAATTAAAGTAATATTTATGACCAAGGTTATCGTAAAACACCACCACATTCATCAATGACAAATAGATGTGTCGTAACCATTTTTTGGAAGACGACAAAAGGGGTTTGACTTTGGTTTTGAAAATAGGAATAAAACGGGAGTCGCCACCGACCTTTAATTGGTGTGATCGGATCACCTTTATTTTAATAAAACGTTTTGTTTGACTAAAACAGTGTTTCTGGTCTACGGAGTTTTAAAAAATCGGGTTCGGGAGTCGGTTACGCACGAGGAAGGGTTAGCACCCTCGATACGCCCAAAATTGGTACCAAAATGATTAATTAGTGTCTTAATGTCGGAAGTCTGAAAGGGTTTTAAAATACGGGTCTTAAAAAATGTATTAGGATATTTGAGATTTCTTTGTTTCGAGAGGATACAAACATCACATCCAAAGACGTTAGGATACGATATTCAAGCCTTCGTAATCAAAGTTATCTCGAGTTCTTGAAATTTAAAAGGGTGCTTAGTGTTTTAGTCAATCGGAAAATCGTAACCCAGCACGTTAGGGCACTATTCCCCGAATTCTTAAACACATCAACATTGCCTTATTTAAAAATTTTTGAACGAAATAAAGTGGTTTTTGTAAAATGTTCTTTGATCTTATAATGTTCAAGCAAAAGATAAATATAGGTATTTGGGCCAAGAAAAATCGAGATTTCTTTATTAGAAAGATCTAAACATCGCACCCGATGCGTTAGGGCACGATGTTTTAATCTCTCAAGTCAAGGTTGTCTCATATTTCATGAAATAGGATAGAAGGATGTTTGATTATTTAGTGAAAGCAGAGAATCGCAACTCAAAGACGTTAGGGCACTATTCCACTAATCTCTAAATACTGAAACATTGCCTTATTTTTTTAAAAATTAAAGGAAACATGATAATTTTCAAAATGTATTTTGTTTAATGATGTAGCAGGGGTTAAGAAAACAAATATGGATGCAAACACGGTAAATATAAAATATTACTACTACTAATGATAACAATGACAATAATAATGAATAAACTAATAATATTAATAATAGTAATAATAGTAGGAAAAAAAAATGATAACACATACAATTATAATAATAGACGATAGTAATAGCAAACAAAAGAAAGAAAAAATGGTGAAGATAATGAAAATGACGAATAATAATAATAACGATAATATGGTAATAAATAATGATAAAATGATAACGGTAAAAAAAATGACATACTAATAATGATCAATAATAATAATACAATAATAATAGTAACATGACAAGAATGATAGAGAATAAAATAATATTAGAACAATGACAACGAAAATATAAATAATACTAATAATAATATATAGTGTATAAATAATAATGTAAAATAAAACGAGAGGAAAGTAAGATAGTAATAGTCTTTAATAAATAATGTAATATATATGCAAAAGAATAAGCAAATATAATATAATATAATAGTAATAGTAAAAATAAAAATAATAACGATAATAATAATATAGTTACAAAACAATAATAGAGATAATAATAATAATATAATAATACAAATACTAAATAATGATAATAATAGTAATAATTATTATAGTGATAAAATAAAATAATAGTATAAGAATGTAAATAAATATATGTTAATGGAGATAAAAATGATGCTAGTAATGAAATAAAAGAATAAAATGATAATAGTAGTAATAATATAATAATAATATAAAGTAACAATAATAATATAATATGATAACGATGTAATAATATAATAATAATGATAATAAATGTACAAAAATCATGAGTCAACTTAAAAAGGATTGAATTGAAATTAAAATAGGATTTTAGGGCTAAATTTGAAAATAAAAGAAAGAACGAGGACCGATTCGCAACGCGCGTGGACTTATGGGGACTAAACGAGCAATAATTCCTTCCGGCCGAAACGCACAGCAGCAGGGGGATCGAAATGCAAAGCTTTGAAAATTAACGGGCCAAATTAAAAATAAAATAGAACTTGATCGCAAAAGCATAAAAAAGCGGAGGGGCTAAAAGTGCAATTAGCCCCTCCAATAAAAACACGCGGATCCTAGATCGCACGGGAATGGTCGTCTGCTGGTCGCTTTAAATGGCCTGCTTTTGGTATTGAACCTCCTCATGAAACGACGTCGTTTCGTTTCTTTATAAAACCCATTTTTATTCTTTTTTTTTTCATTTGTTCTTGAGTCTAAAAAAACTTCTTCCTCTTCTTATTTTCTCTGCAAAGGGGGTCTCGGTGGGTTTCCGTAGTGACGCCGATGTCGTCGTCATGCCACCTGTACACTCAGGTAAAAAAGGTAAACGCTATCCTTTTTTATTTTTTATTTTTAAGAATAATCTGACTTTTATATGTCGAAGAGAAAAAAATAAAGAATAAAAAGGAAAAAAAAACTTCGAAAGAAAAAAAAGAATCACTTTTTTTTTATTTCGGACTTTTAGTCTTTTTTTTTTGCGTTTAATCTGCTTGCTACTTTTTTCGGTTCTATTTTCTGTTTGGATCTAAAATCTCTGTTTTTTTGATTTCGAAAAGAGAAAAAAAATCCTCCCCTTACAATGTTATTTTCGGGCTTTAAATACCCAAAAAAATGCACGCTCCCCCCCATCTCTTTTTTTTGAAATGTTACAATATATGAGTATATCTACTGCTTGTGTTGCTTCTGTCTTTTCTTTTTTCTGTCTTGCAGGAGCAAGTGGTGGCAGAGCAGGTGGGGGGTCGGTGGAGCAGGTATGGCGCCGAAGGCCGAGTCGAGGCGAGCAGCCTGAAGCAAGTGGCCCTAGGGTTTTTTTATTTTGGTTTTTTCTGTTTTTGGTTTGTTTAGTGGGCTAGGGTTTGGGCTTAAGTTGGGCTTGAAAGCCCGGGTAAAATGGGTTTGTACAGCTGCCCCTCTTTGCTCATTGTCGTGTAACAGCGATAGAGCAAAGACATAAGAAAGACCCATTTTGCCCGGTCTCAGTGGGCCTTAACTTCTTTTGGTGCTCTTTTCTTTAGATAGCGCCATTCAGTCCACCGCATCTGGTCGTTTTGATTCTATTCCACCGTTGCTTTGGTGAGATAGAACTTGTAGTTTATATTTATTCTGTTGCGCCTTGTATCTTCGACCTGCTCCTGCAATCCGCTCCTGTAACATCTCCAGACTTTCAAGAATGTCAAAACTGCTATCTTCAATCTGATCCTTGCAAACTTAAGGATCACCAGATTGAATCTTTGATCTGCTTCCTGCAACTTCAGGAATGTCAAATCTGTTATCTTCAATCTTCTTCTTGCAACTTCAAGAAGGTTAAATATGCTATCTTCAATCTGATCCTTGCAAACTCAAGGATCACCAGACTGATATCTTCGATCTGCTTCCTGCAGCTTCAGGTAGGTCAAATCTGTTTTCTTCAATCTGATCCTTGCAAACTCAAGGATCTCCAGACTGATCTCTTCGATTCGCTTCCTGCCACTTCAGGAAGGTCAAATCTGTTTTCTTTGATTTACTTCTTACTCCGCGGGAACTTTGGGGAAATAAGAATTCAAGGAGAAGAGATTCGTAGTCTCCATCTTCTTTACTGAGACTTCAGAGAATTAAGGATTTAACCTCATTGTTAACTCCAGGAGGCGGGATTTACAATCTCAACCTACTCCACGGGAACTTCGAGGAAATAAGAATTCAGGGAGAAGAGATTCGTAGTCTCCATCTTCTCTACCGAAACTTCAAAGAAATAAGGACTTATCCTCATTGTTAACTCAGGGAGACGGGATTTGTAATCTCAACCTACTCTACGGGAACTTAGAGGAAATAAGAATTCAGGGAGAGGAGATTTGTAATCTCCATCTTCTCTTACTGAAACTTCAAGGAATTAAGGATTGATCCTCATTGTTAACTCAGGGAGACGGGATTTGTAATCTCAACCTACTCCACGGGAACTTCAAGGAAATAATAATTCAGGGAGAAGAGATTTGTAATCTCTATCTTCTCTACTGAAACTTCAAAGAATTAAGAATTTATCCTCATTGTTAACTCAGGGAGACGGGATTTGCAATCTCAACCTACTCCACTGGAACGCCGAGGAAATGAGAATTCAGAACTTTTCAATTTGCTTCCCTACTATTTTCAGGAAGACTTCAATCTTCAATCTGCCCTACTACCATCTTGAGGGAACGAAATCTGAACTTTTCAATGTGCTTCCTTACTATCTTCAGGAAGACTTCAATCTTCAGTCTGCCCCTACCATCTCGAAGGAGCAAAATCTGAACTTTGCAATTTGCTTCCTTACTATCTTCAGGAAGACTTCAATCTTCAGTCTGCCCCACTACCATCTTGAGGGAACGAAATCTGAACTTTTCAATGTGCTTCCTTACTATCTTCAGGAAGACTTCAATCTTCAGTCTGCCCCACTACCATCTTGAGGGAACGAGATCTGTACTTCAATATCGTTACACCGTTCTTTGAGGAACCTGTCCTGTAGAATGAATTTTATGTGTTTATACAAATGATGAAGGTGCTGTGATCAAAATGACTCAAAGCCTCTTAACTACATGCGTTATGGACGACACTTTCATGAATGCGAAATCTTGTGAGAATGGTCTTTTTACAATGATTAGGATGCAATGATCGGAATAAATCAATGCTCCTAACTAAATGACAATGGATGACTTTTGCATGAATGCGAAATGTCATGAGAATGGTCTTTTATGATGATTAGGATGCAATGAGTGAATGCTCCTAACTAAACATGCTTTCAAATGATGTATAAATGCAAAATGAAATGATCCCTTTTTTTAAAATGCTTAGGGTCATCATTGCTCGTAGTCCATTAATGTTCTATCCACGATACGTTATCATGCTTTTCTCGTTCAACCAAGATCTTTGATAGAAAACCCAAAAAATGATTATATTATGCTCAACAAGTTTGCCCATTGTAATTTCGTGGTCTTTTCCACTGTACCTCCAGGACATAAAGTTTGTATCTCTCCCGCAACTTTAGGAGAATAACATTTGGCTTCTTCTACCTATCCTGCTGTAACTCAGAGGTATAGGATCAATTTGATCTGTTACACCATTTACTGGTGTAATGACCAGATGTGTGGGCTCGTCGTGCATGAATCAGAGTATTATTTTTTCCCGAGAATGATCTCTTTGTACTGCTGGGTTGACATTGCTTGTTATCTGTCAAGGTCGTGTCACCGGTGAAAAATAAAAGGTCCAAAGAGATAATCATCTTTCTCCAAAATTTCCAAACCTTGGGCTGAATTCTAAACAATAAACCTGTTTCAGGTCTTCGTATTATTCAGAAGCTTCCAAAGTAATATGCAAAACTCCTTTTATGAAAGTGTTATTAGTCCACTAATCGTTATTTCAATGCAAAATGCCTGACAAAGATTGTAACAATGGACAAAAAGGAAATTGATTGGGAGCATAGCTCAAAACAAACAAGTTAATCAATGCTAGCAAAGGTAATTAAGACGGAATTTTATCGGTGGTTTTTTTTTTGAAAATAACCACAGGTAACAAAAATGGAAACTAAGTGCCCCAGATATCGCAGCTTGAACTTCTGCTTCCAACTTCTTGAGGACCATTTTGAGCTTAATATGTATTTAGGGTATCCAGTACTTTGTCGATGCCCCAAGACGTAACATACTTCTTGACGTAGCGGGACTACTGTATGCCCTACTTTCGATCAAAATTTTGAGCTGCCCTTCTCGGGTTTTCAACTCAAATACCCTTTGGTCTCAAAGCGCCCTTTGCGGGTTTTCGCCTTGGCCTCTCCTTTTTCTTTTTTTCTTTTTCGTGTTTTTTCGTCTTGTGTTTTTTTCTTTTTGTTGTTTTTTTTTTCTTGGAAAACCTTTTTTTTATTGAATCAACTCACCAGATTAGGCGGGTTCTTGCCACCCCTCTTGGTTAACACTCATGTTTCCCTAAACAGCCTTCTTTCTTTGTATAAGGCATTTACTTTTCTTTGGAGTTCTTTTGGATAAGAAGAATCCCTCTTAATACTAGGTCACCTTCCTGCAATTCTCTTGAGCGAACCTTCTCATCAAGCCCGTATCATTTTTGGTACATTTGACCTTTCTTTGAATACTTTCAATCGAGCTTCTAGGAGGCATTACGCTTTATCCAATCAAATCAAAACTTGGGAAAAGGAATCTTATCTTCCAACAATTTTCCTTTTAAATAAACCAATGGAAAGGATGCCCCGGTGAAAGTCCTGGCCAATGTTCAAGAAACCTAGAAGGTAAATGGTAACTTCTCTATGCCAACCTTTACAAGTCTCAGTCGTTTTTTCAAAAATTTTGAAGGGTTTAGGCTGCCATTACTATAATGATACGGTGTCTGTAAATTTGTGCCATCACGTTTCTTTCTGGCATTGCCACACACTTCTCTTTCTCTTTTTTTTTTGTGTGTGTGTGTTTTTTTTTTTTTTGAATTTGAAGTTGAAGTTGACAACTGTTGACTTTGTAATTTTGACATGTGAAGCGACCTTTACCCTCTTGGCAAGGTAACTAAAAGCTATGGATATGAATCGATGTTGGCTCGAAGCTCTTGAGGGGACTGGTTTGATAGCGTCTATGCCTCACATATAGGAATCCGCGTTTCAGTGGTCTCAACGTATCTGGCTGTGATCATGCGATAATGTCTTGCATTATTCTTGCGGTGAGCTAAGCTTCCGTCTTCATCTTCCTCCTTGGTTCATAGCGTCTGCTGACACTTCATAAGTAAGTTGCGATCTTTGTCATCTTCAAAGTCCTTAGATCCCTCTAGACATATATCTCACTAAAGAGGGAGTTAGTAACAGTGTCGCTCATGTCATTGATATCTGGGGACCCATTGTGGGTGAAAAGGCAGAAAATCCAAAGAATAAATGATTCTAAGGATGATTATTAAGTATGATATGGTCATGAGTAAAAATATTCAAGATGAAATGTAAAGAATGAAAATATTTACTTGGAAAGATGCATTTTATTGAAATAAAATTCGGACACAAGCCTACTTCTCAAAAGAAATCTTATTGCTTCCAGGCTTGAAGCAACAAGTGTGTTTTACACATTACTCTAGATTAGCTTTAAAAATACATGTTTCTTCCACAGTCTCATTGTTCAAAACACTCCTAAGTACATAAAGGCAGATGTCTGGAAAACTTTTATTCCTCGGTTCTCTTCGGGTATACTACTGCTTCATCATCGAACTTTACAATACCCATGTTGATGAGATTTTCCACCAATTTCTTGAAAGTAAGGCAATTTTCTATCGAATGGCACGTGATCCCCAGCATGGTACTTTCGACCGAGTGTTTGGGTCATACCATTTTGGGTATGGAGGTTGCATCGGTTTTGGATATTGGGGACACAACGTGTGCATCAAATAAACGTTGATACAACTCCTTATATGTCATAGGGATTGGCGTAAATTGGAGTTTTTCAACGTTTTCCTTCTGCGAGATTCTTTCCTTGATGGACCTTGATACTCGATGGGTGATTTGGGTCTCTCATGTTTGTATTATTCACCTCGTCATCCTTTCTTCTAGGAGTAGGCCTTCTCTTGGTTTCCCTACTTCAATCTTGCCGCATCGATTGCATGTTCGATCATTTCCGCCATTACCATGTCGGCAAAGCTCTTAGTGGTATTCCCTATCATATGGGTTATGAAAGGAGCCTTGAGGTGTTGATGAAGAGCATGGTAGTTTCTTTTCTAAAGGGGTGGTTGGACCCGCATGGCGACCTCCTCCACCTTTGTGCGTATTGTCCGAAACTTTCGCTCGGCTTTTTCTCCATATTTTGGGCGTGATTCTATCGAGAGCTATATCGGCTACGTGTTCGTATTGTTTCGGAAGGCACGTGCTAGGTCCCTCCACGACTTGATCTGGTACTGCAATTTGGTGATTGTACCATTTGGCAGCACCGGCCAAACTATCCTGAAAACAATGAATAAGCGAGTTGATCGTTTTTAACATATCCCGCCATCCGTCGACGAACATTGTGATGTGCGCCGGAACAACTGGTCCCATTGTATTTTTCAAAATCTGGGTCTTGAACTTTGGCGGAAGTGCAGTGCAGGACTAGGCTCAAGTCCTTAGCATCTACCCGTGGCGATGGTCTCGGCTTCTATTTCCTTAAACTTTTCTTCTAACCATCCGCAATGATCCTCGAGTTGTCTAGGAAGGTTTGCTTTTGCCTTATCCATTTCACCATTTCATCAAGATTGGGGACTATAGGATTAATGGGACCTCCTGCAGGATTAGTGCTGAACCGATCGGAAAGTGTCTTTGGCATTGCGGTCTCAACTCGCATTTGTGGCACGATAACAAAAGACGTCCTTTGGGGACATATCTCCAGTAGTGCTTGGGTATTTGGCGGGTAAATCCGGAGGGGTGGTGGGTCGTCATTATTCCACGAGCTAGCAGCGGCGCCCTTTCCTCGCTCATTGGCCAATAGTTGTGTCGATTGACTTATCATGTTGTTTTGGGACTCCTGCATCCGTTCTATCATATCTTGCTGCATCTTGATTAATCGTTCTTGCATCTGCTCCTGTATTTCCTTTTGCATCTGTTCTAGTCTTTCTATTCTTTGATCCATGTCTTCTAGGTTACTGAAATAACTTCACCTAATTAGGGTCTTTCTACAAATTTTAATGCATGTGATATGATGCAACGCAAATGCATGAAATGCAATGCAAATGCATGCAAAAAGAAAGAGAGGCGTTGATTATGAATTCAATTTTATTAGAAGAACTTTTCTAGAAAATACGTTTCTTTACATAAAATGGACTGCATATACGGCTTCGTCCTCATAGTCCAGGTGATATCCTCTTCTTCGTATCCGGATGTTATGGTCATGTCCCGTGAACTTTTCTCGATGGATATCTCTTCTAGCTCCTTGTTGCTTGGTCCAGGCCGTGCTTCTTCACTCACTTTCCTCCGCGATGTTTATAAGCTTCTTTTAGAAAATGGAGACACGATGGCTCTTCGATAATCCTTGTCGGCTTGAATCCTCAGGCAAAGTCTTGTATTTTCTGTGGATTATCAGTCCTCTCTCATCGTTCACCTAAACTATGTTCGAACGACCGTATTATAATCCACTTTATCAAGTAACACATTTCCTTATGATAAACTCTTCTATTTAGCAATCGAATATGAATCAACACCTCTTTTCTAAGATGATGCGGTGTAATGCAATGCAATGCAATCACAAACAAAACACGTTAGCACAGGAGAAGTAAACAACATAGAGTACCTATCCGGGCGACCACTAGAGGTTTAACATAGCTCTACCTAAGGTGGGCTCTAGGGTTTACTACTTGTGGTTTGGTTCTAAGGAGGGTACTGAACCAGTGATTCCTCGATCTTCACCCATTATAGGCTCATATAGACCGAAGTTGATTCGGGAATACATTTCCCTATGGTCGCATCGGAGATGAAAATCTCACGAAGACATAGAATGCGGATGTATCCCGAAAGCGATCCACTATCACATGCGGAGGTGAAAACCTCACGAAGGAGTAGTTTCTCACTCTCACCTAAAGGTGTGACCACAACGGTCATGCAATGCAATGCCGCAATTAAAACAACATGCAATACAAATATGGTAATTTTCAAATCAAACTTTCAAACTTCCGACAAAAGGCGAAAATAATCAATTTGTGGCTTGACTCTCTTGAAGTCCCCAAAGGAGTCGCCATCTTTGTCGTAACCATTTTTGGAAGACGACAAAAGGGGTTTGACTTTGGTTTTGAAAATAAGAATAAAGCGGGAGTCGCCACCGACCTTTAATTGGTGTGATCGGATCACCTTTATTTTAATAAAGCGTTTTGTTTGACTAAAACAGTGTTTACGGTCTCTGAGTTTTAAAAATCGGGTTCGAGAGTCGATTCACGACGAGGAAGGGTTAGCACCCTCGTCGCCCAAAATTGGTACCAAAATGATTAATTAGTGTCTTAATGTCGAAGTCCGAAAGGGTTTTAAAATACGGGTCTTAAAAATGTATTAGGATATTTGAGATTTCTTTGTTTCGAGAGGATACAAACATCACATCCAGCACGTTAGGATACGATATTCGAAGCCTTCGTAATCAAAGTTATCTCGGAGTTCTTGAAATTTAAAAAGGGTGCTTAGTGTTTTAGTCAATCGGAAAATCGTAACCCAGCACGTTAGGGCACTATTCCCCGAATTCTTAAACACATCAACATTGCCTTATTTAAAAATTTTTGAACGAAATAAAGTGGTTTTTGTAAAATGTTCTTTGATCTTATAATGTTCAAGCGAAAGATAAATATAGGTATTTGGGCCAAGAAAATCGAGATTTCTTTATTCGAAAGATCTAAACATCGCACCCAATGCGTTAGGGCACGATGTTTTAATCTCTCAAGTCAAGGTTGTCTCATATTTCATGAAATAGGATAGAAGGATGTTTGATTATTTAGTGAAACAGAGAATCGCAACCCAAAGACGTTAGGGCACTATTCCACTAATCTCTAAATCTGAAACATTGCCTTATTTTTTAAAAAATTAAAGGAAACATGATAATTTTCAAAATGTATTTTGTTTAATGATGTATACGAGGTTAAGAAAACAAATATGGATGCAAACACAAGAAATATAAAAATATTACTACTACTAATGATAACAATGACAATAATAATGAATAAACTAATAATATTAATAATAGTAATAATAGTAGGAAAAAATGATAACACATACAATTATAATAATAGACGATAGTAATAGCAAACAAAAGAAAGAAAAAAATGGTGAAGATAATGAAAATGACGAATAATAATAATAACGATAATATGGTAATAAATAATGATAAAATGATAACGGTAAAAAAAATGACATACTAATAATGATACAAGAATAATAATACAATAATAATAGTAACATGACAAGAATGATAGAGAATAAAATAATATTAGAACAATGACAACGAAAATATAAATAATACTAATAATAATATATAGTGTATAAATAATAATGTAAAATAAAACGAGAGGAAAGTAAGATAGTAATAGTCTTTAATAAATAATGTAATATATATGCAAAAGAATAAGCAAATATAATATAATATAATAGTAATAGTAAAAATAAAAATAATAACGATAATAATAATATGGTTACAAAACAATAATAGAGATAATAATAATAATATAATAATACAAATACTAAATAATGATAATAATAGTAATAATTATTATAGTGATAAAATAAAATAATAGTATAAGAATGTAAATAAATATATGTTAATGGAGATAAAAATGATGCTAGTAATGAAATAAAAGAATAAAATGATAATAGTAGTAATAATATAATAATAATATAAAGTAACAATAATAATATAATATGATAACGATGTAATAATATAATAATAATGATAATAAATGTACAAAAATCATGAGTCAACTTAAAAAGGATTGAATTGAAATTAAAATAGGATTTTAGGGCTAAATTTGAAAATAAAAGAAAGAACGAGGACCGATTACAACGCATGTGGACTTATGGGAACTAAACGAGCGATAATTCCTTCCTAAAACGCATGCAGTGAGGGGATCGAAATGCAAAGCTTTGAAAATTAACGGTCCAAATTAAAAATAAAATAGAACTTGATCGCAAAAGCATAAAAAAGCGGAGGGGCTAAAAGTGCAATTAGCCCCTCCAATAAAAACACGCGGATCCTAGACTGCACGGGTCGGGTCGTCCGCGGGTCGCCTTAAACGGCGCCGTTTTGGGCGCTGAACCCTCCTCATGAAACGACGTCGTTTTCGTTTCTTTATAAAACCCATTTTTATTCTTTTTTTTTCATTTGTTGCTGAGTCTAAAAAAAAACTTCTTCCTCTTCTTATTTTCTCTGCAAAAGGGGGGGTCTCTGGTGGGTTTTTCATTGCGTGAGTGAATGTCGTCGTCATGCCATGCCAATCTTAGACACACGGTGGTAGGAAAAGGTAAACGCTATCCTTTTTTATTTTTTTAAGAATAATACAGCTTTTATATGTCGAAGAAGAGAAAAAAAATAAAGAATAAAAAGGAAAAAAAAAAAAGCAAAAAAAGAATCACCTTTTTTTATTTGGACTTTTAGTCTCTTTTTTTTTTGCGTTTAATCTGCTTGCTACTTTTTTCGGTTCTATTTTCATTTGGATCTAAAATCTCTTTTTTGATTTGAAAAGAAAAAAATCCTCCCTTACAATGTTATTTTCGACTTTAAATACCCAAAAAATGCACGCCCCCCATCTCTTTTTTTGAAATGTTACAATATATGAGTATATCTCTTGCTTGTGTTGCTACATCTTTTCTTTTTTCATCTTGCAGGAGCAAGTGGTGGCAGAGCGGTGGGGGTCGGTGGAGGTATGTATGGCGTGAGGCCGAGTCGAGGCGAGCAGCCTGAGAAGCAAGTGGCCTAGGTTTTTTATTTTGGTTTTTCTTTTTTGGTTTGTTTAGTGGGCTAGGGTTTGGGCTTAAGTTGGGCTTGAAAGCCCGGGTAAAATGGGTCTGTACAAGATGCAAATGGAAAACAAATTAATTTGAAAAAAAGCCAACTTTAAATTTCTAAGTGATATGGTCCAATATGAAACATGTTGAATTAGGTTTTATCACATACTAAATGATAAATTTTGTTATTAATTTTAAAATTTTAGTACTAGTTTTTAAATTCCTTTAAATTTGATATTTGTAACTTTAAACAAAAAGAATCTCAATGGATTACATGATTTTCTTGTCTAGGTGAAATGAAAAATATTCTACTCGATCATCTCTAAAACATGGTACATGAACCAATACATTATTAATGATGATACATCCATCTACCAATGCTATTATTTAAGTTCATATTGTTTTCATTATTTTCATGAATATCATGCAATGATGCTAATAAGGTTGACACACTTTACATTTTAAGTCACATTATACTTTTTTATTATTATGGATTCTCCATCAAATTTACTCTAAATTAAATTCACTATATTCCAAAGATATTTTTATTTCCATCCAATTGTAATTTATATCATTTTAGTTATAAATGTTTGAGCATATATTAATTTTTCATGTCAAAACTCTTTGGATATATAAACAATATGTATAAACTAAAACTATATCTATAAATTATGGTTATAAATTTATAAATTTACTGGATAGATATAAAAGTATGTATGAAATTTAATTTAATGTGCAATTCAGATTGATGCGTCATGAACTAACTAAAACTTTTACTAAGGTAAGTGCACCTATAAATTAATAGTATAGTTACGGTGAGAAAAGATATTGTTCCCATGAAGACTAAAAGTACTAGTAATTATCGTCTTTCTATTATTTAACCGATAAATTCGAGTGATTGATTAAAAACTAAAATTAACTAAATTAATTAACTAACGAACACAACAAATAAACGATTAACAACCAAGAAGCAAAACAATACTCATTAAAGAATTCACCTAGATTTCATCTGTCATTATCAATCTAAATGACGCAATTTCTTCACTTAATATCTTGATCCGTAGAAATCCCTAAATTATGCTAATATCTCTTTCGAGAGTAAGAGCAACTGACTCTAGGTTGATTAATTAAAATTCCTTTCTAATTAAAACACATATTATCGCATTAACTCGATCTATGAATTCTCCTATTAGATTTGATTCTAATCCGGTAGAATCCAGTAGATTTATGTCATCTTATTTTTAGGATTACATGCAACTCCACTCAATTACGCTAGATCTACTCTTAAACAAAGTCTATTACTCATTTGATTTAAACACATCCCACATGAATCAATAATTTAAAAATATCAAACCAAGAATTAAGCACACATAATTAAGAACAATATCTAAGTATTTATTGTGTAAAATAAAAATTAAAAGACAAAATTCATCATAGGGTTCATCTCCCCTAGGTATTTAAAAAAATTAGTTCATGCTTGCAAATAAAAACAACCAAGAGACAGTATAACCGTAAGAAATAAAGAAATTCATGATAATCTCCTAAGAAATCAACTGAGACTCTTCAATCTTGACAAAAATCTGCTTTAGAATCAGCTTCAATGATGTTTTCAAGTTATTTTCTTGAATATTTTATGACTACTCACTCTTATCTTCTTATTTTTGTCATATCTACGTCTTAGAATGCCCAAAAACCTAAAACTAACGTTTTCCCGCAATTTAGGGTGCAAATTCACGAAATCGACACGGTCTGCCTCATGGTCGTGTGGCATCTCGTGTGGCTCACACGGTTGTGTGGAAGGAGTCAGCCCGTACGGCTCCTGTACCTTGCTCCAATTTTTGGATTTTTGCTCGTTTTTCGCTCCTTTTGTTCCCAAATGCTCTCCTAAGAATAAAAACATAAATCCAAAGGATTAGAAGCATGAAATTCACTATTAACATTGAATAATCACCCAAAATCGCATTATGAATATGGGATTAAAAAATGTTACTTTTAGCACTTATCATCAGTACATAAAATTTGATTCGTGTAATTATAAAGATAAAACATTGAATGCAGTTCACATGCATAAATAAAATTTTAATTTTGATTCTATTGTGCATATTTAAAGTAATACATCAATGTATTTTTATGATGCTTAAGTATAATCATTTGTGCATGCAATATATAAACTTAAAAGGGACTTTTCAATCTTGACGAAAATCTGCTTTAGAATCGACTTCAGTGATGTTTTTCAAGTTGTTTTCTTGAATATTCTATGACGGCTCACTCTTATCTTCTTATTTTTGTCATATATTAGTCTTAGAATGCCCGAAAAACCAAAAAATAGTGTTTTCCCGTAGTTTAGGGTGCAAATTCACGAAATCAACACGGTCTGCCACATGGTCGTGTGGCATCTCGTATGGCTCACACGGTCGTGTGTCATTCAGTTGTTACCGTTGTTTTCTCGATCTATCCAATTGGTCAAGGAAGTTTTTCTGATGGTATGCCCCTAGGAATCTCTGGCACTTTTAACTTCATGATTGTATTCCAGACTGAACACAACATCCTTATGCATCAATATTAGGCGTAGTTGGTGTATTCGGCGGCTCCCTGTTCAATGTTATGCATGCTTCCTAGGTAACCTCTAGTTTAATTAGGGAAACCACAGAAAATGAATCTGCAAATGAAGTTAACAAATTCGATCAAGAAAATGAAACTTATAATATTGTAGCTGCTCATGGTTATACAATCAAATTCATTCATTGCAAACAGTTGAAGGTAGATGGTTAGTTTTAATTAGAGTTGAAGATATATTAACCAATTTAATTAATGATTTTTAATTTTAATTAATATAGATGTATATACATTAAGATAACAAAATAAAAGTCAATTACACCTAATTCGAAGCATAGGGCATAATGGCTGTACCCAAATTGTAGTTAGTGAAGCATTAATAAGTTAATAGAAAATTAATGGATTAAAGATGAGTGATCGCTGAAATCAGAGCTTTAAAATTTATAAATAGAATGATCAAACTTGGAAACTAACTCTGACAATGACTTAAAGGCAAGTGTACCTATCGAACAGTAGTATAGCTTAGGCAAGACTGAATTATCGAACCCAAAGGAACTAAAAGTACTAATACTCACTTTTTTTTTATTATTTAGCCTAAAATATGGAGTGATTGGTTGCTTTAACTAATTTATGACTACTAAGCGAAAGACACAAAGACAAAAAGAACGAATTGGGAAATAGCTTGAAGAAACTCAATTGATTGCGACGATACCCTTAGGAAGAATCCACCTAGACTTTACTTGTTACTTATTACTGAATCATATGATTTCCTTACTTAGCTTGATCCGTAGGACTCCCTAACCTATATTAAACCCTCTACGAGGCGAATAACATCTAACCTAGGTTAATTAGTGGAACTCTCGTTAAACATAATAACCCCTAGAATAGCAATAAATCAATCAATGGATTCCCATATTAGGTTTTACCTAATCGACAAAATCTCGTAACCCTATCTCTAGGCGTTCGATCAACTCAACAATTATGCTAAATCTACTCTTAGCGGGTCATTCCTCCTCCACCTAAGCACATCGATTTAGATTAAGCATGCATAATTAAGAACAAACTAAGAATTATCATATAATTGAGAAAATAATAACAAAATTCATCTAGGTTTCATCCCTTGGTATCTCAAGAATTTAGTTCATAACTTTAAAATAAAACATCTCAAGAGAAAGATAAAACAAAACATAAAAATCCTAAAACCCCGAAGGAATTGAAGGAGAAATCCATTGTCTTGAGTAGAATTCACTTCTTGAGATGGATCAACTGGCTATCTTCAAATGATTCCCACAAATGTGATCTTTCTAGCTTAGCTCCTTGGCCTAGCTAATCGCCCCGACAAAAGCCCTGGCAGAAAAGAGTAATTCTACTCAGAATAGAATACTTTGAGGCAAAAAAACACATTTCAAAGCCTGTTCAAACACCCGAGTAGGAATTATACTTGAATTAGGATACTTAGGGGCCAAGTAAGGCATCTCAAAGTCTATATAAACACCCAAGGGTGTAACTTAAGAGGGCGTTTGGCAGAAGCCTTCTGCCAGGGCTTTGGTTAGGCGGTTAACTAGGCCAAGAAGCCGAGCCAGAAGGATCACATTTGTGGGAGTCACTCGAAGATAGCCAAGTAGATCCATCTCAAGAAGCCGAAATTATACTCAAGATGGCGGATTTCTCCTTCAATTCTTCTAGGGGGTTTTAGGGATTTTCTATGTTTTGTTTTATCTTTTCTCTTGAGATGTTTTCTTTATTTGTTATGAACTAAACCATTCGGATACCCGAAGGGGATGAAACCTAGATGAACCTTGTTATTTATTTTCTGAATTATATGATAAATACTTAGTTTGTTCTTAATTATATTTTTTAATCCAAATCTGATGTGCTTAGGTAAAGGAGGAATAGACCCTGCCTAAGAGTAGATCTAGCATAATTAAGCGGAGTTGATCGAGCGCCTAGAGATAGAGTTACGAGATTTTGTCGATTAGGTGAAACCTAATATGGGAATCCATTGATCGATTTATCGCTATTCTAGGGGTTATTATAAGTGAACGAGTTCCACTAATTATCCTAGGGTTAGACATTATTCGCCTCGAGAGAGGGTTTAATATAGGTTAGGGAGTCCTACGGATCAAGCTGAGTAAAGAGATCATATGATTCAGTAATAAGTAACAAGTGAAGTTTAGGTAGATTCTTCTTGAGGGTATCGTCGTAATCAATTGAGTTTCTTCGAGTTATTTCCTAATTTGTTCTTTTTGTCTTTGTCTTTAGCTCAGTAGTCGTTAAACTAGATAAAATCAACCAATCACTCCATATTTTAGGCTAAATAATAAAAAGAAAGTGAGTATTAGTACTTTTAGTTCCTTTGGGTTCGATAATCCGGTCTTGCCTAAGCTATACTACTATTCGATAGGTACGCTTGCCTTTAATCGTTGTTAGAGTTAGTTTCAAGGTTCGATCTCATTCATTATAAATTTTAAAGCTCTGATTTCAGCAATCAATAGGGTTGCCTGAAAATCAAATCTCCACCACTGTAATATGAGATGATACACAAATCAAAAGGTCTTTGACAGGGTTGTAACGGGGCTTGGGTTAAAGGTGTGGATAAAGGCTGAATTAAAGGGTTTAGAATCGAGATTGACCTGACCAATTACTTAACTAAAAATAATAAATGATTACATCAATTGAAAATTTGAAACTAATAATACTACTATTGATAATACTTTTGATACGAGCTCTTCTTTAACAATTGGAATTTAAATGCATAAGCTCCTTTAATCATATACTAATACTTGAATATACTTTGGTTTTTTTTTTAAGAATAAACTAGAAACATAATAAAGAGAACTTTAATAATTGAAATAAACTAATTCGGCAACTGATCAAATCAATTCTCAGTAGAAAGGTAGTCAAAAGAATGGTGATAACAAATACAAAGGGTTTTGGGTTAATATTAAGCGGGTAATTCAATAAAAAGGGATTAGGATCAAAGGGGTTCACTAAAGGTTAATTATGTAGGTAAGCTTTTTATTGGAGTGAATAGGTTAAAACCTAGGTGCTTTTATCATCTCAGTATATCAAATCATAGATGTGGTCTCAACATGTATAATCGAGGCAAGTTCTAGAATAACAGTTCAAAGTTGACACACTCATAATCAATAAAGTGAGCATGAAAAAGAATATATGCTCTATAAGGCTCAAAATCTCACAACAATTATAGGTATTTGACATCAATCCCTGTAATTTTCAAACTTCAAGGTAATATTCAAATTCAGTTCAACAATTTAGAATTTTTTTTTTTATTCTTGAAAAATAGACTTGTCATACTTGATTCTCTAGTATCTTAAAGTTTAAATCATCAATGCACAATTATCAATACTTAATCCAAAACATATCAATAAAAATCATAAATCATTAGAAATTTCATCCTAATTAATAATATGAGAAAAATACATAAAAACAAGATTTAAAATTCAAGATTTTTTGAATAATGCTTTAGTTAACCCCCCTCACACTTAAGTTGTACATTGTCCTCAATGTACAAAGCAAGATAATAATAAAGTCATAAGATATGGAGAGAAGTGAAACTTCTTGAATTATGGATGAAGTCTTTGAAAAGAAATCAGATAGGATTGGAGGTGAACGTGGGGAAGCGTCTCGAACCGTTTGAAATTGAATCCTCAAAGTAGCCGGTCTGATTTTATTGTATCCTAAACTAAATCTAAATAGCACGAAGAATAATAAAGAAAGTAAAAATAAAAATAGGAATAAAAATAATTAAATAGAGATACGGTCCACACCCATATGCCTAGCCGTGGTGTCTATACGGTCACGGCCACGGTCGTGTGCAAGGCCTTGTGGTCTGAAAATCTGCACTTTTGGTTTATTTGAATGCTTAAAAAGGGAAAATAAAAATAAAAATAGGGCTAGTGCTCGGGTTGCCTCCCAAAAAGCGCTCGTTTATAGTCTTAAGCTAGACTTACCTGTTATATGCGTAATCATGGTGGTTTAAAGAGGTGGAAATCCTTTCTCATGCGATCAACTCGGTTATGGATATAAAGTTTAAGTCGAGTAGTGTTTACCTTAAAAGTGTTGAATTTGGGATTGCTTACCTCGACTGTGCCGTATAGGAAGACATTAAGACCTCAAAAGTGATTTCTTTGTTTGTCTTGAGGTCTGAACTGGTGATTCGAGGGTCTTCCTTATTCAACAATATCTGATCCTCTATTTTTATGTGATTTATTGTTCCTATCAACTCATCTGAGGTTTCCTTCGGGTTGACTTCGTGTGGTTCTGGTTCTTCATGTAACTCTTCTTTATTGGCACAAGGTCTATGATCCGGCTCATGTTTGTAGCCTTGTGGTGTTTCCTGCAATGAAGGTTGAACAAGTTGATTATCAACTGAATTTACTTTCTCACCTTTATCACTTGATGTTCTGGCCAAGTCAAGAGCTTGAAGAGTGACTATCTTGTCACCTACACGAAGTATGAGTTCTCCTGCATAGATATCAATTTTAGCTCTAGCAGTTGCTAAAAAGGGTCTACCTAAATTTAAGGGGATCGTGTTGTCCTCATCCATGTCTAAAACAACAAAGTCTACTGGGAGTACGAATTTATCAATTTTGAATAGAACATTTTCTATTATACCCCTAGGAATTCTTATAGTTTTATCAGTTAATTGAATGCTCATCCTAGTTTGTCCGGATTTCCCTAGACCTAGTTGTTTAAACATTTTGTAAGGCATAACATTGATGCTTACCCTTAAATCCACTAATGCATTATCAATAGATAAACTACCAATTAAACATGGAATTGTAAAAATCCCTGGATCTTTTAATTTCCATGGCAGTTTATTTTGTAGAATTGCTGAGCACATTGCGTTTAGCTCCACGTGGTGCTCTTCGTCTAATTTGTGTTTGTTGGTTAAGAGCTGTCTTAAAAATTTCCTCAAGTCTAGTATCTGAAAAAGAACTTCAAGAAGAGGTAAGTTAATATGTAAGTTCTTTAAGAGTTTAAGAAACTTACCGAACTGTTCCTCTGAATCGTCTCTTTTAATTGCTTCGGGATAAGGTATGCAAGGTTGGTACTCCTTGATTACCGGTTTCGGCTTTTCTTGTGTTACCTCTACCTTACCTTCGTCTACCTTGGCTTTTTGTATTGGATTAGGTTCATCTAACCCCCTACTGGCATGGGCTGAGATGGCTTGAATTTGCTCATTCGGTTTAATCTCTGTGTTACTTGGTAGACGTCCTTGCGGTCATTCTGACATTAGCTTTGTGAGTTGTTCGACTGCATTAGTGGTCGCCTTGACCGACTTAGTAAGTTCCCTCGAATTGGTTCTCGTTGCTTTTAAGTGTTTTCTCGGTTTCTTGGAAACGATTTTCTGTGTTTGCCATGAATTTTGTCAGCATCTCTTCAAGATTCGGCTCCTCTTCTTGTTGGTGTGGTGGTTGTTGAAAATCTGGAGGAAGTTCTGATCTTTGGCTATTTTGATCATCCCACGAGAAATTGGGATAGTACTTCCAACCTGCATTATAAGTGTCACTATAAAAATTATTTTGATATCTAGAATAGTTACCTGTATAGTGAGTTTGCTCGTTTTCCATGCCATATCCGTAGGGTAGGTACTCAGGATTCGCCACGCCTCCTAGATTCAAATCATATTGTATTTCTGGATGTACTGCGAGGGACTATACCAATCATCAAATTTTTTATTCATCATTTCTAACTGATTAGATAACCTGGTGACCACGTCGAGGTTGAAGACACTGGCTGTTTTAGTAGGAATTGTCCTCATGACTTGCCACTGATAATTATTCAGTGCCATCATTTCCATAGACTAAAATTTTTTGCCAAAAGAAAAATAGAGGAGAAATTAGCAAAGTAAAAAAATAATTAAAAAAATAATAATAAATTGTAATAAAAAATTTGCTAAAGTAATAAAAATTAAGCTTTCTTAATATTTTAGTTCCCCACAACGGCACCAAAAACTTGATCGCTAAAATCAGAACTTTAAAATTTATAAATAGAATGATCAAACCTGGAAACTAACTCTGACAACGACTTAAAGGCAAATGTACCTATCGAACAGTAGTATAGTTTAGGCAAGACCTGATTATCGAACCCAAAGGAACTAAAAGTACTAATACTCACTTTCTTTTTATTATTTAGCCTAAAATATGGAGTGATTGGTTGCTTTAACTAATTTACGACTACTAAGAGAAAGACACAAAGACAAAAAGAACGAATTGGGAAATAACTTGAAGAAACTCAATTGATTGTGACGATACCCTTAGGAAGAATCCACCTAGACTTCACTTGTTACTTATTACTGAATCATATGATTTCCTTACTTAGCTTGATCCGTAGGACTCCCTAACCTATATTAAACCCTCTCTTGAGGCGAATAACGTCTAACCCTAGGTTAATTAGTGGAACTCTCGTTCGCTTATAATAACCCCTTAGAATAGTAGTAAATCGATCAATGGATTCCCATGTTAGGTTTCACCCTAATCCGACAAAATCTCGTAACCCTATCTCTAGGCATTCGATCAACTCCGCTTAATTATGCTAGATCTACTCTTAAGCAGGATCTATTCCTCCTCCATCTAAGCACATCAGATTTAGATTAAGCATGCATAATTAAGAACAAACTAAGTATTACCATATAATTCAGAAAATAATAACAAAATTCATCTAGGTTTCATCTCCTTCAGATATCTAAAGGATTTAGTTCATAACTTTAAAATAAAACATCTCAAGAGAAAAGATAAAACAAAACATAAGAAATCCCTAAAACCTCCTGAAGGAATTGAAGGAGAAATCTACCGTCTTGAGTAGAATTTCAGCTTCTTGAGATGGATCAACTGGCTATCTTCGAATGATTCCCACAAATGTGATTTTTCTGGCTCGACTCCTTAGCCTAGCTAACCGCCCGACAAAAGCCCTGGCAAAAGGCTTCTGTCGAACTGCGACCCCCTCTTAAGTTGCACCCTTAGGTATTTATATAGACTTTGAGATGCCTCACTTGGCCCCTAAGTTTCCTAATTCAAGTATAATTCCTAATCGGGTGTTTGAATAGGCTTTGGAATGTGTTTCTTTGCCTCAAAGTATCCTATTCCGAGTAGAATTGCTCTTTTCTGTGGTAGGGACACGGTCATGGTACACGCCCGTGTAAATCATCTTCAGGTCTTGTCTCGATTTTGTCGATTGGGGCACAACCGTGTAAATCGTGGCATGGTCGTATCTTAATTAATTGTCGAGGCATGGTCGTGTAGCTTGAAGTCCAGGCTATTTTGATTTCCTCTTTGGCCCAAATTAGCCCGTTTTAAGCTCGTTTCTTTTTCTTTTCATCCTCGGGTGCTTTCCTGAGTAAAAACATGAAAAGAAAGGATTAAGAGCACCTTTTTACATAAATCAAAGGCTGAATCATCCAAAAGCATACTAAATGTGGGCCCAAAATATGTTACTTTTACGATTTATCAATGAGTTGAAAGAAAAAGTCCAAAATATGTAGCAATAGTAGTTATAAAAGATAGAAGAAATTTCCAAACCAATATTGGGAGGTGTTTGATATTTTATCCCATCCGTAAGACTAATTTGTCAAAATGATAAACCATAATAGTAACATATTTTAATCCCACATTTAGCATACTTTTGGATGATTTATCCCTCTAATTATGTAAATAGGTGCTCCTAATCCTTTGTTTCATGTTTTATACTCAGGAGAGCACTGGAGGATGAAAAAAACGAATAAACGGGCTGAAAATGGAGAAAATGGGCCAAAGTACGAAATCCACACGGCCTGGGCCCAAGACCACACGGCCGTGCCTCGTAAGTAGAGCGGACCACAGCCTGGACCCCGAAAAACATGGCCGTGCCTCATCATTAGGTTCGACCACGGCCTGGCCACGATTTACACAGGCGTGTGCCATGGGCGTGTCTCTACTGTAGGAAAGAAGAATTCTATTTGGATTAGGGTACTTAGAGACAAAGAAACATATTCCAAAAGCCTATATAAAGACCCTCTAGGCCAACCTTTCAGGGGCATTCAGCTAGGCCAAAGAGTCGAGCCAGAGCAGTTAAATTTAGGGATTTACTCGAAGAAAGCCAGTTGATTCATCTCAAGAAGCCGAAATCATACTCAAGACGAAGGATCTCTCCTTCAATTCCTTCAAGGGGTTTTAGGGATTTCTTATGTTTTGTTTTATCTTTTCTTCTGAGATGTTTTCTTTTACAGTTATGAACCAAAACCTCAGATACTTGAGGGGGATGAAACCTAAGACGGATCTTGTTATTGTTATCTGAGTTGTATGAAAAATACTTGATTTGTTCTTAACTATGTTTCTTAATTCTTATTTTGGTATTTTCGGGATATTGATTCAAGTGTGATGTGCTTAGGTAGAGGAGAATAAGACCCTGTCTAAGAGTAGATCTAGCATAGTTAAGGGGAGTTCCTCGCGCGCCTAGAGATAGGGTGACGAAAATTTGTCGGATTAGTGTCAAACCTAATATGGGGTCTATAGATCGAGTTAATGCAATTCTAGGGGTTTTAATTAGAAAGATATTTCAAGCATTCCAAAGCCTATATAAACAACCCAAGGCAGAAATTAAAAGGGAGCTTTTTGGCAGGGCTTTTTGCCGAAGCATTCATCTTTAGGGAGTCACTTGAAGATAGCCAGTTGATCCATCTCAAGAAGTCAAAACTCTGTTCAAGACGAAGGATCTCTCCTTCAATTCCTTCAGGAGGTTTTAGGGATTTCTTATGTTTTGTTTATTCTTCATTCTTGAGATGTTTTCGTATTTAGTTATGAACTAAACCCCTCAGATACCTGAAGGGGATGAAACCTATGATGGATTTTGTTATTTAATTTCTAAATTATATGATAAGTACTTAGTTTGTTCTTAATTGTGTTGCTTAATTTAATCTGATGTGCTTAGGTGGAGGAGGAATAGACCCACTTACAAGAGTAGATCTATCATAATTGAGCGGAGTTGATCGGGAGCCTGAGATAGGTTACGAGATTTTGTCGAATTAGGTAAAACCTAATATGGGAATCCATTGATCGATTTATCGCTTCCTTAGGGGTTATTATAAGAGAACGAGAGTTTCACTAATTAACCTAAGGTTAGACGTTATTCGCCTCGAGGGAGGGTTTAATATAGGTTAGGTAGTCTCACAGATCAAGCTAAGTAAAAAAATCATATGGTTTGGGGAATAAACAATAAGTGAAGTCATAGGTGGATTCTTCTTGAGGGTATCGTCTTTATCAACTGAGTTTTCCTAAAGTATTTCTCCCATTCATTCTTTTGTCTTTGCATTTAGTTTAAGTATTTCGTTAGGTTAATAATCAAATCACTCTATATTTTAGGCTAAATAATAGAAAGAAAGTGAGTAGTAGTACTTTTAGGTTCCTTTGGGTTCGATAAGATATTCTTGCCTGAGCTATACTACTGTTCGAGAGGTACACTTGCCTCTATTGTTGTCCCAGTCAGTCTATAGGTTCGATCACTCTTTTATAAATATTAAAACTCGACTGTTTGACACGATCAAGCTGTTATGGCTTGGATTTGCTCCTTTGGGTTAATCTCAGTGTTGCTTGGTAGACGCCCTTGCGGTCGTTCAGAAATTAACTTTGCAAGTTGTCCAACCGACTTAGTAATTTCCCCAATGACTTAGTAAGTTCCCAACCGGGTTTTTGATCCCTTCAATCGATGTCTTGGTTTTAAGTATTGTCTCGATCTTAGAAACGGTTTTACGTGGTGGCATGAATTTTGTCAGCATCTCTTCAAGGTTCGACTTCTTTTCTTGTGGATAAGGTTGATTTTGGAAATTCAGAGGAGGTTGTTATCTCTGATTTCCTTGACCTCCCCATGAAAAATTTGGGTGGTTCCGCCAACCTGGATTATAGGTATTACTATAAGGGTTATTATTAGATCTGAAATTATTACCTATATAGTTCATCTGTTCGCTTCCTGTGCCCGGTCGGTAGGGTGGGTACTCAGGATTCACCACAGTTCCACTTGCGTCGCACTGCATTACTGGATGTACCTGCGAAGAACACAAACTATCAAGCTTTTTAGTCATTATCTCTACCTGTGTTGATAGCATGGTTACTGCGTCAAGATTGAAGACTCCGGCTATTTTAGTCGGCCTTGTCCTTGTAACTTGCCACTGATAGTTATTCAGTGACATCTCTTCTATAAACTCGTAGACTACTTTAGGAGTTTTGTTGTTCAGGGTTCCACCGGCGGCTGAATCAATTAGTTGCCTCGTTGAGGGGTTTACACCGTTATAGAAAGTTTGGACCTGTAACCACAAGGGTAAACCATGGTGCGGACACCTTCTCAAGATATCCTTATATCTTTCCCATGCGTCGTATAATGTTTCTAAATCCATCTGCACAAAAGAAGAGATATCATTCCGTAATTTGGCCGTTTTGGCCGGTGGAAAATATTTTAATAAAAAATTTTCGGTCATTTGGTCCCATGTAGTGATTGACCCTCGTGGTAATGAGTTTAACCATTGTTTGACTTTATTCCTTAATGAAAAGGGAAACAACCGAAGACGTATGGCATCATCAGAAACGCCATTTATTTTGAAGGTATCACAGAACTCTAAAAAATTATCTATATGAGTATTCGGGTCTTCGTCCTGCAAACCATCAAATTGAACAAATTGTTGAATCATTTGTATAGTTTTAGGCTTTAATTCAAAATTATTAGCAGCTATAGCAAGCCTAACAATACTCGATTCTGCTCCTATTAAATGAGATTTAGCATAATCATACATAGTACGTGGAGTATTGTTTTCTGCCACATCTTGTGGTGGTAGATCATTCTCGTCCATCCCTTCAGTAGGATTGGATCTGCCTTCTCGCTCTTCTTCTGTGTAATTTAGGGTTCGCCTAATTTCTCTGCGATTCCTGCGAGCGGTAGCTTCAATATCGCTGTCGTATACTAGGGGTCTTTTCGGGTTCCTTCTAGTCATAAACTAGAGGTACCTGTGTTGGAAAAGAAAGAAAGAAAATTAGCAAGGTTAAAACTAAAATAAAAAAATAAATTGCGGAAAAATAAAAATAATGGCTAAAGTAATAAAAATAGGGCTTTTTTAATATTTTAGTTCCCCGACAACGGCGCCAAAAACTTGATCGTTGTTTTGTCGAGTTTTAAAATTTATAAAGAGAGAATGATCGAACCTGAAAACTAACCCTGACAACGACTTAAGGCAAGTGCACCTATCGAACAGTAGTATAGTTTAGGCAAGACCGGATTGTCGAACCCAAAGGAACTAAAAGTACTAATACTAATCTTCTTTCTATTATTTAGCCTAAATATTAAGTGATTGGTTGTTTAATCTAAAACTAACTAACTACTAAGCTAAAGACACAAAGACAAAAAGAATGAATTGAAGAAATAACTTTAGGAAAACTCAGTTGACTAAGACGATACCCTTAGGAAGAATCCACTTAGACTTCACTTGTTATCTAACACTGAACCAGACGATTTATTCACTTGACTTGATCCGTAGGACTCTCTAATTTATATTAAACCCTCTCTTAAGGTGAATAACATCTAACCCTAGGTTGAATAATTGAAATCTCTTTCTAATTAAAACCCCTAGAATTGCATTAACTCGATCTATGGACTCCCATATTAGGTTTCACCCTAATCTGGCAAAATCTCGTCACCCTATCTCTAGGCGCGCGATGAACTCCGCTTAATTATGCTAGATCTACTCTTAAGCAGGGACTTTTGCTCCACCACCTAAGTACATTCAACTTGAATCAATATCACGAAAATATTAACACAGGAATTAAGCACACATAATTAAGAACAAATCAAATATTTATCATATAGTTCAAAAAACAATAATAAGATCTGTCTTAGGTTTCATCCCCTTTAGGTATCTGAAGGGTTTAGTTCATAATGATAAAAGAAAACATCTCAGAAGAAAAGATAAAACAAAAAATAAGAAATCTCTAAAACTCTCTGAAGGAATTGAAGGAGAGATCCGCCGTCTTGAGTATAATTTCGGCTTCTTGATATGGATCAACTGGCTATCTTTGAGTGATTCCCACAAATCTGACCTTTTCGGCTCGCCTCCTTGGCCTAGCTGCCCCCTTGAAGGTTATGCTTAGGGCGTCTATATAGGCTCTTGGAATGCTTTATTTGGCCCCTAAGTATCCAAATCTGAGTGGAATTCCTATTAGGGTGTTTGAATAGGCTTTGGAATGTGTTTCTTTGCCTTCAAGTATCCAAATCCGAGTAAAACTCCTCTTGGCCGCGGCAGGGACACGCCCATGGCACACTCCCGTGTGAATCGATTTCAGGCCGTGGTCAATCTTGTAGATGAGGTACGGCCGTGTATTTCAGGGTCCAGGCCGTGGTCGACTTTTCTCACAAGGCACGGCCATGTGGTCTTGTGCCCAGGCCGTGTGGATTTTGTGCTTTAGCCCATTTTCTTTGTTTTGAGCCCGTTTCTCGTTCTTTTTGTCCCTAGGTGCTTTTCAGAGTATAAAACATGAAAAGAAAGAATTAAGAGTACCTTTTTTACATAATTCAGAGAATAAATCATCCAAAATAATGCTAAATGTGGGATTAAAATATGTTACTTTTACGGTTTATCAATCCAACTTCCATGAATGTTATCCGGAATGGCACCCAGAAGCTCGTAGCATACGGCGGTCCAATCGGTAAAAGTTGCGGACCCGGTGACTACGGACCCATCCACCAGCAATCCCAATTGCAACTGCACATCTTCCAGAGTGATAGTACACTCTCCGCATGGAAGATGGAAAGTGTGCGTCTCGGGTCTCCACCTCTCTATCAACGCACTGATTAAGTTCGGCTCCAACTTGCACCCCCGGCCTATCGTGGCCACGTGCCAAAAAGTCGCTTCCCGCAGGTAATTCTTGATCAACGGCGATGGGGGACCATGCATATTGCGAATATAGCATTGCAACACCCGATCTACAGACTGTTTAAAAAATTATAAAATAAAAATTAATTAAAATTGCATAAACCTAAAAAATATTAAATAGTATTGAAAAATTAAAATTAAAACTTACCATTTGCATTTGATTGACGGATATGTGCTTATCGTCCAGACGAATTAATTCCTCGACCATTGGTAATACGATCGAAAATATTATAATTTATCAAAAAAACATATTAAAAAATTAAAAAAGAGCTTTTTGTAAATATTAAAGGACTATTTTGAAATTTGAGAGTAAGTTTCAAGGACTTTAAGAGAATTTTGAGAGGAATTTGAGAGAAAGTTGAGAGAAAGATGATAGATGACTAATGTGTGAAAAAATAAAAGGGTTGGGGTTTTATAGTTTTTTTTTTTACCTTCTGCGAGAAAGTGTGCCTTTGAGAGAAAGTACGCCACATCAGCAAAGCGCGTCCTCGTCAGCGCGCTTTGCTGATGTGGCAAAAAGCGCTCCCTCAAAGGCGCGCTTTCCTGCTTTTTCCCCACAAAACGCGCTGACGTGGATGCGTTTTGTGGGGAAATGACCATTTTCCGTAAATATTTCAGATTTCGGTCCTTTTCCATAAATTTATTATTTTTTCAGTATTTTTAAGTAAATTTCCCCCAACTAAAAAACAATATTTTAATAAAATAAATAAATAATAACAAATTTAAAAATATAAAATATTATTATTTTTAATTTTACTTATTATTAAAATATTATTTTTATAGTTGGTGTCACGCATTTTGGCAGACACTCAATTTTATGGTAGTAAACATATAATTCTCATAAATAATATATAATAAGTTCCATTTACATAATTAAATTTTTTTGTATTATGGTAAAAAAACCCTTCGCTTTTTTTTTTTTTTTAAAGTAGGCTAGTCTATCTTGATGATACAATGAGAGGGATGACGTACTCTTGCACCAGCGGCTTGTTCATAAATACCGCTATACAAACTTGATGGTTGAGACTTGGAGATCTCAAGGAATTACCAAACCATGAAATTCTTAGGCTATACAAACTTTTCCTTCGTTGTTTTCCTCGTCTCTTTTCACTCTCTCTCGGCTTGCTCTCAATCCGAGTCTGAGGGTATATATATATTCTCTCTTGCTTCATTTCCTTTCCTTTATGTTTACCTTTTAAATAAGTTATTGTTCAAGTCTCAAAAATAAAATGAAAATGAGAAGGAAATTTGGATTGTTTGTGACAGATCATGAATTTAACTATGACGAAGGAACAGGGAGGGGTCCATCGCGTTGGGGCACACTCGAACCCGAATGGAGAACCTGCAGCGACGGACGAAAGCAATCTCCTATTGATATTGGAACAGTCCAAGTCAATTCTGAGTTGGGAGAGTTGCAAATGAACTATAGATCAGCTCAAGCTATTTTGAGGAATAGGACTGAAGATGTTGCGGTAAATTATCGACTATACACACACATTTTCCTTATTATTTTGATTTTATTTCAAATAAAAATACATATTTGGTGTATCGCCGTCATCAGGTGGTATGGTCAGGGGATGCTGGAAACATTACCATCAATGGAACAACTTATAGAGTGGTTAACTGTCACTGGCATTCACCTTCAGAGCACACTATCAATGGAACTAGGTATCAAATTAATTTAACTATGTTCTAAGCACTAAAACTTTCTACTCTAAATTCTAAACCAATGTTTACATTTGTTTGTTTACAGGTTTCCGTTGGAGAGTCACATAGTTCATCGTAGTCCCCAAAATAAGACTGCTGTCGTCGGGATTCTTTACCGTTATGGCATGCCCGATTACTTCATTCTTAGCGTATGCCAACATTTTAAATTGTGTTTTGGAAAAAAAGTTTGAATCGAGTTTGTATAAATAGATTGTTTGTTCATCTCAAACAAGATCAACTCTAAAAAATCAAAATTTTATAGATACATAATTATTTTCTTATATGTTTTTTTACCAATTTGTGGTTTAGTACAAATTATTTAGGTCCGTTTGTTTACATGTAAAAGGTTTTACGGAAAATATTTTCTACATTTTCCTGTGTTTGTTTCACAGAAAATAGTTTGGTCAAAGGAAAATGACTTACAGGTCAAGGTAAAATAAGCCATTTTTTCCTGTAAAATGGCTTACCATTTTGAAAAGCGTAAGTCATTTTCCGAAAAATAGCTCATCTATAGATAATTTTATTTTTATATAAAAATTAACTTAAATCAAACATAATATTATTATATTGATAATTAATTTTATTTTTATTTTTAAAAATATTTAAAATATTATATTTTTCAATATTATTAAACATACATATTTAATTATTTATATTTAGTCATACAATAAATTATTAATATAATAAATATAATTTATTATTTTAATATGTCAATTTTATTTTAATAATAAATTTTAAAATAATAATTTTAAATAATATTATTCACATATTATTGAAAATATTCAATAGTAATATTTTAATAATAAATATTTATTACAATTATAAATATATTAATAATAAATGTTTTGTAGTATAAAGGTTAAAATATGTCATAAGTCTATGTACACTTCACAGATTTGTAATTTAGTCTTCTTACTTTTATTTTCAAAAATTTAGTCCCTTTACTTTTCAAATTTGAAAATCAAGTCCAATTGTTGCAATCGTTAATTTTTTTTTTGTCAATTTTGTTGATGTCATATTTTTAAATAAAAATACTCACTTAGTAGTCATGTAATTAAAAATGATGTTGTAATGAATCGATTTTAACATAATATTTTTAATATATGCAAAATAATGTAAAATATAAAATTATAGATAAAATAAATTCAATTAAACAATGAAAAATAAAAAAAATCTCAAATGTATGTTTGTTTAATTGAAAACAACTTTTATGAAATATTTTTAAGAAATTTACCAAACAATAGAAAATATTTTACACAGATCCATCCAAACACCAGAAAATATTAGCTTTTTCAGAAATGTAAATCATTTTCCAAAAATCATTTTTCGGAAGTCATTTTCAGTGAAACAAACGGAGCCTAGTTTCAATCTCGGATTGGGACGAACAAGATAGAGATTTTATGAAAATGAAAAGAAAAAAAAAACATTCTCAATTTTACATAATATGATAGAATGATATTTTTACTAGAATAAAATGGAAAGGTTCAGTTTCTTTATTTGTCCAATGAGAGCCTTCATAATTGAATATATAAAAGTTTTAGTGTATGATTTTTGTTATTTCCAAAGTAGTTAATTTGTTTTTGTTGGTATGGGTAACAGATTTCCCCCTCCATATTAAGCCTTCGAACGGAAGACCAGAATTTAGGGTTTATTAATCCAGAAAGAATAGGATTTCCTGGCTCAAGTTATTATCGATACAATGGCTCACTTACAACTCCTCCCTGCTCCGAGGACGTCATTTGGACCGTCTTCCGACAGGTCTTTTCCTTAACACTTTTGCCGGATATGTATATATTTTATTTTTACACATATGTGGGACTTTAAATGAAGAGTAGCCAAAACGTATATTTTATAATTTGCATGACGATCAATATCTGATTGGTGTTACTACTAATTTGTTTGCATTGTAATCTTCTTAATTATAAAGCCCATGACGGTGACTTGGTCTCAAGTTCAAGCGTTAAAGGCTGTACTTCCTCCTGTAAGTGTTTTCAAACTCAATGCAACTCACCTTCAATTCAGAATTTTCATTTTATATATGATTTTTATGTGTTTAGGAACAAGATCAATAATTAAATCAACATGAGTTTGAGTAAGAATTAAGGTAGAATAGACAGCAAGAAGGATCTAATTAGGGGTGGGTCAAGTTTTGAGAATCAAGGAGTCCAATATATAATTTTACTGAAAATTGAAATGCTTTCCTTGAATTGAAAATTGAATGTGGTTTATTGATTTCCTCCCTTCTTCCCCCCCCCCAACTATTTTACAGCAAAACAGGAACAATTCAAGGCCAACTCAACCACTCAATGACAGAACTGTCTTATTCCGTCCAAGGAGGAGTATTTTCACTTGAAAACATATGAACCATGGCTAACCCTTAACTCTGTATGACATAAGGGTGTACCTTTTATACTTAATAAAAGAAATTAATGAACAATGTCTCACTTCTATATACAATATAAAGCTGTTACCTAAATTTTACCCACTCACTATGTGGGTGATAAGTGGGTTTTTCCATGCTAACTTATATTTTTATTCTCATAGGTTTTGATTTTTTATTTAGTTCCGCTTAAACCCAATAACATATGCTTGGATCTATGCATTATTATACATTGTATAATATAACAAACTTTCACAATACATATCTGAGTTTTATTTTAGAAATTGTGGTTTATTTCAGGAAAATGGAGATTTTATCTTTTCTTTTTTAAGTTTAAAAAATGAGTTACAATACCTACTGTGTGCAAATTAAAAAAATGGTGCGTCCAAATAAAATTATAATAATTTAGTGCCTGCAAATGCTTAAGAATTGAAGATGGCAGAATTCCAATGGATGCTGATAAGTAAACAGATCTCCAACACAAGGAAGTAATCTCTTCAAACCTTAAAAAAAAAAAAAAAAAAGCTAGAATGCTATTACTCAAAACTTGTTTTAAACACTACACTAAAATAGATTTTTAGCGGCATTTCTAAGCGCCACTAATAGTATTTGAAACGCCGCTAAAAAAGGCGCCACAAAAGTTAGCTAAAAGTGGACTTTTTAAAGGTGTGGACCTTTCGCGGCGCTTTTATAAGAAACGCCGCTAAAAGTGGGGTTTTTAGCGGCGCTTTTTTCAAAAACGACGCTAAAAATCCAGAAAAATAAAAAAATTAAAAATATACTTTTAGCGGCGCTTTTTTAAAAAACGCCGCTAAAGGTTATAAAAATAAAAAAATTAAAATATTATAAAAACACCAAAAATCAATTTTAGAATATAATTTAATTTGAAGACATATTAAAATAAAAATTATAGAAGAATACAAATTTCTATAATTCCATCTAATAACAAGCATGTGAGATTTGCCTAAAATTATAGAAATGCTCCTAATAGCAAGCACATTCTTGGCATGATTCACAAAGTCGTCGTAGTTTACGCTAACAGTATGTCTCCAACTTCGACATCATTCACAAAGTCGTCATAGTTTACGCTAACAAGATCTTGGCATTATTCTTGGCATGAGAAGCCAACCATGTTCATTTCCAAACTGTTATCGGGGCGAATTTAATTTACTATGTATATTTAGGTCATTTAGCCTAAGTTCCCTTTTGGGCTCTTAAATTCAGATTCGGTCAATTTTAAGTTTCTAAAATTTTCGCAAGGGCTCAGATTTTGTGTTTCCAAATGTTCGTTTCCAAAATGTCGTGTTTCCAAATGTTCGTGTTTCCCAAAATGTCTAAATTTCCAAAATGTCTAAGTTTCCAAAATGTCCATTTCATTTCCATTTCTATTTTCATTTCCATGCATTTCTAGGTTTCTAAAAGTATCAAAATTTATTCATAGCACTTGAAACTTGTCATTTCATACAATTAAACCGAAATGCATAGGCCCTATTCGTGATGTTACGCGCTTACCCTTAAACAAAATTTCGTCCCTCAAATTTCCTAACTAAAATAGTTGAGGGTATTGTCAGTTTTATCGCTCTTCTTCGCTCCCCACGAAGCTTCTTCCGCTCCATGATTGCGCCCATAGCACTTTGACTAGAGGAACCGCCTTCTTTCGTAGTACTTTCACATCACGCTCCAAGATCCGATTCCGGCTCTTCCTCATAGGATAAGTCCGCCTTAGTTCCACTTCTTCAACCGGCACTCACATGAGATGGATCCGATCGATAGTGACGTAACATGGACACATGAAATACGTCATGCATCCGTAATTCTCGTGGCAACTCTAATTGGTATGCCATCGCCCAACTCACTTCAAGATTTGATAAGGCCCTATAAATCTGGGCTTAGCTTCCTTTCGCGCCAAACCTCGTTATTTTCTTCCAAGGTGAGACTTTCAGAACACTTGGTCTCCCACTTTAAACTCTATTTCTTTCGCTTAAGGTCTCAAGACACGACTTTTTGTCTATCGAGGCTTCCTTCAACTGTGTCTCAATCAACTCAACTTTCTTCGCCGCCACCAACTCGACCCAAACCCTGCTGCTCTCCTAACCTTACCCAACAGTAGGTGTTCTACACTTCCTTCCATACAATACCTTGTATGGTGCCATCCGAATGTCGGGCTTGATAGCTGTTGTTATAAGTTTAATTCAGCTAAAGGCAAGTACTCTTCCCAACTTCCTCGAAAATCCATTACATGCCTCTCAACATATCTTCCAACACTTGTATAACCCGCTCGGGACCGCCTCTTCGATTGTGGATGAAAAGTCCGAGTGAAGTTCAGCTTAGTATAAAGCTTGATGAAGTGCTTTCCAAAATCGAGACGTAAACCTTGGGTCTCTATCGTGAGATGATCGACATAGGTACTCCATGTAATCTCACAATTTCCGCCACATACAACCTAGCCAACTTCTCAAGGAATAATCCATTCTAATCTGAATAAAGTGTGCTGACTTGGTCAAACGGTCCACTATCACTCATACCGAGTCCTTCTTAGTAGGCGGCGGGGAAGCCCACTAACGAAGTCCATGGTAATCCTTTCCCACTTCCATTTGGGAATTTCGATTGGTTGAAGAACTCTGATGGGACTTGGTGTTTAGCCTTAATTTGGTCGACATGTCAAACATTTCACAAATTCAAAGGCCACTTCCCGCCTGTGTCGCATCACCAAAATTGTTCCCTTAGATCTCTATACACTTGATGCCTCCGGATGCATAGTATAAGGGCTACCATGCGCCTCAAGAATCCTTTGTCTCAACTCCTTATTTCTAAGATACGATTTTCCCTTGTAGCACAATACTCCTTCATTGTTGACACCATAATCCTCTAATCCCCTTGTCCGGCGTTTCTCGCAACTTAGCACTTAAGTCATTACACGCCCAACCGCTCTCATCATCTACTTCTTTAGCTATGCGGGCTCGACTTGTAATTCTCGCCACAATGTGCCCATCATCACATGTACTTATATGAGCTTAACAAAGCCTGTAGATCCGACATATCCTTCTCGATTTAGTGCATCGGCTACTAAATTCGCTTTGCCCTTGGATGATACTCTATTAAATAGTAGTCCTTTAGCAATTCCACCCACCTTCGCGTTTCAAGTTCAACTCCTTCCGAAAGTTAATAAATACTTAAGGCTCTTGTGGTCCTGTAGATGACCCACCTTTCTCCATAAAGGTAGTGCTCAAACCTTAAGGGCTATAAAACCACACCGCTAGTTCTAAATCATGAGAGTCAGTAGTTGCTCATGACGTTTAGTCAGCTGTGACGATAAGCAACCACTTTGCTCATCTTGCATTAGCACAAATTTTAACCCCTGTATGTAAGCATCACAAGACACCACAAATTTCTTTCCCCTCCTACCGAATTAACACTGAGCCTCTCACAAGACTCTTCTTAAGCTTTTCAAAGCTCTTTCACGCTTATTAGTCCATTCAAGGGTACTTCCTTCCTTAGTAATTTGGTTAAAGCCGGCTATTGACGAGAATCCTTCCACTAACCTTCTATAATAGCCTACCAAGCCTAAGAAATTTCAACTTCAAATTTTGACCTAGGTGGCTTCCAATCCACATCGCTTCGATCTTCCTAGGTCCACTTATTCCTTCTCATGACACCATACACCCTAGGAATGTTACTCTCCTGCTGCCAAAATTCGTGACTTGGTCAATTTGGCATGTAGCTTCTCTCCTTAACACTTCCAACACGACTTGGAGATGCTCATCATGCTCCTCCTCCGACTTCAATACACCAAAATATCATCGATGAACACAACGAATTCCATCCAAGTAGGGTTGGAAACCCGATTCATCATATCCATGAACGCTACCGAGCATTCACAACCCAAACGGCATCACCACAAACTCAAGTGACCATATCTTGTCCTAAAAGCGGCCTTGCCTTGGATATCACCTCCTTTACCTTCAATCGATGGTATCCTCGACCAGAATCGATCTTCAAAACACCGCATCCTCCTTCAACCGACGAAAAGTCATCGATCCTTGGCAAAGGATACTTGTTCTTAATGGTCACTTTTTTAATCGACGGTAGTCTATGCATACACGCATAGTTCGTTCTTCTTCTTTACAATAAGATAGTGTGTTCCCACTGGAGACAATCTGGGTTGGATGAACCCACGATCCAATCAGCTTTTGTATCCGAGCCTCGAGCTCCACTAACTCCTTTGGTGCCATTCTTGATGGAGCGATCGACATGCGGAGTCGCCCCTAGAGCAACTCAATCCCAAATTCCACCTCCTTGCTTCTGGGGTATTCCTGTGAATCCTCCGAAACACATCCACAAAGTCCCTCACCGTCCCTAACTCCATTAACCCCTTCCTCCTTTCCACCTATCGTGACTTACAAAGCTAAGAACGCTTTGCAACCCTTCTTAACCATCTTCTCAGCCTTTCAAATAAACTACATTAGATAAATAGTTCCTCCTTTCTCCCATCATTATTACCACTTCATCTTCCCGGTTCTAGGTTCTTTCACACGCTTATCCAAGACAATCCAACACTACCGTTGTTCTACTAACCAATCCATTCCGAGTATAAGCTCAAACTCTCCGGCGGTAACTCCATTAAGTCCGCCAAAGCTCACTCCCCTAATCTCTAGGGTACATTCCAAAGATCTTGTTCACCACTATAGTTTGGCCTAATGGGCTTACTACGCTCATCCGCATATCTAGAGTTCGTAGTTCAGAAGCTTCAGTGTTTTTACTACACTACTTGTAACATAGGAACGGGTCGAGCCCACATCAATCAAAGCAAAGTAGGATTTGTCAAAAAATAAAGAACGTCTGGGTTATCACGTCCGCGTCTCCATCTTCCTTCGTGAACCGCATAAACCAAACCAGCTTGTCTTGCATCGGCATTAGTATTACCTCGTACATGTTCCACGGCCTCGCCTGCACCACTACCACTTGCTACTCGAACCACGACCCCGCTGAGGCCGGCTGTCCGCCTCACCTGGCTCGCTAATATTCTCAACTACCTGGGTTGCTCGTCTCGATTCATAGTTTAAAATTTAATAAATTTCGGTATTTCAAAAGTTGTAAAACTTTGAGGGTTCTTTTAAAAATGGTTCCTTCAAAATGGGGATGTTGCAAAAATTTGGAAATCGAGGTCATTTTAGTAATTTTGTAAGTTAGGGGTAATTTGTAATTTTTCCAAAATCACGATTTCGGTATTTTACAAATTAGGGTTTTGAATGTTTATGACATGTTGAAATTTTGGTAAAGCTATTGAGTAGTTGAACATTTTACAAACCGTATGTTTGGTACTTTTATCTGCTAAGGGCATTTTGTAATTTTCAGAAATTAGGAGTTTTTCAAAATGTTGTAAAATAATTTTCTCGATTTTAAAAGGAAGTTTTAAAAGGTTGGAAAAACTAGGGTTTGTTGTTTTGTTCTCTCTCTTTTTTTTTTTAAAACATGGCTAGTTCCTTTCTAGTTTTAGTCATTATGTTTAGCCTATGACCGAGCCTCTTGGTCGGGGTGAACTAAAGCTACGCACCAGGCAGGATTCGTGTGGAGAGGAGGTGTGTCGCGGATGCTTAAATACCAAGCTCCACCGAAACCATTCCTAGACATGCGACAGAGGTTGCCACACCTCGAGCCCTCTCGAAGTTATGGCGCTAATAGTATCTTGGCATTATTCTTGGCATGAGAAGCCAACCATGTCGCAATATGCTTAAACATATCAATGAAAAAGGAATATGGGTGGGAACCAATACCTCTTGAACAAGGCAAAGATGGCACCCATAATAAAATCCAAGAACCAAAATTAACATATTTAATCCAAATAACAAAACAATCAGACTTGAGACAACTCTCGAAATGTACAATGAAGAACTAGCTTTTATGAACAAATAAGCATAAATCTAGAAAATAGAACTCATCTGACTAGCATTGGACAAGATAAAACATAAAAAAGGCATAGATGTTTCATAAAGTAAACTAAAAGCTAGTTGCTTCAAGAAAATTTCTGAAAGAAAAAGGAAAACTTTAGTGCCATAATTTCAACGAAAATATCTCAATTGAAATTCATGCATTTCAGCCAAAAGAAAAGAAGGGGGTGGGGGCAATGATCTTAAACCTTTTCCGGAAAATATTTCCAGTATAACAAATTTATATGACACTAATAAATATTTCTATCTCTTCTGATACTTCACTCTCTGAGGGAAATTTTAAGATGCAATGCAAAATCATGTTACGATCCTAAGACCATACCTCTGAATCTACAATATAAAGGCAATCTTCGCTTCATGATAAAGGAAGCAATGGCAAAGCGACTTTGCGCACTGAATTCACCATCCTCAAAACTCAGGCAAGAACCAATCGACATATAAAAATTTAAGTTTGAATCTAAACTGCTTGTCTTTTATTTCACTTCTATAAAAGGAGAAAATTATTGAATAAAGGATAACAAGTATATGAGAAATCTTTGAACCTAAATTTCACATCACCAACCGAAATTATTACTAGTTCATTAAGCAAAAAATTTATGTTTTATCTTTTGGAGACTATTCAACAGGTATACTAGGTCCAAGAATAATCAAGCGCCAAAAAGATGTTGTCCTAACTTGTTTTAGTTCATTGATGTTAAGTAGCCAAACGGATAAAAGAATCTGCTTGAATTCCCCAAAAAAGGAAACCTTATGATTTTTTCATTTTGCTAAATTCAAGAGTTTGGGAAAGTACCCAATTGTCCCGCATTCTATCTCTACTTGTTGCATATATACTAAATTTATCTCATCAAATATTACATAGTTGAGAATAATCACTAGCCAAAGATAGGAACTTAAAATGTTGGATCGCAACTTATAAGTTTAAGTGCTTACACAGTCTAAAATCTTCCCATCACCGTCAAATATAACTATCCGATGATGATTGCTATCGAAGGAACAAGCGCTTGCCACTTTCATCTGTTGAGATGCATGTTTGTAAAAACGAAAGCTTTGAGAATATCTGTATTTTCATTTCATCCCATCACTCTAAACTAAAGGGACAAGCCATTACTATTCTTGAAAATGTTATTAACAAGATCGGTACTCAATTAATCATTCGCTTTTAGATAAACCAAAGTTCTTGAATTGAGCGAGCTTTAACTCATTATTTATTCAAATTCATTTGGCCCTCTTACAAAATTTGCTGAAAAGTTGAAATACCATATGGAAAACCGTAAGAAATAGTGCCATAAAATACCTATACTAGGGAAGTAAAGAAGTAAATTCTGCAGACGATTGCAAAAATAGGTTCCTTAATGATCTCAAACTTCTTTTGACCACGAACTTTTATGAAGTGCAATATTATTGACATGGTATTGTACACTTAACTCTTCAATGGCTGCAAAGGAAGCGAATCAAAGATAAGAAAGGTAGATGCAAGTGTACATACATGCATGCAAATTGAGTACCAACATGTGCACATGCAAGTCAATATAAATATCTAGTTGATAATCACTTTGAGAAGACATAAAACTCAAAGAGAGGGGGATGGTTTTAAAAGCCATAAAAGAAGAAATGTTCCGACATGGTAACAACTACATTGAAAGGAAGAGCATGTCAAGATGTAGGAGCTTAGGGCATACAAACAGTTACATAGGATGAGAGAAGAAGAAAATAAGGGGGGATAGAGAACAATTTAGGACAATGCATTTATAGGTCCACCATCTCATATTCATGCTTTATAAGTTATCTACAATGTCATCATATACATATTCTATTGGTCATAGTTATTGAAGTAACTAATCCTGATCAAATACTTAGAAGAAAAAGCTTCAACATTTTTTTCAAGTGAAAAACATTAACAAGTAAATGCAATAATTGATAAACAACAAAATACAATGATAATATCAATGAGCACCAAATAAAATTGACAAAATCCTCAACTGGACACCTAAGATGGTCATGTACAGAAAAGTAGTGACTTAAGCACTACTTAAATTAACACTGAAAGTGGCACCAACTTTGATACGGAGATAGCTGCTTCTACTACCGCTCCATTACAATCTCTATAAATAGACGAGTCCTTTAATAACCATATAGAAAATAAGTCCAATCCCTGCAAATAGATGTGGTATATTTTGCTAATAAACCCAATTTACTAGTTGACGTTGGTATAGAAAATATAGCAAACTAGGAGTAGTTATCCCACATTGATGGAAACTATTGACCAACGACGGCAGCTACTTGGTGTTCTATGTGCATTCCTACCTATTCTTTTGATTCCATGTGTGATTGTGGCAAAAACAAATTGAGATATACAAATGAAAAAGCTTCTTATTTGAAAACTTTTCATTAACTAACTAGTTACCAAAAAGCCCGATAGTGTCTTGTCATGTAGGAATGATGGCCAAGTGATCCAATGAGTAGCATTCGAACGCCATGTACACTTCATTCTCGAGGATTCATACACCTATTTTCTAACACTTCCCCAAATTCATCGATCGCCATGAGATTTCAAAGAAATCTAATCTAATTCAAGATTTTCACCCAATTGAGTTTGCCACCCAAGAACTAAAAGTTACACCTACTAGTTCAACAAGATATTTTGTGAGTAGACTAAGTGGAAAGCCCCACCCCGCCATTTTTTCTTTTTTTTTTTTTTGTACACCAGGACCGAGGCTCTAACTACAAAGAAATAAAATAAATAATATCAACCTAAAGGGCTAGAATTGCATCTTACAAAGTGTTAAAGAAGCAAATTGCAACTTCATCATACGATCTACTAATGATTTGAGTCTTGAGTGATCCAAAGAATACAAATTGACAAATGGGGAAATGGGTTTCATCCTTTTGGTCATTCTCACAATATTTAAAAATAAAAAAAATCAACAGCTAGTCAGTACATTTCAAATAGAAAAAGAAGAAGAACAACAACAAGTTAATCAAAAAACATATCCATTACGGAAAAGCTTAATTACGGTATCAATCGATGAAAGAAAAATAAAACCAATTACTAAAAAAACTGTAAAGAAAAGGAAATGGGTTGAACATTGTCGGAGAAGCATCGACCAAGTAAACAACATACTCTTTGGAACTCTCACTTTGCTGCAAATATTGGACAAAAACAACACAATTACATCTCGCGTTTCTTAACCATGGAGAAGAATATAGAAGAAAAGAAAGAGAAAGAGAGGAAACCTGGAAGAATTCGTTATCTGGGTCGTCTTCTTCATCTTTGAAATCATCTTTTGGGTACAAATCCATTGTTAAAGATGAAATTTTTCAAAGGTTTTTGCCGGGGTTTTCAAAGATATCTTGGTGTTGGTGCGTAGATTGACAGGGATATTGCTCATTACCTTCCCTTTCTCAGAAAAAAAGCATCCTCCACGGTTTGGGGACTTAGGAAATTTAGGGTTTGGGGAATAAAAATCGGGGTTATAAGGATAGTTTTTTAGCAGAGAAAAAACAACATCGTTATAGGTTATTTTTTTGTGGCATTTTTAGTAAAAACGCCAATGTAGCTCTTTTTTATGGCATTTTTTACAAAACGCCACTAGTATAAATTTTTATTTTTTTCATTTTGAGTATTGAACTTTTAACTTTAATTTTTTTCAATTTTAATTTTTTTATTTTTTCAATTTTAATTTTGTTTTTTAAATTTGAATTTGAATTTTAATTTTAATTTTAACCTATATTTTTCTATGTTTTTCTTTCAAAATTTTTGTGCTAAGATTATCATTTTTTGAATTTTTATTTTTATTATATTTTGAGTATTGAACTTTTTAACTAAAATATTAAATATTAAATTTTAAGTTTTAATTTTTAATTTATTATTATTAAAATTTAAAATTTAATTACCATTATCAATTCTTTTAGAAATTTGTTTTTCTTTCTTTTTACATCAACATTAGTTGTTTACATTTTATATAAATGACATTTAATTATATGTATACACCTAAATTTTGATATTGATATATCTCGTAATTATATATGAATTTTGGTTTAATGTGTAATTCTAGATGTGAAATTTTAATTGTGGTTTAAATGTATAGTTGAAACTTTAATTTTGATTTAATCATACATATTATTTTAAAATATAAATACATCAATATATTTTATATTGAATAAATATAAATTTTATGTATGCAATATATAAATAAAAATGATGTTAACACATTATTTTGGATCATATAGCTAACACCCTAAACCCTAAACCTTAAAATCCTAAACTTAAACCATAAACCCTAAACTTAGAAACCTAACACATTAACCATTTCCCCCAAACCCCTAACCCTAAAATCATAAACCCTAAACCCTAAACTTAAAACCCTAACACATTAACCATTTCCCCTTAAACCCCTAACCACAAACCTTAACCCCTAACCACTAACACTTAAACCTTAATACCGGTAAACACTAAGATATTAAACATTATACAATAAACCCAAACAACAAATTTTAAAACACTAAACCCATACACCAAAATAACAAACCCTAAACCATAAAATTAACATACTAAACATTAAACCATAAATCAATTTCAATAGCTTAATTTGTAACTTAAATGAAAAATTTTAAATTGTTTAGTTAGCAATTTGTAACTTTTCATAATTAAGTAACTAAAATGAAACTTTCTCATTACTTATAAGTGAATTTATCAAAATAAAATATAATTCAAAGCAAGAATAAGAAAAAAATATGAAAAACTTTTAGCGGCGTTTTTTCAAAAGCGCCGCTAATGCTCAGACCTTTAGCGGCGTTTTTTTAAAAAGCATCGCTAATGCTCAGACCTTAGCGGCGTTTTCTCAAAAGCGCCGCTAATGCTCCGGTCTTTAACGGCGTTTTTTCAAAAGCGTCGCTAATTCTCAGAATTTTAGCGGCGTTTGAGGAAAAAATGCCGCTATTTATTCTTTTTAGCAGCGTTTTGAAAATAAACGCCGCTAATGCTCATTTTGTTGGGGCGTTTTCCTTCAAACGCCGCTACTGTGTAATAATTGCGGCATTTTTCTTTAAAACTCCACTAAAAACGCCGCTAAAAGTCTATTTTGGTGTAGTGCTAGCTTATGCATGCATTTTTATAAAGGGTGGGTCTCGTATTTTCGGCCGAACAGATGGTGACGTCATGACTAGAAGTTTTTCGATATTACGAATGTGAATGACGTTGTGACAATGCGAATGAGGACGTTACAACGTGGCATTGTGCTCCTCACATAAATCGGGTTTTTTCTCCCAATCAAACTCTGCTATCTTCTTCCACTTAAACTTTGATTACTTCAGGGATATTTTAGTATAATTAGACCTCTAATCTTAACCTATTTAAAGGAGGTCTTGTATTCCTATTTGAGAGGCCAATTAAGAGGCAATTAAAGATGTAGTGCTACAAGACTTTTCTTTTGGTTGCGACAAGATGTAATCGCAAATAAGTTTTAGTGAAAGTTTTCATGGTAACTATGGAGACAATTTTCTACCCCTTTTGAGAGAACTATATGAGAGTTAAGGTTTTGTTTTTAGGGTTTGGGTTTGTACATTTAATACATTTGGGTTTATTTTCTCTATATTGTACTCTTGTTTGTCTACTCATTTAGTGAAAAGCCAAAGCTTCCTTTGCTTGTGGTTTATATCCTCTTCGGATAAGTTTTCCATGTAAAATTTGTATTTAATCTTCTCTACCTTTTCTATTTTTTTGTTTATATGGATTGATCCCAACAAAAATAATTATAATATTTAATTTAGAATCATTAGTTAAAAAGTTGACGTAAAATAAAAGTTGTGATAATTATGCATTTAAAAATATAATTATAATTTAATAAAATTATGATAGTTACACATTTAAGAATAATTAGGATGTAAAAAAATAGTGCTAATTTCATTTATGTAAAATAGAGTTATTAATTGAATAGAACTCTAAGCGTATTAATTATGTAACAGCTCGGTTTAGACCCTAGTCAGAATAGTGGTTTCGAGACCACAAATTTGAGATCAAAATAATATTTTAATATTATTTTCTGTATGTACAGTATGTGAATTAGCCTGTGTGAAATTTCTGTGTGAAGATTTTATTGATTATGTGATTAAATTTCGAAAAGGATTAAATCGCATAAAGTACAAAATGATGTGTGCTGATTGTTAAGTGCTTGATTGTTGTTGTCTTTATAATAAGGAGGCCTTAAGTGGCAATTAAGCCATTTATGAGTAAGTGGATGGATATGGTCAAAAATGACCTTATATGATATGTTTTATGTATTTAGTATTGAAGGTAATTTGTACTTTGATAATTATGTTTAATTAATATACTAAAAACATGAAATGACCATCATCTTCTTTCTTGTTTCACCAAAATTAGAAAGAAAGAATAGGGTTAGAAACTTTGAAGCATTCGGCTAGCTTGAAGCATAGATTAAGGTATGATTTTGACTTGGTTTTTGATAATTTCTACGTTTTTGTAATCGTTGCTTCGTGCTCTAGCTAACCCATGTCTTAATTTTGTGAGTTGATGATGTTTTTGAAATATGTCATTGATGAACATGTGAGTTCTTGAATGTTTGATGGAGGAAAATGAAAGACATGTGTTTGATTAAGATAGTTTGTCTTTGGAGTTTTGATGAATTTGTGTGTTTTGGGCTAAATTGAGAAAAGTGTAAATTGAGGGATTAAAATGTGAAATAAATAAAACGTGTGGCTTATATGAACAAAAGGGAAATTCGGCTAGGCTTATATGAAAAGAAATTATGTGAATTTGATGATTTTGTGAAAAAAGAACTAAAGTGTCGAAATGTAAAAATGAAAGGGCTATTTTGTAAAGTGCCCTAAATAAGTGTGTGTGGATTAAATTGAATGAATTGGTGATTGAATGAGTTGAATTTGAATGTGTATAGACCAAGAGAGGAGAGGTTCGGATCGAGATCGAGGCAAAGACAAAGTGCTTGATTAATCGACCGTTTCAGTATATCGACGTCCGAGGTAAGTTCGGATATAATACTTGCTATTAAACTAGTATCTATGTGATGAATAATGAATGAATGTATATTAATGGAATAGAATGTGTTATGTGCAAGTTCGAGTATTGAGGCACTAAGTGTGCAAAATTAATTTGATACAGAGTTGAATTAGCACTGTGTGTTCGAAACGATAGAAGCTATAGTTTTAATGATTAGCACTGTGTGTGCGAAACGATAGAAGCTACGGCTTTAATGACTAGCACTGTGTGTGCGAAAAGATAAAAGCTTCGGCTTATCGAATTGGCACTGTGTGTGCGATACCAATATAATTTCGATTTAATATATTGGCACTAAATGTGCGATGACAATTATGTTTCGGTTAGTAAATTGGCACTAAGTGTGTGAAATTATCAAAGGAATAGCAAAGGTTGAATGAAAGGTAATATCGAGAAATTGAGTAGCATGAATGGTGAGTAACTTTGTGTTGATCAAGGTATGTTTGAACTTATGTGGTTGATGATAGATTTAAGAGTTGAATGAATAGATATTTGAATATGTGGTTGAGATTGATAATGTGCTTAGTTGTGTCTTTATCTATGTGATGGTTGGATAGCATGGTTAGTGAGTAACTAAGTGTTGGAAAAGGTATGTATGATACCTATGTGGTTGGTGAATTTGAAAGTAGATGAATGGAAATGCTATGTGAGTATTGGATATAGGTGAAATTGTGAATCATTGGTAACTATGTGATGGTTCAATTTGTACATTGATTTGATTCAATGAGTTAATTGTATTGTATTTCGAACTTACTAATCTTTGTAAGCTTACCGTGTGATTTGTTTCTATGTTTACAGTGTTAAAGCTAGCTCGGATCTTGGGATCATCAGCATCTCTATCACACTATCGGCAATTTATTTTGGTACTTTTGGAGAGATGTATATAGTTGAAATATGGCATGTATAGGCTAGTTGTTTTGAAATCAATTGAGATGTATAAATAGCCATGTGATGTGGCTAGATAAATGTTGGAAGTATGCATATGTGAATTTGGTATATGAAGTATGTTTGGTATGTTTTGATGGCAATGAAAATGTCTTATAAATGGTAAGCCGAGTGATGGATTGATGCTATTGTAACTTAGTGATGTTGAGGATGAATTATGCTTGGTTTTACATGTGAATTGGTTGAGCTATTTAGCATATAAAATGGTATGATAGAAATGAGATTGGATAGGATGGTATGTTGATTATTTGACATGTATTTGGTTGCCAAATTGTGTATGAGAATATGCTTAATTGTGCTTGTAGAGTTGACCCTTGTGTGGGTAGCAAATTGGCCTTGCAAATGGCCTATTTTGCATACATGGCCAAGAGACACAAGCGTGTGTCTCTGTCATGTGGTTTAAGGATCACTTGTAGGTGTGTCTGGATAGGGTACACGGCCGAGGCCCACGGGCGTGCATGGTGGCCGTGTAATCAAGTCAGTAGCTAGCCTAGTAACACACGGCCATGGCACACGAGGCGTGTCTAGTGGCCGTGGGGATAAGTCAGTATGCATGCTCTGTTTTGACGCGGCCTGGATACATAGGTATGTCTAGTAGCCGTGTAAGGCACATGTCCTGATTGCACGACCGTGTGACCTCAACAGTATCGAAGAATGTTTCAAATTCTGAAAACTTTAATAAGTGTTCGGTTTAGTCTCGACCTTTTTCTAACACGAGTATAAGGTCTCGTAAACCTAGATAAGGGACTATATGCTCGTAATTGAGTATGTTTAATTGATGATTGACTTTGTGTCGTGAAATGGATGTGAAAGGTTCCGATTGTTTGGTAATGCCTCTTAACCCTATTTCGGCGACGGTTTCGAGTTAGGGGTGTTACAAATTATCACTTAGTTAATATCGAGTTATATAGTAATGAAAAATTAACTTTTAACTTTATGGATAGCATTTGGTAGTTAGGTATATTCATTCAAGTAGCATTTGAGAAAAATTATTGGTAAAAAATGGAGATTATTAGCTATAATAACTTAAAATAATATTTTAATTGATGATGAGGTAATATAATATTATGATATTACTTTTTATTTTTATTTTGTAAGTTATTTATACTTTATGAAGTAAGTAATCTTTTTTTTCTTCTGATAAATCAAACTAGTATATTAAAATAAAGAAAAATAAATACAAATGGGCTATCAAAATCAACAAGCCCATAAAAAAACAAAACAAAACCCAACAGTGGAAAAAATGGGCTTAAACGCACACTTAAGAAATAAAAACGAATTAAAAAACTAAACTAGAAAATTAAAACAAACTCCCAATCTGATCACAGCTGGAATCTAATCAACATATCAGCAATAAATGCACCGATTCCAATCCCAAGAAAAGCGGTTTCCAAAACCCATCAACTATCCCACTTTCCTTTTCTATTCCCACTCAAAGACCACCTATTGAACAGCACTCGATTAAGTTCTCTCCTCCGCAGATCCACCTCCGATGTTCCTTGCTTAGGGACCCTTCCGATCAGGTATGCTCGCGATTCTTTTCTTATCGTGTAACAGCTTGATTTTAGGGCTAGTCAGAACAGTGGTCTCGAGACCACTAATTCGAGGTTAGAGAAAATTATTTTCATGTTATGTTATGTGTTATAATATGTTTATAAGGATACATGGAAATTTTGGTGCTTTAATTTTAGCGATTTCATGCTTAATCGCTAAAAAGGACTAAATCGCATTTAATGCGAAAGTTTTATTTTATTTGCTAGAAGTGCCAAATAGCTATGGATTAATATTTGGAGGTCCCAATTGTGTAATTTAGCCTTGTTAAGTGGCTTGGCCGGTCAAAGAAGCTAAGGGGACAAGTGCATTTATTGTGATTAAAAGTTAGTGATATTAGTTGGAGAAAAAGAATAAAATAAGATGATATAAGCAAAAGTTATCATCTTTTTATTTTGTCTTCTTCTCCAACTGAAAATATCAGCCATGGGAGGGCTTTGAAAGCTTAAAATTTCCAGCAAGCTTTTCTCCATTCAAGTAATTCAATTTGATGGTTGTTTTTGATGATTTTTGTATATTTGGAGTCCCCAAAGCTTAAGCTAGCTAATGAGGGGACTAAATTGCAACATGGTTGAAATTCTAGAGACTTACCATGAGAGATTTTGTGTTGTTTTCTGAGTTTTTATGGAAGAAAATGAATGTTAGGAAGATGATAAACAACTTTTGGGAAAGGTGTTGTTATGAAAACACCTAATTTGGGCTAAAATGCAAAAGTTGTAATTTGTTCATTAAGGCATGAAATAGTTGGAATCGTGGATAGTTGTAAGAGGATTAAATGTTTAGCTATGCTTGTGTAATGAGAAAATGTGATGAAAATTTATTTACGAGCCTAGGGGCAAAATCATAATTTTGCCAAAGTATAGGGGCAAAATAGTCATTTTGCCTAAAGTGTAGATTATGGTGTTTTGTGATTTATAAGTGATTAAATCGGTAAATTCCGTTGTTCTAGATCAAAGAAATCGAGTTTCAAACCTAGAATGGGTGAGAAAAGAAAGGTGGGCAAAAGTCCCTTTTCGGCCCTTTCAACATGAAGGTAAGTTCACGTGTAAACGTTGTAACTACACATGAGTTAATTTAACATTTCCAATGTGGTGCGGAATGTATATTTTCTATATGAGTGAATGAAATATCTTTTGAGGAGATGACAATAGAATTGAATTTAAGAGTAATTGGAAATGTGTATAGCATGATATGATGATGGTTAAAGTTTCGAGTGAGACCATATTGGAATATGGCCTCGGTGTAAGAGTTCGTATAAGGCCATGTCAGGGACATGGCATCGACATGTTAATATATGTAAGACCCTATTGGGGTATGATGTCAATCAGAATTATGTGTATGGGACTCAAGAGAGTTATTTAACAGTTTGAATGATTCAATGGATATGTTGAATGTATGTGATTTTACAACGAGAAGTACAAGTATGTGTTAGAACTGAATTGATATGAATTCAATATATGATGAACCCTAGTGGGATATGTGTAATTAATGCACCTTAGTTGCATAAGATAGATTTATTGATGCATTGTATGAACGTGAACGAATATCGTAGAAAGTTAAGTAAGAATAGGAATGTGTGAGGATGTTCTCGGTTGAACATTTGAAATAGAGATATACATGTGGATTACTATCCATGAATGTAAATTAACGATGAGCTAGGTACGATATCACCTTATTGATACTAGTTGATGGGCTAAGTGCGATACCATCAACTATATTATTATCAGTGGGCTGTGTACGTTACCACCTGATTAATTAGTAATTGATGTGTAAGTGCGATACCATCAACTATGTTATTATCAGTGGGCTGTGTGCCTTACCACCTGATTAATTAGTAATCGATGGGCTAAGTGCGATACTATCAACTATATTATTATCGGTAGGTTGTGTGCGTTACCACCTAATTAATTAGTAATCGATGGGTTGTGTGTGATACCATCGCTTATAAATGATTGGTGAGCTAAGAGCGAAATCACCATAAGTATAATTGATTGGTGGGCTGAGTGCGATACCACCCTATTAGAGATTGATAGTGGGCTAAGTACGACACCACCTAGAGATTAATAGCGTGAGTGGCTTATCAAAATTACTTGATGTGTTGTTTTAAATGATCATGTGGCGACCAATGCAGGAATGTATACTAATTAATACGAGCAGTTGGCTCGTGACTTGGTAAGAAAGTGGTAAGAGATAGAATGAGTAAGCTTCAAGAATGATTAAGTAAGTAACTATGAGTTTATGAGAAAAATTTATTAAAATACTTTGTGACTGTGTATTCAGGGAATATCAGTAGTTGTTAGACATATGCATATGAACTTACTAAGCTTTATTGCTTACTCCTTTTCTTTTCCCATTTCTTATAGGATATTTTAACTAGCTTGGGTTGGAGGTCACCGGAGATGTTTTCACACTATCAGAGAGACGCTTGGTATGATGTTTCAAGTTCTTATGAGTCATGGCATGTATAGGGATTCTTTTAAAGTTGATTAAGTTCTAATTGATGTAGCCAAATTGTGTTGGCCTAAGAGGGTTTATAGTTTGGTTGTGTATAGCCATTGATGATGGCTTAAGTTGTTGGAATTGTATTAGATATAGTTCTCCCTAGTGTGTGAGATGAAAACTTCATTTATTTTATGATTAAATGTCTTTAAATCAAGAAATATATTGATATTACTAGAAGCTATGTGATGATGAATGAATGTATGCAAATGAGAGTGGTGATTGGCTTGGAAAATAGCCTTCATGTGCCTACACGGATAGACACACGGACGTGTGTCTAGGCCGTGTGCCTTCTACACATTAGTATCTTAAGTCAGAATAGACCACGGGCTAATCATACGGCCGTTCGCTTAGGCCGTGTGTGACATACGGGTGGAAGACATGGGCGTGTCAAGGCCGTGTGTAATTTAGCAGTGTCCACCATGGGTGGAAGACATGGCGTGTCTTAGGGGTACACGGGCGTGTCCCTAGACCCACACGGGCATGTGACCCTTGTTTAGATAAAAAGTTTCTTGAACTTGTAAAAGCTCCTGGAATAGTTTCCAAACTTTTCAGAAGTACGTTTAGACCCTTTGTGGCTGAGTTTTTACAAACGATAGGTTTAAATGAAATTTTTATAACCCTAATTGAGATGTTTAAGTAAGATCAGTTAGGTAATGCCTCGAACCCTATTCTGGTTCAAATACGGGTAAGGGGTGTTACATATCGCCTCTCTAGCTAAGTTGTGAGCCATTAGATTTGCAGATCTGTATGTATGTTGAAAGGCTATTTGGTGAAAATATTGCTTTTGCTACTAAATGTTTCCTATTATACTCCCAATCACCGATTTATCAATCTTATCTGATTAACTTTTTTTTATTACTGATACTGAGTCTCCTTCGATAACAACTGATGTGAACCCCATCTGTTTTCCCATGAACACTGCTTGGAGGCATGCAAGGGTCTCTACTGCAAACGAAGAGGTCACCTCCCTTAAACCACTGTTTTGAATGCGAGGACCTCCCTCAAAACATTGCTAGTCACCACCCCTGAGACTGATTTTGCTCGAGATTCATCAAAGGCGGCGTCAAAATTAAGTTTGACAACGGAACCAAGTAGTGGGCACCAACCTATAGACTCGTGCCTCATGGTAAGATCCCGAACCTCATACCCCTCCAAGTCCTTAATATATTTGTTTATCCATGTAGCAACTTCTGGGTTCATACTTTTCTTTCCCTCATGTAATCCTTTGTTTATGTTCGTCCAGATCACCCACAAAGAGCAACAAAACACTCGACATTGTATGTTGGAACTATTCTTGAACACCCAGGTAAACTACTCCCAGTGTGACAAATTTATTCTTGTTAATACCCATTCCAGATTCAAGCTAATCCACACTTCTCATGTCACAGGGCAATCTCTGAAGATATGATAAATGTTTTCAGCAGCTACTCCACATCTAGGACAGACTACCACCGAGAGCAATCTCTTATACCAAAGATTAACAAAGTGGGGAATAAAATTCCAAGAAATTTCCAAATTAGGATTACAACTTTCCATGGAATGTGAATATTCCACAGATTTTTTTTGTAAAACATTTTAGCCTCAGTCTGTAAATAATTAGGAAAAATGTCATGTAATAGTTTATAAGCACTTCGGACAGAAAATTCTCCAGAGGCCTTCCCTTTCCATACCATAAAGTCTGCATGAGGTTCTATTGCTAAGGGACTTCGCACAATTCTGTCTGCCTCTTCTTAGAGAAGGTAGAGTAAATTAAGTCAACCTTCCATTCTCTCTTTTGTTCATCAATTAGATCCGCCACTTTACTGAGTTTACTATAATTCCTAATTGATTCTACCTTATAATTAAAAGATCTAGAGAGCCATGTATTAGCAACAATTGAAATATTCTGACCCGATCCCACCCTCCAAGAAATCTCATCTGTAGCACGCCTAACCCGTAACCGTCGCCGGATTAGGGTTAGAAGTGTTACTGGATAGATCGAAAACATTTACAAAATTATCACATAGTCATTTATCAATCTCAAACATAAAGTCCCTTAAGAAGGTCATCGAGACCTTAAAAATGCTTGTAAACCAAGTCGGGACTAAATCGAAACACATGAAAAATTTCATGAATGAATAAAAACTTTTCTAAAATACAGGGGACACACGGCCGTGGGGGTCGGCCGTGCCTCACCCACGGCTACTTGACACTCCCGTGTGTCCTCCCTGTGGTAGTATACTGCCAAAATCAACACGGTCACCAAGCACGCCCGTGTGCTAAAGCCGTGTACTACTAGATCACATACTGCCATTTCTCACACGGCCATCAAGCACACCCGTGTCGAGGCCATGTGCAATTTAAGCCATATTCTGCCAATTTACCCACGGTCTTAGGCACGCCCGTGTGCCTCAACCATATGACATTATAGGCCATTTTACAAGGCCAATATGCCACCTAAGGTCTTCCTACAAGTAATATATATATATCAACACATACCTTGCATATATGGCAACCAAAATATACCAAATTGACCATTCAATTTATACATTCAATACCAATTCCAACCATGATGATTCCAAAGAAATGAACTCATATCATTACAAGCATAATTCATTCAATAGCTCACTCAAAACTTGGTCATTTCATAAGCTTCCTTCTTACCAAGATATGCATCATATATCACATTCATTCAAGCATATTACCAAATTAAACTTGCCAAAACACATGGCTAAGTTCACTTCCAAAAACATATACACATATCTAGTCTATACATGCCATAATTAGCCATATACATTTTCAAAAGGGTACCAAAATAAGTTTAGTAGTGTGATGACGATCCTTGACAATCCCAAGCCTTCAGTAGCTTCGACGACCTATAAAACAGAGAAAACACACACACAGAGTAAGCTTTCCAAAAGCTTAGAAGTCATATACAAATAACTTGGCATAAAAAGCATATATGCAATTTGATACATTTGCACATTTCATTCACTTAACAATTTATCATGTATATGCTTGATTCATACTGATGACTACATTTGTCACATTTATCCATTCAAAACTCATTTGAAACACATAGCTTATTCATAATCTTTTTTGCATCTCATTCACATTATCCTATTCAAACATACTTTTCTTCAAATCAAAGCCATATGCATACTTGCCATTCATGCATACTTAATGCACATTCAACGCACCTGAATCGGATATTCATTCACTTAGTTGATCATAGCTCAGATATACCATTCATATTGCAGACTTGCCGGTTGAACCCTTAGGAACCTAGTAGGATACTCAGAAAGCTCGGAATAGTAGTACAATACCAACTTATCAGACGATGTCTTACATGCACTCGTATATCAATGCCACTGTCTCAAACAGGGTCTTACACGTATAGATCATAACGATGCCAACGTCCCAGACGTGGTCTTACACGAGTCAATATAATACCGATATCCCAGACATGGTCTTACTCATAAAGTTCATATCGATGCCTACGTCCCAAACGAGGTCTTTTACATAGAATTCATATCGATGCCTACGTCCCAGACGAGGTCTTACACAAATTTCAGATCAACGCCAACGTCCCGGACGTAGTCTTACATGATAAAACAGCAGATACTTATGTCATGACATAGCTAATCCTATCTATTCCTAGGTTCATACGGGACTTCTCGGCTTTATCACTAATCGAACTTATTTCAGAATTCACGCATTTAGCATCTCATACTCATTCATTTTCATCGATAGACATATGAATACATATATTCAATTCAATACAGATAAGTTTATTTGCATAGTGACTTACCTCGGATTTGGTTTATCGAACGGAAACGGCTACTCGGTTATTTTCACTTTCCGCGATCTAAGTCCGTTTTCCTCGGTTCTTGATCTTAATTTAAGCTCAACAATGGCCGAACCTAGCACAAAGTTTTCTTCCCTTTTCTTTCTTTTATTTTCGGTCAAAATGAGAGAAATAAAAGATGAACACTTGTCTTTTGTTTCATTAATTTAATGTTAATATTTTATTTACCAAAATAGCCTCATTCATATAATTAAAACAATTATGCAATTTGGGCATTTAAGACCTTATCCATCCACTATCTATAATTTGGGATAATAACAATATAAGGCCTCCACCTTAATAAAGCCACAACACATTGATACTTTTACAAATAACAAGCAACTTCCACATTCAATGCAATTTAATCCTTTGCTCAAATTAAACATTTAAACAGACTAATTAGTTTACGAATTTAAACACATGCTTAGTCACATATCAACGGCATAGAAAATAATATTAAATTATTATACGGACTCAGATTTGTGGTCCCAAAATCACTGTTCTGACTAGGGTATAAACCGGACTGTTACATCATCCTTTAGCAATCCTTTAGCTGCCATACACTCTTCCAGATATACGAAAGTAGTCGTCCTAACTCAGAATTATGTAAATTTATATTTGGAAAGTATTTAGCCTTTAGAACTTTTCTTAATATTGAATCTGGATAATTAAAAATACGCCCAACCTTTTTTAACTAATAATGCAACATTAAATTTGGATAAACTACGGAATCCTATACCCTCATTCTTCTTAATATTGCAAAGTCGTTCCCAACTACACCAATGAATCCCTTTTCACCCACATCTTTTTTTCATCAGAATCGAGCCATAATGCTATCCAATTCCATACATAAAGACTTTGGAAGCAAAAAATATGTCATACTATAGGTAGGTATAACTTGTAAAACAACTTTAATAAACACTTCCTTACCTCTTCGAGAAAGGAATCTCACAGTCCAATTCACAATTCGTCACCTCATGCGATCCTTTAAGAGCTAAAAAAAAGTTTTTTTTTTATTTTTCCCCACCACATTCGACAAACCAAGATATATTTCCATATTATTTGAATTTGTCACCTCAAAAATATTAGAAACAACTCGCATAGACTCTTCCGAATTGTCGCTATTATAAAAAAACCATTGATTTGTCGTAATTGACGCATGGTCCCGAGAATCTTTCATATTCCTTAGGATTGATTTCAAAACTTGTGTACACGTCTCACTAGCTTCTCCAAACAATATACTATCATCAACAAACAATAAATGAGAAACCAATGAACCCCCTCTACTTGCCTTTGCTCCCTTAATCGACCCATCCCTCAAAGCCATCCTTATAAACGTCGAAAGGCCGTCACTACAAATTAAAAATAAGAAGGGACTAAGAGGGTCTCCTTGTCTAATCCCTCTCACAGGTTAAAATGTCTGGCCACTTCTCCCACTAATAAATTAATGAATATTATACCAATTGACACACTTCATAATAATTTCCACCTACAAAGTATGAAACCTCATCCATAACACCATTACTATTAGAAAATTCCACTCCACCCTATCATACACATTGCTCATGTCTAACTTAAGTGCCATAAACCCTTTCTTCCCAACTCTTTTTTGTCTAAAGGTATGAAGAATCTCATAGGCAAGTAGCACATTATCCAAAATTAATCTATCCAACAAAAAGGCACTTTGGGCACCATAAATGCAATTGCCTAATATACTTTTGAATCGATTCGCAATCATTTTGGCTACTATTTTATAAAGAATTGCAAAAACTAATAGGTCTGGAATTGCCTAAATTCACTAGATTAGAAACTTTAAGTATAAACACGACATTAGTAAAATTACAAAGGTCTACAGGCATAACTCTGTTTAAAATACCCAAGCAATATTTCGTTACCTCATCACCCACAATATGCCAAAACTATTGGAAGAATATAGCTAGAAAACCATCCTCCCCTGACACATTCGTAGGACCCATTTCCTTAAGAGACGCCACGACCTCCTCCATTGTATAATTTGCTATCAGCTTCGAATTCTCTTCGTCAGAAACACACCTCTCGATCCCAACAAGGATATGCTCAGTATCCCCACAAACATTAAACAAGAAAAGTTTTTGAAAATAACTCTTTGTAATTTCCTTCATCCCCCTCTCATTACAAATCTCTCTTCCACCATCGTGCCTGAAACTACGAATAGTGTTCCTTCTCCTTCTTCGAGAGGAATAATTATGAAAAAATTTATTTTTTGTCCCCTAATTTCAACAAGTTTACCCGAGCCCTTTGCTTTCAATACATTTCGTCTTTATCAATCTCCAAATTAAGGTGAACTCTAGTATTAATCAATTCAGTCATACTCTCATCAGTTCTATCTTTATCTAAGAGGAACTCTATTTTTTCTATCAGTTTTTTTCTTACGCCCTTCCCTTTTACCGGCTTCCCATCTTCCAAAATCATACTGTAAACCCTTTAACTTCTCTAAGATATCGCCTCTACCTACTTGCCACAATTGTCTAACCTCATCCACACAATTCTCTTTTTTAACCCACCACGTCTAAAATCTAAATACCCTTTTGAACATGAGAATTAATCCTATATTTGTATCAAGCAGAAGGGGGCAATGGTTAGAAAAAGAATGCGCAAATGATGGATTACTACTTATGAAAACATATTTCTCCATTTCAAATTTGCCACTCCCCCATCAAGCCTTTCACGAATATTAGTCTTTGGCAAATTCCCTATTTCCCATGTAAACCAAGTACCCAAGAAGCCAAAATCTATCAGTTGACACTCATCCAAAATACCCCTAAAAGCAACCATCCTCATTTCTTCCCTTGGTACACCACCCACTTTCTCAAAGGAATAAAAAATCTCATTAAAATCTCCACAAACCATCCAATGTAAGCCTTGGAATCGACTTAGGTTTCTCAACATTCCCCTAGTAGCCCCTCAATTCTACACATAAAGGGAGCCATAAAACCCAGTAAACCTCTATTCATTTCCATCATCACTTTCCTTCAATATGACATCAATGTGATAGGTCGAATAACTTTTTAAACAAATATTAGTATTATCCTTCCATGCCAAACATAAACCTCCTCTCGATCCATCTGGTGCAATGTCAACCCCATTTAGAAAACCACACTTCTAACATTTTCCATTCATACCTTATTCAGTTTAGTCTCCATGATGAAGATCACCTTGGGATTGTACAATTTCAGTACATACCGAAACCTTCTAATAGCCCGTGGACTCCCAATCCATGGACATTCCAACTGAAGATTTTTATGCGACCAGTCGACTTGCCCTTTAGCAGCCGCCGATAATAAATGACTTTTTTCTAACACCCTCCTATTCCTCACGACCAAGGACCCTACCTCTTCCCCTTCCATAAATTTACCACTCTTCCTTCTAGGCCTCTTCTTCCCATCACCACCCTCCATCACACACATCGCCGAATCTTGGTCCATGTCTACCCGACTTTGTAAATTCGATTGAATCCCTTCTATATCTAGAGTTCGATTCAAGCCCCTTCTAAATTTACCCCTAATATGGGGTTAATGCAGTCTCTCATTCTCTTCTTCCCTTTTGCTTCTACCCAAATCAGACCCTTCATAATTATTCCCCTATCTTGTCTCTCTGCCTTCTCCCCTTAACCATACACTGTTAATCTTAAATGCTCTTCTAGATTGAGCTCTTAGTGATAGGTCTCACCCCATCTCAGCTACTTCAAACCTTAGATCCATCTTTACTTGACAGAAAGAATCGCTATGAACTAGTCAGCCACAAAAGAAATAGAATAAAGTTAATCGTTCATATTTAAAAATGACATACAAGCAAACACCGGATGAAACTAAAACCATTTTGTTCCTTTTCAAAGGACGCCTCACATCCATTTGTATCCTTAAAATAAGAAGATTTCGCACTCTTCTACCTAGATTTGGTCTATCATATTCTAAGAACTTCCCAATGAAGTCCCCCATTTGTCTCGCCAGCTCCTCAAAGAAATACCCTAGAGGCACATCATGAATTTGAACCCAGAAATTTATAAAGATTAAAGGCACCTTCAGCGGATTCTCTTCTTTCCCCAAATGATGAACCAACATTAAATGACTGTTAAAAGTCCATGGAGATTCTTTCAACACCCTCTCCAGATCCATCCTATGAAAAAACTAAGCAAAAATCTTTTCTCACCCAATCTGAAATTTGAACCCCTTTAATCGGATGCTAGAGATTTGCCATTGTTCTTCTCATCGCTGGGAAGTATATAAAACTTGCTATTAAAAAACACCTTACCAAACATAATTCCTCTTTCTCAGAAATTGGATCCGACCCTCTCTACACCTGAACAACTTCCTTTTCCTCATCATCCAATGATAACGCAGCAAAACCTCTTTCCATTCCCCTATTTCGTCCACACAAAATGTCCTCAAGTTAAAGAAATCAAGCAATTAATCTTGACGGCACCAACCAAAAACCTTAGAGAATCCACAAAAACACATTGAAACCCTAAAAAAGAACCTACTAGACATAGCAGACAGAGACGTGTAAGGAAAACAAACACGAAGCAAGTAATCAATCTTTTTTATTTGTCCATTAATTGTTTGGTGCAAGTGAAATTTTTTTTGTTAATTTGTTTTGGAAAGAAAGTCAAATTTCAACAATTATTTTTAATTTTTATTATTAAATGTGATAATTTATTTAATGTAAATATCTTTTGTATTCACTTTCTTGTATAGTTCCAAATTTGTATATTATTTTAATAGTTTAATGTACTAAATCATTTTCATTAGTTTTAAAATGTTATTTTATTCTATCAATTATATTTTCAAAACTATTTGATACTTGAATATACATTAAACTAACCCTATTTAATTAGCACAAATATATATATTTTAAAATATATTATTTAATGAATTAAAAATATATATTGACGTGGATGACGTCAGTAATTAATTAATTTTTAAAATTAAAAAATATATTTTATAATTTTATACTTTTAAAAATAATTTTAATAATTTTTATGTATTTTAAAAATTTTAAATTTTAAAATTAATTAATTGTTGACATAGCATCCACAAGTATGCCACATCAATAAAATTAACAAACATTAACTTTTTCATTTATTTTGGGATGATTTGACAAATAACACAAGTTTAATGGCTAAAATAGGCGAAAAATTAAATGGAGTGCTAAAATGACATATTATGTAAAGTTGAAGGGCTAAAAAAAATCATTATACCTTTTAGACTACATTGTCACAAATAGTAATTAATTCAAGCTTGTTTTATATTTTAATTTTTTATTCTTGTTATACCTCACCCTAACTTATACATGTATCAGCAACACAACCGATGTTGATCTCCTCTTTGACTTCGCTTGAGAAGATGCCCTACTTAACCATTCGTCTTGACCAGAGAAGTGTCTGCCTTCCGTGCTCGGGACCACCCGCTTAATAGGCATTCTTGATGAGCCCTTCCACTCCTTTAAGACGAGATCAACACCCGATTTTTAGGTGTGAACATTCCTCAAGTGTAAACATACCCTCAAAGCAATAGGGACCCATTTGGGCATAACAACCTCGTCCCGGTCAAATGCATAATAGAATGGGCTCAACAGTGCATGTTCTTCACATATTGCACGATAGTAGCCTCTTTCATAACAACCTAACACGTCACTCTAGTGGAAAAGATGACCTATCCTATAAATACCCTCCCAACGATACAGAAGGGATCGACCTTAAAAATACTTCCAAAGTTACTCTATACAAATGTCCTCTCTTTCAGCATTTAGCTTGTGCTCTTGTTCCTTTTCAACTTTTCACCTCTCTAGGTGAATTGACCTCCATATGACCACCGCTTGATTCTCCCTATCTCCTTCTTACTTTTTCCCCCTCATTGTAACTTGTATCAACAATTCTTAACTTATATTGATTGTAATACAAAACATTAAAGATTCTAAAAATTAAACAATTATAATATTTTGTTTTCACTTTTTCAATCATAGTATTTATGAAGCGTCACAAATTCTATAACAAATTTTAAGAAATAAATATAATATATTTTAATTGGTGCATACAATCAAACCTATCACATCACAACAAATAAGAAACTAGTAATATATATTTTTGGTTTAATACCTATTTTGACATTTGTACTATAGTGCAATTCTCACTTTGGGCCTATTACTATTTTTCAGTTACTTTGCCCCCTCTACTTTCATTCTGTCCATCACATTCACTCGTTGTTCATTTTCGATATAAAAAATCCCATGTGTTCACATTATTGCCCCTTGACAATGGGCTTAATAAATGTTTTGGCCCCTGTACTAGAGTGAAATTCTCACTTTGGTCTTGTACTATAATAAAATTTCACTTTTGCACTTTTACTATTGTCCACATTTTCATTTTTGATTGGTTTAAATGCCCACACGAGCTTTTATTTAATGAAAATGGGCAAGGGACTAATATAATGGATGGAACGAAAGTAGAGAGGCAAAGTGAGAATTTTACTATAGTACAAGGGCTAAAACAGATATTAAGCCTTTATTTTGAAGGATGGACTTAAAACATTTTAAAGTTTAGAAAGAAGGTAAAATTTGCTCTAAGGTACTGTGCTATTAACACTATTCTTGTGTATTTTAACAAGCAGGGCGCACATTAAGAGATGTCACCTGTACACCGTCTGTATCTTGTGTTACGTTCTCCCTTCTCTTTCATTGTCGACCCATCTTATCCTAGGCACCATCTTCCTTCTCTTTTTCCTCGTTGGATATATATTTTTTCCTTTGCTAGGGTTAGGGGTTTCTTGCTTTTTCTTTACAAAATTCTTCCTCCATGCTTGTCGTGGAGTTAGGGTTTTGCTATTGGGGACTCTCTTCACTTTTTCTTCTTCATGGAACCCAGGCGCCAGTCGAAGGATTCGTTTTCCTACTCCGGTCTCTTCAATCTTGAGGTCTATTACTTGTCTTTCGATTTATTTTCTCAATCGGTCTTCTTTGGTTTTTATGCGTTTTTTTTTTTGTGATTTTGTATCAATATGTTTTGGTGAATTCGGGTTCTCGGATTTTTGTTAATTGTGCGCTCAAGTAAATTTATTCCTTTTTGTTTTATTTTATTTTATTTTTGTTTCTGTTGTAGCCTTTGATGAACTTCAAAGTTCCACAACCTGATGATGATTTTGATTATTATGGGAATAGTAGTCAGGACGAGAGCAGAGGTAGTCAAGGTAGTTTTTTTTTTTTTTTTTTTACAACTCGGAATTAAGGGCTCCGTTGGATTCTATCCTTGTAAATGCACCTTTTTTTCATTGGTTTTTTATACATCTAGAGAATTTTGGTGGTTAAAACTGTTCGATTTAAAAAAAAAACATTGACCTAGTGAATGTGCATTGTTCTGTAATGGGATTTCAATAGGTGGAGCAATGTCGCATCATGGTAATGGAACTATGTCTGAGAGGGAATTGAGTTTGGCGAAGCGAAAGTGGAGGGGGGCATTAAATAGTGACGAGGAGGACGACGATTATCAAGGCACCCATATCACAGAGGAGCGGTATCGGTCAATGCTTGGAGAACACGTACAAAAGTACAAAAGGAGGTTCAAGGATACCTCTGCGAGTCCTGCTCCTTCACGAATGGGTATTCCAGCTCCAAAGGGCAATTTGGGTGGTTCCAAAAATAGGAAATTGTTGAATGAGCAGCGAGCAGGGTTTTATGATATGGAGACCACATCTGAATGGATGAATGATGTTAGTTCTCAGAGGTTTGCAAACTATCAGGAAGCAGATCTTGTGCCCAAGTATGACATTGTTTGATCTACTCTTTCCCTTGGTTGATACGCAATGTAGTACTAGAATACATGAATTTTAAATTATATCTTGGATTTTCGTATTCATAGAACTTATTGGCATAATCAATAATTATTTTTCACATAAAATCTGCAGAATTATGTACGAACCTGCTTATTTGGATATTGGGGAGGGTATCACTTTTAAGATCCCTCCGACCTATGATAAACTGGCATTGTCATTGAACTTGCCAAGCTTCTCAGATATCCGGGTGGAGGAGTTTTACCTAAAGGGTACTTTAGATTTGGGGTCCTTAGCAACGATGATGGCTAGTGATAAACGATTTGGATCTCGAAGTCGAGCAGGGATGGGAGAGCCTCATCCTCAGTATGAATCGCTTCAGGCCAGATTGAAGGCTTTGGCAGCTTCAAACTCATCTCAGAAGTTCAGTCTCAAGGTATCTGAGAGTGCATTGAATTCTTCCATTCCCGAGGGGGCTGCTGGAAATTTACAACGGTCCATTTTGTCAGAGGGTGGTGTATTACAGGTTTACTATGTTAAGGTTTTGGAGAAAGGAGACACGTACGAGGTTAGCTCAATTCAAGTTATGATAGTCTCCTTTTTATTTAATTTGTGATAATACATTTCTTTAACTTCCTCTATGATTGTTTCTGGCTGTAGATAATTGAACGAAGCTTACCAAAGAAACCTAAAGTGAAGAAAGACCCTTCTGTAATTGAGAGAGAGGAAATGGAGAAAATTGGAAAAGTTTGGGTCACCATTGTTAGAAGAGACATTCCAAAGCATCACAGGAATTTCACTAGTTTTCACCGCAAGCAACTCATTGATTCTAAGAGATTTGCTGAAAACTGTCAGCGAGAGGTATGTATGCTGTTTTATGTGACCTCAAGAGCACTGTAGGACAGTAGGGCTTCTGTGATGTTATCTCTTGAAGCTTTAGTGACAATCTAATTTCCTTTCCAGGTGAAATTGAAGGTGAGTAGATCACTCAAATTTATGAGGGGTGCTGCACTTCGCACAAGGAAATTGGCTAGAGATATGCTGTTGTTTTGGAAGCGAGTTGACAAGGAGATGGTATTTTCTTCTCCCTTTCTAAAGCACTATGCTCTGTGAATGTCCTTCTATTTTAAGAATGGAAGTCATTTTGTTAATTGCATATTTGGAATTTATTTTTGAAAGGATGACCAAGAATTGGCCAATTATCAGTGGTGGAAATATGAAAGGGCTTATTGGATAGTTCATTTTGATATACCAGATAATAACGAGGGTAGTTGGGTTGGGTACTTTTTGCTACTAGTATTTATGATTGTGTATTTGTGTGCCTTGCATGTAAATACTTGTTTCACATAAAATAAAATATTTCTAAAGCTTAAAGTTTGAAATAAATGATTGAAAATTTATAATATTAACCTATAAATTATTCAATTTTATGAGAATTAAGAAAAATAATTTTAATGGAAGTCGTTAAATGTACAAGTGGATAAATTTTATTAATATTTATACTTAAAAATGCTTTATTGCTAGTCATTTGATGCAATTAGAACTTCTGGTCACAAATTAGATAAATTTATTAATATTTGTTTTAGAGAAACATTTGAATGTCACTTTAGAATTACAATGAGTAAAAATATCACTCTTTGTCATTCCACAAGTTTTTCAACATATGTAACTATTTGTATACACATATTATAAATCATGGTTTAACTTGGTAACTAAAACTGTCAGTCTGAGACCTCTCTCTGCATATGATCGAAAATTTTTATTGAACCTGCTGCTATGTAATTTCCAATCCTTAATAGGCAGAAGTGAGGAAAAGGGAGGAAAGAGAAGCTGCAGAAGCTTTAAGGCGTGAACAGGAGCTTCGAGAAGCAAAGAGGCAGCAGCAAAGGCTCAATTTTCTCATACAACAAACAGAACTTTATAGTCACTTTATGCAGAACAAGGCAAATTCTCAGCCCTCTGAAGCTTTGCCTGAAAAGGATGAAGAATCAAATGATGATGAAAAAGAAGATGATGGTGGGCCTGGTGTAGAAGAAGATCCAGAAGAGGCTGAATTGAAGAAGGAGGCTCTAAGAGCTGCTCAAGACGCAGTCTCTAAACAAAAGAAGCTGACTAGTGCATTTGATACCGAATGTATCAAGTTGCGTCAAGCTGCTGAAACTGAGGTGCCTTTAGAAGATAATTCTGTTGCCGGGTCCAGCAATATAGATCTGCATAACCCGTAAGTTCTATTTTGTGTACAATTTTTGGATAAAACTACAGTTGGAGATGATCTTTTTTTTTTCCCCTCTTAAACTTGCTCCTTTTTCCCTTGTTTCACGTATTTGGGACTTACAATATGTGCAGATCCACTATGCCTGTAACCTCAACGGTTCAAACACCGGAAATGTTTAAGGGTTCCCTCAAGGAATATCAGTTAAAGGGCCTTCAGTGGCTTGTTAATTGTTATGAGCAGGTTTTCATGCAACCTCTGACTGAATAGTCTTTTAATAATTATCAGATGTAACAGTTTTAACTTCTCTTTGATATGATTGTGTGGCCATATATTCTCTTTCAGGGTTTAAATGGTATTCTTGCTGATGAAATGGGATTGGGGAAAACTATTCAGGCAATGGCATTCTTGGCCCATTTGGCTGAGGTAACCACTAAGGTTGGTGTTTTATGTGCATAAATTTACCTTATCCTAACTAGGATTGGTTGCTTTACACAGGAGAAAAATATATGGGGGCCTTTTCTTGTCGTTGCACCTGCTTCAGTACTGAATAACTGGGCTGATGAGATTAGTCGCTTCTGTCCTGCCCTTAAAACTCTTCCATATTGGGGTGGACTTCAGGAGCGGATGGTTCTTAGAAAGAACATCAATCCAAAGCGCCTTTATCGAAGGTAGTCTACTTTTGTTTGCGATACTCATTTTACTTGAATAATATGAGAAACATTGTAAGTTGGTGCCATAGCAGCTAATAATGATTTGTTAATTACTGTTCATGTAAATTTGTTAATTATTTCTTTTTTGTCAGGGAGGCTGGATTTCATATTCTGATTACCAGTTATCAACTGCTGGTGTCTGATGAGAAGTATTTTCGACGTGTGAAATGGCAATACATGGTATTAGATGAAGCACAGGCAATCAAGAGTTCAAGCAGGTTTTTACATTTAACTTTGAATTTGTTTATTTCCTTAAATTTATGAGCTTTAGTCCTTATTAATTATTTTTATTTAGCAATTATTTCTTTGATGAGTAAGTTCTGTTTATAAAATGTCTTGTTGCCAGCTGGCAACCTCACCCCATTGAATGCCACATAATTATTTGTTTTCTGTTTAGATGGTTATTTGGAAGTTGGACAACCCTGCATGTACTGATATTTATGTTAATTGTTCATTCTTTGTAAAGCAGTATAAATGTTATTCTCTATAGAATCAGAAGTATTTGTCTGTGTTAATAGTTGTATAGATTTTAGTTCTACTTGAACACTAAATTATACATGTATATAACAGATTGTAATTTTAAACAGCATTAATTCATTCTCTTTTTATTTATGGTGTATCCTCGTATCTGGTGCTACTATAGATTTCCTCTACTGGTTTAAGAATCTTATACAATTGTTTACTGCAATACATTACTGCATCTCAGTTGCATCAGTGGTTTTCCATTTTTTATTCTAGAAAATGGTTGCTCTTGCCTTCCCCTAAGTGGCAACTCTGATTTCCATTTTTACTTTATGCTATATTAATCTTTATATACTCTCAGTTTTATCTGATATTCTGATTGGATTGTTTCTTTGCAGTATAAGGTGGAAAACACTGCTTAGTTTCAACTGTCGTAACCGCTTGCTTCTGACTGGTACACCTATCCAGAACAACATGGCAGAACTATGGGCCCTTCTGCATTTTATCATGCCAACCTTATTTGATAGCCATGAACAGTTCAATGAATGGTTTTCTAAGGGGTATGTGTTCCTTATGCTAGCCTACTCCAGTCTTCACCATCTAACCAAAAATAGATCTTATTTATTGCATCTCTTTCTATATCATCAGAATTGAGAATCATGCTGAACATGGAGGTACTTTGAATGAGCATCAGCTTAACAGATTGGTGAGTATTTTGTTTTGCTGGATTTGCTACCAGGATGAAGTTGGACTTAAAAAGGCTACTTTTTTTTTTTTTTTTGTATTTTTTATAGTTTAATTTATCTAGATGCCAAAACTGACATTCTTCTTCCTTTTGAAAAGGAATGTAGGTTTTTTTTGCCCTGTTGTGTTGATATTTCATAAAGGTTTTTCTTCTCCTTTTCTGTTGGCAGCATGCAATTTTAAAGCCCTTTATGCTACGGCGAGTGAAGAAAGATGTGATTTCCGAGCTGACTAGGAAAACAGAGATTATGGTTCACTGCAAGTTGAGTTCCCGGCAGCAAGCATTCTATCAAGCTATTAAGAATAAGATATCTCTAGCAGAATTGTTTGATAGCAATCGTGGACATCTAAATGAAAAGAAAATTCTGAATTTGATGAATATTGTCATTCAGCTGAGAAAGGTAAGCTATATTACCTCCTATAGTTTCTTCTTATCCCTGCTTTATATGGTTGACCAATTGCCCAAGAATGTGTATCTCTGTTCATTACATGTGTTGAAGTTGTTTATCTCTGTTTTAGAAGTTTCAGATTGTTTTGAATATCTTATTTATGTAATGGTAGGTGTGTAACCATCCGGAGTTATTTGAAAGAAATGAAGGAAGCACATACTTCTATTTTGGAGAGATCCCAAATTCTCTTCTGCCTCCTCCCTTTGGGGAGTTGGAGGATATACACTATGCAGGGAGTCATAATCCCATAACCTACAAGGTACTTCTGTTAAAATATCTATAGTTTTGATTATATCAGCCTTGTTTGTTTTAGTGCTTTACCATAAATACCACTTTTGCCCTCCTTTTCTTTATCCAGTTGCCGAAACTTGTCCAACAAGAGGTTCTACAAAATTCTGAAACATTATGCTCGACTGTTGCTCGTGGAGTTTACCAAGAAATGTTTTACAAATACTTCAATGTATTCTCTTCGGGAAATGTTTATCAATCTATTTTCCAGCAAGAGAGTATCTCTAATGAGTGTTGCGTTAGAAGTGGGACATTTGGGTTCTCCCGTCTTATGGATTTGTCTCCCGCAGAGGTTGCTTTCCTTGGAACTGGTTCTTTCATGGAGAGACTCTTGTTTTCTATTTCAAGATTGGACAACCAATTTTTTGATGGAACTTTAGACGACCTAATGGAGGTATTGGATGATGACTTCAGTTCCAGCTACCTTGAGATGGGAACAGTCAGAGTTGTTACTAGGATGTTGTTAATGCCATCAAGATCCAAGACCAATTTGCTCAGAAGAAGAATTGCAACTGGTCCTGGCAGTGATCCATTTGAGGCTTTAGTTGTCTCTCATCAGGACAGGCTGCTATCCAATACTAAACTTCTTCATTCAACATACACATTTATCCCACGAACTAGAGCTCCTCCAGTATGTTCTTTTTTTTATATCCATTTTTTACTATTATGGGGAACAGCTTAAACTAAATTAGATATATTATTCACTGTTGATATTTTCTCCTTGATAGATTGGTGCTCAATGCTCGGATAGAAATTTCGCTTACAGAATCACTGAAGAGCTACATAATCCATGGGTTAAGAGATTGTTGATTGGGTTTGCTCGGACATCCGAGTATAATGGGCCTAGAAAGCCAGATGGTCCTCATTGCTTGATTCAGGAAATTGATTCTCAATTACCAGTTGCGCGACCTGCCCTCCAACTTACATATAAGATATTTGGTTCTTGTCCCCCCATGCAAAGTTTTGACCATGCAAAGTTGCTAACAGTAAGAATATTTCTGGTGCACTTTATAGTTGCTTTTTTTTTTTGGGTAATATTCTAGTTGCTCTTTTGGGTTTTGATATTTATTTTTTTGACATTAAAATTAATTTATTTTCTCCTTAGGATTCTGGCAAACTTCAGACGCTTGATATATTACTGAAACGTCTCCGTGCAGAAAACCACCGTGTTCTATTGTTTGCACAAATGACAAAAATGCTGAATATTTTGGAGGTATTTTTTATCCTGTTTATTCTTCACCTTTAACTTATTTCCTAAGCTTGTCTGTTCTATTTTAAACTTGATTCTTAGATATAGTGCAAAAGCATTTGGATCAAGCTGTTAATAATGGTTATCGGTTGGATAGTTAGATTCGATATGTAATAAAACAAAAGCACTTAAAAACACGCTTCCACAATGTGCATGCTGTATTATTTATTATGCATAGTAAAGTGCAGTTGTAAGGTATGGCTGTTATCATTGCTTGTATGCATTGGAGTTGGAAATGGGTTTCCTAATTCTATACTGATTTTATTTTAATTGCAACATCTCAGTCTACAATAACAGTAACTTATTTTATTGATGGATTGCTTTATACTGATGCATTGGATTTTAACGCTTGTCTGTATCTGCACATTTTTGGTGCTGGTTCTTTGTTTGTTATTGCAGGACTACATGAACTATAGAAAATATAGGTACCTGAGGCTTGACGGGTCTTCCACAATTATGGATCGACGAGACATGGTCAGAGACTTTCAGCTGCGGTGAGTATTTCATTACATCTGACTCCTTCATAACAGGTTTCAGTGATCACTACTTCTTTTCATCTCCTTTTATGAAGTCATGAAAATGAAATATGTACTTTGTTTTCTGTTGCAGGAATGACATCTTTGTGTTCTTGCTGAGTACGAGAGCTGGTGGATTGGGTATTAACTTGACAGCTGCTGACACTGTAATCTTTTATGAAAGTGATTGGAATCCAACCTTGGATTTGCAAGCCATGGACAGAGCTCACCGTTTAGGGCAGACAAAGGATGTAGGATTCTGCTTCTTACCTATAGTATAATAGAACATGAATGATTTGAGATAACCTTGCTTATATTATGCTGGTTAACTTCCCACTTGTATTTCTGCAAATAATGTTTAGCTCTTTTTTTGTTACTGTTATGAAAATATTTGTTTATTTAAATTTTCAAACACTTTTTAATAGGTAATAGTTTCACAATGTTAAATGCGTAGGTAACTGTCTATCGACTCATTTGTAAGGAAACAGTTGAGGAGAAGATTTTGCAGAGAGCAAGTCAGAAAAGTACAGTGCAGCAGCTTGTCATGACAGGTGGCCATGTTCAGGGAGATCTCTTGGCTCCTGAAGATGTTGTATCTTTACTTCTGGATGATGCACAGCTGGAGCAGAAATTAAGAGAAATTCCGCCGCAGGTAAGGTTGAATCTGATAGGGTGTAAAATTCTCTACTTTTCTCAGCATCAAAATGGGCTTTACAACTGTTTATGGGCCCTGTACTGATTTTTATGTTTTATGCACCCTCAAGGCTAAGGATAGACTAAAGAAAAAACAACCAACGAAGGGCATACGGCTAGATGCGGAAGGTGATGCATCTTTGGAAGACTTAGCGAATGCTGGAGCTCAGGTTACTGGGGTCGATCCATCTGCAGATCCTGAAAAAGCCAAGTCCAGTAATAAAAAGGTACTGAAGGTCATTTTGATTCATAATTATGATTGAAATAATAGTGATTTCTTTTTACAAGAAGTAATAATGAAGGCCTATATTGTAGAGATTCCTGGATATCCTGAATAAAATAATTTACAAGAGACAAAATGCTATGCCAAGGAATGCGTAAATTGTGTAGTCCTATTGGTTTGTCTCTTGTTATATTAGCTGCTGCAAAGGATGATCTAATTATTTTTGGTTGATCCTTGAGGGCCTCCTTTCCAACCATTGTATAGCATAGAAAAACTGTGTATCCTTATCCGCTGTGAGGGTGGTTGTGTCATGAAATTTTCTTTTGGTGCTGCTGACCATGAGAAGTAGAGTACAACCTCTTTTAGGCAATATTTTATGTGTTAACAACTTTATTTATTTAAATATTGGTGCAGAGAAAAAGTGCTTCTGAAAGGCAAACATCTGCTAAGCAAAGGATTTCTCAGAAGACGAGTGAACCTAGCCTTGTGGATAATGAGTTAGATGATGTCCTTCAAGATGATATGCAATCACAGAGACCCAAGAGGCCTAAGAGACCAAAGAAGAGTGTAAATGAAAACCTAGAACCAGCAATTACTACTGCAGCTGCTGCATCAGCTTCTGGCCAAGTACCTGGAAATGAGTTTGGTCCTGGTGGTTTTGGGACTGAAATGGAGCATAACATGGCGCAGAGTAATATGTCAACGTGATAACTTGACGAGAGGAAAGCAAGGTACACCTTAATTGCTGTCACTGCAACACTTGTTGGATGGTTGTGGTCATTTCAACTAAAATTCACCTGCATATTGAATAGTATAGTAGTATGTATATATAACATTAATTTTTGGTGGGAGGGAGAATTGTTCTAGGTGTAGCGGTTAATTACATTAGAAAATATGGGAAAATAGATGCGGGATAATCATATATTGTAGATGTTATAACCAGCCTGGGTGCAGTAAACGTTGTTGGTTTACCAATAACAGACCCATATATTTATCGAGCACTCTAGATTGGGTCCGTAAAAGCCAACGTATTTAGTTTCCACTTGCTTTCCTAATTCTCTGCTGAAACAGGGCGGATGCTTCTGCTTCCTGTCTTTGGATTCTTTAATGACAGTGATCCCAATAGTATGCTGTTTAACTTTGATCTTTGGTTATAGATATCTTCTGTTTCTTTGATCAAGTTTAATGAGGTAGCAAACAACAATGAAAGGCAGAACTGTTGAAGACATCTAACAATTCAACGTGGTTATTGCAATGTGTTGAATTCTGGTTTTCCATTGTCCTGGATGCTATAAAAGGAATAGGTGAAGCATTTGTCAAAAGAGAGTAGTGTACTGATGTTGAAGAATTCGTACAGAGGTCGATAGAAATTTTTTTCTTCCAACTAAAACAAAAAGTTAAAACTAAGAATTTAGAAAAAGCAAAGAAAGCAATAATCCCAATGAAATAAGTAAATTCTTTGTTTGATTTAAGGATTTCATCATTGATGCAAAGCTAAAATGGCAATGTTTTTAATAAATTGGTTATAGATATTGATGATTGTCTAATAATCTATGTTCTTCTTGCTATTTTATAATCATCATTAATTAATTTTTTTATTGACAAATAACTTGTAATGAACACTTGGGAATATAATTTTATCAATAGTCTTAAAATGAAAAGATTCAATTTTAATCAACAAATGCACAATTAAAGTTATTTGAGTTAGATTGTTGTCCATATTACACGAATAATCCTATCAACAAATTGTAATTAAATTAAAAGACATGCAAATATTAAAGAGCAAAAAAGATTAGAAGTAATTTAATCTTACAAACTTGTAATCAACTAGAAACGATGAATTTAGCACAAAATCAAATTAAAATAGAGAGTGGAGATAATTTGTCTCTCTTCTAAGTTTCTATTTATAGAGCTGTGGAGTTTTAATTGCCTTTACACGAGGGTTACAAGCCTGATTTAAACATAAATATTCGAAACGACGAAAGTAACCTTGCATCTCGGGTTTAAAATAGCAAACAGAGCCATAAGACACAGATAGTGGCGCTGCGGTTTGGTAAAACAGTTCTATGGCACAGAGCTTGGAGAGTTGGGCTGCTAGCTAACTGCATTGGGTTGTGAGGTCGTGATTGCTCGTTTTTGTTTAGGCCTTTTTTTAAAATGCTCTTTTCATCTTTGATCACTTGTGGTATTTCTTTCCAAGTCTGTACATAATTTATATTACAGAAACAATCATTTGTAATTAGGTAATATAAAAGCGCGTGCATAAATAACATTAAATATATAAACTCAGCGAAAGCAGGATATTTGGGTGATGGAACAATAAAAAAGGTTAAAAATATATGAATTATGATAGCTGTTAGTGATTGGTATTTAAAACTGAATAAATTGACTTGATAGGGAAAGTGAAAGATAGGGTGGATGCTTTTGTTTGGGTCTGCTAAGAGTGATTTAATATCAGCTTCAGCACAACCGCATGTAAATAGGTGTTTTTGCCTTCACAACTTTATCTGTATTTTGTCTGGGAATTAAAGGATGAAAATTTTTGAGTTTTGGGGATAATTGGTTTAGATTATTATTAAGTATATATTTTTTAATTCCGCACTATTGTTTCTTCATCCTTGTGAAACTTTTACCATAAAAAGAAGCTACTAGATTTCATAATGATTGTGTCCCAATTCTCCTTCCATTTTTTTTTTCTCTTTTAATTTTTAAATTTATATACTTTTTAAAAGGGATGAACAAACTAATGTCTATTAACTGTACTGATATGGTATTTCCGTAACATCCCGTTAACTACGTGCATATATATATATAGCATACAAATGACATGAATATGAATAAAACATAGTTAAAATTATATTTATAAAGAAATTTATGTAAAATCACTATATATAAAAATTTAAAATTTATAGATATTTTAAATAAAATATAAAATAATAAAATATCCTCATAAAAAACAATATATTGATAAATTAAAATTTATATAAAATGTGGCGGATATCAGATGAAGAAAATGAGGTTGCTATTTGCCACCCAATTTCTGCTACGGAAATAACGACAAGGGAATTTGTTGATTGAAAATTTCAAAGTGCATATGGTTGGTAGGCAAGGCCAGCTGTATGTACATGTAGTAATAGGATAATAAAATAATGCAAGTTTGAGGAAGGAAGGTTCCCAACACATATACGAAAATACCAAGCAACTCAGTCGCCCTTTATTTTAATCACCATGCCTTTGACTTTTGATGTTGGGGATATTCTTTTATTCTGCTTTTATCTAATCATTCAATTTTCAAATTTATATATTAAGTTAGTGTCAACTTTAAAATTACTTTCAAAAAGAAATTACTATTCTTACAAATAAAATACAATTAAGATATTAAAAATATAAAAATAGAACTATTATAATATTTATATTTATTTAAATCTAGTCTAATATTAATTATCATGTTTGTATAATTTTATTAAAATTATATGTTATTATATAAAAAATTTAAGAAATAATTAAATGTAATTTAGTTAACACATATACATAAAGAAAACTAGTCATATCTATAATATAAAAGAAAACATTGAATTCTACGTTAAGATTTTTAGTTTCAAAATGTTTACTTTGTCTCTTCTCTATTAAATATAATTTTAATTAGAATTTATTTACATTTTTTAATGATGTTGTATAATTACATTAATGAGACATTTGAATATATCGATTTTAAACCAATAATTATATTTGTATTAATACATCAAATGACACATCATTCGATAATGATAATTACATTTGTTTTCTTGATAATACATAAAACCGTATATTACCATTATAATTACTTTTTAAAAAGTATCTCATTAATCAACATGGGTATTAAACATCGTAAGATAATCATGATATATAAAGGGTTCAAAATTGCAACTAAGACAATATATTATTATCGATTAATTATTTTTTAACATGTAAATCAAATATAATGCTATGATCTTTTAAAATATATATAATTATAGGATAACAATTCTTTACATTATAATTACGAGTTTTATAACCTGTCAATCAACACATAAATGGAATTATGACAAAAAAATCGTGGTTGTTTGAGTGTTAAACACCATATGATAATCACAATGGATAAAGGGTTAAAATTGCAACTAATACAATATATCATTATCAAATAATTATTATTGATTTATTATTTTTAACCTGTCAATGAAATATAATTATAGGATCTTTTAAAATATATATAATAATATATTATAAAAGAATGTACAAAAGGAAAAAATGCAAACTTTGAATTTCAAAATACTTTCATTTTTAATTTTAATATCATACTTTTATGAAATTAAATATTTATTTTGAAAAATTAAAAATTAAAACAGTTTAACATGCATCTTTTAAAATAAATTGTTTAATTCTTAAACATTTATGTAATTTTCATAATTTTATATCAATTTACATAAATGCTTAAAAATAGGTAAAATACATTACGATTTGTTAACTAAACATATATATAAATATAATATATTTTTATTATATTTTAATTAAATAAAATTTATTTAAAACTTCATTTAAGTAAAATTAGAATCTTTTAAAAAATTTAAAACTTTTTTAAAAAATTTCAAAATTATTAAATATATTTTAATTTATAAACATAAATTTAACTCATGGCACGAGATAAAAAGACCTAGTATATTATATCTAAAAAGGAAATAAATACCCATGTTGACATTACAATTTTTGACACGTAGTATTCTCTATCTGTCACACTTATTTCTAGTTTGGGTACATACTCTTTTACTCTCGCCTTTTAATTTTTATGTTTTTCAATGATTTTTGTTCAATTTCATTTTCTTTAGATTTTTATATGTTACATATAAATTTGATTTTAAATAAATTATTTTTATTTTAATATTTTACTTAATTGAATTTATATTATTAAAATGATTGAATATTAAATTGATAAGCTTAAAATTATATAGTTTTAAAAATTACATGGTAATAAATTTGATCAAATTAAATTTATATATATTTTAAATATAATAAGAGTTAATTAAATTTATTGATTACAGTAGAGCAAAGATAAAATAAAATTATAAAATAATCAAATATTAACAATTTTAATTTCAAAACAAATTAATTTTATAATATATACAATAAATAACCTATCAAATTATTAATAATATTATTTAAATTATATTAAACTAATATTAATATTCAAACCATGATAATTTTTGTATTATTTTAATATTAAATATTTTTAAAATTAAATAACATTAATATAACCAATTCTAAATTAATTAATTATTTTTAAAAATATTTTACAATTTCATTACTTTTCAATTCATTAATAATTTTAAGCAAAACTAATGTTACAAAAATATTATTAAATTAATATACACAACACCAAACAAAAAAAAATTAACATACACAACTGGCCTATGTATTGCACAGTATACAAACTAATATATATTACAAAAGAAGCAACAAAAACATATATGAAAACTTTAGGTTCTAGATTAATTTTTTAAATCCAAAATATATACTTCCTTAATTATTATTCTAAAATTTTCCGGTTTTTCTTACCAAAATATTTCCTTAATTATTGTCCTATAATTTTATCCTTAATTAATAATTTATACTATAAACCATTTGGTACTATTTTATAAAATAATAATTTTCATATTAGAATTTATTTTTCAAAAAATCCTAATACAGTACAATTTTTAGAAATTGGTAATTCTTTATTTTATAGATTTATGATTGAGCTTTTTTTATTATAAAATAATTTTTTTATTGATGGATAGTATTTATATATTTTTATTCCACAAGTAATAATTTATTTTATTTTAAACATTTATTTTTTAATATTTTACTATATCCCATATAAAATATTTACTGAAGTCCGATAATCTATTTATGGAGTCTAAATACTCAATGGAAGTTACCAAATATTTTCCTAAGTTCATTCAAACAACCAATCCCGTAGGCAAACTAGTATATTAATAATATCTGCATGTTTGTTTTTTATTTTTATTTTTATTATATTCAATCAACTTATATATATATATATATGCTTCTGTTGTTTAGCTCAGACTGAGTTGCACATTCAAATTATACCAACAATAGGTTCAAAGAAAAGAAAGAAGAAGCAATATGTACTATAAGGTAGCAAATGCATCAGAATATCTGGTCATCACTGGTGTTGGCATCCAAGACATAAAGCTGGCCAAGAAGGCATGGATTTTCCCTGGTCAGTCTTACACCGTTTTCGACCTCTCCCCCGTTAACTACACCTTCGAAGTCCAAGCCATGAGCGCCGAGAAGCTCCCCTTTGTCCTCCCTGCTGTTTTCACTATTGGGCCCCGTGTCGATGATGAGCCCAGTCTCCTCAAGTATGCCAAGCTTATCTCTCCTCACGACAAGCTCTCTAACCATGTAAAAGAGCTCGTACAAGGAATCATCGAAGGCGAAACAAGGGTCCTTGCTGCTTCTATGACCATGGAAGAGATTTTCAAAGGAACCAAAGAGTTCAAACTCGAGGTTTTTGAGAAAGTCCAGCTTGAACTCAACCAGTTCGGACTTTTGATTTACAACGCTAATGTTAAGCAGCTTGTGGATGTCCCTGGCCACGAGTACTTCTCTTACTTGGGTCAAAAGACTCAAATGGAAGCTGCTAATCAGGCCAAAGTGGATGTTGCAGAGGCCAGAATGAAGGGGGAGGTCGGGTCCAAGCTACGGGAGGGCCAAACACTTCAAAACGCCGCCAGAATCGATGCGGAGACCAAGATTATATCCACGCAGCGGCAAGGAGAGGGGAAGAAGGAGGAGATAAAGGTAAAGACTGAGGTGAAGGTTTATGAGAATCAAAGAGAAGCTGAGATAGCTGAGGCAAACGCAGATTTGGCAAAGAAGAAGGCAAGTTGGGCTAAGGAAGCGCAAGTAGCGGAGGTGGAATCAGCCAAGGCTGTTGCGTTGAGGGAAGCTGAGTTGCAAAGAGAGGTGGAGAGGATGAACGCTTTGACCAGGACTGAGAAGCTCAAGGCTGAGTTTCTTAGCCAAGCAAGTGTTGAGTACGATACCAAGGTAATTAACATATATATACGCTGATCCTTTTTTCTTCGCTTTACCTCGTTAGTATATTTTTACTATTTGTTTTTGACCCTTTTGAAATAAAAGGTGCAAGAAGCAAATTGGGAGCTGTACCAAAAACAGAAACAAGCAGAGGCAATTCTGTATGAGAAGGAAAAAGAGGCAGCAGGGCAAAAGGCAATAGCAGATGCAGCATTTTATGGTCGTCAAAGGGTTGCGGATGTAGAACTGTATGCAAAGCAGAAAGAGGCGGAAGGGCTTATGGCACTGGCACAAGCCCAAGGTGTTTATCTACGAACACTTTTAGAGGCATTGGGCGGCAATTATGCTGCCCTAAGGGATTACTTGATGATCAATGGTGGAATGTTTCAAGAGATTGCTAAGATCAACGCTGAAGCCGTGCGGGGACTTCAGCCTAAGATTAGCATTTGGACTAACGGTGGTGGAGAAGCAATTGATGGTAATGGAAGCAACGCAATGAAGGAGGTTGCTGGTGTTTATCGGATGCTGCCGCCCTTGTTTAAGACGGTGCACGAGCAAACTGGAATGCTTCCGCCTCCCTGGATGGGCACATTGCCGGACCCAGAAAAAGCTACCACAGATTAAACAAGCCAATCGTCTAATCACGCTTTGCCATGCACTTCCTTGTTTTGGTTTTTAAGTATTTTGCCTTGGCTTTACATATAGGGTGTTGATATAATCGTACAAAGTTATTGGTTTGGCCACATTGCACCTGCTTCGTGACTCATATATCTTGTAATTAAAATTTTAAAATAAGTCACTAATGACCTCTAAATTTATCAAATTTCTTAATCTTCAAAAAAATGCCATTCTATTCAACCATTTATCTTCATGTTTCTAAAATGGTACGTCTATCCCCTGGCAGCACAATTATCTTTTAATCTTTTTTAAAATACAATTTAGTTTTAAAATAAATTATTTATTATTATTTTTAAAATTCTATATTAACTTTAAAAACATATTTTTAAAATTAAAATTATTTACAAATTAAAAATTAAATATGAAACTAAGAATTATTTTTAAATATAAAAACTTAGGCTTATAGGTTTAAAATGTCCTTAAGGAAGTATTTAAAAAAATCATTTAAACCCTCGACTTAATTCTCACCAAATTCAACCATTGCTGTTAATAAAAAAATTAATTAAGTCCATTCCTTGACGATTTCCTACTTTACCCATGTTGACAATTAAAATCAATTGACAATATATGGAAACCCTTAATTTAATATTTCATTTTTCCAATAAAATCATAAAACTATTAAAAATATCTTATAAAATTTATAAAGCTTTTATAAATTATAAAAATTCATAAAAACTTGTAAAAAAAATTCTATTTTTTATTACTTAGACCCTTTACAAGACTTAGGTATTGAAGTTCCTAATTCAATACTTAAACCCCACCATCAAGACTTGGATGCAAGAGAGCCAAAATCAAGTTTAAAGACATTACAAAGTATACCTAATCATTCTCAATCATCCTCAACTATTCTTAGACCTTAAAAGTACTCCTAAATATCATTCAAATCATCACATAACTCTCCTATGTTCAATCACCAACAATAAACCACAACGTGTTTAAAACATTCACTTAAACACAACTTCACTTTATATCATTTCACTGTTTGTTTGATATTTTCATGTCAAAAGAATATCTATGTACATGCCACACTATGTCCATAATTTAAAGTCCATATGTCACCATCCTTACCTTGTTGATAAGATGTGATTTGGCAAGTCACACTTGAACTCTATTCTTATGATCTCTTTTTCCAATCTATGCGTTCAAAAACAATGTATTAAGCTTCATAAAAGCTTAGTAAATACTCACGAATTTTATATGTATCTTAGTATTCAATATAAATTTTATTTAAATACACTAATTCATTTTGTTTTGTCTTTATATCACTTCATTATAGATGTATACCCTAAGTATAAAATTCACTTACCACTTACTTCACTTAGCCCTTAATAAACAAAGGAGGACCGAGAGGAGAATATGTGGAATAGCACAAGCATGTAAGTGATAAGGAACACGAGCACATAGGTGATAATAGTCACAAGCACCGAAGTGCTGCGCTAAATGGATTTCTAATGACATACCATTTATATCTGACTAGTTACTTTGTTTACTAGCCTTTACAATATCTTATTCATTTGTAACTTTTCTTTTTTATTTTTCATCATATTTGCACTTTATATTTAAATATACACTTTCATATGTCACTTATGGCTAGGTCACACATTTTCACACAAATAATTCACATTATTTATCACTTAATCCACTTATGAAATATTCTCTTACCACTTATCACATTCACGTTCACTTAGTCACTAACTTTCACGTCTTATATACTTTGTAATTATTTCATAGAATTTCACTCATCAACACTTATGATAAGCACTTATTCATTAAGTACTTCATTGCTTTAATTTTCTTATGAAACATATTACTTTCATTTATAATTCATATCACTTATCACTTTTTACAATAAACTTTCATATCTCTTGCATATACTTATACTAAATTCATCTATTTTCTCATTTTCACACTAAAATGTGACTATTATATTTACTTATAATATGCCAATTAATTCACCTAATTCTTTTACTTTCTATATGTAAATTCTCATTATTTCTTGTACACTAATATTATTTTAAATTAAATACACAATTATTACACTTGATTTTCCACATATTTCAATTTAATGCTTAAGTAAATATAACTCATAAGAGTTGTTAATTTACTAGATTTCACTTCTTTTGTTTCTTTTTTCTTCCTTTCACTCCTTTGATACTTTTTTCTTTTGTCTACAACACTTTCACCACTTTCTTTCTTTTTCACTTGATGAGCACAATCAAAATCTATACTAGAAATCGCTTCCTTATGTTTCTACATCAATAAATGACAAAATTCGTATATAAAAAAAAAACACTTGAATTCTTACTTTATCACATTGTTTTCCCACATTTTCTTAACTCTCTCTTATTTCTACCCATGAACTCATAAATCCTATCATGAAAATTGAGCTTTTGGTATTGTTGGAGACTTGATTTCACTTGGAAATTTATTTAGAAATCAAAAGCAAGTGGTATGTTGCAGCTTCTCAATGCTTCCGTCAACATCTATTCACAGTCCAATTGATCGATGATTTTATTAACTGAAAGATCTTATTGATGTTTTTTTTTTTATCATTAAAGGCTCAATTAGGTGTAATTTTCTTTAAAGATTCAATTAATTTTTAAAAAAATTTTACCAAGATTTTTTTTGGACCTTTTTGGAAAAAAATTGTTTTTGAGTAATTAATTTATAAGGAACTTGATTGTATTTTCTATATATTATTGATGTCTTGGAGGAAGGAGATATTATGGGGGTGATTTTGGAGATGCAATGCAGGTTATGTCAAGCTTGATGAACGCTACCTAGGGAGTCGAAGCCTTCACAGGTCATGATGTGCCAGTTTAGAGGCTCAAGGATGTGAATGGCAAGGTGACCTTAGTCGAGTAGCATGCGTGCAAATGTACACGTTATATATATGGCCGAGGCATGGACTCACTAAGGCCTTAAGGTTGGCCACAATTTGGTTACTCAGGGCCCAATGATATCTAGTGGTCCAACAATTTCCCCTAGCTGAGGGGGAAATCATAAAGAAGCCCTTCACTAAAACGATTCTAATTGGGGATTGCATTTGTCGAGACTGTTCTCACCTAGGATCATAATTGCACTAATTCAATATGTCTGGCAGAGGAGAGTCGTTACCAAAGGTGTGGGCGTTTGGTTGGTTACGACGGAATTGAAGACAAATATAATAAGTATATCGAGTATAAATGGAATATAAATATAATAATATTAGATAGGTTGAATGGAATAAAGATATAAATAGATATTTATGGATTAATATAATAATTTATTTGGTTTTTATTTAATTTTTGTCTATTTTAAAAAATTTAAAATATATTTAAAATTAAAATTATTAAAATTATTTTTAAAATTAATTAATTGCTAACGTGACATACACGTGATCGTCACATTAATAAAGTTAACAAACATTAATTTTTTTCATCAATTTTAAAGTAATTTGACAAACAATATAATTTTAAAAATTAAATAGAAGAATAAAATAAATTTATTTGCAAAGTTGGATTTGGTATGTTGTGGTTCAAAATGCTACTTGTTATCATATAAGTAGATGAGGGTTACGTAAGTGATTATGGGGCAGCCCACCGTCAAGGTCTCCTACTTGGATCAGGGATTATTGATTATGGAAGGAACCACCCCTACCATCCATCAATGCACTGCATTCCCAAGCCCGTATATAACTAAAAATTTCATATTATCCCATTTAAGCTAAAAGTCCCCAATGCTGAAAATTAAAAAAAATTCATAATGCAGCGGAGGAGGTGAATGGAGACGTCATAATGGTGACATTTTGATTAGTAAGATTGTGAGATGTAAAGAAGTAAAATCAATAATATTAAGGTGAATAAGTCATCCAATATTTATGTAATGACGGTTGGCATGCAACAACCTTTAATGCAACTCCCAGCTCAAATCAATCACGCTGTTCCCAACTGTCACTCATCAATGCATCTCTCTCACCATTATTATTGATCACAAACCCAGCTTTCACCATTTACTTATCTGTGTCATTTACTTTAGCATCAACATTTCACACATTCTTACTTTGTTTTGCCTTTCTCCCTCTAAGTAAATGCACTTTGAAATTAACCATGTTGTAGTAATTAAACGAAATCCTCTACTTTATTTGTATCTAACAACACCCAAAAAGCCAAAGGTTGGTCTATATTTCATTGACAATTATTTCTTCTTCTTTGCCCGCTTGTCTTTTTCTGTTTATTTATTATTCTATCTTTTCTGTTGAAGTTTATAGTTGGGTAGATGAACAAACTCTAGACGGAGATATCAATGTTTTGTTTTGTTTCCTATTTTTTTGATTCTATCCTTTAGCTGCCTTCATGAACTCCAACTTTTTTAGATGCATTTATTCTGATGATATTGTTTTATATTGGAACTCTGTACAAGAACAATCTCTAGAACGGGTTGGTATGAATATCTATATGGAGTGAGCAAAAGTTAGCTCTGGTTTTGGTACAAGAATCCACCAATAAAATTTTATTCTTATTCAATCAGGGAGAATTCAACATGTTTTTCCTTGTTTCAAGTAAAGGCTGTTTAGTGCGGTTTTAGGAGAGCAAAAGCCATATAAAATCATTAGGTAATTTGGCAAATTTTCCATGATCCTTTTCTACCTCACAACATATATCCTACATCCTTAGAATCAGAAAATTGGGTTTTCTTTGTTGGAAAAAGATGGTAGGGAGTATAGACACATTGCACCGGAGTTTGAACTCAAATGGATCTTTCTACAACTGTAATGGTTTGGAGGAGAAACTTGATGAGCTTCGTCACCTTCTATGCAAGAGTGATGGTGATCCGTTGAGGATTGTGAGTGTGGGAGCAGGTGCTTGGGGAAGTGTGTTCGCAGCTTTGCTGCAAGATAGCTACGGGCAGTTTCGAGACAAGGTTCAAATCAGAATATGGAGGAGGCCTGGAAGAGCAGTTGATAGAGCTACCGCAGAACATCTCTTTGAAGTGATCAATTCCAGGGAAGATGTATTGAGGAGGTTGATACGACGTTGTGCCTATTTGAAGTATGTTGAGGCTAGACTAGGCGATCGAACACTACTTGCGGATGAGATTTTGAAAGATGGGTTTTGCTTGAACATGATTGATACGCCACTTTGTCCTTTGAAAGTTGTGACTAATTTGCAGGAAGCTGTTTGGGATGCCGACATCGTGGTAAACGGCTTGCCTTCCACCGAGACACGTGATGTGTTCCAAGAGATCAGCAATTATTGGAAAGAAAGGATCACTGTGCCTATCATTATCTCTTTGTCTAAGGGTATAGAGGCTGCACTGCAACCCCTTCCTCATATCATTACCCCAACACAAATGATTAATCGAGCAAGTAAGACTCCCTCTTCAATTATTTAATATGCATTGGTGAAGCAAAGCAAAATTTTCAATTCCAGATGATATTGTTACTACTTTCACTTTCCAGACCGCACAACCGATAGTCGAGTAGGATTCTCTGTTTCTTCTCAAGTAAATCTTTTATCTGTCTTGTTTTGAGCTTTATGCGTATGTTCCTTGCAGCTGGAGTACCTATAGAGAACATACTCTATCTTGGGGGACCAAATATTGCCTCTGAGATATACAATAAGGAATATGCTAACGCTCGAATATGTGGAGCCGAACAGTGGAGAAAACCGCTGGCAAAGTTCTTAAGACAGCCCCATTTCATTGTATGGGACAACAGTGATCTTGTCACTCATGAAGTCATGGGCGGCCTGAAGAATGTCTATGCCATCGGAGCAGGTAAGTACCCCTGTATCTTTCGGCCAACTAAGTTTGTATAATAGACCACAACTGGTGCACCAACATATTTGCAGTGATTCTTTTACCCATCCCATTGACTTCCTTCAAAGATTATATACTATTTGATTTCCATGGAAGTAATGGTGTACATTTGGTTTATGATAGGTTAGACATCGTTTATCTGCTTAAGAAAGAAACTTTGAAGAAGCTAAATCTTTTATTTGAATTTAAGATGGATGCAAATAGGAAACAATCTAATCATTCGAGTTCAAAAGGTATACTTGATAATGACTTTCAAGTTTGATTTTCTCAGGAATGGTAGCAGCCCTGACCAAGGAAAGTGCTACTAGCAAATCAGTGTATTTTGCACATTGTACATCAGAAATGATATTTATTACCCATTTGTTGGCTGAAGAACCAGAGAAGCTGGCAGGCCCTTTGCTGGCTGACACTTACGTGACATTGTTAAAAGGTCGTAATGCATGGTATGGCCAAATGTTAGCCAAAGGAGAACTAAGTCGAGATATGGGTGATAGCATCAGCGGAAAAGGAATGATTCAGGTAAAAAAAAAAATGCTTGTTCAACATATATCTTATTCTTCTACTGTTATTTAGTAAGTGCAATTGATGGCCTTATGGGAATGTGGCAGTACTTCAGGGTTATGACTCTAAATTGCATCTATCCATTATTCTAATGAAGAACAAAATTAAACAAATGGTAATTGTTTACCAGGGAGTGTCTGCAGTAGGAGCATTTTATGAACTTCTGAGTCAATCGAGCTTAAGTGTGTTGCATCCAGATGGAAACAAGCCTGTTGCCCCTGTTGAGTTGTGCCCTTTATTGAAGACGCTCTACAAAATTCTTATAACAAGGTAGCTTCATATTCGTCATACAACAACTTCAATTTTCAGCTACAAATATCAGATAACACGTCTCTTTGACCAATGTGTAGTGACATGGTTATGTATGAGGAATAAGTCCAATGCTAAGCTTGTGGTCATATATTTTGAATGTTTAGGGAGAAGACGGCTGAAGCGATTCTGCAGGCACTGAGGGATGAAACCCTGAATGATCCTCGAGAGCGCATTGAGATTGCCCAGACACATGCATTTTATAAACCTTCACTTCTAGGCCAGCCTTGACAAGTTTGATGCATACCAAGATTTCAAGTTTAAAGGGAACTAATCATATGGAACCAATTGTTTCAGAATTCAACATGGTGTGTCATTGTCATAAATATAGAGTACTGCCTTTATCCGAAGCTCCATCCATGAAATTTGTCTCAGTGAATTTTTTTTTTCTTTTCTGACAAAGGGAGCATTTTTATGTTGTGACAACAAGAATGAAGATTTTTTATAGCGAGAATCACGAGAATTTAAATTATTCCAACTATTGAATTTAAAGTCAACAGCAACTTTATTTTTTCTTTTACCCTTTAGTTAAAAATTTTGAATATGACTTTAAAAATTGTTTTAAAATTTTAAAGTCAACATGGAAATATACCTCGATTATATTCATATAAATATGTGTTTATATTGTTTGTTAGGCTGAGTAATTCAATTCAATAGTAATTATGGAAAGTTTAAATTGGTTAAGATAAAAACTTTATAAATTAGTTTAAAATGTCACAAAATTTTTATCTATGGATACGGGTCGGTACAAGTTGGTATTAAACAAAACAGGTCGAAATGCACTGAAATAGTTGAAACCCACTAAAATTTTGACAAAAATGAAACATAAACTATTTGATATCAGTTTAAGATAGAAATGATATGTATTGATCGGTATAGCCAGTACCGATACGATACCGACTACCATAATCTTATCTGTCCGTTTCCATGTCCATGCATCATATAGCCATCAATGCCAATCATTCCTGAGAGGTTTGTCAACTTCAACTAAATAAGACGAGCAAAACTGCAGTTCTTCTGCCCAAAACAAATCTGAAAGCAGTCCTAATCTCATGAGACCCACTTGCCACTTGTATGTTAACTCCTTCACGTGCTAAAATAGTCCTGCCAATATAGTACAGTTATAACATACAGTATTTTGTAGTATTTATAAACTCGATTATACATGTATGCATCAATTTCAATTTCTGTCGGTCAAATTTTGATATAATAACAATACACATACATTCAATTGTACAATTGCTTTTAAAAATGAATTATAATAGAAAGATAATAATTAGTAAAGATATTAAATTTATATATATATATAGAATAAGTAATTAAAATTATTAAAATTATATATTTAAAATTAAAAACTATAATATTAAATTTATATATTTGTTGATGCGTGGTTTAAAGTTTTGTGATTAAGGATGATTTGTACCGTAGTGGAGGTGTCGAGAGCTACCAAAAGAGACTTGATGAGGACAAAATGTTCGGGTTCCTTTTTAGGGGGGGAAGTTTTTTTATGGGCAGTGAATTTTTTAGAAGACTATCTTTGGGTCCTGGTAAGAGTATTCGTACTTTACAAGATAATTGGTAGGGTTAATAGTTTTTTGTTATGACATGATTAGATGAGGGAAGCTACATAGTAGGTAGCTAGTGGCAAGGTGTTACAACATGCATTGAAATGTGACGGTGTGATGGGAGAGGTTTTTGGCAAATCTTTGGCAGGATACAAATGGTTCCCTAAGTAGGTGAGCTATTGAGTCGATGAGCTCTTGAATTGGGCAAACTCCTTAGATTAGCGAGGTGCTGGAAAACCCACAGTTGAAGTAAAGGTTATAAAGGAACATTTTCAAGGCAATTGGGTATATGCTAGGGGTTTATGCTAGGGGTTTAGTAGGTTGCTTGTTTTGGTGAGTAGTCCTGAAAGAGGAGGTAAAAGTGAGCACGCCTGAAAAGGTAATAGAAAAAGCAAACTTGATAAAATGTGCCTTAGGCCTAAAAAGGCAAGTGGGGTGAGCACATTTGATACAAACCTTACACTGAAGAAAGAAACATAATGGGCGAGCGTTAGGCTTGGAGATGCAATTAAGATACAACGGTGTAGCTAGGGGGATTGGCGGGAACCATCCTCCTGTTGGATTGGCGGGAACGAATCGAGTTGAAATAAGGTCAAAGAAATACTTTTTCAATCTGATCCCCTTTCAATGTCGATATTGTTTCAGTTCGACCCCTTTGTGATGTGGATCCCAAGCCCCAACAAAATCGTCTCCGCCACTACATAGTTCACCCAGTCAAAACGAACAGCAAAAACTCTGTTAAACTTTTTAAAGAGAAAATTCAAAACAACTGCTAGACCCTCTATTTGTTTCTTGGTAACCAACACTCTCTAAGGGATTCTATTCCTTTTATCAAATTGAGCTAATAAAAAACGGAATAATTCCCTTTTATTTTTAGATAAAACTATGGAAAGTATTAATACATTATATTCTTTTCAAAAGAACATTATCTTTCATAATTTTTATCTTTGACCGAAATTATTATAATTATTTATTTTAATAATTTTGATAAACTATATTCGATTAATATTTTATATGAATCAAATTCATATATTAATTTTAACTATGCTTTCTATTTATATACAACAAGTTTGTACATATAATGTGTTCAATGTTTAACTATTCAATTAAATTGATTCAATAATTAATTTAATTCATATAATAGCTAAACACAATATCAACTATGTTTGGATTTTGTTCGCTTCAATCATAGGGTGTGACCCTATAGGCTATTGTAACATTAGTAGCAATACTAAAATATTTTTAATGTTACAAGCAATGAGTAACATCTAGCAATACATCATTGCTACCCAAGTTACAAGAAGTCGTGATTCGACATAATCTTTCTATGATAAATTTTCATGTATTATATCATTTTATCCTTTATATCTAGACTGGACACAAGTCATGAAATAATCACACTTGTATAGTCTAATCTCATATTTATTGATATTCTAAGTAGATTACGATAAACAAATAAATGTGATATATCATATCAACTTATTTGAGCATGACCATGTATTTCTAGTTTCACTCCATAAAGTGACTTAAGATATTACTCACATTATGTAGGAGAGATAAATCATATATTGATCAATCATATTCCACTACATAAATTGTGACATACCCAACATCAATCTTTATAGTACAATATGTTACGATAGACTTTTGGCTGTATCAAAATATATGACTCACGATGTTGGGACAATGATGATCTTAAGTCTGAATATCGTATATATAGTTATCACTATGAGTAATGTTGTAATTAGAACATAATAATCCAAGAAACATACTCATAGTGGGTCAGTCCAGCATGTTTTTGTCTAACACATACTCTTGTATTGATTTTGACATCCATATGTCAATGACAACATTTTGTCATCAATCAACTACACATTAGTCTCAATGCATTATTATTGTCTAAACCTACAGTAATACTTAATTAAAGACCTTTTAAGAATAATCATATTATTGTCAGGATATTATTATTAATCAATTTATTTACACACACAAAAAGAAACTAAAACAATAATGACAATGCATTATATTAACAAACTAGGTAAAAACGAGTATGTGATTACAATCATTTCATGATTGGTCTTTGGGCATACTCTTAACACCTCCCCTTTTCTCCCACTAATTTTTTAATATCTTCCTTGGTTTTTATAATTTTATTTAAAAAATGCATATTTATGTGTCTGGGCCATCAAAATTTTCAAGTTCTCACTCAACATTTGACGTTTTATTTTGATATGTTAAAAAGTTGTTATTCAACATTAAGGGTGGGTTTGAACGAGCGATTGAGTGCGGTGTGGTACGTTTAACTTACTTTTTGTGTCACTGCTGTTTTTACATTAACCGCAAGTAAACACATCGCCCATCCAACCCTAAATTTATTAGAAAATGCATATTTTTGTATTTGCCCATCCAAACTGGTTTTATTTTTTTATCATTTTTCGCCACATGTCACGCTGTGTTGTGGCACGTGATGACTTTAATTGAAAAAACTAGGGGTCGTTAAAATTTTTTTATGTTTTTATAAAATTTTACAATTTTTTTATTTTTTTACAATTTTACAAAAAAATCTAATTTTTAATAAATTTTAAATTTTTCATATTTTATTAAAATTTAATAAATTTTCTAAAATTTATTGTTTATTATTTATTTTCTAATTTTAATAAGAGCAGGAGCTTAATTTGTAACACACATAACCCACATCCGTCACGGACTAGAGTTATGAGGCATTACCGAACTAGACTCGAGACCATCATAGGCATTTATAGCAATTCATACATTTATTAAATCCCAAAATTTTAAACTCAACTTTTTCAATGCAACTAATAATTCATACCAAAATTTAGATTAAAACAAATATACACTCAACTCAAAGATCACATGAATTCATTTGCATGCATATAAATGAATCTAAGATGTTTATAAAGTTATATCACATACCTATATGATCATATATTACATTTATAATCAAATAGAAGTCTAATTCTTAACATACTAATTTGAGGTTTTTTTTAAAAACAAATCATCATACATATACCATTTCATTCTATTATCAAATTATCATATAGTTTATAATCATTTTAAACATTTATACATAATTAACAAATACAAATACACATAATTGAATAACTAAATAGAATAGTTTAAAATTCACACGTTGAACTAATAAATAACTACCTATTCGGTTACATTCATTATTTCTAACCAAATTTAATCATACCAAATTTCCTATATATATATATAAACCAAAATTCCACATTTACCAATTACAAATGTTATTGCATGTTTTACCACAGTGGTATTAAAACTTCATTAAACATACTGGAATACTAATTATAAACATAACAAACATATCATCCTTATATCCCTTGACTAATTTCATATGAATAAGACATTTATATTAGCCTGTGGTGTCATTACTCACAAGACCAAATTGTATCTATCACAAATATCTAGACCATGGCCAAATATAAAGTAAGAAAATCCTTACAAATTTTGCATCACAATGACATACCCATATACATCATCTAGTCATTTAAAAAGAAAATCATATATATATCCTCATTATAACACAAAATAAAAGCCATGTTCATATGACTATAATACCTATGACTAAACTTCATATTCATTTGTAAACATATTGGACTTAAAAAAAACATGAAATCATTTTAATCGCAAACATACTCTCTATGCATCATACAACAACCTAAATTAGTAGATAGCAAACCAAGAATAAATTTGCCAAGCACCGAGCATGTCAAGCATTCAACCATTCATGCATATTTCCAACTAACATATCAAAGAGCACAATAACTAATATTAATCAAAGAAATAAGCCTTTTTGCAAGGCTAAGCTATGCTTATAAACAAGTCCCAAGTTCATTGATTTAACAACTTAGTCTAACCTATACATGCCTTTTTTATCCAAAACCACATATATAAATACCAAAAAAAGGAGTTGATAGTGTGGATGACTCTTCCGATGATCCTTTGAGCCCGTAGCTTGAACGAAATCTATAAAACAAACAAGGGATACACACAAGGTAAGCTTACTAGCTTAGTAAGTCCAAGGCAAATTCGATTTAATTAAACATTCAAACAATATTATGCATACCACCAAATATCCATTCAATAGGATTTTAAATACAATATTTTATCACATAAATGCTACCAAAGCCGTAAGTCACGAATCTCATTTAGCAAATTAGCTAACCATCTATTATAAGCATAGAATCTCAACACTTAAATACCTTAAGTATTTGCATAATTGAAACTATTAATATAACATATTTTAACCACATATGATCATTATTCACTTATACCAATTATACATATGTCAATCTCAATTTCATAATCAAACTCATACTTCAACACATATCATATTCATATTTCAATATGAATGAAAGTGCCTTTAACATTTCAACAAAAGCTTACCATACCTCAATTTACTTGATTCGAAGGGTATTTATATAAATATATATATACATATATATATACCTACCTATTTACTTACATTTTAAGTACAACTTAGGCTTACAGAACCTTTACCTTATTGTCGTAAGTTATAACCCACCAGTAAATAATCCATGGCTTTTCATTTATAAATGTCACTGGCATTAAGCACGCTAGGCATCAAGGCAAGAAGTACCTAAGGCATTAAGCTGCTGACCCAAGGTCTCGAATTTATTCCACCCACACAAGGCACCGCTAGGCAATAAGCGAAATAATTCACCCAAGACTAGGCCTACTAGGCAATAAGCTGAATCGAACCACTTCAAGCACAAGGCCTGCTAGGCAATAAGCGAATCAAATCACTCAAGACAAGGCACGCTAGGCAATAAGCCTGAATCAAATCATCAAGACAAGGCTCGCTACGCAATAAGTCGAATCAAATCATAACACAAGGCACTGCTAGGCTTTAATGCCAAATAATTCATAAACCATCCATCAAATTACATTTCTTAATACTATCATCACTAACTAAATATATACACAATTCACATTCACATATCACAACGAATGTACAAATTCTTATCACATATACAAAAACACATCTAATCCATTTTAAAGCCTTTACATTCGGCTAACACATATATTCACACTCAAATTTATCAAATAATTTCATTGAACCTATTCATAAATAATTCTTTAACATACTTTAGCTTAAGGACTTACCTTGACCGTCGACAAACCGCGTAGACCGACTATTCGATAACCTTCGTCTTTCCCCGATCCAAATTCGTTTTTCTTTGTTCTTGATCTAAACACATTAAAACTCAACTCATTCAAGTACATTTCATCTCAATTTAGTCCCAAACACATAAATGAGCAAATTACCATTTTACCCCTACTATTTTACATTTTTGCAATTTAGTCCTATTTGCATAAAACTCAAAATACACAAAATTTCACTAATCAACTCAAGGGCCGAATATCCATAAGGACTATACAAGTCCATATTTTTCATTTATTTTGCAATTTAATCTTTGATTTGAAGTCTTTATTTATTTAGATTTAATACCTAAGTTCACTTTTGATTTTTATAATTAGGTCCTTATGATTTGGGTTTTAATTTCTACTATTTTCTTAATTTAATTTTTATTTCATATAATTGTTATGTATTAATACTTCACATGTTTACTCTTTTTTAAAAAACTATTCGCATACAACATATATCATAAGAATTATAATATAGTAATTTATTTGTATTAAATTATAAAGAAAAATGATTTCGAGAATGATATTTTAATTTTTAAACATTTTATTTTTCAAAGGTTTTTAATTTGTAAAATTTATTAAAATATAATAAAACAATGCATGATACAGATATACAAAGAAGTATATGTGTATAATGTATATATGCCAAAAGTTCCTCCCGTATATCGTATAAAAGGTTCTTTAGGAAGCGTGGACCATCTCTTTATAGAATAGAACCACTAAATTAGGGTTTAAATCACAGTTTTAAGTTTCAATGAAGCCAACCATGACGAGTGAAGAGCTCCTCAAACCCTTCTACCAGAGAGCTACCGAAGCCGAGGTTTTCATTTCTTTTCCTCTTTCTTTTGTTTTTTTTCTTAGTCATTGTATAACCTTTTTTTACTTTTGCTAATAGAAATTCTATTATAGTGGGTTACTAAAGATGTTTAATTCTGCCATTGCTATCATTTTTGTAGTCATAAAAATTGCCTTGGCCTGATTTAGCCTTTTGAAATTCATGAATAAATTATTTTCTGCTTTTTTCTGTATAGCTTTTCATTTGTGCATAAACTGGAGTTCTGGGTTAGCTATTTGTTCAGCAATGTCGATAGTCAACCCTTAAAATCACCTCACTGTTCTTACTGTTAATTAGTTTCTTAATTGTACCTTGTTGAATAATCGGAACTTTTTGAACTTGTTTTCCTTTGAAACTCCTATGAATGCTTGTGATAAAATTGATATTTTCAGTATCAGTATATGAACATTTGGACTTTTTAATATTGCATCATGTATTCTGCTTACTGATGTGCTTGCTTTTCGTATTAAAGGAACGGCTATCCAGACTAGAAGCTGTTCTAGCGGGCAATAAAGGTAATGTCTGAGGTATTCCACTGGAAGCTAATTTTTGCTTACCTAAATTAGATTCTAATTAGGTTACTGAATGTTGGCAATATAGATGCTGGAAATCAGGAACTTTCCCAGTTAATAAGTGAATTACAGGCAAAGTTAGAAGATGCAAATGCTGAGACACTTTCAGAGCGAGAAAAGGTAGTTGAAACTTTGTCTAATATTTTGTGGGAAACAATAGGATTTATAGCACGATGACTTGTTACTTGTAGGCTAAGAAGCTAGCCATGGAGAATGAAAAACTCAAATATCGTATTGCCCATCTTGTCCAAGCAGTTAAGGTGGCTGATCAGAAAGTAGAGTGGATGAGAGGTAAGAATTGAAATTTATTGTGCTGAATATTGAAGCTTATATGTTATGAATTGTCCTAGAACCAGAAATCATATACAAGTAATTTTGGATTAGGACAACAGAAAGTCGATTACCTGTAGGTCTAGAGTAATTAGACTTCTGAGATATGCTTATACAAGAAAAACAGACAACTTTGGAGTTTATTGTCAGGGTTATATATCATAGCTTTGTTTAGATTTATATATTGGTCTTACTAGGCAAGTGTTATCTTCTGCACATTGTGCGACAGGAAAATATGCTTGAGTGTGTTTGACCCATCAATAATTCTGCTCAAATGATAGCAGTGGTGTTCTTGTACAGTGAAAAGGTGCAAAATGATCAAAACAATCAGCAATGGCGTTCCATGGATGTTTATTGTCAGAATTTATTTCCTTTTTCTTCATTGCTTTAGTGGTTGTTTTGACCATCTTGAGTTCTGATGTGCCATACATTGGTCGTAGCTTGTTAATACATACATTGGTTCAAATTCAACAGGTGATGTTTCCGAAGCAACAGCACAGACATCATCAAATTTTGAGACCATGAGATTGTGAGTTTGGACCATGAGATTGTTCACATGTTTCTTGTTGAAGTGGTCTGATTATACCTGTACAATGCAAGGCATCTGTAAACACTTTGCTTTCGGATTTCTATAATCATTTGGATTGATTGGTACTTAGAATGAACAAAAGGCCATGAATGAAAATGCCCTTTACTTTGAAATAAAGGTTTTGAGAAGTCATCAGATATGTGGGACTTTCTTAGAAAGTCCTTTTTGGATAATGGGATGAGACAATACTGATGCAAACCAGTAAAAAAGGATTTAAGATTAGGACTTGGGTCAGACCCTGAAGTCCATAAATAGGAAGTGTGTGGTAGGAGCTAGGAATAGAAGTTGGAATTGATGAATGGTACACAACACATAACAGTCTCTGTACTATATATTAGATAGCAGTTTGATCCCTCTACTGAAAAAATGGCCAAACTGGTCCCTACATGTTAGTTGAGAGAGCAGAATAGTCCCTTTGTTAAAATTGTCTTTAAATGTTTATTTTGGTCTTATATGCAAGGCATAAGAATAAATTTAGCCTTTGATCCCTACATTGGAGCAAATTGGCCATCTACATTGAGTTGTATATCTGGATTTGTTGGTGGTCTATTCCTTAAAATTTTATCAATGAAAAATTGATTTACGCTTGATCTTAGAAATGCATTTAAGCTTAGAAGTAATAAAAAATGCATTTGTCAATTTAATAATTTGTTCATCATTTTAAACATTAGACATTTGTTAATAAAATTCAACGGATAAATATTATATTCATGAAATTTTAAAAAAAATTATTAATATGACAAAGAAAGCTGTGGGCAATTTACTAAAATATATCAAAATTTTAAAAAAATAATGAAAATGGGCTGAAAATTTAATTATTTATGTAAAAGGGCTATTTTCTCCCAAAATGTGTATACGTCAGTGCATTTTCAAGTGATAAATCAAAAAAGTGCGTCTATGAGGGAGCGTTTTGGGTCACATCAGTCAAAAACGCGTCCTTGAGGGTGCGCTTTGTTGATGTGGCAAAAACGCTCTTCAAGGACACGTTTTAGCTAGTTTTTTTTAAAAATTATTCTTGAATTTTTTAAAAATTTACGAGAATAAACTTTTATAAAGGCTCAAAGTGACAATATCATTTTTTTTTAAAGTGTCATTAATTAATAAGAAAATATAACTTACAAAGGAAATCTTTATATAGAGCTCAGAGTTTCATTTCCTTTGTTTTCTTGAGCAAAGTAGGATATGAGATATGTGTATATATAGATTCATGAACAATTTTGCAGCTTGTTAGTTGAGTGATTATTTTGTAAGTTTTTATAATTGATAGCTAAAAAATATACTTAAGTGACTACTAATGTAATTTAATCTAAATATAAAATATGAAAAATAATTATTATATTTTATGTATATTATATATTTCTATAAAAAACTAATTTAACATAATTATATATTATGTTTAAATAGATTATCTATCTAGTCAAAATATATAAAATAAATTTATCGGCATTCATTAGTGGTGAAAATTAAATTAAATTAGAATTAAAAATATTAAAATAAATAAATATTTAAAAGATATATTAATTTTTAAAATTACAAAAAAATACTATTTGATTACCAAATATTCACCATTTATATATTATTAATCAAACATTCATAATATAAAATAAAATAAATAATAAAAAAATTAAAAGTATAACTTCTAAATTTAAATAATAGAAAATTATTTTAAAAATTAGAATTGCATTGATATTAACTTCAAATATTTAAAATTGAATAGAAGATTATTGCATGTACAAGTTTCATATGTGCAATTTGTTATCTTTTTTAATAGTTCTTTTGTATATGTTAACAATTCTAAAATGCAACAAGATTAAAGATCTCAAAAGATAATTTTATAATATAAGAAAATGTTAACAAAATATATAATAAAAAAGAAATTATTTTGTAAAAAAATATCAAATATAGTGTGGCCTTTAATCCCATGTTGTTAGTTAAAAGAGAAAGGAATCTCATATTGTTTAGGAACAAGCTGCAAAACTATTAATGAGTCTATATATACACATATCTCATATCCCACTTTACTCAAGAAAATAAGGGAAATGAGACTTTGGATCTATATAACGATTTCCTTTGTAAGTTATATTTTCTTATTAATTGATGACACTTTAAAAAAAATGGTGTTGTACCTTGAGCCTTTATAAAGGTTTATTCTCGTAAATTTTTAAAAAATTCGAGAATAGTTTTTTTTAAAAAAAAACACATGCTAAAACGCTTCCTTGGGGGAGCGTTTTTGCCACATTAGCAAAGCGCTCCCTCAAGGACGCGTTTTTAGCTGATATGGCACAAAGCGCTCCTTCGTGGATGCGCTTTTTGATTTATCACCTGAAAATGCGGTGCCGTTGACGCATTTTGGAAATGACCCTTTTTCATAAATAATTAAATTTTCGGCCTATTTCCATAATTTTTTTTAATTTTGATATATTTAGTAAATTGCCCGAAAGCTGTCGATGAGAATATAGATTATTTTCTCAAGAGGATAAAACTTACCAAAAAACGAATATTAGATTTCTATGTTTTATATGAAGTTTAAGAAGAAATATTTGACGTTGAAATTACTTGATACATTAAGGTTTACTTAAATCATTAAAAGATTTTTAAGAAATTTAATATTAAATCACGGGCCATTCTGGAAGGCTTGTGCATGGCAAGGGAGAAAGGATTTAAGCAAATCGAACTTGAGTGTGATAATTCCCTTCTAGTGGAGATGTTGCTAGTCAAATGAGCTTACTCCAACGGAATTGGAAAATAAAATTTCGGCATATCCCATGGTTTTAGAATATGGCCGTTGACCAAATGACTAAGTATGCAAATAATGGTATACAAAGTTTATTACGTTTTACAAATTTGCTAAACTTAGTTCAAAGAGTTCTACATGAAGACGTGAATGTTTCTTAAGGAATCAACAGTTTAATATAATCGTCTAGAGTTGTTACTCTAAAAATAAACAAAAGATTTTAAAGAAATTTAATAATTTATTGGAAAATTTACTTTAAAGATGATTTAATCTACTAAAAGGATTCAAAGTAATTACTGAAAACATATTTAATACTTGAAAGGCTACTTCAAATATTAAAAGGTTACTTAAGACATTAAAATATTTTTCAAAAAAAAAAGAAACATTAAAATATTTCTAAAAATTAAATAATTCTTAAATTATGAAAAGTTATTAAGAAAATGAGTAATTCCTAAATTGAGGAAAGTTAGTTAAAACAAAATATTTGTAAAAAAGGAAGTAATTCTTAACTTGCAACTTGGTAATCCCATTTCTTTAGCATTTAGGTTTTCTTTCCCTCATTCCTGCTTTAAATCATTTTCCTTTTTCTTTTCCTTCATAATAAGCTCAGGGGCTCTTTTTAGAATTTTCCTTTCCATTAAATTTCTATTGCAAATTAAAGAAAAATAATACAGTAGGTCATTACCTAATTATGATATGTTCCTTTCTTTTTTTCAATTTCATTAATTGCTATTAATTTTGTGACTCACTGTGATTGGTGTAGTAATATATTTAGTTAATTTTATATTTTCTATTAAATTTAATTCTAATAATATATTTTTTGTTTTTGTTTTTATGGCTAAGATTTAATTTTGGTATTTGAAAAAAGTACCTCTGAATATCACAAAATCCTGCCAAGAATACAAACGGAAAGGTGGTGGTGGTGACTGAGCGCAGACCTCGGCTTAGGAGATTTAGTCAAAAGATTGACGGAGATGATGATATTTAGAATACTAAACTATGTTTTAGCAAAATTGGGTTTTATTTTTTTATTTTTTAAATATAAATAGAGTCAAATTGATATATATATATATATATATAAAAGTTGGAAGCTAAATTTGTTATTATACCAATTTATAAATTACAAAGTCATCTCTTTGTTTTAGAGCTAATAAAATTAATTGAATTAGACCATAAAAGATAAATACAATTGGTTGAGTGATTATTTTGTAATTTTTTAATTGGATGAGTAAAAAAGCTTTAAAAATAATTAAGTGACCTGTAGTGTAGTTTACCCACATTTACCCATCCTTTAGTGTAGAATACAATTATGATCTATCATTTTAAGAATGTTTAGGTTGTATATGGGGCAAATATTCAAAATATACCAAAAAAATTGAAAAATTACAGAAATGGGCCAGTTTGTAGAAAATTTACGGAAAGGGCCATTTCCCCAAAACGTCCATGTCGGTAGCGTTTTGGAAAAGCGACAAAAGCGGCGACAGGAGGCGTTTTGTCCACCTCAACAAAAACGCATCCACGTGGCGGCGCTTTTCTTTGAGGTGGAAAACGCCTCCCTCAGGGCGCACTTTGGTCGATTTCCCAAAACATGCGATGCGGCGCGTTTTCCCTACCCCTATGAATTTTTTTGAAGTTTTTGGCCCAATAGTCTCGGCAAAATAATTTTGAGAGCGTTTACGAACAAACGATGGCCAAAAACGCTTCCGGCGGTGCCTGTCGGCATGCGTCTTGGCGATCTCACATGGGCGCGCTTTTGCTCGATGAGTCTCTGCAAAATAATTTTGAGAAGCGTTTACGAACAAGCAGTGGCCAAAAATGCTTCTAGCGAGGTGCCTTTGTCGACATGTGTCTTGAAAAGCGCTCCCGTGGGCCAGCGCTTTTGCTCTGATAGTCTCCGCAAAATTAGGCTATAAATCGGTAAAATTTCATTCTCGGGTTGCATAAGGGAAATTGAGGCAAAAGGAAAAAAATTGAAAATGAGTGAGCGTATTAATCTTTGTTATTTACTACGACGGTGAAGTTCGTGACACGAAAATGGAGTTGTTTTCTTATCGGAGAACACAGCGTAGCGAGTTTTATTGAACATCGATTTGGTAGAACTTCGCAAAAGAATTAGGCGTAAAATATTGAACAACACCAATGAAAGTTCGATTTATTAAGTATAGATTTTGCGCCTCGGTTGATCTGTGAGATATGAGTCGTTCGACATCAAAGGTGCTCGGGGCTTTGAGGCAATGGTGGAGACTCATCTTGCCGATGGATCACCCTATATCGAGGTATATGTAGAATTTTCATCTCAAGTGATCTTTTTGCGACCTCGACATCTCTGCCGTTAGAGGAATACGACCCCAAGCCAACACTGTAAGTGGGAGGCAAAACACGAAGTACACGTGTGCGGTCGAAGTATGGAAAACATAACCCCGCGACACTTTCGGTTGGTGGATGGGACATGCATATCCGTCATTTGACGTCCGATGATAGAAATACGTATTGGGGGCGTCGTCAACTTCTAGTGGTTGGAAATCCACATACGATTGGAATCTTCTGAAAGATGTTTAAGGAGGATGATGTACTCCGACGACATCCACCGGCGAGGGCCCTCGTTTGTTGCGAGTTATGGAGGGTCGGATGATGAATCCGATGTGGATCCACCTCGGGAGCGAGGCCAAAGCGGTGCGAAGTTGGATTATTTTACGAGCCGGAGCCGTTACAATTGTAGTGAAGGCGTTGAGGCGGTTCGAACGAAGAAGAAGAAGATCTGCTATTCAAGGCGTACTTGCCTCTAGCCCACATGCATAATGTCGATCTATCTCAAGATGATGCATTGGAGTTTCTGAACTACCACACGGACTCGTGGCCGTCTGATTCTTCGTTGGATTCGGACCAATTAGAAGTTGGTAACGGTTTTCCAACAAGAATACTTTTCTTCTTTGCATTGAAACGATGCTGACATTAAGAACGGGGTTAACTACAATGTCGTTAAATCCAAGCTCGATAAGCTCGAGGCGAAGTGTGCAGTGCAAGATGGCACATGTTCATGGAAAATCATGGCGTCGTTGAGGAAAATGACAGAGTTGTGGGAGATAAAAAGGTACAAAAGTCGACATACATGTATTGCCGGTACAGTACCACTATGTGTTCAGTGATTTCGAATAACAGTAATAATATGTAATGTTGCATTGTTTAACATACTTCGTTGATAGGTGTAACACAAGATCATCCGAAGATGGATTCAAACATGTTGGCTGACCTAATAATCCCGACGGTGAAGGCCGATCCCAAGACTACGGTGTCGGCCTTAATTGGTAGTATTCGTAGCCAATTGGGGTACACGCCCTCTTCTGAAAAGGCTTGGATAGCCAAGCGAAGCGTTAGAAAAGTTACACCGTGGGTGAGACACTTCATATAATAAAGTGTGGCAGTGGTGTCAGGTGCTAGAGAGATATGTCGAGCGGCCACGACGGACCTTGAAAGCGGAACTGCGTACTACAACGATCGTCGCTCTGTGGATGCGCGGTTTTCAAGCGTCTGTTTTGGACATTTAAGCAATGACGAGATGCCTTTAAATCTGCAAGCCATTGATATAAATTAGCGGTACCTTTATGTATGGTAGATATCGCATCGGCTATTGCTAGTTGTGGCACAAGGCGGTACGTGGGAGAATCCTTCCGATTGCATTCGCAATAACACCTGAAGTCGGTGATGGTGGAACTTCTTCCTATCTAGGTTAAGGAGGCATGTTTGCCCCAACGACATATCGTTATATCGGATCGGGGCCTGGAATACTTGCGGCAATAGAATGCTAGGGAAGCATGTGGCATCGCACACACCATCGATATTGCACGAAGCATGTTTCATCTAACTACTATGGGTAACATCGATCTAAAAGACGAAAGCTTGACAAGTGGCCGATATGGGTATGAAATGTCTATTGATATAATTTCGTTTGTAATATTCAATTTATTCTCAATTGAAGAGTGGTATGTAATATTCGCTATCAACGTATATTGGCGGTATGAGATCAATAAAGACCGTTTTCACGAGATCTTGACGATTTACGCTCGAGATAACGCAGAAAGCAAAGCTACATGCAATATTCCTTTCAGCAGTGGACACAAGCATATGATGGCGGCCTACGATATGGGCATATGACCACAAACGACCAAATGCATAAATTACATTACGAAAGGAACCCGTCATCGCCAATTACATCGGTTGTGTGAGAGACATATTTTGGTTAGCGGCACTATTTTGAAGAAGCGGCGAGTTATAGAGGCGGATGCAAGGAGGCTATGTATGGAGCCGAAGGTCTTGCAAGAAATAAACCGTGGGAAGGCGCGAGGCGAACACCATGCACACGGTGTGTCACGATCGCGACAACCTATGGTTTCGTGTCACGAGTTTGATGAGACGAACCAAGGTATTGTTGGCGGCCATTATCGTGTACACTTGACAAATAGGATCTACGATGTGGGATATTTGATGCATTTAGTTACCCATGCGCCCATGTACTTGCGACTTGTCGAATCTCCGTCTTGATCCAATGAGATATGTCGACGAAGTGTATAAATTAGAAAACATGTACAGCGATGTGGAGACACGTATTCCACCGATCCCGGATGAGCGTAAGTGGCCATCGGTATCGCTTGCACTATATAAGTACATTGCGGATAGACAATTGAGGCGCAAACCAAAAGGTCGACCTTGCTCGACTAGAATACGCAACAATATGGATATCGAGAAACAAGCAACCAAAATCATTGTCTTGGATGGTGTAGGAACCAGGGCCATACATCTCGCTCGTGTCCAAATCGGAATAGTTGATCGTGTTCTTAGGTCTTTTGTCTCATGGCGGCTATGTAATATCTATTTTTTGGAGGAAGGCGGTGAACTTTTGTATAATAACTTTTATTTTTTAAAAAATTAAAATAAATTAAAAAATTAAATTATAAAGAAAAAGTTAAACTCAAATTTTATTAAATATATTAAAACTTAATTACAAAAAAAAATTAAACCAATTCTATTTTGTCAAAGGTATTAAAATTTAAATAAATTAAAAAATTAAATTATAAGGAAAAAGGTAAACTCAAATTTTATTAAATATATTACAACTTAATTACAAAAAAAATTAAACCAATTCTATTTTGTCAAAGGTATTAAAATTTAAATAAATTAAAAAATTAAATTATAAGGAAAAAGTTAAACTCAAATTTTATTAAATATATTACAACTTAATTACAAAAAAATTAAACCAATTCTATTTTGTCAAAGGTATTAAAATTTAAATAAATTAAAAAATTAAATTATAAGGAAAAAGTTAAACTCAAATTTTATTAAATATATTACAACTTAATTACAAAAAAATTAAACCAATTATATTTTGTCAAAGGTATTAAAATTAAATAAATTAAAAAATTAAATTACAATAAAAAGAAAACTCAAATTTTATTAAATATATTACAACTTAATTACAAAAAAAATTAAACCAATTCTATTTTGTCAAAGGTATTAAAATTTAAATAAATTAAAAAAATTAAAATATAAGGAAAAAGTTAAACTCAAATTTTATTAAATATATTACAACTTAATTACAAAAAAATTAAACCAATTCAATTTTGTCAAAGTTATTAAAATTAAATAAATTAAAAAATTAAATTACAATAAAAAAAAAGCAAACTCAAATTTTATTAAATATATTACAACTTAATTACAAAAATTAAACCTTAATTACAAAAAAATTAAACTTAAATTATAAATTAATTTACAATAACTCAAATTAGGGGTTTAGGGTTTAGTCTTGATCTTGGGGTGGGAACCCGGTGCCACAGGGGTGGTCGGCATTCTGTGTTGGATTCCTCCTTCTTCTAGCTTCGTGAGGTCGTGGAACCTCGGGCGGGAATCGGGTTCTCGGCGGTGGGTGCAGTTACGGATGTTGCGATGGTGACCCACTCGATAAAATAATGACCGGAGGTGTTTGCATAAACCACGGCGGGTGGCGCATCCGAGCGGAGAAGAGCTGGCGAAAGAAGTGCTCCCGAGCGGTGCCTCCTCTGAACCCACATCGACGTCGGCCTCACCATCGGTGGCCGTGAGTAGTCGAGACGGACTCGAACCCGCCATGCACTCCAACACAGGCTAGGGCTGGAAACTAAAACATATATGGGTTAGGAGGATACATATAAGGGAAGGTGCCTTTGGCATGAGCAGTGATCTTTGTGATATCGGTGTTGTCGGTTTGAACCGATGGGCCGTTATTGTGTGTAAGCGCATTCTTGGGCGGTGATGTGTGTGTTGGCGATGATGGCCCCGCCTCATCACCTCTTCTCCTTGGATTTAAAAGGGCTGACGTTTCCTTCGCTCATGAAGTTGCCATCGCCTCTCTTCTTGAACAACAGATCTGACTTGCCATGGATCCTAAACCATGGCATGTACTCCAACCGCACGCTAACTCAAAAGCGACTATCGGTTCCGGTCGGTATATAGTCATATCGGTTCTCCCGTCTCGATATGTTCGACCAAAATCTTGGCCAATTCGTGTGTGGTCGCCGTAAGTCCACTTTGTGCTCATCATCGAGCACCTCCGGTTAGGGAGAGCAAAATCGATTCGATTCAAAAACTCGATAAAAATTTCAAATTTTAAATTAAATAGTTCGAGTTATTTGAGTTAATCAAGTTATTTGGTTCAACTCGAATAAAAAATTAAGTTTTTCGGTTTAACTCGAATATGAATTACACAATTCGAGTTATCCGAAAATCCGAATAAGAAAAGACAAAACTACGTCGTTTTGATAAATGTTTAATTTTTTAAAAGTTAAAATTCAAAATAATTAAGTTAAAAGGCAAAACTATGTCATTTTGATAAATGTTTACCCATTAAGTTAAGAGGCAAATTCATTATATTGTTCATGTAGTTAAATAATCGGTCCATCTAATCGCAACATTAAGTATAAATAATAGGTGTACAAAGCCCAAAATTACCCGGCCCATTAACAAAACCAAACCCAAAACTAAAATAAAAAAAGCAGCCCAAATGGCCCAAACCCAACCCAACTCGAAAAAGAAAAAACAAAAAACAAAAAACCCTAGCCACCTTTCGACCCTCGACTTGACTCGCCCCCACGCCCTCTGCGCCGCTCCATCAATCCTTTGCTCCCAACGCGCTCCCCTTAACACAAAAACAAAGACAAAAATACATATGATCCAGAAAGGAGCGGAAACAATTTATCCTTTATTCAATTTTGGCTATAAAGCCACGAAAACATTGTAAAAGGGGTTCCTTTCGGAGAGAAAAGCAGAGAGAATATTATAGCAAAATGGGGCTTTTTTTGAAAAAAGCAGAGAAAAAATCATAGTGGAAAAAGGTTTTTCTTTTGAAATATATCTGAGAATCGGAGAGATTCAAGCAAAAAGGAGTTTCCTTTGAAATCAAAAGATATTTCAAAAAAAAACACGAGCGAGATTCTAAAACAAAAGGAAATAGATCAGCAAACGGAAACAGATCGAAGAGGTGACTTTTCAAAACCTTATTTTATTTTTTTATTTATTTTATTTATTTTTTTTATCTACGGAAATATACTTAAAATAAACATAAACTAGTAAAAAAATCAAAACAAATATATAAAAAAAGAGGAAAAAATATACCATTTGATTTTTACATTAGTAATACGATGGTAATGACAACAGCCGGTCTTGACGGCATTAACGGAACTCCACCGGGGACCCCTTGCAGAGAAAAAAAAAGAAATGAATTTTTTTTTGAAAGCGACTAAAATGAAAAAAAGGGCAAAAATTTGGATTTATAAGCGTTTCAAAAGCAGCGTCGTTTAGGGCACGTCTGATGGCCCCAAAAGCAGCGCCGTTTAATCGTGACCATGACGACCCGACCCGCTCCGGAGGATCCGCGTGTTTTGCGAAAAAATGGAAATTTTATCTTGCGATCCTTCGCATTTTATATTTTTACAATTAAGTCTTTCGATATTGCTATTTGGCCCGGAAGCTTCATGCGATTACAATTTAGTCCTTTTAAAGCGTTGCGTTTAGGCGCTTTGGGTAAATTCGCTCCTCGTCCCCCATATTTTCGCAGCGCATCTGTCGGTCCTCTTCCCTTTTCTTTTATTATAAATCTTCCCGAGTTTTATTTTTAATTGATTTGGCCTCCCTTCAATTATCATTATTGTTATTATTTAATATTTTATTGATTATTTATTATTATTACTATTTTATTATTACTATTATTATAATATCACGTATTACTACATTATGTTATCACCATATTGTTATCATTATTATTATTATTTTATTATTATCGTTATTATTATTACTATTATCACTATATTATTATACTAGTATCACTATTACTATATTATAATTATTATTTACATTTCGTTCCAATATTTTATTATCATTTCTTACCATTATTATTATTATTATTATTATTATTATTATTATTATTATTATTATTTACTATTATTATTATTTTGTTGTTAATGCTATTATTATTATTTATTTTACGATTATCTATTACTTATTACTATTATTATTATTATATTAGTATTGTTATTACCTTATTATCATTATTATTATTATACTATATAAATTATACTATATCGGTCATGTTACATTGTATTATATTATATTATATTACATTATATATATTATTTTATCATCCTAAAGCCAATTCTTACGTATTAAATTGTTTTGTATGTTATCAAGTTTATATCATATAAATTTGGTTACTCATATATGTACATATATATTATAATATTATTGTTATTATACTATTACAATGTAATATATGTATTTATTTACATCATATTCCTTACACCTCATATTACTATCGTCATTATAATATGTTTACCATCATTATATCTTATATATTATATTATTATAGTCATCATATTATCCTTTTGTATATGTGTATATTGTTATTATTACCGTATCTCTACATGTACCGTCTCATCATTCTTTTACGTATAACGTCGTGTTTTCAAACTTTCACGTAAATGTTTTTCAAAACCTTAACTTTTATAACGACCAACGTTCCGCGTTAGCAATTCGAGAGAATCGAGCCCTAACTCACTGGGTTCCGGTTTCTTCTCGTTAAGGCTGAACAACGGGATATCCTTTTTCGAATCACAATTTAAATTTTAAAACAAAATACTTAATCCGAAAATTGAATGTATGCGTGCCTAACTTCTGGACTCGACACTTAGATACTTCGGGATAAGTTTCTTTCTAAAATAGAGGCAATCTTAGTATTTGAAATCTCGGAAATCGAGCCCTAACTTCTGGGTTCGATTTTTCATTTGACGAATAACGGAAGATCATCTTCAAATAAAACCAAGTTTCAAAAGGTGAACTTAGCCGGGAGTTTAAAGTATTGTGCCTAACTTCTTGGGCGTGATGCTTTACCTCTTGAAAATAAAAAGCCTTAACGTCCTTCAATTTTAAAATAAAAGCATTGTATTTTGAATCCCTTTAAAGTTTTCAACAAATAGGACATCAATCAATCGGTTTGGTACCAATTTTGGGCGTGTCGGGTGCTAATCCTTCTTCGCACGTAATCAACCTCGAACCCGTTTTCTCAAAATTTGTGGACCAAAAAGCACTTTTTTAGTAAATTAAATGTTTTATTAAAGCGAAGGTGATCGATCACACCAAATAAAGATCGGTGGCGACTCCTTTCCTTTTCTTTTTCAAAACCGAAATTAAATGCGTCGTTTCTTTATTTTCATCAAAAAATAGTTCTGACGACTTGGCGACTCCTTTGGGAAAGCGAGGTCAAGCCATAGATTGATTGATTTTATCCTTTTAATTAAAATGGTTTTGAAAAATCATGCTTCTTTTAATGCACCTCAATATTAGCCTCGTAAATACTTTGGCATTGCATTGCATGACCGTTGTGGTCACACCTTTAAGTGGGAGCGAAGCTATGCCTTCGTGAGGTTTTCACTTCGCATGGGCTAGTAGTACTTTGAATACATCCGTACCTATGTCTCAGTGAAGTTTTCATACGCATGGCCATAGGAAATGTATTCCTGAACCGAACTTCGGTCCGTATGAGCCTATAATGGGTGAGGATCGAGGAATCTGCTGGTTCGGGAACCTCGAACTTTAGAACTAAGCCGCATATAGCAAACCCTAGGAACCCACCTTAGGTAGAGCTATGGCAAACCTTAGCAGTCACCCAAATAGGCATTAGTTTATTTTACTTGCTTTACATTCCATGGTACTAACCTTTTGTGTTTCTTTCTTTGTGTGCATATCATTTCATATTTTAAAGAGACATCGATTCACGGTCCGTTTACGAGTTGGGAAGCTGGTTATGGAAGCGAATTCCTTGATAAAGTAGAAGACAATCGGCCGTCCGCATATGGTGAAACAATGCCAAATAGAAAAAGGAGATAGCTTAGTCGAAGGGTATGTGTCGAGCTACGGAACTTCACCAATATCGATTATCACATGAGCGAGCTCCGGAGTTGAAAGAAATTTAGACTCGGTGGGATGATGAAGTGAAGCGGTACATTCTATGGTACTTACGGTGACCTGCTTTACTTGCTTGAGGTCAAAATAGACAAGCACTGTTAGAACAATGACCCGATTACGGAATTTAAACTTATAGCTATTTCTCCTTGGAAAAGTGGATCTGGTTCCCACAGTGAAGAGTATCGACCTTGCTACATTGCCCAAAATTCAAGTTGACAAAGCTTATTCCAAAGGCGGTTAATAGCCCAACCTTCGTGAAGAAGTTGATGAATATCACGGAATGAAGCGAGCAGTGGTCTCGGCTAGAATGCGAAGAAGAAGGCGAGGGTAAATGCATACCTTGCATATGTTTGAGAGACTGATCTGGCGCATCCGTCTGAAGAAAAAGATAGACATCTTGGCCTTGTGTATTTACTGGCTGGTAATCTTCCCGAAAGCTTTAAGGCACATTGATGAAGTAGTTATTGATCTATTCAGCCGATTGGACAAAGGGGTCACACCCGTTCCTGCCATCTTAGCCGAAACATTCAGATCCTTGACTACATGTCGAAAAAGAGGTGAAGGCGGGTTTATTGGATGTGTCTGCATTGTTATTGGCTTGGTTCCATAGTCACTTTTGGAAAATAGAAAGTGTCTTGCGGTTTATGTCGAAAAAGTATTCCCGCTAGAAGAGATAGCAACTACGCCTAGAAGAGAGATGTGTCGAAGAAAGCTGGATCGCGCTCTTTCAAAACCTTGAAGAGGCGACATCGAGTGGAAGGCTCCTGGATGATTCCGCGGGATCCTTTATCGTTCGGAAGCTTTGGTTGGGTTCCCTATTGGGAATTTGGGGTGCCACCGCCTCGCCCTTCTTGGTCCTAAGATAGTATAGTTCAAGGCAGTTTGTACCAGCGACATACGGGCTAGCTCAATGCGAGTTCTCATATGAAGGGGAAGCTATAAGAAAAGGGTTAAAGAGATTTCTAGTGCACGGAATCGATTCACGGAATGAGAAGATTATCTACAAGCAGGGGCGACCTCGGAATACCTTGAATGGAGGGCTAGGAGAGTCAATGATAACATTCTGAGCCAAATCCGAAGGCGCCCGATCAAGAGAGAATGCATCTGAGTGGTCCCATCGAATTAGAGATTGTGAAGTAAGATTTTGAGCGGATGAGCTCGAAACTCGAGAAAAGGATAGAAAGGTTGGAGGAAGAAAAGATGCTCCTCAATTAGAAGTAGACGGTCAAAAATCGAGGTGAGAAACTCGAGAAGGAAGCGAAAAGTAGAGGAAGGCCGAGATAACTTGAAGATGGAGTACAAGAGGATCGCTCAACGATAAAAAATCGGGATTAGGGAAAACTTGAGCGATGGCGAAGAGGTCAGGAGGAAAGAGCCAAAGTTAGCAGTTGGGAGAAAAAGTTTCACGAAATCTGGCCTTGAAGGAAGACTTAGAAAGGCGGAGACGAGAAGACCAAAAGAAAAAGGGATTAGAAGCTAGAATAGGCGAGCTTGGGCGATCCTACACCACTATCGAAGTCGAGACTCGGAAAGCCAACTAAAGTCAAGCTGAGCAGAATAGAGGAAATGAAAGGTAGGGTTGAAGAGTTAGAATCGGTATTCCATAGTAGCGAGCTCGGATTGAGCTTAGAAGCGAGAGAAAGATGTTGGGAGGAAGAGCTTCACCATTCTTGCGAGCAAATCCAAGCCGGGACTACCTCATGGGAGAAGCAATAATCCAGTTCAGTAGGTGATCACCTCTGGACTTTGGTGAGGAGGTGACATATTGGGCATGAGATATGGGCTACCACCGGTCGTGATGAAGAGCTAATCTCTGCTTGGAAAAATCAAAACCTTAGGTCTTAGGCGAGAACATATTTGTAATCTACTTTAAGTAAAGGGTTTGCCTTCTAATAAAGTTTTCTAAAATGAAGTTGATCGAATCGATGTCTTCTTCTGCATTCATGCATTTGCATTACATCATATTACATGCATTAAAGTTTATAAAAAGAAGCCTAATTGGTTAAGATTAACGGAGAAACAAAAGAGAAACAAGAGAAGAAAAAAAAATCAGGAAGCTGGACATCATTACGGGACTCGTGCTAAGACAAAGAAAATGGATCAAAGATTTGAACAATTTGGAAGGAGATACAAAACGGATGTAGGAGCAAATGATGAAACTCGACAAGATATGATAGAAACGGATGCAAGAGTCCCAAAACAACATGATGAGCAGTGGCGCAACTATTGGCCAATGAGCGAGAAAAGAGGCGCATTTGCTAATTGAGGAATAATGGCGACCACTTACCCTCCGGATTTACCCGCCAAATACCCAAACAACACGAAATATGTCCCCAAAGGGCGCCTTTTGTTATCGAGCCACGAGTGCGAGTTGAGGCCATGATGCGGTACGCACTTCCCGATTGGTTCGAGCACTAATCCGGAGAAGGTCCGGTAACCCTATAGTCCCGATTTTGATGAAATGGCTGAAATGGATAAGGCAAAAACGAACCTTCCCAGACAACTCAAGGATCGTTGCAAATGGTTAGAAGAAAAGTTTAAGGAAATAGAGACTGCTGACCATCGCTACGGGGTGGACGCTAAACACTTGAGCCTAGTCCCAGACCTCATACTTCCGCCAAAGTTTAAAACCCCAGATTTTGAAAAATACAATGGAACCAGGTTGCCCGAGGCACATATCACAATGTTACGTCGACGGATGGTGGGATATGTTAACAATGATCAGCTGCTTATTTATTGTTTTCGGGATAGTTTGGTAAGGCGCGACCAAATGGTACAATCATTTCGGTAGTACCCGGATCAAGTCGTGGAAGGATCTATACGAGCCTTCCTAAAACAATACAGACGCGTGGCGATATAGCTCTGATCGAATCACGCTCCAAAATATGGAGAAAAAGCCAAGCGAAAGTTTGAGACAATATGCCCGGTGGAGGAAGTAGCCACACAAGTTCGACCACCGCTCCTAGAAAAGAGACAACCATCTTTGTTTGTCAATCGTTGAAGGCTCCTTCATTAATCACATGCTTGGAAGTGCCACAAAAGTTTTTCGATATTGTCTTTGTCGGAAATGATCGAGAATACAATCGAAGCAATAAAATAGAAATTTGGAGAAAGTACTAGAAAGGCGGTCCAAGAAGAGGAGAGTGATATAAACAACATAGGTAAAAGTTATTCAAAACCTATTCTTGTGAGCGACCAAGGACTATGACCCCGATCATGAGCCCTTTAGGCAGAGTCCAACACAAGGTAAACTACGGAGAAAATCCAATTCCGCCTATCCAGGTCCATACAAAGAAATGTATCGAGAAATTATTTGGCCTTTGTTGTCTCCCCTATTACTTAAAACCCTTACAACCCCGTACCTAAGTGGTATGATCACGAGCATACAGTCACGAATACCATGCGAGAATCGTGGGGCATTCTATAAACCTTTATCTCACTTTTAAGAAACTAGTGGAGCGACTCATCGGATGGGAGTTATAGAAGTCGATGACACCTCTTGCAAGGGCACCGCTACCTAATCACGGGGTCAACATGATGGCGAAGATCGAAAAGAAGAGTAAAAGGGATATTTAGATGTGAAAACCCCAATGAAACAGTGCGGAAGGAAATGATAAAAGGGATTGGTTGTGACATGTCCAGGGAGAACATGAAGAGACACGAAAAGGTGTGAATTTTATAACTCGGAAGACACGAAATCCAAAGTTGCACTAAGTTGAGAATCTTTGAGTCAGTGACGATGGACAATAAAGAGTTAGAATTCTTTGAAAGCAATGAAGGTAGGAAAGAGGTAACATCTGCGTTGGAGGATGAGTTAGCGACAAAAGCCTCGGAGGCGAGCTATCCTTTAGTCACCATCTCACGATCCAAGGCGGCGGAGTAAAAATAAATCCAAAATCGTGATTGAAAGCCTACTACTTTTCATCGAAGACAACCAAAAGACTCTCGGGGTTATAATTGCAGCGTGGCGACTCTGAAAAGGGGTCCGATCCACAAAAGAGAGCCAGGAATATCCTAAGATCGTGATCCAAAAACTGCGACCTTTCCATATAAGGATGACAAGAAGGTCCCTAGAACTATAAGCTGCAATGTGGCGATTCACGAGAATGGAGGTTAGCCCAACACTACTGAGAAGAAAACCAAGAGGAAGGCTCCTACAGCGCGATGGAAGCGCTATGACACATCAAACGCAAGAGCGGAGCACTCAAAAGGAAAAACTTGATGGGCGAACAAAAAAAAAAAAAAGGGACCAAGCAAGAGATGCATATAAGCGAGCGATGAATGAGGAAGAAGCTAGGGAATTCTTAAAGTTTTGAAGCATAGTGAATCTGATGTTGTAGAGAACATAAGCAGTAGCTCAGTATATCGGTGCTAGATTTACTATTAAGTTACGAAGCACACCATAGCTGTGATGAAGGTATTGAATGAAACTTATGTTGTAAATGATATAACAGTTAACAAAATTTGGATCGCTTTGTTAGCAACATAAGTGCTGATAACTTCATTTTCTTTAACGATGATGAGATTCCTCCGGGAGGTACGTGTTCCATCAAGGCTCTCCACATTACCACGCGATGCAAGGGATACACATTACCAGGGGTACTAGTCGACAATGGATCAGCGCTCAATGTCCTACCACTATCTACACTGAATCGATTACCCGTTGATAGTTCTCATATGAAGGCTGCCATAACATAGTAAGGGCATTCGATGGAGCAGAGAGGAAAGTCATGGGAAGGATCGAAGTACCTCTTTAATTGGACCGAGCACATATGAGGTGGACTTTATTGTGATAGATATCCAGTAGTCTTATAAGCTGCTTCTTTGGGAGACCTTGGATACACTTTCGGCGAGGCGGTGCCTCATCGTTGCACCAAAAGTTAAAATTAATCTCGGAGGCCGTCTAGTAACCATAAATCTTTGAAGAGGACATCATCATGGCTGTAACAAACAATGCAACCTATTTAGAAGCCAACGATGAAGCGGTAAGTGTTCCTTCCATTCTTTGGAATTTGTCAGCATAATATTAAATCATTTGAGGGAATAAGGTCGATGCTTCAATTATCAAAACCACGAAAATGGGTCTACAACGATGGTGGGAATGGAGTATGCGGAGAAAGGACTTGAAAGGTACCTCGAGGAGAAATCGAGGGCCCAAGACTAAAAAAAAGAGACTTCTTGGTCTAAGATTCAAGCCAAGCGCAAAGCAAAAAAAGAAAGAGTCGGAAAAGAAACAAGAAAGAAGGAAGGCACGTTTGAGGAGATGAGATGAAATGGCAACCGATGATAATTCCTCATATTCGTGAGACCTTTATATCAGGAGGGGTTATCCATCCGGGACGAGAAACACAAAATGAAGAAATCGTGCATGTCAACGCTATATCTGAGGGGGAAATTGAGGAAGAAAATCGGAATGGCATCCGCCCCTATGAGCCGGGTAGCGTTCTAAACAATTGGACTGCGGAGGAGATTCTTATAGCCTTTAGAACTCATTCAAAGTAATACTCAGAACACACTTATTGCTTTAAGTCTAGAAGCAATAAGAACCCCTTTTGTGAAACATGATTTTGTATAAGACGTCGTTATTTTCAATGAAATACATCTCCGCTATCTTTTGAACAAATTTTCTTTTATGTTCATTTCATTCATTCATTATTCTTTCTTTAAATATTCTTCTAAACATTTCTATTCTTCATTTATCATACCAATAAACATGCCAAGATTCTATGATTCTATGAGCCTTTATTCATTTTTATAATAGGTCTCCAAATATCAATGATTTGAGTAACGCTACCAATGACTCAGAATGTCCTTTTGAGCAAGATATAGGTGCGGAAGATTTTCAGGATTTTGGAGATGACCAAGGCTGTGATTTAGCTCCTGAACTGTTAAGGATGGTAGAACAAGAGGAGAAACTAATCGTACCTCACAAAGAATCAGTGGAAATAGTGAACCGGAAATGGGCAAGAAAAGAAAGAAGTGAAGATTGGAGCTCGTATCACCGCAGAGACAAAGCAAGACCTTATTGAGTTACTCCAAGAATTCAAGGATGTCTTCGCATGGTCATATCAAGACATGCGGGTTAAGCAACGATATCGTGGTACCTTTGTTTGCCCATAAAAGAAGAATACAAGTCGGTCCAACGAAACTTGGAGGATGAAATTTGGATGTTTCTTGAAAATAAAGAAGAGGTAAAGAAGCGGTTTGTGAGGTTCTTGCAAGTGGTTAAGTACTCGGAATGGGTAGCCAATATCGTCCCGTCCCTAAGAAAGATGGAAAAATACGAATGTGTGTGGACTCTGAGAGATCTAAACAAGGCTAGCAGAAGGACAACTTTCCGTTACCTCATATCGACACCTTGGTGGACAATCGGCGGGTTATTCCTTGTTCTCGTTCATGGATGGGTTCTCGAGGATACAGACCGGATAAAGATGCTTCTGAAGACATGAATAAAACCACATTCATAACCATGTGGGGAACCTTTTGCTATAAGGTAATGCCATTTGGGTTGAAGAATCGGGAGCAACATATCGAGAGCCATGGTGACCCTATTCCATGACATGATAAACAAGGAAATTGAGGTTTACGTTGACGATATGATTGCCAAATCTCGGACGGAAAAGGAGCATATCAAGTCTTAAGGAAATTATTTTTGAGGTTGAGGAAAGTCCAATGAAGCTTAACGACAAAGTGTACCTTTAGAGCGGTCGAGAAGCTGCTAGGATTTATAGTCGGTGAAAAGGGATTGAAGTTGACCCGACAAAGTCAAGGCTATACAAGAATTGCCTCACCTCGTCACAAAAAAGAAGTTCGAGGTTTCTTAGGAAGATTAAATTATATTGCTCGGTTCATTTCTGGCCGGTAGAAATGTGATCCCATATTTCGTCTTCTTAAAAATACAACCCGGTGTGTGGGGCGAGGAATGTCGAAGACCTTCGACAAAGTAAGCGATACTGTCCAATCCTCCAAGATTGACACCGCCTAATCCGAGAAGCCTTTAATCCTCTATTTGACGGTACTTGATAATTCAATGGGATGTGTGCTCGGCGGCATGATGAGTCGGGAAAGAAAGAAAAAGCAATATACTACCTTAGCAAAAGTTCACCGAGTGTGAAACAAGGTACTCACCGATTGAGAAAATATGTTGTGCCTTGATGCGGACAACTTTCGGAGGCGAGGCGTTACATGTTGTATCATACGACTGGCTCATCTCAAGCTAGACCCATTGAAATATCTAATAAGTCAACTACTCGAATGGACGGATGGCCGATGGCAAATTTTACTTTACGAGTTTGACATAGTCTATGTAAACCGAAAGCGATAAAAGGAGTGCAATAGCAGATTTTACGGCTAGTAGAGCTCTGGCAGATTATGAGCCTCTGGACTTTGATTTCCCTAATGAAGACCTAATGTACGTAGCAACCACTGATGAAGGTACCCCGGGAGGTTGTCCTTGGAAACTGAACTTCGACGGGGCATCAAACGCTATGGGCAATGGAATTGGGGCAGTTCTGGTGTCCCCAAATGGAGATCATTACCCATTTACCTGTAAATTGGATTTTGATTGTACAAACAATATGGCAGAGTATGAAGCTTGTATCATGGGCATCCGTCTTTGCTATTGAGCATAAAATTAAGGTGCTAGAAGTATCACGGAGACTTCGCATTGGTAATTTATCAACTTAAGGAGAATGGGAGACGAGAGATCCCAAATTGGTGAATGCAAAAGATTGGTCCAAGAACTAATCAAAGAGTTCGATGACATCACTTTCGATTATTTACCAAGGGGCGAAAATCAGATGGCTGATGCTCTAGCCACATTGGCTTCTATGGTACAAGCAAACAACAAGGAGGATATGAGGCCTATACAAATGAGCATTTATGAGGCCCCACCCATTGCTACAACGTGGAAGAAGAGGAGCAAAATGATGCATGTGGTATCATGATATACTACAATCGTGAAAGATCATAAATACCCGATCAAGTAACCGAAAATGACAAAAGGACGTTAAGAAGATTGGCTTGTGACTATGTCTTAGATGGAGAGATCTATACAAAGAAGAAAGGATCAAGTGCTATTAAGATGTGTGGATGGCGGCGAGGCTAGCGGATCCTAGAAGAAGTCCATGAGGGTATCATGGAGGAGCATGCCAATGGGTTCTCAATGGCGGACAAATCATGAGATTGGGTATTATTGGTCTACCATGGAAAGAGATTGCATTGATTATGCTAAGAGATGTCATAAGTGCCAAATTTATGGGGACAAAATTCATGTACCACCTCACCATTACATGTTATGACCTCTCCATGGTCTTTTTCTATGTGGGGCATGGGCGCCATTGGACCAATCTCTTCAAAAGCTTCCAATGGACATCGGTTCATCTTCGTGGTAATTGATTACTTTGCTAAATGGGTAGAGGCCACTTCATATGCCAATGTGACAAAATCGTGATCGACAAGTTCTAAAAAGGAGATCATATGTCGATATGGAATGCACGAGAGGATCATATCGATAATCGTTAAACTTGAATAACGACATGATCACGAAGTCTGTAGGCAATTCAAGATCGGACATCACAATTAAATCGCCGTATCGCCCAAAGATGAGCAGTGCGGTTGAAGCGACTAATAAGAACATCAAGAGGATAATAGGAAAGATGGTGAGACTTACAAGGATTGGCGAAAGTTACCATTTGCCCTTTTAGCCTCTAGAGCGTCAATCGGAACCTCCACCGGGCAACTCCTTTCTCATTGGTTTACGAAATGGAGGCGATTTTACCCATCGAAGTTGAAATTCGTCCCCGAGTATTGTCCGAATTGAAATTGGATGAGGCGAATGGATCCAAACTCGATATGATCAATTGAATCTGATCGAAGAAAAGAGGCTGAAAGCTATTCGTCATGGTCAGATGTACCAAAAGCGAATGATGTGAGCTTACAACAAAAAGTTCGCCAGGGAATTCCACGAAGGGGATCTCGTCTTGAAAAAGATCCTTCCCATACAAAAAGATTTGAGAGGAAATGAATGCGGTTGGGAAGGACCATATGTGGTGAAAAAGGCCTTCTGGAGGGCATTAATTTTGGCCGAGATGGATGGGAAAAATCTACCCAATCCATAAATTGATTCGATTAAGAAATATTATGCTTGAAGAGGAGAAAGGCTAAAGTGAAAACCCCAAAGGCGCTTTTTTCACCAAAAAAAGCGAGAGGCGTGTGAAAACCCGTAAAAGGCGCTTTGAGACCAAAAGGGCTTTGAGTTGAAAACCCGATAAGGCGGCCCAAATTAGCACAAAAAGGAGGTATGTGACAATCTTTTCCCCGAATTGGCAAAAGGAGGAATGTTACACCTCGGAACATCTACAAAACACTGCAGATCTCCCAACGTCCATGATCTTGGAAGCATCCGTTGGTGAAGCTCAGTGCGATATCTGGGGCACCTACTTTTCTTTTACCCATTTTGTACTCAATAATGTTTACTTTTGTTGAATTAATCCAATTCTATTCTTTATAAATTCCATTGTTATTTTAAATCTTTGAGTTGTTTGCAATTGAAATAACGACCCATTGACCCATAATGCTTCCATAAAATGAGTCCCTTTATTACTCGGAAGCCTCTAAACAACAGTAGGAACCTAAAACAAGGCATTGTTTAGGAACCACCACACTTAGGGTTGGAAACATTTGAAGAAGAAGTCCAAAATTATGACTATTTCTTGATTCGCGAGCATAGACATCGAGACAAGATGTTGCGTCGTGCCATGACCTCGACGAATGACGAGCAATTCTGACCCTAAGATTTTTTAAAGGAAAAATAAATCGTTCTCATGACATCCTACATTCATGCAAATGTCCTCCGTAATATCATTTAGTTAGGAGCATCCGATTTATTACAATCATTGCATATTAACGAAAGATCATCATTCTCACGACATTACGCATTCATGCAAGTGTCATCCATTAGTTAGGAGCATTGAGTCATTACGACCATAGCATCCTCACCATTTGGCATAAACACAAACATATAAAATCAAGTCTACGAGATATGTCCCTAGAGGGCGGTGTAGCAACACAATCGAAGATTATCCTATTACCATCGACCGGTGGTGGAATGGTGGTCCTATTGCCAGCGACCAGCGATGGAATAGGTGGAAGATTGTCTTATCGCCACTGACCAGCAATGGAATAAGTTGAAGATTATCTTATTGCCACTAACCAGCAGTGGAATAAGTTTAACTTATTGCCACTGACCAGCAGTGGAATAGGTTGAAGATTGTCCTATTGCCGTCAACTAGTGATGAAATAGGTTGAAGATTGTCCTATTGCCGTCAACCAGTGATGGAATAGGTTGAAGATTGTCCTATTGCCACTGACGAGCAGTGGAATAGGTCAAAAATTATAGATCTTGTCACCCTAACCAATAGTGGGGCAAGATCGAAGGTAAATCTTGGCTCCCAACGGTGGGGAACATGATTTAGGCCACCATCCTATTGCCTTGACCGGTGATGGAATAGGTCAAAATTGTAGATCTTGTCACCATAACCAATATTGGGGCAAGATCGAAGGCAAATCTTGGCTCTCTAACGATGAGAACACGATTTAAGCCACCGTCCTATTGCCAGCGACCGGCGATGGAATGGGTCAAAAATTGTAGATCTTGTCGCTCTGATTAGTAGTGGGGCAAGATCGAAGGCAAATCATGGCTCCCTAACCAGTAGGGAACACGATTTAGGCCACCATCCTATGTCTCTGACCAGCAGTGAAATAGGTCAAAAAAATTGTAATTCCTGTCCCTAACCAGTAGGGAGCATGGTTAAGCTTTAGTCCTATTGCCTTAACTAAAGGTGGGATAGGCTAAAGACCAAAGACCTCGTCTCTCTGGAGATGCAGCGGAGCAATCTAAAATAAAACAAGTCACATCCCATTGGAGTCGCAGCAAGAACAAATTGAAGCGACATGTCGGTGGAGTGGATTGAAACAATAAGATCTTGGCAGACGGAGGCTACTTGAAGAAAAGCACAGGAGGCCAAGACTTCGGCGGTAGGGCAACATTGGGCTTCTTTGAGTCTTTGCTCTATTCTCGTTACACGAAAATGAGCAAAGAGGGGCAGCTGTACAAAGCCCAAAATTACCCGGCCCATTAACAAAACCAAACCCAAAACTAAAATAAAAAAAAACAGGCCCAAATGGCCCAAACCCAACCCAACTCAGAAAACAGAAAAAACAAAAAACCAAAAAAACCCTAGCCACTTTCGACCTCGACTTGACTCGCTTGCCCACGCGCCTCTGCGCTCCATCCGTCGCTTTGCTCCCGACAGCGCTCACTTGCGTAACACTGCAAAACAAAGACAAAAAATACATGCATCCATCCAGAAAGGAGCGGAAACAATTTATACCTTTATTCAATTTTGGCTATAAAGCCACGAAAACATTGTAAAAGGGGTTCCTTTCGGAGAGAAAAGCGGAGAGAATATTATAGCAAAAGGGACTTTTTTTCGAAAAAAGCAGAGAAAAATCATAGTGGAAAAGGTTTTTCTTTTGAAATATATCACGAGAATCGGAGATTCAAGCAAAAAGGAGTTTCCTTTGAAATCAAAAGATATTTCAAAAAAAAACACGAGCAGAGATTCTAAAACAAAAAGGAAATAGATCAACATACGGAAACAGATCGAAGAGGTGACTTTTCAAAACCTTATTTTATTTTTTATTTATTTTATTTATTTTTTATCTACGAAATATACTTAAAATAAACATAAACTAGTAAAAAATCAAAACAAATATATAAAAAAAGAGAAAAAATATACCATTTCGATTTTACATGCAGGTATGCGGTGGCCGCAACAACAGCCGATCTTGGTAGCGTTAATGAGAACTCCACGAGGACCCCCTTGCGGAGAAAAAAAGAAATGAATTTTTTTGAAAGCGATAAAATGAAAAAAAAGGGCAAAATTTGGATTTATAAGCGTTTCAAAAGCAGCGTCGTTTAGGGCGTCTGATGGCCCCAAAACAGCGCCGTTTCGTCGTGACCATGACGACCCGACCAGCTCCGGAGGATCCGCGTGTTTTGCGAAAAAATGGAAATTTTATCGCGTGATCATACGCATTTTATATTTTACAATTAAGTCTTTCGATATTGCTATTTGGCCCGAAGCTTCATGCGATTACAATTTAGTCCTTTTTTAAAGCGTTGCGTTTAGGCGCTTTGGGTAAATTTAGCTCCTCGTCCCCATATTTTCGCGCATCACAATCGGTCCTCTTCCCTTTTCTTTTATTATAAATCTTCCCCGAGTTTTATTTTTAATTGATTTGGCCTCCCTTCAATTATCATTATTGTTATTATTTAATATTTCTATTGATTATTTATTATTATTACTATTTTATTATTACTATTATTATAATATCACGTATTACTACATTATGTTATCACCATATTGTTATCATTATTATTATTATTTTATTATTATCATTATTATTATTACTATTATCACTATATTATTATACTAGTATCACTATTACTATATTATAATTATTATTTACATTTCGTTCAATATTTTATTATCATTTCTTACCATTATTATTATTATTATTATTATTATTATTATTATTATTATTATTATTATTATTATTATTTACCATTATTATTATTTTGTTGTTAATGCTATTATTATTATTATTTATTTTCCGATTATCTATTACTTATTACTATTATTATTATATTAGTATTGTTATTACCTTATTATCATTATTATTATTATACTATATAAATTATACTATATCATGTCATGTTACATTGTATTATATTATATTATATTACATTATATATATTATTTTATCATCCTAAAGCCAATTCTTACGTATTAAATTGTTTTGTATGTTATCAAGTTTATATCATATAAATTTGGTTACTCATATATGTACATATATATTATAATATTATTGTTATTATACTATTACAATGTAATATATGTATTTATTTACATCATATTCCTTACACCTCATATTACTATCGTCATTATAATATGTTTACCATCATTATATCTTATATATTATATTATTATAGTCATCATATTATCCTTTTGTATATGTGTATATTGTTATTATTACCGTATCTCTCGCATGTACCGTCTCATCATTCTTTTACGTATAACGTCGTGTTTTCACACTTTCACGTAAATGTTTTCAAAACCTTAACTTTTATAACGACCAACGTTCGCGTTAGCAATTCGAGAGAATCGAGCCCTAACTCACTGGGTTCGGTTTCTTCGTTAAAAATTTGAACAACGGGATATCCTTTTTCGAATCACAATTTAAATTTTAAAACAAAATACTTAATCCAGAAAATTGAATGTCGTGCCCTAACTTCTGGACTCGACACTTAGATACTTCGGGATAAGTTTCTTTTCCTAAAATAGAGGCAATCTTAGTATTTGAAATCTCGAAATCGAGCCCTAACTTCTTGGGTTCCGATTTTTCATTTGACGAATAACGGAAGATCATCTTCAAATAAAACCAAGTTTCAAAAGGTGAGCTTAGCTTGGAGTTTAAAGTATTGTGCCTAACTTCTGAGCGTGATGCTTTACCTCTTGAAAATAAAAAGCCTTAACGTCCTTCCAATTTTAAAATAAAAAGCATTGTATTTTGAATCCCTTTAAAGTTTTCAACAAATAGGACATCAATCAATCGGTTTGGTACCAATTTTGGGCGTGTCGAGGTGCTAATCCTTCCTCGCACGTAATCGACCTCGAACCCGTTTTCTCAAAGTTCGTGGACCAAAAAGCCTTTTTTTAGTAAATTAAATGTTTTATTAAAGCGAAGGTGATCCGATCACACCAAATAAAGATCGGTGGCGACTCCTTTCCTTTTCTTTTTCAAAAACCGAAATCGAAATGGCGTCGTTTCTTTATTTTCATCAAAAAATGGTTACGACAATAGGATTCGTTAACTTGACTCGATTTGACTCGAAATTTTTTGACTCGATTCGATTCGATTCGAAAAAAATTCAAATTGAGTTCGGTTGCTAAAATAGGATTTGTTAACTCGACTAACTTGAAAATTTTTGACTCGATTCGACTCGACTCGACCGAATACTCACCCCTACCTCCGGTGGCACGGGAATTGGTAGCCGAAATCTAAATTGCCGCAGAACCCGATCTGCCTGGTGCATCTCCACGGTCGCGTAGGTGATCAATGGGACCTTTACGTGCCAACCGTTCGAATTTTGGAGGAACTCCTCCGGAATTACTGCCCGAATTTTCGAATCGTCGTACGGTGTCTATTGAAACTATATTAACATTACGAAAATATTAGTTATATACCTAATATTAGACACTACATACGAAATACTAAATTATAATAACAAAATTCGAAACTTACTTGTGATTTCGACCTTTGGTCCAATAGGAGCCATATATCCTCAAGCGAGTTAGGTATTCTAACATGACTCGCCGAATGGTTCCACCTAATTAAATAAACTTTTAGCATGCAATTATACTATAAATCTACGAAATAATTGTAAAATATAATATTAAATTTACCTCATTATCAGTGGGAATGAATATGGGTGGTCGAGTCGAGGGCGTAAAAATAGAAATCGAAACCATGCCCATGACTGCAGTAGTGATAGGCAACCTCCGATTTTTGCTTTACTCGGTTGCGTCGCCTCGCACATCTCCCGGTACAACCTTGACAGCACGGCAGACCCCCAACTCAATTCACCGGCTGCTCTGAAATCAACAAGTTTCAGGAGCCATCTCGGTGGACGAGGTTTACGGAGAGGTCCGGCATCGGATAGCCTCAATTATTTGAAGAATGTATGCTGAGCATACCGTATTCTTTCTACTTGATTGAACCCTCGTTCGGCTCAGGAATGTGTCTCATAACCACGCCATATCGATCCGAGCTCCTTGAATTCTATCCGGAATGGCACCCAAAGCTCGTAGCATACGGCCATCCAATCGGTAGATGTTACGGACCCGGTGACTACCGACCCGTCCACCGGTTATCCCAACTGCAATTGCACATCTTCTAGAGTGATGGTACACTCTCCGCATGGCATATGGAAAGTGTGGGTCTCGGGTCTCCACCTCTCAATCAACGCGCTGATCAAAGGCGGCTCCAACTTGAACCCCCGCCTATCGTGGCCACGTGCCAAAAGCACCTTCCATGGTAATTCTCGATCAAGGCGATGGGGACCATGCATGTTCTGAATATAACATTCCAACACCCGATCTCTGACTATTTAAAAATTATAAAATTAACAATTAATTAAAATTGCATAATTGAAAAAAATTAAATAATATTGAAAAATTAAAATTAAAACTTACCATTTGCATTTGCTCGACAGAGATGTGCTTGTTGTCTAGGCGAAGTAATTCCCCGGCCATTGTAATCCGATAAAAAATTTTAAAATTTTCTGAAAAAATATATTAAAAAATTATAAAGAGCTTTTTAAGTAAATAGTAAGGACTATTTTTGAAATTTGAGCGTAAATTTCAAGGACCTTGAGAGAAAATTGAGAGAAAATTGAGAGAAAATTGAGAGAATATTGAGAATGGATTGAAATGTGAAAAAATAAAGGGTGGGGGTTTTATACTTTTTTTTTCTCGACCGTTAGGGAGCAGTCAAAAAAATATAGAGATTGGGGCTAAAGCGCCATACAGTGCTGCCTTTTGCCACCTAAAAAAGCGCACCTCGTGGGCCGCGTTTTCTTTGAGGTGACAAAAGCGCGTCTGAGCCTTTATCCCTATCTAAGCAGCGTGGGCCGTTTTGAGAAAATGTCCTTTCCGTAAATTTTTACAAATGGCCCATTTAGTAATTTTTCAAATTTTTGGGCATTTTTGATAAATTACCCTTGTATATGAGTATATTTTGATTATTAATTTAATCATATTTTATAATTCTGATTATATTTATTTGGATGCATATTTATAATTATAACGTAATTATATTTGTATATATTATATTCTCTAAAATGGTAAGTGGTTACATTTACAGGTGTTCATGGTCCGGGCAGCCCGACCGAAATTTGAGAGGGTTTGGACAAAAATATAAACTCGAAAAATGGGTTTGAATAAAAAATAAGGCCCGTTTAAAAAATGAGCCGGGCCTTAAGTTAGGTATTTTTGGCCCGGGCTCGGCCCGGCCCGAATTCACTAAATGACCAAAAAAATTTGCTATTTTTATTTTATTTTTGAATGTTATTTTCTTGTTGTTTCTCCCTATTTTGCTACTATATTATTATTATGTTGCTACTATTTTGTTGTTATTGATTGAATATTGTATAAAACTTATTTTATTGTTAATTTTGTTATTATTTTAGAGGTATTTGCTTGTTAAGTTACATCTATCTTAGTGTTATTTAAGTCTACATATTTTTTAAAATTTATTTTTAATTTGTTGGAAAATATTTATTTTGATTTTTAGTATTTTGATGTATTATATATATTTAAAATTATATAAAATAATATAAAAATTTAATACGGTAGTGAAATTAGGGCTCGAATTTTAGTATTTTTATATGGGCCGGACTTGGAAAAAAACTTAGGCTCTTTTTTTGGGGCCCGGCCCAACCCGAGCCCGATAAATGGGCCTAAATTTTTAGATGAGCCCGGTCAGAACCCGACCTGACCCAAGAACACCTTTAGTTACATTGAACTTTTATTATTTAATTTAATAATAATTAAAATATTTTTATAATTATTTAGATTATTATAATTAAAGATTATTAAATATAAATATTGAATATAACAAAAATAAATAAAATAATTAATAACTAACAAATTATAAATTTTATTTAAAAATAATTTAATTTTTTAATAAATAGTTAACTCTAAAACCATTTAAAATTGTCTTTTTATCGAATATTTTCCCTTTTAAAAATAAATAAATAAATAACCGCAAAAGCCAAAATTTCCGTTGAAGCTCAAATGACAGCTTCTTCTTCTGCTGCTGTTTTTTAATCAACAATAGATCCAGCCCTTTTCCCTTCCACCCTTCCAAACTCCAAAAAAATGTCATCAACCCAGCAATCCTCTTCAACAAAAAAGCAAACCCTTTTCATAGCTTCACTTATAATCCTATGGTACTCCTCCAACATTGGAGTTCTTCTCTTAAATAAATTCTTACTTTCCAACTATGGTTTCAGATTCCCGATCTTTTTAACAATGTGCCACATGTCAGCTTGTGCTTTTCTCAGTTACGTCTCTATTGTGTTCATGAAACTTGTCCCTCTCCAACCGATCAAATCCAGGCCTCAGTTCCTAAAGATTGCAACTTTAAGTGTTGTCTTTTGTGGTTCAGTTGTTGGAGGTAACATTTCCCTAAGATACCTCCCTGTCTCTTTTAACCAGGCTGTTGGTGCTACCACACCCTTTTTCACTGCCTTATTTGCTTACTTCATGACTTTCAAGAGAGAAGCTTGGGTTACTTATGGTGCTCTTGTTCCTGTTGTTGCTGGGGTTGTCATTGCTAGTGGGGTATGTTCCTTTTTTTCCGTCTTTTTGGATCTTTTAGTGATAAGATGAAGAAACCTTCCACTTTTATGTTTGGTTAGGTTCTTAACGTAATTTTGTCTCTCTCTTTTTTTGTGTGAAAATGTGTATGTAGTGATGAGATTATAGATCTGCAATTGTATTACTATTGATGTTATTTGTCTATGATAATTAGTTGTAAATGTATGCTGATCTCTGACTACCATAAATCATAAGGAGTGTATAATATAACTGTGAGAGATTAACGATGGTAATGCATTTGTAATTTAAAATTTAACCAATTAGTCCACATTGGCATAGATGATTAATTAGTTTAATAAATTGAAATAATAGGAACCAGCAAAAGCTTTGTAGCTTTTACGTTTTTCGTTGTCTTTGACGTAGACATATTTCATGCTGTCTTTATTCTGTAAGTCGTAGTAAAGCTGTATGCAGTTTGCATCAAATTGCAGCTAGAAAGCGGGATATCTTGAAACTATGGAAATTCGTTCAATCTGAAGTAAAAGTAGATGTTGGTGTAGTTATGCTTAAGTTATACATGCGGTATCTCAGAACTCAGTTATTGATCGCACTTGTTTAATTTGTATATCCTTTAGGATGGTCTTGTGCCACTTGTGATGATAAACTATAGATGTATAGCTCATCTCATTAGGCCAAGAACTCCAACTGTAACATTTGTCCAGCACTAAGCCATTCAGAGTGTAATTCAATATCTTGATAATAATCTGCAATAGGTGTGCAGTGAAGGTGTAAATTACTTCCTTTGTAATAGAAGTTGCAATGTTATTGGGACCAATGTTTCTTTATGCGAGATACTGGCTGCATAGTGATTAGCCGTATTGACCGTATAGCTTTAGATTCATAACTAATACAAGCAAACTGGCTTGAGAGTTTGAGATTTCTAGAAGAGGAAACAAGTAGAGAAGCAAAAAACAATCAAACTGGCTTGGGGTGTCCACTCTGTTTACAAGTAATTCCTTCTTTGATGTATAATTGACCACCACGTAGAAGAACCTATTGTTGCAAAATCTTTTGGCTGCATCATGTACCACTGTCTCCCTCCCTCCAATCTTCCGCAAGAAAATGAAAAATAAAACAAATGAAAGAAGATCGTTCCACCTTGGACTCCACTATATTTTGGGGAGGAAAAGGCAGGTTTATTGCCCATGTTCATACATTTCTCTGCTATACTAGCATAGCTATGGCCTATTCGGGCTGCACCATAGTGACGTTTCATTACTGTGCTTAAATACAGTAACCATTGTTTCATTCCATAATGCTGTCTAAATGTGTTTGGTCAAATTTCCAAATCAAGTTTTATCGGTCTTTGCACCTTGTTCATCAATTCATGCTGCAAATTTGGTGGCAAAGGAATTATTCTCAAAACCCTGTCATTCAGTTCATGATTTGTTAACTAGGAAAGAGACAAAGAGCTCTAAGTAACTTTCAGCAGTGCTGGCTACCTTGAATTCTTCCCTAAAAACTTATTTGGTTAATGAATTTTATGGCAGGGTGAACCAGGTTTTCACTGGTTTGGATTCATTATGTGCTTAAGTGCAACTGCCGCAAGGGCCTTCAAATCTGTTCTTCAGGGCATTCTGCTTTCTTCTGAAGGGTATTTACAGTTTTATTTTTATTAGTTCATCATCTGCATTGCCACATTTCTTTGTGCATTTCAGAGCATATAGGTTTTGTTTTGTCCCTCCTCTCTTTTGAGCATTGGGAATTCTCTTGTAATCTCTTGGACTTGCACCAAAGTTAAGTTGCCTACAATTTCTGTTAGTGAAAGACCATGTAGTCAAATGCTGCTATTAGGTTTATTTTTTACAGTCATTATTTAGTATTTCAATCTTTTAAAGGGAATATACTGTCATGTTATGTCTTAGTTGAATTCTATCTCCTGCCAGCTATGAGGGGTGCATTTCTTCCATATGTCCCTTACAGATATTATATTTTGGGGAAGAAATCAGGTTAATTGGAGGAAAACTTTTGAAAGCCTGATTTATGGGAGAAAAAGTGGCAAAAAAAAAACCTGACATAGGATTGTGGAGTTCTTTTCCTCTCCTTTCTTAAATGTAGGACTGCATAGATGGTAGCCAGCTTTTCTGACGAAGAGGACATTGTCAACTATAACCATGAAAAGAAAAACTTTCCACCATTAGTTTCTGTGTAAATTCCAACTAGAAAATGACATGAAAGTAGACCAAAAAGGGGTCTTTGTAATTGTTGACAACCAGAAGAAACCTTGCATTTAACATACCCTTTATCTTCAAGTTAAGCGATTAGTTTGAGCAAAAGTTTGGACCTTAAATTTCTTATTATTTCAATTTCTATTGGTGATGATTGGGTAGTAATATAATTGTTTGCATTAAAATTATTTTTTCTAATGTGAAAAAAACTCATTTCCAAACTAAGTCTTCCTACATAAGTGCCAAAGGCTTTTACTATCATCTGAAAGTGAGTTATGGATGTCTAATGTTTCTGCTTCTTCCTATACCCCCCATCATATTGTGTCTTTCTCTTGTATCCTACAAGCATTTCTATTTGTCTTCCCCTCTTAACAGACCTGCTTGTGCGTTTCATTCTTACAGAGAAAAGTTGAACTCGATGAATTTGCTACTCTATATGTCCCCAATTGCAGTTCTAGTTTTAGTGCCTGCAGTACTTATAATGGAGCCCAATGTGTTAGAAGTCATCTTATCCCTTGGAAAACAACACAGATACATGTGGCTGCTACTTTTCATTAATTCAACAATGGCATATTCAGCCAACTTGTCAAACTTCTTGGTGACTAAACATACAAGTGCATTAACACTCCAGGTTCAATATCTTCTGCCTTCCTATAGTTTAATTTTTTAATCTATGGATTATAGTAGTAAATGTTGACCATCAGCACTAAACAATGTCCCACGTTAATGCATCTAGGTATTCTCATCAATTTGATAAACTCATAAAAGAATCTCATTAAGGTGACGTCGGTAACTGCTTTATATCAATTGAACAAGTAGAACACTAGTATAGCTATAATATGTGGCTTGTATAAATGAATAACTTGTGATTGACTTTCATCACATTACACAAATGACTGTTCCACCATCATTTATACTTTCCTGGAATGTTGTAGGTTATACAAGTTTATTAGCAAGTATTATTTTGTAGTCTCGTTACAAAAAAAAAAAAAAAAAGCCTTTGATTAAGTACTGCATACATGCTTTGCTTTCAGTAAGCCTTTTGTTGCATAGGAGGTAGATGTCCTTTATGGGATGTATTAAGGGACCTCGGAGTCCAAATTCATGCCTTCACTAATGATCGAGTGTGAGTGTTACTTAAAGAATAGCATACTTAAGCCCTTTAAATTCTGTAGTGGCCAGGAAAGGAATCACAATAGAAAAACTATCATAAGCGTTCACATAGCTGGAAGCTCAACCAAAAGCGCATCATTAGTTGGACATTCATCTTTTGCATTTCACGAGCAATAATATGAAATTTGAGCTTGTGCTTGCATTTTCTCATCTGATATTGTGGTCAGGTGTTGGGCAATGCAAAAGGTGCTGTGGCTGTTGTCATCTCAATAATTCTGTTCAGAAATCCTGTAACAGTTGTGGGCATCGGTGGTTATACAATGACTGTCCTTGGTGTTGTTGCTTATGGAGAAGCAAAGCGTAGGTTTAGATAAATGACGTGTCACGTCACATTTTACCGATATAAATTCAATTTAATGGACCTGGGAATGTTGTGTTTTCATGAAAGAGTAAAGTGAAATTTAAAGGGCAGATTCCTAGTGAATATAGTATTTTGTAGAGTACTTTAATTGCCTACACATGCATGCCTTCCCTTGTATTGTGTTCTTACCCTTATTTATATGGGGAGACAGGAGGCCTTCCCATTTTTAGCTTCTTCCAGTGTGCGTAATGTTAAGAGGAAAATATGTTTTCCATCAGCTCCCTCCCATGTTACCCATAATAGTTTATGTAATTGAATACTTCTTTCTCTCGTAATAGTTGGTGGAGTCTCGCCTCTTTCCTTTTGAGCTTTCTATTTGAAATCAAGCACGAACCTCCATCCTATCCATGGGCCTCCACCTAAATTGTGAAAGCTCTATTGTTGTATATATAATCCGTGCTGGGAGTCTGCCCACAATTAAGTTATATTTCACCACAAACACCACGTTGAAAGGGTAAAATAAAATTTACAGTGAGATTCAAGATTTGAAACCCAAATCACAGACAAAGGTAAAGAATTTTTGTAATTTTAAATATCAATTTGTGACAACATTCTTTAAAACAAACCTTCTAAACCCAACCTTCCTTTGATACTTATAATTAACCCACAGTTGAACATAGTAAAACTGGAACGGAGGAAGGAAAATAAATCAATAAGTTTAAAAAATTACAATGACCCGAATCAAATCAAATTCTATTTTTTATTATGTAAAAAAAAATATTTCATATTTAAATTAGTAAAATAATTTAAATTTTCTAAATGAAAGAATATTTTTTTTAGAAAACTCGTAACAATTCATTATTTTTACTTGAAAAATAATTTTTTTCTAAAATTATAAAAGGACATTGAAACTTTACAAAAATAATGTCTAAAATAAATCCAAAAATACAAAACTCAAAATTAGTATAAAAAATATAGAGAATTCATAAACGGTTTGTGAAATCCAAAAAGTCCAATTGAACTTAAACTCATTCCTAAGCAAAACTTAAGGGAATCACTCCGGCGAAGAAAGGACATCTGAAGAAAAGAAGAGGAAAATGAAACAAATAAAATTTAAGGATCCCAACCAACCAAGAATCAAAATCTGTGAAGAAACCGACGGCAATTCAAGTAGACATCAGAAAGGAAACTTCAGTCCACTTTTAGTTGGCAAAATTCATGCAAGTTCTGGACCACTAGGAAGTGCATCATAACCATCATGGTGCTTTGGCTTAACAGCTGCTCTTTCAACAGGGATACACTTCACAATCACACCGACAATCAAGCTAACTGACCCAATTAAGATGCAAAGTAGCCATAGTTGCCAACTTAGAGGCACAGTGCTGGCAAATGTTCCAAGGAACTCAACTATCACCACTTGGAATGCTACTGTCGAAGCCATCACGCCAAGGAATATCCAGCTGCTAAACATGCCCCGGAATATATTTATCTTCTCTATATCACGGCTATTTATTTCATTAAACACCTGCAAATATCCAAAGAGAAAAAGTCAATAATTAAAGACGTTTCCTCTACCAAATGAGGATGAGCTATCACGTTGTGTTCTAGGTAAAGTCTGTTTTGGATGTTAAATAGGATCGAATTATAATGTTTTGGGAGACTAAAAAAAGAGCCAAGGCTCCTGCTTATCCCCTTGAATCTACCTCCGACTTTAATTAATGAGATGGTATACAATTTTCTCTACTAATTCACTATGATTTTGTCATTGACCTATACAAGTTATAGCCTTAAGCTCCGAACAATGAGCACACTTCGAAATAGAGATATCTTGAAACTTTTTGAGGTGTGTCTTGATCAAATGATCATCTTAAACTGATAATGTGAGATTGTTTGTCATCCATCTGAACAAATGCATAAAAAGCTACCGCCAAATAAGCTTATAGTGGCAGTTAAATCTGAAAAATCATACCTGGCAAAACACAAATGAATTGAATATCACAGTATTCAGAACAGTGGTGGCATCTGAACCCGTAAGCCTTAGAAGCTGCTTCCCATCAAAATTGAGAACACCAAGGACAATTAGTTGATATATACTTTGGCCAATGATATTTCTCCACATTGGTTTGGTGATAAAACTTGCGCCCCTTGGAACAGGCGGCCTTTTCATTAATGCATCATTTGGAGGCTCTGTAGCTAGTGCCAATGCCCCAAGAGTGTCCATTATCATATTAACCCAAAGCAATTGTACAGCTGTGAGAGGGGCAGATCCTGAAAAGTCATGCAGGGATCAGCAAATGATAATGATAGTGTTTAATTTTTACAAATATAATACATGTCTGACAAAAGCTTCACAGAACAACACACCTGAGATACATGCGGAGACAAAATTGATTATAAGAGCTACAACATTAACTGTTAACTGGAACTGCACAAACTTTTGTATGTTTATGTATACAGCACGTCCCCATTTGGCTACATTTACAATAGTAGCAAAATTATCATCCATTACAATGACATCAGCATTTTCTTTCGCAACCTGTACAATCAAGGCATTAACAAAATGAAAGTCAGAGCAGAATGAGAAGAATGCTAAAAAGCTTGATATAGCAACAAGGTCAGCCCATAGTACAAATATTGTAGTTTGATAGCAGATATCTTCATAAAAAAGAATGAATTAGTTGAACATACATCTTAATCCAATCTACATACCTCAAGAACTAAATGTTACTATGCTGCTATTCCTAAATATTTCCAGCAGTTCACAAAAAAAATGATTTACTTGCACAAAAAAAAGTTATTTGCTGATAATTATAGACTCATAAAGTACAGCTTGAAAAAACAGTTAGGGTATCAAGCACAAAGAAATAAAATAAAACAACTTTAAATCAATCCAATAAAACTTATCAGATATCTTGGTAATCCAAACATCTCCCAACAGAAAGAAAAGACCACTAACAAAAATACACAGGTCTTTCATCCGAAAAAAGTTTAAATATCTTCTATAAGCATGTCAAGGACAGATATAAAGTTATTAGGGACATGCCTGATAAAAAACAAGCATGCTTATCCAAATAAAAAAACCAAAGAAAAAATATATAGAAACTGAGAGAATTAAGTTCAAAGGATACCAAGAAAATGGAAGCAACAAAACAGCAATGGATCCAAAAATTTCTTTTGATGAGTTATTTACAAAATTACGCAGGCCATTTTTCCAAAGAATGGGAGAAACATCCAATTAGAAAGAGGAGTGGAGAAAAATCCAAAGCTCAAAATATTCACCTAGGCAATCTTTAAAAATGGAAGTTGGAACCAAGATATTGATAAACCTCGGTCAAAAGGCCAAAAGAAAAAGTTAAAATTTGTTACTTCCGGAAAATAATTTGTTTTCCCATTTCTTAATGGATAAACTAATTCAGTAAAGTCAACAAAATATAAATAATAGGGTAGTAAACATGAAATACAAAACAAAACAAAACAAGAGATAGAAGGGGAGAAAAATGAAAACAAAATGAAGCAAAAATCCTGTACAAGTTCATTTTATAGAATAAATAGCAATTTTCAATTCTTGATGTAAATTAAAAACCAAAATGAAATACAAAGATGTTCCTGGAGAGAGATGACATCCACTGAAAACATTAAGAGAATAAACAATAAACTAACATCACATAGGATGCTGAATAACATCAAAATATGTGAGCAAAAATAAGAAGATAAACACATCCAAGCTTGTTAGAATCATATCGTCATTAAATAAAAACTATGCATGCATACAAACCTCTGTTCCAGCTATCCCCATAGCGAGTCCAATATCTGACTGGCGCAAAGCTGGAGCATCGTTGGTCCCATCACCAGTCACAGCAACAACTTCTCCAAACATATTTCTCAAATTGGTGACGAAATTGAGCTTATCGGAAGGCTTTGACCGTGCCATTACCTGAAATCAAGACAGTGTTCAAGAAAATGTACACCTCATGAAGCATAAATAAAAAGATAAAAAGTTTTTTATGGTCATTAGAACCTGAATATTTGGTATAATGTCCTTCATCTCATCAGGAGACTTGCTACTAAACTCTGGTCCTTCTATGGCATTCCCTTCTGCTGTTAGTATGCCACATTCTATAGCTATTGCTTTTGCAGTGTTAATATTATCACCAGTGACCATACGGACAGTAATTCCAGCAGCTAGACAGGTTTGAACTGCTTCCTTGACTCCAGGACGCACAGGATCCTTGATCCCAAAAACCGCTATCAGGGTATAGCCACTATCAGGTATACCATTCTCATTAAAAGTTTCACTGACATCTTTAACAGCCACACATAGAGTCCTTAGAGCATCCGAAGCAAAGCCATTTATGGCCTCTGTTATATCTCTTACTCGTTCTTCAGATAAAAGAACTACTTCCCCACTGGAATCAACAACCTTTTCACACATACGTAATACTATTTCAGGTGCACCTTTACAAAAAGCTTGGATTCTGCCTTCAGGCAAAGCCACCAACACAGACATCTTCTTCCTGTCTGAATTGAAAGGCTCAACCTTGAGAATCTTAAACTGTCTTCGGTATGCATCAAGATCAGCACTCAAAAGAAGCCCAAATTCAAGCAGTGCTGTTTCTGTTGGTGTTCCCAAAATGGAGTTCTTTCCATTTTCATCTTTCACCACTTCAGCACTACCATTTAGAAAAATAGAACGCAGAAGGATACTGAAAACACTTTCATGTATCTCCAGCTCATCAATGTTCTTGTTCTCATTACCACCAATGTTACTAATTTTCTCACATATCCATATCTTATTAACTACCATATGGTTTGTGGTTAGTGTCCCTGTCTTGTCAGTACAGATGCAACTAGCAGAACCCATTGTCTCACATGCAGAGAGATGCCTGACCAGTGCCCTTTCATCCATTAATTGTTTCATTGCAAAGGCCAGGCTCAGTGTAACTGCTAATGGTAATCCTTCGGGAACAGCAACAACTATTATTGTTACTGCAATAGCAAAGTAGTCTAGAAGCGTCAATGCATCAGTTGAGGACCATTTTGTGAACTCATTGTGGAGGGCTTTCTCAATGAGAAACCTTACTGTTAAAACCAAAAATGTGAGCACAGCAAAAGTCAAGCCGATTTTACCAATAATTGTAGCAACACCATTCAATTTCACCTGAAGTGGGGTCTCATCTTCTCCTCCCTCATTCAAAGTTTCCATCAACTTCCCCCATTCGGTCCTCATACCAACTGCTGTGACCAGCATCTTTGCTGATCCATCTCTAACTTTGGTTCCTGAAAGAAGAAAAGGCTTTTGTTCATATATGTCAACTGGGTCAGTCTCCCCTGACAAACTTGACTCATCAATCTGCACGCTGTATCCCGATATGAACAGCCCATCAGCTGGAACTTGGTCACCTATACCTAAATGAACAACATCACCGACAACCAGGTCATAAATAGAAACTTGCTGCCTACGTCCGTCTCTTGTAACTTGAACAGAAATCTTTTTCTTCTCCCTGTCAAGGTCTCTGAATTGCAATGACTGCCTATAGTCACTAATAGCAGTAACTAATACTACCAAGATTATACTGAGTAAAATTCCTGCTCCATCATACATTCCCTTTGGCCACCCCTCTGTGGCAAGTCCAACACCTATAGATACCACGGCACAAATCATAAGGATGATCAAGGTCAAGTCTTGGAGTGCATCCCACACAAACATCCAGAAATTTCTTGGAGGTTTCTCTGTGTATCGGTTGAAGCCATAGATCCTTTGTCTAGTAGATACGTTTTCTAAGCAGACACCTTCATCAAGGGAGACTCTGACTTTCTCAGCAATCCCATCAACTCCACCATGCGACTTTAAGCGCTTAATATCATGACCATGAACAATAGAAGCAAGTTCATCTGGTTCAATTCCAAAATTTGCTTGTCTAACCTCGTCAGAAATCTTGTAATCAGGTGGACCAGCAGCTGAATATGATCACAGGATCAGTTGATTTATACATGAGAACACAGAAAACATAAAAAGGGGTATCATATAAGCATTGTTCCAACAGCAAAACTGCATATCGTACCATCAATAAACTGCAAAGCTGCTTTCTGAACAATAAGAGCAACTCGAATTTTCTCCTGGTTTAGGGGAAAAAAATCATAAATAGATTAAATGCCTTATAAGGTCAAAGTAATTTAGAAAAATAAAGTATATTCATTGCAATAGTAATACTTGGTGTTGTAGCAGAACTTAAAAGATATTCTTATCATAACAATAATAGTATATTCATTGTAATAGCAATCTCAAAATGTTCCCAGTCATCTTCCCAAAGAACATTTTTGGATTATTGTTGACATTTATGATCTTCAATGCACAACATTGAATCATGTTCCAGTATCTCATTAGAATTTGTAAGGAAAAGAAAAACTCTCATTATATATTAGCAGCTAAAAGTAAATGATTTAGATGCTCAAGGGGAAACTTGTCTTACATAAGAAAGATAAATACTGATAATGGAAAGGATTTGAGCTTATCGAAAACGTTCTGTTGAGAATAAGGCATTCGTACCAGGATTCATTTCATCAACCGTATCCCTGCCTTATACAATTTCCACCATGTCTTGGTAACAAGTGTTTTTTTTTTTTTTTTTTAACTTCAGATGATGTTAATTAAAATTATATAACCTATTCAAAAGAAATTTAGCTTGGGCATTTGTTAGGACTGGACCTTTATCAAACATGAAACGACAGCACTATCAAAATTCAAAAGTGCTCTCTAGACGCAAGCAAAGCTTTTAAAACAACCCTTTAGTTGAACTGACACATTTACTCCATTTCCATTATATCTTCCTTTTATCAGAAACTGAGCACTTTAGGTAGAGTTTGGGAACTTAGATTTCAAAAATAGTGTAAATTGAGTGATAACACATATAATTGTAGCATTCATGATTATTTCTCAAGTTCGTAGATTTGTTGGATGACTATTTAGTAGTGAATTTGAAGTTCTTAAAAGAATTATGAATTTCAAAAATCATGCATTTTACACTTTCCAAATATATAAAAGGCATATATTTCATTCTTACAATTTATGTAACAAATGAAATCTAAATCCAAAATTTCAAATTCATGTTCCCAAATGTAGCATTAAAGAATCAAACATTAGTTGAAATGGCATTCTTTTATCAGATTCCTAATCCCAAGCTTATAAAGCACGCAACAACTGCAATATATGATATTCCATAATGGTGATTTAATCATAGAGATTGCAACTAGAAGACAAGTAGACGGCTACGACAGTTCAAAGCTTAGAAGGCAATAAACTAAACAGCATTATTAGTTTTAAAACAAAAAAGATTACCCACTAAACGAACAAATCTATTTATATCATGATGGATAAGAAATATGTGAAGTGGACAAATAATACAGGTGGGGCATGATTCTTGCAGAGCTAATGGAACAAAATTAAAAGCCATCCTTATCCTTGACATAAATGGTCCCCATAGCTTGTATAGGAAATTTCAAGGAAGTTTCATTAGAAACCCTTTATCATCTATAGTCAAAAACGTTGATTAATTCTGGCCTAGCATAAATGAGATTTTTTAAATTCACACCTACCTCTACGTCACAACCAAAATTAAAGACAATCCAAGAAACTCTAGAAAGACGAACTGCACCGAAACCACCATAATTTATTAGAGTAACCGGCACCAACTCCGTTTTCGTTTGACTTTCTCTCAAAACTATTATTAATTACTTTCAAACCCATGACATGATGATGATCTAACTTTTAATTCTTTTTCCAAGTTCTTGCATACGAATCCCACTGCAAATGAAAAAACTCCTAAAAAGTTACATATAAATGTTAAAGGAATACATATTCTGTATTCCAACATAAATTCGATTTTTACAGTGGCTAAATGGATTGAGTAGTTTTTTTTAGCAAAAAGTGTTTTTTTTTCCAAAAAGAAAAGAGCAAGGTCTTGTACGTAATCATTATAAATTACTTTTGAAAATTTGATAAATCACTCAACTAGAGTTGTTTGTTTTGATCAACCCAGCGGATCACAACCCATAAGAAAATTGAAAGCTATGGAACTGCAGTAGTGGATTCTCAACTTAAAAAGCGACGGCAGGAATATATTTTCTTGATAATTTAGGTGGCGGGAGGCGTAGCTTAAATTGCACCAAAAAGACAGAAACGCGTAGCTGAAAAAGCATTTAACCGAATCAGTGATTGCCACAGCACCATCTTAATGGAGAGACCATGTTCAACCACAAGGTGCCCCAAACGTGGCAGTACATCACTGGTGCTTGCAGATAAGTACGTCTATGTCCCCTAATTATAGGGGACTACAAATGGATCCGGTCCACCAAATCGTTATTTCTAATGTTTAAAGTTAATTAATTAATTAGCCTCAATTACCATAAAGTTAAAATGAAATGAAATGGGATTCCCTAATCTGTAAGTATACCACAGTTGCCCAAAAAACAATTGAAAATTCCTAGCCGTCCCTTTGGTTCCTCCGACGATCAAGGAAAAACTTTTAACAAATAAAAAAGGTTGGAAAGGAATGGCCTTCATTTTGTTTGATTCCAAGAGTTGATTAATATCGTAACTGTAAAATTTGCTAGTTCAGTGGAGAACTTCAGAGAAAAAAAGGAAGACAATAACGGAATTTTCATAAAAAGTATAAGGGGAAAACTAGATGAAAACCTTGATTTTGAGCTTTTGCTGTTCTGCTTCGGATCTTTTTTCGAGATTCGCGATCATTCGGAACCTCCGGCGAGGGTTCCTAACAATCGTGACAAGCTTTCTCCACCGCCTCAACGCCGCCTCCGACGAGTTTTTCGGCGGCACTTCAAAGTCCTTCAACAGTTCTTCCATATTTCTGCTGAACAAAACCAAAACAAACGACTTGGCTTCTTACCACTCTCTCCCTGTCCCTCTCGTCTTTCCCTGGTTTAAGGCTGCTAGCAGCTGTAGTGCTATTTATATATTACATACACACGCATAAATATATTATTTACAATAACTAAAAAAGTACAACTCTTTTTATTACAAAAAACCTACACCTTCCTTTTAGGGTTTAGTATTCATTCCCTAAATAGATCTCAAAAGTGAATCTTAAAAATAAAGGTAAAGAAATCACACTCCATTATTAAGAAAGAGAAAATTGATTCATTAAATTGAGTAACAGATTAAATTATCTATGCTATTATATTTAATTAGTTATTCGTGTGGGTTAGAATTGTAATTAGCTTAATTTGCTTAGGTCCGATTTAAATTAAACAAAACACAAAAACAAACAAACACATAAAAATTTAATAAACAGTTCATTTTTTACAAACATCAGGGTTTAATTTAAACTATTAAACTCAAATTCGGACCCAACTATCCTATGGCCCAAAAATGTTAACATTTCCAGAAACTTTAGGGGTTTTTGAAAGCTTCAGCGCCGCAGCCCCCACACACGTGCTCCTCCGTACGGTGGTCGTAACTACAAAAGAGACAAACAACGAAAGCAAATAGCACAGCAAGAAAAACAAAGAAAAAAACTGTTGTATTTTCATTTTTTATTTTTATTTTTCAATTTCGGCCTTTAAAAGCCGAAGCAAGCCATTGTACATTTTTTTTACCCACAAAAAAAATCAATACAAAAGAAAATCAGAAATCGGGTCAAAGAACGGTTCCCTTTTTTCTTATTTTTTCTTTCGTTTTTTCACGCTTTTCGATTCTGTTTTCATATAGATATAAGGGTTCTTTTTCTTTTCTTTAAAAATATACATTAAATATTAATACGGTATAAAAAAAGAGAAAAAGTTTACCTGGGTTGTCCGAACGCCGTCCATGGCGAAGCTGCGGCGGAGCAGCGACGGGCCTCCGGTGGCCTCTGCGGTTTACTTCTGGATTTAACCCAGAGAAAGATCAAAAAGGGGCAGCCTTTTTTTTTTGAAAAAACACGGAACAAAGGACTTGTTCCGTATTTTTTTTGCTTTTATAGCAACGACAAATGACGCCGTTTTAATTGGCTCTTAATCCCACAAAACGGCGCCGTTTAGCTCCTTGCCTCGCGGGCATGACCCGACCCGAACAGGATCCACGTGTTTTCTATTAAACAGGCTATTTGCGCAATAGATCCTCCCGCTTTTGCCCATGTCACAATGCGATCCTATTTTACTTTTGATTTCGGCCTAAAATTTTTCTTCTGTTTCGATCTGGTCCTTAGGTCATTTAACCGTGGATAACAGAACGGCGTCGTATTAGTGATAGGGTATAATTTCCTAATCGATCGCTATAATACGTCGCGTGTTTTAATCAGGTCCTCGTTTAACCTTTTTTAATTTTTTTTCTTTATTATTTTACTCAAATTATATTGTTTTATTTCATTGGGTTATTTTATTTTATGTATTTTCTACTTATTGTATATATTATCTTTTATATTTTATGTAGTTTTAATTTCATTTTAATTTAATTATTTTATTATTTGGTTAAGTTTTTATATTATTATTTAGGATATATAAAAATTATTTATTTTATACTACTACATAAATGTATATATTTTCTATTTTAAATTTTACTATATTATTTTTTAATTGTTTTGTTATCTATCTTTTCTCTATATATCCTTTATTGTATATAGTTTATTTTATTTTTATTTTATTTTATTTACATAAAGCCTCATTTTATTTTTTAGTTTTTATTCTATGTAAATATCTTGAACCGTTATTTACTTTATGTTTTTTATTGAAATTTTGATATTTATCACTTTTATTATTTTTTATGTTAGCTTTGGCATTGTCTTTGTATTATTTGAGATATTAGTTATGTTGTTATTACGTTTCTTTTAATCGTTTATATAATTAGTATTGAAAGTTAACATGATGTGTAATTTTCATGAATTGTCATTTAGTATTTGTATTCTGTATTTTATTGATGTAATGGTTTTATTAGCAAATCATTGTCTTAAGTAAAAAATGCATTTCGTTTAATTACTACATTTTATTCAAAAGTTTTTCAAAATAAGACAATACTCGTATTTGGGAATTTCGAGAAGATTGTGCCCTAACTTACTTGGTTCCAATTTTCCTCGTTGAATCTAAGTAACCGAGTACCCTTTTTAAATCAAAATGTATAAATTTCAAATAAAAATTTATTCTCAGAAATTCAAAAATATTGTGTCCTAACTCAATGGATGTGACATTTTGTTATCTCGAGATAAAGATTTCTAAAAGCAAAGGTAATATTCTGTATTTGAAATTTTGAGAAATCGTGCTCTAATTTACTGGGTTCCGATTTTTCATTTGACCTAAATGCCCGAATATCCTTTTTGAATTTAAATGCCCTAGTTTTAAAAGTCAAAAGACAAGCTTAGTTTCGAGGATTTGAAATGTTGTATCCTAACTCACTGGATATGACATTTTATTTCTTCGAAACAAGCGGGTCTCAACATCCAATTTAATTTATTCAAGTTTTTCTTTAAACAAAGAGGATCGTATTTTAAAATCCTTTCAAATTTTCAATATTAAGACGTTAATTAATCAATTCGGTACTAATTTTGGGCGTTACGAGGGTGCTAATCCTTCCTCGTGCGTAACCGACTCCCGAACCTATTTTCTCGAATTTTGTAGGCCAAAATCATGGTTTTAATAAATCAAAATGTTTTAATGATTATTCTCAAGGTGATTCGATCACACCTCGAAAAAGGATTGGTGCCGACTCCATTTTCGTTTTTAAAGTCGACCCCATTTTCCAAACAAAAAAAATGGTTTCGACAATAATTTTGAATCATTCCACATAAATTTAATTAAAAAATTATCAAATTAATTTAATTTATTTTAAAAATAAAATTACTCTCTTAATTACTTTAATTTGAATGCACAATATTCTAAAATTTTAATATTTGTCACATAAGTTAAATTCTAATTTATAAAATTATTTAAAATTTATTATTTTATCAATAAATATTTTAAAAACATTTTTAAATATTTGTATATTACTTTTATTTCTTTATGATTCAATATAGTGGTTGTATTATTTTTTAAATATGTTTGTATATAAAATTAAAATTTGAAGACATGTTTTTTGAATTATTCTCTTAATGAAAGGACCAAATGTTGCACATGAGAAAGTTCCATTGCTCGAAACAGTGTGGGTTTATTGACAACACATTCTAATGATGAGGAAGAAGATGGTGAAGACATGTGAACGTGCCTAATAAAGGTGAAGAGAGGAATTCTTGTCCGTCTTCATTATGACTTTCCTTTGCAAAATGGAGGTGGCCCTTTTTGAATGACAATCTTAGGCGGGCAATTACGTGCGAGTGGCTTCTAAAAGAGTCTTTCTTTCATGGGAGAAGTCTTCATATGAAAAGGACTAAGAAATGGCCTTTGCTTGTGGGGAGTGTCTCGAACAGGTGACAATGTCAAGCAGTGATCTTCCCTTAGTGAAGAAGGTTTTGGATGGATAATGGCATCAAGGGATGACTCGTTTTTGTAAAGAGGATCTTGGACAAATGATGAGACCAAAAGATACATCAAGTTCCCATGCCACAATACATAGAACATAACAATGGCATGAGATCTAACTCCTTACCGGATGGAGATTGGAATGAGCTACATATCTTATTGCACCAATCCCTATTCAAAATACTTCACTAAGCCAATTGTTCAACAAGAAGATGCTCTTGAATTCACATTCAATAGGCCACCTAGAGTGCCCTCAACACATCAAAGATATTCTTTTGAAATAGGAAGCTCTAGTGCAACCTTTAGACAACTAAATCTAGAAGAAAAATCAAATCTCGAAACAAAAATAACATATTTTAGGACAGATGAAGCTTTATCTCTTCCATGCCATCTACATCTAAAACCAAATTGTAAGAAATGGATAATTCTTCAAATATATTCCAACCTATCTATGCTATAAAAGAAAGAATTCCCTCAAATTTACCTAATATGTTACTGACATAGTCATTAATGAAAAATAATGCAAGAGTAGAAGAAAATTTATAAATTTCACATTTGAAAAGTCTTTTGAAATCAATAAAGAGGGGTGTAGAAAACACTTCCACTCCAATGAGAATAAACAAAAAGGAAAATATTGCCTTAAAAATTATGGTAATGAGAAAGAATACATTCTCCAAAATTATTACAAATTTATGGGTCCAAAAGTTTGATATAAAATACTTTAAATGGTTTGAGGTTTATTATTTGAAAACTATCAATATAGTATCAAAAATTACTAAATGACAAACAAATAAAGGAGAAGTTGAATCTCAACATCCTTATTCTATAGAGGTCCAATACCTCCATAAAAAGATCGGAAAAAAAAAAAAAAACAAGTCATTTAAGAATGAGATCTCTTGATGCGAGAGAACAAATCTCATCAAAAGATGTTAATGTGATAGTGGAACAAAACAATTATACAAATCTAAGTCTTTATACAATAGGAAAGCAAGTAATTTATATTAAAAATTCTGTAGAAGGTCAATCAATTAGGAAAGAATTGATCAAAGAAGCTAAAAAGAATCTTGAAGAACCGATATTTAAATATTATGAAATAACAAAATCTTTCCAAAAATCCAAAAATGATTTCTTAACTAAAATCCAAAGACTTAATGCTTTGGAAAGTTACAGGTTCGAATTAGTTGCCCCAAATACCTTAATATAAGGTCAAACATTCTAAGAATACATTACACCAACCTTCCCAATTTGACTTTGATCAGTCAGATGAGCAATAGATTAACAAAATGACTTGGAAAAAAATCAAAATAATTATTTTATCTAAAAAACACTTCACTTAACCCAATCATAGAAGAGAAACCAAACTTCTAAAACAAATATAATGTCAATAGCATATATGAATAGAATATAGATGGGATGTTTGAATATAATATCTTACTTTATTATAAAAATAAAATAATTTCAAATGTTTATAAAACTCAAATCAAAATAGCTTAATCACTAATCATGCCATAGCCAATCTTTTGATTGTCGATTTCACTAGCCGACTAAAAATATGATGGGATTTGCACTCATTACAACTCTACAAGAAGAAATTTTAAAAGTTGTAAAAAAGGATGATCAAGGGGAAAATATCTTAGATGAACAAGGAAGAGAAACTCAATATGTGGTTACAACTTTGATTTTCTCTATCTTTAAACATTACATAAGAGATCCTTCACATCTCAAAAATAGAAAATTGAACTTACTATCAAAGTTAAATTACAAAAGTCAACAAATTTCAAATGGTATAAAGATATCTTCATGGCTTGTGTCATACAAAGATATGATGATTAACAACCATTCTGAAAACAAAATTTTCTAGCAGGACTTACTAACCTATATTAGAAGAGAAAGTTAGGAACCAAATAAGGGAAGATTTCAAAGGCATCATTCCTTATGAAAACCCTATACATGGCGAATTAATTGGTTTTACCAAAAAAGAAGGATAAAAATTGGTCAAGATCTAAAATTACAAAAGCAATATATCAATGCTAAAAACGATCGAGATCTTTTTGTTGCCAATTTGACATAAAAAGTGATAATTCTCCCTTGAAAACATGATGCCCTGTAAAACCAAAAAATAATAAAAAGAACACCCATTGAATATTATAATAAAGAAAAATATAGAAAAGAAAACAAAAATCAAAAACAAAGTGGATAAATCAATAAAATATTATAGATGTGAAAACCAAACACATCTCAAAATATTGTAAGATTAAGAGAAAATTAATAATTTAAGTCCAGATAAAGAAATAGAATAAATATTAATGAGAATCTTTTAGAAAATCCTACCTCTAAAAAGTAAACATCAACCCAATAAGATGAATTACAAATAGATAAACTACATACAACCATCCAATCTTCTGAAGATGAATCAGTAATAAATGTCTTAATCAAAGACCAATAATTTACTATTTATATTTATTAAATATTCTTCAAGAACATTGATAAATCCAAAACATGGCATCAAAATAAATTAATATCAATAAGTACTAGTTCCAATAAAAAAAAATGGTGCCCTCACTAATGCCACATTTGACGACATTGCTTTTAAGTATATTAGCTTATTTGTCACCTATACTTAAATTGTAATTGCTGATGTTAGTATAGTTGCAAAGAGGAGGTCTTAAGAATTTAATGTAGTAGGCCCAATTTGCCCGGGCCTAAATCTAAACAAACAACAAAAATAAAAAAATAAAAAATTTAAACAGTCCCAATGTTACAAAGCCTAAACAACCCAAAGTCGCCAGCCTAAAATACTAAAACCCTAAGCCCAGACCCAAAACTTAATCAAATTTTCGGAAGAACCCTAGTGTTCCTCTTGCGCCGCAACCCCATGTGTTGCCACAGCACGCCCACCGCCCGAGGTGGCCTTCTTTGCACCAAAATAGCCAAGCCCCCTGCCTCGTTGACTCCTTAGACCTGCAAACAGAGGCAAGAAAAGGAGCAGGACAGAGACGTAGATAACAACAATGAACAATAGCAAAAGAACTCAAAAATATTGTATTGTTTGGCTATAAAGCCACCACAAACACCAAATGTAATTTTTTACAAACAATATTAATAAATAAAAAAAGAACTCAAAGTTGGAAAAAAAAAAGGTGATTTTTTATTATTTTTTTAAAATAAAGTATAAAACATAAAAACAAAAAAAGGGTTTGAAACTTACCCATTTCCTCATATCTCGCCACTGTCGAAGGTTTCCTCCGTTCACGAAAGCCATGGAAACCCTTTGAGGTTTTGTTCGGGCTTTGAGAGGAGGGAATACGAGAGGTCGAAGGGCAACGACCGAATTCTTTTTATTTTTTCTTTTTCTTTTTTTTCTTTCTTTAGGCTTAAAAAGGGCTAAAAAGGTTATTTTCGGCATTTTTCGGTCACCGACGATGGCGTCGTCATAGTGGCCGATAGTCGAAGCCATGGCCAGAGCCTGGAGAGGGGAAGGGATGGTTGAGAGAGTTTTTCAATTTTTTTTTTAAGAAATGGGAAGAGAATGAATTTTTTTTAAAAAAAATTGACATTTATAAACCCATTAAACGGCGTCATTTAGGGCTGGCCACAATAGCCCTAAAATGACGTCGTTTTACCCCTAGGATCCTGCGCCGACCTGACCCGCTCAGAGGATCCTCAAGTTTTAGGACGAATGGGTTATTTGTGCTTTCGGTCCTTCTACTTTTGCAGCGCGTTTCAATTTAGTCCTATCCTATCTTTCCTTTTTTTTAAAAAAATTTTACTACAAACTTTTAACTTTGTTTCAATTTGGTCCTTGAACCGTTTTAATGGGTAAACTCCTAAAACGGTTCCGTTTTGGGTCGACCCATGATTCGACCCGACCCATTCTAAGATTCGCGTGTTTTCTTAGTGCATAGGTTATTTACGCATTAGGCCCTTCCGCTTTTGTAGCCCGTTGCAATTTAGTCCTTTTTGTCTTTTTTATTTAGCCCTATAATTTTATTTTTATTTCATTTTAACCCCTCTAAGCAACGACGCCGTTTTAAGGACGGGGGATAATTCCCCGATCGGTCCCCCTATTTTGTGCGTGTCCTATTTTAGCCCTATTTCTCCCTTTCTTTTTTATTTTTTATTTATTTCGCAAGTTATCCTTCCTATTTTACTTAAATGTCAATTTAGCCTTTATTTATTTATTTTGAATTCTTCCTAAATTATTTATTTTTATGAATGTTTTTAGTCCGTTTGTTATTTATTTTGTTCAATCTTTCCTTTTAATTTCATTTAAGTTTCAATTAAGCCCTTTTTATTTTAATTAATTTATTTATTTACTTGTTTATATATTCATTATTCCTTTATTTTACTCATTTTCTTGTTCATTTACTTATTCATATATATTATTCATTTATATTTTATTTTAATTTCTATATTCATTTATTTATTGTTCTTTCATTTCTTTTGAATTTTTACTTTCTTTCATTGATTATTTATTTTACTTATACCTTTATTATTGTTACCATTTTATTATCTATTATTTTTTATTATTTATTCATCTATCTATTTATTACCAAATTTATATATATATATTTAGATTATTTATGTTTTTACTACATATATTGTTGTTATTATTATTCTTATTATTTATATTAATATTATGATAGTTATTATTATAATTATTGTTATTATTATCATTAAATTGTTATTTTTATTTATTCATTCTATCGTTATAGTCCATTATCATCATTTACTAGCATGATATTTTTGTTCTATTGATTATCACTTGTTATTAGTTATTTTATGTTATGCCAATATTTGTGCTAGGTGTTGCATCCAAACATACTTGTTCGTTTTACACCATACCCGAATAAATTAAAATTTAAGTGTTACGTTACTTTGTGCAATAAATAAAAGAAAATTTTCAAATAATAAGGCAATGTTCCATATATGGAGATTCGAGAAGTCGTGCCCTAACTTACGAGGTCTCGACTTTAAAAAGGAAAATAGAGTCCCCACCAACCTTTTTTGAAGTGCGATTGGGTCACCTTATAAAACATTTTGGTCTACGAATCTTAAAATAACAGGTCCGGGAGTCGATTATGCACGAGGAAGGATTAGCACCCTCGCAACGCCCAAAATTGGTACCTCATTGATTGATTAATGTCCTAATATCAAAAATTGGAAGAGATTTTAAAGTACGAATCTTTTAGAAAATGTTTGGATAATTCAAATTGGATATCGAAATTCTCTTGTTCCAAAAGAATGAAACATCACATCCAGTACATTAGGATACGATGTTTCAAACCCTCGACACCAAGATCCTTTCATGATTTCCAAAATCCATGCATTGCAATTTTAAAAAAGGGTATTCTGTTATTTGGCCAAACGAAAAAAAATCGAAACCCAGCATGTTAGGGCACGATTCCTCGAATTCCCAAACATGAAATATTGCCTATTTTTGAAGTTAAGAAAACACGGTCAAAATCTTAAAAGGATATTTAGTTGTTTGGACGAACAGAAAACCGAAACCCAGCACGTTAGGACACAGTTTCTCGAAACTTCCAAACACGAAACATTGCCTTATTTTCGAAAGCTCTTAAATAAGCTATTATGAAATTGACCGAGAATGCATTTATTCAATTTGTTTGGGATAAAAGTGAAATGACCAACATAAGCCAAAACATTGGAGTTTAAACCATAATGTAATAATCAGAACCCACAATCATAGTATCGAGCATGAAATAAAAATATATGGTACTAATATTACAGAAAAAAATACATATCAATCCAAATAAACAACGTACATGAAATGAAAAAAAACTTATTATAAAAATATGTACACAAAATAACATGGAATCAATAATATATATATATATATATATATATAGAGTAAAGACTATTTAGTATGAAAAAAATTATAATAATATTAAAATAATAAAATGATAGTAACGTAATGATAATAGTAATAATAATAATGGAAAAAATTTAAATAAAAATTAATAGTAAATGAAAATAATAATAAAAGTAATAGTAAAAAATAATATTAGTAATAAAATAATAGTAATAATATTAAGAAATAATAAATAATAATAGTAATAATAATGGTAAAAAAAAAAAAACCAAAGGAGGACAAAATTGAATTTAAAATAGGAATTTGGGGCAACATCAAGAACAAATGAAGGTAAAAGGACCAAATCGTGATGCGCACGCAACGTGGAGGGACCAAAACAGAAAATAACCCCACCCTTTGAAACGGTGCCGTTTGAACGCGGACCAAATTGAAGCAGAGGAAAAATTATTGGGCAAAATTGGGAATAATGAGAACTTGATTTAAAAGGAATAAAATGCGGAAGGACCAGGGCTGTAAATAGCCCATTTGATGAAAACGCGCGGACCCTTCTTACGGGTCGGGTCGCGCGCACGGGCTAAGACTTAAACGGCATCGTTTTGGTGATTATAAACCTAGTGCAAAACGGCACCGTTTTATGTCCTTATTTAAGCCATCTTTTAACAAAAATTCCCCATTTCATTTCATTTTCTCAAAACACAAAAAAAAAACTCTTTAGAAAACTCTCTCTGCCCCCATCCATCCGGCCACAGGTCCGGCGAAGCTTTCGACCGACTGCCGTCGTATATTATATATTACGTATGGTTTTTAAAAAATAAAATAAAAAAGCAAAATAAAATAAAAAACAGTATTAAAAAATGAAGAAGAAAAAAAAGCAAAAATAAAAGAAAACATTTGCTCTTTAGTATTGATCTTTGTATACTCTGTGTAAAAAATGTGCTCTATATTGCCTTTTTTTGTAAAAAATCCCCTTACACTGTTTTTTTCGACTCTTTTATAGCCGAAAAATCTCAAAAATAAACAACACAAAATACAATCTATTTCTACTGTGCTGTATTTCCTTCTTTTCTGCAGGTGGACGGTAAAGAGGGGGCACGATTTACGCGCTAATGGCGGCGTGATGTCCGACGAGAATGGCTGGAATGGAGGCGGCGACACAAGGCCCTTGCTAGGGTTTTCCAGAAGCTGAAAATGTTGAAAAGAAATGGGCCTATAGGGTTTGTTAATTGGGTTAGGGTTAAAAGGTTTAATTGTCTGGGTTAGTGATTTGAGTTGTAATGTATTTGAGTTTATTTAGGTTTTGGGCCTGTTAATTGGACTGTATGGATATTTTATTTGGTTTATTATTTTTGTATGGGCCCAGGCTAAATTGGCCAATTACAGCTGCCCCTCTTTGCTCATTGTCGTGTAACAAGAATGGAGCAAAGACTATAAAAGGACCAATTTGCCTAGTCTTGCCGAGCCTTGGCTTCTTGGTCCCCGTCTTCTTCAAATGGCTTCCAACCCAACTGCAACTTCAGAGGTATTGGAACTTCATCTTTACTTCTTTGTAACTATTTCAATTTTAGAAGTATTGGACTATCTATTCTAATAAGTCTGATGGCTTCAATCTGCTTCACTGCAATTTCAGGAAGGTAATATCCGCTATCTTTAGTCTTTTTCGCTGCAAACTCAGGGATGCCAGACGGGTATCTTCGATCTGATTTGCTACAAACTCAGGAAGACAAGATCTCCCATCTTCAATCTGCTCCACTGCAAACTCAGGGATGCCAAACTGGTATCTTCGATCTATTTCGCTGCAATCTCAAGAAGACAAGATCTGCTATCTTTAGTTTGCCCCGCTGCAAACTCAGGGATGCCAAACTTGTATCTTTGATTCGTTTCGCTGCAATCTTAGGAAAACAAGATCTGTTATCTTTAATCTGCTCCACTGCAAACTCAGGGAGACAAGACTGGTGTCTTCGATCTGCTTCACTACAACTTCAAGAATGCTAGATCTGCTATTTTTAGTCTGCTCCACCGCAAACTTAGGGAGACAAGATTGATGTCTTCGATCTTCTTCACTGCAACTTCAGGAATGCCAGATCTGCTATTTTAATCTGCTTCACTGCAAACTCAGGAAAACAAGATCTGATGTCTTCGATCTGCTTCATTGCAACCTGAGGAAGGCAAGATTTGCTATCTTTTGACTACTCCACTGCAAACTCAGGGATGCTAGACTGGTACCTTCGATCTTCTTCCTATAACTTCAGGAAGGTAAGATCCATTGTCTTCAGTTTGCTCCGCTGTAACTTTAGAGAGGCAAGCCTGAAAGTGTTAATTTTCCCTACTATATTGTCCTATAGAGGACATGACCTGTAAAATGGGTATACACTTATGCAAAATGATTAGGATTGTAATGGCCTAAATTCAAGGTTATTGGAATAATGGTTTCGCAACCATAAATCCGATTTAAATAGAAATTTATTTCAATATATTTGCATGAATATTTATATGATATGAAATATTTTATAAATATTTATAAAATGTTAGTAATGTGGTATTAAATTTTCGTTAGAAAATTTTATCGTTAGGTAGGAAATTAAATGAAAAGGACTAGATTGAAATGAAATTAAAAGTTAAATTATAGATTAAAAGAAATTATGAAGGACCAAAATGGCAATTATACCATTTTATAAAGTTGAGGCGATTTTAAGTATGAAAATCAGATTTTTTTAAAGTATATTATTATATTATTATATTATATATTATATTATTATATTATTATATATATAAACCAACTAAAGGAAAAAGAGTTAGAAATGTAAAAGAAAGCAGAGTAAAGACGAAAGAGAAAAGAAAGAAGAAAAGGAAAATAGAAAGTTTGAAGCTTGGAGTTTAATTTGATTCGAAAACTCAAATACGAAGATAGATCGAGGAAAAGAAAAGTCCCGGATCAATAGATTTTGTGTACGAACAAGTATCGAGGTAAGTTCGTGTAACTTGAATTATCTTCTTAAATGCTTGAAATGTATGTTATTGATGTGAATATGATTTCAATGTTCATTGTATGAAAGTTGATGAGACATTGATATATTTAATAAAAAGTAGAAGAAATCCGGTTGAATGAAAGGAAAATTGATGGATCTCTAAAAGGAATTGATGGTAAAAGGATCTAGCCCGGACGGGTGATCCTATCTGATATAGCCCTCCAGAAGAATATGTGTAAAATAGATTTAGCCGGACGGGTAATCCAATTAGGGTCTCAATTTAGCTTTGACTGTAATTCAGATCAAGCTCATTAGAGTAATTGTCGCTGCGGGGATTTAGCTTTGACCGGTAATCCCGACAATACTCTATGAGTTTATATTCTGAGATTTAGCCTGACCGGTAATCCTCTGTAAGGATGAGGTTCATGAGTGTGCTCTCTGAAATGGAAATGTCGCACATGAACATGAATTGATCGGACTGGATTGTACACTAAAAGTATATCAAAATCCATCAAATTCGAGTAATTCAACGGGATAAATATGGAAAAATAACAAGGAAATGGAAATCATGATATTGATGAGCTCATCAATCATAATATATATTATTGATATATGGAAATTATTGGACTGACTTGAATGTTGAGTTTGTAAATGTTAGGGTAATAATGCATTGAATGGGTATATGAATGTTTATCGATTGTATTGTAAATATTAGGTAAGTATAATTCTTGTTACATGGGCTTACTAAGCACAAAGTGCTTACCCTATTTCCTTTTTCCCTGTTTTGTAGTGTTAAGAGCTCGGAGATCGGATCGGTGGGAGACTCATCACACTATCAACCCCAATATTTCGGTATTTAAAGAAACTTTAGTTTGGAAATGAATGGCATGTATAAGCTAATAAAATAAATGTTAATATGAAATGAATGTAAGGTCCACCATTGGTATGGCTAGCAAACCTTGGTTTGGTATGTGTTGATGTTATCTTATAAAATGCAGAATCTATTATGAAAATATGTTGAATTGGATTGGTTGATGTGGATTGGTCTCGGTTTAAAATTGCGGAAGGCTAAATATTTATGAAAGGGCTATATTGAGTAAAAAAAAATTTGTAAACTCCGGTAATGCCTTATACTCTATTCTAATATCGAATACGAGTAAAGGGCGGTAATGCCTTGTACTCTATTCTAATATCGAATACTAGTAAAAGGTGTTACATTTGTTGGTATCAGAGCTACGGTTTAGCCGGTTCTAGGATAGACATAGCGAATACGGATTAGCTATACATGCCATTTAAATTATTTTTGATAGTGTGATATCTCCGACCATTTAAATTGTGTTTTCCTTATAGTAATGTCATCCGACCGAGCTCAATCAAGAAGTCGGGAGTCATGCTCTCGCTTCAAGACAAAGAGAAAAACTAGCAATAAAAGGCCCTATAGAGGGTCAAGGGAGGAGGCAAAATAGCCTTCTTTCAAATGATGAATGAATGGTTTACTCAAGACATAAGAACTAACCCTACAAAGGCAAAAACTCAAGCTCCCCTCCTGTTCCTCCACCGGTTCCCGAGATTCCACAGTGCACAGTAATCGAATCACGTAAAAGGGATAGCTCAGTTTGATAAAATTCAAAATATGAGGCCAAAGAATTTGACGGAGTTGATGATGATCCCGAACAGGCTGAATTTTGGTTAGAGAATACTACTCGGGTTTTGGAAGAATTATCTTGCACACCGTAAGAATGTTTAAAATGTGTTGTCTCACTACTAAAAGACACAACTTATCATTGGTGGAATACTAAAGCTTGATTGTTCCGAAGAAGAAATTACATGGAATTCTTCCGCATCGAAGTTCAAAAAGAAATATATCACCGAGATTCCTTGATCGGAAAAGAAAAGAATTTCTTGAATGAAACAGGCAATAGATCGATGTCCGAGTATGAAAGAGAATTTGTTCGGTTGAGTAAATATGCTCGAGAATGGGTACAATGAAAGTGAAATGTGCAAACGATTCAAGAAGGGTTAAATGAAGAAATTAAGCTACTTATCGAAATTCTTGAAATTCGAGAGTTTGCTACATTAGCAAAGCGAGCTTATAAAGCAGAAGAATTGAGCAAAGAAAAGAAATAGGCTGAAAGGGAAGCTCGATTTTTTAGTAAAAGACCAATGGGAAAATCTCAATTTTCTGCTCCAAATAAATTGAAGAAGTACCAGGATCGTTCTACCTCAGCCACTGGGTATTCAGGCAGAGAGCGAAGTTCTCAACGCAATAAACCAAGACCTTCCACTCCATCGGTGACCGTGTTGGTAGTGTTGGTACCCTGGTCGAGATGCCGATGATTGTAATAAAGCTCATTTTGGTGAATGTCGATTTAAGAGCGGGGCTTGTTACCGATGTGGTTCTCTTGACCATTTCTCGAGATTGTCCGAAGGGGTGAAAAGAAGTCGAATATATATCGAAGCCAAGTAATCCATCTTTGAGGGTAGACCATCTCGACCATCCGGTAATGTCAGTGGTAGCCAAGGAGCTACAAAAGATACTGCAAGTAGGCCGGAGACACGAGCGCCTTTTAGGACATATGTCATGCGTACCAGAGAAGATGCCTCAGCACCCGATGTTATTACTAGTACATTTTCTTTACTTGATACTAACATTACTGCATTAATTGATCCCGGTTCTACGCATTCATATATATGTGTAAAACTTGCATGCGTTAAAGATTTATCTGTTGAACCTACTGAATTTGCGGTTAAAGTCTTGAACCCCTTTGGCCAATCTATTTTGGTGGATAAAATTTGTAAAAATTGTCCACTGATGGTAAGAGGTTATTGTTTCCTGGCTGATTTGATGTTACTGCCATTTAATGAGTTTGATGTGATATTGGGCATGGATTGGTTAACTCAGTATGATGCAATAGTAAACTGTAAACAGAAATATATTGTGTTGAAGTGTCAGAATGGCGAATTACTCCGGTTAAATCGATCGACGGAGGATTATCGATGTGATTTCGTATTCTATCGCCGTAGGTATGTTAAAAGGGTATAATGCTTTTCTTGCTTATGTACTCGACACCAAGGTATCTCGAGTCAAAGATACAGCAATTACTGCTGGTATGCGAATTTTCCGATGTGTTTCGGAGGAATTACTGGGTTGCCACCGTAAAGGGAGTGAATTCTCTATAGATTTGATTCCGGAATTACTCCGATTTCTATAGCTCCGCATCGGATGGCTTCTACAAATTAAAGGAATTAAAGACACGATTGCAAGAACTTGTTGATAGAGGTTTTGTCCGACCGAGTCATTCACCTTGGGTGCTCGGTTCTATTTGTGAAAAAGAAAGATGGGTCTTTGAGATTGTGTATTGATTATCGGCGACTTAATAAAGTAACTATAAAGAATAAGTACCGTTGCCGGATTGATGATTTATTTGATCACCTAAAAGGTGCTACTATATTTTCAAAGATTGATCTCTGATCGCTACTATCGATTCTGGTAAAGGAGTCGACATGTGCAAAAGACAAATTTTCGTAACCGTGTACGGGCATTATGAGTTTCGTTATGCCATTTAATGACTAATGCACTGCAGATTTATGGATTTGATGAATCGATATTCGCACCATATTTAGACAAAGTTCGTGGTAGTTTTCATTGATGATATTTTAGTCTATTCTCGAGATGAAGAAAAACATGCGAACACTTGAGAATTGTGTTGCAAATTTTGCAAGAGAAGAAATTATATAAATTCAAGAATGTGAATTTTGGCTTGAAGTGGGTTTTCTTGGACATATTGTATCCGCTTAAAGGCATCGGGGTAGATCCAAGTAAAATCTCATTATTGTCAATGGAATCCACCAAAGATCAGATCCGAAGTTAGAAGTTTCTTGGTTTATTGGTTATTATCGGAGATTTGTACAGGATTCTCTGATAGCTTCTCCGATGACTCGATTATTGCAGAAAGATGTAAAGTTCGAGTGGATTGATGAATGTCAGCAGAGTTTCAACCGATTAAAAGATCTACTAACGAAAGTACCAGTATTAGTGCAGCCTGAACCGAGTAAGGAATTTGTTATTTACAGTGATGCCTCATTAAATGGTTTAGGTTGTGTCTTGATGCAAGAAGGTAAAGTAATAGCCTATGCTTCAAGACAACTTAAACCACATGAACGAAATTACCCGGTACATGATCTTAAATTAGCTGCTATTGTATTTGTGCTAAAGATATGGCGGCATTACCTACATGGTGAGAAATGTCATATTTATACTGATCATAAAAGCTTGAAATATTTGATGACACAGAAAGATTTGAATTTGAGACAACGCAGGTGGCTTGAACTGATAAAGGACTATGATTTGATTATTGATTATCATCCGAGTAAGGCTAATGTTGTGGTTGATGCTTTGAGTCGAAAATCTCTATTTGTTTTACGAGTTATGAATACCCGGTTGTCACTGACTGATGATGGTTCAATCATAGCTGAATTGAGAGCTAAATCGACATTTCTACAGCAAATATGTGAAGCTCAGAAGAATGATGAGAAGTTACAGGTTAAACGGGCACAATGTGAGCAAGGTACTGATTCTTAATTTCAAGTTGCGATTGATAGTTGTTTATTATTCGTAGATAGGTATGTGTACCCAAGAATTCGAGCTCATACGTAAGATTTTACACGAGGCTCACAAAGTGGTATTATGTCCGTACATCCGGAAGTAATAAATGTATAATGATTTGAAGAAGATGTCTTGGTGGCGGTATGAAACGTGATATTTCGAGTTTGTATCAAGATGTTTGATATGTCAACAGTCAAAGCGAACATCGGTACCTTCGGGTTACTTCACCAATTACTATACCGTAATGGAAATGGGAAAGAATCACTATGGATTTTGTATCGGGATTACCATTGTCTCGAGGAAAAAGATGCTATTTGGGTGATTGTTGATCGATTGACAAAGTCAAGACACTTTATTCCAAAGATGTATGGATTATTCTTTAGATAAACCGTCAATTGTACAAATCGAGATTGTCAGCTACATGGAGTGCCTGCTCCATTATATCGATAGAGATCCCGATTTACGCCTCGTTTCGTATAAATTGCAAGAAGCTTTGGGTACTCGGTTGTATTTCAAGATCGCATTTCATCCTCGCATGGATGGCCAATCGAAGTGTAATTCAAGTATTGGAAGATATGCTCGATGTTGTACACTAGAGTTTAAAGGTAATTGGGAGAGATATCTACCTTTGATTGAATTTGCTTACAATAATAGTTATCACCAAAGATTAAAATGGCTCCATATGAAGCTTTGTATGGTAGAAAATGTAGAACACCATTGTATTGGATGAGCTCAATGAAAAGAAGATACATGGGGTTGATTTAATCCGGAAATGTAAGAAAAGTGAAGGTTATTCGGGATAGTTTAAAAGCGACTTCCGATCGCCAAAAATCATATGCCGATCTTAAACGAAAAGAGATTGAATTTCGTGTCTGTGACAAGGTATTCTGAAAGTGTCTCCTTGGAAGAAAGTTCTCGATTTGGTCGAAAGGGTAAATTGAGTCCAAGATTTATCGGCCATATGAAATTATAGAAAGAATTAGACCGGTCATTTATCGATTGACGTTACCACCGTAACTCGATAGAATTCATAATGTTTTTCATGTGTCTATACTACTTACGATATTGGTCGATCCTTCACATGTTATTTCTCCAACTAAGTGGAGATTCAAATTAATATGACTTATAGTGAAGAACCGGTCAAGATATTAGCACGGAAACAAAGGAGCTTAAAATAAAAAATAAATTTGGTGAAAGTATTGTGGCAAAAGCACGGATTGAGGAAGCGACATGGGAACCGGAGGAGGCAATGAGGAAACAATATCCAAACCTCTTTCTCGGTAAGATTTTCGAGGACTAAAATCCTTAAAAGGGGAGAGTTGTAATGGCCTAAACTCAAGGTTATCGGAATAATGGTTTCAAGAACCATAAATCTGATTTAAATAGAAATTTATTTCAATATATTTGCATGAATATTTATATGATAGGAAATATTTTAATAAATATTTATAAAATGTTAGTAATGTGGTATTAAATTTTCGTTAGAAAATTTTATTGTTTAGGTAGGAAATTAAATGAAAAGGACTAGATTGAAATGAAATTAAAAGTTAAATTATAGATTAAAAGAAATTATGAAGGACCAAAATGGCAATTATACCATTTTGTAAAGTTGAGGCGGTTTTAAGTATGAAAATCGAGATTTTTTAAAGTATATTATTATATTATTATATTATATATTATATTATTATATTATTATATATATAAACCAACTAAAGGAAAAAGAGTTAGAAATGTAAAAGAAACAGAGAGTAAAAACGAAACAGAGAAAAGAAAGAAGAAAAAGGAAAAATAGAAAGTTTGAAGCTTGGAGTTTAATTTGATTCGGAAAACTCAAATACGAAGATAGATCGAGGAAAAGAAAAAGTCCCGGATCAATAGATTTTGTGTACGAACAAGTATCGAGGTAAGTTCGTGTAACTTGAATTATCTTCTTAAATGCTTGAAATGTATGTTATTGATGTGAATATGATTTCAATGTTCATTGTATGAAAGTCGATGAGACATTGATATATTTAATAAAAGTGGAAGAAATCTCGGTTGAATGAAAGGAAAATTCGATGGATCTCGAAAAGGAATTGACGGTAAAAGGATCTAGCCCGGACGGGTGATCCTATCTGATATAGCCCTCTCGAAGAATATGTGTAAAATGGATTTAGCCGGACGGTAATCCGAATTAGGGTCTCAATTTAGCCTCGGACTGTAATTGATCCAAGCTCATTGAGTAATTGTCGTTGCAGGGATTTAGCCTGACCGTAATCCCGACAATACTCTATGAGTTTATATTATGAGGATTTAGCCTGACCGTAATCCTCTGTAAGGATGAGGTTCAGAGTGTGCTCTCTGAAATGGAAATGTGCACATGAACATGAATTGACGGACTGGATTGTACACTAAAAGTGTACTTCGAAAATCCATCAAAATTCGAGTAATTCAACGGGATAAATATGGAAAATAACAAGGAAATAGAAATCATGATATTGATGAGCTCATCAATCATAATATATATTATTGATATATGGAAATTATTGACCGACTTGAATGTTGAGTTTGTAAATGTTAGGTAATAATGCATTGAATGGGTATATGAATGTTTATCGATTGTATTGTAAATATTAGGTAAGTATAATTTTGTTACATGGGCTTACTAAGCACAAAGTGCTTACCCTATTTCCTTTTTCCCTGCTTTGTAGTGTTAAGAGCTCGGAGATCGATCGGTGGGAGACTCATCACACTATCAACCCCAATATTTCTATTTAAAGAAACTTTAGTTTGGAAATGAATGGCATGTATAAGCTAATAAAATAAATGTTAATATGAAATGAATGTAAGGTCCACCATTGGTATGGCTAGCAAACCTTGGTTTGGTATGTGTTGATGTTATCTTATAAAAATGCAGGAATCTATTATGAAAATATGTTGAATTGGATTGGTTGATGTGGATTGGTCTCGGTTTAAAATTGTAGGAAGGCTAAATATTTATGAAAGGGTTATATTGAGTAAAAAAAAAATTTATAAACTCCAGTAATGCCTTGTACTCTATTCTAATATCGAATACGAGTAAAGGGTGTTACAAGGATGTTATGAACGGAATGAATCAAATGCTCCTAACTGAATGTGTTATGAGTGATATATGTATGAATGCAAAATGTCATGAGAATGATTCCTATTTAAAGTGTCATCACTCCTCAGGGTTTCATTTTTGTTCCTCTCGAAGTATCAATCATATTCTGCTCAAATAATTTGCCCCATGGTAATTTCAGGGCCCACTCCACTTGAGCCTTGGGACACAAGGCTTGTACCACCTTCAAACCATCCCACCATGATTTTTAGGATTTGAAACTTTTTAATCCATTCCTATTGCAATTTAAGGGTACAGGATCTGTTTCAACTTCAATCATTTCCACCGTAATTCAAGGGTTTTGAATCTTTTCCCATCAATTTGGTCCGTCATACCATTCCCCAAATGTTATGACCCAATGAGAATACTTTGCAAAATGATCCTCTCTTAGGATTGATATTGCTCAACTCATTATTTTGTCCAATCACCATTTGGACAAAAAATTCAAAGAAATAGTTTCAATCTAGACTTTTTCTCAAGTATTTCCAATCCTTACACATGGAAAATTTTAAACAATTGTCCTGTTTCAGTTTCTTATATTATCTAAAAGCTTCTAGAGTAATATGCGAAACTCCTTTTATGAAAGTATTATTAGTTCATTAATCGTTATTTCAATATAAAATGCTTGAAAAAGACCACAACAATGGACGAGAAAGAAATTAATCAGGAGCAAAGAAATTAATCAGGAGCATAGCTCGGAACAAATAAGTTAATTAAAGAAAACTAAGGAAAAAAAAAAGAAAATTAATTGGGGTGTATCTTGAAAAGAATAAAGTAATCAAAGATAGTCAATGCCATAAAAGAAAATTGATTGGGGTGTATCTTGAAAAGAATTAAGTAATCAAAGATAGCAAATTCAAAACGGGTAAGATAGAAGCTAGGTGCCCCAGATATCGCAGCCTGAGCTTCTTTGTACAAACTTCTTGAGGACCATTTTGAGCTCAATACGTGTTTAAAGGATCCGGAGTACTTTGTCAATGTCCCAAGACATAGCATACTTCCTCATTGTTAATTCGGGCATAGTAAGACTACCATATGCCCTATCTTTGATCAAAATTTGAGCCGCCCTTTTCAAGTTTTCGGCTCAAAACCCTTTTGGTCTCAAAGCGCCATTTACGAGTTTTCTCCTTGGCCTCTCCTTTTTTTTTTTTGAATTTGGTCTCAATGCGCCCTTTGCGGGTTTTCTCCTTGCTTTTTCCTCTTTCAGGTAAAATACTTCTTGACTGAACCTAAATTTGCCGAATTGGGCAACTCTTCACCATCCGTCTCGGTCAATATCAATGCTCCTCTAGAACAAGCCCTTTTTTACTACATTAAATCCTTCCCAATTTGGCATATGCTTTCCTCTGAAATCCTTTTGTATAAGAAAGATCTTTTTCAACATCAAGTTCCCCTCGTAGAATTCTCTAGGATGAACCTCTTTGTCGTAAGCTTGCATCATCTGGCCGTGATGGATAACTTTTAACCTTTTCTTCGATTAGGTTCAATTGGCAAAACTATTTCTATTCTAATGAGAAATGTGTTACCCCAGCGAAGGTTCTAGCCGACATTCGATAAGATAGAGGGTAAATGGTAACTTTTTTATGTCAATCTTTATAAGTCTCAATCATCTTTTCCATGATCCTTGTTTTGTTGTTTTTGTTTTTATTTTTCCCTTTATTTTTTTGCTGCATTTACTGCACTGTGATATGGTGTCTGATCTTTGAACAAACTTTTAAACTTTTGACATTGTCTTTTTTAGCACTCTTTTTTGTCACTTGATATTTTTTTTGAGAATTTGATGATTATTAACTTTGTAACATTGGCATATGAAGCTACTTCTACCCTCTTAGTGAAGTAAACAACAACCACGACGATGAATTGATGTCGACTAGAAGTTTTTGATGAGATCGGCCTCATAATATCCATTCCCCATATATAAAAATCTGTGAAGAAATAGATGAGGCACATAAGTTTTGTCTTCCTCAATTTGGCATTTACGACATAACTGAAGTAATCTCTCTTTTATGTTTGACCAATAGTACCCGAACCTTATGATTATCCTGGCTATTGTAGAACCATTATCATGTTCTTTAGACACCCTTATGGGTAAGATTTTCCCAGGCGTGTCTTGATATGATCGTGCGAAAACATCTTTGAAATCTTGAAAATAACTCAATAATGTCTCGCCTTATTTCTGTGGTGAGCTAGGCTACAATCTTCACCTCTTTTCTAGGCTCATAATATTCATTGACTCTTTGTAGAGTAGGGTCTATTTTTCGTCTTGTTCTACCATTCTTAACAAATTAGAAGATAGGTTACAATCTTTGTCATCTTCAAAGTCCTGAGATCCCTCTAGACTCATATCTTACTCGAAAGGAGACTCTGAGTCAGTAGCAGCGTTGCTCACATCGTTGATATCTGGAGACTTATTTTAGGTTAGAAAGAAGATTCCAAAGAATAAATGATTCAAAGAATGATTATTTGTATGGTCATGAATGAAGAATGAAAGAATACTTGAAAGAAAGTCCAAAGAACAAACAAAAGAAAAAAACTAAGAACAATCGTTTGTACAGTAAAAAGAAAATTTTCTCAAAAAGATGTATTTTATAAAAATAAAAATTCCAGACACAAGCCTATTTCAAAAAAGGGTTCTTATTGCCTCTAGGCTTAAGGTAACAAACGTGTTTTGAACATTACTCTAGATTAGCTCTAAAAATACAAGGATCTCTTCTACAGTCCCATTATTCAAAACACTCCAAGTATGCAAGGGCTTGGAAATTTCGTTCCCGATTCCCTTTTCAATTTTGACTTCTTCAAAGAGTCACAACTTTCTTGTCTCCTCCTTCAATTATCGCATTTACTGCCTCGTTAAAGTGATCAAGTTCTGATGAAACGTCGAACTTCACAATTTCCATTTTAATGAACCTTTCGACCAACTTTTTAAACGTAGTACAGTTTTCAATTGAGTGACTCGTTATTCCCGCGTGGTACTCGCATTGGGCATTCTCATTATACCATTTTGGGAACGGATGTTGCACGGGTATCGAGTAAGACGGAGACACCACATGCACATAAAAAAAATTCTGATACAACTCATTATATGTCATCGGGATGGGTGTGAACTGGAACTTTTCTGTATTTGGCCTCGAATTGGATTCCTGTTTTGAAGAGCCTTGATAGCTAGGGGTTACAACCCTCGGCTAGCCTAAGTGACTGATTTGGGATGCATGCTCAGGATGCTCACTTTATTTTTCTTGTTTCTCGGGGCTGATCTTTTGACGCTTTCTCCCGAATCTATCCTCCCACTTCTTACCGTATTTTCAATCATCTCACCGAACTTTACTATATCTGAAAAGCTTATGGTGGCACTTCCCAACATATGGTTAATGAATGGGGCTTTTAGAGTATTGATAAAAAGCATCGTGGTTTCCTTTTCTAAAAGCGGCGGTTGAACTTGTATCGAAATTTCCCTCCATCTTTGCGCATACTACCTGAAACTTTCATTCAAATTTTTCTCCATTGCAAGGTGATTCTGTCAGGCGTCATGTCTGTGACATGATTGTATTGCTTCATAAAAGCTTGGGCTAAGTTCCTCCAAGAACTAATCCTAGCACGGCTCAGTTGATTGTACCACCTAGACGCTGCCTCCACCAAACTATTTTGGAAACAATGAATCAGAAGTTGATCATTATTAATATAGCCGGTCATTCATCTACAAAACATGGTAATATGGGCTTCAGGGAAGCTAGTCCCATTATACTTCTCAAATTCTGGTATTTTGAACTTATGAGGAAGCACCATATCTGGAACCAAGCTCAAGTCTTTAGCATCAATTCTATGGTGATGATCAGCATTTTCCAAGGCCTTGAACTTTTCCTCCAACCATCTACAATGATTCTCTAACTGCCTTGAAGATTCAATTCTTGTCCTTTCCCCTTCTGCTATATCTAAATCAAGGATAACAGGATTAGTAGGTTATCTCTTGGGTTAGATCCTGTGCCAACTTGGAAGTTCATGGGCACTCCAGTATCAGCTTGACTTTGTTAAAGCCTAATTGTAACGGATGGCCTTCAAGGATATGCTTTAGGTTGTGTTTGTGCATGCGGTGGGGTAAAACCCGGAGGATAATCCTCATTATCTTCTCCAGCATTAGTCATGGGGTCTTTTCCTTTGTCCATTGCCCCATTCAGTAGCTGAGTTATTTGAGCCACCATATTCCTTTGGGTTTCCATAATTTGTTTCCTCATATCTTGTTGGATCTTTGCCAACTGCTCTTGCAGATGGTCTTGCATGTCTCTCTGAAACTGTTTGAGTCTTTGATCCATATTTTTTATCTTAGCACAAGTACCGTAATGATCTTTAGTTTCCAGATTAACTTTATCTCTTTCTCTCTTTTTTCTGAAATAGCTTCAACTAATTAGGGTCCTTCTATGAATTTTAATGCATATGATGCAATGTAATGCAAATGCATGAAATGAATGCAAAAAGAAAGAGAGGCGTTGATTCTGAATTCAATTCCATAAGAACAACTTTTCTAAAAAATAAATTCCTTTACATAAAACGGATATTTATATGGTGTTTCTTTCATATTTTAAGCGAAGACATTGATCCCTTTCTTCTTATCTGGATATTAAGGTCCAATCTCGCGAACTTTCTAATAAATGTCTCTATTAGCTCTTTTTACTTGATCTAGGCCGCGACTCACTGCTCACTTATTTCCACAATGCTCGTTAGCCTCTTCAAGAAAGCCGAGACGTGGTGATTCTCGAATAGTCTTTGTCAGCTTGAATCATTGGGCAATAAAGTCTTGTATTCCTTCCCGGACTATCAGTCTTCTCTCGTTGTGTTTACTTGGGCCATATTCGGACGACCGTATTATAATCCACTTTATCAAGAAATCTATTTTCTCATGACAAACTCTTCTATTTAGCAATCGAATTTGAATCAACACCTCTTTTCTATGATGTGAATGCAGTGCAATCAAAACAAAAGAGAACAAGTTAGCACAAGAGAAATAAATAACAAAATAGGGCACCTATTTGGGTGACCACTAGGGTTTGGCATAGTTCTACCTAGGGTAAGCCCTTAGGTTTTCTACGTGTGGTTTAACTCTAAAGTTGAGGTACCCGAACCAGTAGATTCCTCGATCTTCACCCATTATAGGCTCATACGAACCGAGTTCAATTCAGGGGAATACATTTCCCTATGACCATGCGGAAGTGAAAACCTCACGAAGACATAGGTACAGATATATCCCGGAAGCAATCCACTAGCCCATGCGGAGGTGAAAACCTCACGAAGGCATGGTTTTTCACTCCCACTTAAAGGTGCGACCACAACGGTCATGCAATGCAATGTGCGCAAGAAAATAACAATCATATGCAATGACACAAACAAATGCAACAAAAAGATCGTAATTTTCAAATCAAAATTTCAAATCCAATTTTTAAATTTCCGACAAAGGACAGAAAATAATCAATTTTATAGTTTGACTCTCTTACTTCCCTAGTGGAGTCGCCAAGCTGTCGAAACCATTTTTTGTTTGAAAAATGGGCCGACTTTAAAAAGGAAAATAGAGTCGCCACCAATCTTTTTTGAAGTGCGATTGGGTCACATTATAAAACATTTTGGTCTACGAATCTTAAGAGAACAGGTCCGAAAGTCGGTTACGCACGAGGAAGGATTAACACCTTCGCAACGCCCAAAATTGGTACCTCATTGATTGATTAATGTCTTAATATCAAAAATTGGAAGAGATTTTAAAGTACGAATCTTTTAGAAAATGTTTGGATAATTTAAATTTGATATCGAAATTCTCTTGTTTCAAAAGAATGAAATATCACATCCAGTACGTTAGGATACGATGTTTCAAACCTTCGACACCAAGATCCTTTCATGATTTCCAAAATTCATGCATTGCAATTTTAAAAAGGGTATTCCATTATTTGGCCAAACGAAAAAAATCGAAACCCAGCACGTTAGGGCATGATTCCTCGAATTCCCAAACATGAAATATTGCCTTATTTTTGAAGTTAAGAAAATACAGTCAAAATCTTAAAAGGATATTTAGTTGTTTGGACAACGAAAAATCGAAACCCAGCACGTTAGGGCACAGTTTCTCTAAACTTCCAAACACGAAACATTGCCTTGTTTTCGAAAGCTCTTAAATAAGCGATTATGAAATTGACCGAGAATACATTTATTCGGTTTGTTTGGGATAAAAGTGAAATGACCAACATCGGCCAAAACGTTGGAGTTTAAACCATTATGTAATAATAAGAACCCATAATCATAGTATCGAGCATGAAATAAAAATACATGGTACTAATACTACAGAAAAAATACGTATCAATCCAAATAAACAACGTACATGAAATAAAAAAAAATTTCCTATAAAAATATGTACACAAAATAACATGGAATCAATAATATATATATGTAGAGTAAAGACTATTTAGTATGAAAAAAAAGATAATAATAAAATAATACTAATAATATTAATGAATATGGTAATAATAATGAAGTTAAATTTAAAAAAAGTAATAATAATATTAAAATAATAAAAATGATAGTAACGGTAATGATAATAGTAATAATAATAATGGAAAAAATTAAAATAAAAAATTAATAGTAAATGAAAATAATAATAAAAGTAATAGTAAAAAATAATATTAGTAATAAAATAATAGTAATAATATTAAGAAATAATAAAAATAATAGTAATAATAATGGCAACAAAAAATCCAAAGGAGGACAAATTTGAATTTAAAATAGGAATTTGGGGCAACATCAAGAACAAATGAAGATAAAAGGACCAAATCGTGATGCGCATAACGTGGAGGGACCAAAGCAGAAAATAACCCCACCCTCTGAAAAGGTGCCGTTCGAACGCGGACCAAATTGAAACAGAGGAAAATTTATTAGGCAAAATTGAGAATAATGAGAACTAGATTTAAAAGGAATAAAATGCGGAAGGACTAGATCTGTAAATAGCCCATTTGATGAAAATGCGCGGACCCTCTTTATGGTCGGTCAGTGCACAAGCTAAGACTTAGACGGCGTTGTTTTGGTGATTATAAACTGGTGCAAAACGGCACCTTTTTATGGCCTTATTTAAGTCATTTTTTTAACAAAATTCCCATTTCATTTCATTTTCTCAAAACACACACAAAAAAAAAAAAAAAAACTCTTTAGAAAACTCTCTACGCTTCATCCATCCGCCCAGTCCCGTGAAGCTTCCAGTATCACCGTCGTCGTGACCCTGCCACCGGCCACCGGAATTTGAAAAAAGTGAGTTTTCTCCCTTTTGTTTTTACCGTATATTATATATTACGTATGGTTTTAAAAACAAAAAAATAAAAAATAGTATTCGAAAATGAAGAAGAAAAAAAGGAAAAAAAAAAAACTTTTGTCTTTGGTATTGATCTTTGTATACTCTGTGTGAAAAATGTGCCCTATATTGCCTTTTTTCCTGTAAAAAATCCCTACCTGCTTTTTGTTTCGGCTCTTTTATAGCCAAAAAATCTCAAAAATAAACAATCCAAAATACAATTTGTTTCTACTGTATTGTATTTCCTTCTTTTTCGCAGGTGGACGGCAAAGAGGGGGGTGCGATTTACGCACTAATGGCGGCGTGATGTCCGATGAGAAAGGCTGGAATGGAGGCGGCGGCGCAAAGCCCTTGCTAGGGTTTTCCAGAAACTGAAAACGTTGAAAAGAAATGGGCCTATCGGGTTTGTTAATTGGGTTAGGGTTAAAAAGTTTAATTGTCTGGGTTATTGATTTGGGTTGTAATGTATTTGGGTTTATTTAAATTTTGGGCCTGTTAATTGGACTGTATGAACATTTTATTTGGTTTATTATTTTTTTGTATGGGCCCGGACTAAATTGGTCTATTACAGTGGAGACTCCCATTTTTTTCGTTTTTTTAATAAAAGTCAATTTCTAAAAAATAGTTTCGACATTTAACCTGAAAAATATATTAGATAAATAAAATTAAATGTGTGTTATTAGTAATGAAAACATCAAAACATGTTTGGTACTTATTTTTCTGTAATAAGAACATGAGAAATAAAATAAAAATTACTAGATTTATATAGATTTAAACTAACGTAATAGATTGATATTTAAAACCTGTTGAAAAAAAATAAAATTTTAGTTTATATAAGTCTGAACTAGAATCTTTTCTTTTAAAGTTAAAATTTCTTGTTTTCAACCTTTTATTTTTAAATTTTACAAAGCGTTTTTAGTAAAAACAATAAAAATAATTTTTACTGTTTATTTTAAACTTCTTTTACATGTTTTAATTTTCTAAAATCATTTTAAAGTTTCAACTAAACACTTTTTTCAATGTTTCCCATTTACAGACAAACCAAAATAAAAATTATGTCAATTTTTTAAGTTGGTATCTAAATTTTTTGTCATAAATAGTACATAAACTATACTCTATTATCCAAAATGGTTCGTAAACTATACGCTGTATCCAAATTACCCTAGCCATTAGAAAATATATTTTAGCCAATCATTTTGTGATACGTAACAATTTTAAATTAAAAATAAAAATCTTAAATATTATTTCTTTAAGCTTTTTTTAAATTATAAACGCATTCATCTTTTTGTTCTTCACCCAATAACTTTAGTATAGAAAATTCAAAAATCTATTGAAAAACTCATCCAAACCTAATTTTCGCCACAAAACTTAAATTCCAGCTAACTTCTTCTAAACGTGGATTTCAATTCCTTTCTCACCCAATTTAAATCCATATATTTTTTTTTAAAAAATAATTTTTTTCGTTCTTTTCAATATATTTTAATTATTGGATGAACTTTTATAATGAAAAAAAAACTTAGATAAAGCATGAAATCCAAATGCAGAGGAGAAGTTGAGTAGAAAACATGGTAAGAGGGAAAATAATATAAAGTATAAAAGGGCCAAAGATTCTAATGGAAAAGGGAAATTCCCGTATTAATCAAAGGGCAAAACGAAGCTAAAGTAATACTAATAAATAAGCAAAAACCAAACAAAATGGAGAAGGTATGTTCTATATTTTTAAAGAGCAATTTACATGAACCCCATTGACTATGTAGAGAGGTGCACTTCATGAGGACAAATAATTAAAAGATATTACTTTAATAATCAAACAACTTATTGGTCAATTTAGATGGCACCCATTCTCTCATCTGTGCCTGTAGACAACCAGACCATTAGAAGAAGGAAGAAACTTGGCCCCTGAGTCGATTAAAGGAAAATGTATAATATGAGGTAAGGTCCTTAATTTATTCATCATGCTTCTTTCTTTTTTTTTTATTTATCGAAAACCAAAATTTTTATTTAATTTAATGAGAGAATGATCGAATGTCAACTCTAATGTTCCTTAGTTCATCCTTTTCTTGTGGATTTAGCTAAAGCCTATGATCTAACATATAGTCCGTTTTCAGCTTCAGAAGACACAAACATTATGATTCCATTTGTCCAAACCTCAAGTAGAAAGCCATAAATACTACCACTAAAATAACCCCTACACCCATTGAGATTTCAAGGTTGTATTGAAGGGTTTAAACACCATTTATATTTGAATATTGGCATGTATACAAATATTTAGACTAGATGAGTTGTTGTAAAGTTAAATGACGAACTTGAAGTTCTTTTACATTTTTCTTAAACGAGATTTGTATTATTTCAACTTGGATGTGTTTATGCCATATATTTGAGCCTAAATGGTATGTGATATACAATGTTGTCAATAATGTTTTTCACATGCATAAATAGACACATTACACATTCTATGATTTTCTCATTCCTTCTCGCTAGGACATTTTCATTTTTAGCTCATTTTATCCCATTATTCAATGTTCATGAACTCCACAAAGTTACCCCCAATTATCACAACCTATTAAGTTATCACTTTTCTCATATAATTACTACTAATCATATTTGAATTATAAGACATCATTTTACACTTTATTATACTATTTGAACTAATTTCTCATTTCATGCTTAATCCTATGTCCCAAGTCATATAGCAACCAAGTTTTCATAGTACATTAATGATTAATACTTCACTTTATGATCAAGACTTACTAAGCCACAATTTTTCATAATTATTATATAAATTTATCAAGTTTAACATTGAAAAATAAGAGAATCCAATGATATTTACCTCTTGGATGCATATAAACTTAAATTCAAGCTTCTTGTTACTTGAATCCATCTCATTTTCCCATACACAAAAATATAAAAATAAAAAATTAGCATATAAGCTTTCCAAACTTTCTCATAACAATCAAGCTCAAATATCAAGCTTGGAGAGGTGAAAAACACCATTATTAACCTTGCTGGATCTTTCTCTCTCTAGCTTCAAATTTCTCTCTCAAGAACCTATGAGACCCTTGCTAAAATGGAGATTTGAAGGTGGATTCAAGTTTAGAGATGAGTTTCCTAGATGATTTTAGAAAGAAAAAAAAAGTCAAGGTTAATGACTTAAGATGTTGGATTTTTGTGAGATTTGAAGAAAAATGGAAAGGAAAAGAAAGGAGAAAAATTTTCTCTCTTATTCCATCAGGGTTGGCTGAACAAGGTTGATGTAGGATGATTTTTTCTCTTTTTCTTTTTACTCCATTTAAGCCTAAGTCAAAGGCCTAATTTAAGAATACTTTTCAAAAGTAAACAAAATTTTGAAGAGAAGCTAAAATTTTTAACTTTTGAAAAAGTGCTTTTAGTTCAATTTTTAGTTTAAGAGAGTACTTTTTCTCTAAAAAATAGCTTATTTAAAAATAATTTTATCCCGAAAGTGCTTCTTAAAAATAATATTAAATTGGCCCAAAGTCTAATTTAAACTTGTGCTCCACAATTAATCTCTTTAAATAAATTACATCAAATGGTATAAATTTTCCAAATATAAAATATCTCATCAAAATAATATTTCCCATATATAATTCTTGAGAAATGATCAAAATGCCTTTTTATGATAAAATTATCATTTTGTCCTTTTTTGTCTTTTATACAATTTTATCACATTGAATAGATAATTTATCCACTCAATTCTCATAAATCATATTTAGCTCTTATTAATAATCCTTGAATGGTGAAAATTATATTTCTACCCTTTTCTGTAAAAAATAAAAGTTTACAATTTAGTCATATACTTCCAAATCTTTTCAGTCGGTCCTCAAAGTGATTTCCATCACATCAATACACATGAAAACTTATTCTCATGCCAAAAAATCAATAGTAATTTATATTAAGTGGTTGTAATCACTCCAGATATATCGTGCTTGAGTTGTGACAAAGTCAATTGTCAACGTAATATGATATTCTATTGATGCTAAGTCTAAAGTCTTTATTACGTTGATTTGTCCTTCATCATCTACAACCCTTTAAAAAAATCAATAGTAATTCATATTTCTCATTTTGGCCAAATTTACTTTTGGGTCCTCCAACTTTTTAAAATTATTAATTTATTCCTTTTTCCACATATTCACTCCTACAATTCTTTTCACTGAGTTGCATACTCAATATCAATTTTACTTTCATGAAAATTCTCTATTTGACTCAATTTTTCCAAATTTCTCGAGATTTCATTGTTTGATCCCGTAATAGTGCTAGACATCTTATCAAAAATTATGGGGGCGTTACATCAAATCTTCATATTATGCTTTATTGTTGGACTTCGAGGATTTAAAGCCGAATTTTAAGGCATACTTCAAGGTGACTCCTTTAGGGCTTTTTAGTAGGAGTCATACTCCATCCATGAATCTCGGAGCATCCGTCTACGTAGAGTTCCTAAGAAGGTGACTTGCCGCTGTCTTCTTCTAGGTTTCAAGGTGTATACTCAACGTTGAAATCTACCAGGATCTGTCACTTTGGAATTGTCAAGGGTCTTATATGCAAGTCAAACTCATTCAGCTCAACTGCCCACTTCATGATTCTCTTAGACATTTTGAGCTTATAGAGTACTTGGCACAACAGGTTGTCGATCAGCGCCACAATGATTTGCGGCTGGAAGTAATGACTTATTCTTCCGTTGGAGATAGCCACAGGTAGCGATTCCAACTTGTGATACTTGACCTCGACCCCTTGCAAGACTTTACTAACGAAATACAAAGGTTCTAGTTTCCTTCTTCTTTAAACTAATTTTGCGCTAATAGTCTCAGCGGTGGCATATATATAGGTAGAGCTGTTATGTGTAGCAGGTTTGGTGAGCAAGACGGGTGACATTTGGAAGGCCTTGAGTTGCTGAAAGGCTTCTTTGTACTCATGTCCAATCAAAGCCTTTGTTTCCGTTCAACATCTTAAAGAACAAAAGGCATCTTTCTGTCAACTCAGACATAAATATTTTAAAAGTCGTGATTCTTCCCATCATAAGTTGTATGTCCTTAACCGTTTGTGGGCTTGCCATTTGGAGGATGGCTTCGATCATTTCAGGGTTAACCTTAATTCTTCGTTGTGTGACATAAACCCTAAGAACCTCCATGAGGATACCTCAAGATTCCTCAAGATCATATATATGGCCGCTAGAGTCGAGGCTCTTGACTTGCACGTTGTCTACATAGGCTTCCAGCTTCCTCCCTATTTGTTTCTCGAAACTTTGTTGATCAACCTTTGGTATTTTTCTCTAGTGTTCTTCAGGCGGAAGGACAAAACCTTTTAGCAATGTGTTCCTCTTTCGGTGATAAACGAAGTCTTTTTCTCATTGTCAAGATTACATTCAAAATTGATTACATCTCGAATAGGCATCCATAAAGCTTAACAATCCTTTCCCAGAGCTGTCATCTACTAGTTTGTTGATGCTAAAAAGGGGAAAGTTGTCTTCTGGGCAGGCTTTGTTTAATTCAATGAAATCTAAGGACATCTTCCGCTTGCCATTAGGTTTCTTAACGATTACGACGTTGGTTAGCTATTGTAGGTATTGTACCTTCTAGATAAATCCATCTTCTAGGAGCTTATGAACCACCTCGTCTATTGCGAGCCTTGTTTCCATGGAAAAGAGTCTTTTATATTGTTGGACCGGCTTAAAAGAGGGGTCTACGCGCGCCTAGATGACGCACGATTATTTTTGCGGCGATTCCTGGCATTTCTGCAACTAAGTGAAGGCGTCTTGTTTTTCTAGAAAAAAGTTAAGTAGTTTTGCTTTCTCGACCATAACTAGTCTAAGTCCCTAGGCAAACAGTCTTGTTGAGGTTCTTGGGTCAAGATGGATCTCTTCTAATTCTTCAATAGTTGCAACTCACACCCTTTTTCCTTCTCTTTTCACATTTTGATTCTCTTTATAGCAAATTGTCCCCTTTCTCTCACGTTCTAGCATTCTCGGGCTAGTTGTTGGTTTCCTTAGGTTTATCATATCACGCGCAGTGTGGGAAACTTCACCTCGAGGTGTGGGACAGATTTTATGGCTCCCATTGCATTCTAGATAGTTCATTCGAGAAGGGCTTTGTATGACGACGCAATATCTACTACTAAGTAATTTACCATGGTGGTAGTTGTTTGAGGATATGTCCCCAACGTGAGGACAAGAACCAGACTTCCAAGGGAGCATATCTCAACGTTCCCTATTCCCACCAAAGGCAGAAATAGTGGTGATAATCTAGCAACGTAATGCTCATTTAGAAGATGGTGCAAAGGAAAAGGATGTCGTTAGAGCTTTTCACGTTGAACAATATTTTGTAAAGGTAAGGTTATAGATCGTAGCAATGATGACAAGAGGATCACGTCGAGTCTTTGGATATCCCCGTAATCTTTAGGGCTGAAGGTGATAGGTTAGTGCCTCCATAAGGTATCCAATACTGAGGACTCCCTTAGGGATATCTAGATGTACTCTATAGTACGTAAATGCATAGGGTAAAAATTTCTCCAGTGTTGAGTTCTCCTATCTTTTCCCTGAGAGTTACTTGACATTCTCTTAGGTGGGAAGCATCTTGAATTGGACTCTCAATGCACCAAATGTTGCGAACGCAACAGGGGGAGTATCTATACTCAAGAGCGGGTAATGACGAGATCTATGGGGCCACCGAAACACCATCGCTGTAGCAAAATCCTACCATGGATTCATGTGCGAGAAAATGAATTTAAGATAAAGAAAGGTTCGAAAATTTAGGTTGATTGATTTAAGGGAAAGACCTGGATGGAAATGTCAAACCATTTTGCTCCATCCTCTACCATATCCACCTAGCCATAATTATTAAAATTCTCTTCTTTTCGAAATTTTAGAAATTCGGTGAAGAGAAAAAGATGGTACAAATCACTTACCTTTTTTTAATACACTTTAAACGAGCATTAATCACTGTTAAAAAAGTGATATTGTTCCTTTAAAATCCTGATATCAATCTTAATGTGAAAATCATAATAATCTATCTTTAACCGGTTACGCTATTTAATAAATTCCATAAAACAAATTTAGATAGTTAAATCATATTAATCATAAAAATATCTCTGACAGTCTCATCTTTATTCATATTAAATTGTGTTAAATTATCAATGCACTTTTAATGAACTTACTACTAACTTTTTCCAATTTTTCCCATTAAATTCAGAAAATATTCGATTTTACATAATATACTAAACTAGATATTATGTTAATTTTCGATCAACTAACCAACCCAATCTAATTTTTTTAAACCTATAAATTAGTAAAACGAAGTGTCAGGAGAAAATAGTGAAAATGAAATCAAGACAAACCCTAAAAGAAAAGTGCGATGATAGATCATTATGATGAAGGCGACGGTGAAGATTACAATGGTTGTAGTGATTATAGAAGAAGCTTATTTCCCCTAAAATGATTATCTATTCTAGTCCTCCCAGAGAAGTTATAAAGAGCGGCAACAAAGTTAACGGGGCTTTATGTATGGTGAAAGAGAGAAAAGTAACATTCACATGAAGTAAAAACGAGTCAGGAAGATAATTGACATAGTGAAGGTTATATTGGAGTTGCCCAAATTTTTTATAAAAAAGAGTGCTACGATCACTATTTGTCCAATGGAAAGAGACAGCACTTACGTCCCAAAGAAAGGTCATAAACCTTAGAATTCTACCTACTTTCTAAGATTAGTTCAAGTCGTCTCATAGCCTTTTAATCTTTCTCTAGATGCATTTTAAGTTCGTCACATGTTAGCGTTTGGATGCTTAAGTGCTTAAGGAAAGAAGTACTAAAACTATTCAGTGCAGCTCGTCTGGTAGCTGCTTGGGCACGGAGTGCTGCTACTAGGCAATGTTGTCAACAACCGCTGCCAAAGAGCACTACATGCCAAGAGGTGATATCCAGAAACTAGCGTCTACAAAGCCATGGTTAAAACATCAAGTATAAATTGCACTACTATCATATCAATACTCCCTCAAAAAATTTGCTGCAAGTTCAAACGTTAACTAAAATTTAT